>CM062817.1:1157189479-1159589479 GCA_031772625.1 Pinus tabuliformis | reverse complement strand
ATTAATGTGATTACCAAGGACACCATGCTCAAGCTTAACCTCTAAGGGTCATTAAGGAAGACCAAAACAATGTTGCAACTTACAGACTATTCCACATTCACCCTTGAGGGAATTGTGGAGGATGTGATGGTCTCCATTGATTCCTTGGAGTACCCTGCAAATTTCCTAGTTCTCCAACCTAAGGCTAAGCTTACTGGTTACTCTCTCATCCTTGGGAGGCCATGGTTGTCCATAGCTAATGCCTACATTAGCTGTAGAGCTAGAAATATGACCATAAATAATGGGCATACGTCTAAACAGTTCATCTTATACCCTCCTCCTCAACCCTACCTAGAGCATGATTTACCTTTATTGTTGGAGGAGGAGGAAGAAGATGAGCTTTATTCTGCCCAACTTTACGTTATGGAAGCAATCATAGGAGGAAGACGATAAGAGGAGGATGACTTAATTGAACACCTAGTCCAAAGTCCAACTCCTAGTTCATTACCCTTAAGAGAAGAAGTAAAGGAAACACTAAACAATCATCAAATTGACTTATGCTTGGCTGATTCCAACCCACTCCGAGTCAAAACCATAGAATTTTGCCGAGAGGAAACCTTGAAGATGAATCCATCTCTTTCTACTTTAGAAGAGGAACATCTATGCAAATTGTGGAAATAGAACCTAGAAGACTTCGCTTAGAGCTATAAGGAAATGAGGGGAGTACACCCCTCAGTGTGTACTCACCACATATACATCAAGGAAGGTTGCAAGCTAGTCAGGCAACCACAAAGGAGAATGAATCCAACCCTTAAAGACATTTTCAAAGAAGACAGTGAGTGGGTCTCTCCTTTAGTGTTAGTTCCCAAGAAGAATGGTAAGTGGAGGATTTGTGTTGATTATAGGGAGTTGAACAAAGCCACAAAGAAGGATCATTTTCCCCTACCCTTCATTGACCAATTGCTAGATGGCCTGGCAAGGAATAAGTTCTTTTCTTTCTTAGATGGATTCAATGGGTACAACCAAATCCAAATCTACCCAGAAGACCAGGATAAAACCACATTCACCTGTCCTTGGGGTACTTTTGCCTATAGGGTCTTTCCGTTTGTCTTATGCAATGCTCCTGCCACTTTCCAGAGAGCAGTCTTGAGTATTTTTGCTAAACTAGTGCATGGCGCTGTGGAAATATATATGTATGATTTTACACCTTATGGTTGTGATTTCCAAGAAACCCTGAATAACCTAGGTAAAGTATTACGCAAATGCATTGAAATGAACTTATCTCTCAGTCTAGAAAAATGTGAATTCTTAATGACTGAAGGGATTGTGCTAGGTCATTCGATATCTCAGCAAGGACTGAAGGTGGACCCAAACAAAATAGCCATCATCCAAAGCGTTCCACCTCCACAAAAGTGAGAGATGTCAGGAGTTTCTTGGGGTTAGCTTGATACTACAGAAGGTTCATAAAGGACTTCAACAAGTTAGCCTCTCCTTTGTTTGGATTGTTGGCCAAATATTTTGAATTTATATGGTCAAAGAGTTGCCAAGAGGTCCTAGACATTCTAAAGGGTAAATTAACCACTACACCAATCCTTAGAGACCCAAACTGGGCCCTCCCTTTTCATATCCATGTTGATGCCTCACATAAAGCCATAGGAGCAACCTTAGGTTAGGTAGAGGAGAAATTGCCTTATGCCATCTATTTTACCAGTAAAAACCTGTCAAAGGCTGAGTTCAAGTATACTATGACCAAAAAAGAACTCCTGGCTATTGTGCATTCGTTGGAAAAGTTTAGGCATTACATTATAGGCTATGAAACATTTGTGCATACTGATCATTTTACAATTAAATATTTAATGAACAAACCAGATGCAAATGCTAGAATCATAAGATGGTTACTTTTATTTCTGTAGTTTGATCTAACTATTGTTGATAAGCCTAGTAAAGAGAATCTTGTTGTTGACCTTCTATCTAGGATGAATCTACCTGCAAGTGAAGAAGGAATGGTGGATGATCAATTACTAGATGAGCATTTGTTTTCTATTTCAATGCTCTCCCCATGGTTTCCTGTAATGGAAAACTATTTGGTATCAACACAGTTCCCACCAAGCATGCCTTCCAGAGGAAAGAGCAAGATAATCAGGAAAAGTGCCCCCTTCACTCTGATTGGGGGCAATCTATTCAAACTTGGCCTAGATCAAATCTTGAGAAGATGTGTGAGGGAAGAGGAAGTATTTGACATCCTTTTTACCTGTCATGATGGGCCTTGTGGAGGTCACTTTGCAGCAAAGAGGACATCATTCAAAGTGTTGCAAGCAGGCTATTATTGGCTTACTCTTCATCAGGATGTGAGGAAGTACATTAGTCAGTGTGATCAGTGCCAGACGATGGGAAAGCCTAGTCCAAGAGATGAAATTCCCCTACAACCTCAAGTGACTCTTGAACCATTTGACTAGTGGGGCATGGACTTCATTGGGCCTATCAATCCTCCTTCAGAGCAAAAACAACACATTATTCTGTGCATTGATTACTTGACTAAGTGGGCTGAAACCAAGGAAATGAAGCCAACAACAAAAGAAAAGGTCGCTGAGTTGCTAAGGGAAAATATATTCTACAAATTTGGGTGCCCTAGAGAGCTAGTCACAGACCAAGGTATCCAGTTTACATCCAGCATGATTGAAGAACTGCTCAAGCAACACACAATCAAGCATAGGACCTCCACTCCTTATCATCCACAAGCTAATGGGAAAGTGGAGGTGATCAACAGAGCACTGGAGAACATCTTAACCAAGGTAGTGAACATCAGCAGAATGGATTGGGTAGAAAGACTAGTTGAGGCCACCTAGGCCTATAATACAACATGGAAGACCACCACCGGATTTACACCCTATGAGCTGGTCTATGGGAAGAAGGCTTTGTTTTCCATTGAATTTGAATATAATAAATTGAGGATGACAGTCCAACTAGATCTGGATCTCAGTTTTCCATTTTAATGGCTTGGGTGAATTCAAAATGCAGGCCCTCCTCCATACAGAGATAGTTCAGCTTCAGAGGAAAATCTGGAATGACAAGCACATTAAGGCGAAGAAATTTCAAGAAGGAGACTGGGAATTGTTATATGCCTCTAGGTATAAAGACTTCAAGGGCAAGCTAAGAACAAGATGGCTCGGACCTTATACAGTGGTGGAAAGATGCCATGACAACAGTTTAGTGCAAATCAGAACTATAGATGAAGAAGCCATTCCATTACTAGTTAATGGACACAAAATAAAAATGTACAGGAGGCCTTTATCTAAACAAGATTTAATTGATAGTATCAATAAGAAAGTGATGATCTTGGAGCAAGTTTCAGGTCCTCCCTCATCAGGTCACTGAAAAAGAAAAAAACAGAATAAGGATTCAGGTGAAAACCTCCATGAGGCAGCCCAAGGATGAGAAAAATCGAAAGAAAAAGAATATCCCTAGGTGAAAACCTTCCTTGAGGTGCCGAGGGAAAATATCGAGGGTGAAAAATATAATTGTTATTTGCAGGAGGATGACGAAGACAATTGGGAGCAGAGAGAAGATCCAAGGGGGGCCCTGCCTCACATATGTTCATCTCCTCCACTCCTTACCATGCATCCCTCCATAAATTACATTGTTTTTTACTTCATTAGTCCAATTCAGGTGAAAATTATGTTTTCTACAGGGACCCCTCACCTCATCCATTACCATCATCCCTGCCTTCACACACACTCCTACTCCCTCTGTCCATTTAGTAGCATCAGATCTGTAGTCACAGACACCATCAACAGACAACAGAAGAGGAAGAAAGATGACCATACAGCAGCAGCAGCAACATCAGATCTACAGTCAAGAAACCATCGGCAGACATGAGAGGAGGAAGAAGAATGACCACCAGCAACACCTCTAATATTTGACAACTGCAGCGTGGAATTAAGGCCAAAGGTAAGTATCCTGCTCACTCACTCATATGGAACATTTGATCAAAATTTGTAAAGGTTAAGAGGTATTTTCTTTGTAATTAAAAAGGTGGCCAGTTTCCTCTTAAAAAAAAAAAGCTAGTGGATTACATACACAGGAAACTTTGTTTTCTCAAGAATTTGCTCATTTCCTCTTCAAGCCTCACAAGAAAGCTACTCATGAAGTATATCTCATGTGAGGGTAGATACAATATTGTTTATGGCTACCATTTTAAAATGCTGGATGAACTAAGATTTAGGCTAGAAACGCAAGTTCACCAAAGATTTAGTATACCCTATTTTCTGATGCAATCACTCATGGACTCCCACAGAAAAGTAATGAAAGGAAATTCCCAACCATTGGCTCACCATGGGCTGATCAGAATCCTCATTGACAATGCCCTCCTAAACCCCAGGAACCATTTAACATGGACAATCCTCAATGAACTACCAGCAGAGGATGACATCGAAACCTTGATCTATGGTGTTAGTCCTTCTATCAGTGAGGAGGAGGCAAAACCAGAAGAAGAAGATATAGAGCGAGATAGGGATGAGATGGATAAGGAAGAAACTAATATAGAGGGACATGATGAAGAAGACACTAATACAAAGGAACATGATGCCGAAACAGAAGAGGAAGAAGGCATTGAAACAAAAAAGGAAAGAAAAAACAACAAGAAACAAAAGAGCTAAGTGGCTCTAGGGACAGAGAAGTAGTTGAACAATCAAATCTCATGGTCCTAATTAGCACTAATAATCTAATTTCAAATGATCCTCAGCTAGCACTTAGATATCTTGTTGCCAAATAGTAAGTAGTTTCACATTTTGAGGACATGTTTAGGCTGCTAAGAAATGATAATACACATGCCTGCATAAGGAGATGGAAAACACTGCCACATAGCTTGAAGATCAGAGAATATCAGTGGGAAGAAGTAGAAAGGAAATTAGGCTTCTAGAAACAAGTAGTAGAGAATACAACATAAGCATGAGATGTCAGAGAGGCTACGAGAGCGACTAAGTTTCTCAAACGATGAGCAATAGTTCCAGTAGGGGGGTGATGATGAGCCTCATCATTGAGTAATTATATGGGCTTTAATTGGCCTTAATTCACCTCCTAGCTTATTCAAACCAACTATTCTCACAACTTATTGCATACTTTTGATTATATTTTGCTTATGAGATGACTTAGAGTTGGATATTTTTCTTTGTGGTCTCATGTGCATGTAATGCAAGAATAAAAGATAAAATCAAGGAACTATGGTAAATAACTTGGTAAAAACTCGAATGGTACAAGGGAGAGGAATTATAGGAGGTAAATCCTCCTCATTTACTTCCCCTGCATTCGAATATCCCTGCATCAACTGAATGTACAAACATCCAAGCAAGTGAAGGTGCAACCAACCAAATCAAGAGTACTAGAAGGCAACCAAGCAAGTGAAGGTGCAAACAGCCAAATCAAGTGTACTAGAGGGCATCCAAGAAAGTGAAAGTACGAGTTTATCTTGAGTTGGGAGCCAAGTATCCCTATTAGAAGGAAACTGAGCTAGTGAAAAGGAAAGCATGAGTTTATCATTGAATTGGGAGTTGTGCCTCCCTAATTTTGAAGGAAGTCATTGGAGACTTCAGATGTCTAAGTAAAGAGGCTTAGGACCTCAGTTTTTTCTAGTTAGAGTTAGTTAGCAAGCATTAGAGGTATTCAGACGTTTTACTTTACTTTGTGTCTGAGTGTAGACTTGTAACAATTTTGATGTAATACAATGTTCTTTTATAATGAAGATGAGTTTTTTCTTGAGCCAGCGCTGAGTTAACCTAGAGGGCTGAAGCTCCTGGGTTAGGTTCTGACCCTAGCAGCCAAAGCTCCTCTTTATTGTATTGTTAAGTAGCATAGTTTCCTCTTTTCTGTTCATCTACTTAAGTAGTTCAATTCCATTACAACGGTTTATTGTTTAACTATTCATTTGTTTCAGTAGTTGCAATCTCATTACAGTAGTGCAGAGTAGATCATTTATGATTTCATTCAGTCATTGGGATAGAAAATAAAAGATCCACAGGGTTTATCACGGGTGTCTGGGCTTCACCTCCCCCCTCTAGGACCATGATGTGATGAAGAAACCCTGCAGCAACTCCAAAAACATAGGGTTTTGGTTTTCATAGGGAGTTTGTTGTTTAACGCAGTCACTGGGTTCATTACATTGTCACTTTGTTCCTTTTATGGTCATCTGCTCCTTCAATCTCTTCCCATCATTTGATCTCCCTCACATCCATTTCATTCTCCTTAAGCATGAAATGTTGAGCGAAAGCTATTAATCCACGTTCAAACAGTTTTTACTTGTAGATCACCTCACACAACAAAAATGACCAATCACCGCCCGAACTCACTTTTAGTGTTTGACCTCGTGCACTTTAAATCGCAACTGTCGATCTTCCTTGTCATATTTTGCAGCTATCGCACACCTGCTCACCAACCAGCTCGGTCAAACTCCACCATTGATATATGCCTTGCACGATCTGACGGATATCATGCCATATTGCGTGGATTTCTATCTGATCGTTATCCACCCAAGGGCATGCAAAATGGGTGGTTTCCCTGTGCTACGTGTTAGCCGGGGAGGCTAATCTCATGAAATTTATGAAAAATGCTTACAGCTTTGAGGGCACATGAAATATTTCTTACTGCCCTCTAAACCCACTCCCTCATTTTTGCATGTTCCTTTAAGTGCTCCAATCTCCACCGTCAATCTGTCTCCTAATCTGACAACCATTGCATCACTCAATACCATTTTTGCACGTTTCTTTTGCCCGTGATATAATTTCCACCATCCATCTTCTGATTAATCCTATCTATCCATCTCCTGACTCCACCCGCGCAATATAATGTTAGACATCCATCTCCGGTTGCCCCATTAGTTCATCTATTCACTTGACCGCCCACGATATAATCTCCACCGTTCATCCTGTAGTTAACCTTGTTCGCCCATCTACTTCTGTATCCTCCTATGATCCGATCTCAGCCGTTCATTTGCCTTCACCTGCCTAATCCAATGGTTCTCAAGCATTGTTTCTCCCTCACATCCTCTTTTCACCAATTGGACCTCCAACTACTTCTTCCACTTAGACATAGACTTAGCTTAGTTTCGACTGCTTACCCCTTAGTCTAATTTTGATGCTTTTACTTCTGCAACTTAGATAATTGGCATTAGATTAGTGATTAATCTAGTAATTATGCTTAGCATAGTTGTTTGATTGGTTAACTAGGGTCTGGTGTGAGTTTAGCGTTCATGATTTCTTTTCTCCTTTCTGCAGTAGAAATAGCTCTCCCTTAGAATAGGTTTGCTCTCCTTCCATCAAAATCAAGCTTCTTCTGGCCCTATAGAAGTCTGGCTTGGAACACTTGAGGTCTCTTGCTAGATGAGCAGTGATAATAGGAAGTACCTTCACTTCTACTTGTGTATATAGCACAGTCACCTCCAAGTTTGTACGAACCCCGGGTTGATAAGTAAAGCGGGTAGCCCTAGAGTTGCAGCATTCTTGTTGCAATACCTAGGCTCATCAAATATCTAGCTCAACATGAATATATGAAATAAACTAGAAAAATTCATTGTGGTTTAACAAAGGACATCATATCCAATCCTTTCTCAGAACTTGAGATAACTTTAAGTACTCTAAGGATATTTTTTTTCAAACTAAGCCATAGAAATTCCCAATTAAGCCACAAAAACCACAAATACTCGACAAAAGGCAATTTTTTTTCAAACTAAACGACATAAATTCCCAATTAAGCCACAAAAGCAACAAATAATCCACAAAAGGAATTTGTTTTTCAAACTAAGCCACAAAAATTCCCAATCAAGCCACAAAAACCACATATACTCCACAGAAGGCAATTTTTTTTCAAATTAAGCCACAAAAATTCCCAATGAAACCATGTAAGCCACAAATACTCCACAAAAGGTAATTTTTTTTCAAACTAAGCCACATAAATTCTCAACTAAGCCACCAAAGATAGATTATCCACATAAGTCATTTTTTTTTCAAAGTAAGCCACAGAGGTTCCCAATGAAGCTACAAAAGTCACAAATTCTCAACATAAGGCAATTTGTTTTTCAAACTAAACCATAAAAATTCCCAAATAAGCCACATAAGCCAAATACACTCCACATAAGGCAATTTTTTTTGAAACTAAGTGATGAGCCCCAAAAATGGATAATCATATGGGCTCATTTAGCCTCCTAATTCGACTTAATCCACCATTCTCATTAGTTTATTGCATGTTTTTTATTATATTTATGCTAATAGAGTGAATTGGGTTAGTCGTTATGCCAACAAGTCTAATGTGTGCATTATGTAGCCTTTTTGGTCAATTTGGAGACAAAATGAAAGGTTTAAATGAGCACTTGGCAGAAAAATTCATGGAGAGGATTTTTAGGAAGGTGTCCCCTTCATTTATGGGCCCTTACCTCGAATTCTCTACCGTCAGCTGAGAGTTCAAGGGCCACTAGATCGACTATGACAAGGGCAGCCAAACAAGGGCTAGTAAAGGTGCTATTAACTACAAGTTTTGGCAGCCGAGTTCCTAATGTTTAGGAGGGCTGTTGGGGTCCTCAATTTGTATAAATAAGAAGGCTTAGGGCCTCATTTCAGTTAGTCACTTTGTAGGCAGAAGTTATCTAGTTTGTAGTTCAATTTTAGTCATTTTTTAGGCAGTAGGTTAGCTCTGCATTTCAGCACATTTTCAAGTTTTCTTTGTGGATAGTTATTGGAATGTAACTATTCTTTTGATCAATAAAGATGAATTCAGCTTTGCACCAGCTCTAAATCTCTCTTAGGAGGTTGTAGCTCTTGGGGTTGGGCCCATCTCAAGTGCCCAATACCTCCTTTGTTTACTTTTATGTGTCTTTGTTGCATTCTTAGAATAAAATCTGCTATTTAGATTTAAATCTTGTTTTGTTATTTAAGTTGCTTTTGATTATTAAAAAGGCTTTTCACATTTAGATTGATTTGATAGGTTAATAACAAAGAAGATCTTCAGAAAAAGGCCATCAAGCACCTCTAATTTCACCTCTCCCTCAGTGGGATCAGGAGTTGGGATCAAGGAGACCTTGCTGCCACCAAAAACATTGTCTTTGCTTCGCCATGCAATCATTAGTGTTCGATTTTTAATTGCAGAAGTTGGTTACATGTTCAGATTCTTGATTGCTTCATTGCATAGTTATTATACATGGTTTCATTGCAAATAAACTTCTGTTCATTCTCTTTACTGTTAGCTAGATTGGATTAGGTTAACGTAACTAGTTCTCTGATTTTCCAAGTCTTTGTTGGTTCAGTTGGAGAAACAACTTGCAGAGCACCCGTACCACTTCTCTATCTTCCCATACTCCATCAATCCTGCCTGATCCATCCTCTAACTCAGATTCTTGCTTCATGTTTTCCATTTTCTCACTTTGCCCTAATTCCCATATTTTCGCGCAACATTGCTCCACTCCTCCTTGAACAAATCCAACCATCCTTCCCACTCCTCAGCTCATTTCCCAAGTCCTGGACCTCCTCAAACCCCTATCTCACCTCCATACCCACTCCTTCATCCTTCTCTCTCGATCCACCCTCCAAAAACCTCTTTTCGGAACATCCTGTAGAAATTACAGAACATCTTGTAGAACCCCTGCAAACTTCCTATAGAAGCTCACGATAACGGTTTCTTGATAGCCAAACATTGTGAAACTCTCTGGAAGGGTGATAGGGACCCCTTAGGCCCTCTTCGAACCTTCCCAACCTTCTGAAAGCATTTCCTCTCACCAATCCACCTCTACACAGTCAAAAACCAGTTAAAAGCACATGCATGATAATTCTGACAACTTATTCAAAAATACAAAAAGATGTTTTTTTCAGATGTTACTGTAGAAGTAGCTTAGACACATGCATCTTACCTTCCTATAAGTCAATGGCATCTCTTTCAGTAGCTTTCATCCTCTTTCTTGCATCAGTAGGGCTAGCTGGTAAAATTAGGGTTTGCTAGGGTTTACGTTTCCTTTCATCTTTCCAGTTTCTTTCTGCAAGTAGATTAGCCTTCTTTGAGTTAGCTTTCATCCATCAGTTAAAAAGCTTCTTCTCAGATCTCATAGAAGTTTGCTTAAGCTCCTAGCGGACTTGTGCCAGCTGACCAAGTGACAGCTGTGGCAAGAGCTAGTACTTGTGCATATAGCATCGTCGCTTCCAAGTTTGTTACGAACTATCAGGTTGATAAAATTAAAGAAGGGAGATCCAGGAGTTGCAGCATTATTGCTGCAATACTGGGGCCCACTATTCTTCTTGGCGCCATTGCTAGGGAAGCATCAGAGTATTGGTGATTGTTGATTTTCTTCTATTTTCTACTACAACCGTCTACTAAGTAGTTTATTTCATTTCCATTCTGCAATTCCATTTTTGCAAAAGTAGATTAGAGATTTCCTGCTTTCATAGATTAACATTTCAATTCTGCAATTTCAATTCTGCAAGCGTAGGATAGCATTTCATTCCTACAATTTCATTTGAGGAAAATAGATTAGTCCTTTCCTGCTTTCATTTCAATTCTGCATTTCCATTTCAGCAAGATAGTTAGTTGTAGTTCAATCTATTTCAGTTTTGTAGGTACAAGCAGAAGAAAAAAATAAGCAAAAATCAACCAAAAAGATTTCCTTTCATGCCTTGTAGGAGTAGAGATAATTCAGAAAAATGATTGCACAACACCCCCATTTCTTCACACAGCCAACCTTCTCTCTTATTCGATGGCTGTGATTAAAGAAACCTTAGGTGGACCGCAAGACATATTTGAAGAACCTCAAGGGAAGAAGAAGAAGAAAACATTCCTCTGGAGCAAATGGCTACAAATAGAAATGTTGGGAGCAATACCTTGTCCAAAAACGAATTTGCAAATCAGATGGAAAATTTGAAGGGTGATATGAGGCAGTTTCTTGGCATGCAACTGGATACCTTGCAGATCCAAAGGAAGCAAGAGGAATCCAAGAGGGCTTTGGCCATCTTTTGTCCCAGGTGCACTAGAAAGCATCCTAGGAATGAATGTCCATTGCACTCCCTAGAAGTGTGTTTCATCTGTGAAGAATACCATCCTACGAATCAATGCCCTTCCTTGCCCAGAATCAAAGCTGCATATCAGAGGGCTAAAGGAGCCATTGAACCACTCTATTATATGAACCAAAGGAGGCCACATGGACCCATACCCTACTAGTAGGGAATGCAAGAGACATTCCAGACTTATTATAGCCCCTATCAAGCCACTTCCATGCCTTGGGGTCCCCTTGCTCATCCTTCCTGGTCTACACCTCCTCCTTGGTCGGATCCATCTCCATATTATGCCCAACTAGTTTCTCATTCATTTCACTCTTATGGCCAACCACAACCTCAGTGGAATGCACCTCATCGGGGGTGGAGGCCCCAGTACAACTCTCCTCCCGCTCATTTGCCTCCACCGCCTACTCAACGACAACCCCATCCACATCCATCTCAATTATACACCCCCACTCAACTACTCGTACCACCATTTCCAAACCCACACATTGGAGTAGCTCAACCCAATTGCAAAGTTGAGGTACAACGCTTCCAAACAATTCCTCTTGAGCTCAATGATATTCACCATAGCTTTGGAAGAGTGTTGGAAAAAAGAGACTATATTGAAAGCATTCAAGGACCACATCTAGCAAAAGAAGATTCCAAAGAAAAGATCAAAGAACCATGGGCTGTACTGGATGAAGAGAAGGCATCGGAATCAAAGATCGAGAAAGCTCCCTCATGGTTACCATCACATCCTCCATGTATTCAAGAGAAAACTCAGCAAAAAGAGGAAGATGTGAAGGTCATGATAGAAGGTGACATGGAGAATGATCCAGATCAGCAAGAGGACCAAGGATATCAGAGCTATATTGAGATATGGTTCTAGACGGTCACTAACTTGCAGCAGTACTCTCTTCCTCAGCTATGTTTGATCCCTTCAAAGTCAAATCATTTGGCCTCTGAAATTCGAATAGCTGTCAAAGCATGCATCTCAAGCTGCCACATCATTTTGTCTCTAATATTGATGTGCACATGGCTCCATTGGAAGTATTCTTATACTTGAAAATAATTTTTTTTTTCAAGTAGGGTAGGGTAGAAAAAAAAAAGAAAAAAGAGAAAAAATGAAAATAAGAGGAAAATAAAAATCTAAGGTGAAAACCTCCTCGGAGGTGCCCTAGGTTGGCTCATTGATTAAAAACCTCCATGAGGTGGTCAATGGGTCAGAAATAAGAGAAAATAAAAAGAGAATAAGATCCATGGGTGAAAACCTCCCTTGGAGGTGTGTAGGGCAGGCAATTAAGGTGAAAACCTCCATGAAGCGCCCTAGTTGTTTTCAAAAAAAAAAAAGAGAAAAAGGAAGAAGAAAAAGTAAACCTACTTTCCATTGAATGATTTTAGGTTGAAGGAAGGACATTGTAGGTTAGGAGGATCGCTTAAAACAAAGACAAAGGAAGTTCTGTGCCTTCTACAGGAAGTTCTATGTCTTCTATAGGAAGTTCTGTGTCTTCTACAAGAAGCCTACAAACAAGCCAAAATTGATCTCTGAAGAGGACCATAAGGCTAGAAATATGTCCATGAGGCCTGCAAGAATCCATGTTTCCATCCCTCACCCTTCTCCATCATTTTTTCCATCTCATTGTGCTTCTTTCCTAAAAACTACGTGTCCTACAAGAAGTTCCTGTAGAAATTACAGGATTTCTACAGGAAGCTAGAAATGGATTTCAAGAAGGTAGTTTGGCGAACATGATAGCTTCCTCAAGGGTTCAGAAGTCCTCCTACAATCTTCAAACTCATCCTCCATCATCTCCATGCCTGCATCACAACCCAAGCTCATTTTTTCTTTCTATGCAAAAACTTGCAGAATGCTTTGAAGCAAAAATACATAGAATAGAATTTGTTTTTTCCCTCACGTGAAAACCGTGCATCCATTTACAAAACCATTTTACGAGGAGTTGTATAGGGATGATGGCAACATGCTCGAGCAGTTTCAGCCAATTCTGGTGCATGATTTCCAAGAAACCAGCTTCCATCACCTTCAACCATTTTTGCATTTTCTCCATATCTGTGCATTGGTTTCAAAACCTATTTCATGGGGAGATGCATATGGGTGATAGTAACCTACCCAAGCAGTTTCAGCTGATTCTGATGCATGGTTTCCGAGAAATTGACCTCTGTAATCTTCAGCCATTTTCCATTTTTCTCGATATCTGTGCGTCCATTGATCGCAATTTCGCTATGGGATGTGCATAATGATGATAGAACCATGGTCAGAAAGTTTCAGATCAATCCAGTCTATCGTTAGGGAGAAATGGAGAAAACAAGTTTCTGCCTTGTAAAAATTCAACATTAGCAGCTTGAGGGTGCAAGTATGAACATGGAAACAAATGCCTGCAGCTTAGATCTGGCCAAAGGAAACCTGCACAAAGAAAACAGCCATGAATCAACAACCAAGCCATCATGCAACCACAGAAACCAATGCCTGCAGCAAATGTAAGGCCACAGCACCTGACAACAACCACGCTCGACTTCCAGGTACGTGACCAACCTTGTTCCTCCGTTGCATGAATCTAATTCAAGAACTGCATGAACGAATGAAATGGTGGGATTCAGCCAGAAAGCTAGCCAGTTCGATTGCACTCATCCAGGGATCACCAGCGCACGTGTGTTGTCATTCACGGGAAATTAAAAAAAACAGACAGTGGTAGAGATTTTGAACTCCAGCGAAACCAATGGTAAGGGATTCCAGGCAGAAAACATCCAGTCCCATGATGGCACTACAGTCTGCATGTTGCCACGTACACCTGACCACCTCACTCCCTCACCACGAATCACGTAGCAATTAAAAAATGCTCGGCTCAAACTCACAAACTATTGTTCATTTGCACTTGGAACATCCTCAACTGAAGTATGCACAAAATGGTTAACTAGTCATCCTCCACTAGTTTTTCTACCTATCTTCGAGATTCTGTTGTGTATCGGGCTCGCTCAGGGGTGCAGGGGCGTTCTACAGGAAACGGGGGGTCTTCTACAGGAAGTACGACACAGCTTTCCGGAGCAGGGAAGCCTGGACTTTTCCACGTCGAATTTGGAGTTCCAAGAGAGGTAGGCTCAAAAACACTCTTCCATGCATGGTATGTTTCAAAAAGGTGGTGAATTGAACTGTCTTGAATTGGAAAGTCTAAGAAAAGTCCACCTGTGAGTTAGTGATAGCAGTTGCCTGTGTATTTGCACGGAATTTCTCAGTTCTGCGTCAAAATTTTCCTCCACAGTTCCTGTTAAAAAAATTCTCCTATAGGAAAGATAGGCAGCTGTGAGGGCTCCCCTGTATATAGAAAAATTTGAATTTGCATGTTTGTATGTATTCTGAGAGTAAAAAATTGAAGTGATGTACCCTATCTGTGGAAACCAAATTTCTCCTTTTATACACGGACAACTGAGTTTTGGGTAGCAAAAGCATTAGAACTAGGGAATTGGTGCAAAGTTAAAACATAAATACCTGAGAGATCCTGTCTTGAAGTTCAAAGGAGGGAACAACCAAGGCAACCACACATAAATTAAAAGGGAATACACGCCCAGCCAAGCAGACCGAAATAGTGAAGACAATTTCTACAGGAAGACAGAAAAGAGTTTCTACAGGAAGCCAAAAAACAGTCAACACAGGACTTTGTACAGGAAGCATGGAAACAGAGTAGCAAAAGGAGAAATCACCTAACATTTTGGCCAGGGAGGCAGCAGCTGTGATGGCTGCCTTAAGCACATCTGCAAAGAAAAAAGGGAAGTGAAAAAGGGAGGCTTCCATGTATTTTAAGGCAAGAAGGAGCATGTGGATAAAAACTGGTAGACCCTAGCCACAGCCAAAAGAGCCAATTATGATTCTGGACACCCTAGCTAAACAAAAGGAAAGGTCTCCTTCAGAGGCATCCATCACTTATGAACGGGGAAGCTCGAAAACATCCATTTGGAGAGAAAGGATTAGAATTTTGGAAACAAAGACCTCTCTACAGGATGCTGACACTGTTCTACAGGAAACGCTGGCTACGCTAAAGGAGACCGAAGAATTGGAAGGGAAGGTAGCTAAATCATCATAGGAGGAAGAAAAGGTTGAGATCGAGGTGCTAACAAAACTGCTACAAGAAAAGGAGCACAGGCATTGGGAAGAAGCAGAGAGAAAATCATGGGTTCATGACCGAGAAGAGGACATCACTTCATAAGCTTGGCATGACAGGGACGCCACCAAGTCCATCAAAGATGAAGAGATAGATTAGTTGCTCAGAGGATGAGCAACACTTTCAGTAGGGGGGTGATGATGAGCCCCAAAAATGGATAATTATATGGGCTTATTTAGCCTCCTAATTTGAGTTAATCCACCATTCTCATTAGTTTATTGCATTTTTTTTATTATATTTATGCTAATAGAGTGAATCGGGTTAGTAATTATGCCAACAAGTCTAATGTGTGCTTTATGCAGTCTTTTTGGTCAATTTGGAGACAAAATCAAAGGTTTAAATGAGCACTTCGCAGCCAAATTCGTGGAGAGGATTTTTAGGAAGGTGTCCCCTTCATTTATGGGCCCTTACCTCGAATTCTCCACCATCAGCTCGGAGTTCAAGGGCCACCAAATCGATTATCACAAGGGCAGTCGAGCAAGGGCCAGTAAAGGTGCTGTTAACTACAAGCTTTGGTAGCCGAGTTCCTAAAGTTTAGGTGGGCTATTGGGGTCCTCAATTTGTATAAATAAAAAGGCTTAGAGCATCATTTCAGTTAGTCACTTTGTAGGTAGAAGTTATCTAGTTTGTAGTTCAATTTTAGTCATTTTTAGGTAGTAGGTTAGCTCTGCATTTCAGCACATTTTCAAGTTTTCCTTGTGGACAATTTTTGGAATGTAACTATGCTTTTGATCAATAAAGATGAATCCAGCTTTGCACCAGCTCTAAATCTCTCTTAGGAGGCTGTAGCTCTTGGGTTTGGGCCCATCTCAAGTTCCCAGTACCTCCTTTGTTTAGTTTTATGTGTCTTTGCTGCATTCTTAGAATAAAATCCGCTATTTAGATTTAAATATTGTTTTTTTATTTAAGTTACTTTTGATGATTGAAAAGGCTTTCATGTTAAGATTGATTTGATAGGTTAATAATAGAGAAGATCTTTAGAAAAAGGCCATCAAGGACCTCTAATTTCACCTCTCCCTCAGTGGGATCAGGATCTGGGATTAAGGTGACCTTGCTGCCACCAAAAACACTGTCTTTGCTTCGTTATGCAATCATTAGAGTTCGATTTTTAATTGCGGAAGTTGGTTACATGTTCAGATTCTTGATTGCTTCGTTGCATCGTTGTTATACATGGTTTCATTGCAAATAAAATTATGTTCATTCTCTTTACTGTTAGCTAGACCAGATTAGGTTAACGTAACTAGGTCTCTGACTTTCCAAGTCTTTGTTGTTTTAGTTGGAGAAACAACTTGCAGAGCACCCGTACCACTTCTCTATCTTCCCATAATCCATCAATCTCACCTGCTCCATTCTTTGACCCGGATTCTTGCTTCATGTTTGCCATTTGCTCACTTTGCCCTAATTCCCATATTTTCGCGCAACATTGCTCCACTCCTCCTTGAACAAATCCAACCATCCTTGCCACTCCTCATCTTATTTCCCAAGTCCTGGACCTCCTCAAACCCCTATATCACCTCCATACCCACTCCTTCATCTTTCTCTCTCCATCCAACCTCCGAAAACCTCTTTTCGGAACATCCTGTAGAAATTACAGAACATCCTGTAGAAGCTCACGAGAGCGGTTTCTTGATAGCCAAACTTTGTAAAACTCTATAGAATGGTGCTAGGGACCCCTTAGGCCTTCTTCGAACCTTCCCAACCTTCTGCAAGCATTTCCTCTCACCAATCCATCTCTGCACAGTCAAAAACCAGTTAAAAGCACATGCATGATAATTCTGACAACTTATTCAAAAATACAGAAAGATGTTTTTTCCAGATGTTACTGTAGAAGTAGCTTAGACACATGCATCTTACCTTCCTAGAAGTCAATGGCATCTCTTTCAGTAGCTTGCATCCTCTTTCTTGCATCAGTAGGGCTAGCTAGTAAAATTAGGGTTTGCTAGGGTTTACGTTTCCTTTCATCTTTCCAGTTTCTTTCTACAAGTAGATTAGCCTTCTTTGAGTTAGCTTTCATCCATCAGTTAAAAAGATTCTTCTCAGAGCTCATAGAAGTTGGCTTAAGCTGCTAGCAGACTTGTGCCAGCTGACCAAGTGACAGCTACGGCAAGAGCTAATACTTGTGCATACAGCACCATCGCTTCCAAGTTTGTTGCGAACTACCGGGTTGATAAAATTAAAGAAGGGATCTCCAGGAGTTGTAGCATTATTGCTGCAATACTGGGGCCCACCACTAAGCCACCCAAATTCCCAATTAAGTCACATAAGACACAAATATTGCACAAAAAGAATTTTTTTTTCAAACTAAGCCACAAAAATTCCTAAATAAGCCACATAATTCACAACTACTCCACAGAAGGCAATGTTTTCTCAAACTAAGCCACATAAATTACCAATTAAGCCACAAAAGCCACAAAAACTCCATAGAGGCAATTTTTTTTCAAATAAGCCACAAAAATTCTGAATTAAGCCACATAAGGCACAAATACTCCACATAAGGCAATTGGTTTTCAAACTAAGCCACATAAATTTCCAACTAAGCCACATAAATTCCTAATTAAGCCACAAAAGCCATAAATATAGGTTGGAAGGATTTTTTTTTCAAACTAAGCCACAAAAATTCACTAATTAAGCCACAAAATTCAAAAATCTTGCATAGAGGCAATGCTTTTTTAAACTAAGCCACAAACATTCTCAATTAACCCATAGAAGCCACAAATACTCCACAAAAGGATTTTTTTTTTTCAAACTAAGCCACAAAAATTCCCAGATAAGCCACAACTACTCCCCAAAAGGAAAATATCTTTCAAAATAAGCCACAAAAATTCCCAACTAAGCCACAGACACATTGCTGGAATGTAATTTTTTTCAAACTAAGCAACAAAAATTCTGGACTAAGCCACATATACTCCACAGAGGAAATTTTTTTTCAAACTAAGCCACAAAAATTTCCAGTTAAGCCACATGAGCCACAAATACTCCACAGAAGGCAATTTTTTTCGAACTAAGCCACAAAAATTCCCAAATAGGGCATAGAAGCCCCAAATACTCCACAGAAGGAAAATTTCTTTCAACTAAGCCACAAATATTCTCCATTAAGCCACATAAGCCACAAATATGGATTGGAAGGATTTTTTTTTCAAATTAAGCCACATAAATTCCTAATTAAGACACAAAAGCTACATATACTCCAAAGAAGGCACAAAATGCCAGAGATTAACACAAAGAAGATGAATGGTGTGAATACTGAGAAAATAGATGTGTTGAAAAACAAATTTATAGGTATGGCTAGCAAGATGAGGAATCCTACCAGGGAAAGATGATGCCGACACCAAGCTTGCAGTGAACCAACCATGGTGTGCAGTGACGGGTCTGGCTCAAATAGGGTCCAATGGGCAAGAAAATTTCAAGAAACGTTCATATGAAACCATGCAACATTCGATGCCCTACAGTAAACGAAAAGCACCCAAGGGCCGGAACCCTTTACTGCGCCCACACCAAACCTCTATGGCCGGACAACACACTGAAGCAACCGAACAACACAACGCATCAGTCGAGGAACCAGCCATGAAAACTGATAAACCCTCCCTCACCTGACAACTACAAAAACGTACGTAAACAACTATTGACAGAGTATAATGAGGAGCTACGACATGGACAAACATATACTAGAGGAGCAGAACAGGTAGGAATCGACCTTGGAGAGAAACAAACTAGCTCTAAACATGCTAACCCTAATAGCTTGATAACAATGAAACTTTGGCACAAAAACACAAGTGGGGTCCACATCCAAGTGGGAAAACCTCACTGTAACTGATGGACATGTGTTGTACCACCACCTCGGACTACTAGCTATCCAAATTCAGCCACATAGGGAGGCCACACAACTACTGGCCTCCCTCCCCTATAACATTTCATACTAATCCAAACTCATGCTTCAAACAAAAATGATACATCCATAATGAGAATTTATTTTTATAATATATTTGATTTGTAAATAAATGGTATATTATTTCAATATAAATATTCAAGTAATTAAATAGGTAAATAAACTACTATAACACTCATATACATTAGTACAAAAGGATTGGGGAGAATATAAACTTTAAAATTCCATCAAATATATGTGTTTTCACAATAACAATATGAATGTTGCATGGAAGGTGTTCGACATAGGCCCAATGTAATCTAGTGTGCCAAAAAATTCAACTTTCCAAAATGAATTAGGTGTCCCTTGTGTTGCATATGATAATTTTCGCATGTTTAATGTGCATAGAATTAAATATTTAATATGGGAGTGCACTCAATACTTGTCCTTCAATCACATTCACTTGAAATAATGGGACGAAAAACATACATGTAAAGCACAATCACATATAGGTAATCAAGATATACCATCAATACAAACATAGAGCCAAAAAAATATATGTTATATTAGCATAATGATTAATACAACATAGCCCATGTATACAACTCATGATAAAGAAACACAAACCAATTGTTAAAAACTCTTATGGATCTCTCTGAATTTTAATAGAAATCTCCTAATTATATAGTAGACCTTATATATATAACTAACTAGAGTAGTTCAAGAAGATTTTCGAATGTATTAAGTAATTTGGAATTTGTACCCCGCTCGTACAAAAGGTATGTACCTTTAGAGACAATTGCAACGGAGAAAACTAACTACTCATAAAGGACACACAAGATGGCTCTCTAACCTCCATGTAGTTAAGATTTTGTGGCCTTATGGATTTTATTTTTTTTCATTCTACTAAAGTATAGTACACACCATACCATAATCAAAATTGGCACACAATAACTCCACAATCATACCAATTCATCCATGATTTATGTTCTATGTTTCATTTTGTGAAATTTTGATCCATGTTTGGAAGCCCTCATATTATTACATCTTTGAATCTAGTGAATATATCAAAAATAATGTCCAACTATTAGGTGCTTCATACAAATTTTTGTAATACACTACTATTAATAAGTTAGTCAATTCTTCCATGGTGGGTATTACATACGTCGATGTCCAAACCTCAATATGTACTTTTTTATCTTTTTGATCAACATATTTGTCCTTCTACACTATGGGAAAAACAATAAATGCATATATCACATCTTATCCATACTTTGACAACTCCATGATGGCACATATTGTATTAGCATCGGTGGAGGTTTTATTGTCCATGCAAATCCCTCCCAAATGAGTCCATGACAATAAGAACCATATACAATTCCTAATCACTGTATATTTTCAAGAATAGAGGACATGCAAGCGACTTCTTATGCCATAAAATAAATATATAGATACATTCGAAATAGTTTTTGTGTCCCCCCTCCATTCTAATTATTAGGTTAGTGAGAAATCTGGGAAGTCCACATGAACCGATGTCTCAAAATTTTATTTTTGGAAAACCATGTTGAAAACCTTTAGAATGGGGCCCTTCACCCTTATCAAGCTATTCTTCTAGTATTTTATACCTTTTCTTCCTTTGCGTACTATTGGTGCTAAGTGTAGTGGAATTACTCTTATGCTTCGATGCATCTTTCATTACAAGTGCCATCTTTGCACACTTCTTCTTCTCACCTACTAAACCTTCATTAAATTTTGTATGTTGTCTAACAATTGTCAAATCCAACTATCTCCAATGGTTATCCTTTATCATATCTACAACTCTAACATGTTACATATGTTTCCTTTCAAATTCTTATAATGCTCCAACCTTATGTATTCCAATAATGAAAACTACGAAGATGTATCCCATAAAGCCTTTCTTTAAATTTTTGGCACAGGGTTCAATCAAATGGTTTGAGTCCATTATCTAACAATTGGTTATGCTTCTAGGAATCAAATGATCACAATACTTTCTAAAGTATGAGGTTGTGAGTCATGACATGGAAGCTATTGGGAAAGGAGATATAAGATTGGATTTAAGAGAAATAAAAAAAATTCACCTAACAAGAGATACAAAATTTAATGATTGAAACTGAAAATGGAAGAAAATGTATGTTTGTACTTATTTTCATAAAATCTTCTTTGTAGAATTACCCTATCTTCCATAAGATTGGATAAAGAAACAGGTGGCCATTAATCTATCATGAGGATTTCAAGAAATGGTCTACAGGTTGAATATCGTAAATAAAATGTGAACTATAACCATCAAATTTTCATTTGTCTGAGTTAAATAAGGTTAACTACTTGAACTTCCAGTGGAATGTAATGAATATTTCAATAATGAAAAAATAAAATCTTAAACTCAAGTGCAATGATAGATTCAAATTTCATTGTTGATAAAGATGTTGTTCATGGAAAAGGGCTTATGAGGATGTAACCTAACTAAATGGAAGAGTAAAACCCTATGAGAGGGGAGGACTAATAGAAGGGGGGAAATATGACGTAAGACAATAAATGTGTTTACAAAATGGATGAAGAGGAATAGAACTAGAGATGGGAAGAGAGAACTATAAGAATAGCTGAGATTAGGGAGCTACTTAAATAGGAAAACAGGGAAGGGAGGAATATACGAGGGATAGATGGAATGAAGTTAAAGGATGAAGGTAGTGGAGTTCAGATAGTTAGAAGAATTATAATAAGGATAGTAGTAATAACATGATAAGAAGTAGCGAAGGAAAATATAATATTCAATATGAAGTGATATTAGTGATAACAAGAAGGTTCACACAATTTATTTTTGAAGGCTCTTCTAGATTTATTGATAGAAGAAATAAAATAAAGTGGAGTGAAGCAAAACCTTACTATCTCAAAATGTATTTGAACTATTAGGTTCTATATGTGTCATAACCTCCTTTC
Organism: Pinus tabuliformis; assembly: GCA_031772625.1. Taxonomy (NCBI): domain Eukaryota; kingdom Viridiplantae; phylum Streptophyta; class Pinopsida; order Pinales; family Pinaceae; genus Pinus; species Pinus tabuliformis. The sequence continues at coordinate 1,159,567,508 of CM062817.1, read as the reverse complement.
TCCTAACTTCTAATTGGTTGAAACTTTAACCTAATATTTTACTAGTTTGTAGTTGTTATGAACTCTCACATGCTAAAGTGCACACAGGGTAAATAGTTGGATCAAAGATGAGTGTTACTATGGTGAAACAAGATTCAAGATTGAGACATCCTATATTTCATTGGTCTAGAAATTTTCACATTAATAGTTCTATGTGAACCATATATGTGGTGAGGTAGAATAATGAAGAAACAACTAATATTTTTCAACTAGAGATAATGTGCATGGATGGAGCTATCATATGGTATATGAAATGTAAGGTAACATACCCCAATAGGAAAACCCCAATTATTAATATAAATAAATCGACATTTATTAAGGGAGTTTTAGAAGCTAGAATTTGAATCCCAATGCATCACCAATGTTAAGGATATTAAGCAATATGTAGGAGAATTAGTCATGTATCACTATCCATGCTTTAACATATTCTTAGACATGTTAAAATTTTAGATTCAAGATATCTAACATCAATAAGGATTTATTGTAGGTATTATATTGCACATATATATTTCTCTTACCAATCAAAAGGAAAAAACTTAGGAACAAGCACTTGAGATTCTGATTTTCCTAGAATCTACCTTTTGAGGAAGTGAAAGTTCAATTGGGATGACATAGGATTAGCTGTAGCTTGTTCCACTGACACAACAATTGCAAGAGGTTGCTAAGGTAAAGGTACAAAATAATATTTGTTGTACTTCAAATTAATTCATTGTATTGGGACATTATACCATGGTTGGTTTCAACTCATAAAGTGGGATAAATAAATTAACATTTATTTTGTCAATCTTGGTAGCTAAACTTCGAGATGAAACAAAATATGTGCACACTGATTCTTATTGCATTCCTATCAAAATAAATCACAAGGTATACATGTATATATCAAATTTGATTCACTTTATATTGATTTCCATATCCGTAAATTGAAAGATGTGTTGAGAGAGAGTTATAAATACAACAAAATATATCACGCTTCCTCGCCAGATACTCCATCTGAATTATTTTTTCATGAAAATCACTTAGGATTGTTCTGAAAATAAATTTAATTGAAATTAGTGTTCTGAGTTTCAAAGAAAGTGACAATTATAATCCATCTTTCTATTCTAAGAACATGAACATAAATCAAATAATAAGGACCTAATTAATTGAATGATGTGAGGCATCAAACGGAAGAAAATTACTAAGAAACACTAGAATACATAATTACAAGAAGTAAGTAAGATCTTGTGTGATTATAGGATCACTATAGGAAATCCTGCCATTGCTACAGGAATCGTTGTGCGATTACAGAGTAAGTACATGAATTCTAATAGTTATTACGAGAATTCCTATTTTGATTACAAGATCACTAGATGAATTCTAAATATACAATTTACAAGAATTTAAGCACACGATTAAAGGAATTTTAAATACGCGATTACATGAACAATAAGTAATTAAAATAATATAAAGTGTGCGATTATAGGAAAATCACAAAATATTACACGAAAACAAAGCATATTGTTGATCGCATACAACTCACAAATTTTAAATAAAAATCGTGCCAAACCATATGAAATCTTAAAAACGTATAACAAAATAAAAGAGACACGTATCAAGGGCCTCTTCTTGAAGGTGATGCTATACATATTTTAAACAATTACCACAAGTATATCATAAATTTGTTCTGATATTACTCGAAAACAGAGTTTGATTCACCAAAGTATGTATAAATATATGTCTCTTTTTCTCTATAACCTCTCTATCTACCATCTGTTTACTTTTATGCAAAGGAAAATTTGTTAACAGAGTTGCCAAAAAATAGGGTCAATTCCATATTTTATGCTAAAACAACTTAACACAACTAAAACTACAATGCATATACTTCTTTTAGAATTTGCTAGAGAAAAATGATGACAGTCCCATGATATTCTTCGCAATTCGACACCTTTCCTTCACTTGGATCAACTATTATAGTACAAGAATCCTTCCTATTGTTGTGGACAAAATTGGTGACTCGAATCCTATATCAACAAAATTGGCACTTTTCATCCTCATTATTAACAAAATAACTTTTTAAAAACATTTGAAGGTTAAAAAGAAAAGAATAATATTGCAATTATTGAAATGCCAAAAATGGGTAAAAATGATGTAAAGCGAAGGTTCATATCAAGATATGATGTCAAAAATGGGATGGTCATGGATATGAAAATTCAAGGCCAACATTTTCCTCCAAGCTAATATTTTTGCATCACCCTATGCAACCAAAATTACAAACTTTTGCTAGTATTTTGATCATCGGTGAATTTTATTTTTCTTCCTTGCCTATATGTCAAAATTTGACTTCTCTGTTGTCCTTCGCTGCTCTAGTTGCTTGGATAAGAAGATCCAGATTAGTGGTAGAGGATTGTGCTCTATCAATTTTTCCTTCAATCCCCTAATCCTTATTACCAATGTTTTATTAATTTGGATGCTATGGAGATTTTCTCGATATAAACCTTTGCATTTTCTTTTTAGATTTTGTATTTTTTCCTTGTGCTTGTATGCCTTATCCTTCAATAATTCATTCTTTGACTTTATTATTTAATTGACCATTTCTTCCCTATGTAAATTGTATTTCAACTCTTTAATGATCTTATTCATTTTCTTCAATTTATTCAACAACATGTTTACTTGACTTTTAGGGCTTTCTTATTTTTGAACTTATTTAGTTGCTTGTCATACATCTACTGCTTTCTCTTCGTGTGGTGGCTGACTTTGAAGAGAGTATTCCTCTAGTTCTTGTTGAGGGATTTGGCTTGATTCTTCAAATGCTTCTTCAGTATAATCTCCAATAGTGTATACTTCTTGCTCTTCTATAAAAACTTTTTCTTGTTCATCTTGCACTTTTTTAAGAATTTCCTCTAGAAGCTATTTAGTTTGATCGGCTTGTACCTCCTCAAGAGATTCTTCATACAACAACTAGGCCATAGTTTTGGGTTTTTTAGAAGGACTCTGTGATTTTATACAGGTGTATTCTTCTCCATAGGTTTCTCTTAGTAGTTGGATTTATGTCCTTGTAAGCCTACTTCTAGCTACTTGAACTTGTCTAGAACTATTTTTCGACTTCTTACCAATAGATGAAGACCGAATAACCTCAATGGATGGTGGGGATTTTGGATCCCCATGTTTCTCTTGTAACCCTTGTTCTTCATCCCTATTTTTCCCAATTCGATTTTGGTTTTATGGTTCTGAATTATCTTGTTGCTAGAAAATTGGGTTTCCTCATGTTTCTGGTACATTTCCCTCAATTTGATCTTCATTCAGGCCTAGATTAATTTCATCAAGGTTTTCAAGATGCTATGCCTCTTCCATTCCAAATTTATTTTTAATAGGAAATTACTCCATGCCTGATTCACGTTAGATAATTTATTTATCATAATTAATTTAATCATACCATGATGATACATGAACCTTTCTTTGTTTTCTTGACACTTTTGAAAGTTAACTTCCAATTTCGACAAGCTTTTATGCAAAAAGTAGGGAAAATCTATCCTTCTAGTATTACTTTTAACATGCTCCAATAATCTTATATGGTAAAGGAATATAATATTGTACCTTCCCTCACAGGTCACATACTTTTGCAAAAAATAAATGAAATCACCGCATGGGTCCTTTAAGAATTGTCTTGGCACTCCTTTGGTCCAATCGACATTCCCCTATGGTGTACTTAAAAATTAGGTAGCTATTTCTTTCGCTATTCTCTTCACTTTAAACCATTTTTAACCTATTCGTGGTAGCCATGTAACACTAGATATGGTTCCCTCTAAAACTTTTAATGTAATGTCTCCAACTGTTGTTGTTTCTCCATTGAATGTACTAGAAAATTGCTTTGTGACCATAGCATTGTGTCCTTGAAACTTTTCAAAGAATTGAAGTAGTCTAGCTCAGTGAAAGTGTATTCTATAGACTGGAAAAGGTTCTAGGATAAAAATTCCAAATGGTATAGTACGCATCATGCCTGGGGCCATCATGTAACCCTTATCTTTGGTTAAAATACCGAGACTTGGTTTCGAGGATGTAGGGTATGTTACAAAGTAGTGATACTAAGATTTACAAGATTTTGAAATTGAAAGGTTCTTGTGAATTATATCATTTAATGAGAGGAATAAATTGATTTGGGATAGAAATGATATTTGCAATCGAACATACAAATGTCATTTCTTTTAATCATTAGCCATAACAATTTTAATCATTAGCCATAACAAGTTTATCATCACGAGGTAGGATGACGCCTTTAGACATTATAGGGTAATAATTCATAGTGGACAAGTGGTTATTAATAAAATGATTACATAAAAATTCATGAATCATGGTAGTAATGGTGGGTTATGGGGAGTGGCAGAGAATTTATTTAAAAATAAAAATCTCTTGTTTAAAATTATTTTCAATTTAATAACTAAATGTAAATAAATTCATTATCTTTTCATTACCCCGCAAGGAAGTACATGATGTAATATTTGATGGTACTTTCATCTTTGCTGTCATGATGACATAAAAGAATTTTAATTGTAGTCATTTCTTACTTAGAGCTCAATTTTACAAGAAATCATCACTTAATTGTAGAAATTTGACTTTAAGTTATAGGAGTTTGGACTTCACTTACAGGAATTGGAATTTTGCTTGTCGGAATTTAAACTTTATTGAAAGGAATTTGAATTTTTCTTGCCAAAGTTCAAAATTCACTTTACAAGAATCTTCCCTTATTTATAGGAATGATGAAAAGAGACATTTCTCTTATTAATACTGCTCAAAATTTCTGCAACTGATATCAAATGTAAATTTTCCTTTAATCCAATTTCCTAAGAAAGATAATCAATCATAAAAATGATCTTCATTTCAATAAATATTGAAAGTTCCTCACGCTTAGAGATCCATGTAATTAAAGGATTTTACAGGAAGTTGTCCCAGTTCAGTTTTTATCAAGATTGAGAATACCTATTTCAAAAAATTACAGTATCTATAGGAATGTACAACATTTTAATTCTATAATTACAGGAAACAATTTTCACATTGTTTTAGAAGGTGAGAGACTCTTTCTCTCAGTGGTTTCCATTCATTACCAAACTATAATATTTACATAACATCTAGGACACTATCCTATGGATTTTATTGAGCTCACGATAGTTAATTTTGACCAGTATTTTCAATTTTAAAGAGTTTGAAAAAATTAAAGAAAACTCAACTATTATCCTGCAGATTTTTCACGAGCCTAGGATGGTTGATGCTTGTAGGTATTTCAATTTTAGAGAGTTTGAAAAACTTAAAGAAAAATCTAAAGGATTCCTTTTCCATTATTTAATCTATCAAATCTAGATAAAGGGATAAACCTAAAATTGATAGACGTCCTTCTCATTGTTTAATGAGAACCAGAAGGAGCAAAATTAACTCTTAATTTATGAAAATTAAATTCAACATGAAAGTGGATGATGGGTATTACCCCCTTTATCCATAATGTCCATATTTACATGCTAAAAATTTGAAACAAATCATCCCTAGAAATTAGTCGATGATACAACTTTAGCCTATGACCATTGACTACAAATGATATCTACTCCTATATAGAAAATATCTTCTTGAATCTAGGAGTATCTAACACTTTATCTAACCACTTTCTACTCTTTCTTTGATGAAAAGTGTGGTGGAAACTTTCCTGTAGACAAATAATTAGCAATATTAGCAAACCAGGGTATTATAACAAAAATTGAAAATAAAGTTTAATCAAGAAAACACTCTACTACAGGAATGATCTCACGAGAATTATTGATTCGAGAAAGGAAATCCGCTACTTGATTTTCCTTTCCTGATCTGTCTAATATTTTGATATTAAATTCCTGTAATAGTAGCAACCATCCTATGATTATGCCATTTGTTATTGGTTTTCTCATTAAATATCAAATATCAGAATGATCAGTATGCATAAAGACTTAATAACATGTAATATAATGATGAAACTTCTTAAATGCATAAAAAATTGCCAGAAATTCCTTTTCCGTAACAGTGTGATCGAATTCAATTGGAGTCAAACTTTTACTAAAATAGTCTACTAACAACGAAATCATCCATATATACCTGTACACATTCATGAATTAAATTAGCAAAAATATCCAAGGCTGCCCTTTATAATGTAGCAGCCGCATTACAAATTCCATAAGGTAGTACTTTTGAAGCATAAGTTCCCCATGGGCAAGTAAAGGTTGTAATTTCTAGGTCTTTCAAGGCTAGTTGTATATGTCTATAGCCATTGAAATCATCAAGGAAAGAAAAATATTTCAATTCGAGCTAGTTTATCTAGGGATTTATCTATGAAAGCTAGAAGAAAATGATCTTTTAGAGTGGCCTTATTAAGTTCCCTATAGTCTACACATACCCTCGATTTACCATTCTTTTTAGAAACAATAACCAAGGGTGAAACCCATTGGCTATTAGATATTGGGTAGATAAAATCTACATCTAATAGTTTTGGAGTTCCTTTTTAATAATTTCCTTCATTGGAGGGTTCATTCTTCTTTGCAGTTGTCTAATAGGTCTAACATTTGTTTAATGTAAATATGGTGTGTGCATGAATTAGGATGTATTCCCGACATATAAGTATATTACTAAGAAAAGGATTTGGAATTTTTATGGAATAACTCTCTCAATTGATCTTTGTTACAGGGAAAAGTGTCTATATAGAACTGCTCTATCCCACTAAGGTGTGACAGCGGCCTTACAAACAAACAAAGAAAAGCTACTTTCATTTTTCCTTTATGAATTATAGATAGAGAGGAACAGAAATACCAACCTTTGTCTTGCGCTAATCTCCCAATTTGATTCCTCTCTTCTTTGATAGTCTTCAGCTACCTGCTCCCTTGCACCCCCAGCTTCACAAAGTACCTGTAAGATCACAGAAGCATAGCACTATACAAAGACATGGATCTATAATCATAAACAATCTAGGATCAGATGTAAATTGACCATACAAATGTAGCAAGCATCATTGACACAAAAGCATGGAGGAAAACTTGAATAGCTTTTATTGATAAACAAGAAAGAGCCAAGAGGAGTTACAACCAGTTGTTCTGACCCAGCATCAACCTCCCAGCAAAGAAGCCCCTCTTCACCTCAAACAAAGCTTATATCACCCAACAATCTGATGTTTGTCTCAAGAAACCAACAGCAATTCCTTACAATATGCAAAATTCCAGCCTCTGGATCTCTGGGATGAGGGATCCATATATAGATATATGTAAGGGGGATGAGTCAGCCTGTGATTTGATTAGTGTCCTCCCTCTGATAGTTCTTGCTTCCACTTGGAGATTGATGGTCTTTTGCTCATCCTTGGTCGAATTCAGTGAGGCAAGTGTCACAGGAGAAGATTCTGGAAGCTTCCATTGCCTCTCCACCTCGCGGAATGACACTGCCATTTGTCATTTCTCGCCCATCGCACCCCACAGAAGGGATTTTTGAAATGAAACGCACCCACATAGTGTATTTAGGTGGGATGCAACGCACTTAGCCAGTGGAGCAGCTGAAATGATCCTGTTTTGACCAATTCTGAGCAGTTTTTCATGGAGAACTTCTGGGAGAAGCTGTAATCTGTTGACCTTGTTCCGTTAGGGGTTAGAACAACACTTTTAGGGACTTAGGATCCCTTGATTTATGGACATTTCATGCTTGGGGTTGTAGGGCCCAAAAATGTCTATAACAGTTGCCCCCTAAAGCATGAGGTTGTTAATCTTTTGATGTCGAGTGAAATGCTTTATTATGAGGATCCGAAGTTCTTTCAATGCTGGGAGGAGACCTGTAATAAGATACAATACAATACATTATCTTCATAATATTTTCATGATCTAGCTGAGGCGGGCATTCCCATGCTCAGCTTTATAAATTCATTTTCATGTGCATAGGACAGACAATCGTCTGAGTGTAGACTGATGATTCTGATAGAGCCATCATCCCTTTGATTGGATGATTATCTGTGCAGCAATGATGTACATTTGATGTCTTTATTTTCCCTGTATATATATCGCAGCCCGGATGGATGAAACTAGATCCGGAGTCTTTAATCTCGTTCGATCTTCACTCAGAGTACAAGTCGATCCATGTGAGAAATGTTCTGAAGTCGAACATGGAAAGACATCGCTTGATTACCAGCCAATGATGTAAATTGTTAACAAGCGCGAGAGGAATCACCGATAATGATAATGACCCTCAAGGTACTACAGTACAATTTACATGGTGTGAATAAAGGATTTGGCGTCGAACACCATGCAAAATATTTCGGTCGAAGACCATTTATGTAAACTTGTCGCCGGAAGTGAGAAACTTTCCATTGAGGCATGCAAGCTTCAAAGTACTGAATGGGGTGTTCCTAGATGAAATTCTTGGATAATGAACTGATGTCGAGAAGAAGTGATCCGTCACAGGAGGGCCTTAATGAATCCCACATCAATGACATGGAATGGAGTAAATGATTTTAATGGAGGTGAAAACGATCTGGTGATATAAGGTTCAGGGTGGCAATCATGAAAGAATGGAGTATAATGTATGGTAGTGGGTGAGACACAGGTGAATTCTCTGAATGACTTCTCTTGAACATATCGGCGACACTGTTGTGATGGATTGGTAGCATTAACCCCAAATGTGGATGGTATGATGGGACCATGGTGATGTGACCGATGAATGAAACAACCCAACCCGACTCGGACACGGAGTGGAAGTGTCATGTTCAAGAGCGACTTGCTACCAACAAGGTTTCTTCAAGTTTTCTTCCCAATTTTCCCCAGTCATTGCTGACCAGTACCTCTTTATTTTTGTCAAGCTTGAGGAGGATAACATATGCTTGTTCTATAATTTGCCCTTCGGGCAAACCCATCGCTATGTTTTAACGAGCCTAGCGATAGTGAAACTCGTTCTCGTCATAGACAAGTTTGTCGCTATTAATCTTTTTAACGAGTTTAACAACAAAGATAACTCGGTCCTTTTCAATTTTAGAGAGTCTGAAAAGGAACGTAAAGGCAACTCCAAAATTCCTTTTTCGTCATCTAATCCCTTAAGTCCGAAAAAGTATAAAACAATACAAAAGGGATGAATTTTCGATACTTTTAACGAGCCGAACAAAACAAGCGCTCGATCTTTTTGTGTAATAATCCCTCAGGTCCAAAAAGATTAAAATCTAGAGGAGGGATAGCACTTCCTGTCACTTTAACGAGCTAGAGAGGCCAATGGATCGGCAATCTTTTCATATTTTACGAGTCAGTTGAAAAGAGCTTAAAGGAGACTCGTCTTTTGAGGAACGAGTGATAAAACGGGTAGCAGCTGATTCCAGGTAAGGTTTGGAATTTTCCAATCATGGCAGTGTCACAAGGATGGCTAGTGAGATCACTCTTTGTAGCTGTTCCTCAAAATGGGTAAACAATCAAATAGGGGTGAATGATCGGCCAATGAAAAAGTGGAGGTGACGGTGCAAACACGACCAAGGCTTTAATGGCTGAAGTACTACATTCACGATGGTTATTTACCGGGGGAAATAGTTCATTTTTTAACGAGCTTAAACATGGGGGGAAACATTTTCTCATGTCTTATGTTTATTTTTTAACGAGCTTGAACTATGTGCTAAAACTGCTCGATTGAATGGTCCCTTTTTTATTTTACCATAAATAGCTTTTTTCTTTCAAAGATTGTACTGTATTTTCAAATGCTTCATCAAACTAGTCAGAAATGAGCAATATATGTTTGAAAACGAGTTAGAACACTAATATTTTACTTTGAACTACGTAAAAAGTAATGAAAAAGTGTTTTTACGTCTCATTTTACCATTTCATTTGAACTTTGGTTTGTTGGAGCTTTGGAGGTGCTTTCTCCCTTTGATTTTCATCAGCTGATTTCGGGAGATTCTGTGGACGATTCTCGGTGCCGTCTGGACCAGGTAGGAGCTAAACCTAAGCTCTTTCATTTCATGGTTTCCATTTTACATTCTGAGCTTGATTCCTAGTTTTTCTGAGCCTCTAGGGTTTGAAAAACTCGTTCTGCCTTCAGCGCACCCTCTGTGTAAAGGGCATCTGACATGCAACGCACCTAGAGCACTACTGTAGGTGTGATGGGCGCAGAGAAGGAATTATGTGCAAAATTTTTGATGGAAATTTTGCCTGTTTCTTACCAAAATCAGGATCTAACTCTTCTATTGTTTGTTTTCCAGAGATCTTTTGAGTAATATGACCATTACATGGCGAGAATTCAAGCATGAAGAAGAGGACATGCTTGCCCTACATGATCTGGTTACAGTAAATGCACTGCGGAACTGTGGCTTGCTGAAGTTTTTCTGCATTTCTAGCATGAGACAACAGATCAACTTACTGCAGTATTTGCTCGATGCTTGGGATCCTACCAACCAGGTTTTCCAGATCAGGGGAAAATCTATCCCCTTGACTGTAGTAGACATCTATTTCTTGACTGGCTTGTCGAGGCGGGGTGCCCCCATCTCTTTATCAGGTTCGGCCCGAGGAGGCGACTCTTTGAGAGATTATGTTCGCTGGTACTGCAGAGAAGGATCTCAGCCGAGTAAAGACGACAAGATCATCATCCGTGATGTCACTGACAGGTCCCTCAGGACTATTCTGTTTACTTTTGGTAGGATGGCCGATGGTGCAGCTCTTCATGTAGCCAACCGATCTTATATGCAGTATGCCTTGGAATGCCTCCAACCGAAGGTGTTCAACTGGTGCGACGCAGTACTTCTTGTGATGAAAGAATAGTTGACCAAGATAAAGAGTGGGAGGTTGAAGAAATTTGGGTTTGGTTCTATTTTGATCGCCTTTGCCTTGGAGAAGATACCACTAATGCAGCCGCAGTATATTGCACTCTATTTACCTTCACCTATTGAACCACGTATGCAGGGATGGGTTCACCATATGTCTAGGCATGCTGGTCAGTCTTAGATTTCATTTTCTGATACCTTCTTCAGGTGGTTTGATCATCAGGAGATGGTTTATTCCGAGTATCCATATGCTGGCATGGACTTCCGGGTTGATCCAGATCTAGTACTGCCGGATGGCGAACAGTGGGGCACCATTGGTAAAATCTTTGACCATATTCTTGTTTATCGTTTTTCATTTATAATGTCCTTGTGCTTTATTCTATCAAGACTTTAATCAAACTCATGTGTACATGCAGATGTTGGTCCTGTTCGTCCAGTAGCTCGCCTCAGAGTACCAGCTGCCGCCCCAGCAGGAGAGGCTGTCGGAAGGGCTATCCTTCGTGACCTTGATATGGCCGAGACTCTCACAGCATTACAAGAGTAGGTTGAGGGCCTCACTCTTGGTATTCCATATGTGAGGACTGATGAGCTACCTTTGAGGTTACAGCGGAATACTACTGGTGTGCCAAGATAATGGACTCATCTCTTACGCATGATCGCGCAGGCTGTGACTTGCTATCACGAGCATCATTAGACTAGGGTGCCCCCTAGCATTTTGAGTTTTTGGTCACTTGACCGATTTTGTCTTGGTTACAGGACATTATGTGCAAACCATAAACAGTTATATATATTTTTGATTTTCAGAGTTTTATTTTGGTTAAGTTACATGATCCAAATGCAAACATTGATGGTATGTTTCTTTATATAAATGTTGCAAATGTCTATCTAACACATAATTTGCTAATGAGTCAGTTAATGTGTTTAAGTTTCTGGAAATGTGTTGATATGGAATAAAATCAAATTGCCTTTTCAAAATCTTAACCCTTAGGAACATGCGATAAATAGCTGGGTTTCGGAAGGAATAGATACCAGTGAGTTGTAGTATTACGAGTTGTGAGTCTAGCCTGACAATTAGTCGGCGCATACCATGTGTGATGGCATCAGAGAGAAGTTCTATCAACGCGCTATATTCAGCGATGTTATTTGTTGATCGACCAATACATACCCCTCTGAAACTTACTAACTCGTCGCTTGGATCAAAAATAGCCCAGGCTGCGGAAGATAGGTTCCGCGAACTACGACTCGCTCCGTCGGCATATCCAACACATGACTCCGATAGGTTTGACATCTGCAACAAATGTAAAAAGTGGATTACTTGACCAAAATAAACACTTTAGCGAAAACAGAAACATAACAAAAGCATATAGGTTACCATTACGCATAGTAACGCTTGAGGTACAACCCGTTACGAGGTTGTGCCAGTGGAATTCCGTCATAATCCATTAACTCGTAGGCTCCTTTTGCCAACACCCGTTTAACAATATAGGGGCCCATCCATAAAGACTTAAATTTACCTGCTCCAAATTTATCGGATCCTTGGTCGTAAAGCAAGACCAAGTCACCTTCTGAGAAGACACGGGGTTTGACATTTTTGTCGAACTGCGCCTTGACTCATTTCTTATGGGCTTCGTTAGCCAAAGCGGCATCACAACGGGTTTCATCCAATTGGATTAATTCCAAGAAATGAGCTTCTTCTTCTGAAGTTCCGAGGAGGAGATCAATTACGAGTTTGAGAGACGAGATTTCGCACTGGATTGGTAAGACTGCTTCCAGGCCATATACCAGTTGGAAAGGTGTGAACCCGGTTGCATTCCTTACCGATGTTCGGTAAGCCCACAAAGCTGAGTACAGGATTAGGTGCCATGTTCTCTTGTGAACTCCAATCATCCTTTGCAGCATGCGTTTCAGGACCTTGTTGATTGCTTCAACTTGTCCGTTGGCTTGCAGATAATATGGAGTAGAGCTGTCATGAGACAACCCTAGTTTGGCAGCTAATTCGACCATCATGTGATTTCGAAAATGCGATCCATGATCTGTGACTATAGCCTGTGGTATGCCGAATCTGGCGACTACATGATTAAAAAAGAAGAGGGCAGCTGTTTCACCAGTATTATCTAATGTAGGCATCGCCTCGGCCCATTTGGTAAAATATTCAACTGCGACTATGATATACCCATGCCCCCCGGTCGAGGTGGGGTTACATGTCATGAAATCGATGCCCCATTTGGAGAATGGCCCAACAACAACTATTGGCTGCAGAGGTGCGGGTGGTCTTCTGGTTTTGCTATCAAAAATTTGACAAGCATGGCAACTTCTGACTGCGGTTATGCAATCTTTGAACATTGTTGGCCAGAAGTATCCTGCTCATAAGATTTTTTGCGTTGTAGCATATCCGGATTGATGCCCCCCAGACGCGCCTGAATGACAATCATTCAAGACTTTTTCGGCCTCCTCATGGGTGAGGCACCTTCTCAGAACTGTATCGATACCACGACAGTAAAGTGTATCACCGACGATCACGTAGTCTTTTGCTTGGTATCGAATATGTTTTTGTTCGGAGCGGGAGGTGTTTGGCCTGTATTTTTGGGTTTGGAGATAAATGATTATATCCCCATACCACTCATTGCTTGAAGATATCAGAAACAAACTTTCGTCCACGATTGTTTCTTCGGATGTTTCATCGTTGGACGTCGATGGGAGATCACACAATAATTCTGCGAAAACTAGAGCTTTCTTTGATTTGGATTTTATAAATTCCAGATCAAACTCTTGCAGGATTGCTATCCATTTTGAATATTTTCCCCCCAGCAACTGTCGCGACAATATATAAGTCATGGGGTTGCAATCTGATAGAATGGTAGTTTTCCGAAAGAGGACATAGTGTCGAAATCTCTGGATCGCTTGAACAGCTACGAGTGCTAGCTTTTCAACGTAAGAATATTTTCTTTCTGTATCATTTAAGTTTTTACTTAAATAATATATAGGATGTTCAATTCCATTGACTTCTTGAACTAAAGCCATTGCAATGGTCGTATCCGCCGCAGCCAGATACAGGTTAAAATCTTTTTGATAATCAGGAGCGTACATTAATGATGCTTTCATTAGGGCAATCAGATAGTTTGTGAATCAGTTTTTTAAATCATAAACAGATCCAGTAGATGGATTGAAGTAGCAGTTATCTACTTTGCATTTGTTATGGCAAATGTAGTTCGAATGCTACTTGTAAGTTTATGAAATAGACAACAAAGAATGATAAACAAACAAACTAATTAGCTCCTCAGCGGAGTCGCCATTTTGTTACAGGGAAAAGTGTCTATATAGAACTGCTCTATCCCACTAAGGTGTGACAGCTGCCTTAGAAACAAACAGAGAAAAACTACTTTTGTTTTTCCTTTATGAATTATAGATAGAGAGGAACAGAAAGACCAACCTCTGTCTTGCGCTAATATCCCGATTTGATTCCTCTCTTCTTTGATAGTCTTCAGCTACCTGCTCCCTTGCACGCCCAGCTTCACAAGGTACCTGTAAGATTACAAAAGCATAGCACTATACAAAGACATGGATATATAATCATAAACAATCTAAGATCAGATGTAAATTGACCATACAAATGTAGCAAGCATCATTGACACGAAAGCATGGAGGAAAACTTGAATAGCTTTTATTGATAAACAAGAAAAGAGCCAAGAGGAGTTACAACCAGTTGTTCTGACCCAGCATCAACCTCCCAGCAAAGAAGCCCCTCTTCACCTCAAACAAAGCTTAGATCACCCAACAATCTGATGTTTGTCTCAAGAAACCAACAACAATTCCTTACAATATGCAAAATTCCAGCCTCTGGATCTCTGGGATGAGGGATCCATATATAGTTATCTGTAAGGGGGATGAGTCAGCTTGTGATTTGATTAGTGTCCTCCCTTTGATAGTTCTTGCTTCCACTTGGAGATTGATGGTCTCTTACTCATCCTTGGTCAAATTCAGTGAGGAAAGTGTCATAGGAGAAGATTCTGGAAGCTTCCATTGCCTCTCCACCTTGCGGAATGACACTGCCATTTGTCATTTCTCGCCCATCGCACCCCACAGAAGTGATTTTTGAAATGAAACGCACCCAAACAATGTATTTAGGTGGGATGCAACGCACTTAGCCAGTGGAGCAGCTGAAATGATCCTGTTTTGACCAATTCGTAGCAGTTTTTCATGGAGAACTTCTGGGAGAAGCTGTAATCTGTTGACCTTGTTCCTTTAGGGGTTAGAACAACACTTTTAGGGACTTAGGAGCCCTTGATTTATGGACATTTCATGCTTGGGGTTGTAGGGCCCAAAAATGTCTATAACAATCTTGCAGAAGTTTTCCAAGTTAATATTGACATTTAAAGTCTTGCTAGGAGATATTTCAATAATTTTATTGCAAGGATTTGATATTGAATGAAATGAAAAGATTGGTAGATATATTTATTTTAACCCATATTCAATACATGTTTCTTGAAAATGCTGGCATAAAAGAGAATGAAAAGAAACATTTGGGGCTCTTAACAAGGATTTCTTGAAATTTTCAAGAAAATTTTCAAGATTTACAAAAGTTTCATAATTTACAGGAAAATTTACAGAGTTTGCAGGAATTTATGAATATAATGAAATTTTAGAATTTTGAGAGATCACAGAAATTGTAGGTTATTTCGACATTCCAGATTTAGAATTTATAGGAATAACATTCCATTCACAATTTGCAGAATTTTCACATGGTTCACAACCCTCTACTAGAGCTGATATTTGAGATGACTACCCCCTAAAATACTGAAGAGAATCAGGATGAGAAATAATATGCTTTATTCAATTTTCATCAGTATTTTATTTAAGATTAAATGATTTCTTAATGGTTAACAATGGTTGAATTATTTCATCATCTGCTTCATTTTCTTCAAACCAATGAACTTTCTTTAATTTCCCTTCCGTTTTGGCAAGGGGATATAATATAATGTTTTTAATTTCTTTACCATTTATTATTGTCATATTTCAAGAAGGACAGATAATGTATCCATCAATAGTTTCCAACCATGGTCTCCCTAAAATTATTGGATGTCCCCCTAATGTGGATTTGGGCTGAAAGATCATAAAATCAATTGGATATGCATATGAATCAATATAAACAACAATGTCTTCTACAATTCCTTCATGTTTAATTTTTCATCTATCAAACAATTCTAACATTGTTGGAGTTGTCTAATGTTGTATATTTATAGGATATCCATGGTTTCTTTAGTCATAATATTTATAGCAGTGCCCAAATCAATGAGCATATTAGGAATGGAAACATTATTCACTTATATTCTTACAACAGGAGTAATTGGATCAATATATTTTTCTGTAATAATTTATGTAGTCATTAGACTTGCCAATTTACCTATTACTTGTACTGTTGATGGATCTTGTTTCCTTTTTCTAGTTCTTCTATTGGATAATCCCCTTATAGTTTTGGTATAGATTGCTATAATTTTTATTTCTCAAAGTAAGGCAATCTTTATAGTAATTTTTTTCAATTCATCAATAATATCAAATTCAAGTATTTTTTTTGGCACATCTTCTTTTTCATAAATCAATCTGTAAGGGAATGTGCTTGTCCCAGAAGTTTGATGTTGATCTTGCAAAGGGACAATCTGTTTGATTGCGGTTTTTAATTTTTTTTGTAAACGAGAAGTTATTGTTTTCTATTTTATTTACTTTATCTACTATTGTTTCAGGTTGTTCTTCAATTATGAATCTATATGTTAGACTTACAACTCTCTTAGATCACAAATTGATCTCTTGTAATTTTACAAGATTAACTATTACCTTTACAAAAAATCCATATAATGTCAACGTATCTTCCTGTAATTGTATAGAAATTTCCTGTAATTTTACTGGAGATATAAGATATGTAGGACATGATTAATATTCAATGTAATAAATAGGTTTTTCTATCCTATTATTTTGTTTTACAACCAGTTGATAAGGAAGTTGTGCAGGTCGTGGAGGTGTTTGATTGGATGGAAGTTGTAATTGTTGTAATTGACGTTGTTGTGAAGGATTTGGTTGTTGCAGAATTGGGGATATATCTGATATGGTTGTTGGCGATATGGTGTCTTTGTTTTTTTATATGATTTTTGTTTTTATGGAGCTTGAAATTGTGTAGGATAAGGATGTGGAGGTATATTTCCGTAAGGAAATCCCCTCCAAGTTTATTGATAGGATTGACTTTTTTCTTGTCGTGGAGGCCATGCTTGCCATGGCATAGGTGCATTCCATGTATTATTAGGAGAATTATAATAAGGAACACTTTGCCAATTAGGGTCTTGATACATACCTATTTCATGTGGTTTTCGTGATCTCCTGGGTGCAATATTTTACATTGGTTCTACATTTCTATAATCTCCTTGAAATGTTGTCTTTAGCTTAGGTAATGTGGGACATTATTTAGCCTTGTGTAAATATCCACAAAACAAACAAACTTGAATATTATAAGGAGGACATTCTCTTAATGGATGTTTTTTTTTTTTTACATTTAGTGCAAAATATAGATAACATTGACTCTTTATCTTCTTTCTTTTTCCTAATTTTCAAATCATCTATTTGAGAAGTAAGTGTATTTAAAAGTTTAATATTAAAACCCTCTAATAAATTCTCTAATTTTACCCTATTGATACCTTATATTTCTTATGCTTGCACGAGTTTTAGCTTTTCCTCTTGAATATTTCCTACACAAATCATTAATTGTTTCAAATGAAAGATGTGAAATGTCACCCAATAGGCATTAAATTATGTATATCTATCTATTCATCACATATGCTTTTTAGGAATATAGTACAAATTTTTTCAGGACTCAAATCATGTTGCTTAGATTTATGCAAATTATATAAAAATATTTTTAAATATTTTTATCGGATGATCGTGGATATGAAAATTGAAGCCGAATAGTGGGTGTGCTAAGTCACTTTCTAACGCAACCAACTCCATTCCTAGCACAACCTAAGGGGAATGGTGTGATATTTATTTGTAGTGAAGCCACATTCCTCAATCTTGTCTAACCTTGTAGAAGTATTATAAGACATATCATACCTTATTTTGCAAATTTTGCAAGTTACTGAGGCATGGCATCTACAATTGCATGGAATTAGAGCTAATAAAGGGAAGGAATGTAGATTCTTATAGGTTCCAAGAGGGGGGTAAAGTCTGGTAGTAAGGGGTTTTCCAAGGAGGTCCTCAAGGTGTATTTTTGGGTTGAGGAGAAGGATTGGGTTGAGGACAAGGGATTTATGAGCAAATGACAACAAAAACTCGAGGAAAACAGTGAAGAGGACTTGTAGGGCAGTTGGGGGGGGGTGGGTGGGGGGGTTTATCCTTTATTTATGACCCCTTTCCTCAAATCGTCTATCAGCAACTCGGAGCACAAAGGTCCACATTGATGATTCCAAGGGGCAGCCGAGCAAGTAAAGAAGGATTGATGTTTATCTCCAGTTGTAGGAAGCCGAGTTCCTTGATCTTAGGAGGACTGTTGGAGGACTCCATTTTTATAAATAAGGAGCCTTAGAGCCTTAGTAGGTTAGCCAGTTATTAGGATATTTTCACACTTTTGTGCAGCATTGTGTTCAACTCATTTTCGAGTTCGTTTTGGAGAACAGTTTATGTAATGTGACTGCTATTTTTTATAATGAAGATGAACCAGTTTTTGAGCCAGCACTGATCTCTTTCAGAGGCCTGAAGCTCTTCGGTTAGGGCCCAACCCAAGCTACCTAGCACCTCCTACTGTGTACTTATATGTTTTTTCTTCAGTTCATGAGTTAATTTCTGTTGCATAGATTCGTTTTACTTTGTTAGATTAGGTTGCTTTTGATGGTTAGCATAGTTGTTTTTGTTTCAGTTGCTCAAGTAGGTTACTACAGTGATAGAATAAGATTCAAAAAGGCCAACAACAGGCCCTGATCTCCTTTCTCCCTTCCCGGGACTATGATTTGAGGTCAAGGCACTATTGCTCCCACCAAAAACACAATTTTTTCTCTTCCATGCAATTGCTAAGTGTGATACTTTGATTTGGAAAGATTAATATTGGTTTAGATTCAGTTTCCTAGATCATTTCCTATTCTTTTACCATAGATCTCACTGCATGTTTTTCTGTTCACGGGTTACTGTTCAACATTTTCTGTTTGTAGGTCAGAAATTAGGTCAAGCTAGAGAAATCTTTGTTTTCATGGCATAGTTAGTTCTTTCTTGGATCAGTTTTTGTAAGTAGATGTGCAGATCTCTTGCAAGACACCTCAGATCTCCATACATCCATAAAATAGCTAGTACCAACTCACTTCTCATAGATTTCCCAAGTCATTTGCAACATTTCACCAATCTGCCATAATTGCTGCGTTTTTCTCCATAAGATTCTTTCTTGCCATTTGAACAAATACAACCATCATGTTCATTCTTGATCTTCCTTGGCAAGGTCTAGACACCTCAACACCTTCATCTAGCCTTCAGTTACCTTTCCCATTATTTTTCCACCTTCAAAACTCCAAAAATAGCTCTTGGCCTCCTCCTGTACATCCTCCTGTAGATCCCCTGCAACCTCCTGTAGAATTTCCTGTGAGTGAATTTTCGAAGTCCGATCGATATGGAAGTCTTCAAAAGGGTACTGGGGGCTTCTTAGGACCTCTCCACACCTTCCTCAGCCTCTACAAAAGCCAACTCCATCTTCCTTTGCCACCAAACCTCTGCACAATCACAACCAGATAAATCACAAGCATAATAATTCCACATAAAAATACTCCAAAGCACAAAAAGATGATTTCTTCTCATTTCTTTTTAGAAGTAGCTTGAATAAAATAAATTTACCTTTCCAGTAGTCAATGGCACTCATTTCATTATTTTCCATCTCTTTTCTGACAAAAGTAGGGTTAATAGGTAAATTAGGGTTTGCTAGGGTTTGCATTACATTTCAGTTTTCCTTCTCTTTTTGCAAGTAGAATAGTCCCTATAGAGTTAGCTTTCTTTCATCATACTTAAAAGCTTCTTCTGAGAAACCATAGAAGTTGGCTTGAGCTCCTAGCAGACTTGCGCTAGCTGACTAAGTGACAACCTGTAGTAAGAGCTAGTACTTGTGCATACAGCACCATCACTTCCAAGTTTGTTACGAACTACCGGGTTGATAAAAGTAAAGAAGGAAGCCCCAGGAGTTGCAGCATTATTGCTGCAATACTGGTGCTCACCATTCTTTTTTGCCCCATTGCTGTGGAAGTGACGGAGTATTTTGTGATTACTACTTTTCTTCTATTTGCTATTGCAACATTCTGCTAAGTAGTTTATTTCAGCAAAAGTAGAATAGTTGTTTCATTTTAATTCCGCAATTTCCATTCCTGCAAGAGTAGATTAGGCATTTCCTTCTTTCATTTCAATTTTGCAATTTCCATTTCAGGAAGAGAAGATTAGTCATTTCCTACTTTCATTTCAATTATGTAATTTCCATTTCATCAAAATAGATTAGACCTTTCCTACTTTCATTTGAATTCTACAATTTCCATTTCAACCAAATAGATTAGACATTTCCTTCTTTCATTTCAATTCTGCAATTTCCATTTTAGCAAAGTAGATTGGACCTTTTCCTGCTTTGATTTCAATTCTACAATTTCCATTTTAGCAAAGTAGATTAGTCATTTCCTTGCTTTCATTTCAATTCTGCAATTTCATTTCAGCAGGTTCATTTCAGTAGTTACAATTTGTTGTTCAATGCATTTCAGTTTTATAGGTACAAATAGAAAAAAAAAAAAATCACCCAAAAAGAGATTTGTTTTCATGCCTCGTAGGAACAGAGATAATTCAGGAAAATTCCTACCCAACACCCCCACCACATCACATAGTCACCCTTCTCTCTTCTTCGGTGGTAGTGATCCAGAAGAACTTATAGGTGAACCACTAGAGATATATGAAGATCTTATAGAAGAAAAGGAGCAAAAAACCATTCCTCCTGAGACCATGGCTGAAAACAAAAACGTTAGAGGAAATGGGGAAAGAGTAGAGGGTACATTTCCTATCCGGGAGACCAATGGGTTGACTATCAAAGATCGTGATAGTTTCTTGTTTGAACTTGGTATTCTTTGTCGAACCTATGACTATGCAGAGGATGAGCAGAAGTTGAAACTGTTTCCTTGTACCCTCAAGGATGCATCATTGTGCTAGTTCATGGGGTTACTTGGAAACAGCATCACAACTTGGGCTCAGATGCAGCAAGCCTTTAACAACAAATACCGGGACTATTGTAGGTCAAAGGATACCAAGGAAGTGATTTTCTGAATGACCATGCGAAGTGATGAATCCTTATAAGACTATGAAGAGAGGTTTTAGCTCAGTTATAAAAGGGCCAGGTGCACACTTGACCTCAAATCTCTAAAATTGGTCCTACTTAGAGGGGTCCCGGCAGACCTTCTAGATACCCTCCATTTGCTGGATGGGGGGGACATCTACCAACTACCTTATGATGACATAAAGAATATGTTTGGAAACCATTCTAGGGCAGCCAGAAAGAAAGGTAGGGGAAGTCAACCTTTGGCCAGTACATCCTCATCCAGTGCATCTCTTAGAAGTGTATTTGAGAATTGGCTAGAAGATTTCAAGAGCGAGGTGAGGTAGACTCTTGCCATGCAAATGGATACCATGCATATCAAAAGAAAGCAAGAGGACGTAGAGAGGGCTTTGGCCATCTTTCATCTTAGGTGCATCAGAATGCATCTTAGGAACGAATGTCCATTGAACTCTATAGAAGTGTGTTCAGTCTATGAAGAAAACGATTCTACAAATGGATGTCCTTCATTGCCCGGACTTAAAGTTTCATACTAGGGGACTGAAGGATCCACTGAACCACTCTATTTCATGAATCAAAGGAGGGCACATGGGCCCATACCTTACCAGCAGGGAATGCAAGGGAAATCCCTGACATATTACAACCCCAATCAGGCCACTTCCATGCCTTCATGGGGTTCCCCTGCTCATCCTTCCTAGTCCACACCCCCTCCTTGGTCATACCCATACCAATACCATGCTCAACCAGCTGCTCATTTGTTTCACTCTTATGCTCAGCCACAACCTCAGTGGAATGCACCTCATCAAGGGTGGAGGCTCCAGTACAACTCTCCTCCCACTCTTTTTCCTCTGCCACCCGCTCAACCACAACCATTGCCTCCTGCTCCTCCAAGGAAGCCCCAAATACCTACTCAACAAAACCTGAACCTGAATAATAGACAGGCCCAGTAGGTATATAGTGGAGAAATATCATGCCCGACCTATGCTGTAGAGATTGAGGAGATTAACCTATGATCTGGGAAGGTTCTCTCTAATAACCAACCTCCCCCTAAGGAGGATGAGGAAGAAAAATACGAAAGTGAACCAAAATCCACTCCACCCTTTCCTGAGAGATTAACTCGAACAACACAACCTACCCCAGAAGAAACTGAACTTCTGGGAGAACTGAAACAATTATGTGTAAAAATGCCACTTCTCCTAGCCATAAAGGATGTGCCTATATACAAAAATATGATCAAGGAGAAGTGCTTAAGGCACCCAGGTAGGTGCAAGAGAGATGCTCCAACTATCAATGTCATAGTACAACTATCCGACCTGATGTTGGGGCAGGTAATCTGTCTGAAATATTTAGACCCTAGAAGTCCTGTAGTCAATGTCCACATAATGCCCCATACCCTGATTGATCTAGGGGCTGCCATTAATGTGATGACCAAGGACACTATGCTCAAGCGCAACCTTCAGGGCTCCCTAAGAAAGACCACAACAGTACTACAGTTAGTAGACCGTTCCACCGTGACCTCTGAGGGGATTGTGGAAGATGCAATGGTCTCCATCGATTCTTGGGAGTACGCTACTGATTTCCTTGTTCTACAGCCAAAGGCAAAGCTCATTGGGTATCCTCTCATCCTAGAAAGACCTTGGTTGGATACTGCAGATGCCTAGATTAGTTGTCGAGCTGGGAACATGACAATCAAGAATGCGCATATGTCCAAGTAGCTAGTCCTATATCCTCCTACCCAAACTTTGTTAGACCATGATTTACCTCTCTGGTTGGAGGAGGAATATGAGGATGAAGTCTATTCCGCACCACTATGTGTAGTGGAAGCTACCATGGGGGACTCATAAACCGAGGGTGATCTTATTGAAAACTTGATCCAGAATCCACCCCCCACTGTGTTGCCATTAGAAGAGCTAGTGGAAGAAACGCAAGCCAATCCTTCAGCTGATCTCTGTGTGGCTGATCTAACCTCTGTCCAAGTTAAGAATGTAGAATTCAGCCCAGAAAGAACCTTGAAGATCAACTCATCCCTATCCACCTTCCAGGAGAAATAACTGTGTAGCTTATTGAAAAACCACTTGGATGCTTTTGCTTGGAGCTATAAGGAGAAGAAGCGAGTGCACCCTTTACTCTGTACCCATCACATTTACATTAAGGAAGATTGCAAACCAGTCAGGTATCCTCAAAGGAGGATGAATCCAGCCCTTAAGGACATTGTCAAAGAATAACTGCAAAAGTTACTGGATGCAGGATTCATCTACCCCATCTCTGATAGAGAATGGGTCTATCCTTTGGTGCTAGTGTGAAAGAAAAATGGGAAGTGGAGAATCTGTGTCGATTATCGGGAACTAAACAAGGCCACCAAGAAGGACCATTTTCCTTTGCCTTTCGTAGTTAAAGTGTTAGATGGCCTGGCAGGGAGGAAGTTTTTGTCCTTCCTACATGGGTTTAGTGGGTGCAACGAGATCCAAATCAGCCTGTAAGACCAAGATAAAACCACTTTCACTTGTCCTTGGGGTACTTTTTCATACCAAGTCCTTCCAGTCGGATTGTGCAATGCTCCTGCCAATTTCCACAGAGCTGTATTGAGTATATTTGTTGAACTGGTTCATGATTCAGTGGAAATATATATGGATGACTTTACCATTTATGGTTCTAACTTCCAGGAAACGTTGACTAACCTAGGAGAAGTTTTAGACAATTGCATTGAAATGAACCTATCCCTCATTCCTTAAAAATGCGAATTCTTGATGACTGAAGGGACTGTGCTAGGTTATACAATTTCTTAGCAAGGATTACAGGTGGATTCCAACAAAATTGCCATCATCTAAATGGTCCCACGTCCCCAAAAGGTAAGAGATGTTTGAAGTTTCCTAGGTCTATTAGGGTATTATAGAAGATTCATTAAGGATTTTAGTAAGCTAGCCTCTCCATTGTTTGGTCTTTTGGGAAAAGATGCTAAGTTCATATGGACTGACAACTGTCAAGAGGCTCTAGATACTTTGAAAAGTAAACTGGTGATTGCCCCACTTTTGAGAGGTCCAAACTGGGCCCTACCTTTCCACATTCATATAAATGCCTTGAACAAATCGATAGGAGCAGCCTTAGGGCAAGTTGATGAGAAGCTGGCTTATGCCATATATTTTATAAGTAAAAACTTGTCCAAGGCAGAATTGAACTACACTGTAACCAAAAAGGAGCTCCTAGCTGTAGTCCATTCCCTAAATAAGTTCAGACACTACATCACTGACTATCAAACATTCGTACACACTGATCATGCTGCAATTAGGTATTTAATGAAAAAACCAAACGTAAATGCTCATATTATTAGATGGTTACTTTCATTCCAGCAATTTGATTTAACCATTGTTGATAAGCCGGGTAAGGAAAATGTTGTTGCTGATTTTCTGTCTAGAATAGATCTCCGTACATGTGAAGAAGGAATGGTGGATGATCAAATGCTAGATGAACACCTATTTGTTATTTTAGTACTCTCTCCATGGTTTGATGATATAGCAAACTACTTGGTTTTAGCACAGTTCCTGCCACACCTGTCCTCAAAAGAGAAGAGCAAGATCGTGAGGAAAAGTGCCCCATTCATGTGGATTGGGGGCAATCTCTTCAAACTTGGCCCAGATCAGATTTTGAGGAGATGTGTCAGGGAGGAGGAAGTTTTTTACATTCTCCTAACCTGTCATGATGGGCATTGTGGGGGCCATTTTGTAGGAAAGAGGACTTCCTTAAAACTTCTGCAGGCAGGTTACTATTGGCCCACTCTTCATCAAGATGTAAGGAGATATAGAAGCCAATGTGACCGATGTCAAGGATGGGAAAACCTACTCCATGGGATGAGATGCCCCTACAACCTCAAGTGACTTTCGAGCCATTTGAGAAGTGGAGCATGGACTTTGTGGGACCTATCAACCCTCCTTCAAAACAGAAATCTTACATCATTGTGTGCAATGATTATCTGACAAAATGGGCAGAAACAAAGGTCATCAAGGTAGTGACAGAAGAAAAAGTAGCTAAGTTTTGAGAGAGAATATCTTCTACAAGTTTGGCTATCCAAGAGAATCAGTCATAGAACAAGGGAGTCAGTTTACATCCAATATGATTGAAGACCTGCTCACACATCACAAAATTAGGCATAGAACTTCCACCCTTTATCATCCACAAACAAATGGAGAGGTGGAAGTCACTAATAGAGCTCTGGAATGGATTTTAACCAAGGTAGCGAGCAGAAGTAGAAAAGATTGTGAAGATCGATTAGTTGAGGCCACCTGGGCCTATAACACCACCTCGAAAACCACCACAGGGTTGACACCCTATGAGTTGGTCTATGGGAAGAAGGATTTGCTTTCAATAGAATTTTAATATAACACACTAAGGATGGTAGCTCAGCTGGACCTAGATCTCAACCATGCACAAAAGGAAAGGTTACTTCAGCTAAATGGACTAGATGAACGGAGATTGCAAGCCCTTCTCCACCCAAAGGTAGTCTAGATGCAAAGGAAAATATGACATGATAGACACCTCAAAGAGAAACAATTCAAGGAAGGAGGTTGGGTGCTACTGTATGATTCAAGATATAATGATTTCAAGGGAAAATTGAGGACAAGATGGCTGGGACCATACATAGTAGAAACATGCAATGACAATGGTTCAGTTCTGATCCAGACCATCGATGAAGAGGCCATCCCCATGCTCGTCAATGGGTATAGGTTGAAGATCTACAGGAAGCTCCTCTCCAAGCAAGAATTCATTGAGAATCCGAGTAAAACAATGTTGGTAGTGGAGGAGGTCTCTGCCTCCACTTCACCCGCACACTAAAAACAAGAAACAAGAAAAAGGAGAATAAAAGATCCCTGGGTGAAAACCTCCCTTTGGAGGCACCCAAGGTAGATAGTGAGGGTGAAAACCTCCTAGAGTTGCCCCAATTGTATCATAAAATAAAATAAAAATAAAAAAGAGAAAAAAACAGAGAAAAAAGAAAAAACAGAAAAACTAACTTCTTTTGAATGCAGGAGGGCCACAGAAGAAAAAGGGACATGGCTAGGTTGGATACACCCCTAATAGATCATTTCTCCATCACCATTGTCTTTTCCCAGGCCCTGGTCTCACTTGTTCTAGAAATTATGCATCCTACAGGAAGCTCTTTGCATTCTATAGGAGGCTCCTGTAGAAGCCACAAAGAGCTCGAAATCACGTCCAAAAAAGGATCAGAGGCCTAGAGAATTATCCAGAAGGCCTATGGACCTCCCAACCACCATTCGTCCTCCCAACTCTCCATTCCATACCTGCACCACTCCATTTCAACTCGCTTCTTCCTTCCCTACATAGAAAACACAGAAATCATGTTTCTTTTGTTTTGTTTTTAAAAAGAAAAGAAAAAATGAAGAATAAACCACAGCATCCTTAACTTATTTCTTACCTGGTGTATGCCAGTTGCTTCTCCTTTTCCTTCAAAACATTCCTTAACTATCTCTTCAGTCCCTGCTCAAACCTCAACCAAAATTTTTTAGAGGGAGAAGCAGTTATAGGAAATCCTACAGGATTCCTGTAATAGCTGATCCCCTTAAAAATCGAGCTCCAAAGGCATGGTCAATGTAGCCACAAATGATAAAACACTAGCATGAGGTAGCCAAGCAACCAGTTCAAAAGCCACAAGTGCTAATGACAGCAGCAATCCATGAACATAGTGCCAAAGTTTGAGCATGCAAAGCACGGTAGTGATTAATAGGTAAGTGATGAAACCCATTCCTCTGTTGCATGAATATAATTTAGAAACTACATGAACCATTGACATTGTCGCGATTAAATGAAATCTTTGGCCAGTTAACTAGCCACCCTCATCTAGTTTAAACAGGACCCCTCGTCCAATTAAAATAGCACCTCGTCCGATTCAAACAACATTCAGTGGGTGCAATCGGCACGTGTGTTAGCCAACTCGGGAAGAAAAACTCAAAACAGGTAGTGGTGGCGGCGTATAACGAGAATGATGGAAGTGATTGCGGGCAGGCGGGATGAAGAATCATAATGGCACTGGAGTAGGGACCAATGGTCTGGATGGGGTTAATGTACCCTTCCTGCCACCTCACCTCGTCACCATAGAACATGCCCGTAAGCTTCCCGTAAGATTAAGTACGCTGCAGTTGACGCCTTCATCACCTATGTTTTCATTTGCATCGTCGTGCTCTCAACTTCAACAACTTACCTACCACCTTCAAAACCTCGAAACAGTCGCTCTTTGTTAGTTTCAAAACACTTTCGCTTATCAGGCTCTACAAAAACATTATCGTACTCTATAGGAGCAGAAACACAGTCTACAAAAGCCTTTCTATAGGAAGGCCAGTGAGTAGCTCTGCAGAGGAAAATTCGGGATTTTATGCCAAATTCGAGCTCGAAAAGGTAGGATCAGTAAAACCCACTCTACATTTTATATATCTACAAAAGGTGGTGGGATTTGCAGCGAAGTATTGAGCTGAAAAGAAAGGAAAAAGTGAGAACAGAAGTCTTCATGTGTCTTTTTGAAATATATACAGTCTCTCCATTTTACTCTCTGCATTGAAATTTTGTCTCTTTATCCTCTGTGGTATTCTCTTGTGTAAGGAAGTGATGCAACCATAGGAAATTAAGCCTGTAAAACAGGGAATTTGCGTTGGGTGGTCTCCTCACTTTGTGAAAAGGGAAAAAACATTGTCTTGTATACTCTCTATTTTCTTAAAAAAAAGATATTGTTTCCCTCAAATAGACCGAGAGGTAAATTAAGTTTGAGAACAGAGTTTGAAGGGAAGAAAAATTGTAAATTGCTTTTGTTAAAATGGAAGAACACGAAAAATTCTCTCTCTGGTTCCAAAAAGAAAACCTCAGTTGTTCCTCTATTTTCGGGTGTGAAAATTTGTTGCCTTCCTCCTCACTTGAAACACTCCAGTAGTCTCTAAACATCATGACAGGGGGTTTTATGAGGAAGGAGCCTCTGAATTCAACTAAATTGCATGAACATCTAGAAGTGGTGGCTCTCTTTACCATGGCAAATTGGATGCCTTTCTTTGAAAAATTTCATGGGTATGATGAGGAAGTCACAGAGAAATTTTTACTATCTTTAAGACCTCATTTAAAAACCCATGCCGCATTTAGTTTCAGGGATCTAACCATAGAACTTACACCAGAGTTCATCAGTAGAATTACAAGTCTTCCACTTGGGCTCCCCTAGAGCAAAGACGAAAAGCCACTAGGACAGGTTGCTAAGAAGGCCTTTTTCCAGCCTGATGAACATCCCATGGAGGATAAGAATTAGATTAGGAGGACAAGTATACCTTATCCATGGGGTGAGGTTAGTTATCAGATCATGAAGTATATCTCCTATGAAGGAAGGTACATCATCGTTTATGGGTATCATTTCAGACTATTACATGAAATAAGATATGGCATGGACCTTCCTGCATCCATAAAACTCAGTCTTCCATACTTTCTCCTCCAATCCTTAATAGAGTGTAGCACCAAATTGAATGTAGGGGTTCCAAATCAACTGCTCACCATGGGCTCATTATATTGTTGGTGGAGGATGCCCTCCACACTTACACAATCCCTATAGCATGGGAGACTTTCTAGAAGTGAAGAGGAGGAACAAAAAGAGGAAGCTGAGAAGGAAATCCATGAAGAAGAATAGAACATTCAATTGGAAGAAGAAAAAGAAGAAAAATAGAGAGGAAAGGAGAAACATGACACCACCACCACAGATGAACCTAAAGCAGAGAAGAAAACAACATCAAAAGTAGAAAAAGGGAAAACCATAGCAAAGAAAAAGAAGAGGACAAGAATTGAAAATAAGTAGCCCGAGACAGCTTAGAAAAACGTTGCCACAGGAAAGGTAGAAACTCAGCAAGCAGAGGAGAAAGTAGCACCAAAGACAACAAACATAAGAAAAACAATGAATGGAAAAGAAGAAACACAACAAGAAGAAGTGTCTCCTAAGACACTAGCAATAGAAGTAGCAATTGTTCTTGTTGCACTTAGTGCTCCAACCAAGCCCAAAGGAAAAAGAAAGAGACAACCATCCATGTACTTCAAGGCTCAAAAGAGCACCAGAATCAAGATGGGGAAGCCTCACACACCTTCAAAAGAGCCCATCATCATTGAGGATGTCCCTACTACAACAAGGAAGGAATCTCCCTCCAAAATATCCATCACTTACAAAAGAGAGAGCCCTAAGATCTCTACCTGGAAAGAAAGGATCAAACTAATGGACTCTAAAGTAGTGTTACAGCAGGCACAGACCTCTCTACAAGAGACATTGGCAAAGCTCAAAGAAACTGAGAAACTTGAAAATAAGGCAGAAGAATAGACCCAGGAGGAAGACAAGGCAAAATAGATACCAGAGCCTAGACCTCAGCCTAACTTAGGCTTCTACTACAACCTTTTGGAAGGTGGGAAGATCATCCCACAAAAGTTTGCAGTGCCTCTTTTCTTCGAGCTGGAAAAGGAAAGAGTCAGGACCCCTACATTGGTGTAGATTGCAAAATAAAAAGGGGTAGAAGGCATTGGGAACATGGAAAACAAGTTGAAACAAATGGGTAAATAATTGAGCATCAGGCATACAGAAAGCATCAAAAGATCTCAACTAGAGGAAGAAAATGAAATGTTGAAGAAGCAACGACAAGAAAGGGAACCTCAAGGAGGAAAGGAACTATCAATCTTAAAAAGACAACAAAAGGAAGAGGAACCCCAGACAGATAATGAGGTATTAAAAAGACAGCAACATGAAGAGGAACCCCAAACAAATAGTAAGACATTGATAAAACAACAATAGGAAAGGGAATCCCAGGCAGAAAATGAAGTGTTAATTTTGAGAAGGGAGCTACAGGAAAAGGAAGCCTAGTTAGCCTGCATGGCTAGCTGGGCTATGGAGGAATTATAGTGTAGGTAGCCAGCCAAATCATATGCACTGTACCTTAAGGACCAGTGGCTCCAATTTCAGATTAAGACACTGGCCCAGAGAGGCACAATACCTTTTCAAGATTATGGTCAATTTATGCATTTATGTGATCATGGCTCGGTTGAGGACAAAGAAAAGCTAGAAGAATTTTACTTGCACAGCATGGCACTTACTAACATGAACTTGTGGGATCCAAGTGTTGCATTGGGAGACTTGCAACTAATGGCTGTGGCATCTTGGATGAGCCATGAAGAGAAAAGCGCAGTAGAAATCCACAAAATGATGGCAAAAGAGCTGAGTGAACCTCTGATGATTAGAGCAAAACTAGCAGAACCCTTGGCTCCCATCTATGCCCACCAACACCTTGTAGCTAATCCTCAATTTGTCCTTGATTATGTTGACAAGCAAGCCCAGGCTATTGCTCATTTCGAGGACATGGAGAGAGTGTTTGGAGATGACTACATCCATGCCTCCATGAGAAGGTGGAACACATTTCCACACATCCTAGGGATCAGGGAGTATCACTCCCCAAACAAGATGAGAGAAGCCATGAGGAGAGTGCCCCTATATAAGCACTCAATGCAAATCTTGAAGACAAATTGGATTGGCCTTAAATTCAGTCCTCCACTGCTGCTAGGACTACTAGAAGGTGTAAGGAGGAGGAAGAACATAAACAATGGGAAGAAGTGGATAGGAAAGAAGGTTTCGATGATAAAGAGGAATACATCACATTAGAGTCTTGGGATGTTAGGGAATCTGTCAGAGACATCAAGGATGAAGAGTTAGATTAGTTTCTCAGAGGATGAGCAACCCATTCAGTAGGGGGTGATGATGAGCCACAGAAATGGGTAACTATATGGGTTCATTATGCCTCTTATTTCGACTTAATCCACCATTCTCATTAGTTTATTGCATGTTTTTGAATATATTGTTGCTAATAGAGTGAAGTGGGTTAGTCATTTTGCCATGTAGTCTAATGTGTGCCTTATGCAGATTTTTTGGTCAATTTTGGACAAAGTCAAGGGATTTATGAGAAAATGGTAGCCAAAACTCAAGGAAAATAGGTTAGAGGACTTATAGGGGGGTGTCTCCTTCATTTATGACCCCTTTCTTCAAATCCTACATCAGAAACTCAGAGCACAAAGGTCCACATTGATGATTCCAAGGGGCAACCGAGCAAGTAAAGAAGGATTGTTGTTTATCTCCAAATCTAGGAAGCTGAGTTCCTTGATTTTAGGAGGACTATTGGAGGACTCCATTTGTATAAATAAGGAGGCTTAGAGCCTCAGTAGGTTAGCCAGTTATTATGAGATTTTCGTACTTTTGTGCAGCATTGTGTTCAACTCATTTACGAGTTCCTTTTTGAGAACAGTTTATGTAATGCGACCGCTATTTTTGATAATGAAGATGAACCAGTTTTTGATCCAGCACTGATCTCTTTCAGAGGGCAACCCAAGCTTCCCAACACCTCCTTCTGTGTACTTATATGTTTTTGTTTTACTTCATGAGTTAATTTCTATTGCATATATTCATTTTACTTTGTTAGATTAGGTTGCTTTTGATGGTTAGCATAGTTGTTTTTGTTTTTGTTTCTCAAGTAGGTAACTATAGTTACATAATAAGATTCAAAAATGCCAATAGCAGGCCCTAATCTCCTTTCTCCTTTCCTGGGACTATCATTTGAGGTCAAAGCACTACTGCTACCACCAAAAACACAGTTTTTGCTCTTCCATGCAACTACTAAGTGTGATACTTTGATTTGGAAGGATTGATATTGGTTCAGATTCAGTTGCCTAGGTCATTTCCTATTCTTTCACCATAGATCTCTCTGCATGTTTTCGGTTCACAGGTTATTGTCCAGCATTTTCTGTTTGTAGGTTAGAAATTAGGTCAAGCTAGAGAATCTTTGTTTTCATGACATAGTTAGTTCTTTCTTTGATCAGTTTTTGTAAGTAGATGTGCAGATCTCTTGTAGGACACCTTCGCTCTCCATACATCCATAAAACAGCCAGCACTAGCTCACTTCTCATAGATTTCCCAAGTCATTCACAACATTTCGCAAATCTGCCCTAATTTCTACTTTTTTCTCCATAAGCTTCTTTCTTTCCATTTGAACAAATCCAACCATCACGTTCGTTCTTGATCTTCCTTGACAAGTTCTAGACACCTCAAAACCATCATCTAGCCTTCAGTTACCCTTTCCCATCATTTTTCCACCTTCAAAACTCCAAAAATAGCTCTCGACCTCCTCGTGTAGATCCTCCTGCAGATCCTCCTGTAAATCCCCTACAGCCTCCTGTAGAATTTCCTGTGAGTGTTTTTCAAAGTTCGATCACCATGGAAGTCTTCAGAAGGGTACTAGGGGCTTCTTAGGACCTCTCCACACCTTCCTCACCCTCTGCAAAAGCCAACTCCATCTTCCTTTGCCACCAAACCTCTGCACATTCATAACCAGATAAATTACAAGCATAATAATTCAACATAAAAATACTCAAAAGCACAAAAAGATGATTTCTTCTCATTTATTTTTAGAAGTAGCTTGAATAAAAGCTATTTACCTTTTCAGTATTCAATGACACTCATTTCATTAGTTTCCATCTATTTTCTTGCAAAAGTAGGGTTAATAGGTAAATTAGGGTTTGCTAGGGTTTGTGTTACATTTCAGTTTTCCTTCTCTTTCTGCAAGTAGAATAGTCCCTGTAGAGTTAGATTTCTTTCATCATAGTTAAAAGCTTCTTCTGAGAACTCATAGAAGTTGGCTTGAGCTCCTAGCGAACTTGCGCCAGCTGACCAAGTGACAGTCTGCAGTAAGAGCTAGTACTTGTGCATGCAACACCGTCGCTTCGAGGTTTGTTACGAACTACCAGGTTCATAAAAGTAAAGAAAGAAGCCCCATGAGTTGCAGCATTATTGCTACAATACTGGTGCTCACCAAGGATATGGTGATAAAAAATCTACATGGTGCAAATGAAATGGGGTCAAACATCTGTGAAGGTTTTGTACCTAACCTCATGCAATTTGTTCATATTTCCATTGTACAAAGCATAAGCTAAAGGGTTGTGTATAATTATTGTCTAAGAAGAGAAATTTTAGTTAAGCTAGGAAACTAGTGAATTTATTGAAGTTTAGACATCAAAGGGACCAATGTTGGTGCAAAATAAAACACAAGGGGTACTAGGATAGGGGAATATCTAATCGAAAACCATTGACATGAACTTAGGATGGAAAGAATAAAAGAGTTTCATAAGCCCCGTGAAGGTTTTAATTTTCATAGTAGAAGAAGTTAACATATATAATTTATAAGGAAATAGAAGAGAGAGCTTTGTGCATGAAATATTATGAGGAGGAACTGAGTGAAGAGTCACTACACAATAATCCACTATGCAAAGAAGATTTAAAAAATTTAGAGAGCCAGGTCATTGAGTTCATAAGATGTTGTGTTAAGGTGTCAAAAAATACATATATGACCTAAACATTGACACAATTATTAACCAATTTGGTAGAGTCATGGAAACTTGAAGTTCCTATTATGGCCCCATTACCTGGGTGTTATCTTGAGTTAGCAAGAGAAAAATTGGTGTAGAGTTTAAAATGACATACGATGCAAGAAACTTTGAGATGGATGATGTCTTGTTAGATTTTGGCTTTGACATGAAATTCTACCTAAAACAACATGAGAGATAATATGTAAGTTAAAATTGGTTTGATCATCCGTTCAAATTTGACTATCTAATCAATAGAGGATATATCCTATTGGTATTCTAGAGAATGTATAAGTGAATATGGAAGGGGGTAAAACAAAGGTAGAATTTAAGGTAAACGAAATTATGGATGGTTTAAATCCCTATCCTATGTTATTAGCTATTGATTTGGAATTTTCTAATAATACTCTCTTGAACCTCATGAAAATACAAATTCAATTCAAGACACATGGAATATGCGTCATTTACCCTTTGTAGCTAGCTAAAAGAGACAAATCCACAAAACAAGTAAATGATGATGCACAAATATGAATGATTGAGAACAATTTGAAGATTAGTACCTAGAAGGAGGATGTTGTTAACGTAATAATTGATGGGGAGATGAGCTAGAGGAGCATATCTTCCTATAATATAGATTTTGTTAAGGTGACAGTTATATGGTAGAACAAATTATATAAAGTTTTCACTTTATTATGAATAAGGATACCTAGGGTTGTGCACTAGATATGAGTGGATGTGTGAAACACTCTTAGGTTTGATTCTATTAAAATGTTGGATGCATTCGTCTAACAAATAAAGGACACCATACCTAGGCCTCAAAGGATTTCCATGATAAATGCAGTGGTTAAAGGGACTCGTACATGGTGGTTGGTGACTCATTGAGATGATTTGAGTAAATGGGTGTAGATAGTGAAGTGCA
Source organism: Pinus tabuliformis (assembly GCA_031772625.1). Classification (NCBI taxonomy): domain Eukaryota; kingdom Viridiplantae; phylum Streptophyta; class Pinopsida; order Pinales; family Pinaceae; genus Pinus; species Pinus tabuliformis. The sequence continues at coordinate 1,159,533,068 of CM062817.1, read as the reverse complement.
TCCAGAAAAGGGTTCCAGTCTTATAAAGCATTTGACTTGGTGAACAACTATAAAAGGATGGAAAATCCATAGAAAGACATCTATTTTTATGAGCAAAGGTATAGAAACAAGTAAGTATATGGAGCTCAATGGGTTCAAAGGTTTGTCCATATTATGTATTTGGTTCCAAGGAGTTGGTATATTCAAGGGGAGATGAGGTGATGAATGAAGGAATGGGAGAAAATAAGCCATCAGTTTTGCAACACCTACATCCTTAAGTTGAGTGACACAACACTAAAGGATATTTTACCACACATGAAATATTTTATTTTCTCTCAATAACATGTCGATATAGACTTGAATATAGTTGTAATGTATCACCAATAAGTCACTAGGATGAATCAGTATGTCCACTATTGTAAGGTAAAGATCAAACAAGGGGATAGGGATGATGTAAGGGAATTGAAAATTAAGGAGAAACTAGGCAAGCAAATTGTTTAGGAAAATTATTTTGGTGATGTTAAACATATGTATACTCAGTTGTTGAATATGAACAATATAACATTAGTTATGAAGAGACTTTGAAGGTGGAAACTACTTGTGATCAATGAGAGTAGGAAATAGTTAGTTAGGTAGTGGAACTAATCAAAGAATATAAGGGTTTATTTAAACAAAGTTTTAAGGAAATGAAGGGGATTTTATATTCCTCTAGGGAAAGGAAAATTCAACTGTGACCTGACACTAGGCCTATTAAGAAGCACCTATATATGTTAAACTCTAAATACAAAGAAAAGGTGCATAAGGAATTATAACATATGATATATGTTAGGATTGTCTTAGCCATGGAGGAATCATAATGGATTCTCCCTATCCTTATTTAGGATAGGAGAAATTGAAATATATGCATGTGTTTAGAATCGGGACGAATAAATGTAGCTTGCATACATGAGCCATTTCTAATGTTGTTCATTGATGAGGTACTTGAGAATGTAGGTGGTAGGGAAGCCTATTCATTCACTAATGGATTTTACACATGCCATTAGGTGAAGAATGTAGAGGAGAATATGACCGATACTATGTTTGTGACTAAATAACGATCCTTTGTGTACACATTCATGCCATTGAACATGAAAAATGCACCATCAGGCTTCTCATAAATTGTTTTTGAAACCTTCAAATAGTTTATTCATAAGTACTTTGAGGTTTACATCTATTATTGGACAATATTTAATTTATTAAAAGACCATATGGAATTGCTAATATTGATGTAGAGAGGTGAAAATAGCTACAACATTTGTTGAACTTTAAGAGGTCTAACATTTGCATGCCATTTCTAACCTTGATGATCCATAACATATTTTTAGAGGGTTTATTAGTAAATCTTAAAAAATATATATAAATTGCAGATATGGTGGCTCCTACATGTAGAAATAACTCAAATTTTGTAGTTGTTAAGAAATCAAACTAAAATCATTAGACACAAATTTCTTCTAGTAAATTCTGCAAAAGGAAATCTATCAATAGAAACACATGATATCATTCAATCATAATGAAAATTAGTTTTACTAGGGAACCCAATTGGGAAAAACCCCTCCTCTGATTGTATTATATCAGATGAGAACAATTACTAATTACAATAACTTCTTCAATGCTTGAAGTTCAATGTGCACTACAATTTTGATCTCCTCTTAACTCTACTCTGGCTAATGCTTAGCCAAATATAACTCCTTCTTCCTCCTATTCTCTTGCATAATTCATTATCCTAAAGAATAGGAAATATCCTATTTCCTTCAGCTATTCCTAAGGAAATTACCTCTCTTGCTACATGCAAAAATTGTACACTGACTATTATACAAGAATTATTACATTATGCCTTTTCTCTCCAACTTCACTAGGCAATTCTATTTGCATGAATGACTAGGGATACTTTTAGTAAATTGACTAGCTAACTAAGAGTTATTTGAGTTTACAACAATTGAAACTACTCAACAGAACTCATACTAACTATATTCTAAACAATATCTCAAATAACTAACTTTTACTAAAGGTAACACCTCTAGATAGCTAGATCTTAGCCTCCAACTTGCACACAACTCTACTTTCAGACCAAAACCTCCAATTAACTGACTTAAATAAGTGATTTTCCCATGTCACTCCTGCTAAATACTTGAGAACTCATCCCGCTGAAGTGGAAATTTTCATTCCTTGATTCGACTAAGCCACAAGTCAAATGAATCCTTTTCTTTCTACAATTTAACACTCCCTCTTAGCAAGAAAAGTGTTATGAACAACCCCAATACTTCTCCTATGGAACTCAAACTTGACTCTTTAGGAATCCTTTATCAATATGTTTTCATCCTTCTCATCTTTAGGGATGTACTGTAACATAAAAGTCCTCCTTTTCACACAATCTCTCACGTAATGGTACTTGAAGTTTATATGCTTGAACCTATGATGAAACACTAAATTTTTAGAGTTCTATAAAACATTGATTGTCAGAGTGGATCAATGTAGGCTCTGTCCCTTGACTAAAGAGGCCAACCAGGATCTTTGTCATCCAAATAACCTTGCATGCTACTTGACTAGTAGCCATATACTTGGCCTCTACTGAGCTTAGTGCTACAAATCTTTGCTCCCTACTGTACCAAGGGACTACTATTAACAAAACACTGAAGACTATGCCTAATGTGCTCTTCCTATCTGGGGGACTCCCTACCCAATTTGCATATGAAAAGTCTTGTTGATTCACTCCATCAGTCTTCTTGTACTGTAAACCAAATTTTGTTGTGCCTCTAAGGTATCTTAGAACATGCTTTTCTTCTTTCTACTGAATCTTGTTAGGCCCCACCATGAACTGAATAAGATAGTTCAATGAAAAAAAAATGTCAGGCCTTGTCTTCAATAGGCTTATCAAGGACCCCACCAACTGTCTATAGATAGTTCCACTTACTTCCTCTCCTATAGAAGCATCCTCTTTCATGCAGTCAGTACCTAGAGGAGTATCCATGGGTTTGAAATCTCGCATGTGGAATCTATGAAGGATTTCAGAGGTGTACTTACCAAGTCCAAAAAATATCTCTCGAGTCTCCACCTCCCTGCCACACCTCCAAGCTAAGGAAATAGTTGATCAAACCCATATCCTTCATCTCAAACTCTCTTGCAACGTCCTCCTTGCAAGACTAGATCAACCTACCATCTCCTCTCAACATTAAATCATACAAATGGAGAAATAAGATGAGAATACTAACATCTACCATAATCTAGTAGAGATTGGCATATGGTTAACTCTTAGTGAAGACCAATCCATTGAGATAAGGATCTATGTGAGTGTACGAAGCCTGAGGTGCCTACTTGAGACCATAGAGAGCTCTCTTGAGCCTACACACATATTTCTCCTTCCTAAAGGTCTCGAACCCCTCAGGATGCTCAATTTAGATCTCTTACTTAACCAATCCATTGAGGAAGGAAGTCTTAACATTCATTTGGTGGATCCTCCACCCCAATTGTGTTGCAAACACATGTATCGTTCTACTAGATGAGTATCTTTCCAGAAGGGAAAATTCTTGCTCATAATCAATCCCCTCAAAATGTGAGAAACCATTGTACTTATAAACACTTCCATTAGAGGAATGTTTCACCTTATACAACCACCTGGAACCAACAATTGACTTTTTCTCAGGTCTGGGCACCACCTATCAAACTTTGTTCTTCATGATGGAGTTATAATCCTCCACCATGGTATCTACCCAGATTTGGTAGGAAACAACCTCTTCAAAAGAAGATCGCTAAAAATATACCAAGTCTATCATGAGTGCCATATATGTTGTATGTTTGTTTCATGATCTCCTCTGTCTGTGTAAGGAGCTTGGATCTCCAACTTTCTCCTGAGCTTCCTACACCAATATTTCAACCATCCTAGTGAGTGGATGCCTCCACTCATTCTAATCTCTTCTCCTCCACATATGGCTACTCAAAATGATCCTCCTAGAATATTATTTTTCCTTTGAGCAAGATCCGAATCTATGGATCTAACTAAGGCTCCTCCTCTAGTGGTATGCTTAACTCTTTCCCTAGAGAGATTTTCATGTCTTTCTCCTCATCAAATCTCACATCCCTCCTCATAAAAGTCATCCTATGTGAGGGCATGTACACTTGGTAAATATGGGATGTCTCAAAATAACCCACAAAGACCCCCCTCTCTACAATGGGCTCCAACTTTTTCCTATTATCTTCGGTGACATGACAATAGACTATGGTTCCAAAACTGAGAAAGTGGGATACATCTGACTTCCTCCAAGTGACAACATCTTCAAGTGTAATCATTTCAAGAATTTTGTGAGGGCTCCTATTCTACAAGTAAAGAGTTGTATTGCAAGCTTATGCCCATAGGGATAATGGCAATCCCTAGTCATGAAACATTGGTCTAGAAGCTCCTAAAATACTTATGTTTTTCCTCTTTGAAACCCCATTTTGTTGTGGGTTGTGGGGTGCAATCTAATATAGTCTAATACTCTCCTTGGAAGATAATTCTTTGAAGGCATTAGACACATACTCTCCTCCTTTACCACTTCTCAGGGATTTAATTCTCTTTCTGTTGTAGAGGCTACAACCACCCTCCAAGATTTTGGCCTCCGACAATTTCGAAGCATCCCTTGAAGAGTTTCGCTTGATGATTGCACACACTCAGGTTCAATCCATGAGCTCGTGTGAGTCTTTACATTTTTGTTTCTTATTCATTACATCCAATTCTTTGCATGTTGATGTCCAAGTCATGCTTGTGAATGTGTTTTGGTTGTTCTCAAAGTCTTTGTCTCTGTTGTGTTTGCCGTGAAAGCATCTGTCACACTCACACACGAAGTCACATTCATTATCGTGTAAGCATCGTCTCGACCAATGAACGATCAATCATGAGTGTTGCGCTTGTCACTTGTACCATCAGTCATTCATGTCGAACATGCGTGTCTGGTGGTTTGGTTGTTTCATCGTCAATTCATGTGAATGTGTGTTCGTATGATCACCTATGCATCTTTTGACTGTTCACACACTTAGTCATTTTTGATGATGTTCTAATGACCAGAATCCTCATTGATAGCGAGACCATCACCCTAATATTGACTCGACCAACTGTCAACTAGAACAACATAGAAGCACCAAGCTAGTCCTTTGAGATGCACTGCATGCAATCAACTCAATCAACTATGATGTTGGTCGCCCAGACAGTCGGACTCGACAGTCACCCCGGGAATGAATCTCGTCAAAAATTGCACAAAGGCCGTTGACCTCACCCATTCAACTAACTCAAGAGATTACACAGACAGGCCTGATAGACACCAGGTGCCCATCCCTGTCTCTTTCAGAAAGTTGTGCAGTTTTCCCAGTTAGTCATCCAGACAGTCAACCAATTATTCATCTCAAAAATTGCGCAGTGCACATGAGTAGGCCTTTGACTACCCATCAATCAGCATAACTAAAAAATTGTGCAGAGATGATCAGCAGGCTGGCCTCCTGGCATCAATGCCATTTTCCTAGCCAGCAGCTCCTAGCAGTAGACTGCCTGCTCCCTCCAGGAATTGTGCAGTTTCTACTACTAGTGTCTAAGCGGCCAACTGCTAGTTCCCTCAGGGAATTGTGCAGTTTTGGCTGCCAGTGACCCCACCAGCCAACTGCCAGTTCCCTCTAGGAATTGCGCAGATTTGGATGCTAGTGCCCCCAACAGCCAATTAGAAATTCCCCCTGGGAATTGTGCAGTTTTGGCTGCCAGTGACCCTAGTAGCCAACTAGTAGTTCCGTCTGGGAATTGCTCAGTTACGGCTGCCAGTGTCATGGGTAGTTCCCCAGAGAAAACTAAGCAATCCGTGCCTCCTAACCTTTCATGTAGCCCGACCCATTCCTCTGGAAAATTGCGCAAATCTGGTTGTCCAACCCTCGCCGACAGTTCGTTCCAGAAAATGTGAAAAGCATGCATGCCTTGCCCTCCTGCAGCCCAAACTATCCTTCCCAAAATTTGTGTAATTTTGCCTTATAGTCGAGCGAGACCTTGTAGAGAGTCACTGTCGACATAGATTTTCTATCTCCATCTTTTAGTGACTCTTGCGTAGTTTTCATCAGCAGTTGCTCAGATCCATCATCGCACATCAAAACCCTGCTGCCTCTCCCGGTCACCCACATCCAAATGATCATGTGTCATGGTAGAATAAGAGGTTTTGGATTTGATGTCATCTCATCATGAGTGACTACAAGTATAGGTACACAACCAAACATGTCAAGACAATGAATGGGATGAGCTAAGGGAGCACATGCAGATGGATAGGTTCACCAATAGATGAATGAACGAAGCATAAGAATGCAATGAACATGTACCTTTGCAAAAAAGTGATCCTGTCCAGCCTTTTAGCATGAAACAAGGAACAACATGTTGAATCTTCATCAACTGAACGAAGGACCATCAAAGACTCTGTGCACTTCACCATGCGGAGGTGACTCTATGACACACCATGAAGACATCCATCACTCACCAACACTGTAGCTCGACATGCACTGCTGCAGCAGCACGAATGTACCAGCATTGTCTTTTCAATTCATGTCTAGTCAAGTCATGAGTCATGTTTCCTAGATCTCCACTATGGGATTTTTGTCAATCAATGTGATGTAACGTGGAAGTCCAAGAGAACCACTTATTGAAAATAGAGTCATGTAAGTCAGAAAGTCGTGGAAGTTGAATGGTCGTGAGGGTAGTCGAACAACCACAAGAGTCAGTTTCACCCTTGGCTATAAATATCCCCCTCATTTCCACATGGAAGGACTTTTCACCTTAGCTCCTCCCACATAGCCAAGAGAGTCTGCAATATTTTCTTTGAGTAAGTAGTGGCTCTAATTCCCCACTAACAGGATTAGTGATGTATGGTGTAACGATGTGTCTTGGAACTTTCGTTTAATTCAGAATCCTGTTAACAAGCCAGAACGTTTTCACACATGTATTGTATTTATTGTAAGACTGATCTTTAACACTTGTAATGCATGTCGCTTTAACCTGTGTTCTACATCTGAACTTATTCGTTTGTTGTAATGCATAATATATTAATGGAAATGTGTTGTATATGTTGTTAATGCTATCACATCCGTGTCGACTGCTCTATCGAACATCAGACAAAAATTTCACATGAACCTTACTATAACAACCATTGCACTCATTCAGACTGATCCGTGAGTGTTGTACATGTTATCTTACCTTGTATGTTGTGATTGTTGCATCCAAGTGGATTGCTCTTCCAAAAGCTGTGTATGTCCTTTTGTGTTGTGTGTTCCTAGCTGAGTTGGGACTGATCCCTTTCAACCTAGAACATACCTTCACTCTCTTCCCCTCACAGTGAAAGAACCACTAGCACAAGTACACCTACAGTCACCAGGCACACAAACCTCACTTCCTGAAAACAAGAAAACCACTCTCCTATGTTGACAAGAAAGAGTTGAGGAAAATCCTTAAGATAATGGCAACCAGGCCATCATACCGGATGTGACTCCCACACCAAATGGTGTGAGGTCTAGTTGGGACTTCATACCAGGGTGATCCCGTGAATGTTGGTGGGTCCATGACCATAAACATTTATGGTGCTAGAAGGAGACCTGCCAGTTGTACATGGTTGAAATTACCCTCACACTCACTCATAAACCATCTAGTCAAGGGAGTAATTCACAGTCCCTCTCTCACGACTCAGCAGTTGGTTACTCCTCACCTCCCAGAATTGAACATGAGATTTCATATCAACACCTTTGCTTCGTTTTTCCCATCACTCGCTAGTTCACGAAAGCAGTTGGATTCATCTTAGGCATACAATATCTTCCACACACATCTAAGAAGCCAAAAGCCACTCCCACAGGAGTTGTTGTATCATTGGTGGAAGAAGCAGTCCTTGCTACTCTTGAAGGTTTGGAAGAAGATATTGAAGATGAAGAGGAACCTCCAATATTCTTTGAATATGAACAAGGCACTCTTGTGGTCCTAGGATCGAACTCCGGTGTAGGAGGCGGAGGGGAAGGCAGTGGAGGAATTGGAGGTGGAGACGAAATGACAGACTTAGATTTGGAACAATTAGATTCTGAAGGAGAGGAGGAAGACAAAGAGGACAAAGAGATGGCTGACAAAAATCTTGAATGGATGACTCAGGGACCATTGGCTCTCCCTGCTATTGTGCACAATATGATGAAGTGAGCAGAGAGAATGAACATCAAGTTTAACCCTAATAGCTCAGTGAAGATAGAAGACCACTTAGATAACTTCTACCTACAGATGTAGATCCTTGAGGTATGTTATGACGACTTAGCATGTAGATTGTTTCCATAAACCTTGGATGGGTGTGCAACTGCTTGGTATCACAACCTTCCACTCAACTCCATACATAACTCGGGTGCATTTAAATGAATATTCCTTGAAAATTTTGTTGATGACAAGACCCCAACTTTGTTACTAAAAGAATTAGGTAGCCTGAATATGGAGGGTAAAGAAAAGGTAAAATATTTTAGCCAGAGGTTTACACACATATTGAAAAAAAATTCAGTGGATACCAAACCTCATGACTCCATCACTATTGATTACTACGTCTCTGCACTGCTGACCAGCATTGTGCAGTTCATCAAGTGAGCTATGAAACCAACACTCTTGGAAAACTATGAAGAGGCTATTGTTGTCAAAAATAACCTGCATGCAATTGGACTCATCAAGGATGATGAACCAAGAAAGGACTCCAAATACGCAAACAGGAAGTCCCAACCGATGGCTAGCAAGGGTAGAGACAAGGAAGAAAATGATACTGAAACCCTCACTCACCTCATCAAGAACATTACAATTGAAGTGTCGGATCTTAAACAATGGAAAATGAACACATTTGCAAGTAGTTATCTGCCTAGATAGAGACAGGGAATCAACTCATCAAAAAACAACTGGGTCACCAAGAAAATGTGCAGATCTCTGTATCCAATGTCGATCAATACAAAGATCCCGAGTTATGTTTGTTCCATGAAGAACATCACCATGAGAACTTCTGTTCAGACTTGAAGTGAGTCACAAAACCAGTTTACAGTCATACACTTGATGCAGAGAGCGATATGTAGGAGCAGCCAGATGATAGAGATTATGACGAAGGTATTGTACCTATTGAAGCATCAAGTTCTGGGCATGAGGTGAATGTGTATGAGTGCTCGCAAGCAGTTCCGAAGAAAAACACCGAGAAGCATCCCCCAAGAGAAAATGATTGTTACAATCTTAGGAGTAAATGGGCTCCCACTACACTTGCGGAAACAAAATAGAAGATCAAACTACTGATAAGGAAGGTTGATCCACTGGCTGCCCCAAAGTAGAAAACAAAAAACAAGTTTGAGAAGGGAATGGCAGGCAAGAGTACTTTTGTGAGCAGCAAAATGCAAAACACTCTGCCAGACAACAAGAGCATATTTTGTACCCCGGACACCTTGGTAAGTCTACCACCTCTGGGCCACAACATTGTTGGTGACATGAAGAAATTTACTCAAGCAAACATCAGTTTGTTCGAGTTGGCCAAGGTCGAGAGTCAACGAGATATCCTGCTGCGTGCACTGGGAAAAACAACAACATACACCCTAACCTCTACCAACAAGGGAGCAAGCACACCTCTTGGATCACTTTTCACTATGCTAAATACACTCTGAATGGAAGAAGAACACTTAGGTTTCCCCCCATTCCTACTATATTTTGAAATTTTCAACTACAATGTTCACAATTCTTGGTTGATTCTGGTGTAGGGGCTAACGTCATGTCGCACTCCATTGCTATTAATATAAATGGACGATGGAGCAAAACATTCGCGAGAATCATCAAACTTGATAGAACATTAGTATTATACATTAGTGAACTGCGAGATGTGATTATCCGACTATCTCATGACAGTCAAGTACACCAATGCATCAACATAGTTGTTGTGGACATACTAGAAGCATATGGCCTGCTACTCAGCAGAGACTGGTCCATCAAGCTAGATGGAGATTTTGCTACAGACTAGTCTCACATGTGGCTTCCATAAAAGGGAAAATGTAACCAAATCTAGATGTTGTCAGAGAGATATATGAAACACAATTTCATTCCCCATAACGGCGAGAACAAACCATTGACCTTCGTAGAACTCATGTTTGGAAACTGCCTCCTTGAAACAACATTGGAGTGTTATCATCCATGGCCAGCTCCAACCTCATCAGACACACATCTGGGACTCCTTCCTTGCCCAACTGATGGTAATGAAACTCGTACAGTTTATTTTCCCGATAGTAGCAGTAGTAGCAACAACAGTAGTAGTAGCAGTACCAGCATGCCAAAAGGTCCATGTACATACAAGATGTGGGCTATGAGACTTGACAAATCAAGAACACATGATGGCTCAAGGACCAAGTGTATCTCAGTCATCCAAAACAATGGAAAATGCATGATTTAAAGTTTTTCAAAGCCCGAAGTAACAGAAAATGATGTTGAAGCACTCATGCTGAACACAAAGAGGACCAACACTATGTACTAACAAAGCAACCTACGAATCCACCAGGATCCGAAGATGGGCAATCTTGATAAAAGTTACACATTGCAATAGAAAAAAATCATTGACCGCTTGATCGAACAGTACCAAAATGGGTCTGCACGAGTAGATGATGACCTAAGTACCTACTACATGCGAACAATCCAACATGAGATTCTAGCTAAAGGAGAAGACAAGCCATTATAGCTAAGAACAGGTAATAAAGACATGTTGTTTGTACTCCTTTCACCGAAAATACTGACTAGCATTTTAAGTGTTTGGATTACTTGCAAATTTCGTCATCATACTTGGTTTTCTAATTTAAATCCTGCACGTGAGATATCTAGGAAGATCCGCTGCATTGACTTCAAAAACTTAAACCCTTCCTAGAATAAAAACAACTACCCTGTGCCATCATCCAAGCCCATGTTGCACACAATACCTGAAACAATGGTGTTGTCTTCACTTGAAGGTCGTCAGGAATGCCACTAGGTTCTGGTAGTGGAGCTCGACGAACCGGCAATGGTCCATGAGAAACTTGGCTCATACAAGTATCATTTTCAATCACTTGACTGGAGGATTGATAATCTTTCTATCAACATCCAAGTCTTCAAACATTAGTTTCAATAGGTTGGTCCGCGCCTGTGGCATGTACATAGTCTGTTTGCTTCTTGTTGCTTCATTTGGTTTGTTTTGCTTTTATTTTGCTTTATTTGATTCAGTTTACTATTTTTATTTTCGTTCATTTTGTTTGTTTGATATATTTCTATTCTTTTTTCTAGAAATAAAGTGTTTCGAACTACTATGCTCTGGCTTTTGAATAGAGTTGTGGCTAAAATTTGAGGAGACTTGTGACACTGCATTGCTTGGCCACTCTTGTGTCCATTTTCTCTGTGCTTGGTTACAACCTTCGACCGATGAAATCGTGACGGAAAATACGAATCATCTGTAAGGGAAGTTTTGGTCCAACCTTGAACCTGTGTCCACACTGGGAAGCCTCGTGCTTGTACTCAACCTTCTACTCTATGTGTTTAAGTTAATCCATCTAATAGAAACAGAGAAGGGAAAAATATAAATGAACAAACCTATGTCATAGGACTTACATGCTTCTATGAAGGAACAACCTCTTCTACTCTCAAGAAGTTGGGATCCCTCTTCTACCCCAAAAATAAATAAGTGCCTATGCATAGTCCTCTTGAAAAATACAAAGGAGAAAGAAGAGAAAGGCTTCCTCCACAAAGAGGTGAAGCATCCAACTCCACCGGGTTATTGACCAAGCTCACTGGCAGTGGAGCAATGTGTGTGTTCATGCGTGACTCCACCGAGGTACTGTCTAGGCCTGTTGGTAGTGGAGAAACACCGGAGATGAAAAATTTTATCTAAAATTCTTCAACTCACGATCTAAACTAGCCTTCCCAAAATTGAAATGTTGAGATCTAAGTTGAACCTTCTATTGTGTTTGACTGAGTTGGAAAAGGGTGGACCATGTATGTCCATGGGGTAAGTGGGGAAACTGAAGTAACCTGCACAACAATTCAATAATCCCCAAAAGACCAAGGCTCTGTGCTAGCAATGAACCGAAATAGAGAAATTGGAGTTCTACCAGTGTGTCGCCACATGTTATAGTGGCTACAACCACCCTCCAAAATTTTGGCCTACACCAATTTCAAAGCCTCCCTTGAAGAGTTTCACTTAATGAATACACACACTCGGGTTCATACCATGAGCTCATGTGAGTCTTTACATTCACCTTGTTTGTTCACTGCATCCAAGTCTCTGCATGCTGATGTCCAAGTCATGCTTGCGCCCGTGTTGTGGTTGTGCTCAAAGTCTTTGTTTCACATGTGCTTGTTGAGTTCACCATGAAAGCATCTGTCACACTCACACACGAAGTCACATTCACTGTAGCTCAAGAATCGTCTCGATCAATGAACGATCAATCACAAGTGTCACACTTTTCACTTGCACCGTCATCCGGTCACATCGAACATGTGTGTTTGGATGGTTTGGTCGTTTCATCATCAAGTCATGCGAGTGTGTGTTCATATGATCACCTATGCATATTTCGACTGTTCACACACTTAGTCATTTTTTATGAAGTTTTGACGACCAGACTCCTCACTAACAGCTGAACCATAACCCTGACTTTGACTCGATCGACTGTCAACCAAAATAGTGCAGAAGCACCAAGCTAGTCCTTCAAGTTGCGCTACCCGCAAGAAACTCAATCAAATCTCAAGCTGGTCACCCAGACAGTCGGGCCTGGCAATCACCCCCGGACTGAATCCCCTAAAAAATTGCACAAAGGCCATTGACCTGACCCGTTCAACTGACTGAGGATATCACACAGACATGCCGGACAAATACCAAGTGGCAGTCCATGTCTCCTTCAGAAAATTACGTAGTTTTCCCAATCACTTATCCAAAAAGTCAACCAACTGTTCATCTCAGAAATTGTGTAGTGCTCATGAGAAGGCCCTCTGCTGCCCATCAGACACCTCAGCTTAGAAATTGTGCAAACATGATTAGCAAGTAGGCCTCCTGGCCTTAGAGTAGTTTTCCCAGCTAGCAACCCCTTGCAGCAGACTGCGTGTTCCCTCCAGGAATTGCACAATTTTTTCTTCTAGTGGCTAAGAAGCCAACTGTCAGTTCCCTCAGTGAATTGTGCAGTTTTGGCTACCAGTGACCCCAGCAACCAACTGCCAGTTGCCTCTGGGACTTGCACAATTCTGGCTGCTAGTGACCCCAACAGCCAACTTGAAGTTTCCTCTAGGAATTGCGTAGTTCTAGATGCCAGTGACCCGAGCAGCCAACTGGCAGTTCCCTCTCGGAATTGCATAGTTCTAGCTACCAGTCTCCTGGGCAGTTCCCTAGAAAAATTGCGAAATCCTTGCCTGCTGACCCTTCATGTAGCCCAACTCATTCCTATGGAAAATTGGAAAAATTTGGCTGTCCAGCCCTCACTGACCGTTCGTTTTGGAGAATGTGCAGAGCATGCCTACGTTTTCCTCTTGCAACCTGCAATGTCCTTCCCAAAATTTGTGTAATTTGTCCTCCAATTCGAGCCAGACCTTGTAGAGAGTCACTGTCGACTCAGATTGTTTGTCTCCATCTTTCAGTGACTCTTGCGTATTTTTCATTAGCAGTTGCCCAAAGCCATCATCGCTCATCATAGCCCTGCTGCCTCTGCCAGTCACCCACATCCGAATGATCATGTGTCATGGTAGAATAGGAGGTTTTGGATTTGATGTCGTCTCATCATGTGTGACTGGAGGTACAGGTACACCAAAAAATATGTCAATACGATGAATGAGATGGATAAAGGGAGCACATTCAGATGGATAGCTTCACCAACAGATGAATAAACAAAGCATGCAAAGTGGACAAATGCGATGAACATGCACCTTCACGAATAAGTGAACCTATCAAGCCTTCCAGCATGAAAGAGAGGAACAACATGCTGAAGCTTCATGAAGTGAACCAAGGACCATTGAAGACTCTATGCACTTTGCCATGCGGACGTGACGCTATGATACACCATGAAGACATTCATCATTGAGAAACATTGTACTTCAACATGCTTTCTAGCAGCAACACAAATGTACCAACATTGTCTTGTCAGGTCATGTCGGTTCAAGTCATGAGTCATGTTGCCTACATATCCACTATGGGCTTGTTGTCAATCAATGTGATGTAATGTGGAAGTCCAAGAGACCCACTTATTCAAAATCAAGTCATGTAAGTCATAAAGTCATGGAAGTCGAACGATCATGAGGGTAGTCGAACAACCACAAAGGTCACTTTCATCCTTGGCTCTAAATACCCCCCTCATTTGTACATGAAAGGACTTTTCATCGTAGCTCCTCCCACATAACCAAGAGAGTCTGTAATATTTTATTTGAGAAGTAAGTAGAGGTTCCAACACCCCACTGATGGGGTTAGTGATGTATGCTGTAATGATGTGTCTTGGAACTTTCGCTTAATTTAGAAGCCTATTAACATGCCAACACATTTTGGCACATGTATTGTATTTGTTGCAACACTGATCTTTAACACTTGTAATGCATGTTACTTTAACCTGTGTTCTACATCTGAAATGATTTGTTTGTTGCAATGTATAATCTATTAATGGAAATGTGTTGTATATGATATTAATGTTGTCCCATCTATGTCGACTCCTCTTCCGAACATTAGATAGACCTTTCACATGAACCTTGTTGTAACAGCTGTTGCACTCATTCAGACTCATTCGTGAGTGTTGCACATGTTATCTTACCTTGTAGATTGTGACTGCCACATCCGAGTGGACTACTCTGCCAGAAACTGTGTATCTCCTTTTGTGTTGTGTGTTCCTAGCTAAGTTGGGACTATTCCTTTCAACCTGGAACTCACTTTCACTCTCTTCCCTCACAGTGAAAGAACCACTAACAAAAGTACACTTACACTCACCAGGCATGCGAACCTCACTTCTCGAAGACAAAGCAAACCACTCTCTTATGCAGACAAGCAAGAGTTTAGGCAAATCCTTAAAACAATGAAAATTGGGCCGTCATACCAGATGGGACTCCAACACCAAATGGTGTGATTTCTAGTTGGGACATCATACTCGGGTGATCCCCTGAATGTTGGCGGGTCCAGCACCGCCAACACTTTCCAGTATCATTTTCAACTAAGGATTTAAATTCAAAATACTTTGAATAAACCTCATCTTTATTCTACATAAAATAGATCCAACATTTGTGGGAAAAAACATAAATGAAGATGACATAATACATGTGCTTTTTAGTTGAGATTGTGGAGAATGTTCCACACACATCTGAGTGAACTCACTCCAAGGTCGCTTCAACTCTTCTATCTTAGCCTTGGAAGGAGGATTTAACATATTTTCTAAGAGTGCGTCCCCTGCAAACATCATGTTGATCAAGAGTGTATTTTGGAAGTCCAATGGTGATCTGTTGCATTATTTTCAAAACTCCATGGCGTAGGTGCCCCATGTGCCTATGTTAGAGCACTCAAACATCTCGGTTGTGAACATGTTCTTCCTTGCTACATAATGCAGTGCATGGATAAACCTCTAGCTTGTAGATATTTTTATCTCTAACACTAATTTCTTTTACTTGTCTAGTAGCAACATGCTTCAGATAAGCCTCCCCTTTACTGAACACCATATCATATCGTCTGTCTTCAAGTACAACTATAGAAACTATATTTTTATTCAGATGTTGCACATACATTACATTATTTAGGTGAATATGGGAGCCTGACTGCCTCTTAAAGGTGACAGTGCCAATCCCTTTGACGCTATACCTTCTATCATCTCCAATCTCTATGTGTAATTGTAGGCCCTTCTCATCTAAGTCATTGAAGAACTCCTTATTTATTATCATATGAAGTGATGCACCAAAAACTAAGTACCATACAATAAGTCATACAATACGTGAAATGTAAGCAATGAGGGTGAAATACAACTCAAATTGTGATGTGAGAGCATTTCCTCCTACTCTTGTTGTAGGTTTCTTACTATATTTCTTGTGTGGAAACTTGGTTTCATAGTTTCCATACTCATGGCAGTGAAAGCATTTAATTTTAGTAAGGTATTTCTTCTTGCCATGGTTATGGATGGATTGTAGCTTTCCTTGTGCCTTCTTTCCTTTGGATTTCTTTAATTTACGTGATAAAGAAAATTTTTCTTCCTCATCATTTTTGGATGTCACTCTATCTCTAGTGTTTCCTCTAATCTGCTCCTGCACCATGTCAGACCAAAGTCTCTCCTAATATGGTAGCTTATCTCTTCCATTAAATGAATCATAATAGTTGTGCTAGGACTTTAGAAGACCAAGGAGTCTTAATCTCACAAGTTAAAATAGTGGCACAATCTCTCCAATTGCTCCAAGTTCATATCTCACCTTAGTGAATCTCAATAATTATTGAAAATAGTTTCATTTTTATTCATTCAAATGTTCACGAGCTTATCTTTCAATGCCATCTTCATGGAATCACTGGTTCTTTCGTATAGCCCTTTGAGAGATTTCCACATTGAAAAAGTAGTCTCCTTTGCATGTAAATTCGATACCACGTGGTCTCTGTATCCGTCCAGAATACTCCTCGTGGATTTTTCAGTATATTTATTCCACCGAGCCAACTGTTATGTATATGATATTGCTGGTTTTGGAATATCTACTTTTGTGTACTCTAATACTCCATTGTCATCCAATACAACTTCCACTTTGTCATTCCAAGAACATAAATTTGGATTTCCTTCCAATGCGTACTCAAGCGTCAATCCATTGAAAGACATTGTTCCTGCACTTAAGAAATACCTACACTAGAAACTATGTTATAAAAAAATTATTTCAGAGATGATCAAGAACCTGGTTTCTATGTAGTGTTGAATAGCTATGAGACCATGTAAAAATAAATTGAAAATTTTAGTTTTTAATGAAATCAATAGACACAAATCTCTTCTACTAAATTATGTGGAAGGTAAATTGACAATAGCAACATATGCAATCATACAATCATAATGAACACAATTTTTACTACGGAACACAACTAAGAAAAAACCCTCCTTTGTTTGTTTTATATCTAATGAGAATAATGAACAATCGCAATGACAACATCAATGCTCGAAGCTCAATATTCATTGCAATATTGATCTCTTCTTGACTCTACTCTAGCCAATACTTAGCCAAAATAAGCCTCATGCTTCCTCCTATTTCCTTGTGAAATTCCTACTCCTAAAGAATATGGAAGCTCCTATTTACTTGCACAATTCCTACTCCTAAAGAATAGGGAAGAATCTATTTCCTTTCACAGTTCCTAAGGAAATTAACCCATGTGCTACATGTAAGCACTGTACAGTAACTAGTATATAATAATGATGACATTATGCCTTTTCTCTCCAACTTCACCAGGAAATTCAAATTACATGGATGACTAGGGATACTTTTAGTAATTGACTAGTGAACTAAGCATTATTGAGTTTGTAACAATTACAACTACTCAAGTGAACTCATACTTACTCTATTCTAGACCAGAGCTCAAATATTTGAGTTTCACTAAAGATAAAACCTCTAGATAGCTAAACCTTAGCCACTAACTTGCACACAACTCTACTTCTAGCCCACAACCTCAAATTGACTAACTTAACTGAGTGATTTGGCCATGTCACTCCTCGTAAATACCTAATAACTCATCCTGCTGAAGTGGAAATTAAAATTTCTTCATTTGACTAAGGTGTAATTCAAATGAATCCTTCTCTTGCTACAATTTAACACTACGTCAGTAAGAGAGCTGAATACAACATTGGCTCACAGACGATGTTATAATAATTTAAACTAATATTACATAAATATTTCCATGTTGAATGCATTTTTTTTATGAAAGACACAAAGTACAACTAGATGCTAGAATTTCAAGAATCCAAGGACACCCTCACAGAAAAACCAATTATTATTTTTACCCTTATGAAAAATTTTCATGTACCTGTAGATGCTTCATCCATTGCTTTGTTTGTAGTTCTTACACAACTCAAAGAAGGTAGAATATTAGCATTTGGTGTAATTTTCTAGTAGGAAATTGTTAAATGTAGAAAATAACTATACGACTCCCAAGTGTGAAGGCTTGGAAATAGTTTATGCACCCCAAAAATTTAGACATTATTTATTAGAAACTCCATTTAGGTTCTTCACATATAACTCTTCCATAAATTATTGAGCCATCAAGATAACATTGGGAGGATTGATCTATCATTGGCTACTGTTTTTACAATAGTTTGATTTTGAATTATTGGTTAAACCAAGGAAACATACCATGGGACTAGACCATTCGTTGTGACTTGAATCAAGAAATGTTAGAGGAAGTGTCAATTATGAACTACCAAATGCACAATTATTTAGGGTTAAGGTAGTTCCAAATTAGTTTCTAAATATAGAAACATTTTTTTCCACATGTAAATCACTAGAGGGATACATGACAATGCAACATAGAAAAGTGGTTACATGTAGTGTCAATTATCAATTAATCATATACCACTTGTAAAAACTAGAATTTTATGGAGTATTGTATAGATGCGTGCTAGAACATCTATGGGATGCAATGCTATATGAAGTGCATCAAGAAGTCATGGGTGAAAATAACATAAGAAAAAAAACCTTTGTAGAAATTTATGCATGCTAGATTATTGTGTCCCGAATTGCTACAAAAAAAATAATGTATGCTAACATATAAGTTCTTTGAAAGGGATGAATTACCTATCTTCCATATGGTTGTGTCATAGTCATTTCAAGAGTAGGAAATTAACTTCATCATACCAATGAATCCACTTGTGTTGAAAAAACTTCACCAATATATTATAACTACAACTAAATATTTGACTTGATGGATCAAGGTCGTGCTAGTAAAGTATTATATTGTGGAAACTACAAAAAAAAATATTTTGAGAACATTTTGATCAACATTGGATGTTTGAAAGTATTGATGACTGTCCAAGGAAGAAACTTTGTAAATAACAAAATCTGTGCCTTAGCTCAAGCGTTTACAATCCATCATAAAAGTAGTACCTGCTACTTCCCCCAAGAAAATGGTATGGTGGATGTCATCAACAAGAGCTCGGAATAAGGAATTATGAAGGTGTGAAATATTTACCGTGATGATTAGGATGATTCTATCCCTATACTTCTACGGTCATATAGAACTATCTATAAGCACGTAATGCAACATACTCCGTTTGGGTGTATGGGAAGCAAGTTGTGATGCCATTTGAATTTGTATCCTCCATTCTATAAATTTCTCTTATGACAAAGATTTCGAAGGATCAATCACTAAAGTGCGTGCTTGATAAACTAATGGAATTAGAAGAGGATAAATTGGTAGCTGGATATAATCAGGTGGTCAAGAAACAATGGAAGAAATCATAACATGACTATAATATCAAATGCAATGAACTAGAGCAAGGTGTTTTGGTATTATTGTAAAATAGAAATTCTTGCACCATCTAGGTAATTTGTGCATGGGATGGTTAGGTCCATTCAAAATACAATATATTATTACGGCCAATTTAGTAAAAGTAGTGACACTCAATGGTCAGCATATAAAGGGCATGGTGATTTGTAGTTGATTGAAGGTGTATATTACATGTTCCAAGGGTCTAGGTAGAAGTGATATTGTGACAGATGTCAACACAATGGAAGTTAGGTTTAGGGTAGACTTAATAGTGGAGTAGATGTTTAAATTCCATTAATAGAGTAGTGTATAGTAAAAAATCATGTTAAATAAAGGAGATAAAGTGAAAAATAGCCGATATTCATTATGATGAGGGATGTTTCACTTATTGAAAGGTCACATTCATGGATGTGATAATAAATGATAACCATAAAATTGAGTTTGATAGTTGTTAAATTACCCATCAAATGATCGTGTTAACTCTAGGATCACATATAAGAATCATTAAAGATTCACTAACTAGAATGGAAAATTCATGCTAGAAAAAGACGGGAAACTAATGTGAATAGATATAAGCATTACCTTCCCTGAAAATCCTTCTTTCTTGATGCAATGACTATTAGACGTGGGTTTAGTATGTATTCCAAATAGAGCATGCATATCAAGGGTTCTCAGTGTATAAGAATTCCCAGGGAATAGGTGTTGGAATCACCACTATAACAAGTTAAAAAACTGCAGATTATAGGGTGTTGAGTACATACTTGTGTAGGAAGCTTCATAACCAAAGTATTACAGCTATTAAAGGAAACCTGGAAATGAAAGCAATAGACCAAGATAATGGTAGTGAAAGAAATGAATGCACCATATTTAGAAATTCCAATGAGTGTAAACATAGGTAATAGTTGTTAGGAAAAATTCCATAGAAGAAATTCACAGATTTAAATATCCAACATGAGAAGTTCCTCCTACAGTTGTGGTATCATTTCTATGCTATGGTGGTCCTCAAAGAGAATGGAATGTCCAAAATGACTCTGAATAAATGGGTGAGAAAATTTTACAAGCTAAGCATGATCACGATATTAAGGAATGGTGATTTGTAGTTGATTGAAGGTGTATTACGTGTCCCAGGGATCTAGATAGAAGTGATATCGTGACACATGTCAACACATTGGTAGTTAAGAGTATGGTAGACATAATATTTGAATATATGTTCAAATGTGATTAGTATAGTAGTATGTAGTGAACTATCAAGTTAAAGAAACAAGATAAAGGGAAAAATAACGAAGATTCATGATAGTAGGGGATAATTCACTTATTGGCAGGTCACATGCATTGATGTGATTTATTTCTCATGTGGGTAACATACCCCGGAGATTGGTGACTTCTACATCCATGAAATATTTATACCAAGCATATCCACAAGAAGGGATCACTTCTTATCAGCTTAACCAGAGAGCCTGACCGGAAGAGTGTTTATATAATTGAACTTGTGACTTCTGAATAACAAAGGTACTTTAACAACAAAGACTTGGCCAATTCAGCTAACCCTCGAGGCTCATGCATGGATGTGATGATAAATTATAAACATAAAATTTAGTTATATGTGGTAAAATTACCCATGAAGTGACTATGTTAGTTCTAGGCTCACATATAATAAACATTAAAGCTTCACTAACTAGAAGGAGCAATTCACACTGAAAAAGGAATCATGGGAATTAAATGTGAATAGATATAACTGTTATCTTCCTTGAAAATACTTCACTCTTGATGTAATGACTAATACATCTGGGATTAGTATATATTCCACATAGAGCATGTATATCAAGGGTTCTCAATGCATAAATATTCCCAGGGAATAGGTGTTTGAATTGCTGCTATAAACCATCCTAGATACATATTAACCCCAAATATATCAAGTGCAGAGAGGGATCAAAAGTATTGAGATGAGAACCGCCTTTAAAGTGAAAATATATTTGATCCCTCTCATTATTTTATAGATCCAGGGTTAGTATGGATCTAAGTTGGTTTTTATATACACAGATACCATATCAAGGTTTGATCCATCTCTCCTTCTCTCTCTCCTCTACTCCTCTCTATCTTCCCTCCTCTCCTCTCTCGGTCTCTCTCCCTCTTTCCCTTGTCACTCCATCTCTCTCTACCTCCATATCTATATTTCTTTGTTCTTCCATACCTCTCTCTCCCACTCCAACTCCATCTGTCTCCCACACTCTCTCCTCTCTATCCCATCCTCTCTCTTTTCATTCCTCTCTCTCCCTCTCCCTTACACCTCCATCCCTCTCTCTCCTCCCCATCAATCTCTCTCTCTTTTCCCTCCCTCTGTCACTATATCCCCCACTCTCTCCTCCCCCCACTCTCTCTCTCTCTCTCTCTCTCTCTCTCTCTCTCTCTCTCTCTCTCTCTCTCTCTCTCTCTCTCTCCATCCATCCATATAATGGAGAATTTTTACTTTATGTAATTCCAATGAGTGTAAACATAGGTAATAATTGTTGGGAAAATTGCATAGAAGGAATTTATGAATTTAAATATCCACAATGACAAGTTCCTCCGAGAGTTGTGATATCATTTCTATGATATAATGGATATCAAAAATATTGTCACTTCCAAAGTGATTGTGATGAAATGTGTGAAAAGAATGTACAAGCTAAATATGATCACATTGTTGGATTCATCAAAATTCATTCATGGGCCATACATTAATATTTGCATTATTTTTTAACATGTTCCATGGTGTGTACCTATGGATTTACCATACATACTTTGTGAGTGAATGGGTTATGTCCATAATGTATGGCCTTCAAAATATACTTGAAGACTGAGATGATGCTATTACCACCTATGAACAAACTATGGAATATGTTTGTAACAAATATAGAACATGAAGAGGTTATAGGGTTACTTTTATTTTCACCCTTACAAACAATACAATGAGGTTGATGACATGGATACTAGTAGGAAAAATTAATTAAGAAATTTAGGAATGAAGACTTTTCTTTAAGGATTATACTTGAAATCGATAATTGTGTCTAGGGAATAACACAAAACTAGTGTTGGTACTTGTTGAATGAGCTCATCTGAGACTACCTAGATTTAAAACACCAAAATATGTATTTTCACCAATGATGGGCTTTCCTTCTCTTAGTGATTATCTCATGGAGTCCATTTCCTAATATGGAATATGATACCTAGGTCATGCATTCATATATGAGATACTAAGATGATACATGAGAGTACTAAATCTATTTAGATTTTAGGTGGTTTGGTGAACATGTATGAGGCTTTTATATTCTTTGAAGTCAATATGTACAATAATTTCAATGCCCCGTTTTTAGATTTAAGGATAGCATTATAGATCCTTCCATTTTTCACAATTCAACAATAAATTATGAAGGCATTATAATAGTGGATTTCTAAGGTCAATCAAAATCCTATTGAGCATTTAAATGTGATGGAAATTTGGACCAATAAAAACTAATAAAAGCACAAATGTGAGGAAGAGAAGTGAGTCGTGTATGAGAATAATTACCACAAATCACTATTATTGATTCAATTTTATTGCAATGGAAAGGAGACCACACTGTGTTGGATGGGTTATAATAATGGGATGGAAATAAAGATGGAAATTCTATTGCAACATCAGCACTAGAGGCTTCCGACCCTCTAGGTGAGGAAAAATCTATTGTGCTAGAACCAAGAATTATGTAGGATTCTACCACGACTACCATGCCACACATTAGTATTTTTGTTACGAATACCATTCCCGCAACATTCTATAATGGCCCCATTTAGACCACTAAGGTTATTAATGAGGTTGTGGCTACTTAAGATAACACAAAGTTTACTAATGATGTGGGACCTAGGACACAAGCCACATATATGACTAATACCCAAATCATACAAGCCCAACTACGATCTCCAAATATAGTGTAAGACATTGTCAGTGCACTACAAATTAACATTAAAGCCTATCAACTACTTCACCAACATTTAGCAACACTCTATTAAGAATTATATATTGTGTAGTTAAAGATACCAAACCACACATAGTAGGTCATCACTTTTTGTACTACCATTGACACATTAAGCCTAAGTGGCTATACAAGCTCTCAATTTGTGTAGGTGAGGATCTGTTTAATGGATATCCTTCATGTAAATATTGTATTTCTAAGAAGAATTAATGAAATTCCTATTTAGCTTCTTCCTCTTTGATCCTTGTCACATTGATTGAATTCTTTATCATATTATCATAGAATTTAATAGATGTTTAAGGAATGTTTATGTGAAATATTAGATGTGACTATAAGGTTTCCATGTTAGAATATTTTTCATTGTACCTCATTTGCATATTATTTTTTTTCCTACTAACATAAATGTAATTGAACAATACATCTTTCTCATCACGATGTATATCCTTTTACATATAATATAACTGCTAGCACACCTTTTTACTCAATTCAATACAACAATGGTTAAAATTTACTCATTAACATCTACAGTCTCAATTCCTTTGTTATATTTAATTCATATCTAAGGTTTCTTAGCATATAAGTCCTCTTTAATTCTACCATTCAGTGTCTCTTTATTCACCACTCTTCTTAACTTTGCATGATGGCTTACCATGAGGGTTGTTATATATAAATTTCTTGTGTCATAAATATTTGTATGAAGTAAGCTTATGTAATACTTTACATTATTTATTGTATAAAAATCATACCACACATACTACTTTACTCTTACTATAAATATGGTTGTAAGTGTGAAACCCCATTTTCAATATAACCAAGGGACATTTCTCATCCCCTTTTATCTAACACAAGGGTTGATATAGGCATATTTAAATAATTTTAATGTATGGTCGAAGACACTTAAAAATATATTATATTTGAGTTATTAAACTATTATGCATACTCCCAAGGTGCCTAATGTCCTAAAGACATGCCACCCATGTGACTCCTCCCACATGTTGACCAACCTATGGGATAACATACCCTATTCACATGACTACTAAATTCAACGGTGGTGATGATTCCAGGTAATCGAACAGACACTATTAATGGATGATCAGACAACAAGGGCTATGGTATTTTCCTCGACTCATTTGCATTTTGTTTTGTTTCTTTCCATTTTTTCTAGGGCTTCATTTTGTGGAGGTTTAAAACCTTGAAAAATGTCAAGATACATGTGTTCCTTTTGACCTTGAAACATTTAGGTATCCGTTTTCTTGCATTTGTTCAGATAATTCCTACTCCACATGCCAATTGTAATGAATCTACAAGGTAAAATGTTGCCGCCTTTCTCTACTTAACTCAAAAGGATTTTTAACTTTATATTTTCCTATCCATTGTAATTGTTGGAAATAATACTGAGAGGGGGGGTGAATCAGTATTATCTAGCAATTTAATAAATCTTCCTTATTTGATCTTTGAATTATTTTTGCATGTCAGTACCATAAAATAATGAGCATGAAAAACAGATAGTCACACCAAAGAACACAAGATGTAAGGTGGAAACCCAATGTGGGTGAAAACCACCTGCTGCAATATGTCTCTATCTTCTTTCAATTTAGAAACTTCTTTTACAATGATTTTGTACTGGTGCAGTCCTTTACCAGTACGCAGGCTGCAACCTGCAGAGAGCTTCAACTCTCTCTCTTTCTCGTTTTCCAGTCTACTCCTGGAAGGGAGCTACAACCCCCTATTTCTTTTCATAAAGCATCAGATGATCAAAAAATACATAATAGATATAGACCATTACAGATATCAGATCAGCAATATCAGAACTAACCCAGAACACCTTATCAACAGAGAAATTCAATCAACAGAACATCTTAAAACAGAGACGCAGTTTTTCTTTCAGTGGCCTGCGACCAGACGACGTTAACCTTCTGCTACTCTGCAAACACACGCAGATATCCTTCTGCTCCGCTGCGTGCCCACGCACTGTTCCTTTGACTGCTCTGCGTTCTGTTGCTTCAGGGACGCACCCAAAGATACTATCGCGCCGCATCTTTCGTTACAGAGACGCACCTGAAAACATTATCGCGCCGCGTCCTTCTGCTTCAGAGACGCACCTGAACCTTGATCGCCCTGCGTCCCCACGCAGGTCTCTTTCTACTGTACTGCGTCTCGGCGCACTTGCCCTTTACAGTGCCCACGTCCCGGCGCACTTTCCCTTCACTGAACCTGCGACCCTTCAGATATAAATGATATGAAGACTTCAGGACTAACCCAAACAGTCAGATCTACAGATCTGATCATGCGCCATAGGGATCACAGTCCATTAGAAGATTCGCCCTCTTAGATCTGGACTAGATCTCACCAAATAAGATATTCAACCAAAGACGATGTCTATTCCAAATGAACTCCTTTGCTTTATATAGGCAAGCTCCTCCCCAAAACATGGAACAATACCACTAGCCGACACCACAGAAACACAAAACCGTCGGCTAGATACCACACAAGAAACCCCCACGTGCTTTTCTCTGCCTTGAAATGTGTGCACTGGGTAGACGCACCCCCTGAACAGTTGGCCGGCGTCCCTGGACGTGGGTTCTGCATGGTATACCTGCGGGGACGCACTTTCTGAACCGATTGCCTGCGTCCTTCTTAATTTTCAACAAACTGAGAGCCTTACCACTGGAGTTGCCATCAAGTACAACATCTGTAACATACAGTCATACCAGAAAACATAATGCCAACAATCTCCCCCTTTGGACTTGATGGCAACCTCACAAACTTCAGCTTCATTCTCCCCCTTTGACATCAAGGGCAAAGGGTATGCTCCCCCTAAGCTCATGCTCCCCTGAAAATGAACCAGATCTGCAGCAATGCACCACCATGAAAGAGATAGAGACATATTGCAGCTATTTCCAAGATCTCCTTCTCCATAATGCCAACAATGCATTATGTGCTCCCCCTGAGCCTGTACCACCAATAAGAAGAGGTTCAACAAGATGATGCATCAACAACCCCCAGCTTTTGCCTGAGGTATTCAAACGTGTCCCTGGGCAATGGTTTGGTAAGAATATCAGCAACTGGTTCCTTGGAAGGAACATACTCCAACTTGACTTTCTGTTCAAGCACTTGTTCCCGGAGAAAATGGTACTTGATTGGTATGTGCTTGGTTTTTGAATGCATAACAGGGTTCTTTGAGATGCTGATTGCACTTGTATTATCACATAAGATGGGGATTGGTGGAGTACAAGTGATTTGAAAATCCTGCAAAGTCTGCATCATCCAAAGGAGTTGGGTGCAACAAGATGCAGCAACAACATATTCTGCTTCAGCTGTAGATAAGGCAATGGAACTCTGTTTCTTGCTGAACCAAGATACCAGTCTGGAACCCATAAAGAACGCACCACCACTTGTGCTTTTCCTGTCATCCACGCTTCCGGCCCAATCTGCATCTGTATAAGCATGAAGAGTAAGATCTGTATCTCTAGGATACCATAAGCCATAATTTTGAGTCCCTTGAAGATATTTGAAAATTCTCTTTACTGCCTGAAGATGAGTCTCCTTCGGATTTGCCTGAAATCTTCCAACTATTCCAACTGCATGCATGATGTCCGGTCGGGTACCTGTCAAATATAGTAAACTTCCAATCATAGATCTGTAGGTTGGTTGATGTACTGCTGCAGATTCATCATTTGCGCTGAGACTACATCCTGTGACCATGGGTGTACATACTGGTTTTGCATCTTCCATTCCATATTTCTTCAAAATCTGCTTGAGATACTTGGTTTGAGATAAAAAGATTCCTCCTTCCTTTTGTTGGATTTGTAAACCAAGGAAATATGTCAGTTCTCCTAGCAAGGACATTTCAAATTCTTTCTGCATGACCGAGGCAAAGATTTGACTCATAGCTTCTTCATTGCTGCCAAAAATAATGTCATCTACATACACAACAAGTATTAGCAATTTGTCATTTTCAACTTTTATATACAGATTGCTATCTGCTGAACCTTTTGAGAAACCTTGTTGATGAAGATATTTGTCCAACCGGTAGTACCAAGCCCTTGGAGCTTGTTTGAGACCATAGAGAGCCTTTTTCAATCGGCATACAAGATTTGGATCATTTCCAAGAATAAACCCATCTGGCTGTTCAATGTACACTTCTTCTTCCAAGTCTCCATTCAGAAAGGCTGATTTCACGTCCATTTGAAATACTTTGAAGTTTTGAAAACTTGAGAGAGCAAGGAACATTCGGATGGCCTCAAGTCTTGCAACAGGAGCAAAAGTTTCTTCAAAGTCTATTCCTTCTTGCTGCGCATACCCTTTACAAACAAGTCTGGCTTTGTTTCTAATTACTTCTCCATTTTCATTCAATTTATTTTTGAAGACCCATTTTGTTCCGATAACATTCTTATCCTTTGGTCTAGGAACCAGCTCCCAAGTGTTGTTCTTTTCGATTTGCTCAAGTTCTTCATTCATTGCTTTCACCCAACATTCATCTTCGCATGCTTCTTTCACATTTTGTGGTTCAGTAGAGGAGAGTAATGCCAAATAGCTTGAGGCTTCTGCAACTGTTCTTCTTGTTTGTACACCTGCTTCTTTCTGCCCCACAATCTGAGATTCTGGATGATTCTTCTGAACATATCTGGATGGAGTTTTTTCTTCTATTCTTGTCTTCTCCTCTGGTTCTTCTTGAGGTTCTCCTTGGGGTTCTTCTTCTTCATCATTCTGTCTTTGAGGATAGCCTTCATCTTCTTCTATATCTTCATGATGTACTTGCCTAGGAATATATCCCTTCTCATCAACCACTACATCAATGCTGTCAACAATTCTGCCAAGTCTTTTATTGTAGCATTTGTATGCTTTGCTATGTGGAGAATAGCCAAGAAGAATGCCTTCATCTGCTCTAGGTTCAAGTTTGCCAAGCTGCTCATCAGTATTCTTGATATAGCATTTGCTCCCAAAGATTTTGAAGTGCTTTACCGAAGGAGTTTTACCACTCCAGAGCTCATGAGGAGTTTGAGTGCTGTTCACCCGGACATTTGTCTTGTTGAGAATAATAACCGCAGCATGTGCAGCTTCACCCCAGAAAGTTGCGGAAGTTCCTGATTCATCAAGCATAGCACGAGCCATTTGTTGGATTGTTCTGTTCATTCTTTCAACAACTCCATTTTGCTGAGGAGTTCTAGCTGTAGAGAATTCTCTCCTTATCCCATGTTCATCACAGAAATCGAAAAATTCATTTGAAGTAAATTCCCCACCTCTGTCGGATCTGAGGCACTTAATTTTGTGACCTGATTCATTTTCAACCAAGGCTTTGAAGGACTTGAATTTTTCGAATGCTTCATCTTTGTGCTTCATAAGTCCTAACCAGACAAACCTGGAGAAATCGTCAATAAATAATATCAAGTATTCCTCTCCTCTAGGTGTTCTTTTCCTGAATGGACCACATGTATCTGTATGTACTAGCTCAAGAGGCATGCTAGCTGATCCTTCTTTCTCTGGAAAGTTAGTCCTGGTTTGTTTTCCAAACTGACATGATCTGCATATGGTGTTGTCAGGAATTTTGATATCTGGAAGATCGTGAACTGCCTGATATTTGCATGCTTTCCTTATTTGTGAGAAGCTTAGATGTCCCAACCTTCGATGCCATAACCAGTGCTCTTCATCCTTGCTTGGATAGCATTGTTGTTGTCCTTCTTCAAATATGTACAGATTATTTGGAGTTCTTTTGCCTTTGAGTACTGTTTTACCTGTATCAAGATCACGAACAAGACATCCATTCGATCTGAAAATAACCTCGGTTCTTTGATCACACATCTGGCTGACACTTAGTAGATTATGCTTCAATCCATCAACATACAAAACATTTCCAGCCTTGACCTTTTCTTTTAAAGGAGCAATACCTTTTCCTTTTATAGTAGCAGGAGTATCATTTCCAAAAGAAACTTTCTTTCCTTTTTCTAAAGTAGAATAAGGTTCAAGTTTTTCTTTATCACCTGTCATATGTTTCGAACATCCACTGTCAATGTACCATAGATTTTCCTATCCTTCTGCATAAAATGCTATCCCACATCTTTCTGTTTGAGGTTCCTTTATTCTCCATGTTTTGGTGCTTGTGGCTTGTTCCTTTTTCCCTTCTTGTTCCTTTTTCTCCTGAAACCTGCTCCTGCATTCAGAGTCTTCATGACCAAAATTATTGCAAATAGAACATTCAACTTCATTTTCAAGAGCCGAAAAGTTGTTATAGGTCCTTTTTGTAATCATACTTCTTTGTTTTTGAGCTTCCCTAGTCATGATTGTTTTATATGCAACACATTGAGCTGCTTTGTGACCAAAGTTATGGCAAGAAAAGCATTGTACATTGAAGAAGCTTCTGCGGTTATTGAATCTACCAGCCAACTGATTGTAATTTCTATTTTCATCTATTCTTGAACCAAACTGAGAAGATTTTACCTGTGGTTGGTTGTAGCTTTTGTTCACCCTTAAGATGGATTGCCCCTGATAATTTCTGTTTGTAATTCGTCCCTACTTTACCTGATTATCTTCATTGTTCGTTTGCTCATTTCTTCTTGCTGCATCAAGATAACTTTTTGAGGTGGATGCTTGAGAGGTTTCTCCATTATAGCCCAAACCTGTCTTGTTTAGAGGAGACCGCTGCACATTGATAATCTCATCCAAAGTTTCAGATCCTTTGACAAACTTAAGATTAATAGCTTTTGTTTTCTCAATTTCTTTTCTGAGACCAACAATTTCACCTTCTAGTTTTTCAAGATGTTTTTCCTTTTCATCAATTTTAAATTGTAGAGTATCAATGATCACATTCTTTTCTTCTATACATCTCTTGAGTCTAGTAATTTAATCATAGAGATTATCCACATCTACAGCATCCTCATAATCATCATCTTCAAATGCCATTAACAGCGTATATTTATTACCTTGTTCATCTTCATCACTGTTTGATAAGCCATCACTATCTTCATGGGTGTAGTAGCTTTTCTTATTTGCAGTTTGTTTCTTGTTCCATCTAGCAGGTTCCTTTCCTTTATCCTTATAAGGACATTTTGCAGCATAATGACCTACTCTTCCACAAGCAAAGCATTTGAAAGGTAGCTTACCTCTGAACCTTCCAGAACCCCTTTGAAGATTTCTGACAAAATTTGATTCTTCTTCCTCTTCTTCTGGAACATGGCTTGCTTCATAGTAATCTTCTTTGCCTGATGCCTTAAAAGCAGCTTCCCTTCTGTCTGATGGACCTCCCTTTCTCATTTCATAAGCAGTTAGAATTCCATGTAGCTGAGACATAGTGAGAACACGGAGATTTTCCTTTTCTTCTATTGCAGATACTTTAGATTCAAACTTGGGGGATAATGATCTTAGAATCTTTTGAACTACTATAGCCTCTTTTATTTCTTCACCCAAATTTTTCATACAATTAACAATCTCATCTACCCGAAGAAAATAATTAGCCACACTTTCATCATTATACATCTTGAGAGTCTCATATTGAATCCTGAGAGTTTGAAGTTTAGCTTATTTTACCTGTTCATCTCCTTCATAGCTCGTGACCATTTTGTCCCATATCTCTTTTGCTGATTTGAAGTGCATTACCTTCATGAATTCTGTTTGGGATATACTTCCTAATAGAGTACTGACTGCTTTTGCATTTGTTTCATACTTCTTTTTCTCAGCTGGATCTGTAGGAGTAGCTGAAGGAAAAGCATAGCCTGTTTCTACAATGTCCCAAACTTCTGTACCAAGAGATTGAAGATATGCAGTAACTCTTACCTTCCAATAATTGAAGTTTGTCCCATCAAAAATCGGTGGCCTAATTGATGCTTCTCTCTCGTAGTTGCTCATGATGAACGATCTACCTTCAAGCGATCAAGCTTCTCTGAAGGACCTGCTCCGATACCAATTGTTGGAAATAATACTGAGAGGGGGGGTGAATCAGTATTATCTAGCAATTTAATAAATCTTCCTTATTTGATCTTTGAATTATTTTTGCATGTCAGTACCATAAAATAATGAGCATGGAAAACAGATAGTCACACTAAAGAACACAAGATGTAAGGTGGAAACCCAATGTGGGTGAAAACCACCTGCTGCAATATGTCTCTATCTTCTTTCAATTTAGAAACTTCTTTTACAATGATTTTGTACTGGTGCAGTCCTTTACCAGTACGCAGGCTGCAACCTGCAGAGAGCTACAACTCTCTCTCTTTCTCGTTTTCCAATCTACTCCTGGAAGGGAGCTACAACCCCCTATTTCTTTTCATAAAGCATCAGATGATCAAAAAATACATAATAGATATAGACCATTACAGATATCAGATCAGCAATATCAGAACTAACCCAGAACACCTTATCAACAGAGAAATTCAATCAACAGAAC
Source organism: Pinus tabuliformis (assembly GCA_031772625.1). NCBI lineage: Eukaryota > Viridiplantae > Streptophyta > Pinopsida > Pinales > Pinaceae > Pinus > Pinus tabuliformis. The sequence continues at coordinate 1,159,501,251 of CM062817.1, read as the reverse complement.
ATCTTAAAACAGAAACGCAGTTTTTCTTTCAGTGGCCTGCGACCAGACGACGTTAACCTTCTGCTACTCTGCGTCCACACGCAGATATCCTTCTGCTCCGCTGCGTGCCCACGCACTGTTCCTTTGACTGCTCTGCGTTCTGTTGCTTCAGGGACGCACCCAAAGATACTATCACGCCGCGTCTTTCGTTACAGAGACGCACCTGAAAACATTATCGCGCCGCGTCCTTCTGCTTCAGAGACGCACCTGTACCTTGATCGCCCTGCGTCCCCACGCAGGTCTCTTTCTACTGTACTGCGTCTCGGCGCACTTGCCCTTTACAGTGCCCGCGTCCCGGCGCACTTTCCCTTCACTGAACCTGCGACCCTTCAGATATAAATGATATGAAGACTTCAGGACTAACCCAAACAGTCAGATCTACAGATCTGATCATGCGCCATAGGGATCACAGTCCATTAGAAGATTCGCCCTCTTAGATCTGGACTAGATCTCACCAAATAAGATATTCAACCAAAGACGATGTCTATTCCAAATGAACTCCTTTGCTTTATATAGGCAAGATCCTCCCCAAAACATGGAACAATACCACGAGCCGACACCACAGAAACACAAAACCGTCGGCTAGATACCACACAAGAAACCCCCACGTGCTTTTCTCTGCCTTGAAATGTGTGCACTGGGTAGACGCACCCCCTGAACAGCTGGCCGGCGTCCCTGGACGCGGGTTCTGCATGGTATACCTGCGGGGACGCACTTTCTGAACCGATTGCCTGCGTCCTTCTTAATTTTCAACAAACTGAGAGCCTTACCACTGGAGTTGCCATCAAGTACAACATCTGTAACATACAGTCATACCAGAAAACATAATGCCAACAGTAATAACTTCCTAGCTGCTAACTATATTTTTCTCTTAAAAGGTGAAAGAGGGTTAGAGTATCTAGTATCTGTGGAACTATTTCTTCTTTGTTTCACTACACTTATTGCAGTTGTAGATTTTACAATTTGTTGGAGACTAAGGGTTTTACTCAACAACTTTACTTTTAGGTCTTTTCCTTTGAACATTCAGACAATTTCTGGATTTGATGCTTTGATTTTTATTTTCTTAAATTGTTTCAATGTCACTCTTATTTCTCTTCCTTTTAGATTATGGTGAGGAAATCAACCAAGCTTCCCTTGGTGTTTTGTCATGCACACTACATGTAACCTTTGTTCCTCTCTTTACGTTTTTCATTTTTTTTTTGCTCCACCTTGGGATGAGAATCACCTCCCCTCCTAACAAAATATAAATTTCCCTTATCTATCCATTACTTCAATTTCACCTCTTTTGATGCGGGAGCACTCAACAGCGAACATGGACCGGAGGATCAGAACAGAGGAAAGTCTGCCTTAAAGCACAAAATTAGATTTAAAGCAGATAAAGCAGATTTAAAGCGGCTTTAAAGTGGATAAAGGATACTTATCTGTCATGCATGCAGAAAAACAAGGATAGGATCGATGCTTACAATCTAAACCTCTTGTATATATATCTGTAGTGTGATAGGGGTGAGAGATATCTGTTTGTGAGGTAATTTGTCAGTGGCAAGATGTAGCCGAGCGTGAGTTCGTTTTTAAGGCTGAAATGCCTTAATTTTGTAACCGTGTTGTTTAATATATAAACCTGGGTTTAGTGTTGTTGCGTACATGTGTGTTTTATAATTGCATTCATTCCGTGTTGTGGGTTTGTTTAATTATCATATGTTATTGTTCTGAGTATTATGAATATCATCGTATGGAGTGGCAGAAATTGTTGAATGGCGTTGAGTGCCAGCGAAGAGGCGATGTGAATGCGTGGAGCTGGTAATGTCCAATGCTGATGAAGGAGAGATCAATTGAGGACAACGTGCAGCGTGGAGGAAGATTAAATGATTGGAGTGCCAAAGGCACGGTGGTTTTTCGTGCTACGGATGGAGATGCATCTGTCGTATCAAACAGAAAACTAGTGAAGAAGTTCCTTTTGGGTTATAATGCTTTACCTCGGAAGCTTGTGCAGGACGACGACGCACACAAAGATGAACCTGGTGGCGCTGATCTCAACGGCCTAATCTAAAAGATGGGTCGATCATGAGGGAAAGAGGGTTCTGTGTCAATCGACACAGAAGGGTAAGTGGAGCTATTCCTGGTGTAAATGTAGATGATCTTTTTATTTCAAAATGGAGCTATGTGTCATCGGCTTGCATGGCCTATCATGGCAGGAATAGATTACATTAATGTAAAATTCAGTGAGTGGAGTGAGCGGATACGAAGAGAACGTATACAGATGCACCATATATATATATTAAATTCCATATATTGTCATGTATTGTATTAACAATGCTTGTTTCCTTTAGCCATGGTGTTTGAACTGCATGCGTTGATAGAATTGGAGATCGCCATTGTTCTGTGGGTTGTATTATAATTTGCAACAGAGTTTTATTGCGTGACACATATCCTATATGCATGCGGTTGTTTCAAAAGCGCCAATGTTGTTTTAAGAGATTAAAGGGATGGCTCGATAGTAATAAAAATCCCACGATTTAAAAATTGAAGAGTTTAAGTTATTTAGAATGCTTCCGTCAGGACTTAGTGGGCCATAACCCACGGTCTAGGATCGAGATTTTCATGGAATTGGGATTTTGGGCAAACCCCAAATTCTCATTTTCATCAGTTGGTATCAGAGCGAGAAAAAGATTCTGCGGAAGGAGGTACAGTTCTTGATAAAGTATGTATGGTCTTTATATTTTGTGTAGGTAGCAGCAGAGGAAGGTGAGAAGATTACAGAGGAAGGTGAGAAGATTGCAATAGCCTAGAGCGGTTACCAAAAGACCAAGTCTAGAGGAGAGCTTGGTGAGGTATGAGGCAGCAAGGAGGACTTGCTGTTGCAGAGGTAGATTGCAGCTCACAAGTTAAAGTTATTATGAAGACCAGAAGCATATGACCAGGAGGTCATAAATTTTTGTGCCTCGGGAGTCTGATGCGGGAGCAATCAACAGCGAACGTGGACCGGAGGATTAGAACAGAGGAAAGTCTGCCTTAAAGCAGAAAATTAGATTTAAAGCAGATAAAGCAGATTTAAAGCGGCTTTAAAGCGGATAAAGGATACTTATCTGTCATGCATGCAGAAAAACAAGGATAGGATCGATGCTTACAATCTAACCCTCTTGTATATATATGTGTAGTGTGATAGGGGTGAGAGATATCTGTTTGTGAGGTAATTTGTGAGTGGCAAGATGTAGCCGAGCGTGAGCTCGTTTTTAAGGCTGAAATGCCTTAATTTTGTAACCGTGTTGTTTAATATATAAACCTGGGTTTAGTGTTGTTGCGTACATGTGTGTTTTATAATTGCATTCATTCCGTGTTGTGGGTTTGTTTAATTATCATATGTTATTGTTCTGAGTATTATGAATATCATCGTATGGAGTGGCAGAAATTGTTGAATGGCGTTGAGTGCCAGCGAAGAGGCGATGTGAATGCGTGGAGCTGGTAACGTCCAACGCTGATGAAGGAGAGATCGATTGAAGACAGCGTGCAGCGTGGAGGAAGATTAAATGATTGGAGCGCCAAAGGCACGGTGGTTTTTCGTGTTACAGATGGAGATGCATCTGTCGTATCAAACAGAAAACTAGTGAAGAAGTTCCTTTTGGGTTATAATGCTTTACCTCGGAAGCTTGTGCAGGACGACGACGCACACAAAGATGAACCTGGCGGCGCTAATCTCAACGGCCTGATCTGAAAGCTGGGTCGATCATGATGGAAAGAGGGTTCTGTGTCAATCGAGACAGAAGGGTAATTGGAGCTATTCCTGGTGTAAACGTAGATGATCTTTTTATTTCAGAATGGAGCTATGTGTCATCGGCTTGCATGGCCTATCATGGCAGGAATAGATTACATTAATGCAAAATTCAGTGAGTGGAGTGAGCGGATACGAAGAGAACGTATACAGAGGCGCCATATATATATATTTTAAATTCCATATATTGTCATGTATTGTATTAACAATGCTTGTTTCCTTTAGCCGTGGTGTTTGAACTGCATGTGTTGATAGAATTGGAGATCGTCGTTGTTCTGTGGGTTGTATTATAATTTGCAACAGAGTTTTATTGCGTGACACATATACTATATGCATGCGGTTGTTTCAAAAGCACCAATGTTGTTTTAAGAGATTAAAGGGATGGCTCGATAGTAATAAAAATCCCACGATTTAAAAATTGAAGAGTTTAAGTTATTTAGAATGCTTCCGTCAGGACATAGTGGGCCATAACCCATGGTCCAGGATCGAGATTTTCATGGAATTGGGATTTTAGGCAAACCCCAAATTCTCATTTTCATCATCTTTGAGGGTTGTCTATAAGAATTTTATCCTATTCTTTTAGTTCTATTTCTATGACTAAACGTCTAGGTAGAGTTGGAATTATCTTACTGTAATACTATTAATGGGGTTTAACCCCCTCTTCCATGTTTCCTTACTTCATTGTTGAATAGTTGTTTGAATTTTCCAAATCTAATAGTGGTTGTACTTACGAGTTCCTACAAGTTTTCAAGGACACTTATTAAATTTTTTGTTGTGCATTTCATCCAACTATTTACTTCCTCTTCAATGTTAGCATATTATACAATAGATTCATATCAATTTCATTTGATTGATGAAACACGTGAATATTTTTCATAAACTCCTTTCATACCTTGGTAACAAATATTCACCGAACAAGCCAACTTGTCTACATATAACACCCTTTTCTATTATTTCAGAATTTAAATTACTTATGATATATTTATTACCTATCCAATAATCACTGCCATACTTTCTCTAGCATAACCAATCACATACCTAATAACTCATTTTATTATAAGATTATATATCATAATACTATCAATTAGACTTGATTTGGTAAAAGAAATGCATACCTTGTCTTTCGATTATAGACACACACACACACACACATATAAAACCCAGCCGTGCGAAACTAAAAGGAGATATTAGATAGTTTCATAGAGATTCACTAACACAATTAAAATAATATGACCATTATAGTCTGCTGGAAAAACTATGGAAGAGAGCACGTTCCTCCCAACCAATGAGATACCACCAATAACTGCCCCCGAGCTCAAAATTCCTTCCTATAGGAACACAAACCTCTTCTGTATAATCCCTTCCTAGCATATTTTTCCTTAACAATGTCTACTTTTATGTTCTCCATCCCTTTAATTACCTATGTTTTCTCTTTTCCTTTATTTAGTAAAATATCTCTTCTTTTTTGTTTAAAGCACACCTTTCTCTCTAGTTTTTATTTTCTCTTTGTTTTCAACCAACATAGAATTTCTCTCCAGCTATGTTCCAATCCATACTTAGAATAATCTTTCTCTCCCATTATGTTATTCTTGAAATAATAGTTTTCTCCTAGGATTTTTAGGAGAAAATTTGGGAAGGTCCACCATGCGGACTTACAATAATCACAATAGTCTAAAATAGTCATGTCTTTTAAAACAAAGCACACTGCTATCATATCTCCCCCCTCTAAAATTAAATACCATCATCAGGGTTTTCCAATTCCAAGTATTTCCAGAAAAAAGAAGGAAATGTTTCGCCCATTTTATCATCCATCTCCCATGTAGTCTCTTCTAGGCTAAAGTGCTTCCATCAAGGAAAATTTTAAGGATTGAAATTTATCTTAAAGTTTAGAAATCGTGGTGAATCTTACTAGTCCTCAATATGCAAATTGTAAAAATTTTAGGGATACTTTTGTAAAAATATTAAAATTTCCAATGATTCTTTATATAACCTCTACAAAAATTTTGCGATTTCTAAGGTAAAATACTTTTATACAAAAAAAATTGGCGAATCAATTTTTATAAAAAATGGAAAACGATGAATCTTTATTTTTAAAAAAGCATGGAAAATTAGCCCACCTTCAACTATTAGCCCCTAAAATTTTCCATGGCTCCCATTGCAATTTATCCTTGGCAATGACTCAATTTCGAAGTGATGTTTCCTTTAGATATAATATTTGCATAGGTTCATCCTAGAATTATCCTCCTAGTTCTACCTACACCACATTTGAATCAATCAAAAGAGTAGGGTCATGATCATGCTTCTTCAATAAAGAAACATGAAAAACGTTATGCAATTTTATATGAATCAATAGTACTTGGTGGGGGGCCTCCAACCATACTCTAGCTAGTATCACAAACGATCCATGGAACATAGGTGCTAACTTAGCATATTTTATCAAATTTAAATTACTTTCCTTTGGATTAAAATTTATGTATACATGCTCTCCCACATTGTACTCATGCAATCTCTTTTGGTCTGCATAAATCTTCTTCCTATATTGGAAAAATTTAAAATTTTGTTTTATATTCTTTACGAACTGCTCCATCTCTTGCAAATTATCAGGTCCTAGAATCAACCTATCTTTTGGTTGACTTTAAGTTAAAGGACTATGACATTTTTACCTATGCATAAATTTGAATGGGTCATATTAATGGATGCTTGATAGTTGCTATTGTAAGCAAATTCCACTAAATGCAAATAATCCTCCCACTTTGTGTGTTCTTCCATAACATATCCATGACATATCCTCAACTATTTGATTTTTCCTTTCTATTTGACGATTTCTTTGAGGGTGGTAGGATGTACTAAAATTAAAGTACATACCCATTCCTACAAATAATGTCTTCTAGAAATTAGAAGTAACTCTAACATCCCAATCTGATTTAATTGTTTCTTGTATCTAATGTAACTGAAAAATATCCTTCATTAAAATGTGTAAAATTTTCATTGCTTTATATGTGGAGTGGACATGTATAAAATGAGATTACTTGTTGAAATTGTCCACCACCACCATGATTGGGTCATGTTGTCTCCTGGTTATGGGTAGACCAATAATGAAATCGAAAGAAATAATTTTCCACTTCCACTCTAGAATGGGTAAATGCTTTAGTAGTCCAGTTGGGTGTTGGTGTTCCACCTTAACGTTTTGGCACTCTAAACAACTTTCCAAATACTCAACCACTCCCCTTTTAATATTTGGCAAATAAAAATATTTTCTTAAAGTCGTAATCATTTTCTAATAACCTAGGTGGGTTGAAAAGGGTTTCCTATGATGTTCATTCAAAATCAACTTTTTCAAGGTAGTTTATTCTGGAATATACATTCTATCTCTAAAATTTAGTAGCCCATCCTAGTTTTGTACATAACCGGACTATTCTATACTATTTAGTTTTTACTATAATTGTCCATAAATTTCATCCTCTATTGCTACTAGCTTGATTTGTTCTGCAAAATCTATTTTTTCACTTCTGACATCAATTTAAACAATATGATTTGCATTCCTTCTTATTACATTTTCTACCTCATTCTCCTTCTCTTTTATGTATTTAATATCAAACTAAAATTCGCTCATGAATTCCATCCACCTTGGCTACCTAGCATTCAAATATGGCTAGCTGAAAAAGTATTTCAAACAAATGTGATCAATATCAAGAGTAAACTTTTCCCTTAATAGATAATGTCTCCACATCTTTAGCACATGTATAATTGCATCTACCTGAAAATCATAAACAACATAGCTTTTCTCATGGTAATCTAACTTTCTTTATTCATATGCAATCACATGATTTTCTTGCATCAACACACCATCCATCCCCTTAAGGCATGCATTTATATACACAATAAAATATTTACTTGGATCAATAACTTTTAGTATTGGAGCTATTGTTAATAAATGTTTCAACATATCAAATCTCCCTTGACAATTTTGTGTCCTATTGAACTCCACTCATTTTTTCTTTAATGTTGTGATGGGGTAAGCTAGTTTATAGAATCCTTCAATAAATATCCATTAATACCTAGTGATACCTATGAAGGGAATAATTTCTACCACATCCTTAGGTACTTCCCAATTTAAAATGGCTCTCACATTTTTAGGATCAGCAAATATCCCTTCCTTAGAGATCACATGTCCCAAATATTGTATTTTCTTCTGAAAAAGCTCACAGTTGCTAAATTTTACATACAACTAGCATTCCCTAAGAGACTGCAACACTATCCTCAAGTGCTTTTCATTTTTTTCTTGGGGTTTTGAATATATCGAAATATCATTAATAAAATTTAATAAAAACTTGTCTCGATATTTGTTGAACACATTATTCATCAGTCAGATAAAGGTAGCAGGAAGATTTGTAGGATCAAATGGTAATAACAAAGATTCATAGTATCCATACTAGGTTATGAATGTAGTTTTATGTATATCTTCATCTTAAATTTTTAAGTGATTGTAAATAAATTAGGGGACTATTTTTGAAAATAATGTTTCCAGTCTAACTTGCTCAAATAGTTATCTATCCTAGTTAAGGGATATTTTTTGCAATAGTCAGTTTGTTTAGCCATATGTAATATATTCACATCCTAAAAGTTCCATCTTTTTTTCTTACATATAGCTCTAGGGCTCCCCAAGGGGAAACACTTGGTTTGATGTACCATTTTTCTAGCAACTCGCATACTATATATTTTCGAATCCATTATTTTTGTCACAATCATTGGGTAAGGTTCTTTAGACACAGGTGTGTCTCCAGATACCAATTCAATTGTATAATATATGTCTGTCTTTGGAGGTAATCATAGAATCTCATCTAGGAATATTTCGTTAAATTCTGTAATCACTTCTAGGTCATCTATAGTTTTATTTTTTATTTTCTGTGTAATTTCTTCTATCTGAAAAACATACAATTTACAACCTTTATGGGCACATTGTTTTAGTTGTAAGGTTAAAATTCACCTAGTTTAAATACGCCTTGGTATCACCGTTATAAGTTGAACAATTCATTCTTCAATGACGCATGCAACAATTTTCGATAAACAATTGATTATGGACTTATGGTTCTCCAACGAGTCCATTCCTATTAGAAAAATGTAGGAACTTAGAGCTAATATATTTAGATTTAATTATCTTGGGTATCCATTTAATTTTACATCACACTTTTTGACACAATTGGTCACTTTTGCTTCAGTTCTTTTATCCAATTGACTGAGCCATGAATTTTTAAATTCTTCTACCCAATTTGCCTTTATCCACCACCTGTGGATTGACATAGCGAAGATTGGACCTTGGATATACTATAATAAATATAGGCTAGTCCAGAACAATACCTTCAATTTTGACAATTCTTGATTGATGTTCTTCTTTCCAATCTTCTAATGTTGCATCGATCATCGGTATATCTCTTTCTACATTTTTTACTGTAGATGCCTACTTCACTTCATGCAAAGCTTGGAATGATTTGGTATTGTATGGGTTGTTTATGATTAGATGGGGTTCTCCATAGCCCTGACACTTTAAATGTTCTCTCTCCTTTCCACCATTCATTCCTTTACTATTCATATTAAATATTTTATAACCTATTTTGAACTGTACGAGCTGTGGCTAACTATTTCGTTTAAACTTCTCGGGTGACGTTTTTTCCTAAAATTTTCAAAATGAAGGATTTTCATTTTTTAATCCTAGTTCTAAATATGCTCTTCTCCTTATTAGACCATGATTTTGACCCATCAATTTATTTTTTGAGCTATTGATAATAGATCCTAGCTTTCATCACAACTTCGTACATTGTTTTTGTATTATCATACTCAATTGTTTCCTTATAGGGAAGAGGGAGACAATTTAGAAAATGTTGCACCTTTGCGTTTTCTTCCAATACATAGGGAACATACTCAAAATATTTGTAAGTTTGGATATAAAATCATTGATACTTAATTGTCCCAACTTGATATCATCGAAATGTTTTTCCTTGTCAACATATTATCTTTTGGTTAAATATTTTTCCTTGAAATATTTTTGGAATTCTTCCCACTTTCCTTTTCTTCCTTCTATACTATGCATTGTTTTTACTTCATCCCAACATAGTGCAACTTTTCCTTGCAAATAGTAGATTGAGAGTCTAACTTTCTAGTTATTGGAATATTCATATACTTGGACATATTTGGTCATGTTTAGCAACTAGGATTATGTTGTCTCTTATTTTTCACCATCAAAAGTAGGTAGTCTAATCCTTTTGAGCTCTCCAAGGAGTTTGCTTTTGCTTTTCATTATTTATTTATGTGATTTTAGGGATGTGTTATCTGAATCTTTCTCACTTTCTGGTTTATTATTCTCATTTTCAAATTTATCTTGATCACATTCAACATTTCCATCTACATTTTTATGTTTTAAGGAGTCCTCTATGTCATCCTCTACATCTGTGTCTATAGGTTTATGATTTGAATTTTCATTCAAAAATTTAATGAGATTCTTTTGATTTGCACATGCCTTCAACAAATGTTAATTGTTGGCCCTGATACTGGCCAACTCTTCTCTCATGTGCTTTACCATTTCCCATAGTTGGGCTATTGGAGGTGAAGTGTCATCTCCCAACTGAACCCAAAGTTTCTCTCCTTCACCTGGAGATATGGTAGAAGTTTCCACCATCACATTTCTTTGTTATTTTTCTTTTTTTATCATCACAACAACAAATTATTTAGCTTTCATAGACACCGCAATCATTGTATAAAATTTAAGTTATCGTTGGGTCCTTACGCCTCAGACTTTCAACCTATCACTCTGATACCATATGTAATGTACCTTATTTTCACACCAAGTTTTTTTATTGATAACATTAATGCAATTTAATAGTACATATTTGTCCTCACAAAGTATATCCTTTTAGATATAATTTAATTACTAGCACATCCCTCTATTAAATTCAAGACAACAATTGGTAACTTTAATCTTTAACATCTGGCATCGCACTAACTTTGTTATATTTAATTCATATCTGAGTCTTATTAGCATTTAAGTCCACCTTAAGTCTACCATGGGGACTCTCTTTATTCACCACTCTTGTTAACTCTGCATGCTTACGTACCATAACCATCAATATATATGTGTGTGTGTGTCTATATCTATATATATATATATGTATATATATATATATATATATATATATATATATATATATATATATATATATATATATATATATATATATATATATATATATATATATATATATATATATATATATATATATATATATATATATATATATATATATATATATATATATATATATATATATATATATATATATATATATATATATATATATATATATATATCTACTTCTAATATAATAAATATTTGTATGAGGTAGGCTTATGTAATGCTTTACATTAGTTATTGTATAACTATTGTAATAATAACACCCATTTTTTCTTACTGTAATAATGGTTGTAAGTGTGCAACCCCACTTTTATTTTAACCGAGGGATATTTCTCATACTGTTTTATCTATCACAGGGGTCAATATAGGTATGTTTACATAATTTTAATGTATGGTGGATCACACTTGGAAGCATATTATATTTGAGTTATTAAACCCTTCTGTGTACTCATAGGGTGCCTAAAGTCATAAATACTTTCCATCCATGTGGCTCCTTTCACATGTGGACCAACCCATGGGCCATTACACCCTATTCACATGACAATCACATTCCATGACAATAATGATTCGAGTAAATCCAACAAACATGGTTAATGGATGATCAAACAACTAAGGATGAGGTCTTTTGCTCTGGTAATTTGCATTTTGTTATGTTCCTTTTCACAACCGCCATGGTTTCTCTCTACAAAGGTTTTAGACCTTGACCTATGTCAAGATACAAATGTTCCTTATGACCTTGAGACATTTGTGTCTTTGTTTTATTACATTTGTTTCGAGAATTCCTGGTCCATGAAGCCAATCATAATAAATTTGATAGGTAAAAGACTACCCTCTTTCTTTGCTTAACTCAATGAGGTTTTTACTTTGATATTTTCCTTTCCATTGTAATAACCTCCTAACCTAATATTATGTTTTTTTCTTGCAACGTAATTGAGGGTTATAGTATTTTGTATCAGTGGGAATCTTCCTTCTAAGCTTCACTACACTTTTTGGAGCTATTTCTTTTAAAATTAAATGAATACTGAGGGTTTTACTTAGGAATTTGAATTTCGGGTAATTTCCTTGGCACATTCACATAATTTCCAAATTTGGAGCTTTGAATTTGCCTTTCTTAACTTGTTTTAGTGTCCTCACTCTTATCGCCCTACCTTTTAGATTTTGGTGAGGAAATGGACCAAATCTCCTCTAGTGTTTAGCCATGAGCACTATAGGTAACATTTGTTCCTCTCTTTACATTTTACATCGTTTTTATTTCTGCTTCGTGGAATGACAATCTCCTCTTCGTGAAATAGAAATTTCGCTTATCTATTCATTACTTGGATTTCACTCTCTTCGGGGTTTCTGTAAGAATTTTATCTTATTCTTTTAGGTTTATGTATATGATTAAACCTCTATCCAGAGTTAGAATTATCAAATTGTAATATTATTAATTGGGTTGAACCCCCTCACCAAGGTTTTCAAGATTTCTTGGATGGTTTACTCTCGAGATTCGAATTCCTTTTCATGCTCTTAATACACCTATTCTCCTTGTTTAAATTTTCATTTATTCCATTAATCCTTATTACAAATATTAAAGTGTATTACTCATGGTTGCAAACTCAGGTGGATTCTTTGGATGTTATAATCCTCAAGTATAGACAACTTCCTCTGACTTTCCTTTTGGTTATGAACCCACTAGTATATCTTCTAAATTTTATGGGTTGACTTGATATAGGCATGGATTGATTTTTCCTTGAATCTTGTTCATTTTATGAATTGGACAAATGCCTTGTGCAAGACTTGACCACTAGTTTGTTTTTTCCACAAGTTGGAATGTCCATTTGGGTCGAATTTACTCTTTAAATATTTTAGTTGTATCCCTCTGTTGAAATGGGCATTTGATCATGGTTAAACCGTTATTTCCCTAATTGGAAAATTTCATAAATTTCTTATGATAAATGATTCTGAGAGGAAACCATTCATAGTCCCTATACTTAATTTTATTAGCAGAGTGGATTCGATCCCTCATTCTATGTATTGGACAGATAATGAAAATTAAAGGAAGTTTCTTTTCGTCTCAGTTCTTTGAATACTAAATTAATAGAATTAATGTCACCTTCGATTCACAATAGTTTTGACTATATGGTTAATGGACTAGACATGAACTTGTGCTGCATTTTATTTCGATAAAGTACATTTTTTCAAATGGTTACTGTCACTATGAATTATTATCATTAGCTACGATTTTAAATTCAATAATCTAATAACGTTTTGTAGCGGCTACAACCACCCTCCAAAATTTTTCCTTAGCTTCATTTTAGATCCTCCGTACCAACCATCCCAGTAGCATGTATTGCATGGTCAAGTACATAGGCTTCACTGGTTTTTTAGCATCTTTCTAGCATATACATGATAGTTTGTTTCATCCCCTCATAGGCTCCCTTTCCGAACTTGGAGCAGCTGCTGGCTGAGAAACTCCATTAGAAAATTGTACAAATTTGGAGGGGAACAAGCCTTCCCTCCAGAAATTGTGTAAATCTGCTCGGCAACCTGCTGGGCCCAAAATTGCACAATCCAATCAAACAACCTTCCACAATAAAATTGCGCAATCTGGCCCAACAGTGCAGCTTAGCCCAGAAATTTATTAATTATGGGCAACAATCAACTTCTCCTACTAGAAATTATGAAATCCCTATGGAAAGCCAGTCAGGCTCCTCCCAAAAATTATGCAAAAATCCCTCTCAGTCAAGCAAGTTGTTGCATGTGCCTTTAGGTTCACCGGTTCCACCCGGGGCCCAGAAAACTTGACTTGCATGGATGCGCTGAATTTTCTTGAAATAGAAAAAAGATACATGCGAAAAGCATCCCTAGATTTTAGGAATCTATTTTTAGCAGCTTGAGGTTACATACAAAGATCATTTTAGAAGCTTTCCTCTAAGTGTCACTTTTTCCTATATTTTTGGTATGCGCGTCATGAGCCTCAAAATTATTTGTTCAATGCTTCAGATCTCATTCTTCACATCGATCTTGGATCTCTGAAATCCCACAACACATCCACGAGCCTTCAACACATCTAGCTCAACTATTTCTGGGTAAGTCTTCTTTACTTGTCTTTTGCAACATTTCTATCGCTTTTTGTGTTTTGGCTTCTGTGAGTGTTTTCTGCCTGATATTTGTTAATGCTTGTTCTCACTTGCATGCATATTAGCTTGTACAAACATTGTTTCATTTTTCGTTTGCATCTCATTGTTTTCACATACATGACATTTTTTTGCACGAACAGTCAACGATTCAGTGACTCATTTCACATACATGCATGTTGTTCCATTTTCTAAATATTGCATTCATTGTTTGTATGCATAATCATTCACTCTTGGTTACACTCAGTATCACCATGAATTCACATCTTCATATGCTCTCAGTTGCTCGTCAATGGGTCTAGGAAACCTTGGCCTGGACTCTGCGTTTCTTGAACAAAATTGCGCAGTTTTGAGAGTGAAGGCTCTCCCTTCCTCCCATAAAATGCACAAATTTGGCGAGACAGTGTCCTCTAATCTTGCCTTGCTAAATTCTGAGAGGCAATATCTACTGTGCCAGAACATTGTGCAATGCAGTCCCTGGGCCTCCATCACTTCCCAGTTGAAATTGTGCATTGCGCAATCTCAACATCCAGCATGCTAGTCTGGATTATGCATTGTGAAATTCTAGCAATCAACCAGCCTCCCGATAGTATGGGCTTCATTTTGCGAAATTTCGACAGTCAGTCTCCTAGCCTCCAAGTGAAAATTGCTCAATCCTTGCTTGTAGTTCTGCGGGGTATGTTGCATGTTAGTTATCAAGTTTTCTTTGGTTTTAATTGAGAGATTTCTTATCATGCATGTTTCCATGTCTCCAGATATAGTAGGTCTTCATCTGTCTCTCAATAGTTTAGGATCAATGGCCTCCAAGAGATTATGGTTAGATGAAACCAGTGGAAGTGCAACTGGAGCAATAGTTGACTGAGTGTCTATGAGTTTGCCAATATACGAAGACACCAAATTGATCATAGACAAGGACATGAAGCTTAAATTGCAAGAGGTCAATGATGCATTCTCAAGCACATTTCGGGAATATGTTTAAGACCACCAAGCTTATGTGAACATTCACAAGTCTGACTTGTACCAGATTTCATGCAGGTACCCCGCATTCCCATGCGTAGACATTATACATTGGGTCATCTCGCACACTGATCCTGAGATGATGGCATTGAGTAGTGTCGGCAGGAAAAATATTGCTACCCTCAGGGCATAGGATTATCAATAGATGTACCACTTGCTGAAGCCATTGATCACCATGGAGACACCCTTCAACATACGCAACAATAATACCATCTCTAGGGATATCTTGAAGAATTGGTGAAGGAGCCAGCCAAATTGAGGATGACACCCAACCAGATTTACAAGATGAAGATAATGCAGAAGGCATATGAATACTTGGTCATCTTTGTATGTTGCTTGTATTGCCAAGAGAGCATGGAGAACTTACCACATAGTTGGGTGATCGCGTTGTACCGACTGGCCAGTGAAGGCAAAGCATGAAACGGGTCTGACATGTTGGCTCACAGGCTAAAGGAATAGGTAACAGGTACTCGACAGCCACCCAAAGGTCAATAAGAAAAACTCTACATGTCCGCTTACATCTTGGATACAATCTGTGCCTGTGAGGAGTTTCTAGGCTTGAAGTGGGCATAGAAATCAGTGGAAACATCTATGAACACTTATTGTAAACTATTTTCCGAGTGTAGCTTCTGTGGAGTCATCACACAACTATTAGATCATTTTGTCACCCCGGTGTACAAGATGATATTTGAGCAGGATCCACATTTCATGTGGAAGGCAGCAATGGAGGCAATGATTGACATAGTGGATTGGTATGCCTCACCTCTTGGAACCTTCATATGGATGTACAATGCAGAGAAGCCTCCGCATGTTTTCCCGAAGTTTTCCACGGACAAGCTTGTCATTCAAGAAGTGTCATAGCACATCTTGGTAGGATTGTCAGCTATGTTGCACTAGAAGAAGAAGGCACCATGCTCCACTCTTCCATTGCGAATCGAGTTGTATGAGATAAATAATCTCAATCACGTGGATGCTAAGATAGAAGAGTTCATGAAATTTACTTTTAGCACCCAAAGCTTCAATCTGTATGACCTGCTTTATTTTGTGAATGATCACTGCGGAAGAGTACAGTTTCCATGGATCCACGGGGCATGTCATTAGGCTAAGGAAGACCCATGGAGATATTATGACAACTTCTTTGGGCCCAATGAAATGATTGGAATCATTGTGGAATGGTTAGCGAAGCAGTGTGAAGAAGCATCTAGGAGAGCACCAGCAACAAAGATAAATATATTGACATTCAACAAAGGCAAGAGAAATATTGTCGACAACGCAGAGGTAGAAAAAAGTTGCAAGTTCAGAGTAGAACCACTTGTGTAGAAAGTAGCTTTAGTAACAGAGGCGGAGAGGCAACAACGTGACAGGAGGACAATTCAAAGGCAGAGGGAAAAGTAGAGGATGGAGGAAACAATGAAGGATTTGCATGAGTTGAAGGAGCAACTCGGGAAGGAATAGGAGTTGCGCAGAAAAGATAAGGAAGCACAACAAGAATCGATACAACAGGGGGTGAAACATACACAGATTGATGGAAGTGCGCCCATAGAGGTGGTAGGCTCATCCAAGTAGCTAGCACAAAATAGGCAGAGTGAGTTGTCGCAGGAGTATGACTTCGCTCAATAGATTGAATGAGCACTGGAGAAAATGGATATGGAGATGGAGCAGCAAGAGTTAGAATAGTACATCAAACTTATGCCTTAACACCAAGAGGTTTACCCACCAACTTCAACAAATCTGAAAGAAAATTAGGTGCTAATCAACTAAGGAGATACTGATATCCTTGGAGAAAATCAGATAGAAGGGATGCACAACATAGAGTTATGCAATCTTACAGAGTGTCTAGTCTGTCTGACCACATATCACCTACAAATTTTGAGGAATTAATGATCGTATCTGACATGCGTAGCCATCGAGCAACATTGGCCAATGTTACTAGATCATATGCCAAAAAAACTAGCTCGAGTGTTCGCTTCTTGAGAGCACAGAATGAGCGAATGGCTAAAGAATTATAGACATTCAAGCAGGGAGGAGAAATCATTACAAAATCCACCCAAGAAGAGTTGAAGAATGTGATATTGTATGGAGTATTGTCCCTTGAGATAGTCATGTGGGTGTTGTATTCCAGATTTGGTACCGTGCATAAGGCAGTTGTCCATCTCAATGGTTGGCAGCAACGATGAGCTAGGAGAGCACATATCTTGTCAAATGTGCATACTATTGTTGACCACATGAAAACATGGACAATGAGATACAAGGGAGCCTTGTTACACTTTCCCAAGATGATGAAGGCCAGAGCGGTTGAGTTGAAGGCACGTATCTGGAGTCAGATCTCGAACTATGAAGAACTCCCGCAGCTCATCACTAGTCTACAGGCTTTGTATGCATGGGTGTTTAGAAGCATGGACGTTGTTGTGCATGCACATGCGATCCCATCTATTGGGATACTCACTGAGGCAAAGACAAAGGGATAAGTCTGTCTGGACCTAGACTCGTACTTTAACGAGTTCATGCGCTTAACTGCCAATGAAGAGATGGAGATCGGTGTAGACACTATGCATCAGTATGTCGCAGGTCCACCCACACTCAAGACAATGATGCATATTTGGACAGAGGGGCCAAAGTAGTGTACCCAGATGCAAGAGAGGCAAGAGTTTGTTTCTAGAAAGATGTCACCACAGAGTACACAGACACCATTGTAGACTACCAAGATTGGCATCAGTTCGCAACCATTGACCATCATGAGGATTTCTAAGAGTTGGTCTTCCCACCATTGCTCGATTCATAGTGATGTCTTGCATGTCTTACTCAAGCCTATTTTTTCCCACAAGGGTACATGTGCAAATTGTATGTAACATCTTGTCAAGTGGAAGTTCAAGTGTTGATAGCTGAATGTAACAATCATAGAGTAGTTGAAGAGTTGTGAGGGTAGATGAACATTCACAAAGGGGAATGTCAAGGGTTACCCCACCCTTTGTTATACATAGTACCTCATAACTCATTGTAAAGGATTTTGGTCAGCCAAGCTTCCGATAGGAGTAGAGAAAGCTTGGAGAGTATTGTAACGATCCTTGGCTTCTCCATAGTGAAAATCTATTACATCTTGTTGGGGAAGCAGGTGGTAGTGACTGTAATGTTCCACTATCAGGACTAGTGGTTAGTCATGGTTGTACTGTATGATTGGAACTTTCACTTCTTTATATAACAAACCAACCATGTTTCATGCATATGTCGTTATTTTATTTCATCTATCTTGGTTACTCTAATGATATATGTATATGTTTCCTTACGCATTCATGTATGGACTCTTTTTGTATAAGTATGTATGAATCTTACTGAGATGTGATGTTGGTTTAACCATCACTTTATACTATTAGCTTACTTTCTTTCCAGGTTGTGTTGCATCTTTGCTTGTGTGTTCCCTTCCAAGCCGCATGCTTCCACAGGTTTCCAAGGGGTGCACTCACCCCACTTTCTGTGTGTTAGAACATTTCATGCACCTTCTTTGGCTTGCTGCACATGTCACACCATTTCTACCAAGAGGGACATCTTCCTTGCCTCTGTGAGCAACAACGGTCAAGGAAATACCATACGAGCCATTGTTGGGACTCCTACACCAAACAATTTGAGGTCCACTTGGGACTTCTTACTGGGGAGATCCCCTGACATGTTGGCGGGTCAAGCACCATCAACATAAATTTGAAGCATATTTTTTCTGGTTAACATTTACTAAAATTTAATAGATTTTAGTGCTAAGTGCAAATGCACTCGTATATAATTTCCTTTACTTATACATGTCTTGGCTAGTTTCGACTTGCCAAAGGCCTAATCACTCATATTTTTATACAATGACTTAGATATTGATATTTATTTTGTTCAAATTTCATCCTTCATTAAGAAAGAAACAATTTCTTTATCTATGTAAGTCATGGCTAGGCCTTATTTATCAATGGAATAAACCTTACCTTTTTCCTTGGTATTATTAATTAATGATGATTTCTCCCTTTAGCTCATCACTCTTTTGGTAGATGATGCATAGTTATAAACATTACATAACTTTGAAGTGGTTATGACAGTCACTGAGGTTCCTATCCACGCATCAACGTGACCCATAACTAGTCATCAAATCCTATTAACCAACATAATGGATTGGTGTTATAGTATAGGAAAACATTCTCGAACCCAATCTACATGAATCATTAAGTAGGCTAGATAATTTTCTTTTATATTCCTGTTAGGTCCCTAGAATACTAGTGTATTACCCCATTATTATTGTCATTGTAGCCCTTATTGTTATTGTTGTTCGCATGTTGTCTCCATATTGTTAGTATTTTTCCCCATAGAATCCCACTATTGTTATTGTCGTTCCCTTACATTATTATTGTTATGTCAACCCTGATTATATTGTGACCCCTTAGACTCCTATATATAGAAAGGAGGTTTTTTCATTGGAATCATCCAATAATTTTTCATTTATGTAATTTAAAGAAGGTTTCCCCCTCGAAGAGGATAATTTTGAAGTCGTTTATCTACCTATTTTTCTATTTTGTGAGCTAGTTGCATAACATTTGGTATCAAAGCTTTGGATGCTAGGGCTTCACTGCTCCAAATAGGCCCTCATGGAGTTTTCGCTATAAATTTGTTTCTACAAAGATTCAGATGATGATAAAAACATCCATTTCAGAATAAATCATGATGAACGTCGTGTCCAAATTTTAGATCTTTTCTCACTATATTTCCAAAGATATGATGCAAGGAATTTAGGGTTTTTGCAGGCTCCTGAATTCCATCTTCTTGAGAAAATCGTCATAATTTTCTCTCTGAGCATCAGATTCACATTGTGTAAAACATGAAGGAAACAATACGGAATATAGTTTTTTGTGTATCATTTTTAGGTCTGAAGGTCCAAATAGTGACACGTGGAATGCCAGACAAGTTTTCTCTACTGAACTAGTATATAATCATGCCATTGTGAGAGATTCGGTATAACTCTTTCTTGGAGAATCTAATCACAGTCAGACTTATGGGGTTGGAAAGAGGATAGAGAGGGCTACCAAGATGAAATTTTAGAACTTGGATATCTGCAACTACAGAGGTACTACATATTCAATATCAAGCTCCTACAAAGAGAAAAAAAAGGTGTGTATTTTTTAGAAAATTCGATAAGTTTTTTTTGAAAACATAATTTGAGGTGATTCAAAGGGCATAGTGAAGCATAATAATCATTAATTGATTCCCATAAGAAAGGTAATGGAAACAGCTAGTAATAAACCCGAAAGTTCTACTATGACACATCAAGAAGAAGAAGAAATTCAACATGATATATCAAAATTACGAGACCAAGTGCAACAATTTTCTCTCTCACAAAGAGTAACCAAAAATGAAATGGAAGTTAAGATGGATGGTTTGAAGAATAGCTTAAAATAAGACATTGAAGGATTGAAGAATGGCATGAAAGCTAACATGGGTGACATGGAAGATAATATGGAATATTTTAAGAATGGTTTAAAAGTAGGCATGGAAGGTTTCAAGGAAGTTTTGACAAGTTTCCTATAAGAATTGATTCCTAATTGTGAAAAGGTATTAGATGAAAATCATGATGAGAAAAAAAATGTTAATCATGATTTCATAGACTCTAACATTGGATTTTATCATAGGTCTACCCAAGTCCGAAGGGAAGAGTGTCATCATGGTGGTAGTTGATAGACTTACTAAGTACGAACACTTTTGTGCATTATCTCATCCATTTGAAGCCAATACAGTTTCTACTACACTTATGGAAACAATACAAAAGTTACATGGAAACCTAAAGATTATTTTAAGCGAAAGAGATCCCACTTTCACTAGATATTTTTAAACATAGTTATTTTCTTATATGTGTACTCAGTTACCTCATAACTCATCTTTTCATCCTCAATCTGATGGAAAAAATGATATAGTGAACAAATGTTTGGAAGGATATCTTCATTGCTTTGTAACTGATAAATGGACACAATGGGTCAAGTGGTTGCCTCTGGCTGAATGGTGGTATAGCACTTCCTTCCATACTGCAGCAAAAATGATCACATTTATGGCACTTTATGGATATCATCCACTGTCCATCACAACATATTTAAGAGAATATTCTAAGGTTCAAAGAGTGGAACATCACATCGAGCATCAACAACAAGTTCTTCAACTCTTAAAGGATAAAGTCACTTTGGTGCAGAATAGAATGAAACAACAGGCATAGCAACATCGCAATGAAAGAAGATTTGATGTAGGTGACTAGGTATTTCTACGACTACAACCATACAAACAAATGTCCCTGAAGAAATCCAATAAGGAAAATAAATTATCAGCAAAGTATTATGGTACAGAGAAGGTGTTGCAAAAAATTGGTACTATGGCATACAAATTGGAGCTTCCTGCATCTTCCCGAGTGCACTGAGTTTTCCATGTTTCATGCTTAACGAAGTTTATAGGTGACACACTCCCAGTTCAAACAATATTGAACGAACTTGAAGAGGAAGGGAAAATCATATTGGAACCTGAAGTAGTCACAGAAACAAGAACTCGACAACTATGAAATTGATCAATTTCAGAGTATCTCATAATGTGGAAGAACTTACCCGCTGAATATTCCACACGGGAGGATGAGAATTTTATATAAAAACATTCAGAACTACTCAAGTATTGAGGACAACACTTGTTTGAAGGAGAGGGGCATGTTTGGTCCCTATAATACTAGTGTATTGCCCCATTATCATTGTCATTGTAACCCTTATTGTTATTGTTTGGCCCACGTTGTCCCCATATTGTTATTATTGTGCCATATAGAAGCCCACTATTGTTATTGTTGTCCCCTTACATTATTATTGTTATGTCGGCTCTGATTATATTGTGACCCCTTAGACTCCTATATTTAGAGAGGAGGTTTTGTCATTTGAATCATCCAACAATTGTTCATTTAGGTAATTTAAAGGAGGTTTCCCCCTTGAAGAGGCTAATTTTGAAGTCGTTCATCTATCTGCTCTATTTTGTGAGTTGGTTGCATAAAAAAACCATGTTTTCCTACTCCATCATTGAATAATTGTTTAACTTGTCCAAATCTAATATGGATTGTACATCCTGGTTCCTACAAGTTTTAATGTGCACTTATCATATTTTCTCTTTTGACTTTCATCCAACTCGCTACTTCTTCTTCAATGTTAACATAACATAACTACAAACTCATATCAATTTCATTCGATCAGTGACACACATGAATTCTTTTCATCAACTCCTTTCATACCTTGGTAACGAATATTCATTGAACTGGTCAACCTATCTAGATGCAATACCGTTTTTTATTTTACTTGAGGATTTATATTACTTATGATATATTTATTCCCTATGCATCAATAACCAACAAAATTTCACTAGCATAACCAATCACATACCTACTAACTCATCTTATTATAAGATTATATATTAGAATGCTATCAAGTCCTCATTCAATAAAGGAAATGCATACTTTTTATTTTCATATATATATATATATATATATATATATATATATATATATATATATATATATATATATATATATATATATATATATATATATATATATATATATATATATATATATATATAACTTATCTCTATGAAATTAAAAGGAGATCTCATATAACTTCAAAAAGTTTCAATAAAACAATAGAATAATATGACTATAATAACTTGATGGAAAAAATATGGAGAACAACATGTTCCTCCCAACCATCAAGTTTCCACAAACAACTCCCGTTGACCTTAGACGTCTTTCCTGTAGGAAAAACAAACTCTTATGTATTCCTTAGTGGTACTTTTTTTTCCTTTATTTAGGAAAAAATATCTTCATTTTCCTTTAAATCATGCCTTTCCCTCTAGTTGTGTTTTTCTCTTGTTTTTCACCAAGCTTAGCATTTCTCTCTAGACAAGCTCTAATATTCACTTAGCATAATCTTTCTCTCTCATTATGATATTCTTGAAATAATATTTTTCTTGTGGGATTTTTAGGAGAAGTTTTGGGAAGGTCCACTATGTGGACTTGATCACTTAAATATTTTCTAGAATAAAAAGAAGTATTTGTTACTCAAGTGCTCTTTCGCATAGTTTCTCAAAAGAAAAATCATTTATTCATATTATAAAATTAAATTACATACTCAATTTCTTCAAATCCCGACCTTCACATCAATTAAGTTAAAAAATTTATTATAGTAGTCTAAAAATAGTCATGTCTTTTGAAATAAAACCATAGGTATACCAAATATTTCATCTTCTACGTAGAATCCTGGTCAAAAGGTTATGAAATTCTTTTCAATGTCTCAAGTGAGACCTTCTAAAGTTTATGGAGATAAAAACCTCAATCTAAACACTATGCCAACAAAAATCCTTTTCCCAACTCCAAAGTAATTTGAGGCAAAGTCCTTGATGATGATTTTATTTTCTAACCAAACCTAACTTTCCATCCTATATTCCTTCAAAATTCCTATTTATATATAGTCATCAATGTTGTTACAAATAAAAATTTAAGGAATACACAAGATAAATATATATTTAGATTTATTTCAACATTTATAAATTTATAAATGTAAACTGAAATTATATTACTAAGTAAAATAAAATAAGTCTTTTCTCGCAAATTTCTTAAGAAAACTCGAACTCATATCATCAACATAAAAAATACACCATCTTATTCATAGTAATTAAAATAAAAAATAGTGATAAAACTCAAGCTCATATCATAACATAAAAAATCATACGATTTTATTCTTGTTATACCTGCCGAGGTAGGTATAAAGCCGTCGCTATGCTTTGACCAAGAATTAGTTTCCCATTGAATTTGTTTTTGTAAGTGCATTTTAACCAAAGTTTTAAACCATTATTATATTTTAATAATGTTTTAAAAACATTGTATTGGAAGTCTTATGACAGGGAAAGGAGTAATATCCTAAGTCTTTGGAGGCTAGGCATCAATAAACATAGGATAAAAATGAATCAATGCCAACTAATGCTAGTCTCAAGCTAGCATTAATTAATCACATTTTATGTAATTTAAATGATTTTAAAAAGATTTGAGAATTTATATTAATTCTTATTTATTCCTCCCTGCTTAAACTTACCAGAAAACCTCCTTGCACCTACCACACCACCTCCTGCTTGCTGCCACCTTCGCCTCTGCTTGCTTCCACCTGCCACCATCGCCATCCATCTTAAACTAATTAAGAGCTAGGCATTCTTCTCCAAAAAGATAAATGAAATTCACAGATATGACTCATTTCATTTGGTGCCGAGAGATGAAAGGTGTTGAGACAGTAAAGTCCAAGCCGAAATTCTGTCCATGAAAAACAATTAATTGGCCATCTACCATTATTGAAGGGCAGCTGCGGCTAGTCTATTCAACCAGCAATGTCATCCTTTCCACTCCACGCAAGCATTTCACTTCTCCTCCACATTTCATAAGCAACTGCCTTTCCACCGCTGGGGAAATGGTATTTTTCCTGCAACAGTCCTTCAAAAAGGTTCTCCACAGTGGTATTAGATCATATCATGGTATTACTACTCTTTTTTTTATCTATTTTTACCGTATCAGTAATAGTAATCATCATGAAGCTAATAGATATGTTGTTACTTACTGGGATCTTCTTATCACTATAACATTAATGATTACACTATGTGAGTTTCGGAAATAATGGAGTTAAGGTAATATTTTAAAGATGAGAATTTTGAATAATTCTAAAATTATCATTTAATATATTACAAGATACTAGTTATCTAGCAACCCTTTTTAGATTGTACCTATTTTCAATCTCTGGTTTCTTATTTCTAAAATAGTTATATCCAGGAGGCAAGTAATAATTAAGTGGAGACCAAATAATCTGCAAGAGATGGTGTCCTGAATTGTGGTGAACAAACAGTGTTTTTAGGTCTGGTTTGCGCCTTGCATTTTTACAGCGTTGATGATGCCAATTTAGACTGCTACAAATTTCAAATGCCAATATCAGAAATATGAACAATAGCAATTAATAGTTATGTGGGGACTAAATAATTTCTAAGAGATGGTGTACAAGCTACAAGCTCAATACGGCTGTCCTAAAATGTGGGGAACAAACAATGTTTTTAGGTATGGTTTGGGCCTTGGATTTTTAAGGCGTTGATGTTGCCAATTCAAACTGCCTTACATTTCAAAGGCTAATACTAGAAATATGAACAGTGTTTGCTGCTAGCAAGCTAAAAAATAGGATCCATTCGCGGAACCATTGCCATAAGAGGATTACTTTAAGAATCATTCCCATAAGAAGATTAGTTATGAACAACAATATTCGCATGGGTGTGCTCAAATGCAAGAAACCTCCCCCTTTCAAAATCATTTCCATAGGAGTACTAGTTGCAAGAGATGGTGCAAAAGCTCCATTCAATCACGGCAACTATGATGAAAAAATAGTGTTTTACGTCTGCATTAGGCCTTAGATTTTTACAGATTTATGCTGCACATTCAAACTACCATAAATTGCAAATGCCAATACCAGATTTATGATGTTTGTTGCCGGTTTCATTGTTGATTTTATGGTTGTCTTCTTTCGGCAGGAATACCATTGCATTGCAATCTTGTTAAATTAAGGGGTGGCAGGAGCCACAAGGGTGATTCACAAACCTGATGAACAAATGAAACATAGTTACGCCTAGGGGCTAGGCTATGTAATGATTAATCAAGCAAAATCCTAGGCTTTATCGAAAGGTCTACAAATCGCTAAGGGAAAAATCATCAAGAAACTAATAATTATGGGAGATTCCATAGTGGTTATAAGGAAAATTGCGTTGGCTGTAGCTAGAAAATGTTCAAGGATCCCACCAATTGTGTCCCGGGTAGCTCTCATATTCTTGCAATTCGATGAAGTTCACTATCTCCATATCCTCCACCATTTGAATGCTGACACTGAAAAACTAGCTAAGGTGGGCTCCTATATTCAGCAATTGATAATTGAATACGCGGGGGTTCCGAGGTCCCAATGTCATGACTGCAAACATAATAAATGGCAGGATCCACAAGCTTGTTCAGATTAGATCAACAAGTTCGAAATTGTTAAAATTGGCAACCAGGGAAAAACATCATGTGGGTCATCTTATTGATGGTTGATAATATTTTTATTATATTCCTCTCGTCGAGAGGTGTAGGATTGATATAAATATCATCCGATTCCGATAAGTATTCATGGAGATATGAATTTATTTTGATTATGGAATTATTATCAAGCCGACCTACAACTCATGTAGGCTCAGAAGCCCAACAGTCGCATCTATTCACCCACCAACGTTGTGTATAAATATAAGAGGAATTTTCCTCATTTGGACTCACTCATCTCATCACATCTCTCTCTCTCTCTACTACGCAGAAATGAGTCTCTTCTCTACTGCGCTGAAATGGGTCTCTCTCTCACACATTTGAAGCCGGAAACTGCTGAAACTGAAGCTGCAACTGCAGAAGTAAAGATTGACCTGCATGGCCTAGAAGATCTCCTCTTTGGAACTGCACTGTAGGTTCATCTGAACCTCCTATAGAAGCCGAAACTTTTGGTGGTGGAATGAAGTCAATCCGACGGTCGGTTTGTGAGATATGGTCTGCCCTTGTTTGATAATGAAGCCGCTAATGCTGATGTTGCTGATCTAGGGTTTGCTACTGCTGATATGAATCAGATTTATTGTACTATTTCTCTCTGCTGAATTATTGAAGATAAAAGAATATTGATCAAAGGGTTTCCCCACACATTGTGGGGTTTGTCCCTGGCTAGCTGCCACATCTTGTGTCTATTGTCTTTGCTTGTTTTCTGTCGATCGTTTAATGTTCTATCAACACTTTACTTTATGTACATGTGATTGCTAATCTGTGGAATATAATATGAAAAAGAAGTAAATTGTTATAAGCATAGAACATACCATAACTTAACATGGTATCAAAGCTGAGGTGAAGACAAAGCCCGAGCAAGAGCAAGAGCAATCATCGAAGAGAAGATTGGCAAGGCTATCCTAAAACAACTGTGGGGTCCTCAACACTCTTTCCTGCAGAGGACAAGCTCCGTGAGAAAGCTGACTATCATGGATGGAAGATTTCTATCAATCTAACCCTTGAGAATCAAGGAGTGTTGGATCATGTGAGAGGCAATATTGTTGAGCCTCCATCAAATGCATCTGCTGCTGCCTGGAACAAACGGAAAAATGGAGAAGTCAAAACAATAGAAGATCATCCGGGACTCTAACGACAAGCACTTGGTGGCCTACATCTCTGAACTGGACACCTCCAAGGAAGTCTACGATAGACTGGTCAGTTTATTTAAAGTAAATGATGCAAATCAGGTTTTCTTCCTTAGAAATAAGCTAAAGGAAATTAAGAAGGGTAAAGATGAGAGTATGCAAACATACTTCTTAAAGATCACCGAAATCAAGAACGATCTCCTATCTATTGGGGAGGCTATTACTGACAGGGAAATGGCACTCATGACTCTTGGAGGATTACCATCCGAATGGTACGTGTTCAGGATTACTCTTCAGAACTATAATGTAATTCCTGGTTTCGAATGGCTAGATGCATTCAAGAATAAACAAGGGAAGAAGAGCAAGAAATTCCTATGCCTAAAGGTCCTCCTGGTGCCTTTTCTTCTCATGCTAAGAAAAGAAATAATTTCGGGACTAAATCAAAAGGAAAGGCTGGACCTAAGGGTGGAATAAAATGACGATGTTACATTTGCGATAAAGCAGGTCACTATGCAAGGGAGTGCCCTGATAGAAAGGACTCACACCAGGATGATGATCAAAATCCCTCTGATGGAAAATCAAAGGAATGACAAATTCAACATCAAAGGTAAGAGGAGAGCTGGGTATCGAGGAAGAGGACAACCATTCAAGAAGGCTGGAAAGTCCAGGATGTATTAAATGCACCTGACCTCAAAAAGAACCTAGTGTCCATCTCGGCAATGGAAGACAAAGGCTGCAAGGTAACCTTCAACAATGGAAAGGTACGTATATGGAAAAATAATGTTAAAGATGTATTTACTCTTGGGTTTAGTGTTGATTCATTATATTAGGTCGATGGAAGTTCGCTAGGTGTCATGTCTTGTGACACAACTCTTTAGTCTGAACTTTGGCATCAGAGGTTTGCCCACCTTCATTACAAAGCTCTACCCGATGTAAGACAGATGGTAACAGGGATGCCCGAATTCCAAGTAGAGAAAGAAGGTGTATGTCCGGGATGTGCCAAAGGAAAGCTCAAAAGGGGACCATTCCCCTCAAGCCAAAGCAAGACCTCCGATATATTACAATTGGTTTACTCAAGCATACCTGAGGTTGGCATTAAGAGGGAGACTACTACACCACATACTCTTTTGCAGAATGGTGTGGTGCGAAGGAAGAACCACACGATGATGGAACCTATCTGGGCCATGCTACATGATCAAAGACTTCCAAAGTTTCTATGGGCTGAAACTACAATCACAGCCGTATATGTACAAAATTGATGCCCTCATCAAGCATTGGGTTCCTAAACTCCTGAAGAAATGTTCACCACCGGTCAAAGGGAAGTCGTGATTAGTCATGATGTCACCTTTGACAAAGATATGGCTCTCAGCAAGGTGGACAATCTGCTGACTTTGAGTAGCTCTCAAGAAGCTGACACCAGGGTACCGAAAGAAAAGGATGATGAATCAATGCCTGATGTAGAAGAACCCATGGATCCTATTGATCCTCATCCACATGAGCCTCCTCTTCTAGGAAGAGGCCTTCATGGATTAGGGGGATACTTGATGATGCTGAAGGACATGCTGCACCCTGAGGAACCTTCCATCAAAGTAAGAAACTTAACAGGTATCAGGGATACCTGACCATCATGAGCACGATCATACAAAATGAACCTTCATCATTCTCAGATGTCATCAAGCATTAACTATGGAAGGATGCTATGACCATAGAATATGAGTCTATTACGGAGAATGATGTCTGGGAAGTAGTTCCCAGACCCTGGACAAGACAATTGTTACTTCAAAATGGCTTTACAAGATAAAGCATGTAGCAAATGGAAGTATGGAAAAGTATAAGGTTCATTTTGTTGCTCATGGTTTATCCCAGAAGGGAGGTATAGACTATGATATTTGCACCTGTTGCCAGATATATGACCACCCGCTTGATCATAGCCCTTGTGGCTTCACAAGGATGGAACCTACATCAGATGGATGTTAAGACCGCATTCTTGCATGGTTCTATCAAAGAAGAGGTCTATGTGGAGAAACCTGAAGGATTTGAGATTTATGATTGAAAATCTCATGTATGCAGGTTGAAGAAGGATCTCTATGGGCTGAAGCAAGCACCCCGAGCATGGTATGAGAGGATCAATAGCTACTTGATGAAGCTGGGATTCACTAGGAGTGAAGCTGATCCTAGCCTTTACATTAAGGTTGAAGATGACAAGCCTCTCATACTAGTGTTGTATGTGGATGACCTCTTTCTAACAGGTGCCAACCCTCTCATTCACAAATGTAAGAGGGAGATGGCTTCTGAATTTGAAATGAAAGACCAAGGACTTGAAGTGTGGCAGAAGCCAAGGGAGATTTTCTTATCTCAAGGAAAATATGTGGTAAATATATTGGAAAGATTCGGTATGATGGATTGCAAGCTGTGACTACCTCGAGGATCTTAATTTTTAGAAGTTATATGGTAGTGATGTCGGACCAGACTTGGGAAATGCCTCTGAGTTTCAAAAACTCATTCGCATTGATGTTTTGGTGAACCTCCGTCCGAAAATATGTTTTGCAGTTAGTATTGTGAGCTCATATTTGGTTGAGCCTCACTTGATTGATGCCAGGAATCCTCTGAGATGTCTTCAGGACACAATCTCTCATGGATTAAGATACACTGCTGGAGATGTGAGACTACTTGGATATACTGATGTTGATTGGGCAGGTAGTGTGGTGGACTGTAAGACGACTTCCGGGTACTGTTTCACCTTGGGATCTGCTTCGATATCCTCGATGAGCAGGAAGTAGAATTTGGTGGCTTTGAGCACCGCCGAAGCAAGATATATTGTTGCTAGCATAGCCTCGTGTGAGGCAGTCTGGTTGCGAAAGCTCCTGAGTGAGCTGTTTGGATTTACATTGGATACCACTGTGATTCTCTGTAACAACCAGAGGTGGGATTCGATTATTGAGGAATCCCGTATTCGTCAATTTCTCCAGCAGATAGACATCATCTGGGATATGGTAAGTCGATGAGCAAGGAAGCTCCATCACATTAAGATGATGTAGAGGTTGATACACCTTGTCAAAGCCCTGAGGAAAGATCTAATTTGTGATTTTCCCAAATGACTTGGAGTCGGCAAGAAACCCTTGTACAAGGGTCCTACATGTTGCATACATTGAGCTCTGGGAGCTCTGAGGGCTTACGATTCCTACTGGAGCAACATATGACCACAGGGTGACTCACCCGCCCCTAGTGGTGCACACTGGAACAAGATGATTCGCTCTCTTGTGGGACAAGATGATTCGATCTCTTGTGGAATAGGATGATTCGCTCT
Organism: Pinus tabuliformis; assembly: GCA_031772625.1. Taxonomy (NCBI): domain Eukaryota; kingdom Viridiplantae; phylum Streptophyta; class Pinopsida; order Pinales; family Pinaceae; genus Pinus; species Pinus tabuliformis. Next base: position 1,159,470,571 of record CM062817.1, on the reverse strand, counting down.
CCTGTGTAGCAGGATGATTAGTTCTCCTGTGAGGCCTGGATTGATGTGTTCTCCATGGCAGCCTGGATTGATGTGTTCTCCACAACAATTGTGGCAGGATTTATGTGTTCTCTTGTGAGGACAGGATTGATTAGTTCTCCTGTCGAGGCATCCTACCCATGAAGTCTGGGACTCATTGGAAGTACCTCTCATCTGATCAATGAGTAGGGAAATGAAGTTAGGGACCATAGTAGTACCGATGGACGCATCGTTGTATCTACCGTACTCCCTACGCTAGGATGACCTCCATTGATCTGGGATCAATGATACTGGTCTGGGACCAGTGGTAGGAGTTGTACCGTACTATGACGCTGACTTCGGGTCGGTTGAGACTGGTCTGGGACCAGTGGTACATACTCCGAGACTAACTTCGTGTCAGTGCAGTACTGGTCTGGGACCAGTGAGAGTGGTACATACTATGACGCTGACTTCGGGTCGGTTGAGACTGGTCTGGAACTAGTGGTACACTCTCTGAGACTGCGATAATGGTCTGGGACGAGTGGTAGGAGTTCTACCATACTATGACGCTGACTTCGGGTCAGTTGAGACTGGTCTGGGACCAGTGCTCATACTCTGAGACTGACTTCGTGTCAGTAAAGTACTGGTCCGGGACCAGTGAGAGTGGTGCATACTATGATGCTGACTTCGTGTCGGTTGAGACTGGTCTGGGACCAGTGGTACACTCTCTGAGACTGCGATACTGGTCTGGGACCAGTGGTAGGAGTGGTACTTACTATGAAGCTGACTTCGGGTCGGCTGAGACTAGTCTGGGACCAGTGGTATGCACTCTGAGATTGACTTTGAGTCAGTGGAGGATGATACTGGTCTAGGACCAGTGGAGTTGTACTCACTATGACGCTGACTTCGGGTTGGTTGAGACTAGTCTGGGACCAGTGGTACATACTCTGAGACTGACTTTGAGTTAGTATGATACATCCTCAATCATGTCTTCTTCTTCATAATTCGAACAAAAGTAAAGCAGAACAGAACAATGCAAGAGCAGAGCAGAATAGAGAAAAACAATAGAGATCAGTGCAGGGCAGAACAAGACAAAGCAGAACAGGTAGAATAGAGCAGAGCAGGGCAAGGGTCAGGCTGTACAGGGCAGTGCATTTGATGGATGAATAGTAACGACCGATAAACAGATTGCAAATGAAGTTCTCCATGGTTGAGAGGGAGTGTTAAAATTGGCAACCAGGGAAAAACTTCATGTGGGTCATCTTATTCATGGTTGATAATATTTTTATTAGATTCCTCTCGTCGAGAGGTGTAGGATTGATATAAATATCAGCCGATTCTGATAAGTATTCATGGAGATATGAAATTATTTTGATTATGGAATTATTATCAAGCCGACCTACAACTCATGTAGGCTCAGAAGCCCAACAGTCGCATCTATTCACCCACCAACGTTGTGTATAAATATAAGAGGAATTTTCCTCATTTGGACTCACTCATCTCATCACATCTCTCTCTCTCTCTACTACGCATAAATGAGTCTCTTCTCTACTGCGCTGAAATGTGTCTCTCTCTCACACATTTGAAGCCGGAAACTGCTGAAACTGAAGCTGCAACTTCAGAAGTAAAGATTGACCAGCGTGGCCTAGAAGATCTCCTCTTTGTAACTGCACTGTAGGTTCATTTGAACCTCCTCTGGAAGCCGAAACTTTTGGTGGTGGAATGAAGTCAATCCGACGGTCGGTTTGTGAGATATGGTCTTCCCTAGTTTGATAATGAAGCCGCTAATGTTGATGCTGCTGATCTAGGGTTTGCTACTGCTGATATGAATCAGATTTATTGTACTATTTCTCTCTGCTGAATTATTGAAGATAAAAGAAGATTTGATCAAAGGGTTTCCCCACACATTGTGGGGCTTGTCCCTGGCTAGCCGCCACATCTTGTGTCTCTTGTCTTGGCTTGTTTTCTGTCGATCGTTTAATGTTCTATCTGCACTTTACTTTATGTATATGTGATTGCTAATCTGTGGAATATAATATGAAAAAGAAGTAAATTGTTATAAGCATAGAGCATACCATAACTTAACAGAAATTCAATAGAAATTAATGAGAAAATCAAAGTACAGCCTCTTCCAAGAGGGTCAAGGGATGACAAAGGACACTTGCGTTTTGAGTGTATAACAAGTGTTCCATACTGCATGCGAGTCATAGTATGCATCTCGAGGCTCCATCTTGGAAGTTGACGAGATTTAAATTCAATGTAAACCCTTCACACAAGGTCGAGGAATTTGTAAAAGAATGTTTTGTTTGAGAGCATTCAATTCCTAATGCGAACCTGTAGTGCGAGGACCATGAGGATGTCAGGTGAATTTAACTTGGAGCACTTGTGGATTCGTGAGTTAATGCTTGTTATCAGGGAGCAATTACAATGGTGGGTTATCTCTCGGTTATTTAAGATTGAAGGGAGAAATATCAGGCTTGCCATAGATGTAGTGAGGTAGAGTAAATAGATAAGTGTTTGGAAGTCTGTCTGTGTGGAGGATCTAGGATCTATAAATGATCTATCTCAGTGGAAGAAGTTACTAGAGAAGCTTTATAAATGATCTAGCTTAGCGGAAGAAGTTAGTAGAGAAGCTTTTTAAAATCTTGACGGCGATATATGAATTTGTAAATCGAAGATTGAAATTCATGGAGAAAGAGAGGGACAACAATGCAAAAGTGTTGGAGCATAAAATAGAGTGGATGTCTACCAGATAAAATGAAGCCTAATTGGAATGGAGACATATTGTTGTTGTTGAAGAATCAGGTTCTTGATTCTGGAGTGTTAAGTGTGAAGCCAAATTCATGCGAGATTCGAGATCCTTCTACACTGCTAGTAGTTTCTAGAATCATATGCAGGATTCTAGATCCTCCTACACCGCCATTAGTTTCTAGATTATTTCAGAACTCCATCTAAACCACATACAGGATTCTAGATCCTTCTTCTGCCTCTATAAATTTGTAATTTCTCTGGCCAAGGAAAGCAAGCCAAGGCCTGAGCCTGTTATGTAATGCAAAGTGATTTCTGTTCTCAAGTGATTGTTTTATCTATTCCACTATTTCTAACTAACTAATCTTGTTGTTTCTCCATTTGTTTGTCTCTGTGAATTATTCTTTGCTATTGCCGTCTATGACTTTGAGTATAAATCCGTTGTGTGTTATGTATGCTCTGGTCTAACAACTGGTATGAAAGCTAGGTTCACCGTGCAAGCCGCTTAGTGTCATCACCTTGCTCTCGCAGCATTCGTTAAAACGTTGGTTGTTACCCCTAGAGTTGTTGAAGGATCTTTCTAGGAAATAGCTGAGGAATGCTGGAACTAAAAGACAGTTGCTGCAAGAAAAACAAGGTCATGGATTTATGTTGAAACGTGTTGCTGGAGTTTGAAAATTGGAGATCCGTGGAGATTGGAGTTGAAATGTGGTGTTAGTAAGTTTTTTTTACATTAAGCTTGCACATATACGTCAAGGTTTTTTCACAAACCAACATATATATGTGTGAAATGTGAAAAGGTTAAAACATTATATATGTTTTTATATTTATTATGAAACATATATAATTATATGTTGGAATTTTGAAAAGCATATTTAAAAAGGAGCAGGAATTTTGAAAAGGGTATTTTGAAAGGAGGAAGGTCATTATTACTAAATTTTAAAGAGTAATAATTAAAGTTTTATTTTTAAGTGGAGTTTTTTGTTTTTTGGGGCGTGAATTTGATTGAAAATCGAGACAACAATTACAAATATGGAGAAGTTGAGCGAGGCTAATTTTGCCCTATGGAAATCACAGATGGAGTATATATTGATTTTAAAGGATCAGTATTTGCTGATTGAGGGCACAACAAAGAAACCCTCATCGATGACAAATGAAGAGTGGAATAAGCTAGATAGAAAGGCGATTGCAACAATCTGCCAATATTCAACAAAGAATGTTTATTTCAATGTGTCCAGAGAAAAGACGGCTGAACGATTATGGAAGAAGCTCCATGATCTATATGAGAAGAACACAGCATCAAACAAAGTATTCTTGATGAAGAAGCTTCATAATGTCAAAATGAAGGAGGGTGCTTTAGTTTCTGAGCACTCGAATGCATTTAATATTATTACTAATCAAATTGCCTCCATTAAAATCATTTTAGATGATGAAATTTGAGATATTTTGCTAATGTGTTCTATGCCAGACAACTGGGAAAATTTAATTGTAGCTATGAGCACTTCAACAACTACAGGGACCCTGAAGTTTGATGATGTTAGCAGCAGTTTAATGAATGAGGAGCTGTGATGCAAGTCATTTATGGAAAACCAGGGAGGAGAGGCTCTAGCTCTAGCTGATCGTGGTAGGAGAATGGATCGAGACCGGCAAGGGAGATGAAGATCGAGAGGCTGATAAAAATCAAGGAGAGGAAAGATCATCTGCTTTCATTGTGGCAAACATAGGCACATGAAGAAAGAATGTCGATTCTGGAAGAAAGGACAAAAGGATCAGAGATCGTCTAGTACAAATCACAAGTCATCCAGCAAAAATAAAGGTGAGACTACTGCTGTAGCCACAGATGGTGATGTTTTGTTTACTGTTTCAGTAGAGGATGCATGTGTATATACATCTAGCAGTAGCTTTGGTTATATCCTTGACTCTGGGGAATCTCACCATGTAACCCCATGCAAAGATAGTTTTGTTTCATATAATCCCAGTGATTATGGTAGAGTGAATTTGAGGAATAATCATTTTTGCAGTATTGTTGGAGTGGGAGATGTCTAGATCAAGATGAAAGATGGACAAGATATATTGTTGAAATAGGTCAGGCATGCACCAGAAATACGCATGAGTTTAATCTTTATGGGACGACTGGATGATGAAGGCTCTTCGACAAGCTTTGGAAAAGGAGGCTACAAAATTAGCAAAGGTGCATTGGTCGTGGCCAAAGGACCCAAGACAAGAACATTATACACATTGAAGACGTTGATAGGAAAATCAAATTTGGTTGCTGTCATAAAAGAAGGAAATTTAGCAGATCTGTGGCATAAGCATTTGGGTCACATGAGCGAGAAGGGCTTAAAAATCCTTATTGGTAAAAATTTATTGCCAGGTTTGAAATGCTACAGTCTTGATCTTTGTGAGCATTCTACATATGGTAGACAAAGAAGGGTTTCATTCCTTAGAGGTGGCCATGACAGAAAGAGAATGTGTTAGAATTGGTATACTCATATGTGTTTGGGCCTGTTAACATCAAATCATTAGGAGGAGCATCATATTTTGTAACATTTATAGATGATGCATCTAGGAAATTTTGCGCATATCCTATGAAAAATAAAAGTGAAGTTTTTCGAATATTCCAAAAATTCCATGTTGCTGTTGAAATAGAGACTAACAAATTGCTGAAGTGTTTAAGAACAAATAATGGTGGAGAATATTGCTCAAATGCATTTAAGGAATATTGTAATAGGTTTGGTATAAAGCATGAGAGGACTATGCATAGTACTCCTCAACAAAATGGTATCGCAGAAAGGATGAATCGCACCATTATGGAAAAGGTGCAAAGTATTTTGTCCAATTCTGGTTTGGAGAAGAATTTTTGGGCTGAAGAAGTCAGGACTGCTTCATGCCTCATAAATAGATATCCAACTACAGCCTTGGATGGCGTTATCCCTGAAGAATTTTGGACTGGTAAGAATTTGAATTATTCTCACTTGAAAATCTTTAGATGTGAAGCATTCATACATATTCCCAAGGAAAATAGAACTAAGCTAGATGATAAATCTATGAAATGCATTTTTTTGGGATATGCCAATGAAGGTCTTGGTTATTGTTTATGGGATCTAGTCAAACATAAAATTATTAGAAGCAGGGACGTTATATTTAATGAGTCAGAAATGTTCAAGCGGGCTGTATGTGAGTTGGAGGTTAAGAAGGTTTGAAGAGCAACAGGAAAACATACCACCAATACAAGAAAATGAACAGCAAATTCAGGAGCATGAAGAACAACAAGTGGAAAATAATGAACAATAAGAAGAAGGAATCTTGTAGGAACCTTTACAGGAGATTGAACCTGATAATACACCACCACAGTTGGTTCGCAGATCTTCCAGGCCCCATAAGCCTTCACAAAGGTATCCTCCTTCAAACTATATTTTGTTGACTGATGAAGGTGAACCTAATTGTTTTCAAGAAGCTCGTAAAGTTGAGCACAGTAAAGAATGGAAGAAAGCAATGGAAGAAGAAATGAACTCTTTACAGGAAAATAAAACTTGGGAGTTGGTAAACCTCCCAAAAGGTAGAAAGGCTCTACAAAACAAATGGGTTTACAGGATTAAGCACGAAGGTAACAAAAAGAAGGAGAGGTATAAAGCAAGACTGGTGGTGAAAGGTTTTGCCCAAAAAGAATGTATTCACTTCACTGAAAAAAATTTCACCTGTTGTTAAAATGTCATCCATTAGAGTCATTCTTGGTCTAGGTGTTGCTTTAGACCTAGAAATTGAATAGTTAGATGTAAAAACTGCTTTCCTTCATGGCGAATTGGAGGAAGAAATTTATATGGAGCAGCCAGAAGGCTTCATAGAAAAAGGCAAAGAAGGCCTTGTTTGTAGGTTGAAGAAGAGTCTCTATGGGTTGAAATAGGCACCTCAACAATGGTAGAAGAAATTTGATTCATTCTTGTTGGAACATGGTTTCCAGAGGTTGGAATCTGACCATTGTGTCTATATCAAGAGTTATGATCAAGGAAAGTATATCATATTATTGTTATATGTGGACGACATGTTGATTGTTGGGAATGATAAGAATAAGATCAATAGCTTGAAGTAAGATTTGGGTAGTAAATTTGCAATGAAGGATTTGGGACCAGCACAACAGATATTGGGCATGCGGATTATGCGTGAGAGGAAAAACAAAAGGTTGTGGCTGTCACAAGAAAAATATATCAAGAAGGTGCTTGATAGGTTTAATATGAAGGATTCCAAGCTAGTTGGTACACCCCTTGTAACCCACTTCAAGCTGAGTACTGAATTATGTCCTAGTGATGACAAAGAGAAAGAAGAGATGACCAGAATTCCTTATGTTTTAGTAGTTGGCAGCTTAATGTGTGCCATGGTATGCACACAACTAGACATTGCATATTCAGTGGGAGTAGTGAGCAGGTTCCTTACCAATCCAGGCAAACAACATTGGCAAGTAGTAAAATGGATTTTAAGGTATCTCAAGGGTACTAGTCATTATTGTTTATGTTTTGGTCATGATGAGACTGTGCTTGAAGGATTTACAGATGCAGACATGCCTAGAGATATGGATACCAGCAAGTCCACTACAGGTTATTTGTATACATTTTCAGGTGCAATAGTATCTTGGGTGTCAAGGCTACAAAGAATAGTAGCCCTCTCTACAACAGAAGCAGAGTACATAGCTGCAATAGAAGCTTGTAAAGAGATGTTGTGGATGCAACGATTCTTAGGAGAGATACGAATAAAACATGAAAAATATGTGTTATATTGTGATAGTCAGAGTGCCATTCACTTGGCGAAAAACCCAACATTTCATTCAAAAACCAAGCACATTAACTTAAGGTACCATTGGATCCGGCATGTGTTGGAGGAAGAATAGTTATCTTTGGAAAAGATCCATATAGATAGGAACCCTGCTAATATGCTCACTAAAATTCTACCACAAAATAAGCATGAGTTATGTAGAGGCATGGTAGGACTCGGTGTGACTTGATCACTCTTATTTGGCTTCAAGTGGGAGAATGTTAAGTGTGAAGCCAAATTCATGTAGGATTCTAGATCTTTCTACACTGCCAGCAGTTTCTAGAATCACATGCAGGATTCTAGGTCCTCCTACACCGCCAGTAGTTTCTAGATCATTCCAGAACTCCATCTGAATCACATACAAGATTCTAGATCCTTATTCTGCCTCTATAAATTTGTAATTTCTCTGGCCAAGGAAAGCAAGCCAAGGCCCAAGCCTGTTATGTAATGCAAAGTGATTTCTGTTCTCCAGTGATTGTTTTATCTATTCCATTGTTTGTGACTGAGTAATCTTGTTGTTTCTCCATTTGTCTATCTCCGTGAATTATTATTTTCTATTTCCATCTATGTCTCTGAGTATAAATTCGTTGTGTGTTATGTATGCTCTGAACTAACACGAAGGAGAAAATGATGAAGCAGAGGCCCAGTGCACTCAATTCAAGTCTTGAACTTGCAAGAAGTTGCAATGCAGGAAACAGACAGATTGGATCGCGACAAGTAAGACATATGAGGAGGTAATATGGATCCCTTCTGGGGCAAATTAACAAAATGTTGTTTTATGTGCTGCAATTATAAACTACTTTTGGAAAAATTTTGTAAGATATATATAGGTTATTTCAGTGTAATGTATTAGTTCAAAAACATCAGATACTACCAAAAAAAAAACAGTCGAAACAAAATTGTGGTTGTATTGGAACTTTGACGTATATGATGTTACAATAAAGTATAAATAAGACTAATCATAAAATATAAATAATACTAACCAAAAAAATAAGTTATTATAAATAAAATAACTATTATTAATTATTATTAATTTCTTATAATCCAATATACTTTTATAAAATAATTTAATATTTTTTTATAACTACATTCTTCATAAGTAAAGTTATAGCTTTAGAATGCAAACCTAAAATTAATCACCATAATAATCCAATGAATTTTCCCAAAATGAAAAGAGTAAAGGAACCTTTTTTTTCTTCATAATATAAATATAAAGGAATTTGTAACCACTGAAAATAAAGTTGGGTGATGGATATCAAATAAATACGAGATTATATATTTTAATATTGAGTTTTTTTAATTATTAAAGGATATATTAAATTTTATAAATTTTAAAATTATCTTAAAAGCACAAGGGCCTGGTTAAACTATTGGGAGATCAAAGAGAATGATGTATTGCAAAATATAAATAACATTAAAGATATTGTTACTTCTAAGTTCAAAGAAAAAATGTAGTGTGAGAAAGATTTAGCGGCTAAAAGAAAATTAAGTTATTATAAGAAGGTCATCAACCCCACCCTAGAAGATCAAAAGTATCTCTCTATTTTAACTAGCTCAAAGAAGAAAATTAATATAAAAAAGATTAGAACGAATTCTCATGAGCTCCATAGTGAAACATGTCGTTGGGAAATTCCTAAAATGCCATGGATGGAAAGGATCTACCATATATGTGAGAATAGGAACATCGATGATGAAAACCACTTCCTCTTAGAGTGTCCCGAGTACAACCACATTAGATCTCAGTTTCACAATCTTTGTTATAATACTCACCTTCTTAGCCTTTTACAATGTCAAAATTAAATAGAGCTTGGGAGGCTTCTCTCCAAGCTTTCTAACATAGGAATAAAATCTTAAATCAAAATAAATAAGTTGTTTCTTTAGGTCCTATAGACCAATATTTGGTCTCAGCAGACATTAACCATCATCATCATCATAAAATTCAAATAAAATTTAACTACAATAGTTATATAACTTATATATTTTCAATAAATATCAATAAATAAAAAATATTTTATAAAACATTTGAGGTTGTTACAATATAAGAAAAAATTATAACATTAATTAAATTTTAATTTCTAATAATTATTATTAATTATAAATATATCTAATATATATGTTAAAAATATATCTTATTTTCCAAAATTATAACTTATTTTTTATCACATTTGTTTATGTAATATATTTTTAATTAGATAATTTAATTAAAAAAGAAAAAAAAAATATAACGATTTTATAGATAAATTTTAACTTCTAATTTGTGTATATTATTAACAATATTCTGAAATATTTGATAAAAAATAAATACTTACCATTTATCTAATAATTAACAATAATTAAATTAAAAATCTATTCATTTAATTCTAAAATAAATAAACAGAAGTATCCACCTCCTAATTCATTTAAAATAATAGAAAATATATTTCACAATGAAACAAAACTATTTATTATTTTATAAAATTCTGTCTTCCTTAACCTTTACGGCATGGGTAAATAGATAAGAATGGAAAAACTCAAATTCCATATTGTTAGTAGCCATTAAAAGGCAACTCTACATAAACATTAACATTATATGCTAATATATTCCACAAATGCATTTTTCTTGAAATTAATATTCGATAACAATCTACATGACGTGGCCGTTGCTTAATTTACTTCGCTTGACATTAAATATAACAAAATAACATGGAAAGGGGTCTTCTTGAACAACATTACTAATAGAAAAATTGACTTAAAATGATACTCAATTTTATATTAAACTTCGTAAGGAATCCCACATATCACCGAATGCATGCATGTCGTCATACTAATAGAGCTCGCACAGAGAATATAATGAGCTAAGCTTGCTTTTACTTCATTCTATTATAATATTTAACAATGGTTTAACCTGACCTATTACTCCATTACATAGGTTCTATATCTCACTCTTAGTAATACATGATTCTTATTTTTACGCCGTAAGGCGTTTCCATTTGAAATGGACTCTCGTGTGATTCACGCTGTCTTGGTTATTCACCATTAGATTTAGTGTTAGACGATTAAAAACTTTACTACCATTGATCTCATAACTGACTCTTGCCGCTCAATAACTGACTCCTGTGATCCGCGCTGTCTTGGTGGCGTATACGAAGGGGATGCGTTTCATAGCAGGTGTGCTTCTGCTGTACATGTCCGAGGAGAATGCATTTTGGGTGACGGTACATGTCCGAGGAGAATGCATTTTGGGTGATGGTTGTGTTGCTTAAAGGCGGAGCGAATACTCCATTGCTGTACATGTCTAAGGGTGGGGTATACGAAGGGGATGAGTTTCATAGCAGGTGTGCTTCTGCTATACATGTCCGAGGAGAATGCATTTTGGGTGATGGTTGTGTTGCTTAAAGGCGGAGTGAATACTCCATTGTTGTACATGTCTGAGGAGAATACCTTTTGGGTGATGGTAGTGCTGCTCAAAGGCGGAGCGAATACTCCATTGGGAGGGCTATACCTTGACGGTCTACCTCTACTCAACAAATGTCTATTTGACTTTGAAACACTTGTGAAGGAGCAACTGCCAGAGTTAAGGAAACATTTTGAGGAGCAAACCATCATGCCATCTATGTTTGCAACTAGCTGGTTCTTGACGGTTTTTTCTGTAGATTTGCCATTTTCCCTAATTGTTTTTATATGGGATGTTTTTCTTTTCAATAACCGACTTATCTCATAACTGACTCTTGCGGCTCAACTGACTGGCTTATTAATTTTTCAGTTTGCGCAGAGGTCTCTCCACAATGTGTTGAAGGCATATGTGGTGTATGACAGCGAGGTGGGGTATACGCAGGGGATGAGTTTCATAGCAGGCGTGCTTCTGTTGTAGATGTATGAGGAAAATGTGTTTTGGGTGATGGAGGAGAATCTGTTTTGGGTGATCATGAGCTTTGCGTTGGTGGGTAATGGTCAATTACAAGTACAGGAAAATTTGAAATAATCGGATGGTTACATGCTTACAACTATGTTTCAGAAGGCCATAGGAATCCTTACGTCAAAACATTGAACATGTATATTTGGATGCATTCTTGATAAGCATAATTAAAAGGCTTCTTGAAAACGGTTAAAAGTGCTAATAGCATGATCTCAAGATTTTGCTGATCTGTAAAGTTTTGGAGAAAATACTTGTACTGGCTGAACAAATTTTCACTCACGAAACCTGCCATTTCTATTATTTTTCAATCAAGAAACCTATCATTTCAATTATTTTGCAAAAGGGTTAAAACTGCTGGTGACATAATTTAAATTTTTTCAGAAATTACTTGTACACAATTTATTCAGGAAAGATCCTGTCACTTCATTAAGCATGGACGCCATTAGTAGGATTTCTGGAAGCTTATGAGAGTCCTATATGGAGATCCGTTTCTGTCTTGTCAACATCAAATTAATGATTGTAGAGTATTCGGAAAAAAATTGATTATACTATGAACCTTGTAAGTTGTTATTTCCTACAGTTTCGCTAGAGATTGTTGGTATCACGCTCCTTGTTATGTACCTCGTTTTAGATATTCCTCGATGTCATCTCAATATAAGCCAAAAATAAGCTCGTACGGTGAAATTGCAAAATACGTTGCATTTGAGCGTTGATACTGATTATGATCTCTTTTATAGCATGTAAACTTTTTAGCTATCAACTTCTCCATGTGGGATATTTACATTGTGATATTTGGCAGTAATAATGATTATCTGTCCATAAGGTTGATAATACCATTTTAAAAGAAATTGGAAATCAAAATGGAATTTTTCTATCCTCCATGATATGCAGTATTTAATACTACGGTGGGTTGTATACAGTTTTTTAAATCTAAAAGCTATTGACCATTGAAATTAACACACCAATATATTGTGCAACGGGATTTTATATGTTAGATATAGAATTCTACTTTAATTTCAATTTGCAAATCTAATCGTTTGTATATCACCCAATAAAAGGAACTGATGAAACACATATTTACCAACTCCAATTAGATGTCCGATTTTACACAGTGGTTTGTGGTGGTTCGTGGTGAATGTGATAAAAAAAGAGTTGTCTTTAGTGTGATTTTTTGGAAATTTTTATAGTGGATTTTTCCGATTTAACTTTTTAAAATCTGGCAAGAATTTATTGAAATGACAAGCTTGATGGGTAATCATGTGCAATATAAGCACCCTAGGAGTTTTACATGGTGCTGAATCCATATATAGTAAAAAAACTAGTTTAAATAAGACAAATCAAAATTTCACCTCAATTTTTCCTGAACAATTCTTTTTATCCACAATCAACAATCAACAGAATACTAATTTTTTAACATTCCATTCAATATATAACATAGATTCACGTGGGAGCTAAGAACACATAATCATTTAATTTAATTATTAAATAATTTTTTTCCCTTTCCATTTTTATTAAAATCAAATCATAATTTCTTCCAAACATAAGTTTAACTCTATTAACTTAATTTTTTAAAACCCTAAAATATATTTATACATTCAAAAAACATCTTAAAATTCTCCACAAAATTACATATAATAATATTATTAACAATGTCATATTGTATGGTTACAGAGCAAGGTCAATTAACCAAGTATTATGCAAAACGAATGTCCCAGGTTCAAATCCATTGAACCATGTGTAGGGCAGCCGGGTATAACTACATAAAAATGGAAAAGACCACAGCTTGAAGGACTGAATATAAAAACATTAGTTTATAAATATTGGTTTAGTGGATTGACATTAAATTAAAAAAGCATTAGTTTATAAATATTAGTTTAGTGGATTGATGTTGTAAAATTTACACGTAGTGCTAATGATTTGACTTCCTTCGCATTTAAAACTACGAAACAGACCAAAGCGGAGACTAACACGTAAGTTTGTTACGCCTTTTTAGTAGCAGCCTAACGTTTCTAGCCCTGTTCAAGCACGTGCGGCTTCCTTTCTTACACTTGATCCTATGGCATGGTAAATAAGCTCTGCTTTTCTCCATGGAAAATAATATTTACTCTGCTATAGGATTTTGTATGTGGTTTAGGATATTAAATGTGGTTGCACTGTAAGCATATACAATTAAAGTTATACCAATATAAATTTAACAGTGCGGGTTTAAATCTGTTATTATCATCAAAATCAAAATAATTGTAGATATTTTTATTTTTGAACATGTATATTGGTGTGTTATACTTTGAATAATATATGAAAGTATTGTTTGATGTATTGGTAAACCTGAGGATGGGTATGTCACCTTGTATGTCACCTTTATCATTGACGATTAATTAATTACACCGTAAAGAATTTCCCTCTGAAATCAAACCTGAGGATGGGTATGTAGCCTTTACCATTGACGATTAATTAATTACGTCGTAAGGCATTTCCCTCTGAAATCAACTCCTTTCTCTGCCTACATGTCATCTTTATATGCCATAGGATTATATGTAAGACGATTGCAAAGATTTTAGCCATTAGATTAGAATGGTTACAAAAAACTAGTTCTCTCTGCCTACCTTTCATCTTTATATGCCATAGGATTATGTAAGACGATTGCAAAGATTTCAGCCATTAGATTAGAATGGTTACAAAAAATTAGTTGTTGAAACAGTTTGCGCACTGGTCTAATGGTTACAAATACCGTCGCCTCTTGCAAGTCTTTCTCGACAAGCCTGAACTGTAGGCTGGACACAATATTACGTCTCAGATAGAAGCTGCATAGAAGCTACTCTTTGAGTAGCCTCTGTCCATATAGCCATTTTATCTGCGACCTATGCCGAATCCAGGTGGTGCCTGGATGCGTTGGTCGTGATGGTGGAGTCCAAAGCTATTATTCTTCCGGTCTTCTATAAAGTGAAGCCCTCGGAGGTCAAGTGGATGGGAAAAGATAAAGATGGATCATATGCTAAAGCCCTACGTATCCACGAAGAGAAGCAGCAGTACGACTTGCAGACTATCCAGAATTGGTCAAACGCCCTTCATCATGTCACGAATATAAGTGACTTTGAACTGCAGGAGGGTAATGGGTAAGGATATCCACTGTCTTGATCCATATTAGGTCTAAATCTGTTGCATTGAAGCATACATCACATATCAAGTATGCTTTTGTCATTACTTACTTTACTGTCTTAATTAATATTCAGGGACGAGGGCGAAGAGAGACTCTTGGAGGAGCACGAAGAGGAGCTATTGGAGAAGGTTGTGCAAGCCGTGTTGAAAAATGTTGCAATGCCATTGGATGTGGCAAAATATCCAACTGGTTTGGCGGAAAAGTTACAAGATTTTTAAGGGACACTGCGACTGCATCATGGTGAGCATGTGGAGGTCAAGGTTGTGGGGATTGTGGGCATCGGTGGAATTGGAAAGACAATGATGGCCAAAGAACTTTTTAATTGTAATAGGTCAGATTATGATAGATCCTATTTTCTATTTGATGTGAGGGAAAATGCAAATAAAATGTCTCTAAACAATGTATAAAGCAAACTCATTAAGACTTGAAGGATAGAGATATCAAAATTGAGAGGTGGGAAGAAGGCATGGAGATACTTAAAAAGAATGTTTCAGCTTGTGAGGCACTCATAATATTAAATGATGTAGGTCATGTGGACCAACTAGATCCTTTCTTGCCAATTAAGCATGTCCTTCACCCCAAGAGCTTGATTTTGGTTACGTTTAGGGTCAAGCATATCCTTAGAAGTGTAGGAATTGCAAAGTCGTCAATTTATCAGTTACCAGGCCTCAATATAGCACACTCCCAAGAGTTGTTTTGCTTGCATGCCTTTTTCTAGCCATATCCACTACCAAGATTTGAAAATCTTGTAGATGGGTTTTTAAAGGCATGCCATGGTTTGCCTCTATCATTGAAAGTTTTTGGGTTGCTTGTTTGTGGACATGACAAACTTTACTGGGAAGAGCAACTGAATGGACTTCACCAAATATTACCTGCAGAGATAGAAAGGAGCCTTAAAATTAGTTACGACTCTCTCAATCATGAGTAGCGGCAAATATTTTTAGATATCGCCTGTTTTTCGATAGGAAAAGACAAGGATACATGGGTAAGAATATGGAGGGGTTCGGGATGGAATGGTTTGGTAGGGTTTCAAAATCTGCTCAACAAGTTTCTTGTCGAGTTGGACGATGAAAATAGAATAAGAATGCATGATCACCTCATAGATTTGGGAAGAGCTATTGTGGATTGTCCAGAATTATTATGGCATTGGCTTTGGCAACCGATAAAGAATCTTCATCTTCATGAGTTGTTGCAACAATCATCCTCTATAAGTGTTTGAGCCATCCTAATTGTTGAATGTCTAAAGAACTTTCGGTATTTTGTATTCAAAACAGTCTTCCACACATTATGTTAATAATAGTTTATTGTTTTCAAACCACAAACAGGTGATAACAGAAGTGTGCGGATTTGGGATGGCTCCTTGGTACACCTTTATTGGGTAGGATGAAGATTAGGAAGTGTTCCATTCAGAATTAGAATTTCCCTTGAATACAAGTTCCAGTCAAGAGGTCTGCGGAATCAGGAAATTGCAACTTCTTGAAGTTGAAGGCAACTTTGAAAGCATCTTGACTTCGGTGTGGTCACCAAAACTCATATGGCTTCATTGGAATGTGTCGAACTACTCATCACTACCTTCTTGAATTCCATTGTGCGATTTAAGAGTTTTAGAAGTGTTCGGTTGGGAATTGAAACGATTGTGGTAATCTCGATCTGAGGTATGTACATATAGATGCAGCAATTTGCAGAGCAAGAATTATCCTATCTTTTCAATTTCTTATATAATCGAAACGTACTTAACATTGCAGGCACCTCTCCACTTGCGGCAATTAAATATTGAAGCTCCATTTTCCGAGTTTCCAAAGTCATTAAGGTCGCTGAAGCACCTAGAAAAGATTGTACTGAATTGTCCGCGATTGTTGACATACGCAGATGTAGCAATACTATCAGAAGAATTTTGTTATTTGAGCTCCTTGAGATGTCTAACCCTCATAGGGTGCCCGAAATTGCAGCTTCTTCCAATTTTATTTGGGAATCTAAGAAAGCTCGAATACTTCCATCTGTCCAAGTGCAGTAGTTTGGAAATTCTTCCAGATTCTTTTAGTAATCTAACAAATCTTCAACACATCAATCTGACAGACTGTGGAAGTTTGAAAATGCTCCCAAATTCCTTTGGGAATCTGGTAAATCTCCAACACGCCAATATTTCTAAGTGCAGCAATTTGGAGATGATTCCAAATTCCTTTGGGAATCTAACAACTCTCCAACATATCAATCTCACACTGTGCGAAAGTTTGAAGATGCTTCCAGATTTGTTTCAAAATCTGAGAAATCTCCAAACCATGAATTTGACATTGTGCAAAAGTTTGAAGATGCTTCCAAGTTCCTTCGAAAATTTAAAGAATATTCAATACATCAATCTTTCTAGGTGTAAATGTCTGGAAATGCTTCCAGGCTTTCAGGGAAATGTATTGCAACTTAGACATCTACATTTGGGTGATTTATTGAATTTGACTCTTTCCACACTTGGAGATATCACCACTCTTGAATGTTTAGATCTATCAGGTTGCCTCCAAATGGAGTTATTGCCTTCCCAGGTTGGAAGTCAACCGTCTTTGAAAAAGTTAAATTTGTTCCGTACAAACATCAAAGATTTACCTAGTACTATTGTGTGCCTGAGCAATTTGGAACTTCTGATGTTAGGTAGCCATTTTTGTTGGGAGAGTTGCCATCTTTGTTCGAACTGACTAAGTGTTTATTGCAAACATTTCAATTTTTCAACAAAATGTCAAGAATGTTACTGTAGTAAAGGTGTTTTCACATCCACTACTTCAGAAGCAGGAGGTGGGTGCTGATTTTCTTCTCCTTCTGCTGTGATGGCTATATCTGCTTCTTCGTCAGAAGATATTTTGATCTGGGTAGCATCGTCTTGGCTTTTGCCCCACAGAAAAGGGTAGAGACCAATGAATATAAGAATCACACCTATCAAACTGTTCTAGTGTAGGAAAATCAAGCATTTCAATTAATTAATTTTGTAAATTTGTAGGCAAAATGAGAGAAGAAATAATAAATTTAATGTAAATTGTTAGGGTAGTTCTGGTAAACTTGATTTAGTCGAGTTATAAGTAGTTTTCTGGCTCCAACTTGTGGTTTGGCCCATGATATTCCTGTGGAATATAACCTATTTAAAAGCCAAAAGCCTCCATGTTAATTTCTTTCACTTATGGAGTCTTTCTGTTTTTAAACAGGCTATATTCCACATGAATACCATAGACAAAATTATGGGTTCTCATGAACCCCAAAATAGTTGATGACTTTACCTAATCAAATTTACTTGAACCACTCTAATAGAAATTGAAGACTTAAGAATATACTATATTCCATATGAATACCATGGACAAAACCATAGATTCTCATTAGCCCAAAAACAGCTAATAACTTTATCTAATCAAGTTTAATTTTACCTGAACGACTCTAACACAAATTGAATATTGGAGTATATAAAAAACCACTGAATTGAATATTTGAGAATATAACAAACCACCCACCTTCCCAAACGCAACATGTCTCCCAGAACTATAGATGATAAAATTGCTGAGCACACGGTAGACACTGGGTTGAATACTGTAATGAATACTGGCCCTTGTTTCCACAAACACCATAACTGTAATGGAAATGCCATTGCATTGAATATGATTCCCTGCCGAATTGAATTAATCTTCCACAAATCAGCTTAACCACCTAACAAAAATTTAAGTTATTCATGGCTGGGAAAATTGAGGAAGAACATCATTCATGTATGTAGACTTACTGTAGTGAACACAATCAAAATATTAGCCCTATCCAGGATCCATGATGTTGGAATGATGCCCCTGTCAAGAATGGCTATTAGGAGAGCAGTTTGGATGGAGCCTAGAATGGCAGTAATTGATGTAAGGGATAGTGTGGCTGGAAACTTCTTCATTGTCTCAACATGCACATGAAATTATAATCATATATTTGATTGGGTTGGGAGCTTTGAAACTTCTAAATACAGAAAAGGGTTATAATTGGGTATCAATTTAATATGCAAGGTGGTAGGGAGACCTGCAATATCATGGTAGTGGATAACATTATCACTGCTGAGATAAGGTAAATACACCCTCTAATCTGGTTGCCTGAATCTCCCTCGTGTAGAATGGTTTCCACTAGGTGTACTGTATTAGTGTTGGAAACTGATGTTGATTGTCCCCACAGAGGCCAGAGTTGGGCTAGAGTAGGACCTTGAAGGAAACTCATAGCCATTGCACAAATTTACTTGAACCACTCTAATAGAAATTGAAGACTTAAGAATATACTATATTCCATATGAATACCATGGACAAAACCATAGATTCTCATTAGCCCAAAAACAACTAATAACTTTATCTAATCAAGTTTAATTTTACCTGAACCACTCTAACACAAATTGAATATTGGAGTATATAAAAAACCACCGAATTGAATATTTGAGAATATAACAAACCACCCACCTTCCCAAACGCAACGTGTCTCCCAGAACTATAGATGATAAAATTGCTGAGCACACGGTAGACACTGGGTTGAATACTATAATGAATACTGGCCCTTGTTTCCACAAACACCATAACTGTAATGGAAATGCCATTGCATTGAATATGATTCCCTGCCAAATTGAATTAATCTTCCACAAATCAGCTTAACCACCTAACAAAAATTTAAGTTATTCATGGCTGGGAAAATTGAGGAAGAACATCATTCATGTATGTAGACTTACTGTAGTGAACACAGTCAAAATATTAGCCCTATCCAGTATCCATGATGTTGGAATGATGCCCCTGTCAAGAATGGCTATTAGGAGAGCAGTTTGGATGGAGCCTAGAATGGCAGTAATTGATGTAAGGGATAGTGTGGCTGGAAACTTCTTCATTGTCTCAACATGCACATGAAATTATAATCATATATTTGATTGGGTGGGGAGCTTTGAAACTTCTAAATACAGAAAAGGGTTATAATTGGGTATCAATTTAATATGCAAGGTGGTAGGGAGACCTGCAATATCATGGTAGTGGATAACATTATCACTTCTGAGATAAGGTAAATACACCCTCTAATCTGGTTGCCTGAATCTCCCTCGTGTAGAATGGTTTCCACTAGGTGTATTGTATTAGTGTTGGAAATTGATGTTGATTTTCCCCACAGAGGCCAGAGTTGGGCTAGAGTAGGACCTTGAAGGAAACTCATAGCCATTGCACAAATTTACTTGAACCACTCTAATAGAAATTGAAGACTTAAGAATATACTATATTCCATATGAATACCATGGACAAAACCATAGATTCTCATTAGCCCAAAAACAACTAATAACATTATCTAATCAAGTTTAATTTTACCTGAACCAATCTAACACAAATTGAATATTGGAGTATATAAAAAACCACTGAATTGAATATTTGACAATATAACAAACCACCCACCTTCCCGAACGCAACGTGTCTCCCAGAACTATAGATGATAAAATTGCTGAGCACACAGTAGACACTGGGTTGAATATTGTAATGAATACTGGCCCTTGTTTCCACAAACACCATAACTGTAATGGAAATGCCATTGCATTGAATATGATTCCCTGCCAAATTGTATTAATCTTCCACAAATCAGCTTAACCACCTAACAAAAATATAAGTTATTCATGGCTAGGAAAATTGAGGAAGAACATCATTCATGTATGTAGACTTACTGTAGTGAACATAGTCAAAATATTAGCCCTATCTAGTATCCATCATGTTGGAATGATGCCCCTGCCAAGAATGGCTATTAGGAGAGCAGTTTGGATGGAGCCTAGAATGGCAGTAATTGATGTAAGGGATAGTGTGGCTGGAAACTTCTTCATTGTCTCAACATGCACATGAAATTATAATCATATATTTGATTGGGTGGGGAGCTTTGAAACTTCTAAATACAGAAAAGGGTTATAATTGGGTATCAATTTAATATGCAAGGTGGTAGGGAGACCTGCAATATCATGTTAGTGGATAACATTATCACTGCTGAGATAAGGTAAATACACCCTCTAATCTGGTTGCCTGAATCTCCCTCGTGTAGAATGGTTGCCACTAGGTGTACTGTATTAGTGTTGGAAACTGATGTTGGTTGTCCCCACAGAGGCCAGAGTTGGGCTAGAGTAGGACCTTGAAGGAAACTCATAGCCATTGCTCCACCCACACAAATTACAGTTCCCAGAATTTTGGCTCTGTTCCGAATACACATAACGTCTACTTTCTCCATCCTACATATTTGACACTCACATTAGATTTTGGTCACAATAAATCTAAATGATATAATTAACCCCAAATGAATGCATCATAGAGGTGAGCAATTATAAGCTCAAAATAATTTTTTGACCATTAGTAACCTAAATCAAAATAAATTGTTCAGAGTTTCATTTCATTAACCTAAATGAAAGAATATCCTCCAAATTTCAACTATGTGAACAGTTATAATCTCCTTCTAGTTTAAACAGTTATAAGATAAACAATAGAAAATCTTTTAGCTTTTTAATAACTTCAACTACATGTAACTTCAATCATTAACATTCACTACCAAAATACAAACAATTTATATTTCATTAATCACACATTCAAATGATAACCACACATTCAAAGTGAGTGTTGAGTTCTTGATTAACCACACATTCATGTAAATGATTCATATTTGATTAACCACACATTCAAAGCACATTCATGCATCCACACATTCAAATGATTAACAACACATTCAAAGTGAGTGTTGAGTACCTGATTAACCACACATTCATGCAAACAATTCATATCTGCTTAACCACACATTCAAAGCACATTCATGCAAACGATTCATATTTGATTAACCACACATTCAAAGAACATTCATGCTAATTAGCCACACATTCAAAGCACATTCATGCAAATGATTCATCACTCAATGCAGAGTTAAGGTTTATAGCCACTCACTTATGGATCAAAAGCATGATGAATTAGTAAACTCTTAGCTCTTGGATGTAAAAAACAAGATTCAAGTCTATTCTACATGTTAATGGGTATTTCTATCAATCCAATACATAGATGAAGTTTATAAACACCACTAATGGATCAAAATCAGTTACACATGCCAAGGGGAATCAAGTGCCATATATTTCAACTCAAAATCTCTGATCAACAAACTTTGTATTTCAGAGCTTTTCAATTGCAACTAGGAAAAGCTGCTATAGTAGAAAATATTTCCCCTCTTTATATTTGGTGACTCACTACAGCATAAAGAGCAAACTCCATTGTTGTTACAGGGCTTCAAATCTGGGGAAAAGAGTTAGACAAATGAGCTAATGATTTGGACAACAGATCTATGGATCCCATGCTTTCATCCATAATGATTTAATTTCTGCATCACTTAATTTGTAATGAAAGAAACTCAAGCCCATTTGATCGGCAAGTCATTCATTGTGCTCTCAAACGATTTGCAGTCGCGAGAGAAGAGGAAGAGGAAACAACAGAGTGGTTGAATGATTTAGGGGTTCCTAACACTGATCTGATGGATTGGGCGAGGGAAGAGGAAATGGCTGCCTTCACCTGCCCTCTTTTGGGGATGTTCCTCCTCGAACGAGTAACAGTAGTTGTAGGCATCTTGGTATTTATTTTTTGGACTGAATTCAATGGATTAAGCGATTAAGGAAGATAACAGGCAGTGAATACTTGAAATATTGAATGAACGGAGTACAGAAGCAAGGGAGAGAGGGTTTAGAGAAATGAGATGATAACGAGTATTTAAGCCTTTTTTAGACTTTACCCTACTCTGCTAACTAGCACACCCTTCACATGCTAGGCTGTATTACAAATAAGTCAGAGTGCAGAGGATAAATTGAGGAAGTAGTCTGCAATCCCTTGGCGACGGTTTTTAGCTCTGATTATTCCGTTCATGAAATAAACTAGCATAGATTTAGATTTATTAACACTGAGAATATTATTCAATGACATTGAATATTGACGTCATTTTATTTAATAATCATGGCCATCTTTCCCAGGCTTGTTATAGAGCAGCTACCTTTTTTGTGTACAATGTTAAAGAAAATGCAGATTACTTTGCAAAAACACTCAAATTCCATGAATTTTCATTCACAAAAGACCAAACCTTTTTTATGTACAATGTTAAAGAAAATGCAGATTACTTTGCAAAAACACTCAAATTGCATGAATTTTAATTCACAAAATACCAAAACCTCTGTTATTTTAGTAGTAAGTTCAATCCAAGTAAAACCCAGATTTATTACCAATCCAACCTGGGCTATAATTAGCTCAAACTCATCTGAGGGTTTAGGGAATCTGAAGTTGATGTCACACTTGGGTTTGAATGGGCTTGTAATAATGTCTATATATTCAATGCACCTTTATATACAATCTAGATTCCATACATCATTACATAGGCACATTCCTATAAAAGATTTCATATCTCATTTCCCCTCCAAACTTTAGATTGCGCCTTGTTTCTCTCCCTTGTAACTTCATTTCCATTCATTCCAATTTCATTTTAACACAACTCACATGCAAAATATTACAAATAAATTTCCACACTTAATTTACATATTACAAATCCTAACAAAATATACATTTTGCAGGTTCATTACTGCTTCTTCAGGTCTTCGATGCCTCCAACAAATTTCGATGCAACTTCAAATATGGAATGACAACCACAATGTTCTTCAGAATATTATATTTCTTCTCTAACCTCTTTCGTTACAATTTACTACTTGTATTTTCCAACTGAAACTTGAAAAATGATGTTTCAAGATGAAATACCATTCTGATAGTTTATGTCTTTACAACCAATTCATTATCAATGGGTTTTAACATATTTAAAAAAAAAATCAAATTATTTTAATGAATATAATACATGTTTTAAATATATCTTGATATTAATTAAATTTTTCGTTTAAATAATGATTTCTTAAATAACCTATCCAAATCGATATGGATACCCAGTTGTTGTTCACCTGGATTCATTTGTTTCCCTTCACCTTCAACTAGGTGGTGGGCCCCGGTATTGTAGCAATAATGCTACAACTCCTGGAACTCCCTTCTTTAATTTTATCAACCCGGTAGTTCGTAACAAACTTGGAAGCGACGGTGCTGTATTCACAAGTACTAGCTCTTGCCGCAGCTGTCACTTGGTCAGCTGGCACAAGTCCGCTAGGGGCTCAAGCCAACTTCTATGAGCTCTTAGAAGAAGCTTTTTAACTGATGGACGAAAGCTAACTCAAAGGAAGCTAATCTACTTGCGGAAAGAAACTGAAAGCCAAAAAGAAACGCAAACCCTAGAAAACCCTAATTCTACCAACTAGTCCTACTGATGCAAAGGAAAGAATGCAAACTACGAAAAGAGATGCCATTACTTCTAGGAAGGTAAAATGCATGTGTCTAAGTTATCACTATCTGAAGAAAACATCTTTTTGTATTTTTGATTAAGTTGTTGGAATTATCATGCATGTGCTTTTAACTAGCTTTTCACTGTGCAGAGGTGGATCAAGGAGGAGAAATTCTTGGGAAAGTTTGGGAAGGTTCAGAGAGGGTCTAAGGGGTCCCTAACATCCTTTCAGAGAGTTTCACAAAGCCTGGATGTCATGCAACCGTGTTTATGAACTTCTACAGGAAGTCTGCAGGGGTTCTACAGGATGTTTAGGATTTCTACAGGATGTTCTGTAATTCTTC
Source organism: Pinus tabuliformis (assembly GCA_031772625.1). Taxonomy (NCBI): domain Eukaryota; kingdom Viridiplantae; phylum Streptophyta; class Pinopsida; order Pinales; family Pinaceae; genus Pinus; species Pinus tabuliformis. Next base: position 1,159,446,300 of record CM062817.1, on the reverse strand, counting down.
TACAGGATGTTTCGAAATGGGATTTTGGAGCATGGATGGAGGGAAAAAGATGGAGGAATGAGTATGAAGGTGAAATAGGGGTGTGAAGAGGTCTAGGACTTGGTGGATGAGGCTAAGAAGCGATTGGATTTGTCAAGGATGGATGAAACGTTGTTGCACAAGAAGATGAGAATCATGGCAAAGTAAGCGGATGAGGCAAATGTAAGGTAAGGGTTATAAGTGAAGGGTGAAGCAGGTAGGTTGGATGGAGTATGGGCAGGTAAGGTAGAATAACAGGTACTCTGCAAGTGGTTCTTCAAACTGAACAAACAAAGACATGCAAGAAAACAAAGATCTAGTTATAAAACCTATGACCTAGTTACTTCACTCTAATCTGACCTAACAGCAAAAGGAAATGAACAGAATTTTATTTGCAGTGAAACCATGTGAAACAACTATGAAACTAAGTGATCATAAACCTAAGCATGCATCCAAACTGATATCAAGTTCTACGAACAAGATTCAAACACGAATGATTGCATGGTGAAGCAAAGAAAGTGTTTTTGCTTGGGACAGCATGGTTACTTCAACTCCAGCCCCTGATCCAATAATGAAGAGGTGAAGCCAAAAGCGTTTGCTGACCCTTTTTTGGAGCTTTTTCCTGTTATTATCCTACCAATATATTCTAAACATAAACAGCTACTTTAACCATCAAAAGAAATCTAAATAACGAAGCAAGATCCAAATCTAAAGAGCAGATTTTATTTTAAGAACGCAGCAAACACATAAAGATAAACGAAGGAGGTACTGGGCGCTTGAGATGGGCCCAACCCCAAGAGCTACAGCCTCCCAAGAGAGATTTAGAGCTGGTGCAAAGCTGGATTCATCTTTATTGATCAAGAAATGAAGAGTTACATCAAAACTGTCCACAAGAAGAGCTTGAGAATGAGTTGAAAGCAAAGCTAATCTATTGCATACAAATCGAATTACAAAATGACTACAACAAGGCTATGGAATGACTAACTACTAGCTACTATCTACTGGCTAACTAGCTAACATCCACTGACTACACTGGCTAACCCAAATGAGGCCCTAAGCCTTCTTATTTATACAAATTGAGGACCCAACAGTCCTCCTAAACTTTAGGGACTCGGCTGCCCAAAACTTGGAGCTAACAGCAGTCCTACGTGACTTGCTTGGCTGCCCTTGTGCTGATTGATTCGGTGGCCCTTGAACTCCGAGCTGATGGTGGAGAATTCGAGGTAAGGGCCCATAAATGAAGGGGACACCTTCCTACAAATCCTCTAGCTTGTTCTCCCACGAATTTGGCTGCCAAGTGCTCATTAAGACCTTCAATTTTGTCTCCAAGTTGACCAAAAAGGCTACACAAAGCACCCATTAGACTTGTTGGCATAATGAATAACCAAATTCACTCTATTAACATAAATATAATCAAAACATGGAATAAAGTAATGAGAATGGTGGATTAAGTCAAATTAGGAGGTTGAATGAGCCCAAATAATTGTACATTTTTGGGGCTCATCATCACCCCCCTACTGAAAGTGTTGCTCATCCTCTGAGCAACCAATCTCTCTCCTCATCTTTGATGGCCCTGGTGGCTTCTTTGGCTAACATCTCAGCCGATTTCTCCTTTGGCTTCCCACTTTTCAAACTTCCTGTAGAAACAGTTCGCTGGCTTCCTGTAGAAACAGTCCTCTGTCTTCCTGTAGAAACAGACAGCACCACTGTATCTTGCCAGCTGGGCTGTGGCAGCCTTCATCTTCTCCTCCTTTCTGCTCTTCTTCCTCACTGCCTGCTGCTTGCAACTCTGAGCTAGTGTGATTTGATTAAGTAATATTTGAATGAGTGAGGATTCAATGAGGAGGATCTATCTCCTATAATCTCCCCTCCTTGTCTCATTCAAGTTTCTGCTCTTAATTAGCCAAAATTGCCATGATTTTCTCCCAAAAACTCAATGACGAGGCTCATCAATATGCTGATAGGCCTGATGGATATGTTGAGAAACAAATTGGTGGTGGTGTAGAGGCTGGTACTTGAGGCCTTGGACTATGATATGTTCGCCATGCAACTGAACCTTCTTCCATCTCTCTTTATACCATTCAAGCTCTGCCATGCTACTTTGTTTTACGCTTAATTCAATAGCTAGCTTATCAACATTTGTGTTATCCCCTTTTTCAGTTTCTCTAGCTTTTCATGATCATTCTGAGCTCCAACGTCAATAGCTTCAAGCTGCAATAAAATAGCCATCTCATAAGGGGATTCTGAATTGGGATTCTCTATTGATCGTATCCCTCTTATGGAGTTTTGCAAAACCTCCTCCAAAACAGAATCATACCTTATGTGCTCTGAAAGACAGGCCTGTACAATCTCATCAAAAGAAGTTCGTTGGCTTCGCATAGTCAAACTAAGCATTTCCAAAACCGCCTGAGCGTTTTGAATACAAGCTACACCATTGCCTGAGCAAAGCATGTAAGTGCCAAAAGGTCTGTATGGGCTGCTTGGAGAAATAAAGATCTGTTTCAGAAGAGTCCTACAAGCATCTTGAATTAAAGAATCAGGCACATTTGTGCCCTGCCAATAAGGAAAAATGGTAGTCAAGGAGTTAGCAATGGACTCAATCAGTGCAAGGAGCATCCGAGGAACAATATTATGCTTGGAAACCACGTGACAAAAGTTTCCTCCCCAGTTCTCACGGCCAACTGCTTCAACAAGCCTTTCATGTCCGACCAGAGGGCAACCAAACGTGATACAAAAGGGAGAGCTTTGCCTTAGCCTTTTCCCAGAACCCATAATGTGGCCAAGGTTGCAACTGCCCCTCCTATGGAGTGACCCACAAACATGATGGGCTTGAGTTTCTTTTGTTTGAAGTCCGTGTAAATCTGCAACTTTGCTTGGAAATCTGTTTTCTCGATTATATGGAGAAACAACATAAGAGCTCCTGGATGAATGAAGGCTGGTTCACCATCATCACCCTTGAGGCATTCAGAGGATACCTTTTGAACAGTTTTTATATTGTCCTCTCCACGTTTACTCTGGTTGACAATGAAATCTTCTACTCTTTGAAGCGAAAGTGACACATACGAAATCTTCATGCTCATTCACAGTAAAGCCCTCTGAATTGCTTGCATGAAGAGACTCTTCCCAAACCTTGGGCAGTAGTCCATATGAGCCAAGAAAAGTTGCAATCTCCTGACCACCAGTGAACTCTGGAGTTTTCGTTTCTGACTCCATGGCCTGCTATTACTACTGGATTTATTCCACAATGGTGTCGGATCTCAGAGCTTTCTTCAAGCTCCAAACTGGATGAAGAACCTTAGGCTTCTCTGCTCTGGAAGACTCTGCTGCACTTTCCTGTAGAAGACCCCACCCGTTTCCTGTAGAATGTGATTCTGCCTTTAAGTGAGCTCGATGCACGAGTGAAATTCGAGAACAGGTAGGAAACTCAGCGGAGGACGATAGGTTAAGCCGATTGTGGAAGCAGAGGATGTATACTTCAGTTTAACATGATGCAAGTGCAAGTTGACTAACAGTTTATGAATTTCAGCTGAGCGCTCATTAATTCTGCGTGATTTTTGGTGGAGTGAGGTGGCAAAACGTGTGCTGGCCCATATGAACTGCTGTGCTATCATGAACTGCATGTATCCTTCTATTTGTTAATCAATTGAAGCCCTGTGCACTGAAGTTCAACAAATCTTCCATTGCCTGTGTTTCTCAACTTCCACGTGAATGACTATCCACGCAGGCTGCGTGACTTTCTCGTGAGTGCTAGAGAACTGGGTGTCTTGCTACATTCATGGCTTAATTTCACCATTCCATTCGTTCATGCAATGCTTAGACTAGATTCATGCAATAGATGAACAAGGTTTAGTCACGTACCTGAAGTCAAACGGTTGCTTGTGAAGCTTTTTGCTGCTGCATGCTTATGTTCTGCTGCTGCATGCTTGGATTCCTTGGTTGCATGAGGGCATGGCTGATGATTTTTTATTGCTTTTCCTTGTGCAGGTGTCCTCTGGCCGGATCTGAGCTGCATGCAATTGTTTCCACGTTCAGATCTGCACTTTCAAGCTGCTGCTACTGCATGGTCACAAAACCAGAACTTGTTTTCGCCATTGCTCTCAAACGGTAAACCGGATTGATCTGAAAATCGATGAGCATGTTTCTATCATCATGATGCATCTCCCATAGGAAAATCGTGATCAATGGATGCACGGATTTCGAGAAAAATGGAAAATGGCTGAAGATTTCAGAGATCAATTTCTCGGAAACCGTGCATCGGAATCGGCTGAAAATGCTTGGGTAGGTTACCATCACTCATATGCATATCCCCATGAAACAGGTTTTGAAATGGATGCACGGTTATGGAGAAAATGCAAAAATGGCTGATGGTGATGGAGACTGATTTCTTGGAAACCGTGCACCGGAATTGGCTGAAACTGGTCAAGCATGTTGCCATCACCCTTGTACAATTCCCCATAAAATGGTTTGTCAAATGGATGCATGGTTTTCAAGTTATGGCAAAAACAAATTTTGTTCCATGTGTTTTTTCTTCAAGGCATTTTGCAAGTGTTTGCATGGAAGGGAAAACTGAGCTTGGGCTGATGATACCATACCTGCATCACGAGAACAAAGCCATTGATACCATACAAACTGATTTGGTTCCAAATATAAAGTTGTCATACGTACCTTTTGTGTGTTTTGCACATTATTGAGATCGAAGAATTGCTCCATCTGTAATATCCATGTGGCGGGATCCTTGCCATCAAACTTCCTCACATCGATTTTTGGAACATGGTGAGTCTTCGATCCAACATTAGAGTCTATGGAATCATGATTAACATTTCTTTTATTCTCATCATGAGTTTCCTTTACTACCTTTTCACCATTAGTGACCCTTTCTTGTAGCAACTTCTTCAATTCATCCATCTTATCATCCATGCCATCAAATTTAGCGTCAATCTTAGCTTCCATGCCATCCATCTTAGCTTCCATGCCATCCATCTTAGCTTCCATGCCCTTTATCTTAGATTCCACGCCATTTACCTTAGATTCCACGCCACTTATCTTAGCTTCTGTTAGCTTTTGTGAGCGTGACATTTGTTGCACTTGTTCTTGTAATTTTGATATATCATGTAGCATTTCTTCCTCTTCTTCATGAGTCATGCTAGAGCTTTCAGGTTCCTTACTAGGTGTTTGCATTTTCTTTCCTCGGGGCATCAGTTACCGATAATAATGCTTTACTATGCCCTTTGAATTCCGTTAAACCAAGCTTACACAAAAATTTAAAAAAAAACTATACACCTTTTTTCACTTTATAGAGGCCTGATATTGAATCTGATGTATCTCTGTGATTTCGGATCATCCAGTTCTGAAATTTCTATCTGTAGTAGCCTTCTGCGTCCTCTTTCCAATGCCACAATTCTGAGCCAAATTGGATTCTCCAAGGAAGAGTTATGTGAAATCTCCCACAGTGACTTGCTTTTAGACTGGTTCAGTAGAGCGAACTTGTACGACGTGCCACGAGTCACTGTTTCAACCTTTGAATCTGAAACTCACCCACAAGAAACTACCATCCGTCCGATTTATGTACCTTTTTACGAAATTTCAATCCGATCCTCAGAGAGAGAGTTATGACGAATTTCCCCAGGTCACCTGTTTTGAATGTAATTCAGGAGTCTGCAAAAAGACCAACTTCCTCAGATCATATCTCCGAAAATATCGCGAGAAAAGTTCTGAAATTCGGACCCAAGGTTCAGCACCAATTCTTCTCAAATGGGTTTTTTTTTGCGACTTCTGAAACGTCACAGAAAAAAAGTTATAGCGAAAATTCCACGATGACCTGTTTGGAGCAGCGAAACCCTAGAATCCAAAGCTCTGATACCAAATGTTATGAAACCAGCTCACAAAAAGATAGAAAAGAGAGATCCACGCCTTAGAATTCAGCCTCTTCGAGGGGGCAACCTCCTTTACATTACATAAATGAACAATTCTTGGATGATACAAATGAAAATACCTCCTTTCTATATATAGGAGTCTAAGTGGTCCCAATACAATCAAAGCCTACATAACAATAATATTGTAGGGCACAACAATAACAATAGTGGGCTTCTATGTGGCACAATAGTAACAATATGGGCACTACATGGGTACATCAATATAAATAAGGGGTATAACTACAATAGTAATGGGGTAATCACTAGTATTATAGGGACCCAACACACAGCCATCGAAGAAGAGAGAAGGTTGGCTGTGTGAAGCAATGGGGGGTGTTGTGCAATCATTTTTCTAACTTATCTCTACTCCTACAAGGCATGAAATGAAATCTTTTTGGTTGGTTTTTGCATTTTTCTTCTTGTACCTGCAAAACTAAAATAGGTTGAACTGCAACTAACTATCTTGCTGAAATGAAAATGCGGAATTGAAATGAAAGCATGAAAGGACTAATCTATTTTTCTCAATTGAAATTGCAGGAATGAAATGCTAGGCTACGCTTGCGAAATTGAAATGCTAATCTACGCTTGCAGAAATGAAATTGCGGAATTGAAATTCTAATCTATGAAAGCGGGAAATTCTAATCTACTTTTGCAAAAACGAAATTGCATAATGGAAATGAAATAAACTACTTAGCAGAAGGTTGTAGTGGAAAATAGAAGAATAGCAACAATCACTAATACTCTGACGCTTCCCCGGCAACGGCGCCAAAAAGATGGTGGGCCCCAGTATTGTAGCAATAATGCTACAACTCCTGGAACTCCCTTCTTTAATTATATCAACCCGGTAGTTCGTAACAAACTTGGAAGCGACGGTGCTGTATGCACAAGTACTAGCTCTTGCGGCAGCTGTCACTTGGTCAGCTGGCACAAGTCCGCTAGGGGCTCAAGCCAACTTCTATGAGCTCTTAGAAGAAGCTTTTTAACTGATGAACAAAAGCTAACTCAAAGGAAGCTGATCTACTTGCGGAAAGAAACTGAAAGCCAAAAAGAAACGCAAACCCTAGAAAACCCTAATTCTACCAACTAGTCCTACTGATGCAAAGGAAAGAATGCAAACTATGAAAAGAGATGCCATTACTTCTAGGAAGGTAAAATGCACGTGTCTAAGTTATCACTATCTGAAGAAAACATCTTTTTGCATTTTTGATTAAGTTGTTGGAATTATCATGCATGTGCTTTTAACTAGCTTTTCACTGTGCAGAGGTGGATCAAGGAGAAGAAATTCTTGGGAAAGGTTGGGAAGGTTCAGAGAGGGTCTAAGGGGTCCCTAACATCCTTTCAGAGAGTTTCACAAAGTCTAGATGCCATGCAACCGTGTTTATGAACTTCTACAGGAAGTCTGCAGGGGTTCTACAGGATGTTTAGGATTTCTACAGGATGTTCTGTAATTCTTCTACAGGATGTTTCGAAATGGGATTTTGGAGCATGGATGGAGGGAAAAAGATGGAGGAATGAGTATGAAGGTGAAATAGGGGTGTGAAGAGGTCTAGGACTTGGTGGATGAGGCTAAGGAGCGATTGGATTTGTCAAGGATGGATGAAACGATGTTGCACAAGAAGATGAGAATCATGGCAAAGTAAGCGGATGAGGCAAATGTAAGGTAAGGGTTATAAGTGAAGGGTGAAGCAGGAAGGTTGGATGGAGTATGGGCAGGTAAGGAAGAATAACAGGTACTCTGCAAGTGGTTCTTCAAACTGAACAAACAAAGACATGCAAGAAAACAAAGATCTAGTTATAAAACCTATGACCTAGTTATTTCACTCTAATCTGACCTAACAGCAAAAGGAAATGAACAGAAGTTTATTTGCAGTGAAACCATGTGAAACAACTATGAAACTAAGTGATCATAAACCTAAGCATGCATCCAAACTGATATCAAGTTCTACGAACGAGATTCAAACACTAATGATTGCATGGTGAAGCAAAGAAAGTGTTTTTGCTTCGGACAACATGGTTACTTCAACTCCAACCCCTAATCCAATAAGGAAGAGGTGAAGCCAAAAGCGTTTCCTGACCCTTTTTTGGAGCTTTTTCCTGTTATTATCCTACCAATATATTCTAAACATAAACAGCTACTTTAACCATCAAAAGAAATCTAAATAACGAAGCAAGATCCAAATCTAAAGAGCAGATTTTATTTTAAGAACGCAGCAAACACATAAAGATAAATGAAGGAGGTACTGGGCACTTGAGATGGGCCCAACCCCAAGAGCTACAGCCTCCCAAGAGAGATTTAGAGCTGGTGCAAAGCTGGATTCATCTTTATTGATCAAGAAATGAAGAGTTACATCAAAACTGTCCACAAGAAGAGCTTGAGAATGAGCTGAAAGCAAAGCTAATCTATTGCATACAAATCGAATTACAAAATGACTACATCAAGGCTATGGAATGACTAACTACTAGCTACTATCTACTGGCTAACTAGCTAACATCCACTGGCTACACTGGCTAACCCAAATGAGGCCCTAAGCCTTCTTATTTATACAAATTGAGGACCCAACAGTCCTCCTAATCTTTAGGGACTCGGCTGCCCAAAACTTGGAGTTAACAGCAGTCCTACTTGACTTTCTTGGCTGCCCTTGTGCTAATTGATTCGGTGGCCCTTGAACTCCGAGCTGATGGTGGAGAATTCGAGGTAAGGGTCCATAAATGAACGGGACACCTTCCTACAAATCCTATAGCTTGTTTTCCCACGAATTTGGCTGCCAAGTGCTCATTAAGACCTTCAATTTTGTCTCCAAGTTGACCAAAAAGGCTACACAAAGCACCCATTAGACTTGTTGGCATAATGACTAACCAAATTCACTCTATTAACATAAATATAATCAAAACATGCAATAAACTAATGAGAATGGTGGATTAAGTCAAATTAGGAGGTTGAATGAGCCCAAATAATTGTACATTTGTGGGGCTCATCACTAGGAAATCTTTATCCAGATACAAAGGTGTTTAAAGAACTTCAATGGCTATTTATGACTATTTTTATTCCATTTTATAGCCACTTTAACCCACAAATAGGGTTTTAGGCATGGCTTCCTCAATTGAAACTCATTATCATCAACCTGTTCACCTGGATTCATTTGTTTACCTTCACCTTCAACTAGGAAATCTTTATCCAGATACAAAGGTGTTTAAGCAACTTAAATGGCTATTTATGACGATTTTTATTCCATTTTATAGCCACTTTAACCCCCGAACAGGGTTTTAAGCATGGCTTCCTCAATTGAAACTCATTATCATCGACCCTTTCTTTCAAAAATGCCCATTCACATTTCAATATTCCTCCACACTATATGCCTTACGACGTTTCCTTTGCAACATTAGGTGCAAATGCTAGTATAGCCATATATACACACTAATCACCTTAAATTTCCTATTCATTAATTCACTTTCTAAAATTATCATGTTGATGGGCCTTTCTTTTGAATCTTCTCATCAAACATTTTCATCTATCTTTTATGCAGGCCAATGACATTTTACGAATAGCTCTATTTTTGTTCCTTTTGCCTCGGTCATGATGTCTATCCCGTGGTATGAGGAAAGTCGATGGTAATTACACAAGTAAATAAACATGAAATGATATCGTGGGAAATGCAAAGGATATTTACACCCATACTTCTTGTAAGTAACACCTTACGAATTAGGAGTCAGTTGATGTTAATCTGCATCAATGAGAGCAGTTTCCAGAGATTCGAACTCCGTCTTATTTTCTACTTTTCTATTAGATCTGGCCTACTTTGATATCTATGTCTGCATCCCTTGAAAGACGATACTACCAGTGACTTTCCCCAAAGTTTGAAATTTCCATAGGTTGAAGCAACAACTCAGGCTGTCTTGATGGATTTTGTTCCTCATGGGTTTGGTTGGAAAATTAGATGGAGCGCTATTTAAACCTTGCCGGAGTCCTTTAAGGTTAGTATAAAATTAAATGGCTTAAGGATGGAGAGTTGGTTTACTCTGAGGGTTTTGTTCTAGGTTAACTGTGCCTTCAATGTGATTGAAATCAGTTTATCAGGAAAAATGTGGCAACACCAAATAGGATAGAGCCGCAAATTGTTACAGTCGAAGTGCAGGTATGACTGGACCTGTTGCAAAATGTGGTGATTCGTGGGTAGGCACTTATTATGTTCTTATAGTTTGTTGCATCTTGTTTTCAACCATGTCAGTATGCATCCTAGACATGGATTTATCCATTGTGGCTTGATTTTAGTTTGTCTCCTATTTTAATAAGTTAATTTTATAATTTTTAGCCAATGCACTATGCTTTATTGAATCTGCAGTCTGTATATGGTTTTGGGTTATTTTGTTTTGGGTTTGTGCAAGCTTACACTTGCATCATTGGAACTTTTTGGCACCCTAAAGACTTGCAATGAGAGATTGTCTCTCTACTTAATGTTTACAACAGGCTTCCAAACAAGGAAGAAAAACAATATTGAAAAGAGTGTCTTCTAACTACAATGGAAACATCAAACAATAGTATTGAAAAAAAAGGGAAGCACAAGAGGATAGAGAAAAATTAGTACTAAAAATATAGAATGAAAATGATACCATCATGACATCTTCTCAAAGAGAAAGAGCTTCACTATAGGGATTTTGCAATGTTGTTTTTTTGTGTTTTCTCAACTAAGAGTATTGCCATGGAAGGAGCTACCACTCTTGACCATGTGGTTGATGATGTGAGATAGTGTTATTCATATTATGACCCATTTTTTTTTTCTTCTCAAACCCTGAACACAATTCGATTGTAGATTTCAAGAAGTATTTCAGAATCCTATAAAGTTAAGAAAATAATCAACCATATCAAATTTCAAAATATTTTCAAAATTTTCAGGTAAAGGTAACCATTTTCAAGAGAATTCATTTTATCACACATTGAACCATCTTGGCACCATGGTGATGTTTACAAAAGATATAATAGTCTTTGGATTTGGAGCCCTTTCAATAACAACACTGGTTAGCAAGGTATTTTGTAAGAGGTTTTTTGGAACTTGAATCCCTATAAGAAAGAAAAATGTTGCATTTCTTGTGTGTGACAGTGATCTAGTCTATGCACTAACTCAATGCCTTGTAACGAAAAACACAACATTCAAAACCACAATGTACATTGTGTGGATGCTTGAATTAAGAGACTACAAAATTCCATGGAAGAAACTCTCGTTTTGCAAGATTTGGGGTTACATGTCTATGCTTGAGCTTGTTTGTGTGAGAGTTATGTATGTAAGTGAAAAAACATTCACTTCAGAGAGGCACAAGGATGGATACTCATAGGAAGGGAAGAAAACAAAACATTTTTTTTATAGAAGTGGGAAGATGTTAATATTAGCATTCAACCTCCCAAATACTTGAACTTTGATGAGTCTGAGAATCTCTCATGCTTTATTTGAAGACAAATAGAATTGTAAAGATTTAAGATTTTGAAACGGTTATGTCCAACCAGAATGAGTAAAGATGCAATAAAGAACATTATAACAATCTGAAAATTGCAACTTGTATTTGAACACCCAATTTTATTTCCCAACCTCGATCCATTGTTTCTCGAAAATATCGTGAATGGTCAATATTTTATAAAGGCTCACGGGGAAAACAAATGAGAAGATATATTCAAAAGTTACATCCACACCATTATGTGATTTCATATTTTAAAAGTTTAATTACATTGAGGATCAAATGATTTTGTGTTCAGATTCAAAAATTTATTTTTCATTAGGGGTTAGTTTTAATTTTGGATATTGAAATAATCTAGGCCCAAATGTAAAGCTCCATGAATTTGAATTTCTCTGACTACTTTAATTTTCCAAAAAAATCCCATCCTTAACCTCTCAGCCTCACCCTGCCAGGGATTGTGCGCACTTCATGAATTTCGGGATTGTGCCAACTACATGAATTTGGGACAATTTGGATTTCCCTTCATAATTTAATTTTCAAAAATACATTCATCCTCAACATCTTTCTGTGAGGTTTTGAACCTCGGAATTGATGAAAACTATATAAATTATATGACAATTAGATGTCGCACATTATATTATATTTATAGAGATACTGACTATCAGGATATTTAAAATCTGGTACTATCTGACTTTTCACATTAATGTGGACACCATATATTCATAATCCACATATGGACACCTCACATGCTTAACATTTATTCATTATTGTGAATGCCGAAATTTTAACTTGGTAAACGATAAATAATAGGTCTGCATTTCTTCTTATTATTCTATTCATGCATAAATTCATTAAAAATTAATAGACGTTCACATCCAAAATTCACTTTTGAAAGTGTTATTTTGATTAACTTGCTATCATATTCATTTTTGACGGGGCCAACACAAGATAAAGATCGAAGTAGAAAGGTTGAAGCTTGAGATAAAGCATCTTTTAGGAATATTTGTTGTAGAAATAAAGCACAAAAAGTGCTTGAATCCACCCATCAAGGATATAGAAGAATCTCAATGGAATAAATTCAACTTTCCAAAAAAAATTTCAATGAGTCACTCAAGATAGGAGAGGGACGTTATGGTCGTTGAAAATAGCAACAAGAAATGTTAAAAACAACATCAAGAAAAATCTTCATTTAATTTTGTCCTTGAATTAAATTAGGAGTGAAATTGTAATTCCACATCTCATGACTACTTGTAATAGTTAACTAAGATAATTTGGCTTAGTATCTAACTAGAGTCATGTAGAGTGTATCCTACTTTATAAGAGCCCTCGTTGAGTTTACTGAGTTGTAATTATTTAATTCTATCTAACTAAATTAAATTCAGTTAGAATAGTTCCAACTCATAGAGGAATTAGTGGGAGATCTAGTAGTGGGGTGTAACCTGTAGTAGTGGGTTGTAACTAGTAGTGATCAACAAGTAAAGTGAAGTTTTATTCATAATTAACTCATGCATGTAATATCATAGAAAGACATAGTTGAGATTGGAGTTCAGTGACAATGTACTATCAATTGTATAATGATTCGAATTGTACAAGGGGTGCATGTAATCATAGGAAGGCCTATAAGGATTACAAAATTCATATTTTTAGAATTTCCGAATTAAATATGGGTTAATTCCAAAGGAAACTGTGCAAGGAAATAAGAGTTTGGTAGGCAACATAATTGGCTAAGTGTTGGGACAATGTACCCTAGACTTAATTGTGTAAAAAGTGTTGTTATTATTGTAAAGTCTCTACATTTTAAGGAGCGGAAGTGCGAAGGTTGATAAGAGTCAAAGCAGCTTTAGGAAGGTCAAAGCCCCTTAATTTGTTAGAAGTTAAGTTATTTTGTCACCCGCCCATGGTTCGCGAACCATGTTATTGTAATAGAAGATGATATAAAAAGGAGTGATAGAAATTCATAAGAACTCAGTTAATGAGGCAATGAATGATCTAAGTAAGAGAAGTTTGTTTTCTATACCTAAGCGAAGGGGAAGGCTCCTGCAACTATGTGTGTGGAGACCTTGTCAAGTCTGCGACTGAGTGAGCGGGCTCGTGCAACTATGTGTGCAAGGAAAAAAGAGTATGTAATAGAACATCTTAGCATAATAAAGGTTATTTTGAATCATTATCTGTGTATATATGCATTGTACTTTACTTTTGAATTTATTGTATGATTAGCTCTGTCTATTACAATTATCATGAGAGGTACTTAATAAATGCGTGAAAGTGGAAGATCTATTTAATTACTTGATGCTATGAATGCTTAGAACAATTAGCGCAAAGTTTGAATCTGTTATCTATTAGTTACTATAATTTCTGGGTTTTAAGGGTTAGGGTTCGCGAAGATTAGAATAAAGCCCTATGAGTAATAGAAACATATCACATAGTCCTTTGGATGCAGAAACCTAGTTTTGGCATCCCCAATACTGCCTTGGGTGGGACTGCAGCCTCCACTACACAGGTTATTGCCAAAAGGGCCAGTAGTGTAGGGTTTTGTTGGTTAGTACAACTAACTCTGAACTCGAGTCTAAGCCACTCAGGCTAACAAATGGTTATGTTGCCAACTTTCCTGGGCAGATGAGGCAAGTTAGTTGACATAGTTGGTGTCGAGCAAGCTGAAGGCCATGCAACAAGCACAAAGAACAATGGTCCTTGCGGTAGAAGTTCCGACTACTAAAAAGTTGGTTGAGAAAGTTCGTCAAGATGTTGCATAGGGGACATGAGATCTTCAAGTATTGAAGATAGAATTCAGTGGTATGCAAGAAAAGATCGAGGAAACTCCAATAGAGTGGCTCGAGGATGAGTCATGACTTTATGTTGGGGGCCTATTGGGATAGGGTCCCCTGGGGTCAATTGTGTAAACAATCTTGTTATTATTGTAAAGTCTCCACATTTTTAGGAGCAGAGTGCAAAGGTCGATAGGAGCCAAAGGGGATTTAGGAAGGTAAAAGCCCCTTAGTTTGTTAGAAGTTAAGTTGTTTTATGACCCACCCGTGGTTCACAAACCATGGTATTATAATAGAAGATGATATAAAAAGGAGTCATAGAAAGTCATAAGAAGTCAGTTAATCAAACAATGAATGATATAAGTATGAGAAGTATGTTTTTCCTACTTAGGCGAAGGTGAAGTCTCCCGTAGCTATTTGAGCATAGATGTTGGCAAGTTCATAGCTGTGTGCACAGGCCCCTTCAACTGTGTGTGTGGGGTCAAAACGACTCTCTAATAGAAGACCTAATCATAATAAAGGCTATTTTGAAGCATTATCTATGTATCTATGTGTTATAGTTTAGTTATGAATTTACTATATGATTTGCTCTGTTTACTGCAATTATCCTCAGAAGTACTTAGTAAATGTGCAAAGTCAATAGATCCACTTAATTACTTCATGTTATGAATGTTTAGAACAATTACTAGATAGTTTGAATCTATTATTTGTTAGTTACTGTAATTTTCTGGTTTTAAGGGTTAGGGTTCGTGAAGATCAGAATAAATCCCTAAGAGTAACATAAGCATATCACATAGTCCTTTGGATGCAGAAACCTATTTTTGACATCCACCAATACTACCTCTAGTGAGGTTGTAGCCTGCACTACGTGGGTTGTTGGTGAAAGGGTTGGTAGTGTAAGATTTTGTTGGTTAGCGCAACTAACTCTGAACCTAGGTCCAAGCCCCCTCAAGCCAACACTAAGTATTGGCTTGAGCTTGTCAAAGAAGTAGTGAGATATATTAAGATAGTCCAAAGGTTTTCAAGTCTTGAGGAAAGCATTGTAAACTTCTCATAGTTTTTGGTTAATGCAATATACAAATAGCAGGGATTTTTAGCTATGGATTTCCCGATAAAATTATTGTGTTATGTGTGATTGAATTCTTTCTCTTTTATTCTTTGTGATTTCATTGATAATTTATTATTTCTCTTGATGAGTAGAGTATATTGAAGTCAATTATTTTAGCATATTATAATCTGTAGTTTGAATCTACAAGGAATTTCTACATGGTATTGGAGCTGAAATCACTATAGAAGAGAAGAATATGAGTTTGTATTTTGCAAGAGAAGTCGAATTTTGAGTGTCATACTCCAGAACCAAAAGGATTTTGTTCTATTGATTGAGACTCAAATATACCCTTAAGGGTAGTTTGAATTATATTTCTTGGAATGACACGATGGAAACAATGTTGGAAGACAACAAGCTTAAGGAATTCATAGAAAAAGATATTCTTAAACCAGCTAGTGATCAAGATCTCGTAGCATGGAGAAAGTGTGTGGGAAAGGTGAGAGGGATTATCCTAGAAAGAGTTCAAGATATAGTAAGAAAACTCCATTTGCTATGTGGAAGGCCTTGACATGCCTGTTTTGAAACAACAGTGACCACACGAAGGTGGCACTAAAGGAGAAGCTCATAAAGTTCAATATGGAGAAGGGTGACTCTATACTGAAGTACTTGACCAATCTCACCCAATGTCGAGATGATCTTTGAAGTGTCGGTGTTACAATTTTTGAAGACGATATGGTGAGATTAGCACTTCTAGGCCTTCCCAAAATATGGCACAATCACTGGGAGTCATTTAAGGGGAGGGAGAAGCTATCCAAGTGGGAGTGGTTGTGGTCTGACATGGTACAAGAAGAGATTCAGCGGAACACTAGAGATGGGAGCTCATCTAAAGAAGTGGAAGAGAACTTTCAATTGGTGAGAGAAGTAAAGAAAACCAAGGGAAGGTAGTCCCAAGGCAAGGACGGGGACAATAAAAAGGACTTATTGAACATCAAGTTTTTTCACTGTCACGAGTTCGAGCACTATGCCATGAAATACCCATAGAAGAAAGCAAGCAAGAAGGAGCCTGTAGTAGTAAGAACAGGTGAATATCTAGATTCACAATTCAAGCTTGATTTCACTCCCATTGCATTCATGGAAAACACTGTAATGGGAAGCATGTGATATCTCAACAGTGACACCTCATTCCATATGACGGGGAATAGAGATATGTTAAGTGACTTGTAGGAGAAGGACCTCAAGCAGAACATATATTTTGGAGATGATGGGAAGTATAGTGTGACTGACATGGGAACTTTTACTTTTCAGAGGGAGTCTGGATCCCCTATTAGACTCACATATGTGATGTATGTTCCAAGACTAAAAAGGAATCTTGTTTCCGTCACAGTATTGGAAGACTGTGGCTACAATGTTATTTTTAGCAAATGAAAGGTTTTCCTTAGACACATCGCCATGGGACAGGTGAAATAGATCAGTGTGCAAGTCAAGAACCTATATGCACTTTAGATACAATCTGCATGTAAATCCTTAAGGACAAAGGAAAAGGTTAGAGAATTTATGGTTGAGAAGAAGCATGAATTATTTCTCAACATGCTGCCTCTGAAGCAACCTCAGAAGCTCCCTCGTCAAGTTTTGTAGCAACCATAATTGGAGAAGTAGAGAGGAGACTGATTGAAGACAACCACTCAAGCAGAAACTCCATTAGGGGGGGAATTTGAGCCAAGCAGGCAAAGGGAGCACATGCAAGTATGCATACCTCTAGATGAGAGGTGGGGCGATGTGAAGCAATAGTCCTAAGAGTTGCAAAAATTTGGGCAGGGTCATTTGAAGTGTGTTTGTCTCATGGATCATTACCTTGCTACAGGGGCCCATAGTATTCAACAGCAGAAGGATCAATGTTATTGAGATACTGAGGAGCGTAGAGAAGTGTTGATAGCAGAGCAGGAGGCTCGGTAGCAGAGTCAACAACAACACAATTTTTCCAAGTAGACAAATGTAGACATGGTTGATTAAGTTTACCTTTTTTGGGATTCTTTTTGGTTTCATATGTTGTAGTAGGAAAACCAAAAGTGTCAAGAGTTGCATGAAAAACATTTCAAAGGTATTGGATTTGGATAGATGTGAACCCCTTTCATGTTGAGAGGGAGTGTTGAAAATAGAAACAAGAAATGTTAAAAATAACATCGAGAAAACTTGTAATAGTTAACTAAGTTAATTTGACTTAGCTATCTTAGTTAATTCGATTTGATGGTCTAACTAGGGTCATGTATAGTGTCTCTTACTTTATAGGAGCCTTGGTTGAGTTTATTTAAGTTGTAATTATTTAAGTTAGTTACTGAGTTAAAGTTAGTTAAACTAGCTCCAACTGATGGAGGAATTAGTGGGAGATCTAGTAGTGGGATGTAACCTACAATAGTGGGGTGTAACATGTAGTGATAAAAAAGTAAACTAAAGATTCACTCATGATTAACTCATGCATGTCAGATCAGAGAAATACCCAGTTGATATTGGGGTTCAGGGATAGTGTAATATCAGTTGTATAATCATCATAATTGTACAAGTGATGCATTAAATCAGAGGAATGCCTATGAGGATTATGCAATTCATATTTGTGGATTTTCCCAATTAAAGATAGGCTAATTCCCAAGGAAACTACGCAAGGAAATAAGATCTTCGCAAGCAGGAGAATTAGATAAGAATTGGCTTAAGCTTGTCAGAGAAGCAATCAGATAGATTGAGATAGTGCAAAGGTTTCTCAGGCATCAGAAAGCCATTCTAATCTTCTCATATTTTATGATTAATGCAATATACAGATAGCACGGGTTTTAGCTGTGGCTTTCCCCATGAAATTATTGTGTTATGTGTGATAGAATTCTTTCTATTTTATTCTTTGTGATTTCATTGATCATTTATTATTTGCACTGACGAGTAGAGTAGATTAAAGTCATTTGTTTTAGCTTATTACAATTTGTGGTTTGAATCTACAAGGAACATCTACAATGGTGTTATCCACATGTGCGGTTTTCTTGCTTTGAGAGGTGTACCATTCTTCAAATCTAGGATCCAAATGCACTTGATGATTTCTCATCAATTTTTAGTTCTAAAAAAAATTTGAACTGTTGGAATTGCATCAGTCATGTTTACACAAAGAAACAAATCTCCAGATATTATGCTTTATTTTTCTTGGGTTTGCTGCAACCATGGTAGCTACCTATGCTTGTGTGATTTTGTGGCATGTTCCAATTACAATTTTAGAGTTGAATTAGAATCCCAACTGTTTGGTTGCATCAAATTACTAGGTGGGAAGAAAATTTGAGAATACATGCTTCAATTGTCTTCTTGATTTCCTTTATTCAACACATAAGTTCAAATTACTTCTTAAAAGGAATTGCTAAAACTGTAGGGGAAAAGAGTTGTAACGACATCCATTAAACAACTTGTAATGATGGATTTTATAGTCACTCGAAGTTCATAGGTCATTCTGTGTGCAACAAGGACATGCAAACCTCTTTTTAAAGTTCTAAATTCGAAACCATTTTGTTTAATCTGAACAATTCTCTACACTTGAAAAAAGACCCATTTATTCACATTACATTGTGTAGTTCATAAAACATTTGTAGTAGGTTACGGAAAGATTATTTTCCTAGGTTGTTTATTGTTCGATTCATCAATAATAATATTATCCTATCTTTTCACAGGTTGTTGTTGGCATAATTTTGGGCCTAAACTTTGGAGGAGACAAAAAACCATCCAAAGGCTTCTCAAAATTGTTGGTAACAACCATTTGTTTATTTGTGGTTGCATTTGGCTGCTCATGGGTTCCTCTTGGATGGACCATTCTAAGTGAAATTTTCTCAGTCGAAACATGCTCTGCTAAACAAGCCATAACTCCCCCTATGAACCTTCTTTTCACATGTTTCCATTGAACATGCATTTTTATATATTTTATGTACTTTTAAGTATAAGACTTTCTTATTCTTTGCAGGTTGGATATTTATCATGACTACATTTTTATACTTCTTCTTGATATAAAATAAGGGTGTACCTATTAAAGGAATGATTCGTCAATGGAGAAAGCACTAGTTTCAGAAGAAAATAGTTTTATCCTTTGATGACGGGGTGAAGCAACTAGAGTTCCTTGTGCATTACATGTGTTGGCCTTTGTGCATTCTCTCAAGGGTACACAAAATTGCATTGTTGGAGGATTAGAGAAGAGCCTTGGGATTCCAGAAAAATTATGTCTCCTACTCAACATCAATCAATGAACTATTAAAAGTAAGCGATAAATCGTTTGCATTAATTGCACTCTATGTTTTTGAACAAGGTGACTGACAGGTTAAGACTTTGTATTCCCACATTGAAAACAAAAAAAGGGAGAGTGGACATTATGATTGTAAATGATGATCTCGTTAAAGAACATAGAAACCCCTTCATCTAAGTGTATTTTTTTTAGATAGGCATATAGATGCTACTATGGCAAGAGTAGCAAAATATAAACAAATATTTTTCTTTAAAGGGCCAAGCTCAAAATTATGTTATAGCTTCAAACCTATCTCTTGTTTTTAATCTTCTCCATTCCACATCATGTCAATTTTAATATATTCTCTACCTTTGTTTTTATGGAAAAATATCGTCTCGAAACTATTCATCAGCCCATCCAACAAGATACATATGTATATTCAAGCTTTGATTAGTTGTTTTTAGAAGGAAAATTTTCTCATTTGCATTTTCATTCATGGGTTGTCATTATAGCACCCTCATAGTGGATCTTCAAATTCACGAGTTCTGTTTGAGAGATTATGGATGCATTTTGCATACTTTATTGATTCTTTCTTTCCCCTCCATACTATATAGCTTGTCCGTATAACTTGTATGACTCTGAAAAGGTTAAGCTTTTTCCAAACTAATAACTGTAGAACTTAGGTTATGCCCCATTACTTGAATGGATTCACTGGTGAGTCCGGTATTATGTAGCAAGTAGGAAATTTTTCCATTTGGTATACCAACAAATTAAGAACTGGGTGTGACTTTGTGTGGTAATATATAGATTTTTCAATTTTGTAGAGGTCCATCCTCTTTAAGCAAGGCCTGCCCTAGGTGACATGGTTATACTTCAAATTTAGGTAGACTAAAATATAGAAAGGGAACATTAGCAACACCAATACCATCACATTTTCTAGGATTCTAATAGACATAATTACTATATAATATCACATTTAAAAAAAACTATTATATATTTGTAATATATTAACTTTCCCACAAGTTATATGACCAATGAATTACTCGTAACCATGGCAGCCCTCTTCATCCTAAAATTTACATCAAACACTTCTTTGACCTGTAATCTGTGGATGCATTGAAGTACTAGGTAATTTTCACTTTTGTAAAATTTATAATTACTAAAAATCAATTGAAACCTACTCTATTGAATCTTTGAATGCCCCCTTAAGTTTCTGCCAAAATTGTGAAAATCTACAACAAATCTTAAGTAGGGTATTTATTAACTATCGCTCCAACAATTAACCACTTATACTGGCCTGCCGAGGTAAGCATGAGATGAGTGATGCTATGACATGACTCAGACTCCTAATTATAGTTAAGGAATTGGAATTAACAAACCAAAACTTTACTAACCTTCCTTAGGAGCTAGAAGAACGACATGAACTAAACAACCGCTCGAGGTGCCCAAACCCTGAGCCAACTTTATTTTTAGTGATATGGATTCCTAGTCACTTGCATAAAAAGGAAATAAAGTGAATGCAACCCTCCAATTTCATGTATAACCCTACCTCTCAATGACTGCAGTCTAAAATTCCCAGTTCTATGCATGCGAACCCGAAATATGAGCCACATTTTCAGGCCTAGGATCTAGACCTCTTCCCAGAACATGATAGAACATTTTGGAATGATGAATGAAACTAGCACAAAGCCATTAATAAAAAACTTAGTCAAAGAACTTGACCTAACCAGGCCCAACCATGACAAGCATTTCATCAAACACATAGTGAACATGTAAGCTATGGTCATAAATGCATATCTGAACATAGAGATCTGAAAATTATCTAAGAATCAACAAGAAGTTATAATTCCCTATCATAATATATGCAATAAAATCCATTAGTTCATGCATTCAATAACCATTAATTTACCAATTAAAACATGTTAAGAGCCATAACTAGAATCTATCATGAAACCATGTTGATAACCAACAAATAACCAAAATAATAACAAGGATATAACAACCATCAAGCCACATAATAACAAGTACATTTACTCATAAAATAAAAGAGGAAAAGAGATCTTATTTACATATGCAAAATGTAACGAAGTCAAGGAAATCCACATACCATCCAACCATAAATTGTGTTGAACCAAATCTTTCTTTCAGCCAATCACCCCCGTGCCATATTACAAGCATGAATCTGGGACTCACAACAAAAAAATGAGGGCTTCATCATGCTTTACCGCAATACTGCTAAAACTGGTCAACGCATTCCTAGGCCCGATACAAGAACCTACACAAGGAGGCTTTACAACAATAACACCATTACCGATCAAGGGACTCCTAGGCTCAAACAAAGAGACATACACTATGAGGCTTTACCACAATCCTACCAAAACTGGTCAAGGGATCAATAGGCCCTAAGAAGGCTTGGATGTCTCTGGAATTCTTCACCAATACCTTGAGAAATTTTCTTGTCTTGACCCTCAAGATTTACTACAATCCCACCGTTACTAGTTAAAGGATTCCTAGGCCCTTGGTAATTTTCTTGATACCACCTCACCCGATTCTAGAAGGATGTGTAAATCCAAAGCTCAACCATGTAAAAGAACTAAATCACACAATGGCTATCCAGAAATGGCAAGGCAAAGATGAAACCACTGTCACACGTACAGAAACCCATGTTGATGACAACAAGAGGACCAAACACATACATGTATGTACTATGCATGTCCAAACTAGCAAGTAAATTTATACATGCAACTTCATACCTGCAATTAATCCCACTATAGTTTCTTGATCCAAGTATTCCTTGTTAGATCCTTGGTTCCCTTTGCTTTCCTATCCTTCCTTTTCCTTCCTTTATTCAATACTATAGTGCTCCAATAATTCTGTATGTTTGAAAGAGTATGAAAGAGTAGAGAGAATAGAGAGAGCTCCAATACTAAACTAACAAAAGGTTGTAAAGTAATCCTCATAAGACATTTTATCATTAAGGGCTCAAATTTCTTCATTTTGTTCTATTTTCCTTCAATTTCCTTCTCATGCATATATGTGACCTTTCATCTCCCTTTTCTTTCCTTTATTTTCATAAATAAATTTCAATTAATGCCTCTTTTCCTTTTCAATGCCTTTTCCAATTTACTTACCCATAATAACCAAAAGAACACCCACTAGGATGTTTTGTTCAACATTCAACTTGGAATATGTGTCCCATGACATTTGTCTTATTTTTCATTTATTAACTTTATTACATGAACTTTTAACCCGGGGCTATTACGACCCCTCCCCCTTAGGGTAACATTTTCCTCGATTTTCAATGACACTTATAACCAAAACGACCATTGAAAATAAAAAACATACTTCCCATATAACTTTATAACTTAGCTCAATGCAGTATTTACAATGAATCACCCGCTAAAAGGAAAATCGAACATGACAAGCACAACAACATGACAACCATACCACTTATTTGAGCTCTACAATAAGAACCATACATAAATATATACATATACCAAAACTCCTTTTCCTCAACTAGAAAATAATTAAGGATACATAGTCCGCATCTGATTATTCATCTCCCATGTAGCTTCATTAGGCCAAAAGTGCTTCCACTACAGTCTATCTTGCTTGATTACTCAATACTGGAGCATGAGCTATTTCCATTGTAAAATGCATTAAGGTTCCAGCTAGAATTCTCCTTCTAGCTCCACCTGTAATACAAACCAATCAATAACATGATCAACATATTTCACATATCTTTTAAGTAATGAAACATGGAAAACATCACAGAATTTCATTGTTAGAGGTACTACAAGTTTGTAGGCCACTTGTCTAATCCTCTCAAGGATCTTCACATTTCGACAATACCGAGATTTCAAATTCACACATGATCCAATCCTGAAGGAGCTCTTCTTTGGCTTGACGTCCAAGGACACATCTTCCCTAACCTGAAACTGACTAAATTCCCTATGTTGTCTACATAACTCATCTGTCTATCATGTTCCAGTTAAATCAATACACTGTTCACTAGAACAGTCCAACTGATGGGGTTATTACAACTTCGTCCATATAGTGCCTCAAACAGACTCATACTCAGTGACTCCTGATACCCATTTTTCTAAGGAAAATCAATCAGTGGAAGATACTACTCCCATATCCTTTGGTGGTGCATAACATACATTCTCAACATGGCCTCTAGAGTCCTATTGACCCTCTCTGTATTTCCATCTATCTACAGATGATAAGTTGTACTTGA
Organism: Pinus tabuliformis; assembly: GCA_031772625.1. Lineage (NCBI taxonomy): Eukaryota > Viridiplantae > Streptophyta > Pinopsida > Pinales > Pinaceae > Pinus > Pinus tabuliformis. Next base: position 1,159,422,635 of record CM062817.1, on the reverse strand, counting down.
AGCTAACTCTATACCCAAACCTACAAATAACTCATTCAAAAACATGGAATTGAGCTTGGAATCTTTTTCAGATACAATATTCCTTAGAAAACCATGCAACCTCGTTATCACCCTGATGAAGACTTGTCATACCTCACTAGCTGAATAAGTAGACTTAACTGTTATGAAGTGAGCTACCTTTTTCAACCTTTCAACCACAATCATGATAGAAAAATGTTGTATAGATGTCCATTGAAAATCTCTAATGAAATGCATCGAAATGAGCCCCCACTTCCACTCGTGAATCGTAATCGACTGCAGTAGACCACCTAGATGGTTACACTTTGCTTTTACCTAATGACAATCCAAACACCTATCGACAAACTCAACCTCTTCCATTTTCAAGTTCAACCAATATTAGAATTTCTTAACCATTGTCAATGTCTTCTAATATCCCATATGACATGAATACAAATTAGAAGGAAATTACCTAAAGATAAGCTTCTTGATTTCATTGTTGTCTAGCACATAGATCCTATTCCTGTATTTGACCAAACCATCTCCCGTGAGATGATAATTCGCATCCTGTTCACCTATGTCTTACTGTTATAATCTGTGCCTAAGCTCCCTATACCTCTCATCATGTTGTCTTTCCTCCAAGAATTGATCTTATAAATTTGTCCCATAAGAACTTAGATGCTATATGATTTAAATGTACTCTTATGCTAAGAGCATCTGCAACCATGTTCTCCTTACCCTTTATGTAGCTGATCTCGAAGTCAAACTCACTGAGTGTGGAAAACCATCTAGCTTGCTTGCCATTTAGATTTGATTGTTCAAACAATTACCTCAGCCCACTGTGGTCACCCATCAAAATGAACCTCCTACCAAGAATATAATTCCTCCACATCTTCAATGCATGAATGATTTCTTCCAAGTAAATATTAGGTGTTACATAGTTCTTCTCATGCTCATTCAATTTCATTGATTCGTATCATACCACTTCTACCTCTTGCATCAGCTCCACCAAGTCTTCTCTTGCAAGAATATGTACACACCAAAAACTCTTTATCCAGTTATGTAATCTTTAAAACTGGAGCTTTTTTCAACAACTGCTTCAACTGCTCAAACTTGCTACACATTCCTCTGTCCATTCAAATTTCTTTCCTTTCCTCTGAAATAATGTAGTATGATAGGAAATCCATGAGAAAATAATAATGAACCTCCTGTAATAACTAGCTAAATCCATGAATGATTTGAACTCATCCGCTTCCTTAGGAGCTTCCCATTCCATGATAGCTCTTATCTTTTCTGGATCCACTACTATTCCTTCCTTGGAGACAACACACCCGAAGTAATTTACCTTTGTCTGAAAGAAAATGGATTGACTAAGATTGGAATACAATTGACTCTCTCCTAGAAATATCAATATTGTTTCTAAGTGTTGAACATGATATTCCTCATTCTTATAATATATCAATATATCATCAATGAATACAATCACAAACTTGTCTAGATAAGGACACAGCACATTATTCATTGAACAGATGAACGTAGCTAGAGCGTTAGTCAAAAGAAAAGGAACCAAAACAAACTAATAATGTCCATACCTGGTCCATAAAGTAGTATTGTAGATGTCCTATTCTTTGATGCGTACCTGATGATAGTATAATCTCAAATCATTCTTTGAGAACATCGTTGCTCCCTTCAACTAATCAAGAAAGTCATCGATCCTTGACAATGGGTACATGTTCTTGATCTTCACCTTGTTCAACTTCTTTTAATAAATAAACAACTTGATAGTTCCATCCCTTTTCTTCAAAAACAACACTAGTGCACCCCAAGGCAACACACTTGGCCTAATATATCCCTTGTCAAGCAATTCCTTCAACTACAACTTTAGTTCCACTAGCTCTGGTGTGCTCATCCTGTATGGTGCCTTTGATGCTAGTGTTGCCCTTGGTACCAACTTAATAGAAAATTACACTTTCCTATGAGGAAGAAACTCTAAAATATCTGCGGGAAATACATCATCAAACTAATGCAAGAATGATAACTATTCAAGAATTCAACATCCTCAACATCCTTACTTTTATCAATGGAAATATGCACTTCAAATAATACACACCCTTTCATGGAACTATGCTTTGCCTGCATTTTTGTAACCATTATAACTGGTGTTTCCTTCTTCTTAACTTGTAGTATTCTCTTCTTTCCATTGTCATCCAAGCACTCAATATAGTTTTCATAACCATCCAACTTAGTCCTATGAAGATACAACCAATCCATACCCAAAATCCTTTTGTATGATCCCAATGGAAGCACATGAAGATGTGTTCATGTAGGCATACCATTCAAATCAAGTGCATAAGCTCTTACCCAATGATCAATTCTTTTCATATTATCTATAGCCAACTGTACCAACAAGACTCCGCATGCACTTCTTTTCTCAAACTGCACTTATCCACTAGGTCAGGCTTAACATAACTATAATTAGATCTTGGGAACATCTAGGGATCAAAATATAAACGACTTGATCAAAAAGCATGCCATCCATCTCGGTAATGGATTCCTAGTGATCTACCTACCTTTTATCCAATGCTACATAGATCCGAGGAATGCTCTGCCTAACATCCCCAACTATTTGTCCGCCTTGAGCACTCTAGAGCTCAGGTCTACCATTGTGATATGACAAAAAATCATTCTTGTGATGCTCCTTGCCACATATCATTAGAGAAATTTTGACGACTAAAATTGGCCTCCTCAGGAAATTATAAAATAATAGTGCAAATAATAAAATAAGATTTGATTACATCCTCAAATTTTAGAGGGAAACAAGAAAAAACTACATTTTCAACCCATATTTTCAACTTATCTCCGTATGGTTCTACTCAAATTTTGAGCGAGAGAACTTGTTGGATGCAAAATTTAATTATTTTTCCAAGGAGTACCCATGATGCATACTTTCGATGGACCCTGCTACAAGAAAAATGAGAAAGACATTGGAAAACATGATTGCAATCATGTTTTTAATGTGTTTCTCATTTTTCGTGTAGTAGGGTCCATTAAAAGTATGAAACATGGGTAATCCTAGGATGAGGAACTAAATTCTTCATCCAACTAGTTCTCCCACTCAAAATTTGAGTAAATACATCAGAAGATAAGTTGAAAATATTAGTTGAGAAGGTAGTTTTATTATTTTATTATTTTTTAAACTTTTTACTTTTTTAACCCAAAAATGGTGAATCACTCCATATGTTTGACATCATCATCTTAAATATTATTAGTTCTTATAAATTTTATTTTCTTTGTAATTTTTTTTAGGCCCATTTTAGACCTTAAAATTTCTCTACTGCCAACATTGCAACTGTCTCCTACCATCACCTTTATTTTAATTTTCTCTAGAATAAGACCCATGTCCCTTCTCAACTGCATTAAACTTCTTGTAAGGAAAACCTTTCTCTTTCTCACATGCATCTTGAGGTCTTGTTTTCTTCAGTGGCCATTTACCTTTAGTCTTGTCGTGTCCCTTCTAACATTGCTTAGATTCAGTATTACAGTTCAATTGCTCATAATAGTGCTTCAACTTCCCAATGACTTCTTCCAATGATTGAGCCTCATCATACTCAATCTGATCCTTAAATGGTAACAATAATCCACTAGTAAATCTTTGGACTTTAGCTTTCTCATCCTTAAGAGATGACACATACCTCAGTAACTCTATGAGCTTAGTTGTGTACTCCTCATATGTAACCGATCCCATTTTAGCTCATAGAACTCCTCGGATTTACTATCATAGTACCTCTCTTAAAAGTACTTCTTCCTAAAAATTCTCATGAATTCATGCCAGCTCAACTCCTTTCTCCTAATGTCTCTGACCCACTTCATGAAGTTCCCATCAAATGTATGCTTTCCCTTTGAGACTGAAAATATCTATCTTGGCCTTCATGTTCTTTGTGTAATCATGTATCTCAAATAATTTCTTCCACCCAAGAAACCATGCCTTTGAATCTTCTAGATTATTTAGCTCTCCATCAAATGTAGGTGGCTTGGCTTTCTTTAACTCATATGGGAAATATCCCCTATCACTGCTCATGTAAGGATGATACAATGATGACCATGATACCTATCTGATAAAAAAAATAAAAAAAAATAGAGTAGAACTCATGGCCATTGCCTCTATTATCAGGTGAATCCAAGAATATTCCATCTCTAACTATGTCATCCCTATCTGACTTGTGCATGTCATGATACCTACTACCATATTCTCCATTAGTCATGTCCTCCTATCCTTAACTGATCTGTGATTATTGATGTATTTAGAAGTCTGAAAAGCTCTGAAGGATGTGTGCATTGACCTTTGCTTTTTTTCCCTATGCCCTAGAAAGTATCTCCTATGATTGAATAATCCTCTCATTATATGCTTTGTAACTTCTTCTCTCTTCCTTAAAACTTCTCAAAGTTTATGTTAAGTCTGATGAATACTCATCTCTTGGATGCTCATATGATCTGTAAGGGGGGTCTCATGAACTAAAATCCATTATTTTTCTAGCAATCTTTGATATTCAGCTTCCTGCAAATATACAATGTCAACTAAACCAAAATATAGACACAATCAACATACCTTAGTGAAGTTTACGGGAGGCTACCTGATTTGCAAAATCAATAAAGCTTAGCACATCACATGTATAATCATAATCACATAAATATATCGACCTCGTGCATAAAATACCAAATGCATAGAAAGAACTCATGCATGACAATGCTAACCATGATAATGCATTCAGAAGAATCACATAGACATCTCACATGCATGCATGACAACCACATTCTTCCCATCTAGTCCAAGCATTGGACCATTCTCTACTACCAATCTGTAACCACCTCTCCCACATTTACCCACTCTCGCCACCTTCAAGGGTAAACATGAGTTGAGGGAAACTATTACATGAATCAACCTCCTAAGTGTAGTTAAGGAAAAGGAATCAACAGATGAAAACTTTACCGACCTTCCTCGGGAGCTACATGACCCATAAGAGCTCAACAACCATTCTAGGTAACAAAACCTTGAGCCAAATTTCTTTTTAGTGATATGGACTTTGATTTTCTTGCATAAGAGGGCAATCCAGTGACTAAAACCCTCCCGTTTCATGGATAACCCCCCCTCCCAATGACTGTAGTCTAAAATTCCTAGTCTATCGCATGTGACACTGAAATTTGAGCCATTTTTTCAGGGCTAGGATCCAGATCTCTGCCCAAAACTTGATATAACTTTCTAGAATGATTAATGACATCAGGAAAAATCCATTAATCCAAATATTAGACAAAAAACATGACCTAACCAGGCCCAATCATGACAAACATTTCATCAAACACATAGTGAGCATGTATTATATAGGTCATAAATGAATATCTAAACATAGACATCTAAAACTTATTTGAGAATCATCAAGAAGGACTAATTCCCCCTCAAAATAATTGTAATAACATCTATTAGTTCATGCATTCAATAACCATTAATTTACCAACCATAACATGTTAAAATCCATAACTATAATCTGTCATGAAACCACGCTTATAACCAACATTTAATGAAAATAATAACAATGATAGAACAACCATCAAACCACATAATAACAAGTACATTTACTCATAAAATACAAGAAGAAAAGAGATCTTATTAACATATGAAAAAGTCAACCAAGTCAAGGAATTCCATGTGCCACCCAACCATAGATTGGGCTGAACCAAATCTTTCTTTCAGCCAATCGCCCTCGCGCCATATTCCAAGCGTGAATGTGGAACTCACAACAAAACAAACAAGGCTTTGTCAGGAATTACTACAATCCTACTGAAACTGGTCAAGGGACTTCTAAGCCTGATATAGAAACCTACATAACCAGGATTTAGCACAATGCTTCCATTGCTAATCAAGGGATTCATAGACCCAAAAAAAGAAAAATACACTAGTAGGATTTACTGCAATCCTGCCATAACTATTCAAGGGATCACTAGGCACTAAACAAGCTTGGATGTTTCCATTTCTTCACCAATACCTTAACGAATTTGTGCATCTCTGCTGCCAATATTGGTCAAGGGATTCCTACGCCCCTGGGATTTTTACTGAGAGCACCTCACTCTATTCCAAAACCATCTAACAATCCAAAGCTCAACTAAGTAAAAGAACCCCACCACACCATGGCTATCTAGAAATGGCAGGAAAAAGATGAAGCCATTATCACACATGGAAAAACCCATGCCAATGAAAGAAAGAGAACCAAATATGCACATACATGCATAATTCATGTTTAAACTAGCAAGTAAAGCATACATGAAACTCAATACCTACAAGTAATCCCATTGTAGCAGCTTGATGTAGCTCTCCCTTTCTTTCATTTACTCTCTTGTCATTCTTGTGCCTTCCTTTGTCAATGTTAGAGTGCTCCAAGAATTATCTAAGTTTTTAAGAGTATGAGAGAGTAGAGAGAATAGAGAGAGCTCCGAGACTAAACTCACAAAAGTTTGTGAACTGATTCTCAAAATCCTTTTTATCATTAAGGCCTCTAATTTCTTCATTTTCCTATGTTTTCCCTCAATTTCCTTCTCATGCAAATTTGTGACCTTTCATCTCCCTTTTCACCTATTTTCCTTTATTTTCATAAATAAATTCCAATTAATGCCTCTTTGCCTTTTCAATGTCTTTGTCAAAGCCTTTACCAATTTCCTTAGCCATAATAATAAAATGAACACACACTAGGATGTTTTTCCCAACATTTATATTGATATACATGTCCCATGACCTTGGTTTTATCTCTCCTATATTAACTTTATTACATGAACTTTTAACCTGAGGTTGTTACAGTTTCATATTCACATAATTTCAAATTTTAAGATTCAAATATGGGGAACTTGCATTGGATCCCTTTCACTTCTCTCGGATTTTCAATCACTTGCAATAAAGTCAACATGTGGCTCAATCTCGCGAGGAAAAACATCTTGAGCTGACTGCCCCATAGAAAAAAAATTCCTTACAGGTCCCTAATAAGCTCCAAGTTTTGGAGAGCTTTACTTTGGCATGATCAGTTGTGGCTACAAGTTTTGGAGAGTTGTATTGTGGCATGATCAGTTGTGGTCAAATATCTTGTGCATAAGATGGCTATGAGGCATCTCAAAGGAATGGACAACAACGATAAAAAATACCATGCTCATGGAAATTGAATGTTAGTTTTGCAGTCTTTTTTTTTAACAAATACCATGCTCATGGAGATTGAATGTTGGTTTTGCAATCCTTTTTTTCAAGTATTTAATTATAAGTATAGTAAATGTCAAAAGAAACGGATTATTATAAAACATGGAACAAAATCTCTTTATGAGCTTATTTCTTATCTAGACCTAGTATATAGTATAACTCTAAACAAGTGTATTTTATCTTTTGAAAATAGTCCCCACACTGGAAATGTGGCCTACAATATAAATTATATGATTTGTTTTGTCGGAGTCATCTTTGATAGGATGTATCAAACATGAATTTTAAATGAAGGAACAAGTTTATGGATAAACCATTACAAAAGGGATACTTGAGGTATATCATGCCAATCATGATATTTCACAAAATATTTATTTAATCTTACTATCGAAAATCAAAAGATTTTTTTTTTCAATTGTAAAGAAATAAATCCTGGTAGGAGTTGTACCAAGGTATGTTGAGTTCATCAAGTAGCTTGAGAAAATGTTTAATATGGAAGGAGGTTCTCATAACGAATCCAAATTACCTCTCTCTCAAAAATAAGCTTCATAAATACAAGCATTCTCCTACTAGAGGATTCTTAAACTAGTGATGTAATGCTGAATAAACAAGGGTCAAGAATTGGTCTAGAAAATTAGGGAAATAATGGCTGCACTCTTGTCACACTTGTAGAGTTCCTACAATGACCTCAACTCATCAAACTACCACTTCAGTACCTTATCAACAAATGAGGCACATCTTCAGAGAAGAAAACTATTTAATGTTAGCTTTTTTACCACTCAAATTGTATGGTCTGTTACTCTTTCTTTTATCAAGGGTACCTATGGAAAATGTTCTCTCTTGCATTTGGTGAACAGGGTTGGATACGGACATGTAGCCTTAGTGAAACAAAACAATTTCAATTTTAGCATTACATCATCCACATATTACCGCTCTCTTAAAATATGAGTAGGAGCTGAATATCTTCATTATTGGTGCTTATCTCTTGATTAAATACTTTGATATTTATAGTGGCAACATTAGGTCATCATTTAATTACAACGTTATACAATTTGTTAAGGGAAGTATACGAAGGGTGATTTATGTAGTCAATGTAGCTGCTATTGGAGAGAATGTGGTCTTGATGATTGAGCTAATATGTGATGATTGTGATTGAAGAAATTCGAAGTGGATGCTGGTACTGAGTTTTTTGTTTTGCAACTAGAAAGGAATCACCAAAAATTTAGATCCAGGGGACAATTAATAAAAGGACATCCTACTTAGCCTGTTCATTTGTATCTATTAATTCTAAAAGGGAAGTTATTCATTATGAAACAAAACATCCAGGTTGAGAATGGGACCAAGCCTTCATAGAACTGACATGTTGGTAAGAAAAAAAATAATTTGAATTGGTTTTGGGTATGAGAAAAAGAATTGAGTGGCTCCACAATTGGTGTTCCCCTGAACATGCCTTGCTTCATGTGGACTTGAAATTCCTCTTTTCCAAATGTACCAACTAGATCCAATGTTATATATGAAGATGATCTTATTGGTTTTGAGTAAGCCAAGGAAGTTAAGGTAAGTAGTTCTATGACAATAGAGGAGAAAACTGAAGCAGTATATAGGAGGTGACATGAAGATAATTGGGGGCAAATTAGGATAGCTTTTGCAACAGTATGAAATGGCCCTAGCATAGATGGGAGATGATTTTATGTTTCATTTGTTTGAAAAATATAAGGATATGGTGACTGTTGTGAAGAACCCTTGCAATATTAATATCATTCAATGAACTGTTATGAAGAAGCCCTTGGCCAATGTAACATGGAATTAGTTGAGGATGAGAAGAATATCAAGACTTTATTCAAATGTGGTAAGGCACGGGTTGCTCTACCATAGACTGATGATGCAAGAGAGGACTTTCACAAGGTTAGGAAAATTTCTCATGAATATATGGAAATGATATAATGATTATTTTTTCATTTTAATAATCCTATCGACATTTATTTGCACCTTTTGGGGCAATTACTAGTTCATAATTTTCACTGACATGGTCTATTCTATTTCTAATTTATAGTGGATTTCATGTCCATATAAAAATTTATGAGTTCAACAAGATTGACAATAGAATATGATAAAAAATTCATTTTCTTGGTTAGAAAACTGGAAACTTATCCACATATACCAGGAATATAAAATATTTTCATACATTTTTATAAATAATTTAAAAACATAACTTTAAAGGGGTATATGAGCTTAAAAGACAATTATTCAAAAATATAAGAACATTTATAAATTACAAAATGAGTGGATATAAAATTCTTACTTTATTCCCACATTCATTGAAATATGTTATTATGTGTAAGCAAATGTTTATTTAATTATAAATATATAATAAGAATAAGAATAAGAATTTATTTTAAATTCACGGCTAATATAAATACTAAATTTGTTTATGAATATCATTCTTCAATTTATAGAGGTGTACATTTTCTACCCCTCTAATTTTGAACACACACACACACATCTATATATAATGAAATGGCTACTAAATGTAGATAATCATAAATCCATCATAAGCATCATAATATTGAATTCGAGAAACATTTCACATTAGGTAGAGTAATTTTAAGAAAAAATAAACTAAATTTTAACTTTACTTCAAATTATTATTATTATTGATTATAAAAAAATAATATATGAGTTAAGTAATATTATTTACAATGAATATTCACCCTTAAATTGATGGAAATTCTTAACTTGTAAATAACTTTGCTACATTACCATGGCTTATCAATATGAAATACACAATATGACAATTGTTGACATGATATCTATTTTAATTAATTAATTTGAGAAATTAACTTCAACCCTTGATTTGTGTGTACTACTATGAATATTACAACATATTCCATTGACGTTAAATCTCCACCATCTACCTAATACTTCTGAAAGACCTATTCTGAAATAGACATGCATATAGGCATAAATAAGTAGTTAGATATATAATATAAAATAATATAAGATACAAAGTACTCATCAATATCAATATGATATTATATATAAATATGTAGTTGGGATACGCAATTAAGTTACCTTGAGAATTACTAGTTCAAAAGCCTAAGGCAAGAATATATAAATCAATGACTAAATTACTAGCTTTCCAACAGTCTAAAGCAAGAAGATCTAAATCAATGACTATCAGAGTACTGAAGAGGAATGTATTTACCTTATTTTGTCAAATATTCATAAAAACTAAATTGCAACATTTCTTACATAACCATATTCTCATGAATAGGTTACAAAATAGTAGACAAAAATGATACATGATTGTATTCTTTTTCGATGTCATCATTTGTAATGATTTCATGTGATATTTCTTCTTCTTCTTTGGAATAGCTGGAGTTCTTGTTAATTCTTCAAATATTGGAGTATCTGCCCAACTTTCTCTATGGTAAGGATTTAACTTACCATGGGTTTATTTTCCCTAGTCACATGGGACCATATATTCTTAATTATGTTTTTGGAAACTTCTTGTTGTTTATTTTCTTGAGAAAATGGAGTCACATGCAGTAGAGGAGAACCTAGTGGAGATTTATAAGTCGTGACTATCCTGTAAAGAACCAAACTATTTTCTGGTGAAGCTTTCCACTTTTCTTAAAGCAATTTAGGTAATGATCAAGTATACACATATTTCAAAAAATGCTATACACTATAAAGAGACAATCTAGAATATAATTTGTGATCTAGAAAAAATACTTACCAGAATAAAGAAATTCAGCTAGAAACCCAAAGATGAAAACCATTTCCACATAGATTCTGACATATGTTGTAATATCTCACCCTAGATTTTCATGAAAATTAAAATGAAACATTCCCAGAGAAGATCCAATGGCCTAAAAGAGGGTAAACCCCAAAGATATAGTGACAAGCTTGGAAGCCTCACCAAAACATGAGTTGTGGCTAGAGCCTCTATAAATGGATTGAAAGAGGGAGACCAAGGCTTCAAGAGCACACCTACATTGTCATATTATAAATATGTTTTGTTAGAATACCATGCCTTATTAATACCATCTACCAAAAAAGCCATAACCAATTTAATATCATAGTTGTTTATATGACATTTAAAATAAAAAATTGTTCAATTAAAATGGCAGAAAGAGTAAAATTACTTTTGAGATAAATCTCAATATTTGATTTGTGACTATTCCTCAGAATATTCTAAAATATTTAATAGAGGTTAAATCCCCATTAAGTAAATTAATATTCATGAAGCTCTATTCCAAAATTAACATACCTATAGACGTAAATATTATTTTAAAATAAATAAACAAGTTTTCACAATATTAAACCAACCCAACACTAATATTTATTAAATGTCTAATATTAAAACAACCCAACGCTAGATTCCCTTCGGGGTCGTTCAGCCTAGATATTTCCATGGATATAGTGCCACCCGTTGACCAGGGTGTTCGTGAACCACAACATAATATATATATATATATATATATATATATATATATATATTTACAATATTTTTTTCATAATATAATATTTAAGAGTATTTATTATAATTTATAATTTATATATGAATAATATTAATATTTATATATATAGCAAATATATTAATAATAATTTTCTATAATCCTATTAGAATTAATTTTAAAATATAAGTACATCTATATAGATCTATCTTATATCCAGGTTTGTTAAGCATAAATATGGATCAAATCTATCAAGATGCAAATCCATTTTTTACTACAAAAGAAGAAAAAAGGTTTCCTATCTTGATAGATGCAAAGTTAAGATGGATTTAAAGTTAAAATGGATTTATGTGGATTTTGAGCAACATATTAGTACAAGGATTTTTTATTTTCTCTTATTTTATATAATATATACCGTAGTTGACATTGAAATGTTAGTACATACCTTCTTGTACACTCAAATAAATAAATATATATATATATATATATATATATGGTTATCTATTTGTTTATATATCAAAACGTTAAGATCAATTCCAAATTAAAAATTGAAGACATCACAAATTCCTCTTATATCTTGAAGTAGAAAGCATTGTTGGACACCTAATCCTGCATGGGTGGGTTTGGAATGTGAACAACCACTGGAGTCCAAGAGACATTGGAATATGAATCCAACAACCATGTAAAATGTATTATAAATGAACATATTCTGAATAGTAAATAGAATCTAATGTGTATCTTTCATATAGTTGTTTGCATTCCATGTGAGTTTAACATGGTATCATAGTTGCGGGAGAATTATGTCCTACTATAATTTGAGCCACTTGTTTTATGGACTTTCAAAATGTAAGTTTTGTCTTCGTGCGTGTCAGAACTGCCATTACTGTTCTCACTGCATGTTGTCACCAGTGCCCCTTCAAGGAACCGTTACAACCTTTCTATATACTGGTGTCACTGGTATATTCCTGGCTATAACATTCAATTTTGTCAGCCACTCTAGGCTAGTGTTGTAGTGAACGGCACAAGCAACTCGCATGATTAATGGTTATGCATGACCAATCATTACTTCTTTTTTTGTGACTGGACTGCTCTGGCACATTCAGCTGCTCATTCTGCATGTAATCTTTGCATCTAGAGCAGACTAAATGCTCAGAATGACTTTTGTGACCCTCGCTTTGACCCCATGCTGGAGGCTTTTGCATTTGGGTTCCAGAACTAATGTTTTCAATCGGTTTTGTTGATGATATAAGGATCCTTAGTGGCAGATGCATTAGAGGAAAGGCATTGTATTATTTAATATTGACATAAGGAAAATATGTCATACTTCGAATTATGGTTAATACTGACAGCCTTTGCAATGTCGACACCTTTTTTCTTCAAATGAGAGCAATAAATCGATGAAATTGATGATGGAAAGCATTTTTTGGTCCAATATGCAGCGAGTAGCTTGCCATTAAGCTTCGCAACCCTATCTCTCTCCTCTCCTCCTGCACTAGAAGCCTATGCTTATGCCCATTTTGTGTGAGTCTTTGTAACTTCAACATTCTACAGAGTCATAGAACCACTCAATAAAAATGGCTCGAGGACACTTTTCTTGACAATTTTAGTAACAAGGTTTTTGGTGAAGCCGACATGAGTTTGACATACTTTGCTGGAGGCTAGAAATCCTTCCAGCTCAAGGTGCACTGAAACAGGCGACAAGGTGTTGAAAGGATCAACGAGCTTAGTAAAAGGACACTGGGTGAAAAAGGAGAGAGAATTTTAGATTAGTTTGATGGTTTCGTTTGTATCCATAGCCATTGATAAAGTACTCTAAAGTACATTTTTGGGTATTCTCCCTTTTTCATCTCAAAGTGTGGTTGTTCCTCGTTGTTTTGATCATTTATAGTGTGAAGTTATGTTGTGAGTTTGATTGGCCACTTAATCAACAGGTTCCCAACTCTTTGCAAACAATTTTCTATCATTGAGTCCCTCCAATGCCTTGTCGTCTTGTCATAGATAAATAAAAATAACAATATTCTAAGATATTAGTGCCTAACTGTATCCAAACTCTGGAGGTCAATTTTGTCTCAAAATTACTGAGGTGTTGGGGCATACCATATATAACTGCTGAAGATGACGTAGGTTTACTGATGGTTGGCTTTGGACTTTGTCTCGGGATTTTGTATGAAAAGGATAAAAGTCTGATAAGGAAACAAGGTGTGCCTCCATCTTAAGATGGGAACAATAGTGAAAACAATTATCATTGTTAATGTTATTTGTTGAACTACAGTATGTTGGATATCCATGATTATGGTTGGAGTAAAATGGGTTATGCCTGTCATCCGTTTATATAATGGAAAATGGTGTTCTATTCTAACTTAAGGTATTAAAGCATCGATGACCCATAAGAAAGATAATGGCATCAAAACTCCCAATTTCCTTGTTTGGATGAGTTGATTTTGTATATAAGAATTCTCTGCTTCTGATTTTCTCCCATAGAAAAGTTGATCCTAATCGTTTCTCCAAAGCCTACCATCAAGGCTTCATATTGTGTGTAGAAGAAGATAGTGCATAATTGCTAGAGAAGACTTTGGTATATAGTGATACAATTGAAGCTCACAATCTTTATTTTCCAGTTGTTAAGAAAAATGGCTAAGCTTGAAAGAATATTAGAGTTATTGAAAACTCTAATCAGGTCCACTACTGACAGCACAATCAAAATTAGCAAAGCCTCTCTTTCGGACATTCAAACCTGTCTGCAAAATGCACATGAAAAGATAGAGTTTCTGTAGCTTGAATCACAACTGCAATAGAAGAATTACAACAATGGAGTCATCATTCTGAACCTGTTTCTGTTCAAAACATTGAAACAAACTCCCATAAGCAACAAGTTGATTCAGATCCAATGCCGAATGAAGTAGAAATGTCACATCCAGATGCAGAAGTTCAATCTGCACTTCCCAAGCCCATCATCAGACCTTGGGAAGAGCTTATCCATTAAAAGCACAGAATAAGTCTTGGATATGATAAGGAGGTTTCCTTTCATATTCCAGATTATTCAAAGCCCATTCAGTTTTAGAGTGATGGTTTCCTTCATGACAGTTCACCTTCAGTTGTTCCAGATTCTTCTCCTCTTCCACAGCAACAACAACAGATTGTTAAATGCCAACATTGTTACTGCATTGGCCATACAAAAGATCATTGTTTTGATCTTCATCCATGTAAGCATTGTCATAAAACCAATCATTCTTTAAACACATGCTTCAAAAACAAACCTCCTTCAAGAACAAAGATTCATCTTGGATGGATCGCTTCTGGGCAATGGGCTTTAACAACCTAGAAGATATTTCACTCATACAATAGGATTTGTTCTCGAATATTAAAAATTCTTGCAGTTGAGATATATTCATCTTCTCACCTTGTATCTGACAATGGTGGAAATGATGGTAATCTACAAGATTCAAAGCCACATCAAGTGAGCCTGAGCCACAACCTGCCATATCAGATTCAAAGTTGTAGAAGAGACAAAGATGCCCCTGAGCATGCCTTCACTTGATGATCAGCCTTAAACCATCTATGCGGGGTTGAGACATCTCTTCAAAGAAATGCAGACACTTCCTTTAGCAAAAGACTTCATCTTCTTTCTAGTTTTCGAAGAGTTCTAGGAATTGCATTAAGCATTCTAGAGTTGGTGGTCATCCATAAACCACTACAGGTTGTAGACCTCCCTTTCTCAGGTTGAAGGTTTCCCTCTTCAAAGCATTAGGGACACTTCCTCTTGGAGAATATTTCAACTTCTTGCAGGACTCGGAAGAGTTCCGGGAACAACACTAAGTGTTCTAGTGTTGGTGGTCATCCTTAAACCACCCCCACTTATACCAACATTTCAGAGAGCACATTTAGCTTAGTCTTGCCATGCATTTTGCACATTTTGTTTTACAACTCCCTTATTGGACTCATGCATAGCCCTTTGGATTAAGGGGGGAATGTTGGACACCTAATCCTTCATGGGTTGGTGTGGAATGTGAATAGCCACCAGAGTCCAAGAGCCATTGGAAGATGAATCCAACAATCATGTACAATGTATTATAAATGAACATCTTGTGAATAGTAAAGGAAATCTAATGCTTCTCTTTCATATAGTTGTTTGCATTCCATGTGATTTTAGCAAGCACTAAGAACAATTTTGGCTCTTTCTCCCATTCATATTGAAATATTTGATTTACAATTTACAATTTTTAATATTTGATTTATTAATAATTTTTAAATGTTATATATCAATTATATATTAAAAATAAAATAAATAACATATCTCCCTCTTCATATAAGTGAAATAAGGAATTTTTTTATTATAAATTACTTTATTTTTATTTATATAAAGTTGTTCTTGATATATTTTTGTATTAAATATTTTTTTTCTAAGTAATATTGATCTATTGATATGGTACAAAAAAGTTACAGAGAGGCCTGGCCTCAGAGTTGTTGATCATCTGTCATCATCAAAGTTGAAACTGTTTGTTTTGGACTACCCCAACATAGGGGAAACCAGTCCAAGAAGCCTGTAAAGACTGCCCCTATTATGGGGGAACCAGCCATTGAACTAGAAAAAACTATAGTCGAGTAGACCTTGGTTTTCCTGAAAAACAAAAATAGAATGCAATTCTAGAACCAAAAGACAGGGACATAACCAAGAGACAAAGAGACATGTCCACCTGGCAGAGACTCAACCAGAGGATCCAAGACACATGGCGGAGAATCAAGACACATCCAGACCACAAAACCATGAAACCACAAAACAGTGAGACTTATCCACTTGGAAGCCGGACACCTTTGCAAGAGGCCACGCGTTAAGCCGGTGGCTCCTCCGGAGCTGGCTCCTCCTCAATCTGGCAAGAAAATTGATACCAGTCGTCATCCTCATTAGACACGCCTCGTCCCTGAGTAGGTGGAGCTTCCTCAGTGCCTTCTGCATCTATCTGTCTCTCATAAGTGTCATTCTACCCGCTGCCTGATGCTTTCGTGCCGTTATGCTTGTCCTCCTCACTTGAAGTGTCACCAGCTTTAGCCTTGCCATGCAGAGCCTTTCTATTTTCACTTTGCTACTTGTTTCCCGGGATGCTGATAGCATGGCTACCAAGCACTTCCTTGGTCTTCTTGTCCCTACGACTTAACAGAGGAGATTGCATCACAAACTCTTCCTCGAAGGAAATTGTGATAATTACAGTGATTGTAGGCCTATTTAGGGAACTACAGAAGCGAAATTGAGTGCTGTGAGGGACAGGAGAAGGGGGAAGTGGGAAATCCATAGAGCGAACAGCTTTGTCCCTCCTACCTCTGCCACTTCTGGTATTCGGGTAACGATAAGTGGGGTAAATGAGCGGGTTGGGCATCTCAGTGGTTGAGTCTAGGGAATTAGAGGCAGAGCTGGTCGAAGCTTGTGAGCGGGTAAATCCTCCACGAGTTCCTCCGCGTCTACTGTGCATGCAGTGCTTGAGGCGAGCCATGGTATAATTGAAAGATATATTGATAGCAGAGGAATTGCTGGAAAGGTGACACTGAGGCTGATCAGGGGTGGTCGGGCCTCGGTCTAAAAGACAGTGACTGGAATGCAAAAAATGGAAACCATTACCAAGATCCAGGCAAGGAAGAATCAGGCAGCAACTGCCTGTTGCAGTTCTAATGCACGGTTCAGCGGCTTGCAGAGAACATACGCCATGGAGAAGAGGAGGATTAACAAAACGATCTGCAGGGGCCATGGTGAAGAGGGAGGTGAATTTGTCATAGCTTTTAGGGTCATTAATTATCACTTGAAATGTGTTATTAATCCGCCTATGGTAAGCTCTCAGGACGATGCATCTAGCCAGATGGCTCTACCTTCCGCTAGCGGTTCGTCTTGTCACCTTAATTACCATTGTTGACACCCGCATCTGAGTGTGTTTCTTCTCAATTAGCAATTTCCTCTTGGACCAGATCATTGAAATCCTGCAATTGATGTGTGTTCGCTATAGTGCTAAGAGCTCCCACTTGAAGACTCTTAGCACTATCAATGCCAATGTTTGCTAAGAAGTCTGCTACTTTGTTACCAGTCTAACAAATGTGCCTGATGGTTACTGCTCGATGAATGAATAGCCATTGTTCAATCTATTCCAACCTTTCTGCCAATCTCCAACTGTTACCCACTTTGTGTGTTGGAGTTCCCTGTAAGATTTGATTGACCATGTTAATTAAAATCTGAGAGTCCCCTTCAGTTATGAGTGGGAAGAATCTATTGCTCTCAGCAAGGAGAAGTCCTTGCCATATTCCTTCTAATTCAGCTGAGTTTTTTCTATCCCAACCAATTGACTCCATAAATGTTTGGAGAACATTGCCCTTGTGATTTCTGAATATTCCTCCAAATCCTGCTTTACCAGGATTTCCTTTTGACGCTCCATCAAAGTTGAGGTGTACCATGGGTGGTGCGGGTGGAGTCAATCTGTCAAGTGTAGCTCCAGATGGAGAGATTTTGCTTTGGTGTTCCTGCTTGTGGTTCCGCACAAGGTTCCAGTTCACCCATATATTTTGTTCTTGTGGAGTGGAGAGGAAATCATCATCAAGCCATGTTTGGAGCATCAAGGTTTCTCGTATGTTTTGACATATGTTGTTCCATAGAACTTCTATAGGAGAGGAATGGTCCTTGAAGATGAGACTATTTCTCTCTTTCAAGATTTTCCACATGAGGAAACCTGGTATTATCTTTCATAAGGCATTTAATATTTTTCTTTTATAAGGGTGAGGTGCCCAAGAGTGAATAGTGATGGTGGAATTCTCCTTATTTCGTCCATCTCTTTGACATCTGAAGCTGACTTTCTCCCAAAGTCAGGTTGCTAACAAACATGACTTTAGGAGATATTCCTTAGTTTCTTCTACCTGTTCACAATTTGGGCATATGCAAGGTCCGTGAAAACTCTGTTTCCTTAGATTATCCCAAGTAAGGATTCTGTTTTGGCACAACAAGCAGAGGAAGGTGGAGATTTTTGGCCAAATTGGGGGATCCCAAACTTTGTTCCAGAGGCTATCCTTGATAGTATGGTCCCTTAGTATTATATGACATGCTTCTTGGGATGTGAAGGTTCCTCTCGTTTCATAATCCCATCTAATGATATATTTCTTATTAGAGTGGCATATTTTCCTGGTTTAGAGTTCTGTGTCCAGGCTATCCTTGATGGACTACGTGCCTTGCCCAAGAATGAGGTTTGAGCTTAGCCATTGTCTGTAACCTTGGGTGTGAGCTGCCTCCCAAAATTTATTTACTTTGATCATCGATTGCTCTACCCATTCCTGAAGCTGGTGGGGTGTGAGTAGGTCCTTCAATTTGGGTCTTTGCTCCTAGGAATCCTCCCAAAACCTTACATTATCTCCATTCCTGATTTCCCAAAAGTTGTGTTGTTGAATTAGATCTTTATGCTGTTTGGCAGCATTCCAAATTAGAGAGCCTGTGCCAACTTCTTTGAGCCGAATTAAATCATCTACTAGTCTATTGTTAGCATATTTAGTTGTCCAGAGGATTTCCCATGGATTATATGGGTTCGAGATCCATTTCCACCTGTTGTGTGCTCCCATGACCTCATTGCTATGCTGAGGATCCCATAATCCAATGCCTCCAAATGTTTTTGGGTGGCAAACTATTTCCCACTTTACCAGAGCCCATTTTCTCTTTTGTTTCGTATTTCCCCATAAAAAATCCCATTGAAGATTTTTTATTGCTTTAAGAACCATTTGGGTGCTACTAGTACTAAGAAAAGGTAGAGCATAATAGATTGTAGCACTGCTTTGATTAATACTAGGCGGCTCGCCATGTTGAGAGCTTTGAAGTTCCAAGAAGAGATACGGGCTTCCAGTTTTTCCAAGAGTAATTTCTAGGATGAGTGCTTTAAGGTAGAGGCTATCATTGGAGCACCCAGGTATTTGGAGGGGAGAGATGCAATCGAGAAGCCAAAAATTCTAGCTATGGAGGATTGAGTGATGGAGGGTGTGAGAAAGAAAAAAACTTGGGATTTTTCTTTGTTAATGCAGGCGCCAGAGGCATCCGAAAAATCAAATTAAGTGGACTTGAGTTTGAGGGCTTCTTGGACCGAAGGGTGACCAAATAACATATTGTCATCCATGAATTGCTGGTGGGTGAAAGCAGGGGTATTTGGAAAAGAAAGGCCACATAATTGCTGGGTATGAAGGGCATATTTGATATATCGTCCAAGACCTTTCTTCATTGTAACGAATAGAAAGGGTGAGAGAGGGTCCCATTGTCGGATACCTCTAGATGGGTGGGAAGGGGTAGAAGGGATACCATTGACTAGAATTGAGAAGAAGGTTGAGGTGATGAGATTCATAATCCGTCTAACCCATGGGGTAGTAAATCCAAAGGCTAGCAACATTTTTTGAATATATTTCCAACTTAAAGTATCGAAAGCTTTTGAGAGGTCTATTTTTAAGAGCATACCTACCTTTTTGGACTACTTTAAAGAGTGAATGATTTCATGAGTGAGAATAATGCCATCCATGATCTGCCTTCCTTCCACATATCCTGATTGCTCCGGTGATATAAGTAAGGGAAGCAAGGGCTTGAGGCGTGTGGCAATCACTTTGGAGACGATTTTATAAATGACATTGCATAATGCAATAGGTCAAAAATTTTCTGATTTTTGGTTGTGCTCCTCCTTAGGGATGAGGGCGATGAAGGTGGCATTCAAGGAAGGAGGCATCCATCTACGTACTCTGGATTCCTCGACTACTTGCCAGACTTCTTCCTTGATTAGATCCCAGAATTTGTGAAAGATGTCTAAAGTGAAGCCACCTGGTCCAGGTGATTTCCCTACTTTGAGTTGTCACATAGTTGTCTCCACTTCCTATAAAGATATCGGCCTAAGGAGGATTTGATTTTGTTCCTCGATTATAATCTTAGGAATATTCCTAGTGATTTTCTCTATAGCTGGCAACTGATGAATCTGTGGTTCCTGATGCACCATCCAAAAGTGGGTGAGGAGTTCCTGTTCTATATCCTCATGCTTTTCTAGATGTTCCCCTTCTCAATTTTGGAGGTGAGTAATGTTGATGTGCATTCTCCTTTGGATAGCGGTGTGGTGGAATAACTTTGTATTGCGCTCACCCTCTTTAAGCCGTCTGATCCTTGACTTTTGTTTCTAAAGTATCTCTGCCTAATTTTCTCTTTCTGATATTTGTGTTTGTATTTGGTGTTCTTGTTCTGCTAGGGCTTCAGATCTACCTTCAGATATGATTCTCTGCTGTAATTTCTGAATTTCTTGTTCAAGAGCGTCTTGTGCTTGAAAGATATTGTCGAAGGTAAAGTGATTCCATTGTTTTATGTTTTTCTTGAGATTTTTTAGCTTTTTTTGGAGCTTATACATTTTTGTGCCTTCCGGTGGATTGAAATTCTTCCATGTCTCTGTAATCAGGTTGTGAAAGTCTGGGTCATTCAGCCAGAAAGCTTCAAAGCAAAAGGGCCTGTGAACATTGTCTCCCAGTCTTTGCCAATGAAGTCTAATAGGCTAGTGGTCTGAGCCAGAGAGTGGCAAGATAGAGGCCGAGAGGTCCCCTCCAAGATGTATTACATTGTCAGAGAGAAGGAATCTATATAACCGAGATGTTATTTGGTGGGCATCTGAATGTTTGTTGTTCCGTGTGTATATGCCATTATTGAATTCCATATCTATGAGCCTATTTTTATGGATGTAGTTTTTGAATTGAGTGCTTTCACAGTCCAGCTTGACCCGTCCTCCTCTTTTTTCCTTCAATTTTTTTATCATGTTGAAGTCCCCTCCTGTGATCCAAAGTGGGTGGGATCTTTCTGAGTTGATCTGAGTTAAGGTGTTCAGTGTGTCTACCTTGTTTGTTGCCTCCTGGGGAAAGTAGACATTGGTTAAGTGTCCATGAACATTTGTCCCTGTTATATGGAACATGGCTTGAATAAAGTGCTTACTAGCATGTATGTTAGTATGTGTTATAGCTCTATCATCCCAAACTATGGCTAGCCCTCCTGAGGCTCCTATGGCTTCCACAGCCACTTCATTGCTTCCTGGCCATGCTTTGACGAGAATCTGGTCCAACGTTGTGGAATTACACTTGGTCTCCTGCAAGAATAGAACTTGAGGCTTTTCCTATTGTAACATATTCCTTATTAGTCGACCCTTTCCTGGGCTATTGAGCCATCTAATGTTCCATGAGATGAGTTTCATGATACACGATTGGGAAGGGGATTATAATATTTGGTAAGCTTGAAGGATCTTCCATATTCCACCAGCATCTCCCCTATGTGGATGGTTCTTTGAAGATATGTTTTCCTTCCTCGTTTATTATTGTCTTTGAAGATATTCCTTCCATCCCACTGACTGCCAGTTTGGATACCTAATGATCTTTGCTTCCGTGCTCTTGAGATAATTACCTCTAAGTTCTCTAGCTGTTGCTCGGGATCTTGTCATATTCCTTTTTCTTACATACATGTTCAAGTCCCAGTATATCTAGATCTCCGATGTCGAAGCTCTCTGGTTCCTCTTCCATGTGTTGAACTGCTTCTTGTTCTGCCTCCGTATCATCTACAATCGTGAGATGCATTTGTGTGCTATCTATCTCCATTCCTTGAACATTCCTTTTTGGTGGGTTACTAGGAGAGG
Source organism: Pinus tabuliformis (assembly GCA_031772625.1). Lineage (NCBI taxonomy): Eukaryota > Viridiplantae > Streptophyta > Pinopsida > Pinales > Pinaceae > Pinus > Pinus tabuliformis. The sequence goes on along the minus strand of CM062817.1, from coordinate 1,159,400,304 downwards.
GTGATTTGAGAGCTACGTGTTGCTTGGAAATGAGGGCTTTCTTTGAGCTTAAGGGAGTAGAATGGGGGGTAGTCTTAGGAATGGCTTCAGGTTGCTCCTGGTTATCTAAGATATGAACCTCCGACTGGGGGAGAGTTTCAAAGCTGTTACTTGTTGATGGCAAGGAGGTGTTGATGACAGGTTTTTTGACTAAGGAAGAGGGATTTTTGTGGGTCTTTTTGAGATTGGAAACTTTTGTGAACCCATCCGAGTCAAGTTTGTCCATTGTGGAGGTGGTCATGGATTTCATATTAGAGGGACAGTCTCGAAATAAATGGCCCAGGGCGTGGCATTTTCTACAGCAGAATGGTACATGCTTGTAATCTATTGTTTGTAACCATTCATAATCACCGTGGCAAATGATTACCACATCCGAGAGAGCTTTGCTGAGGTGCATGTATACACAAACCCACGCATAGGATGTGTATCACTTAATTTTTGTGTCCTCTACCACTTTGATGAATTCACCTACGCCATTCCCAATGTCTTGCAAAGAGTCTTCATCCCACTACTCCAGAGGGAGAGAATAAAGGAGTAGCCACACCGGGGCCCAACTCAGATTTTCTTTGTCCGGGTTAAAAAGCTTAATCCATTCTCACAGCTATAGTCCTACTGCAATGAAAAAATATGGTCTACCGTCCAGTACCCTGTTTCGGTCCTCCAAAAAATTGAAAATGGTAGTAAAGAAGCCCTTAGGCCCTAACTGCCGAGTTATGTGCCCTTTTGGTTTCCATTTGGCTAATATCCAGCCATGCAGTGCTTTCTCCATTGGCCAAAAGCCTATGAACTTTCCTATCAAAGCATGATCCTTCATAAACTCGATCTGAGTGTTGATCCACTGACTTGGGAGCTCGATTTTAGGTTTTTCAACTGCTACAGGCTTGCAGGTGGTTGACGTCACTCTTGGTTCTTCAGTTTTGTTGTTATTCCTTGGTGCATTTTCATGTTCTGTTGCTATATCTTCTTGATGGTCCTTCCTGACATTTTCCATTTGTTGCAGGGCGTTTTCTGTATCAGCAGGGTGGGGGGGTGGGTGGGGGGGCACCATGTCCTCCCCCTGAGGGGGTTCCGTCGCTTGGTAGATATTACTTATCATGCTGTAGTTGTCTTATGGTTGAAGGTTAATGGTAGAATGGCATAGTCTATAAAGGTTTGCCGGTTGCAGAGTAGTATCAAACCCTGATCGCTCCCACCTCAAGCCCTCTCATTCCTTCATCCTCGCTCCTCCAATTTCCTATTGAAGCAACAAGGTCATTTTTGTATTAAATATTACATGTTAACTAAATATTAAATTAATTACACATTATGTAAAATCAATAATATTATTTTTATATGTCATTTGGTCCACTCCATTTGAAGCATAAATTAAGTATCTCTCAAATTAAAAAAAATAATTTCATTTTTTTTTCATTAATTTTGTTTTTATATAAAGTTGATTGATTTAAAAATAAGATAAAAAGATTCTTTTTCATGCTAGTGTTGGTCTCTTTAAATATTACATTTTAGGAGTTGACTATTGTGAGTTATGAGTTGTAAGTTCATGTACGTTTTTATCTATCAATTTTTCATAGCTATGTTTAACTAACACTGTGTCTCCTCCATTGTTATATATGGAGGACATCATTGTAAATTCAAATTATATGAGTATATATGATACTCTTACATTGAATTAGAATGATCATTTCTAGCACTATTGACTTTCCATTTCTCTGTAGATCTAATTGGGGTCTCTCAAACCATTTATTTATTTTTTACAAATCTCTATATCTATTTGAGTGATTTCAATGTGATAAAGGACCATGACACAAGTAGTGGGCATACCTTCTGAAAGGTGACTATTTTGATCTAGCCTACTTGTATTGTTTAGGTGATGGAAACCTTGGTTGTGGACATGCCTTTCCGCCTCATTTTTTGTTCTTGGTGTTGTGATGGAGCCATTGGGAATGAATATTTATCATATCCATATATTAGGGTGGCTAACAACAACTCCATATTCATGGAGAGACTTGTTTTTCCTATTGTTGTTCAAATTTGTAACCTATTTCCTCAATATTCCTTTTTGTAAATATATTGGCCAATACCATTGCCTTTTCTCTTCTCCACTATGACCTATATAATGGATAAAATATGAATGATTTAAGTAGGTCTAAATATTTTCAAAGGAATGGAGTTTGACACTAATCACATTTATAAGAACCTCTATGAACGCTCCTAATGGAACCAAAAACTACTTCCTAGTTTTGTGTTGGAATTCAACCACTTACTTTTTCAAGAGATTTTGACCACGATGATAAAGACTTATGATTCAACATTGTATCACTATGACATGATGCGTAATACTTAAACTATGAGACTAGCTTTGACTTTGGTTTAAGAATACATCACAAGATTTTTCTTGAAGGATTTAGTTTTTAATGACACTTTGCATGAGACTTCTATTAGTTTAAGCAGATGCACATTGTTGTGCAAGGAATATTGACTCTATCGCCCCAACCACCTCTTCTAATGATGTATCCATGAGGTAATTGAGTGAGGTATGCTAGCAAACATAAAACAACTTCTTATTGTCCATTGACTAGGCATGTCATAAAAGAATGCACATCTTAGAAATATTTCTTATTAATGTTAGAAATATTTCTTACTATGGCCCAAACTGCTACAAATCCATATATGTCCATACATAAATCTCTATGAAGTGTTGGTTATGATAGGTAAAAACTACCACATTAAGTCCAAATTAGTTAATGATCTTTGATGGAAAGATCATAATCAAGATGGGGTGATTAAAAGGGTCCCTAATTCTATCAAGAAAAAAAGTGTGTGTAAGTCCATACTTTAGCACATTAAGTCTTGGATAGATCAAAATATATCTCTATTGGATTCATAAGGATGTTTTACATCAAATATAACCATAATGGATAGAGGTGCATTCTATTTTATTCAACATTCAATTTTAAGTTTAAAGAAAAACCATTAACAATTCCCTCGAAAGTATAATATAAACATTTATTCCACTAAATTTTTCATGCCCTTCATATCTCAAAGCTTCCATAGTACACTTTTTTCAATCTTAAAACTAGTATAGGGTCCTTTTACTAGCACACAAAGATTCAATCATTCTCAATTACTATGATATCCCCTTTCCTCATTCTTGTGTTATATTCAAACTATGGCTAAGGCTTACAAAGTTTCTTCTATGGTTTCCAAATTATTGGCATCCCATCTCTTATTTTAGATTAGTTTCTCTAGATCAGGTCATTAAATCTTAACATGTAAAGGTGAAGAAAAACATGGCAACGAAGTGTGTATATCACGAAATATATGGTAGCTTCCAGTTACCATGTAAAAAAAAGAGTTGCCTTTTATGGTAATGGTTTGTTGAAATTATATTTATAACTAATTGTATCCATGCCTTCATTTTGGGTTATTTCTTGGATTTGTGTGTATTAGTATTTGTGGCCGAGAAAGCTTCCAATGTGGAATTCGGTACACTGGTACACTTAATTAGGCATATTGCATTAGCTCACAATTCAAGGTGCCTCTTGTGAGAATTTCAAAGTTGCTTTTTACCATATTGTCTCATCCACTGAGCTAAAGGATTTGGGAGCCTTGAACACTTGCATTTTTTTGGGTGTAGATATGAGATCATGAATTGTAGATGTGGATTTTTTTTGGATTAACTCCTAATTATTTATACATTCCCTCTTGTGAATATATATATATATATATATATATATATATATATATATATATATATATATATATATAATATAATATAATATAATATAGTGTTACTTTTGTTGGGGTATGCTTAGTGGTATGAGAGCAATCTCTCAGACCTATAGAAAAATGTTATATCTTTAAGATCCAAATCACATTAGATTGAAATCAATTACTATATCTACACAATTTTAGTTGCATATTTTTATTTTCATATGAGATTTTTGTATGCAATATTACATAGGTGACACGGCTAGTATGTAGAAAGGTGGTTATTATTATTTGAATTCAATTCTGAAATTTTCATACTTTGAACAATTTATCACAATGGGTAAAATATTATAGGAACCTTGTGAGAAGAAGTAATGGGGACAAAAATGGAATTTTTGATTTAGAATACTACAAAGTAATTTTAGAGAAAGGTGGACTTTATTTATGATTTGGAGGAGGAAGTTGAGAATTTATTCCATTTAGAAAATGTTGTCTTGAAGAAGGAAATTTGAGGCTAGAGGGGGAAATGCTTAGCAAACAAGAAATGTTTCCTATTTAAAAGCCTCATTGGACTATTTTATCAAGGAGATGCTCCTCTCTAGGTAGATAAAAATAGATTGTTTGATCAATATCATGCCTTAAAATAAGATTATTATGTATTGTCCTTGTATTTGGATGAGAAGAATGATATTATTCAAGGCATACAAGGGTGAAAATAGAACCTTGAACTTACAGGATGAGGATAATTGATAATTGTATCCTTGATTTTAATATTTTTGTCTCATCACATGATTTTATCATGCCTACACTTGGGAAAAATGACATTGGTATCGGATCCATGTTGTTTATAAAAATGAATAACCAGAGGAGGACTTGCGAAAAATGAATACAATATATATTGGATATGTTGTTGATATTGAATCATTGCCTAGCTCAAATCGTGTTGAATATAGGATGTTGTCATTTTAGATTTTGTTGCTAGAAGGGAAATCCCCTAATGGCTATGTTGCACACATTGATGAGAGGCCTTCTTATACTATGATTTGAGTATGCAAAAAATAAATATGAGCCACATCAATACCCTCATAAAAATGTGACAATTTATGTAGGAATTGAAGACCTTGTAGCTATGCATTTAGATCATGGAAGGAAATTTATGAAAATATAAATTGTCTACTGATACTAACCATTAGGATCAATTTTCTTTGGATTTATGGACAATTTTCGAATTATTTGAAAAGGTGTTTGAAAAAATCATTATTTTGTGTATCATTAGATATGCAGTCATACAATGTTCCTATTATTTGTTTTTTATTGTTGTTGCTTCATAATTTGTGTTTAATAGGGGGGTTTGATAATGATCAATCTTATTATTACTTTTTGTTGTCTAGCCAAATAATCAACTCAACAATTTTATCTTTCTATGTTGTTAGAAATTATCTTGATAGTATCTCATCACTTTTATTTGATCATTGTTGAAACTTCTTTAGCAGTGGTTGTACAATGTTTAATCCACATCTGTAGTCATAACAGATGAAGTGGGAAAAGATTTTTTATATCAGTAGATATGAAGTCATACAATGTTCCTCTTATTTAATGTTGATTGTTGTTTCTTTTTAATTTGTGTTTAATGGGGGGGTTTGATAATGATCAAGAGTATCATTACTTCTTTGTTGTCTAGTCAAATAATCGACTGGACAATGTTATCTTTCTATGTTGCTGGAAATTTTCTTGATAGTATCTCATCACTTTTATTTGATCATTGTTGAAACTTCTTCAGTTGTGGTTGTACCATGTTTTGATCAACATTTGTAGTCAGAACAAATGAAGGGGGAAATATTTTGTGTATCATTAGATATGCAGTCATGCAATGTTCCTCTTTTTTTTTTTATTGTTGATGCTTCTTAATTTGTGTTTAATGCGGGGGGGTTTGATGATGATCAAGCCTACTATTACTTCTTTGTTGTTTGGTCAAATAATCGAATGAAAAATGTTATCATTCTATGTTTTTGGCAATTTTCTTGATAGTATCTCATCACTTGTATTTGATCATTGTTGAAACTTCTTTAGCAGTGGTTGTACCATATTTTGATCCACAAATGTAGTTAGAACAAATGAAGGGGAAAAGATTTGCAATGTAATTTATTTTCCTTTAAACTGAGTTCATGCTGGAATATTGGAACAGGGATGGATTTTTATAAGTATGGTTACCTCGCCTTCTTTACAATTTTTTGATATTTATTTATTGGAATTTTCAATGTCTACAAGAATCATTTATTGTTTATTGGGTGATGGTGGTTATTTATGTTCGAATATTTATTCTAGTTATTTATCAATACCTACTTATTCTAAATCATTTGTGAGGTGCTTGTTAGTGTTTTTTTTTCTTGTCCCTATATAACATACTCTATTTTAGATTTCAACCAGGCTCACTGAGGATTCCCATCTCACATATTCACAGTTTTGGTACTTCCTGATTGTAGCTTTTACTCTCCACTGAGCTTATATTTTTGCATTCAATTGGATCTATAGTTTCAACTTTAGTATTTATCTAACTATATCTATGTTTCTCTCTTTTGGAGAGGAGAATTTTTCCTACTAGTTTTCTTATTTTCCCCAATTACTAGAGTTTGTACTTAGGTACCTTATCACCCCTTGTTGCGAGTACTCAAATTTTCATGATGTCTATTCCCTATATTTTGCTTTAGGGGGGATGTTAGTGTTGGTATTTTTAAATACTATATTTTTAAAAAATCCAACCACTCTAAACTATAAGCTCACTTAAGTTGTTATCTGCTCATTTTTCATAGATATTTTGACTAACATTAGATCTCCTTCATTATTATATATGGAAGCAATATTTATGTATATGATATAATATAATATTATAAATATGATATTCTTACCTTTAACTCTTATATGTGATGCATCATTCTTTTATTTAATTAATATTTATTATTTTATGGAAAAATCAACCGATAATTGGAGGCACAAGGGAACTTTTGGAAAGTGGAATTTTCATAGTCATCAAAGGTATCATGATCACTGAATCTACAAACAAAATTTATCTTAGGGTGATAAGACTATTACAATTCATAATGAGGAAGTAAAGGAGAAGGATGGCTGGCTTGAAAATAGTTGATGGCTTCAAACCATCATCATTTTCTAAATTTGATATTTTTCTTTATGTGATATTTGTAAAGATTATATAAGAGAATTTGAATTTTTTTTATACAATAGTAGAATCTATAATAATTTTGTTTAGATAGACTTTCCTTCAATGCATACAAACTAAAACTCCCAATGAAATACACTATGACCTTTAGTTAGTTATTGATGCGTCTACCCCTCTCAAGGCATATAAGGAAGGTTGTATTGGGCTAGATTGACCATCCAATAAAATTGAAAAAAAAAAACTTTTTCCTCCACATAGTCCTCCATTCATTCTAATTTGGATGACGCAAACACTCTAAAACATTATTCTCTCCAAACATTAAACACATCGCATGTTTAATTCAACCTTCCCATCCACTCTTTAAATGATGATCCTACTGACAACACTCCTAACAACACAAAATCTAATAAGTTGAATTCTATTTTTTTTTTTTTTTGAAGAAAAACCTGTGAACAGATTTGAAACCAACGTTTCAGACTAGCTTAGTGATTCCATCATCAGGGCAATGAGATTTGTTTTTGAGAAGAGAGAGCGTGAAAAATACGGAGCTTATTAATAGTTATTTGAAAAATATTGTTGTTGTCTTTATTAGTAGTCGGCTTATAAATGGTAAATTAATTAATACTTATTTAATTAATTTATTTAGATAGGTATTTATTATATTTATTCTATATTATTATTATTTATCTATTTAGTTATCATTTTATTATTTAAATCTCAAATAAAATAAATCTATTATTTATTTATTATTATATTTATTTATTAATTTATTTTTATTTATTTGTTATAAATAAATAAAAATAAATTAATAAATACCTATTTATTTAGATAGGTATTTATTATATTTATTATATATTATTATTATTTATTTATTTATTTATAATTTTATTATATTATTTTGTTGTTTATTTATATATATATAATTTGTTATTTAAATTTCAAATACAATAAATTTATTATTTATTTATTATTTTAATAAATACCTATTTATTTAGATAGGTATTTATTATATTTATTATATATTATTATTATTTATTTATTTAATTATAATTTTAATATATTATTGTTTATTTATATATATATAATTTATTATTTAAATTTCAAATAAAATAAATCTATTATTAATTTATTATTATTTATATTATTATTATTATTATTATTATTATTATTAATTTATTATAAATGAATAAAAATAAATTAATAAATACCTATTTATTTAGCTAGGTATTTATTATATATTATTATTATTTATTTATTAGTTATAATTTTATTATTATATATATATATATTATTATATATATATTATATATTATTTAAATTTCAAATAAAATAAATCTATTATTTAATTATTATTATTTTTATTATTATTATTATTATATATATATATATTAATTATTTTTATCAATTTATTATTATTATTAATATTATTATTTATTTATTTATTATTATGTTTATTGCTTTTTTATTTTATTTAAAAGGGTTTTCCAGGTGTCACTTAACTTTAGTCCGTCATCTCTATTCATATTATTGGAGGAATTTTCGATTTCAATTGCTTCTTTTACCCTTCTTTTTAAATAATGGTCTTCCTTATGAATTAATTTTGCTTGTTCCATGCAAATATAATGTGAGGAGGAACAAGCATGCTCAGCTAGCCCAGATTTTTCTGACCTATTTCTTGAAATGTCATTAATATGCTCTTTTAGCCTAATGCCAAAGGATCTCCCTATTTCACCTATATATACTTTGCCACAAGAGCAAGGAATTGAGTATACTCCTTTGTGATTTTTTGGGTCAATTAGGTCCTTGGCAGAATCTAGCATGTTTTTGATGGTGTTAGGGGGTGTGAAGGCAACCATAATGTTATGCTTGGTGAGAATTCTAGCGATTTTGTCAGTGGTTCCTTTAATATAGGGTAAGGAGATTCTAGGGTTTTCCAGAGTCTTTCTTTTTTGGGTATTGGTTGTGGATTCTTTGAATATCTTTTGGATAATGTTTTTCTGATAGCCATTGTTGATGAAGACCTTGTAGAGATGGTTAAGTTCTTCTTCTAAATGATCAAGGTCACAGATTCTTGAAGCTCTGGTAGCTAGGGTTTTGATGACTCCTACTTTTTGCTTTGGATGGTGGTGGGAATTAAAGTGAAGATATTTGTCGGTGTGAGTTTGTTTTCTGAAGACCTGGTGGCTTAGTTTACCATTTTTCGTGGTAAGGAGGACATCTAGGAAGGGGAGCTGGTTGTCTTTTTCAATCTCAATAGTGAATTTAATTTGTTCTGAGAGGTTGTTTAAGTGGGATAAGAATTCATTAAGTTTATCTAAACCATGTCTCCATTTAGCGAAAATATCATCTACATATCTTTTCCATTCATCAGGTGTAAAGGGGAAAGATTTAAGGGCCATTTGTTCAAAATGATCCATATATAAATTGGCAATCAGAGGAGATAAAGGAGAACCCATGGCAACTCCATGAGTTTGCTCATAGATTTTACCTTTGAAGCTGAAGTATGAAGATTTTAGGCAAATGTATACTAGTTCTACAGTTTCATTGTCTGTAATATTCTTTAAAACTTCTATGGATTTATCTACTGGAATCATAGTGTAGAGAGACACTATGTCAAAGCTAACAAGGAGATCATTGTCACTGATTTCCAGGTTTTTAATCCATTCTATGAAAGAAGAAAAATCTTTGATATAAGAGGGAGTGTTACCTGATAAAGGTCTAAGATTGTTTGCAAGGTATTTTGCTAACCAGTAAGTGGGTGATCCTATGGTGTTCACAATGGGTCTGAGAGGAATACCAGATTTATGGATTTTGGGAATCCCATAAATTCTAGGGATGATGGCACTATTTGGTATTAATATGTTCTTAATCGTGGAATCAAGAGAGGAGTTTTTGATTTTGTTGCTAACTAAGCGGAGAATTTTGTTGCTGGGGTCCTTGTTAAGAATTCTATAGCAGCCACTCTTGCTAAGGTGTTCTTCCATATTATTGTCATAATCTGTCCTATCCATAATAACAGTGGCATTTCCTTTGTCTGTTTTTAAAATTATGATGTACTTATTCTTCCTGATGTTTTTTAAAGCTATGGATTCTTCTTTGGAGATGTTGCTGGGAGGAGGTCTCGCATTTCTAAGAATTCTAGCCACGTCTTGTCTTATTTCTTCAGCAACATTTTGATTAGTGTTTCTAATGATGACCTCAATGTTACTAATGATATCATACACAGGTATTTTTGCTGGAGATAAAGCAAAATTCAGGCCTTTTTCTAGCAGAGTTTTCAAATTGTCATCTAATGCCATATTTCAGAGGTTGATAACTGTTTCTTTTTTAGTATTATTTATCCTTTGCGCTGTCTGGCTATTTATTTGCGTGAGAGTATCTTTAACCTGCGATTTGCCATCTATCTGTTTATAAATAACCTGAGTATGCCTGATGGGAGCGTCGTGCTGGATATTATTGATGTCTTCATTCTGCGTAATATCTTCAACAACATTAGTTATTCCTTGCGTTGTTTGACTGTTTAATTGCTTGCACTGTTTAATCCACGTTTTCTGGCTGTCTGATTGTTTGATGCATTCTTTCTGTGTGCTGTTGGATCGAATGCCTTGCGGGATGGGGTAGCCTACGTTATTAATTGTGCTGACAACGTGTTTTACCTGCTGTTCGTTCATCATGCTGGAGAATGCTGTTACAGTTGCTGCCTTTCTCTATGATGTTGAATTCAGACTGCGCTGTCAGAGGGTTTCTGCAATTGTTAAACTGCATGATGGATGCATCATAATGCTGGTTAACACTGTGTTGTTTGTTATGCTGGAGAATGTTGTTACAGTTGCTGCCTTCCTCTACGATGTTGAATTCAGACTGCTCATAATGCTGGTTAATGCTGTGCTGGTGAGTGTGGTTGTATTCCTGGCCAATTTTCTGCGTCTGAGATGAAGATTTAAAGTAGAAGTCAGCGTTTCCCAAGTTTTTAAGCTTTCTGGATTTCTTTGTTATGTTACAATTAAAAATCCTTTCAGCTTTGGCGAAGGTGAAGGCATCCAAGATTTGCCAGAGATCAGAACGAAGAGCTGATGGTAGCACGAGATGCAATCTTAGAAGTTTTTCAGAAATTTTGATTAATTGGACTCTGGTAAATTTGATTTCATGTTTGATGAGGGTTTTACTGAGATTATTGAAGACAGAGATGTTTCGACCTTATCGTTTAAGGGGATGGTTACATTTGGTGAAATTTGGGATGAGGTTTTTATCCCTACATTCTTTTAGAAATATGAGATTGGACATGCTTCTAGCTCTGGAGATTCTCATCTTCTCAAATTTTAAAGCATTGTTCATTATTTCCTTTCCCTAGTGGGACTTAATGGTGTTAAAGAGGGAGTCCATACAGGTTGATAGAAGTTTTTTTTTTTTTTTTTTTTTTTTTGAGGAAAAACCTGTGAACAGATTTGAAACCAACGTTTCAGACTAGCTTAGTGAGTCCATCATCAGGGCAATGAGATTTGTTTTTGAGAAGAGAGAGTGTGAAAAATACGGAGCTTATTAATAGTTATTTGAAAAATATTGCTGTTGTCTTTATTAGTAGTCGGCTTATAAATGGTAAATTAATTAATACTTATTTAATTAATTTATTTAGATAGGTATTTATTATATTTATTCTATATTATTATTATTTATCTATTTAGTTATCATTTTATTATGTTATTGTTTATTTATATATAAATCATTTATTATTTAAATCTCAAATAAATTAAATCTATTATTTATTTATTATTATATTTATTTATTAATTTATTTTTATTTATTTGTTATAAATAAATAAAAGTAAATTAATAAATACCTATTTATTTAGATAGGTATTTATTATATATTATTAATATTTATTTATTTATTTATAATTTTATTATATTATTGTTTATTTATATATATATATTTTTTTATTTAAATTTCAAATACAATAAATCTATTATTTATTTATTATTTTAATAAATACCTATTTATTTAGATAGGTATTTATTATATTTATTATATATTTTTATAATTTATTTGATTAATTATAATTTTAATATATTATTTATATATATATATATATATATAAATAATTTATTATTTAAATTTCAAATAAAATAAATCTATTATTATTATTATTATTAATTTATTTTTATTTATTTATTATAAATGAATAAAAATAAATTAATAAATACCTATTTATTTAGCTAGGTATTTATTATATTTATTATATATTATTATTATTTATTTATTTAGTTATAATTTTATTGTATTATTGTTTATTTATATATATAATGTATTATTTAAATTTCAAATAAAATAAATCTATTATTATTATTAATTTTTTTTATCAATTTATTATTATTATTATTATTATTATTATTATTATTATTAATTATTATTTTTATTATTTTTATTATTATTATTATTATTTATTTATTATTATGTTTATTGCTTTTTTATTTTATTTAAAAGGGGTTTCCATGTGTCACTTAACTTTAGTCCGTTGTCTCTATTCATATTATTGGAGGAATTTTCGATTTCAATTGCTTCTTTTACCCTTCTTTTTAAATAATGGTCTTCCTTATGAATTAAGTTGAATTCTACTCACAATACTCCATGTTTTTATTAATTCATTAAGGGTGCTTCTACATTTATTGCCCAACACATTATTGCCCCAAACATTCTTGTTGATTGTGTTTTTGAGGCGCATAATCCTCTAGCTTCTGCAAATGTGAACTCCATTATTTATTACTCGCACTATCCTCCTCCTATTATTAGGGTTATTTCCCCTACATTATTGTTATAACAATAATGTTTGTATTGAGAATCTCATTGACTGGATGCTTACACACATTTTGTCACCCACGATGCATTTAAACTATGGTGACATACATAACACACATAGCTAATCGGATGATTTAACCAATTGGATTTCCACTGGTAATACCCTTGGCTATATGCATGGTCATATTTCCTTAAACACATTTCATTTAAACTCTATTGACACACTTACACATAGTGTCATCCACCTGGTTCAAAGAATGTGATTTTTGTTGTGAATCCTCTACTTTGATTAGCACATAAGGGCTTTAACAACAACAATGCTGCACATGTTCCTCCAATACATGTCACCAACCACAAAAAAAAGTATTCATATGAGCTTAACAATGAGGAAATCAGTCTATTTAACAAAGGTTTTGGATTTGGTTTTGCCCCCAAATACAACCATGTTGACAACATCATATGCTGACTGGATACAAAATTTGAGTGATTGAGACAAAGAGTTTGTAAGAAAATATTGTGAGCTCATTTTCAGAAAAGATAAACCTTCTAAAAGTATGTAATATTAATTGGAAGTAGGTTTTAGAAATTAAAAAAATAGAGAATAAATGAAAATATTGTTATATTAAGAGAATATAAGTGTGGCATACGGTAATAATGAATAAAGAGTACCGCAACTCAAAAATTCTAGACCACCTCTAGAACAATGGAAAGTTGAAGGACAATCCCATCTCCAATGTTATTAAAGTATTGGAAAGTTGAAGGACAATCCCATCTCCAAGGCTATTAAAGAATTAAAAAAGGTATCAGAGATTCTAGTTTCGATGATAGACTAAAGAAGAGACGAAGTTCCTATACTGAGATTACCCCTAAATTCTACGGGTTTCGTAAAATCCATAAGGTTGACACTCCTCTTAAACTAATTGTTAACACCATTGATTCACTTACATTGATATGAATATGGGTTTTAAGTCTTTATTTAAGGTATTACAGACTCATGTGCATGGAAAATACCTATTCCACTTAATGCAATGGATTGATAAGATTGCAATGAAAGAAACAATCAACAATAATTAAAACACAAAAAAACACACATATCAACACAGTCAAATTAATAATGGAGTTCTCCAAACTTCCTGGCTACGTCTCCTAGTTCAAGCTATCAGTGAGGGCCTCTTTATATTATGTCTTCAAGAGCAGAATATTACAAGTGTGAGCTCAAATAGAGTCTCAAAACATCAGTGGCAAAGCACAGGGATTCCTTCGAAAACCTTGAATCTACAAGGTTACACAACTGCTCCCTCTTGCTCTCTGTCCTCTGTTCTCTCTTCCACTCTTGTCTCTGCCTCTATGCTCTGACTCTGACCACCCTTTCTATCCTATTATGGGATGGATTCTTAAGCCTCTCGGCCCTGTCTGTTCACCTCCCCCTTTTGGTGTGTGCATGTTTTATCAAAAATTCTTAAGGAACCTGAACAGTTTCATTTTGAAACGAAAGGATCGGCAGGCGTGGTGAAATCGATCATTCGGTCTTCCTCCACACAAATCCACCGATATAATACATAATTGGGCATTTTTTTGCTTTATGAGAAATACAAAGAAATACATGAAAAAACCTCGTTCAAAACATTTTATCAGAACTCAAACTTTTATAGGGCCACGTTCATAACCCCTTTCGTGTCTGCCTTACATCGCATCTCCGTCGTTGGTCTTGCGCCACTAGATCGATGGTTGAGATCTTCCCACTCAAACAAAATCTCATCGATAGTCCTCCACCATTGATCTACACTTACTAGATCTGACGGTCTACGACGATTTCGAGCGGAAAGCTTACTCGATTCTTAACAATGTTTATGAACCCAACGGTGTTTATAAACTCCCAATCTATAAAATTTTGGGTCCGATTCTGAAATAACCTTCGATTACTTTGGCACCCGATATCCATCGGATGGTGCAGTCTCTCGATCTTCCGGTCGGCAGCTATTCAACATGCATACGGTTTACTCCCCTTTTCTTCCCACATGATGAGATATGGTAGTTGATCTAGATTGTTGATCTACGTGCTCGATCGACTGCCCTCGTTAACTCGTGCTAATTGTTGTCGCAGTTCTAAAAGGCCACGCTCTTTTAACACTAGACTTTGTTTTTTCTTGATGCGATATATATATATATATATATATATATATATATATATATATATATATATATATATATATATATATTCACACACACACACATATATATATACATGGGATGCAATGAACCATATATTTCTCCAGTGCAACAAAAGGCCACAATGCGATAGTTATTTAAGGGGATTTAAAACATATTTTCCCATTTAAATACAATTGAAGACTTAAGAGGTTTTTCCATGATCCATTTTCTATCACGCATTCCCACTGAAAAGCTTTTGGACCATCAAAAGTTGGTTTTAGCATTTGAGCAAGTGATGATATTGTACCCTCGCTTGTCCAGTTTCCATCCATCGTGATTTGCTTGGATTTGAACCTTTAATCCCTACTCTCAGATACTCAAAATCCCCTTGACACATAGTTCTTACCTTCCTATCTATAAATGTGTCCTCCTGCAACTCATTGAGATACTCAGGCAACAAATCCCTAATAGAAGGCAGCTAACGTTTCTCTTTAGGATCTTCAATCAATGAAGGTTCATACAATCTCAAGTTTTTTGCATTAACGACTAGAGATATCTGCATATAAGCTAGCAAATCAAGGAAAAGAACATTTCCACCAATTTTATGAAGTATCTTGAAAGGTCCATACCTTATTAGTTTTAGCTTCTCACCTTCACCTTGCATTGTGTCTTTTCTGATGCATAGCCAAAATTGATCACCAACTTGAAAACTATGCTCAACTCGATGCATGTCATGTCTTACCTTATACTTGGCTTGACTTCTTTCCAGTTGCTAGTGCACTACGTGGTGAATTTCTTGGATTTGTTCAATGAAATTAGTTTCTTTGTCGACATCGTTGTGTCCATCGACTGCTATGTCTTTACCAAAGACAAAATCCAAGGGAGACTTTGGTATAAAATGTAAACAAGTCTCAAAAGGAGATCTTTGAGCAGAAGAGTTCTTGGCATGGTTGAAAGCATGTTGAACACAACACAAATGCTCATCCCAAAGCTTGGGATGCTTGCTGCAATAGCCTCTCAGAAACTAGATCACTGTCCTGTTGACCACCTTTGTCTGACCATCTGTTTGTGGATGAAATGTTGTGCTCTTCTTCAACCTGGTGTCCATCAACTCCCATAGACTTGACTAAAAATTCCCAGTAAATCAAGAATCTCAATCACATATAATAGAAGTGGGTAACCCAAAATGAACCCATATATTCTGAAAGAACAACTTTGTTGTTTGTTCAGTTGTAACCTGCTTGTTACATGGTATCAAAATACACATTTTACTGAACCTATCCACAAAAACATACAAACAATCATGACCTTTCCTAGAATTTGGCAATCCCCCAACAAAATCCATGGAAACACTTTCCCAAGGACGATAAGGAACTGGGAGTGGGGTGTATAAGCCTAATTTTCTATTACTTGGTTTACTTATAGCACACATTGTACACCCTTTGATATATCTAGAAACTGTCTCATGCATTCTTGGCCAATAACAGAACCTTTGCAACTGTACAACTATTTTACTTACACCAAAATGACCTGATATGAGAGAAGTATGTGCTTCTCCAATTATGTTAACTATTTCAGTTTGTGGAATGCATAACTTTACCAAATGATATGTGAGTTGGTCATTTACATAATAATTCAATTCTTCTACTTGCTTGCCATGACTTAAAGTTGCATATACATCTTTAAAATCTACATCTTGAGCATATTGTTCAATATAAATTTCATGTGTTACTGAGTTATGCTTACATATAGTAGATGCATTAATGATTGGTCTTGATAACATGTCTGCAACCTTATTGTGTATGCCCTTCTTATATCTGATGACAAGATGAAATTGCTGTAGAAAACCCATCCACCTATAATGTCTTGATTGATGCAATTTAGTTTGTGAGTGCAAATATTGAAGTGGTTGATGATCTGTATGTATGATTGCTTCTTTACTCATTATGTAATGCTTTCACTTTTTGACACTTTGTACTAATGCATACAATTCTTTATCATATGTGGGATAATTAACTATTGTAGAAGTAAATGTCTCAGAATGATAGCATATGGGTTTACCGTATTGTACCAACACTGCTCCCATGGCATAGTCACTGGCATATGTCTCAATCTCAAATGGATGTTGAAGATCTGGCAGTGCTAGTACTGGTGTTGTACTAATTTTCTCTTATAAGTTGTTGAAGGCTTTTTGTTGTTTGCCTCCCCACTTAAACACCCATTTCAATCTTGTTAAAGCATGTAATGGAGCTACAATCAAAGAAAAGTTAGCAATATAATTTCTCCAGTATTGTGCTGCCCCCGGGAAATGCCTAACCTCTGTAGCATATTTGGCTTTAGGCCAATTCACAATGACTTCAACCTTAGAGGGATCTATCTTCAATTCACCACACCCTACAACATACCCCAAATAATTTAAAGATGTTATGCCAAATTCACATTTTGACAGTTTTACATAGAGATTTTCTCTTTTTAGAACATTTAAAGTCTGCTTTACATGGTCCTCCCATGTCTTATTAAAAACAAGAATGTCATCTAAGTAAACAATTACAAAATCATTAGTAAATGGTCTAAGTACATCATTCATAACTCCCATAAATGTAGCAGGAGCATTAGTTAAGCCAAAAGGAATAACCAACCATTCATACATCCCTTGCTTTGTCTTGAAAGTAGTCTTCCATGCCTCTTGTTCTACAACTCTGACCTGATGATAACCACTTCGTAAATCTAACTTAGAAAAGTAAACTGCTTCTTTCAGTTGATCTAATAAATCATCAATACAAGGAAGATGATAACGATGCTTGATCGTTATTTTATTTAGTGCTCTATGTTATAGACATTTTTGTGCCTTACAGCTCTAAGCATGAAATGTCCATAAACCAAGGGATCCAAAGTCCCTAAAAGTGTTGTTCCTGCCCCTAAAGGAACAAGGTCAACAAACTACAGCTTCTCCCAGAAGTTCTTCACCAGAAATTTCTCAGAACCAGTCAAATTAGGATCATTTCAGCTGCTCCACTAGCTACATGCGTTGCATAGCACCCCAGTACACTAGCTAGGTACGTTGCAATGCACCTAAATTCACTACCAGGGTGCGCTGAGCAGGAAATGACAAATGGCAGTGTCATTCCACGAGGTGGACAGACAATGGAATCTTCCAGAATCTTCCCCAATGACACTTGCCTCACTGAGTTTGACCAAGGATGAGTAAGAGGCTCTCAGTCTCCAAGTGGAAGCAAGAACTGACAGAGAGAAGCCACTATTCAGATGACAAGCTGACTCATCTTCTTTCCATACATCTATATATGGATCCCTCATCCCAGAGATCCAGGAGGCATGAATTTTGTACATTGCAGAGAATTGCTGTTGGTTTTGAGATTGAGATTAGAGTATTGGGTGATTTATGCTTTGTTGGAGGTGAAGCCTTTGCTGGGAGGTTGATGCTGGATCGGGACTCACTTGGTTGTATCTCCTCCTGGATCTTCTTGTTATATCAATAAAACTATTTGAGTTTCTCCTACATGCTTGTGTATCATTGATGTTTTGTTGCATTAGTATGTTTAGCTTAAATCTGATCCTAAGCTATTTATGAATATAAATCCATGTCTTTGTGTAGTTTTCCTCTTTTGCGATCTTACAGGAACTTGGTGAAGCTGGGCAAGTAAGAGAGCAAGTAGCTGGAAGCTGTCAAAGAGGAGAGAGAGTGGATCAAAGGACTAGGGCAAGACACAGGTTGGTTCATCCTACTTCTCTTCGTTTATAGTTCATAAAGAAGAATACGAAAGTAGTTTTCTCTGTTTGTTGCTAAGGTACTGTCACACCTTAGGTGGATAGGGTCATTCTGAATAGACACTTTTCCCCACAACAAAATGGCGACCATACTGGGGATCGTTTCTAGTTAGTTTATTTGTGTTTCTCTTGTTGTTTTTTTCATAAACACAGAAGCAACAATCGAACTGCATTTGCCATTATCAAATGCAAAGTAGACAGCTGCTACTTCAATCCATTCACTGGATTTGTTTATGATTTGAACAGTGGATTCACAAATGATCTGATTTCCCTTTGTGATAGCTCTTAGTCCTCCTTTAAATCATCCCTCTGATTGTACCTTACTGATTGCTTTTACTCAGCCAAAAACCATAGATTAAACTGCAAACCGTGACCCAGAACCCGGATAGAAGTCTTGTTTCTGCCCCAGCGCAGGCACTGTGAAGAGACTCTGCATTTCAACGCAGTTCCCGAGAGGGCTACCTGCGCTGCAATTCAGTTTCTCTATGTAACAGGTGCGCTGATCAGCTTACCCTTGTGCAGCTGAGGTTCTTTGCTCATTTTTTCCAGTTTTGCCTCTAATTTTTGCAACCTGTGATCAGTGTGTGTACCTCTCTGAAAACCCCTTTTCTTTGCCTTAATTCCGCCTCAGTTGTATAAAAGAAACTGTATTTGTTTTTGTGTGTTTGTTACGTCATTTACAGTTTCCCATTGCAAAAGTAGACTAGTCATACTGTCGTCCTTTGATTTAGATCTGTCGTAAGTGTCGATTTTAATCTTAGGAGAAAGTTTATTTGCTGTTGACAGTTGATTATGCTTTTACATTTGTCTTTGGCTTGAATTTGTGAATTTCTAGTGTCGAAACAAGTGTTTACTTGAAAATCATAAAGTGTCGTAATCGTTTCTACCTTTTGATTTCGAAAAGGAGCTTGTTTGTGTTTTTCACCTGAAATCGAATTCAAATTTGTACAACAACTTTCTTTTTAGGCATCAATATTAAGAAAGTGAAAACAAATACATGCATATGTGCATTTGCATATTGATAATCTGTATGGATTGATTTAGGAAAAGTGCATTTACGGTGTGCTCTTTGCTCTTTGAGAAAAGATTGTGTCTTTCTTTTCCCCTTGTAGCTAGGATTTTCATTTGTTGAAAAGAGATAAAAGATTTCCTTATCATCTTTAGATTGCATTTAGGAATTACATCTACATCTCGTGGTGATCCCAAAAGGTAAACTTCTAAGAAAGATCAACTTAAAATAAATTGAATGAATCTAACAACGCTTTGGAACTTAACGCACAACATAGAGGTCTAGGCTAGAGACGTATTCCGGCGTCGTAAAGCCTGGTAACTGTTGTCCTCACTGATGGTTGGGTGATTCCTCCACTGTGAGACGATAAGTGCCAGTACGGACTTGTGCTCCCATGTACCGTCGAGTATATATTGGGAGACCCCTATAGGCTTAAAACCTTTTATCCATAGGAAGCCGTGTCGGCCGCCCTACTGATCACAATGCACCGAACACAACATTCGGGAAGATTGACTGTCGTACCGTAAAACGTATTCTGTAGTTTTGTGATTGGTTTGGTACTCCCTCTACCTAGATCTCCAGAGCAGTCCCTTTCATTCCTTTTCAGACTCCTTAACGGAAAAGGTCCATCTGAGCACTTGTCACTTCAGGCTCATTAAAAATCGAAGGAGACTAGAGTCATCTTTTGTTTTTTCTCGACTCTTAAAAACTGAAAAAACAAGTTGTGTCAAAGCGTCTAAAATTTATTTTAATCGGAATAACATCACTGTTCCCTCGTTGGTCTTAAAAGTTAGTCTCCCTTCATCGCAAGTTCTTGTAGAATCGCTAGGAAATCTTTTGGATAGACTAGATATGTCTGAACACCCATCGACATCCAGGACTGTGTCGTCTGACACAGCAGTAGTTGAGTCTCTTGCTACTACTCCAACAATGTTCACCTGTATACCATCTGTCCCGGAAAGTTATCAACAACAAGCCGGAGTCCAATCAGGGACTGCTTCGACGACATGGTTAGTTCCTATTTCTTCATCCGGATTATCATCTGGTATTTCTTATGTTGAAACTCAACAAATTGATCCAATGTGGCTTCAAAGGCCAATCTATCCTTTAAGTACTGGATTGCCACCATATGGAGGGCAGTATGCTTTTTCATTGTTCCCTCCCACAGAACAACCATATGGGAGTTTACAACAAAGTTCAGGTCAAACTGGAATTACATCCAGTGGTTGGGTACCAATACTGCCTCAACAACCAAGGGTTGTATATTCAATGCAACCAGTCCACCCTGTGTCGGATATTCCCACTATACCTGCTATGGTGACTGCATCACAAGTACAAGCGCTACCTGTTGAATGTCAACCCCAAGTTTCTCAGGTTGCAATACAACAACATCTTGTCTCAATGACTCAATCACAACCTCAGGTTAGTGACTCCTTATCTGGAGCGACTCAGGCTCAAACAAGTACTATTACTCCTCATCTTGGTCAATCATCCAGTATTGGACAACAACAAATGGTCCAACAACCAGGGCTGGTTCAATCTCAACAACCGCCATTCCAGCAATCATATCAAGGACCTGAGCAACAGGTCTTTGTAAGTAATGGGCAACCACATTTCCAAAGCGGTTATCAACAACCATATTATAGTGGTTATGCCCATCAACCTTGTCAAAGTTGCCAACATCAAATACATTATGCTGGTATGCAAAGACCCATTGCTCAGGAGATTCCATCTTATCCTGGGTATGCTTCGCCTAACCTGAATCAACAGTTGTCGTTTGTAGCAACTCTAGAATTACCAGATCTAAACCGGCTGACGAATGATCCAATTGCTTATGCCCCTTGGTGGCCAGCGATTCCGCATAAACTACTGTCAGATATGCCTAAATTTAATGGAAATCCGGGTGAAGATCCATCGAATCATGTGATGACATTTCATTTGTGGTGTTCATCAAACACCCTAAACGATGATTCGATTAGGCTTCGCCTTTTTCAGAGGACGTTAACTGGTCCGGCAGCAAAATGGTATATCGAATTGCCTAGAGCTTCATTCGACAACTTCAGTACCCTAGCCACAACCTTTTTCACCCATTTTTAGTTACCGATAAGGTACGAAACGGGAACCGAACTTCTTACCAACTTCAAACAAACGACGGCCACTCACATATCTAATCATATACATGAATGGCGACGTCGTCGTAGAATGGTGAAAACATATGTTCCCGATCAGCTTTTAGCTGAATGGTTTATTAAGTCATTACTGCCTTCCATCACGAAAGATGTGGCAAAAGAGGGAGTCGTCACAGAAGAGCAAGTTATCGCTCGTGCGCAATATTTGGACTTGATTTACACTCAGTCCGGCACGCTCTACGATAAAATACCTGACGCCCCTAGACCGGAATTCTCAGTTCCTCCTCCTAAATCAAACAATGACTCTTATGCCATCGATGGCGTGATTGGCGTGACAGACACGAAATCGACAAAGGCTACATCTAAAAAGGCCTGTAAGATTTCTAGTCAAAATGCAAATGAGGAACTTCTTTCCTCGGAAGTAAATGTCGTGTCGACTGACAAGGGCAAACAACTGAAGCAACCAGGGGGCAAGAAGAAAAAGAAAGGGAGAAAAAGAAAGCAGGATGAGTCATCTCCTGAAAAGCCTTCTACAAACCCTTCTGGGCAAAGGAAACCCCCTGCGTGGTGTCATATATGCGATGAGGATCATCAGACGAGAAATTGTCCACATAAAGCTGAAGTTAAGAAACTCTTTAAGAGTTCAAAAACCTCAGCAGTTTTGACTGATCCGTTTCCAAGCCTGGGAACCAAATTGGTTGCTAATCAAAATGCTTCCCGATCCCAAGTGCTTATGTTGTCTATCTCAAAGCAGCAAAATGATGCTTTGGCAAGGAATAAAGATTACGGGAATCCACAGGTGTCGAATAACAAGGATAATGAACAACCTAGTAGTTCGACAACAACTTTGACCAAAGTTGTGCCACCCATCATTCCTGAACAAAGGATAAATTCGCCAAAGGGAGTAGTGCACAAATCGACATTTAATCCTAGTGCAAAAATAGCACAGAATTATAATATAATAGAGGACCTGGCCCAATCGCCGTCCGCTATGTCGACACTTGAGGTACTGCAAAATTGCCTCTCCCAAGAGCAAGCTTTATTATCAGCAATAGGTGGGATTGACCCAATGGATTCCAATCTTGTGGCCTTTAATCATAAAGGATATGACCCTCAGTTAGCAGCTCAACTAGCTTTCCTTATTCAAGTGAAAGCCCTCAACAAAACTATTCATCGAACAATTATTGATGAGGGGGCATCTACATGTATTATGTCGATGAGTTGTTGGAAAACTTTAGGATCTCCAACCTTGTCGCGATCTTCGACGACATTAAAAGCATTCGACGGAAGGACATATACCCCATATGGTATCCTAAGTAACTTGAAAGTTGAACTAGGAGGGAAAACAGTAGAAATTGATGTTGAAGTAATTGACGGAAACCTTGATTACAACATCCTATTGGGAAGACCCTGGATATATGCCATGACCGCAGTTGTGTCGACCTACTTTAGGAAGATTGCAATTCCCTTCCAAGGAGGAATTACAATCGTTGACCAACAAACATTTCTCCCCAACAGTTCACAAGTTACGGGAAGCATTCCAATGATCCATGGAAGCAATCATTCGCTCCAAAATATCGGAGTAGGTCTCCTAAAAGACCTTGCCTTAATGGGTACTTTTGCCCTACTGCCTCCGAGTAATCTGGCGGAAGTGGCCACAGTGGAATATGAAACCTTCTATATCTAATGGATTTGGACTCCGAGGACAGTTCTTATCTCGTGTCGACCTCATTAAAAAATGAAACAAGGAGTCATGAGGAAAGTTCTTTTATTGTATCAACCTCATTAAAAAATGAAACAAAACCCCTTTCCAAATCTCAAAAGTAAACCTTCATTCCAACCACTGAGTTGAATGCAATGAAGCTTGGGGGGCATGCTCCTCAATTTGCGTTATTATGCTGGGGGCATGCGAACTTATGCACCTCAATTTGCATTATTATGCTGGGGGCATGCGAACTTCATCGAGCAGTTTTAGCACATAGTTCAAGCTCGTTAAAAAATAAACATAAGATATGAGCAAATGTTTCAACCCGCGTTTATGCTCGTTAAAAAATGAACTATTCCCCGGTAAATAACCATCGTGAATGTAACATTTCAGCCATTAAAGCCTTGGTCGTGTTTGCACCGTCACCTCCACTTTTCCATTGGCCGATCATTCACCTCCATTTGACTTTTTACCCATTTTGAGGAACAGCTGCGAAGAGTGATTTCACTAGCCATCCTTCTGACACTGCCATGATTGGAAAATTCCAAACCTTACCTGGAATCAGCTGCTACCCATTTTATCACTCGTTCCTCAAAAGACGAGTCTTCTTTAAGCTCTTTTCATCTGACTCGTAAAATATGAAAACATTTCCGAGTTTTGGCCTTCCAGCTCGTTAAAGCGACGGGAAGTGCTATCCCTCCTCTAGATTTTAATCTTTTTGGACCTGAGGGATTATTGCACAAAAAGATCGAGCGCTTGCGTTGTTCGGCTCGTTAAAACTATCGAAAATTCATCCCTTTTGTATTGTTTTATACTTTTTCGGACTTAAGGGATTAGATGACGAAAAAGGAATTCCGGAGTTAACTTTACGTACCTTTTCAGACTCTCTAAAAATGAAAAGGACCGAGTTATCTTTGTCGTTAGACTTGTTAAAAAGATTAATAGCGACAAACTTGTCTTTAGACGAGAACGAGTATCACTATCGCTAGGCTCGTTAAAACATAGCGATGGGTTTGCCCGAAGGGCAAATTATAGAACAAGCATATGTTATCCTCCTCAAGCTTGACAAAAATAAAGAGGTACTGGTCAGCAATGACTGGGGAAAATTGGGAAAAACTCAAAGAATCTTTATTGGTAGCAAGTCGCCCTTGAACATGACACTTCCACTCCGTGCCTGAGTCGGGTTGGGTTGTTTCATTCACCGGTCACATCACCATGGTCACGCCATACCATCCACATTTGGGGTAAATGCTACCAATCCATCACATAAGTGTCGCCGACATGTTCAAGAGAAGTCATTCAGAGAAGTCACCTGTGTCCCATCCACTACCATACTTTATACTTCATTCTTTCATGACCTCCATCCTGAACCATGTATCATCATATCGTTTTCACCTCCATCAAAATCATTTACTCCGTTCCGTGTCATTGATGTGGGATTCATTAAGGCCCTCCTTTGACGGATCGCTTCTTGTCGACATCAGCTCATTATCCAAGAAGTCGATCTAGGAACACCCCCTTCAGTACTTTGAAGCTTGCATGCCTCAATGGCAAGTTTCTCACTTCCAGCGACAGGTATACATCAATGACCTTCGACCGAAAGATTTTGCGTGGTGTTCGACGCCAAGTCCTTTATTCACACCACGTGAATTGTACTGCAGTACCTTGAGGGTCATCATCATTATCGGTGATTCCTCTCGCGCTTGTTAACAGTTTACATCATTGACTGGTAATCAAGCGAAGTCTTTCCATGTTCGACTTCAAAACATTTATCACATGGATCGACTTGTACTTCAAGTGAAGATCGGACGAGATTGAAGACCCCGGATCTAGTTTCATCCATTCGGGCTGCGATATATATTCAGGAAAATAAAGACATTGAAATGTACAGCTTTGCAGCACAGATAATCATCCTACCAAAAGGATGATGGCTCTATCAGAATCATCAGTCTACCATCAGACGATTGTCTGTCCTATGTACATGAAAATGAATTTATAAAGCTGAGCATGGGAATGCCCGCCTCAGCTAGATCATGAAAACAGTATGAAAATAATGTATTGTATTGTATCTTATTACAGGTCTCCTCCCAGCATTGAAAGAACTTCGGATCCTCCTAATAAAGCATTTCACCCGATAAACGACCTCATACTTTAGGGGGCAACTGTTATAGACATTTTTGTGCCTTACAGCTCTAAGCATGAAATGTCCATAAACCAAGGGATCCAAAGTCCCTAAAAGTGTTGTTCCTGCCCCTAAAGGAACAAGGTCAACAAACTACAGCTTCTCCCAGAAGTTCTCCACCAGAAATTGCTCAGAACCAGTCAAATCAGGATCATTTCAGCTGCTCCACTAGCTACATGCGTTGCATAGCACCCCAGTACACTAGCTAGGTGCGTTGCAACGCACCTAAATGCACTACTAGGGTGTGCTGAGCGGGAAATGACAAATGGCAGTGTCATTCCGCGAGGTGGACAGACAATGGAAGCTTCCAGAATCTTCCCCAATGACACTTGCCTCACTGAGTTCGACCAAGGATGAGTAAGAGGCTCTAAGTCTCCAAGTGGAAGCAAGAACTGACAGAGAGAAGCCACTAGTCAGATGACAAGCTGACTCATCTTCTTTGCATACATCTATATATGGATCCCTCATCCCAGAGATCCAGGAGGCGGGAATTTTGTACATTGCAGAGAATTGCTGTTGGTTTTGAGATTGAGATTAGAGTATTGGGTGATTTATGCTTTGTTGGAGGTGAAGAAGGGATCCATTTGCTGGGAGGTTGATGCTGGATCGGGACTCACTTGGTTGTATCTCCTCCTGGATCTTCTTGTTATATCAATAAAACTATTTGAGTTTCTCCTACATGCTTGTGTATCATTGATGTTTTGTTGCATTAGTATGTTTAGCTCAAATCTGATCCTAAGCTATTTATGAATATAAATCCATGTCTTTGTGTAGTTTTCCTCTTTTGTGATCTTACAGGAACTTGGTGAAGCTGGGCAAGTAAGAGAGCAAGTAACTGGAAGCTGTCAAAGAGGAGAGAGAGTGGATCAAAGGACTAGCGGAAGACACAGGTTGGTTCATCCTACTTCTCTTCGTTTATAGTTCATAAAGAAGAATACGAAAGTAGTTTTCTCTGTTTGTTGCTAAGGCACTGTCACACCTTAGGTGGATAGGGTCGTTCTGAATAGACACTTTTCCCCACAACAAAATGGCGACCATACTGGGGATCGTGTCTAGTTAGTTTATTTGTGTTTCTCTTGTTGTTTTTTTCATAAACACAGAAGCAACAATCGAACTGCATTTGCCATTATCAAATGCAAAGTAGACAGCTGCTACTTCAATCCATTCACTGGATTTGTTTATGATTTGAACAGTGGATTCACAAATGATCTGATTTCCCTTTGTGATAGCTCTTAGTCCTCCTTTAAATCATCCCTCTGATTATACCTTACTGATTGCTTTTACTCGGCCAAAAACCATAGATTAAACTGCAAACCGTGACCCAGAACCCGAATAGAAGTCTCGTTTCTGCCCCAGCACAGGCACTGTGAAGAGACTCTGCATTTCAACGTAGTTCCCGAGAGGGCTACCTGCGCTGCAATTCAGTTTCTCTATGTAACAGGTGCGCTGATCAGCTTACCCTTGTGCAGCTGAGGTTCTTTGCTCATTTTTTCCAGTTTTGCCTCTAATTTTTGCAGCCTGTGATCAGTGTGTGTACCTCTCTGAAAACCCCTTTTCTTTGCCTTAATTCCGCCTCAGTTGTATAAAAGAAACTGTATTTGTTTTTGTGTGTTTGTTACGTCATTTACAGTTTCCCATTGCAAAAGTAGACTAGTCATACTGTCGTCCTTTGATTTAGATCTGTCGTAAGTGTTGATTTTAATCTTAGGAGAAAGTTTATTTGCTGTTGACAGTTGATTATGCTTTTACATTTTCCTTTGGCTTGAATTTGTGAATTTCTAGTGTCGAAACAAGTGTTTACTTGAAAATCATAAAGTGTCGTAATTGTTTCTACCTTTTGATTTCGAAAAGGAGCTTGTTTGTGTTTTTCACTTGAAATCGAATTCAAATTTGTACAACAACTTTCTTTTTAGGCATCAATATTAAGAAAGTGAAAACAAATACATGCATATGTGCATTTACATATTGATAATCTGTATGGCTTGATTTAGGAAAAGTGCATTTACGGTGTGCTCTTTGCTCTTTGAGAAAAGATTGTGTCTTTCTTTTCCCCTTGTAGCTAGGATTTTCATTTGTTGAAAAGAGATAAAAGATTTGCTTATCATCTTTAGATTTCATTTAGGAATTACATCTACATCTCGTGGTGATCCCAAAAGGCAAACTTCTAAGAAATATCAACTTAAAATAAATTGAATGAATCGAACAACGCTTTGGAACTTAATGCACAACATAGAGGTCTAGGCTAGAGACGTATTCCGGCGTCGTAAAGCCTGGTAACTGTTGTCCTCACTGATGTTTGGGTGATTCCTCCACTGTGAGACGATAAGTGCCAGTACGGACTTGTGCTCCCACGTACCGTCGAGTATATATTGGGAGACCCCTATAGGCTTAAAACCTTTTATCCATAGGAAGCTGTGTCGGCCGCCCTACTGATCGCAATGCACCGAACACAACATTCGGGAAGATTGACTGTCGTACCGTAAAACGTATTCTGCAGTATTGTGATTGGTTTGGTACTCCCTCTACCTAGATCTCTAGAGTAGTCCCTTTCGTTCCTTTTCAGACTCCTTAACGGAAAAGGTCCATCTGAGCACTTGTCACTTCAGGCTCATTAAAAATCGAAGGAGACTAGAGTCATCTTTTGTTTTTTCTCGACTCTTAAAAACTGAAAAAACAAGTTGTGTCAAAGCGTCTAAAATTTATTTTAATCGGAATAACATCATTCTTCCCTCGTTGGTCTTAAAAGTTAGTCTCCCTTCATCGCAAGTTCTTGTAGAATCGCTAGGAAATCTTTTGGATAGACTAGATATGTCTGAACAGCCATCGACATCCAGGACTGTGTCGTCTGACACAGCAGCAGTTGAGTCTCCTGCTGCTACTCCAACGATGTTTGCCGGTATACCATCTATCCCAGCAAGTTATCAACAACAAGCCGAAGTCCAATCAGGGACTGCTTCGACGACATGGTTAGTTCCTATTTCTTCATCTGGATTATCATCTGGTATTTCTTATGTTGAAACTCAACAAATTGATCCAATGTGGCTTCAAAGGCCAATCTATCCTTTAAGTACTGGATTGCCACCATATGGAGGGCAGTATGCTTTTTCATTGTTCCCTCCCACAGAACAACCATATGGGAGTTTACAACAAAGTTCAGGTCAAACTGGAATTACATCCAGTGGTTGGGTACCAATACTGCCTCAACAACCAAGGGTTGTATATTCAATGCAACCAGTCCACCCCGTGTCGGATATTCCCACTATACCTGCTATGGTGACTGCATCGCAAGTACAAGCGCTACCTGTTGAATGTCAACCCCAAGTTTCTCAGGTTGCAATACAACAGCATCTTGTCTCAATGACTCAATCACAACCTCAGGTTAGTGACTCCTTATCTGGAGCGACTCAGGCTCAAACAAGTACTATGACTCCTCATCTTGGTCAATCATCCAGTATTGGACAACAGCAAATGGTCCAACAACCAGGGTTGGGTCAATCTCAACAACCGCCATTCCAGCAATCATATCAAGGACCTGAGCAACAAGTCTTTGTAAGTAATGGGCAACCACATTTCCAAAGAGGTTATCAACAACCATATTATAGTGGTTATGCCCATCAACCTTGTCAAAGTTGCCAACATCAAATACATTATGCTGGTATGCAAAGACCCATTGCTCAGGCGATTCCATCTTATCCTGGGTATGCTTCGCCTAACCTGAATCAACAGTTGCCGTTTGTAGCAACTCTAGAATTACCAGATCTAAACCGGCTGACGAATGATCCAATTGCTTATGCCCCTTGGTGGCCAGCGATTCCGCATAAACTTCTGTCAGATATGCCTAAATTTAATGGAAATCCGGGTGAAGATCCATCGAATCATGTGATGACATTTCATTTGTGGTGTTCATCAAACACCCTAAACGATGATTTGATTAGGATTCGCCTTTTTCAGAGGACGTTAACTGGTCCGGCAGCAAAATGGTATATCGAATTGCCTAGAGCTTCATTCGACAACTTCAGTACCCTAGCCACAACCTTGTTAACCCATTTTCAGTTACCGATAAGGTACGAAACGGGAACCGAACTTCTTACCAACTTCAAACAAACGACGGCCACTCACATATCTGATCATATACGTGAATGGCGACGTCGTCGTAGAATGGTGAAAACATATGTTCCCGATCAGCTTTTAGCTGAATGGTATATTAAGTCATTACTGCCTTCCATCACGGAAGATGTGGCAAAAGGGGGAGTCGTCACAGAAGAGCAAGTTATCGCTCGTGCGCAATATTTGGACTTGATTTACACTCAGTCCGGCACGTTCTACGATAAAATATCTGACGCCCCTAGACCGGAATTCTCAGTTCCTCCTCCTAAATCAAACAATGACTCTCATGCCATCGATGGCGTGATTGGCGCGACAGACACGAAATCGACAAAGGCTACATCTAAAAAGGCCTGTAAGATTTCTAGTCAAAATGCAAATGAGGAACTTCTTGCCTCGGAAGTAAATGTCGTGTCGACTGACAAGGGAAAACAACTGAAGCAACCAGGGGGCAAGAAGAAAAATAAAGGGAGAAAAAGGAAGCAGGATGAGTCATCTCCTGAAAAGCCTTCTACAAACCCTTCTGGGCAAAGGAAACCCCCTGCGTGGTGTCATATATGCGATGAGGATCATCGGACGAGAGATTGTCCACATAAAGCTGAAGTTAAGAAACTCTTTAAGAGTTCAAAAACCTCAGCAGTTTTGACTGATCCGTTTCCAAGCCCGGGAACCAAATTGGTTGCTAATCAAAATGCTTCCCGATCCCAAGTGCTTATGTTGTCTATCTCAAAGAAGCAAAATGATGCTTTGGCAAGGAATAAAGATTACGGGAATCCACAGGTGTCGAATAACAAGGATAATGAACAACCTAGTAGTTCGACAACAACTTTGACCAAAGTTGTGCCACCCATCATTCCTGAACAAATGATAAATTCGCCAAAGGGAGTAGTGCACAAATCGACATTTAATCCTCGTGCAAAAATAGCACAGAATTATAATATAATAGAGGACCTGGCCCAATCGTCGTCCGCTATGTCGACACTTGAGGTACCGCAAAATTGCCTCTCCCAAGAGCAAGCTTTATTATCAGCAATAGGTGGGATTGACCCAATGGATTCCAATCTTGTGGCCTTTAATCATAAAGGATATGACCCTCAGTTACCAGCTCAACTAGCTTTCCTTATTCAAGTGAAAGCCCTCAACAAAACTGTTCATCGAACAATTATTGATGAGGGGGCATCTACATGTATTATGTCGATGAGTTGCTGGAAAACTTTAGGATCTCCAACCTTGTCGCGATCTTCGACGACATTAAAAGCATTCGACGGAAGGACATATACCCCATATGGTATCCTAAGTAACTTGAAAGTTGAACTAGGAGGGAAAACAGTAGAAATTGATGTTGAAGTAATCGACGGAAACCTTGATTACAACATCCTATTGGGAAGACCCTGGATATATGCCATGGCCGCAGTTGTGTCGACCTACTTCAGGAAGATTGCATTTCCCTTCCAAGGAGGAATTACAATCATCGACCAACAAACATTTCTCCCCAACAGTTCACAAGTTACGGGAAGCATTCCAATGATCCATGGAAGCAATCATTCGCTCCAAAATATCGGAGTAGGTCTCCTAAAAGACCCTGCCTTAATGGGTACTTTTTCCCTACTGCCTCCGAGTAATCTGGCGGAAGTGGCCACAGTGGAATATGAAACCTTCTATATCTAATGGATTTGGACTCCGAGGACAGTTCTTATCTCGTGTCGACCTCGTTAAAAAATGAAACAAGGAGTCATGAGGAAAGTTCTTTTATTGTATCAACCTCATTAAAAAATGAAACAAAACCCCTTTCTAAATCTCAAAAGCAAACCTTCATTCCAACCACTGAGTTGAATGCAATGAAGCTTGGGGCGCATGCTCCTCAATTTGCGTTATTATGCTGGGGGCATGCGAACTTATGCACCTCGATTTACGTTATTATGCTGGGGGCATGCGAACTTCATCGAGTAGTTTTAGCACATAGTTCAAGCTCGTTAAAAAATAAACATAAGATATGAGCAAAATGTTTCAACCCACGTTTAAGCTCGTTAAAAAAAGAACTATTCCCCGGTAAATAACCACCATGAATGTAACATTTCAGCCATTAAAGCCTTGGTCGTGTTTGCACCGTCACCTCCACTTTTCCATTGGCCGATCATTCACCTCCATTTGATTGTTTACCCATTTTGAGGAATAGCTGCGAAGAGTGATTTCACTAGCCATCCTTGTGACACTGCCGTGATTGGAAAATTCTAAACCTTACCTGGAATCAGCTGCTACCCATTTTATCACTCATTCCTCAAAAGACGAGTCTTCTTTAAGCTATTTTCATTTGACTCGTAAAATATGAAAATATTGCCGAGTTTTGGCCTTCCAGCTCGTTAAAGCGACGGGAAGTGCTATCCCTCCTCTAGCTTTTAATCTTTTTGGACCTGAGGGATTATTGCACAAAAAGATCGAGCGCTTGTGTTGTTCGGCTCATTAAAACTATCGAAAATTCATCCCTTTTGTATTGTTTTATACTTTTTCAGACTTAAGGGATTAGATGACGAAAAAGGAATTCCAAAGTTAACTTTACGTACCTTTTCAGACTCTCTAAAAATGAAAAGGACCGAGTTATCTTTGTCGTTAGACTTGTTAAAAAGATTAATAGCGAAAAACTTGTCTTTAGACGAGAACAAGTTTCACTATCGCTAGGATTGTTAAAACATAGCGATGGGTTTGCCCGAAGGGAAAATTATAGAACAAGCATATGTTATCCTCCTCAAGCTTGACAAAAATAAAGAGGTACTGGTCAACAATGACTGGGGAAAATTGGGAAAAACTCAAAGAATCTTTAATGGTAGCAAGTCGCTCTTGAACATGACACTTCCACTCCGTGCCTGAGTCGGGTTGGGTTGTTTCATTCACCGGTCACATCACCATGGTCACGCCATACCATCCAAATTTGGGGTAAATGCTACCAATCCATCACATAACTATCGCCGACATGTTCAAGAGAAGTCATTCAGAGAAGTCACCTGTGTCCCATCCACTACCATACTTTATACTTCATTCTTTCATGACCGCCATCCTGAACCATGTATCATCAGATCGTTTTCACCTCCATCAAAATCATTTACTCCGTTCCGTGTCATTAATGTGGGATTCATTAAGGCCCTCCTTTGATGGATCGCTTCTTGTCGACATCAGCTCATTATCCAAGAAGTCGATCTAGGAACACCCCCTTCAGTACTTTGAAGCTTGCATGCCTCAATGGCAAGTTTCTCACTTCCGGCGACAGGTATACATCAATGACCTTCGACCGAAAGATTTGGCGTGGTGTTCAACGCCAAGTCCTTTATTCACACCACGTGAATTGTACTGCAGTACCTTGAGGGTCATCATCATTATCGGTGATTCCTCTCGCGCTTGCTAACAGTTTACATCATTGACTGGTAATCAAGCGAAGTCTTTCCATGTTCGACTTCAAAACATTTCTCACATGGATCGACTTGTACTTCAAGTGAAGATCGGACGAGATTGAAGACCCCAGATCTAGTTTCATCCATCCGGGCTGCGATATATATTCAGGAAAATAAAGACATTGAAATGTACAGCTTTGCAGCACAGATAATCATCCTACCAAAAGGATGATGGCTCTATCAGAATCATCAGTCTACCATCAGACGATTGTCTGTCCTATGTACATGAAAATGAATTTATAAAGCTGAGCATGGGAATGCCCGCCTCAGCTAGATCATGAAAACAGTATGAAAATAATGTATTGTATTGTATCTTATTACAGGTCTCCTCCCAGCATTGAAAGAACTTCGAATCCTCCTAATAAAGCATTTCACCCGATAAACGGCCTCATACTTTAGGGGGCAACTGTTATAGACATTTTTGTGCCTTACAGCTCTAAGCATGAAATGTCCATAAACCAAGGGATCCAAAGTCCCTAAAAGTGTTGTTCCTGCCCCTAAAGGAACAAGGTCAACAAACTACAGCTTCTCCCAGAAGTTCTCCACCAGAAATTGCTCAGAACCAGTCAAATCAGGATCATTTCAGCTGCTCCACTAGCTACATGCGTTGCATAGCACCCCAGTACACTAGCTAGGTTCATTGCAACGCACCTAAATGCACTTCCAGGGTGCGCTGAGCGGGAAATGACAAATGGCAGTGTCATTTCGCGAGGTGGACAGACAATGGAAGCTTCCAGAATCTTCCCCAATGACACTTGCCTCACTGAGTTCGACCAAGGATGAGTAAGAGGCTCTCAGTCTCCAAGTGGAAGAAAGAACTGACAGAGAGAAGCCACTAGTTAGATGGCAAGATGACTCATCTTCTTTGCATACATCTATATATGGATCCCTCATCCCAGAGATCCATGAGGCGGGAATTTTGTACATTGCAGAGAATTGCTGTTGGTTTTGAGATTGAGATTAGAGTATTGGGTGGTTTATGCTTTGTTGGAGGTGAAGAAGGGATTCCTTTGCTGGGAGGTTGATGCTGGATTGGGACTCACTTGGTTGTATCTCCTCCTGGATCTTCTTGTTATATCAATAAAACTATTTGAGTTTCTCCTACACGCTTGTGTATCATTGATGATTTGTTGCATTAGTATGTTTAGCTTAAATCTGATCCTAAGCTATTTATGAATATAAATCCATGTCTTTGTGTAGTTTTCCTCTTTTGTGATCTTACAGGAACTTGGTGAAGCTGGGCAAGTAAGAGAGCAAGTAGCTGGAAGCTGTCAAAGAGGAAAGAGAGTGGATCAAAGGACTAGCGCAAGACACAGGTTGGTTCATCCTACTTCTCTTCGTTTATAGTTCATAAAGAAGAATATGAAAGTAGTTTTCTCTGTTTGTTGCTAAGGTACTGTCACACCTTAGGTGGATAGGGTCGTTCTGAATAGACACTTTTCCCCACAACACTCTATAATCAATTCACATTCTCCACGAACCATCTTTCTCTCTAACCAGCACGATTGGAGATCCACATGTTGATGTGCTTGGCCTTATAAACCCTTTATTGAGAAAATCTTGTACCTGCTTCTTTATCTTTGCATTCTCTAAAGTTGATAACCTGTACATTCCAATGTTAGGTAATGGAGCATCTTGCTACAAATAAATGTCATGTACTATTTCCCTTTTGGGTGGTAGACCTTTAGGTTCTTGAAATAGGACATCATATTCTGAAACAACTTTAACTAAATCAGCTTTCTGTTTAGCATCACAACTTTCAAATACATTGGTTTTATCAGGGTCCTTTTCCTTTACAACCATTAGTAAACATTTCTTACGTGAATTCACAATTCTTTTCATTTGCCCTGAGTTTATGAGAGAATAGTTATTTTTGAGTTTATGAGCTCTTACAATGTATTTTATTCCATCTTTAGTGAGTTGATACTTATTTTCATCTCTATAGAAAATAGCTTTCCTATCATACAAGTATGGACTTCCCAAAACAATAGCACATATATCCAATGGAACTATATATTACTCAACCTCATCTACAAATGTTGACCCAATAGCAAACCTATGTTTACATTGTCTTGTTACTCATAGCTTTGTTTTATCACATATCCAACCTAACGAATATGGCTTCTCATGAGGTTTTGTTTGTAATCCCAACTTCTTTACAGTTGTCTCAGATATCAAGTTTACTTGTGACCCACTATCAAATAAAGTATCAATCTTATTGTGCTTGGAAATTACTCTAATATGAAAGAGCTCATCTCTTTCCCTCCCATTACTTTCATTATCAACAGATTGTGCAGAATTGCATGTGGATGCTTCAAAATCTTTAAATTTAATACTTGTTGCTATAATTGTTGTTTCATCACCTGAATCTGACCCCAAGTCTTTGTGAATAGCAGCAACATTCTTCTTCTCCTTTCCACCAAACTTCCTGGGTTTTTGTTCTAGATGCAAAGACCAACAGTGTGCCTCATTGCATCCTTCTTTCTTACAGTGAGTGAAGGAAGGTTTTCCTTTCTTTGTAGTGTTTACTTTCCTCTCCTTCCATTTCAATTTCTTCTTTTCCTTATTCTTGTTTGCAAAAGGTTTAGATGACTTCCCAACCTCTGGGTTTACATTCTTACCTCTAGCCTCTAGATTTGTTGCTTGGACTAATACATCATCTAAGCTAGTGGGTTAAACATGAGTATAGTATGCTTTAAATAGCTATGCAGACCACCTATATACTTCATTAAAATCTCAGGTGAGTCCAAGGATATACCTAGATTTAAAGCTCTCTTTCTGAATTCATGAGTATAACTCTGTACACTCTTCCCCTTCAATTGTCGAAGATTTTTCCAACTCATCATTTCTTACTACATGTACGGTAAAGGATATAATTTCTTTTTGATTGAAAAAAAAATTCGTTCCAGGTAGAAATGATTTTACCATGTTTTTGTAGATCAGCTTGTGTCTTACCTTCCCACCATACTAGTGCAGTTCCTCCAAGTTGAAGGCTAGCTACCTGAATCTTCCTCCTTTCTAAATCAACATTCTGCACCTTGCAATATACATCAATCTGTCTTATCCAATTATCTAGCTTTTCTTCATTAAGTTCTCCATCATAGATTGGCAAATCAAACTTCACATCTAATTTGATTAAAGAAGTTTTCTTCTTCTTCTTAGAAGAGCTAGAAGATGATGAGGATGATGAAGGTGATGATGGAGGAGATGGTCGAGGAGTCATTCCTCCTTTTCCTTTGCCTTCTATAGAGGAAACTAGAAAACGCCTCTCTGCTCCTTTGTCTGGTTTAGGTGTTGAAGTGCTTTCACCTCGAAACATCTTAAACTCTAGATACATCTCTTCCACCATAGCTTGGAGTGTCTTAAAACCTTCCATAAATTGAGATTCTGATCCCAATGGTGCTTCTTCTACCATTCTCCTTTGAGAATAGACTCTTCCAATATCTTGATTAGCCTCAATGGGTTCTCCTTCTCCTAGTCTGAGCTTTAATCTAGTTAGCATTCAAAATCCAACACAAGCTTGTCTAACCTGAACAAAACCAAAACCAAATGCAAAACCAAAAGCTCGGATACCAGTTTATCTGAATATGGGTTTTAAGTCTATATTTAAGGTATTACAGACTCATGTGCATGGAAAATGGTTATTCCACTTAATGCAATGGATCGATAAGATTGCAATGAAATAGACAATCAACAGTAATTAGAACACATCAACACACACATATCAACACAGTCAAATTAATAATGGAGTTCACCATACTTCCTGGCTACTTCTCTTGGTCTAAGCTATCTGTGAGGGCCTCTCTACATTATGTCTTTAAGAGCAGAATATTACAAGTGTGAGCTCAAACAGAGTCTCAACACATCAATGGAAAAACATAGGGATTCCTTCGGAAACCTTGAATGTACAAGGGTACACAGCTGCTCCCTCTTGCTCTTTGTCCTCTTTTCTCTCTTCCACTCTCTTATCTGCCTTTTTTCTCTGACTTTGACTGCCCTTTCTGTCCTGTTATGGGATGGCATTTTAAGCCTCTCGACCCTGTCTGTTCACCTCCCCCTTTGGTGTGGACGCATTTTATCAAAAATGCTTAAGGCACCTGAACAGATTTTTTTTGTAATGGAAGGATTGGCGGGCGTAGTGAAACTTACCATTCGGTCTTCCTCCACGCAAATCCCCCAATATAATACATAATTGGGCCTTTTTTTGTTTTATGCAAAGAAATACATGAAAAAACCCCGTCCGAAACATTTTATGGGAACTCAAATTTTTATAAGGCCATGTTCATAACCCCTTTCGGGTCCCCCTTACATCGCATCTCCGCCGTTGGTCTTTCGCCACCAGATCGACGGCTAAGATCTTCCCACTCAAACAAAATTTGATCAATAGTCCTCTGTCGTTGATCTACACTTAGTAGATTTGACGGTCGATGACGATTTTGGGTAGACAACTTGCCTGACTCTTAACAATCTTTACGAACCCAATTAGGTTTATAAACTCTCAGTCTATAAAATTTCGGGTCTGATTTCTGAATTAACATCTGATTACTTTGGTGCCCGATATATGTCAGATGATGTGGTCTCTCGATCCTATGGTTGGTGGGTATTCAACATGCACATGGTTTACTCTGCTTTGGTTCCCACACAATACGATGTGGTAGTTGATCTGGACCATTGATCCGTGCGCTCGATCAACAGCCCTCGTTAACTCGCGCTAACTATTGTTGTAGTTCCAAAGGGCCACAGTGTTTTAACACTAAAATTTGGTTTTTCCCAATGTGATAATGAAACTCTATATAATATCTATATATATATATATACATTGCTACGATGAAGGTTTTACCTTTATACCCTGTTTTTCATGGTTAAAACGTATATTTCTTCGGTGCGATAAAAGGCCACAATGTGATAGTTCTTGAATGGGCTTTAAAACATATTTTCCCATTTAAATACAATTGAAGACTTAAGAGGTTTTTCCAAGATCCATTTTGGATCATACATCAAAAGATTCGAAACGTTTTAGTTGGTCGCTAAGACTTATACATTAAGGATTACATCCGCTTCGTCTACCTCATTAAAGAAGACAAGCTTTATACCAATGTTTCAATTGTTAGTTTTGATGTCATTTATTTATTCATCAAAATAGCTTTCAATAAATAATATGGGCGATCAAAGGAAATTGTTTACCATGGGACTACCAAGCTTGTTGAGGTTTCCTTGAAGTATACATTCTTCACTTTCTAAGGTGAATATTTTGAGAAAACCACTAGTGTAGTAATGGGATTTCCTCTTTCACCTATTTTTTCCAACCTTTTCATGGAAAAGTTTGAATAGAATGACATTTACATCTACCCACTTAAAGTAATGAGATGGAAAAGGTAGTAATGAGATGGAAAAGGTATGTTGACAATACCAACATGAAATTGCCACATCGTAGCATTGAATTAAATAAGGTATTGGAACACCTAAATAATATATCTAAATACATAAAGTTTATTATGGAATTTGAAAGTAATAAAATCATTCCTTTCCTTGATGTCTTATTAACCAAAAATGGTGATTGGACCTTCAAACATCAGGTAGTCAAGAATAAAGCATGCGTAGAAAACTATCTTCATGTTGATTCAAACCACCATCCTACCCAAAAGTTTGGAGTCTTGAATACAATGATCATAAGAGATTTAAGAATGTCAGATAACAAAACTTTTAAAATAAGAAATCAACCACCTAATTTAAGTTTTCCAAAATAGTGGGTAAAGACAAAAATACATTATTAGAGCCATTAGAAGAATTAGAAGAATACCTCCTTCACAATCGCATAACTTTTCTCCCATACATATGTGGTGTCAGTGATAAAATATTTAA
Organism: Pinus tabuliformis; assembly: GCA_031772625.1. Classification (NCBI taxonomy): domain Eukaryota; kingdom Viridiplantae; phylum Streptophyta; class Pinopsida; order Pinales; family Pinaceae; genus Pinus; species Pinus tabuliformis. The sequence continues at coordinate 1,159,361,215 of CM062817.1, read as the reverse complement.
GGTTTTGGGGAAGTAAAGAATTATTTCTTTATTCAACATTTTGACAACTATTTGACATAAGATGAAATCCATAAAAGATAAAATAGCCACTTTTATCTTAAAGGACTCTACAAAGTTAATTGTTTACCTGGTAAATGTTACATTGGAGAGTCATGATGGTATTTTAAGAGAAGAATTAAAGAAAATGGAGATGGCATTAAGAATGACATGATACACTCATCAACTCTTGTAGAACATTCCTCCAAAACTAAATATCCTTTGTGCCTTGAGGAAACCAAGATTATTGTTGAAGAAAACCACTATTTCAAATGTTATGTGAATCTTTAGAAATCATAACGAACCCTAATGATATTAATATAGATGGTGGCCTCGAGGTTGGTAGAAACTGGAACACCTTACTCACTCATCGCTTTTGCATTGATAGTTAGGTTTAGGTTCCTTGCTCTTGTCTATTCCTTTTCCAAGTTTTCTTCCTTACCTTTTTCTTCCTTTCTCCACTCCTCCTTCCCTTCCCCTCTTATATATCTCTCATCTTCCCTCTTTTTCTTTATCTCCTTCTCTTCCTTTGTTTCCTTTTCCCCCTGATCCCTTTTCTCTTGTGTTATCCTCCTTATCCTTTTTCCTTTTCTCTATTTTTTTTTCCATTTTCTCTCCCTCTATTTCTTATTTTTCCGCTTTCTCTTATTCCCTTATTCCTAGCTATCACCTTGCTCTCTCCTACCTTTATCTTTTTTCCTTTCTTCCACGTTTCCTACTTTATTTTCTATTTTTCTAAATTTTCAATCTTTTACTTCATTTTATTCGTAATTATCATTTACTATTTTGTTTTCATTTTCATTTTAGCTATCTTTGATTTTCATTCTTTTACCTCATTCTATTCTTAATTGTCATTTACTTTTTTGTTTTCAATTTTATTTTAGTTATCTTTCTTCCATTTTTTGGTTTTAGCTTTAGTTTCTTTCATATTATTTTATGGACTTATTCTAGGATTTGTATATTTATTTTCCTTACGTTGATCGGTGTAGTACTATTAATATTACCTGTTATAATATTAATTTTGTTTTATTTTATTCATAGTCCCACACATTAAAAAGTTAAATATAAACAATATTAGATGATAATATGTATAATACTATTAATATTATCAACTATAATAATAATTTTGTTTTACTTTATTAATAGTCCCAAATATTAATAAAGTTAAATATAAATAATATTGTCCTAATAATACAATAATATTAATATGCTATTATATTACTATTCTTGATATAACATTAAGATAATTATAACTTTTATTAATAATATAATAATATTATTTTTTTTTGTTTTTAATTAATAATATATCAATATAGTTCAATTGGCGATAACATTGATAATAAAGTCTTATATTCTTTGAGATTGAAATTTCCTCATAAATTTATTATTTCATTTTAGCTTAAGGCTTTCGTGTTTATATTTTTTCAGGTGCTCTTTTCACTCATTTATATTTATTACTTTAATTACTTTCGATGCTCTTTTCACTTATCACTTTCGATGTAGTATTAACAAATCTCACAATTGAAATTTGGAGCAAATTATAGATTTTAAATATAACCAATTAAAATAACGAAAATATTAAAAAGATAAAAATATTAAGAAGAATTTTCTCTATAAAAATCATATGATATAAAAATATTTAAATACATTTCATTTGTAAATTTATATTAAATATTAATTAGCACAATCATATTTATTAATATGATTGATATATGTTTTATTTTTCACTTTTATACAGTTTAATAAAATTATCAAAATGAATCAATTAATATTAGTACAATCACATTAAAAATATTAATGTGGTAGTTATAGTCAAAGGATTTATAAATATAACAAAAGAGAATGCCTTACCAATATAGACATTTACCCGATTAACAATGTATAAAAAAGTTATGAGTCTAATTTAACTTGAGAAATAAAAGGAATTACACATCTTATTGTAGAATGAACCATTTTTCTCAATAAAATTTTCTTATATATTAATTTCCCCATCTAATTAGATTATGAACTTATTAGAATTGGATTAATCTAAATCCCTAGCAAATTGGTGGGAATTTAATGTAATCTCAGAAAAAAAGGAATTAGACATCTTATTGTAAAATGTACCATTTTGCTAACGAGTTGGTCTAGTTTCTCTAAAATTCGACAAGAATTTGTTGAAATTACAAACTTTATTGAAATCACAAGCTGGATGGGTAACTCATGCACAATGGCAGTTCCCTTGGAGTTTTTTAAGGTGCTGAATCCATATATACAGTAAAAAAAAGTTTAAATAACACAAGTTTAAATAACACAAATAAGGATTTCACCTCAAAATTTTCGCCAAATTCTCGCACGGAAAAGCCTAAAAATTAGCATTAAAGACAACACCTTTTTATAAATAAAAATTGCTTATATATTAACTTTTCCATCTAAGTAGAATATGAACTTATTAGAGTTGGAATAATCTCAGATCCCTAGGAAATCCATGGGCAGGGAGAGAGGAATCTAATTTTTTTATTTGTTAAAAGTCAATGCAACCTAACAAACTCTGTAGCACACTACAACCATTAATAAGCATCAAGACTAAGCATATTCCCTTGATAGTCAAAATCTAATTTTTTTAATTTATTAAAAGTCAATGCAACCTAAAAAACTCTATAACACACTACAATCATTCATAAACATTAAGACTAAGCATATTCCTTTGACAATCAATCTAGGTCATAAATTAAAAATAATATATTTAACATATCTTCATCCACTTTAAATTGAAATAAAAAACTTTCCATTATTAAATAGATTTTTAGATTTAAATATTAAACTTAATATTAAAATGACATACCCTATTTCCATATAATATCATACATATCTTTTACAATTCATGATTTATAATTTATATAGAAAAACTAATTTTATATATGACACGCTTAATAATATTTATTACACTTAATTAACTTTTAGTGACATTGTTGGTATTTGTTTTAACAAATCCACACGAAGCATTTAAAATAAAGGCATCTCACAAGAACTTTATATGTTAAACTCAAATATAAATTTTATTTATAATATCAAATATTTTAAACCTTAATATTTATTTTGAAACTCAACATTATAGAAACTATTGCAGAGTTATAAATATATTACAATATATTAAACTTAGAATTATAGAAATGATTGTAAAGTTGTAAATATACTACACTCAACACTATAACAACTACTGTAAAATTGTAAATGTATTAAACTCTAGCACAGTGAATATATTAAATTCTAATATGAATTTCATTTAGGATATCAAATTATTTTAAATCTTACTATCTATTTTAAAATTTTCTTCAAATTTAGAAATTAGATAAAATTATAACGAAACAAAATTTAATAAAAAATAATTTGCTCGGCGTAATTAGTTTATTATTTTAATAAAAATAAAACCTAAAATTAATTAATTCTCATTTATCTGAGACCACTTTGTCATTTTACATAAGTTGTTATTTTCTCCAACGCTACCAAACTTACAACATTGTAGGCTCCCCATCAAATTTGGTTCATGCCATTCAAGACTGTTGACTCTTGATTCAAATTTTACATATGATAAAATGATTTAATATAATCATTTTCATTTATTAGTCCTTATCATTTTTAGTTTTATAGCAAAGAAAGAACACTTTATTGGAAGTTGTATCGAATTATAAATAAAAATACCTTGCATTCATTAATTGTGATGCCTATATTTCTTTTTGATTGTCGCACAATTTTTTTTTGTGCGCAGTGATCGTGAATATGCATGTCATTGTCACAACTATAATGAGGTATTTTGTTATGCTAGGATTCAACCTATATTCAATTAAAGAATTTAGGGTTTTTTTAAATTCTTTTATGAATATCCTATGTTTTCTTGTTCTTTCACGTAGGAATATATATGGAAAAAACCAAAAATGATTATCTACCATATAATTATTACTTAACTTGAAGTTGAATTAATAAATAATAAATCTATCAATCCACAGTGATAAATCGATCAATCCAAACAATATTGAGCCGCTCAATGAAGAAACATAAATGTACCAATCCAAACACTGTGGGTGACGCTTAAAATCCACCCCTCACCGGCTCGTTAAGGTCTGAATTCCATAGATTGGAGAATCGAAAAAAACCATGCACTTTACCTTGTGGAGTACATTTCAATATCTCAACAAACTTACTGTGCGGAAGAGATCCGTGTAAACTGAAATTGAAGGGATTACAATCCCTTCCATTGCACTCATAGTTCCAAAACATATCTAGAGGGATTGTCAACTACTGTAAACAAAACAGCCAACAACATACATGCCTATGCAACAAGATGGTTAAAGTGGTTGAGAATGGTGAAGCCTATGTGGGAGGACATTTCACAAATCCATTGTAGAAGACATTTCGAAAATCCATGCTAAAGGATGTTTCACAAGCCCAGTGAAGTCCAGTCCGAGTGGAAATTATAAGAACTGAAGCACATAGGCCATTCTTAATGTTGCCTGATAGGTGAAACGTGGGGAAAATTTTGAATCGCTTTAAATAAACAAACATTTTAAGCATTGTAACGAGCAAGTGGAAAACGGTTTATGATATGAAATATTTTTTTTGTCGGACGAAGAATATTGTATTGAAATCGAATCCTATCCATTAATGTCACATATTTACATCTTTTTCTCGGATGAAGAATATTTTGTTGAAATCCAATCCTATCCATTAAGGTAAATAACTAAATAAATTATGTAACTCTTCATGATTCTATATTGAGTTGAAATAAGTATGCCTATCCATGTAATTATATAATGTTTCTTAAATAAGGTTGATGGTAAAAAAATGTCAATGGAAACTTGTGACATGTGTATTGCATTGGATGTAGAGATGATTCAGATGAAAAGAAAGAAAAACTAAGATGGAGCATAGATTTCTCTTCTCAATATTATGCATCAGTTAAATAAGGTTACATTGGAGGCACCAACAATAAATGGCTGCAGTGAGACTGAACTAAACTCGACTAAGTGAAACTGAATTAGGACACTTGGATGGACGATTTTGACACCTAGCAGGCAGTTGGAATTTGATTCTCCAACACTCCCCCTTAATTACAACCACCTAAAAAATTAATTAAGATTCCTGTTGGTCTGTGTCTTAGCTAGGCCTAGAATTTAAAAAATTGACTTCAAGTACAATTACTTTTCTCCTTCTCTTCTTCTAGATCATGTAGCCTCAAATTGTTCAATATTTTTCTTCTTGTTGTATCTTTCAAATCTTAGTTTCTTCATTTGTTGGTGCATGTATTCTATTGCTTCAAGTTGTTTATGCATCTCCTATACTTCTTCAAAAACCGACTTGTATGTGAACTACTACCACATGTCATCCTTTTTTCGTGTGATCTTCATCATCAATTTTCCACAACATAAGCTTGTAATAACAAAATATTTTTTTAGGACTCCAATACCCAAAAATTTCATTGATGTTTTTATCATCCAAGTTGTCTTCAACATTCATTTTTACAAATTCTATGCAGACTTTATCAAGGCATGGTGTTGCAAGCCATGCTTCAAGAAAACTTAGTTCTCCTTCATAATCATCCAATTTCCCTGCACATTGGAAACAAATGGTAAGTGTAAAAACATCTACAGAACCACATTGGTTCTGTTCTTTTTGCTCCAAAATGAGATCTTTCTCTTGTTTTGCTTCCATCTCTGCCCTTGCCTCTGTCTCCTTTTTCTCTTTGTGGGATTCCTTCTTTGGCTCTACCTCTATCTCTGTATCTATCTCTATCTCTTTCTCTTCCACTTCTTTATTAAGCTATGTTGTTGTAGACAGGTTGTCTTCCACTTGGTTTGTAGACCCAAGTGGGATTATCTCACAAGATAGCATCATGTCGATATGATGTTTTTGTTGCAGCACTTGCAAGAATTCATCATTAGCCAACAACTCTTCATCAAAATTTACATCAGCAATGTTAATCGTTGGATTCACAATAACATTGACTACTCCAAAGTGAGCTTTAATGTCATCAACAAGCTCTGTTGTTGGATTCAACAAATTGTCATTACTAAGATATGTTGCTAAATTCACCATATTTTCATCTACTTGTAGTTGTGTATAGTAGGATTCACGAGCATCTATGCGCTCCTTCTCTGTTTTTTCTGCAAATTATTCAAAGACATCATCCACTTGTGGCTAAGCACATTGTGATTCAACAATATTTTTATCTTGTTATAGATATTCTACTAAAGATCCACTTTCATCTTCAACTTCAATGCTCCGCCTTACACCGAAACTCCTCTCAAGGCTATCTCATGTCTCCTTGGTTGTTTTGGCATCTGAAATCAAGGGAATAATGTTTTCATCTATAGATTCTTTTTTGCATTTCAATGCAAAGATGCTATTTTTTCTCTTCACTTCCAATCCTTTCAAAAGAATTTCATACATCTCTAGTTGTTGTTTCGACTTTCTTAGCCTCTTGGATTTTCCCTTTTTTGAGCGTTGCCTGGCTATGATTCAACAAGTAAATATACTTGCAAACATTGATTGTGATTGAACAAGTAAATGTGTAGTTGACTAGAACAAAAAAATAAATCCAACAACTTCTCTGCAACTCAACTTCAGAAAGGTGACCTTTCACAAAAAAATTTCACAAGCCCTTCTAAAATACCTTGCAAACTCTTTTTCATTAAAATATTGCAATGCCCAATGTGAATTAGGACAAAACTCCCTTCATTTTAAAAATAACATGACAGGACCATTATGGTCTTTTCAGAATTACATGATCCCGTTTTAAACATATCTTATAGCCTTCTTTCTTTATAACAAATTCAATTTTCTTTAATAAAACTTTGAATACAATTTTTATTTTTATTTTAATAACAACTGTCTCTTTTTAATTTTTTTAAACAATCCTCTATTAAAATAATACTTCCGCTTTTAAAATGATGAACCCCTTTTTAATTAAACCTTTTCAAAAGGAATTAATCTTCCAAACAAAACAATTAGCTTTGTTGTTTGTGAAATAAGAGAGCTTGCCTTTTAGTGTCTTTTCATCGAAGCCATTAAAAATAATAGTCCCTTTGCTCTGAGTAAATAATGGACCAATTGACTTTTTAATAAAAATCAGGGACCTTTCCGCTTAAAAAAAAAATATTGTTTAATTAAACCTTTTCAAACGGGATTAATATAGCCTTGTTGTTTGTGAAATAAGAGAGTTTGCCTTTCTAACGTCTTTTCATCGAAGCCATTAAAAATAATAGTCTTTTTGCTTTTAATAAACAAGATCCGCAAGCGGCGGGAGTCCCTGCCGGGCCTGAAATCGTTGTATAACTCCTCGAAATTCTTAAAGGTTGTCAACTAGAAACACTTGTTGACATAGATTCAGTTCTTTGGATAGTTAGACATACATAACTGCTGTAACGAGCATAGCCTTGTTCCAAAACCGCTCACAAGGGTTAAGGCCTTCATGATATCTGCTCGAGTACACTAACCCTCTGTAAGTTATTGGAAAATATAGAAATTGCTCGAGTACAGTAACCCTCTACAAGTTATTGGAAAATATAGAAATTGCTTGGTTCTGAGTTAAATATGTTTATGCAAGAGGCGCAAAGACACAAAGGGCCTGGATGATCATATGCCTATCAATGAACTTTCTAAACAGACAAGGTGTTGGGGTTGATGTGAATCCTATTGCGTAAAGAAAATTTCTTTGCCATAAACTATAAGAAAGGCTCAGGGAGTTTCAATTTCTTGGTGATTCTGAGGCCGTTGCGTGCTTCTGAAACAAGGGCTTCATACTCAATCGGTATGCCAGGTAAAGGTATTATAAGCATCACGCAAGGTCTTACCAGCTCCTTCCAACCAGAGCAAGAAGGACTATCAAATCAATACAGACTCTTGCTAGCAAGGGTTTGCTCTGTTTATAAATATTCTGTTTGGCCTAGAGGTTGGTTAGATTTCTATAAGATCCATTCCTGTTTGTTGATCAACGTTTTATAATTTACAACATTTTTCTTTTAATTCTTTAAAGGATTTCCAATGAAAACATAATAAAACAAATAATCTAATGCCATAATATTTATTTACCATGTGCAGACATAACTTTGATTCTGGTTCATAGAGAGGAACTTGCATTACAAGGAATCTCACGTGATTATTCATTTCCACATTTTAAAAACTACATATTTTAAAATATTTTCTCAGGCATGATATCACAGCAGTCCATGAAATTCTTGGACTAATAATATTTGGGCAACAATTGATGGTGGCCCTTGATAAATCACAAAAATTAACTTGAGTTGAAATATATATCGGCTAAAAATGTGCATACTTCATGGTTGCATTGCACTTTCTCCATATGCAAGTAAACATCGAAATTGTGTTGCATTATTTGTATTACCGACTTTGTCAGTCGGACACCATCGCAATATTCATGACGCTTCCCATAAAAGCAATGTAAAGGTTTTATAAGCAACCTATCAGGGAAATTGTAAGTAAATTACATAGAAAGTGAGGTGTTCTGCATAGAGAAAAAACACAAGTAGATGAACAGAAATTACAGTGGAAGAAAACAGACTTAGTTATCACACAAATTACAAGAAGAAAAGTCATATGAAAGATTCAGACACTTAGAGCAGAGATTTGAGAAATGAAGTCATATGGAAAAATAAGAAACTAAGAAGAGAGACCCACAAAATAATAAATAAAGGGAAAAGACATTGTCTACAAGCAGACTTATCAACTAAAAGTTATAAGGACCCAAATAATGTGAAACACAACGATGATGAAAAGACCTAGTTGCATTCAATCCAAATCTTCAAATTTTACAGTCTATCTTCTCAATACACCCCTGCATATCATTAAATCTCTTGCCAGCCTGGTGGAAAATATCACGATTCTTCACTTCGACAACATGGGCACTGTTCGAGAGCTATCATTGAATACAGCATGAAGAATTTTTTAAACTTATACTTGAATACACCAACTGTTCGAGACCTCTATGATATATCAAGAACTCTAACACCAAACAACAAGAAAACAAATAACATACTGAGAATAGAGACATAGACTGTCAATTCAGATATGGTCCCGACGCTAAAAGTATGGCAACGATAGAAAGCTCAACATCCTAAAAGAAAGACTTCGAATATGAAATTACATGAACAGAGATTGTAACCCATGTTTGCATGAGAGTAAGGATTTCAAACACATACAATAATACAGAGAAATTACTTAAACACATAGGCCGAAAACCACATGTAATATATACCTGGTGAACTATTGACATAAACAAACACCTACTTCGTAAGAAGGACAAGTGGTGGAAAATAGTTTTAATTATAATTTATAATTCATTAAATCAGAGGTTAAACAGTCTTATTATTACTTTTTTTATTCTAATGAATTTTTTAATTCTAATTGAAAGCGATACACGTACTCCGCATGCGTCCTTGTGAGTGTCGCTTGTTTAGCCATGGTGATCAGTTAGAACTTTATCACCAAAAATTGTTCAACATGTTTCCTTGCTCAAGGTTGGCTTGAGACAGATAAGATGGCGGAAGTGTCCCACGAGTCGTGATATAGTGACGCATGAGTGCATTTTAAATATGAAACATTTCCATAAATATAATGTGTTTCGACTTATCACATCTCGGAGATGATTAACATCCACCTCAAAATTTTCATTTTTCTTTCCATGGGACATTTCGTCATCCGGTCTAAATAGATCCATGGCTGGAGCATGCAGGCTGTCCGTCGGAGAAGACACATCTAAACTATAAAGTTGTTGGAGCAATCTTTGGGATTTTCTGGCAGCGGATACGACTTCCGTGACAAGATCTTCTCGAGAGGCCATAAGAATTTTGCCCCAGTAGTTCAAGAACATAGGTAAAGCACTCTGCCCATCATCATAAACAACTGCGACAGCGTTGCTTACCAGCAAAAGCTGCCCGGTCGCAATGTCTTCTGTGGCGTAAAGTCCTCGGCCGCGACAGTCTTTGGTTGTGTGAATTTCCACAGGGCCGACGAAATCGGCGACCTCCGGAGGAGAAGAGCACCGTCCAAGCAGGTAAGCGGAGATGTCATACTTACCATTCCGGCTCTGGGCATGCAAAGCCTTGGCCTGACGTAAAATATCTTTTATTTCCTTGTTTCCGGGGCTAACTCTGTCTGCTTTCTCTAAAGATTCACATGCTGCCGCATAGTGCCTCAACCCGAGCAGAGCACGGCCTTTCCAATAGAGCGATTTCAGATGGTTAGGATCAATCCCAAGGGCCTCATCGGAATCCTCAAGGGCCCGCTTGAATTCCTTCAGCTGCAGCCACGTCTCTACCCGGTTGGAATACGCGTGCAGAAGATAGCAACACAGGTGTTTGGCAATGAGGTGTGGTTCTGCTGCTCCAGGAAACAAACGACAAGGCTAAGAAAAGGGTGGGATTACACTAGACTTAGAAGAGAACTTGCACACAATATGGGTATTGGCTACGACAATGGTTTCTCAAAACTCATGATCTGCTCTTTGCCAGCTGACCTGCATATGAGGTAAAACAAGAAACATTTCTTAGCATACTCTGTAACACTTCTTCGATAACAGAGTAAGTAGTTTATCCCGTGTCAATCTTTTGCAGGTATATAGGAAATAAAAACTATAGATATATTTTTTTGCTCTATTTTTATTCTTGATCTATACATTAAATTGTTGAAATTTGAACTTACCTTTCACTGTGTGCAAAGATGAACCTTTCATTGTGTGCAGAGAAGAAGGTTCTCTCGATGACATGCTAGCTCTGTACATTACATTGTTGAAATTTCGTTGTGTGCAGAGAGGAAGGTTCTCTGGATGACATGCTAGCTTTGTACATTACATTGTTGAAATTTGAACGCACTATGTGCAGAGAAGAAGGTGTTGTGGATGACATGCATGAAACATAGAGAAGGTACTCTTTAGCCTCCACAGAAGCCTAAGGGCATGAGAAAAATGCCCTGGCAACTAGGGCAGAGGAGGGTTAAAAATCCATAGATCTTGAAGCTCTTCAAATCTGGAAACTATGGTTGTTTTGTGGTTTGGATAGTGGCAGTGAGGGCATGAGAAAAATGTCGTGGCAACTAGGGCAGAGGAGGGTTAAGAATCCATAGAGCTTGAAGTTCTTCAAATCTTGGCAGGTGGAAACTATGGCTATTTGGTGGTTTGGATGGTGGTAGTTGTAAACAATGGGGTAGGTGTAAATGAGGGTTGTAGTCACCCATGCAAATTTGGTTAGAAACATTTGCCTCAACCACCATTTTAAAAACTTTGCATAAAAAAAACTTGCTGCGAAAATCACTTATGAAACTTTGGAGGAAACTTTGGATAAAATAACATGTCCACCCCAAAATAGCATCTGGGCAAGTGAAGTTTGTAATAAGAGGGCAATTCTAAAACTTCGGTTAGAATTTAGTGAACCTAAATAGCCCATCTTAAACTCTGATTAAAGACCAAAATAAGATAAAAAATTTCGGTCAAACAATCAATTAATCCATGATCAACTCTGTATCGATGGTTAGAGTCCCTGTGTAAGGCCTCCGTGAGCGAAGTGCGACGGGCATCGGCGACTCGTGCACGAGAGCGGGCACGCGAGTGGACGCATGGGTGCGCGGAGGAAATGTGCGATGGGTGCGACACTTGTGCGGAGGAAATGCGACAATGTATGCGACGTTACATGCGACAATATGGTAAACACTTATGCGACTAAGTGTTGGACTACCACATATATGCGATGTTGAAAAGGAAGCAAGCCGACTTGTAAATGGAAGACAGGTGGGCATGCGTTGAAGACTTGTGGGGTCGGCCATGGGGCCGCACACCCCTTGAAACATACGCGTAGAATGGTATATATGAGTGGAGCTTGAGCTCATTTGTTCACCAATGATTCGAACATCACTTCTACGCATAGGAGAGAGGTAGAATCTGCGCAAGGGAGAGAAGGAGCTGCGCATAGCTCATGCGCTCTACCTAAGTGCAGTTTTGGTATTCTTGTGCCAGTTGAAGTGCAGGCGAGCATGCCGAGATTCGGGTTGTATGTGCAAGACTTGGTAGAGAGGTATAAGTGGCTCGGGGGAGCACTTCTCTTTGTGCAAGGGTACACATGATTGTAAAAGGTTGTTCTATGCCTTGATTGTAAAATATTCTAAGTATAGACTTGGAGTTTTGCCAAGTATACTTGATGATTGTATTATTGAAAAACTGATATAATATATTGTCGGGCAGACTCACATTACGGGGAGTTGCCCCTCCCCTTTATACTTGTTGCAATTGTTGTTCTCGGTTTAATTGCATGATGATAATGAATGAGTATGGGCTTCATTAAGTATAAAGGATAATTTCTTTTACTTAGTTGCGAAACACAAGCTAAGTATGTTAATGTGAAAGTAGGCGTAGTCCACGAATGTTAGTATTGGTGAAAAGAAAGCGTTCGGTGGTGCCGCACCTTGCTACAAGCGGTTGGAAGACTACCGCAGGTGTAGGGGCGTGACAGTTGGTATCAGAGCTTTGGTTCAGTGAAGCTATTGAGCAAAGGTTGCTCGTGACAGGTACTTGCAGGTGAAGGAAGTTGTTTCACACGAAGTGGAACAAGGGTTGGTTCAGGTTGCATGTGACTCGGTAAACATGGAGAAGGCTGAAAAGGCAGTAATGGTAGATGAACCTACGAAAGGTGAGTCTAGCCATAGTGCAGTTAAAGCTCTCCGGTACGAAGTGTTGGAACATATGAGTCGATGGAGTTCTGAATGGGTTTCGATGAAGGCCGAGAACATGAAGATTCGAGAGAGCTGTTTGGAACTAAAGAAGGAACTTGAAGAACTCAAGAGCCAATGCGGAAGTACGACAAATGTTGAACTCAATGAACTTGATGAGGAGATCCAACGAAGTGGTCTTGATCTTCAAGAGCTCTTTGATAAAAGAGCCTGGTTGAGGAAGGAAAGTGCCAGGGTGGAAGCCGAAATCAAGCAAATTGAGGAAGAGATAAGGAAGAAGCTTCTTGGTAAGAAGGTTGTTGTGATTGAGCAGGAAGAGCTCGACTACATTGACAGGTTGGGAACTCACTACCGAGAGCATCCAGAGGACATTCGGAAGTTTAGTTCTATGAACTTGGTCAGTGGACACTTGGTTGGTGCACTTGAGCAAGATGCGATGAAGGGCAAGTTTGAAGGAAGTCAAGCTGGACCAGGATCGGGTTGCTTAGAGGAGCCAAGCAAGGAGGTGAAGTACCTTAGGAGGAATGTCAAGGTGGAGCATGAGCCAATTGACACTTCTGAGGCCGAATTCTTGAAGAAGGTTGCTGATGTGAGGCGCAAGACAAAGCCAACAGAGGGAGGTGATTCCTTGAAGTTAAGTTTTGTGCAGGTGACCGTGAAGGGCAAGAGATTTGCAGCTTTGGTGGATACAGGGGCTACTCATAGCTTCGTGAGCAGGAAGGCAACAAAGTCTTTTGGGAAGAAAGCAAAGATGGAGAGGGAATGGAGTGCTCTCAAAGCAGTCAACTCTACCATTAGAGCTGTTGATGGGGTGTTGAAGGACACTCAGGTGAAAGTGGGATCGTGGTTTGGAAAGTTTGACTTGAGAGTTGTGGACATGGATGATCATTCTATGGTGTTGGGGCTGGACTTTATGGAGCTTGCACAAGCCATACCAATGGTGGACCAGGACATTCTCTTGATCATAGCTGAAGGGAAGACCATGATGGTACCGATGAATAGAAGAAGTTGCTTGGGCTATAGACCAAGGATGGCTTCTATGACTTTATATCCCAAAGATCCGAATGTGAAGCATGAGGATGTGGAGCAAAGAGGACTTGGGAGTGTGACTCAAACAACGAAGGAAAGGAAGCTAGTGGACTTCGTTGCAAGAGCTGGAAAGAAGAATGAAGGAAGTGAGAAGAAAACCTCACGAACATGGAGACACTTGTTGGGAGCATCTTCTACTGATGATCTTCACAATGGAGTTGCAAGTGAAGAGAGCCCAAGTGCTACTTCAGAGGCAGTGGTTGATGAGGATTATGGAGGTAGAGATCCTGCCGGGATAGTGGACTTTTGTAGATATGCTATGGGCATATATGACTTTCAGTTAACAAAGAACAAGCTAAGTGAGCTTGGATGTACATGTGAGGAGATTGAAGCTGTGCATAGATACTTGAGGACACAACATCAATCTGACACATGGGTGGATGAAAGTCAGGGAGGAAACTTCCTGGCCTTCCTTTCTCTATAGATAACCTTGGAGGAAGGTTGGTGTGGAGGCCTTGGTAGGGAGGAACCACACCAACTTTACAAGGGGCCTTGGAGGAGGCTTCTTTATGATAGGTGCAGACTTGGATGCAGATGACCAAAGATTGAGATGGAGTCTACATGGGTTAGACATCATGGGAAACTAGAGTCATGGACATCAGGTTGGTTATATGGAGCATGTTGCAGATGGGATGGAGTTGCCATGGACCTGAGCATGGGATGATTGATAGATTCTTGATGAGCCCGAGATGTAGCAGAAGTCAGGGAAAGACTTATGATGGCATAAAGATGTGCATTCTTATGGTTTGGGCGTATGGTTGGACTGATCACCCGACTAGTTCGAGTCATGAGGGGTACCAATGTGCAGAGATATGTTGGCATTAGTCGAGACATGGTGACACATATGTGTTGGCATCTGACAGGGAGACTACATGGAGGAGGGACACATGATGAAGACAAGAGGTCAGCAATCATGGATCGAGATGATATCTGATGGAGAGCCTACCGTGGAGATGCATGCCTTGGTATGATGAGCTTGGTGGCAGTTGGTCATTAAGCCAGAACATAGTGGAGAAGAGTCTCTACATATGTTGCAAGGATGTTTGCCTTGCGAAGAGGAGTTCACATCACAGATGAGTGATGATCTTGGTGGATGGCTACCGGGATGGTATGTTGTCGAGGACGACAACGATTTCAAGTGGAGGAGGATGTAAGGCCTTCGTGAGCGAAGTGCGACGGGCATCGGCGACTCGTGCACGAGAGCGGGCGCGCGAGCGGGCGCACGGGCGCGCGGAGGAAATGTGCGACGGGTGCGACACTTGTGCGGAGGAAATGCGACAATGTATGCGACGTTACATGCGACAATATGGTAAACACTTATGCGACTAAGTGTTGGACTACCACATATATGCAATGTTGAAAAGGAATCAAGCCAACTTGTAAATGGAAGACAGGTGGGCGTGCGTTGAAGACTTGTGGGGTCGGCCATGGGGCTGCACACCCCTTGAAACATACGCATAGAATGGTATATATGAGTGGAGCTTGAGCTCATTTGTTCACCAATCATTCGAACATCACTTCTACGCATAGGAGAGAGGTAGAATCTGCGCAAGGGAGAGAAGGAGCTGTGCATAGCTCATGCGCTCTACCTAAGTGCAGTTTTGGTATTCTTGTGCCAGTTGAAGTGCAGGCAAGCGTGCCGAGGTTCGCGTTGTATGTGCAGGACTTGGTAGAGAGGTATAAGTGGCTCGGGGGAGCACTTCTCTTTGTGCAAGGGTGCACATGATTGTAAAAGGTTGTTCTATGCCTTGATTGTAAAATATTCTAAGTATAGACTTGGAGTTTTGCCAAGTATACTTGATGATTGTATTATTGAAAAACCGATATAATATATTTTCGGGTAGACTCACATTACGGGGAGTTGCCCCTCCCCTTTATACTTGTTGCAATTGTTGTTCTCGGTTTAATTGCATGATGATAATGAACGAGCATGGGCTTCATTAAGTATAAAGGATAATTGCTTTTACTTAGTTGCGAAACACAAGCTAAGTATGTTAATGTGAAAGTAGGCGTAGTCCACGAATGTTAGTATTGGTGAAAAGAAAGCGTTCGGTGGTGCCGCACCTTGCTACAAGCGGTTGGAAGACTACCGCAGGTGTAGGGGCGTGACACCCTGCATTGCGAGAGGTAGATACTAATAATGGACCACTCGATATTTTAATTAAAAATAGAGCTTTCCACTTAAAAAAAATATGACATTGGTGACCTCGTGCTTCATGAAAATACGACAACGAACTTAAAAAATACGGTGTCGTTTTTTGTGCCAGCGCACTTCACGATACAGATGGGCAGCGTTGCAACGCAATTTTCGCTAATTTCATAAGTTTTCTACGATCAACACACTAAAGAAAGAGAGCATGTGTGTTCGTCATCTTTTTTTAAATTGGTCCGTCTCTCCATTGTCTCCACGAGCAGGTCAGCTAATCTGGAATGTTCATAATTTCCAATAATGTGCTGCTTTTTCAGGAGTTTTATGCGATTTCGTGTTTTTATTTTTCCTTATTTCAAAGAGTTTTAAGCAGCATAGATTCTATAGGATGACAAAGTGAAAATTAATTTAGAATATATTGCAATATGTAATTCTTACTTGTTTGAGTTGTGATTTTTTATCTATATTTTTTAGGGTTGTTATATCTAAATATTATTGGTATATGGTTGAGATATTCTCTCCAGGATGTGACTGTGTGTCCAAGATAATTTATCCATATTTAAACAATACTAAATATATTTATATGTAATATTATTTAATGTGAATATATGATATTGTATCCACTATCAAAAGTTAAGTTGGTATGCGAGCACATGAGGGCGTGGCGTTGGCTCCTAGTAGGCTGAAATAGAAGAATATATTTTAATTTTTAATTTTTAGTTTGTCCATCCAGCATCGAGCAGGGTTTTGGTGAGCTGGGCGGTGTTCTGGTGAGCTGAGTTTGGAGCGGTCTATTGAGTTGCTCTATTCGTTCTTCGGCATTGGGCGTTGATATTTTCTGTGATCAGTTTTTCAGTTTTGTCTGAGTGACTGCACAATAGCTTGAGAGATGCCACAGAGTCTGACCAGAGCGCCGAGACAGGTTATCCTGAGGTACTATACGTTCGCTGTGCTTGATCGATTTTCGTATGGAGAGACGGTGGACGAGGCCACTTGGAGGGGCTGAGTCCTAAAAGGCTAGCTATGATTCATTGTCGGCGGAGGTGTTCGAGCGCTGGTAGTCATGGTATTTGTGATAGGAAACCGTGCCATCATTATGTTGGCAACCCCAAACTACGAAAAGGTAGAAGATCCAATTTGGTGGAGTGATCGTGGTGTGGTCGAGTGTTCTGAGGAAGAGGGAGATCTGTAGAGTCGTGTGTGATATCTGCCGCAGATATTGAAGAAATTCCTTCCAACACTCAGGACTTCAAGTCAGCAGGGTCACGCTAGATCCCAGAAAGCATCATAGCAGTAAGTAGCGGTGATTATTTATTAACCGTTGTCCTTATTAAAATATATCGTTTTAGTGTTGTTTCATGGGAGATGGCGAGCTCTTCATCGATTGAGTAGAGCCATTATGGCCCTCAGTCAACCGAAAAACCTTCAGACCTAGAAGATCTTCTTCCCCAACAAATAAAATCTGTAAATGAAGATAATTTCATGGAAACTGGATGGGGAATACAGCTCTAAATTCGTTCTTCAGTACATTTTTTCATATGCATGGGGAATCCTGATCAACTTCTACACTCGAAGGAAGGTCTTGTACCTATAGTGATGTGGAAGACAAATCTTTCAGGGTGGGCGAAGGAAGTAGTTATGCGAGTTGAACATTTTGGGAACCGAGATTCGAAGCAAAGATGATTGGTGAGCTACTCACTATGTGAAGTCCACGACTATCCTTACTCGTCCTTTTAAGAGATTTTACATCTCAGCCTGCATTAAAGTATTTCCACTACAGTTACCACCGGTGTTAAATGTGGAATTGATCAGTGGTGTTTGAATGAACTTTTTGTGTGATGTTATTGAAATACTTTGGTAAAACTTCTCGTTAATGGAGTGACATTTAGCCTGGCCAATTATTGCCACTGATTTGATTCTCTGTTGGAATAGAAAAAATTGCAGGACTTACTGATTACCGTACCGTATATGATGAAGACGTGACATTAAAAATGGCATCAGAAAATGGTGATGGAGCAACATCAACCATTAAAAGATGATGGACAATTGAGTTTGTTTATGTTTATGGAATAGACTCAATATTATGTTGAAATGTGAATCACATATGTATTAGGGAGCAAGTGTACTTAATCTTTTGTAGTGGTCTTTATAATTTGTGTATCTGGTAAGTCCATGAGATGGAGTGTGAAATGTAAACTTGATTTACCTACAGTATGGCAACATAGGAGCCTCAGTGCTCACAATTTCGTGGCTACAGTGCCCTAGTGGCAACATAGGAGCCTTAGTGCTCACAATAGTGACATACCTTACTGACATGAGAAATTTGGTTTCTCACAAGTCTCTGAACACAAGGAATGGTAGAGGGTGATCTGATAAAACCCATGATGATGGTATGAGAGGGGAATTTACAGGTATAGGTACATGTATGCAGTTATAATGGTTGAGAAAACCATATATGCGAAGGACATCCTATAATACTCGTGGTTGCAGTAGTTAGCACCCATGAATTCTGGTGGATGGTTGCTCCTTTATATGGACATCAACATATTCTTCTATTATGTTTGACCAGAACTAGACTTTGCACCTTGATATCGAGACAAGTATTCATTAAGTGGGTGTGTTGGAATATGTAATTCCTAGTTGTCTAAGTTGTGACTTTCTATCTAAAGGAGTTTGTTCCTATCCTTTAGGGTTGTTATATCTAGATATTCCTAGAGTGGTGTATGGTTGAGATATTCTCTCAACCAAGTGATTGTGTCTCCAAGATAGTCTACTTATCTTAAAACAAAACTAAATGTATTTATATGTAATTTTATTTAATATGAATATATGATATTGTGTGCACTAGCAAAAGTTAAGTGAACACATATACAATAAATAATTGCAGTTAGAACTAACTGAAACTAAACTAAGACACTTAGATAGAAATTTTTAACACTTAACAAATAATTGAAGTAGCTCGAGTTAGATTCTCCAACATCATAGTATTATAGTGTCAAAGTATTAAGGGCCTTAAAACGAAAGGTCAAAGGAACAAGTGAAATATATTTATTTTGAATTGGTAATGAAAACAAATAGCCCCGTGCTAAATTAATGGCGAATATTGGCTATGGTTAAATGTAAAATCCAAAGAGCAACATATATTTATTGTTGTTCTTGGCATTGTTCGTTGCTTGTTTTCTTGCTTTCTTTCTAGGTGCCAGGGATCGTAATGGGCATACATGTATGTTTTTTTGGCAATAAGATCAGGTGGCTGAGTCCATGCCATCGTAATAGAATTATATATGTTTTACAAAAATAATGTGATACATGGTATCTAGCTATCTTTGGAATAGACATCCTAATAAGCTGGCTTAGTCCATGCCATCGTAATGGAATCATATATGTTTTATAAAAATAATATGAAACATGGTATCTAGTTATCCGAACAGGTTACAGGATTAATTCGCTTGACAACCTAATCCGATATGTTCGGTAGTATGATTGCATGCAGCATTGTGGGAAATGGAACGCAGCATGAAAGTTGCAGAGAAGGATTTGTGCATGCAACTCAAGCAATTTGGGAGACAATCCACGCAATTACTTTATAATTAAATATTTGTACGTAGGAGTTGATATTTCGATTAGGATAAAGAAACAGACGTGACAAAACAAAAGCTTTTTCCAGGAAACACGGATGGTGTTTATGATCGTCATTTATCACGGCCATTCATATAGTATCACATCACTCATCCGAATCATGGTTATTGTAAAATGCTACATAACAAAGAGCTTAATAAAAAGACACAGAGATTACGCAGGGTGAGGAGAGGAAAACCTAAGTTTACACGAGGTCTTGCATTGTTCAATCTTACATTTATTGTAATGGTTGAATAACAACGGAAGAGAAGTGGATGTATATCAATCTAGCTTATTTTAAATTTCAAAATGAGTAGACAATAATTATAATTTATTAGAGATGACTTATAATTATTATAACAAATATCATAAATTTTAATTTACAACATTTTCTCAATAAAATGTTGAGTTGTCAAAATTATTAATAAATCATGATAAGAATAGATAGAAAGAATACACAAACAATGACCATGAAGCTATCAAGCCCAATTTCACTTCATCTGGTTTTCTAAAATGAAAAAGCTATTACATAAAGCCTTATTTGACATAATTTTTGGGTAAATTGTCTTAACTTGAGACCAAAAAAAACTTGTGTATTGTCTTAAATATTGTATTTTAAATGGGTGTCTCAAATTATTGTCCTAAAAATCTGTCTTTATAAAGACTATATAACACAAGCATTACTTTCCCTTAACAAACAATTTCATTTTTGTCTCTTTAGAGACAACACTCGGGATTAGAACAATATGTCTCTAATAGTAGCTATTGTCTCTCTAGAGACAATATATTACAATGAATACCATTGAATTAAATCAATATAAAAACCATTTGATTAAAAATAAACTACAAAATCTTTGATTAATTCCTATTAGGATGCAGTGGAATCAAGCCAACAACTTCCTTCTTGTAAGGCACGTGTTCTTCCATTGAGCTAGCACACTTTAAAGAATTATGTGAAGAGTTATGGCAATCCTTAAAATTACATATATAAGCATTGTTTTAAAAAAAATATTTGACACATAACTTATAATCTTTATAAAACCTATAATCATGTAGACCCTATTTTTAACTTACTAAAATAACTCAAGGAAGTTACTTGAATGTCACACCCTATGACATGACCCACTGAACTTGTGGAGTCCATTAAATGTATTGCTACAATGCCATATTATCAACAGAAGAATGAACATGAGCATGAAAAGACCAACAATATCAATCATCCACAAAACCTGCTAACAACCTTGTTTCCATATTTCCGGCAGACTATATGCTACAAGTGAATGAAATTTTCCTAATCTTACATAATAATTGCAACTTCAATTTTAACCCATTTACAATGACGTATCTGTACAAAAAAATATCTAACATAATCCATTTGGACATTGATTTAAAATGTCAATTTCAAATAATAATTCCACCCCTTTACCATGCAACTTATATACAAAAACATATCCAGCATAGCCCATGATACTTTTGTGTAAAGGGATAAATTTGTACTTCCCTTGGTTCGCTATAACTGTTCCAAATCAGGTGAAGTATTTCCATCTGAGGCCGTGAACACTGCAAACTCTCAAGGCACTAGAGAACATGAGGTTCCCTAGATTCACATCGTAAATTCTTGTAAATTCCAAGCTGCAAATTGACATTCTTTAAGATCATCGACAACACCAAATTTTGCAACTAAAAGATATCTTAAGTCCCGCATACAAAAGGAAAAAACTTAGTGAGATCATGAAATAAATT
The DNA here is from genome assembly GCA_031772625.1 of Pinus tabuliformis. NCBI lineage: Eukaryota > Viridiplantae > Streptophyta > Pinopsida > Pinales > Pinaceae > Pinus > Pinus tabuliformis. The sequence goes on along the minus strand of CM062817.1, from coordinate 1,159,339,869 downwards.
GACAACTTGAATGGAAAAAAAATCATATTTAACTTTGCAAATGAAAAATATTAACCTTCAGAATGAAGACCCTGATCTTTAGGAACCTTGAAATGACCATGCAAATCAATAGCCCGCCTCAAGCACATATAAGATATCTCGTTAACAAAAAACACCCCCAAACATCGGTTATGCTTCTGTGAAGAATACGGGTAATGCTCACAGAGTTGATTATCACTGATTGAATTGTAGAAAAATGATATCATACGTGAATATTTGACGAGCTTTTTTCAATGCATTTATGGACACGTCAATTAGATCACATTGATTGAGCGCTAATGCATGCAAAGGTGGTGGCCTAGCTGTGAGAACCACAGGAATTTCCTGTAATCCATAAAAGTAAAGTAATTTCATGCACAAAAAAATTGAAGAGAAAAAATGAATCAATAACACATGAGAAAGTAACAATCTTACCAAAAGAGAAATAAAACCATTTCCTATATGCAAACTTTCATGCTGGAAACAAACAAACAAAATTCTACAATATACAGTAGAGGTTTCAAGCCATGCATATTTCAACTACATTCTTATTTAAAACTATATTAGTTGCACAAATCTCTTTAATCTTTCTACCGTACCTTTCCCATCAAGATCATATCAACATCTGAGTTTATACTCGTAATCTTACTAATATTTGTCATATAGCTTTTTAAGTTATCAATATAAAATTCCTTCGGCCTGTTCCAAAAACATGTGCAACAATGAACGAATTAAAATTTAAAATAGGAAACCTTGATAGTCAAGATAGTCCAAATTTAGAAAGGACAAGTTATGCGTGACTAATTTAGTTGGAATAAAAGTTGCAATCCCACCATACCAAACAGCAAGGCTTTCCTAGGGGAGATGTATTGAATGAGATATTCATTTCCAATGTCTTCAGAAACAGGTCTTCAACTCTTCTCTAAGATCTTCTCAAATGTGACACTTGAACAGGTAATACTCTATCAAGACAGGGCTCTCCTTTCTAGACGGAATTCCACCACTCCTAGATGGTACCAGCAGGAAACTCCCTTGAGACAAAGAAACGCTCCATGGACCAACTCTTAATCCAACATTTCAAGAAAATCCTCCATTACAAGTTTCCCTTTTCATCCTTTGATGGTAGAAATAAACTACAAGAGAGAAATGTTTTCTCCACTTCATGTGACAGTACGAGAAGCCCACTCTTTTTTGAACTTAGTAGTCTAGCAACACTTTTTTTTTCTAGCTTGCTTAGATTACGCCTGTTTTTTGTCTTTTTATATAAGACTGGCCCTTGCACTCCCATAATGTATTGAGGCTAATTCACTTAGCATTCCCATTTACCTATGTAGTCATTTGTTAGACATCAATGAAATTATTTTTTCTAAAATTTTCCCAAACATGTCACACAAGACATGCACACAAATAGGTAAGACATGCACACAAATAGGTAGGACCACGACACACAACTCCCTTCACTTGAAAATATTCTCAAAGCATATGATATATAATATAACATGTATTCACACCATGATATATAAGAAATTCAAACAAAATATATGTATACAACAAATACGGTCAGATTAAGAAACCAACCTTTTCTGTGCAACGAAGATAACTTTCCCATATGACCTCTCACTAGATAGAATGTACAAATAAGCTCCGTCAAAATTGGCCAGGCCAAACATGTTATGTAGAGGAAGATCAAGCCTCATTTGAGAGAGATCTAGACTAGTTCATATATATTCAGGTGGATAAAACCATTGCATATTGTTGGAAAGTGCCATCTGCAGGAACATCATATAAAAACCTTTATTTTATGTGCTTTCCAACGTAGTCCCCAAGTAGCCAGTATCAAATATTTGATTGACTGCTCTTGTCACTGTTTGCCAAACATATGCCCTAGATCCACTGGAAGGAAAACCAAATAGAAATTAATATTAAAAATACTTCCGGGATAAAACATATGACCTAAAACAAGAATATAGAAACAAATATATTGAATCTCACGTCCAAACAGTTGACTCAGACCAACCATTTTCTTTCTTTTCTTTACTCGCTACTTTGGATAAACCAAAAGTTGGTATGTGATGACATCATCATGGACTTAGTACAAGGACAAGAAGAAGGAAATGGACCTAAAAATATGTACATTTTCTGAGTAACAGAAGAAAAAATAGCATTCAAATATACACTTTTAAAACATATTTTCAAAGAAGCAAAGGAAGTTGAAAAAGAAGTGTAGTTATAGCTATCTGATTATTAAAATATGAATACCACGGGGAAAATAGAGTTTACCCAATGCTCCAAAGTAATGAACTTGCTCAAAGTGGTATAGAAGATCCATGTAATGTTTGTGAATCATGAGTAGTTTATGAGTAGTTTATAATTGAGCCAGGGATTTTTAAAGTTGTTTTTATTTCCTTCCATCTTCTCTCTTTAATAACTTATAGATAATTAATTTCTCATTAATAATGGAATAGAGAGAATACTTCAACAAAAGAATATTCCACATTATAAATACTAGTTAACATATGTGAAATATAGATAAAATATGCAACTGAGCAACTAAGATCAATGCTTTAATACCTATAAATCATCCCATGAATAATAGAACAAAGAGAAACATTTAATAAAGGAAATGTCCACTTTATGAATACCCATTAAAATATATGTCAAATATAAATACAAGAAGAAACTAAGAAGCTAACACGAGTGCTTCAACAACACACCAAAATAGATACAAGTAAACCAAAGTCCATTATAATAACTTATTTATAGAAGAAGCTACGCTTCTTTATACTAGCGTGTTTTCTTTGAAATATGTACTATGGGTGACATGGTGTACACTATTAGAGCTATCAAGAAGTTTATGTCCTAGAATAAGAGTTTCGTCAATCTAGAATTATAACAGAAGAATTCCCAATATGAAATCATTATCCAATATATTTATGAAAATTTTACATATAAAACTGAACTACCAAAGTATATTTATCATAAATAGTACTTGCATAACAAGGTAGAAGAAGATCAATTACAATTTCAGGGATAACATCTTGGCCAAAATTACAATGTCAGGGATAACACCTTGTGTTTCAAAGCGCTAGTAATGACTTCCCATGTGATCAAATCCTGTCTGAACTTCATTAGATATATAAACACCTCCAACATTCTGGAAAATATCGTAAAATAGGTGGCAAGTATCTAGGTCCTAGTTCTATTGCTCCACCAACACCCCGCAACAAAGGCCCCATAGAAGAGACTTTCACCTCACATACATTCAATGAAAATAACCACTTACAAGTTATAGTAGATTGAGAAACCTCCACTTCTAAACCCTAATAATCTCTTTACATTAGAAGTAACACACCAAGGATATATAAACTACCTCTACAGATTGAGTAATAAAACCAACAACACGCCCAGTGTTCCCAAATTAGATAATATCTTAAACATCTTTAGCATATTATGGCCCATCAATATGGGTTAGGGTTGACTACACAATGCACTCCACTCTACACAATTGATAACTTCGAACTTGTTTTCAAGGATGCAATGAGACTAATTCTAACATAAACATTGACCTTCATATGCAAAGCTCTACCCACTCCACAACATATACAAGATTGCACAATTAATGTTGCTTCTCGTTTCTATATTTAGCATTTCCTTCATGTTATTGAATTGTGGGTACTAAAACCTTGTATTTCGAATCATACCTAAACACCCATGCAGAAGACTAATATCCTTACTCTTTAACAAAAGTTTCCACAAGGTTTTATTTACAAACTTGAAAATGGTAAATTTACTAGCCTACAATCAAGCCATCATCGTAGCTCATTCATTTTCCTTCATAGTTGACTTTAAAGGAAAACTACTTGGAACCTATAAGGAATGAAAAGTTAAAGCATGAGCTTCAACCAAATAAATTAGATATTGAGTTTTATGGTATTGAAAATACTTAAAATTTACCATATTCCTCTTGTAGAAGTAATATACAATAGTGAAAACAAAGAAGCTGTAGAATATGTACATAAAGGAATTTTAGATATATGTTTTTCGGAATAATCACACCATTATGATTTGGTCGACGTTTCGAACCAACCAATGTGGTTCATCCTTAGGACAAGGTGAAAGAAATCGTACAATCTTTAGGAATAAATAGTAAGGGTGCATCATTGCCCAAGGTTAATCATTGAAAACTAGCTGATTGAAAACACTCAAACATGAAAGTAAAATATTATTTTTATTTAAAAAGTTTTGATATTTTGATAATATTTAAAATCTCAAAATTGTTTAATTTTCTTTTAATTTTTTTTTAAATAGTTTTCGTATTATAATATTATTTAAAATCCCCCAAAAAAATTACATCTAAATTATTTAATATTCTTAAATTTACTAAGAAATACAGATGATGCATGCATAAACATCTAGGTATTCAAACACATATTCATCAAACGTGTATTGAATCTTTCCTTAAAAAATATTCAACTACAAAAAAAAACAAGGTATACAACACCATTGTTATAATCCATTGTACAAAAAATGTTAGGAATGCAGAAAAAATTACTGCAAGCAAAAGTAAAGATACTCCAACACTTAGCCAACTACATCCTTCACAATATTGTGCTAGAGAAATGGCCCACAATATATTCTTAAATTCTTTAATCTTTTGCAACTTTAACTTTATTATCTTTCAAAATAATTGTTAACTAAAACTTCCTGGGAGTGGCCAATGGAAAAGGTACTTCCTGAAATGGTAGACTCCAAAAAATCATTCATTTGATAAGAAAGCACATAAATTGTTGCTTTCTCTCTGTTAACACCAAAAAATCCTAGTATTTCATTTGTTCTCAGATAAGTGCTACCATCTGTGTCAAAGAAAAGAGCATGAGGAGGGTTTGGTGAATATTTTACTTCATCAACCAATCTCATGTCACTTTCAATTTTTCTTGATATCTATATTGTTATCTCCAAGTTACAAAGTACTAAATGGAGTTGCTTCCATCAAGCTAGAGTGGATACCAAATCTTGAAACAAATTCCTAAGTACATACAATTTGCTGCTCTATTACATTGCATGTCATCACTACAACACTGGATGTTTCTACAATAGTCGATAAAGCAGCTAAGTAGGGATTGGCTAAAAAATAGGCAACTTTGGTAGCTGAATAGAGAGACACGGTGCTAAATATGAATCCAACTTCTTTTTTATTGGGCTATTGTAGGGGTTATTTATTGAGTTGTCTGTCCCAAAAACATAAATAAGAATCCATGTGATTAGGTTCCTTTACTTTCAACAAAATAACAAAAGTTAGAAATACATTGTAGTATGTTTTATCCTCATAAATCAATAAAAAAAGCTAAAGACAATCGGTTAAAAACCAACTGTAAAGATGGTTCCAGTGATCAAGGTACCAAAGGTTTCTAATCGATATGTTGGGCATCTCATGTTTTTTAAGGAATATCTAGAACACTTATTTGAAGCATATTTTAGTGTTTTATAAATACACAAAATATCTGAAGACAACAAAAATATAAAGAACATATATCATGCTACAATGAATGAGCCACATCTCTTTAGACTTCAAATTGGATCACAACACATAACCATAAATTACTCAGAAACAATAACACATTCCACAAAGAGAAAGTGCTTTGACAGAGAATCATTCAGACAAGAGGTTGAATTTCCATAACATTTAGTGCCACAATGAATGTGTCACATCTCACCATTGCTTATCAAAAACAGCTTAACCATGATAGTTTCAAAATTTTCCTCAGGAAAAAAATCAGAGGCAGAGAGATAGAGTTAATCTCATATTTTGCAAAAACATGGGAAAGACTACATTGTAAAAGTGCAAGTTTGATTAACTTACCCTACAACACTCTATATCTTAATGTTACAGTCCCTTATTGGAAAATCATTACTTTTAACATATAAATATGGTTAGCACCTATAAACGTGGTTATAAAACCTCATTGTTTTGCATTTTAATGACCTGATCCTTATGTTGAAAAAACATTACTTTCAATTTACAACTATGATTTAAAACTATAACTACGGTTGGAAAACCATCAACTATTTTGCATTTTGATAATATGGATATCACTACAAGAGTGAATTGGAATGGGATTTTTGGTTGTTCCTTAGAAACTAATTTAAGACTCAAAATGAAGATTTCCAAACATGTAATTCCTCATTGCAAATCCTTTACATGTTTTCTAGAGAAAACATACATGTTTTACATTTTAATTACCTAGATAAGAGTCTTAATTTCTATATAGTTGTGAGATTGTGTTGTTTCAGACCTTATAGTAGCCACTGCGCTCCATACATGCATGTGGAACTTGCAAAATGAATGGACATTCCTTTCTTAAGCAAATATTCTTGAATTTTAAACATGCTAGAATGTTTGAATACGTCGTACTGCACACAAACAATACACATGTGGAACCACAAAATGAATGGGCCTTCCTTTCTCAAGCATGAATAACAAAATCTCTGGAATGTTTGTACACATTTGGATTTTTTTTTCAGTAATCTAGATACGACTACAGTGGGGATATTTTCAGAGGGATTAATGTGATCCTTATCAACTATTTCAACCAAATCAACATTTTTAGAGAAGGAGGTCCTTCATACAAATCCTTTACAGGTCTCAAGAAAACTTCTACGTTTTGTAGTTTAGCTATCTAGATGCAAACCTTAATGTCTATAATGTTATGGATTTGTGTTTCTTCAAACTTTAAAGTGGCCATTACACTTCCTACATGCATGTGGAACTAGAACTTCTTACATTGTACTTCCTACATTGCAAATGATTTTCGCAATGGATCTTCATATATAAAAACATAAAGGATCTCTTCTAAGGACTTGGTCCAAAAAAATGGATGGATATCTTGGTTGACATGAAAATACCCCTACAAAAATTAGGTTATAATTAAGCCAAGAAAAGTACCAATCTAATCTTATAATCATGGATGACCAAATAACTATTTTTAAACATTAAAAGTAAAACTAATAAAAAAATAAAGCATAATTAACCATAAAATATAATGGAATCCAAGCCATGTAATTAGCAGAAAAACCCAGAGATAGATTTAAATTCATGTAAATACCTACTTGGTACAATATAGCCATACGAACCTATTATTGTAGACATGCATTCTAAAGTACCATATTCGTGCAAAAATTTGGCAGGGCCAAAATTGGCAATGCGAGACTACAATCGAGCTTTTACTTTTGCATAATATAGGTCCACTAATGCGATCCTTCACACAATAGTAAGACAAGGAATCATTTGGATATTCCAATAGTCCATTATACTTCTTAACTAATGAACCAAATGTGATAAAATTATCATGATTTTTCATTCTATTTGCTATTTTTTTACTCCAATTGGCATCCACAAGAGTTGAAGCAGCGCATGAATATTTCATTTATATAGAGGGAATATTCGTAAAGCTCTTTGAGCCGCTTTTTAGTATAGATTATGAGCTCTTCATATTAAAAACAAATCGCCATGGGTTTCTTAGAGGAGAAAAGAAATCAATTTATGACATTATTCTTTATCGGGCACCAAGTGGACTCTATGCCTAATGAAGATAGCCACATGAAATGATAATTAACAAATGGAACATCCTAATTTGGTATATGGGGTGGCTCACAAGACAAAGACTCAAAATTTGTATTTTCTGATTTGACATCAGTATTACCAAAAACATCGATTTCAAAAACCACCTTCCTATTAACATCAGTTGTCATTGGCAGTGGAACTAATTGGGGCCTTTCACCTTTGTTAGAAAGCTTTAAGCTCTCACTAGAATGAAAGTAAGCATGTAGAAGCTCATCACAGTGTCCTAACATAGATGAATTACAATCACCACCAACAATTGTAGAAATTATATTTTCAATAGATCAAATCAACTATTTTATATCAATAAAACTACTAAGAGATATATTAATTGCACCAGAACTAAGTGGTAACCATGAAGAAAAAAAATTTGATGTGCACACTTTAGTAGATGACATGGCCACATCATACCAACTCAAAAGTTAATATATGTGTAGCAAAGAAGAAGGTTTATGCTCATAATTAGAGCTAGGTTCTATACAATGATACCCAGGGGCAGTAGAGGCCACATGGTTTGAGAGATTACCATCATTAGAAACTTACTACATGCTACCAATAGAAAAGGTATTTCTTGAAATGAAAGACTCCAAAAAATCATTCATTTAATAAGAAGGCACATACATTGTCACTTTGTCTCTGCCAACACCAAAAATTTAGAAATTCCATATTTTGTGAGACAAGAACTACCATACGTGTCAAGGCAAGGAGGAAGAAAAGTGTTTAGTGAGTCTTTTACTTCATCAGCCAATCTCGTACCAATTTCAGTTTTCTTGAGATCTAGATTGTTGTCTCCAAGTTTCAAAGTACTAGTTGCATATGCTTCCATCAATCCAGACTAGATACCAACTTTTGAAATAGATTTCTTACTACCTACAAATTGTTTCTTTGTTACAGTTCCTATCATCACTACATCACTCGATGTTTTTGCAGTAGTCGATAAAGCAGGTAATAGGGTTGGCTAAGCAGTAAAAGAGAGACATGATGCCAAATATGAATCCAATAGTTTTTTGTTTATTGAGCTATTCCAGTGTTTATTTATTGAATTGTGTGTCCTCAAAACATAAAAAAGAATCCATGTGATTAGGTGCCTATACTTTTAGAAAAATAACAAAAGTCAAAAATACATTGTAGGATGTTAATACCTCATAAACCAATCAAAATAACTGAATAAAATTAATTAAAAACTAGTTGTAAAGATGCTTCCAGTGAACAAGGTACCAAAGGTTTCTAATCGGTATGCTAGGTATCTCATATTTCTGAAGAGAATATCTAAAATACTTATTTGAATCATATTTTAGTGTTTTACAAATACACAAAATATATGAATACAATAACACACTCATAAAGAGAAAGTGATTTGACATAGAATTATTGAGACAAGAGGTCAAATTTCCATAAAATTTAGTGCTACAATAAATGTGTCGCATTGGTGCAGGGTAAGACCCGCACATACCCACAGTATGCATAAATATGCATCCACACTTCTATCCAAGGTGTTTGACTCTTCAAAGGAGTCAAAATTTCAATCTCATAAATGTCAAATGGTTAAGGCCCTTTTATCTTGGTCCCTTTATATCGGAACCCAATCACCCCACAGAAACGTCCTATCGGAACTATTAAACAGGCCTCAAGCCCTTGGTTATGACTTTATTAAAGTCTTCCTTTATATCCTTCTTATCGGGAATTAGAAGCTCTTTAGAACCTTTATATAAAGCATACTTATATATATATATATATATAACCATTCCCCTTTTAAACATTGGTTACTTATGGTTTAACTATGAAAACCATTAACGACACTCTTTTCCCTTATAACTCTTTTACAAAGGAATTAACTGCAAACCATACCTTTTCCACCATCCGCAAGACTTTCGCACGGATTCCAAGGTTTGTTGCTATATCGCAATCACTATCGGCTATTGAGAGTTTTGCAGGCCAGTTTACACATGTGCCTCATCACCTTCTGATATGTGATTTCCCTTTGTTAATGGCCGCATCACTTTAATGGAAATATAATGGAATAACGGGAAAAAACCAGCTCTAAACACATCTCTCAGATCTCAAATCTTATAGATTTGAATTCATATCATCGTCGGTTCCGCCATTACAAAGTTCCACCTCCAGACTCTGATTGTTGTGATCGCAAATCCCTTTTCCCTCCAATCGCTGACACCTCCGATGCCGCTTACTGGAATTCGCACTTCTCTTCACTCCAATGCGATCATATCTTCGGACCTGATAGGGATTTAGATCCGCCATTATAGAAGTTCGGGTCCAGTTAAATCGCCCTATCGAAGTTCGGTAGTTCCATAGGTTAGTTCATCTTTCTCTTGTACTGATGTGATGCGATATTTTGGGGCAGATTTGTTCTCAGCCATTCATCTTCCCAAATCTAATGTTTCCTTAGAATTAATCTTCGCTCCTCCACTCCTTCCTTTTACTTCGAATTTTTTCCAGTTTTCTTCAATTCTTTTGTGATTAGGGGATTTCTTCAGGTTTCAACCTTCCATTCTTCTACTGCTCAACTCGTTCTCTCTTGCACTTAACTTCACAACTCCATTAACCAATGTCCTTCCAGATCATTACTCGAGCCTTTGAAGGGTTCAACAATCCATTACGATTTCTTCAAATCATTCTGCACCTCTGTGCAGTATCACTTCACTATTTCTTTAGAGCTTCACTCTATTGATCAATTGGATTCAATGACCCATTGTGATTCCTTTGAATCACTCCATTCCTCTGCGTCCTTCATAATTCTGCCTGCAACTTATTACAGAACCTACAAATTTATTGTAAATCATTTATGAAATAATATTCAATATTTTGACACATTCAGGAAATAACATCTCCATATATTAATATAAAAAGTGAATTACATATCTGAGACTGAGTCTCACATAGGCTAGTTCTTCAATTTTGCGGCCTATCCCTTTTGACTCTTCCCATAGGCTTACAATTATTCTATCTATCGCTCTATCTATTAATTGAATGCGCAGGTTCGTTATTTATAAGAATACATTGGATGGGATCACTGAAGGGATCCAATCAATCCTTTCCTTGAATCACTCAACTAAGGCCCTAAAGCTCGCTACAGAATACATATGTGGCAGTTTATAATTAATAAGTGTTCAAGAGACTTATCCATTCCATATTTTTCTCCGTTTTAAAATAGAAATGTCCCCTTATGAAGCTCGATGGTCCATGTCCTCTCTTTGCTCCGCTTTGGACTCTTTGCTCAATTAAGAGTGATGGATGCTCCTGCATTAGACTCCCAAAGTAGAAAATATTCATGATCCCCTAATCATTTGTCTTTTGGTCTTGGTCTTCCTGGATCCCACACTTTGTTCTGTAACTATCCACATGCTTTGTTCCCTTGTTGTTGTTGTACTTCTGTTGTCTTTTGCTCCATCTTCTGGTTTGCTTATTTTTCTTGCTTCAATGCTTGATGTGACTCCTATGCTGACAGCCTCCCTGTCATCCTTACCCTTTTTCATGACTAAATCATGATTGTTCAACACTTTCTTCAGCAAATTGACTTCTCTATTCCATGGATTGATTTCTTTCATAGAATTCTCTTCTTTCACTTTTATTTGGTTGTTCACTTGTGCCAAATCTCCTCCAGCAATTGCACCAAAACATGCATTCAAAACACTTGTTAAAATTAAAAACACAAGGTTGCTATGCCTTGTTTTCTTTTGGCAATGATTTAGTTTGCTGCACTCTTTCTTTCTCCTCTACGATCACATCAATATGCTGATTTGAACTCTCAAAAGAATTCACGAGACTGTCCATTACTCTCTCTTCTGTACCATCTGTCTTAATGACGCCTTCTTGCTCTTGTCCACTCTAGTGAACTCCTTTTTTTGCAATCATACTGTCATACTCTAAATTCTCCAGCAAATATTCCAGCAATGAAATTTCTTTGTGACACTTTGCTAGTATTTCATCATCACTTATGTTTCCTGCATTTACACACAAATTATGTGTTTGAGAATCATAAGGTCCAATAGTCAAAAAATTTTCTTCACATATGAGCTCCTCAGACTAACCTTCATTTCCTTCTTCCAGAAGAACTTGTTCCTAAGTTGTCACATCTTCACACATCCATGCATTGTTAAGTTCCTTCTACTGCAATAACATTGTTTCTCTCATTTAAGAGACATTCTTCATCCTCCTTTATTTCAAAGTTTTTATCTTCTAAAAGATACTTCTCCATACTTCTGACAGCTTCTAAAGATTGCTTATCCTATGCAAAACATTCTTCTGTTAATTTTCTTTCCCCCTTTGTTAAGTATTTTCCATAGACTTCCTCTTCCTTAAGATCATTCAGTAGATGTTCTTCTTCTTCACTGACTATCACAACAGCTTTCATGGCTATTTCCACTGTGCCTATCATCATGGTGAATTGACAATCTTTTACCATGTTTTCAACTAACATAGTTTCTTCTTCTTCAGTACATTTTGCCTTGATGTCCCTCTGTAACTCTTCTCCCAGAGTTATCATTGTCTCACCATCTGAATTAACATTCTCCTGCATTTGGTTTTCATCAATAACATTAATCAAACTCATTTGATTACCTTTCTGAGATAGTATTCCTTCATTCTTCATCAGAATGAGATCCTGATTCCTCATCTCCATGACAGCTTCTATAGACTCATCCAATGATAGACCTTTTCTTCTGTATGTAGTCAAATTCTTTCTCTTCTGGAAAATTTTCTCAGTCACCTTTTTCTTCTAGATCTTCATATCCTCTCAAGATATCTTCAAATGGCTGCTTTTCTCCTACAATATCTGCCATCATATACAAACTATAATTTTTAAAAATATAAGACCCTATGGTCTCACTTGATGGTTCAGCCATCATATCTCCTTTATGTTCTAAATCATTCATATGATTCATAAATTATTTGATAGTCTCTTCTTCAATCTCCTCAAGCCCTTCACTTGGTTGCTTGACATCTTTCTCCAATTGTATATGAGATCTATCTATCTCATGTTTATTCAGAACAAAATTTATATTTTGCTGGTGTTCTTCCTCTTTTATGACAATATCAGCCAATTGTACTTCTTTACATGTTTCACCTGCATACATACACAAATTGTCAGTTTTAAACCCATGTGACCCTTTCGCCTCACTTGAAGTTTCAGTCTTCAAGTCTTCATCTTCACTTTCTCTCGGAAATTCTGCTTGTTCTGGTTCACAAATGGATTTTTCCATTTTTAACTCAACTTCCTTGAGTTTTTCCTTCAGCCACTTTACTTGCATTTGTTGTAGCCTTCTTTGTATTTCATGCCACTTCACTGGTTTTTTCCTCAACCATTCTCCTTAATGCATTGAGTTATTCTTTAAACTCTACAACTTCCTAGTCAATTTCCTCTTGACTCATCCTCTTGCCATTTTCCTTGGCATCCTTCTTCTCATATCTTTTGTTGTGGCTTCTCTCTGAACCTTTGCTATGACTATCAATAGTCATCTTCTTCTCCTCTATCTTCATGAGCTTCTCACTTATCTATAACAAGCCTCTGCTACAACCAGTCCTCTTGGCTGCAATCTTACCTCAGTAAGCTCTGCTCACTCAGTATTTTGGTAAGCATAGGTCCTCTATCTGGAACCTCTTCTTGAGCAACACCTTTTCTCCTTTTAGACTTCTGCAATCTCTCACTCTCTTTTGAGAACACTTCAACTATCCTCTCTATCTAATCTCTTGTTGGATTTTTTAGGTTCACTGACACTTCAGAGTGCTTTCCTTACTTTGCTTTTAAGAACACATTTGGTTCTTCTCTCACAGGTTTTCTTGCTGTCACCTGTGCATTACTATAAAAACACACATTCTCAATTTGAAATAGAACATATTACCTCACCTTCAAGATCTCAACATGTTCTTGTTTCACCCATTCTTCTGCACTTTGAATGGATTGTCATCAGTTTACCCTCTAAGTCCTCTTTCCTTCAGAACTTGTATTAAGAAATCTTGCTTCCTCTTTCCTTCAAGGAATCCTCTGTTCCTATCTACTCCAAGCCTTTACTGGAATGCTACAATCTTCCAGAACTTCAAAAGTTCCCCTTACAGTTTCTATTGTAGCCTTATGCACATTACCTTCTTGTGTGTGCAACCTTCTTTTCATAGGAAATATTCCGTCGCTCTAATTTCAATTATGCTCTGGTTACAAACATGCTCTGATTACAAACTTTTGCTCTGATACCACTAATGGTGCAGTGCAAGACCCACACATACCCACAGTATGCATAAATATGCATCCACACTTCTGTCCTAGGTGTTTGACTCTTCAAACGAGTCAAAACTTCAATCTCATAAATGTCAAATGGTTAAGGGCCTTTTATCTTGGTCCCTTTATATCAAAACCCAATCACCCCACCAAAACCTCCTATCAGGACTGTTAAATAGGCCTCAAGCTTTTGGTTATGACTTTATTAAAGTCTTCCTTTATATCCTTCTTATCAGGAGTTAGAAACTCTTTAGAACCTATATATATATATATATATATATATATATATATATATATATATATATATATATATATATATATATATATATATATATATATATATATATATATATATATATATAACCATTCCTCTTTTAATCATTGGTTACGTATTGTTTAACATATGAAAACCCTTATCTGTGCTCTTTTCCCTTAGAACTCTTTTACAAAGGAATTAACTACAAACCATACCTTTTCCGCCTTCTGTATGCCTTTTGCACAGATTCCTAGGTTTTTTCCTCTATCGCAATCTCTATCGGCTATTGGGACTTCCACGGGCCACTTTACACATGTGCCTCATCACCTTCCGATATATGATTTCCCTTTGTTAACAACCGCATCACTTTAATGCAAATATAATGGAATAACGGAAAAAAACCCGCTCTAAACAGATCTCTCGAATCTCAAATCTTATAGATTTGAATTCATATCATCGTTAGTTCCACCATTGTAAAGTTCCTCCTCCGGACTCCAATTATCGTGATTGCCGATCCCTTTTCCCTCTGATCGCCGACACCTCTGACTCCACTTATCAAACTTCACACTTCTCTTCACTTCGATGTGATCATATCTTTGGATTCGATAGGGATTTAAATCCACCGTTATTGAACTTCGGGTCTGGTTATATCGCCCTATCAGAGTTCAGTAGTTCCATAGGTCAGTTCCTCTTCCTCTTGTAATGATTCGATGCAATATTTTGGAGTCGATTTCATCTTAGCCGTTGATCTTCCCAGATCTAACGGTTCTTAAGCATCAACCTTCACTCCTCCGCTCCTTCCTTTCACTTATAATATTTTCCCGTTTTATTCAATTCTTCCGTGATTAGGGGTTTTCTTCAGGTTTCAACCTTTCGTTCTTTTGTTGCTCAACTCATTCCCACCTGCACTTAACTTCACAACTCCATTAACCAACGTCCTTCCAGAGAATTACTCGACCCTTTGAAGGGTTCAACAATCCATTACGATTTCTTCAATCATTTTGCACCTCTGCGCGGTCTCACTTCATTATTTCTTAAGAGCTTCACTCTGTCCATCAATTGGATTCAATGACCCATTGTGATTCCTCTCGATCACTTCGTTCCTCTGTGTCCTTCAGAATTCTGCCTGCAACTTATTACAGAACCTATGAATTCACTATAAATCATTTATGAAATAATCTTCAATATTTTGACACAGTCAGGAAATAACATCTCCATATATTAATATAAATAGTGAATTACATATCTGAGACTCCGAGTCTCGCATAGGCCAGTTCTTCAATGTTGCGGCCTCTCCCTTTTGAATCTTCCCATAGGCTTACATATATTCTATCTATCCCTCTATCTATTAACTGAATGTGCAGGTTCACTATTTATAAGAATACATTGGATCGGATCACTGAAGGGATCCGATCAATCCTTTCCTTGAATCACTCAACTGAAGCCCTAAAGCTTGCTATAGAATACATATGTGGCAGATTATAATTAATAAGTCTTCGAGAAACTTATCCATTCCATCTTTTTCTCTGTTTTAAAATAGAAAAGTCCCCTTATTTAGCTCGATGGTCCACGTCCTCTCCTTGCTCTGCTTTGGACTCTTCATTCAATTAAGAGTGTCGGATGCTCCTATATCACACATCTTCCCATTGCTTGCCAAAAACTTGTTAAACCATGATAGTTTCAAAAATTTCCATAGGAAAAAACACACTAAGGGCAGAGAGCGTTAATTTCAAATTTTGCAAAAAAAAGGGGAAAGAATACATTGTAAAAGTCCAAGTTTGATTAACTTATCCTACAACACTTTGTAATCTAAATGTTACGGTATTCCATTGAAAAATAATTAATTTCAACATATAACTATGGTTAGAACATATAACTGTGGTTAGAAAGCTAATTGTTTTTCATTTTAATGACTCGAGCCTTATGTTGAAAAATCATTACTTTCAGCTTATAACTATGATTTACAACTATAACTGTGGCTTGAAAAACATCAACTTTTTTTCATTTTAACAATCTAGATGCCCCTACAAGGCAGAATTAGAATAGAATTTTTGTCAAATTATTAGCAACCATTTTGTGAATCAAAATGAAGACTTTCAGACATGGAGTTCCTCATCGCAAATCCTAGTGGGATTCATACTAGCAGGAGATAAATAATGTGTTGGCATTATGATTCATGTGTTGTACGTGATGGAAACCCTCTTGTAGCAGAAAAATTCAATTGTATAGGGTAACTAGATGAATCTACAGGAGAGATATCAGATGTGTCAGAATGCATGGCAGTTGTGTTTACAGATGTGAGAAAATGCAGGGCAGTTCAAAGGAATCATTTTAGAAGTAATATGGAAAATCACATTATAACAGGTGTATTCAGAGGGAACAAAGTAATGGTACAAAAGAACAGGATGAAGGACCAAAGGACTATAGATCATAATCAAGAAATTGAAGAAAGATAATGGTTTAAGAAGTATACATTAGTTCAACTTGTCCAATTAGCCTATACACGCGGGTTCATAGAACAAAAAGGGAGTATACATATGCACACACTTTCACAAGAGGAAAAGCGTGTATAGGTTGGAAAATCAATGAATTTAAAGATTAGAGAATACTAGGGGTCAATACCATGGTATTAGCCCACAATATATAGTGGAGTAATGACTATTTGATCCTGTCTATGAATACCAAAGATCCTAACTATGGTTTTGGTCTGAGGTACTGGTTTGAGGTTTTTGGTCCAAGCTATTGGTTCGAGGTATTGGTCCAAGGTTTTGGTCTGAGGTTTTTGGTTCAAGGTTTTTCATTGGTGGTTTTGGTCCACATATCCTAAGTGTGGTTTTGCTTTGAGGTATTGGTCCGAGGTTTTGGTCTAAGGTTTTTGGTCCAAGGTTCTGGTCCGAGGTATTTGGTCTGAGGTATTTCTTCTGAGGTATTGAGAAAGGCCAAAACTATATAAGGAGGATAAGATCAAAGGGATAAGTGTGAAAGTAATGAATATCTTATGAAGTGCTAGATCAAAAGCAAATATGCATGTTATGGGTTCTTGATGATTTACTTGATCTAGACTAAGTATGCACCTAAGTATTTGATGATGGATGAGATCTAATGATGGATCAGGATCATAATGACTTATCATTACGTGATCTGATAATGGATGGGCTAGATCTGATTTCTAACATGTTTTTTCCTTTATATGTGATGATCTAGGTATATCTGAAGTCAGGAATTGCAGCGAAGTTATAAGTAAGTATTTTTAGATCTATACGCTGGTTCGCTTTGGTGAAGGTGCATATAAATGTTGTTTTGGCTCTTCCAAGTAGCGTATGCAAAAGAAAATATTGATGTTTAGGGATGAATTATCTATCAGATCAATACTATTGTTTTGCTGTAGTTTTACTGTTGTTTGTTAATGATGTCTTCTTAGATCTGAAAGTAGAATTGAATGTATAAGAAAATTGAGCTAGAATAATTGATTGATTGAGAAAGAAGGGTGATCCTTGTTGCTATATGTTTAGAAATCTGTAATATGATAGTAGATATTTAGAATGTCACTGATCAGTACAGTTTGTGGTTCAGAGGTTTTATGATTAGTATCTTTAGAGGTATACGTAGGTTGGGATAAAGGAACTGGTGTATACATGCAGGTTGGCTTCATTGAATGAGAGTATACATTCTAACACATTCCTTTTGAGGTTACAGTTAGTTTGGTTGTTGATGCAATTATCTGGGTTCATATTTGTGTACTAGTTATAGTGATTTGTTTGTTCGAGTTGATTGGTCGAATTTTATTAAGTTTGAATGAATGGTTGATTTAGTTGTGACAGAGGTTTAGAGGTTTCAATGATTGATTGTTTCAGTTATATCAAAGATTTATGATTGATTTTCAGTGAGTGGTTGATGCAGATGTATTTGATGTTTGTATTGCAGTGGTGATTGATTTTGAGCTTCAATGTTACTAATGGGTCCACTGTGGAAATTTGATGAAACCTGGCCTTCATATTGTAGCTTTGTGTACCACGAGTATTCAGTGTGAAAATTTATGAAACATGGTCCATTGAGGATACTGAGGGTTGGAGCCTTTAGTGAGGAAGTCAAAGCTTCCTTCCAGTAGCAGCTGGTGATTAGATCAGGGGTTTGGAGGTCCCTTCTAGTAGCAGCTGGAGAATGAGTGAAGGTTGTTGCCTTCTGCAGGTCAGAGCCTACGTACTAGTAAACATATTGGCTAGTACAAGAGCTAGGGGGTTGTAGCTCCCTTCCAGTAGAAGTTGGAGAACGAGAGAGGGTTTTAGCCATCTGCATGTGGACGTCTATGTCTTGGTATGAGTCTGCACTAGTACAATATTCTAAATAGATTTTATTATTATTATAAGAAGATAGAGACGAAAACAGTGGGTGGTTTTCACCCACATTGGGTTTCCACCTTAAATCTTGGTGTTCATGTGTGTTTGTTATGTGTGATTGTTTATTTTGTTATTACTTCACATGGTTACTGTTTAATACTTAATAAAGTATTAATGCACTTATTAAAGATCAAAAAATGATGAATTACCTAAATCATAAGTTCACTGGATATATGATGGTTACCTTAAGAGTAGTTGCATGCACACCTGAGTTGCCTTCATTGGAGTAGCATATACAAATCTGATTATGGAAATGAAAAAGCTATTGATTTGTAAATATTGATTCACACCCCCCCCAATATTATTTCCAACAATTGGTATTAGAGTAAGTCCTTTGGCAGAAGCTTGATCGCTTGAAGGAGATCCGTACTAACAATGGGATAGAAGCCAAAGAAGAAATCACCTCAAAAGAACAAGACATCTCAAAGGAACTGTGAAAATGGGAGAGATGAGTGGCCATTATGTGGAAGCAACTCTTCAGATTCATAATCACCTCAGAATGAACATGAACAAGCAAAATAATTATCAAGTATGGATTTATTGTCCTCTCATGATACACTTCTCTATTCATTTGAAGATAATGAATGTGATAGTGAAACCATTAAATTTTCTCTTATCAGTAACAGAGAAAGAAATCAAATAGAGGAAGAATTTAAAAGGTTCACAAACACAATTAGAGATAAAAAAGATCTAATTACCATATTAAAATCTCAGTTGGAGGAAGGAAAAAAAATAAGGAAGTGGTACAAGGAAAAGGAAGATCAATGTCAAAAACTACAAGATGTAGTGACATCATTGAGAAATGAAGTGAATGAAAAGGACACAACAGCCAAGGAACTTATAGAATGAACCAACAACTGTGAAGGTCTTGAAGATGTGGTCGTTTCTCTAAAAGAAGATCTCAAAAATTCAAATAATTTGAATGGAGAACTACTCCAAGAATTTGAAGAACGAGAAAATGAAGTTCTCGAATTAAGGAAACAAGTGGAAGAAGGAAGAAAAGATGAAGTAATCATGAAGAAGCAGTATCTTGAAAAGGAAGAGAAATATCAGGTTGAGGTAAATATCCTAAAAGTTAACTTAGAAGAAAAGGATAAAGTTTTACGATTTCAAGATAAAACTAATATTTTGGATGATATTCTTAGTAGTCAAGGGTCTCCTACCATCAAATATGATCTTGGTTTTCATGAAACTATTAAAGGTGAATCTAACTCACAAACTAAAGCAAGGAACTCTAGTGCAAAATTTGAAATTCTCAACAAGGAGATAATAGGTTAACCCCATCAACAACCAAGGAAATCCTTAAAGGAAATCGTTCACTCCTAACTATGGAATTGTTAATCAACTCTTTCCTCTAATGAATAATGTTGAATGTTTTGTATGTCATAATTTTGGACATCTTGAAGCTACATGAAAAAGTAGAATGGTTCAAGATAATAATAGTCACACAGAAAGATCATCAACTTCCAGGCACTTTAAGGGATATTTTTTTTCTTGCAATATCTTTGGTTACAAAGCCATTGATTGCTATAGAAGGAATATAAAACATATAAGATGTTATGGATGTAACAAGTTTGGGCATATAGCAAAAGAATGTAGGATAAAATTTCGGCCAACATACCAAAATGAACAAACATCATCACACTCCAAGGTATGGAAGAAGAAGGAAGTACAACTATAAATATGTGGCATAGCTCAGTATACAGACATAATAAATTCATAAGGAACTGAATGTACGAAAGTTTAGTTTCCTAATTCTCATATGCAATTATCATGAAGACAAGTCACGTATATATGTGAGTTAGAAATTGCATAGTCGCATATATGTTGGCTTGATGAAGAAGAAGTGGGACAAACTCAAGAAAAGGGGTCTGATATGGTTCAGTCAACTATCAATTATCTTTTATGTTCTAATTGATGATGATTACAGTCTGTTTTTTATATGTATAAGTTGTTGATGTCTTGATGTATAACTAGTTTATGATGATTCCTTGACGATCCTTACTAAGATATGCAATGATTAGATCCGACAGTGAACAATTGGCACATGTTTAGGTGGAGAATATTCTACGCTTCTAATAGTGAATTGTTGGCATTATGTTTAGAAGTATCTTGTACTTATGTTATTGAAGTGTTTAAATGATACATCATGCTATGCTGCAGTCACGAGTTGCCTGTGAGGAAATCTCAAATGATACTTATATTGCTGGAGCCACATAGTAGTTATTCATAAAAAAATTTATGGATGATTGTGGATGACTTTTTGACGATGCATAAAATACATATATGTTCCTTACATGGTCATCTCCATAAGGACAAGGAGAAGTACAAAGCTTGAGTACACAACTTCATTATTTCATGATGAGCCACTCATTTCTTTTATGATGTTGTCATCATGCCTTCAAATATGCATAAAGTTCATATGATGCAGTTATGATGAAGGATTGCTATAGTTCTTGGCTCTCACATGGTTGAGGATTGTTGTTGTTGATGGTATCAAGAAAGCTTGACAAATTACTATGATCTCATGATTTGCTAGATACATATTGCTATATCTTAGATGGATATACCTTAAACTAGATACATGTATGATTACTTAAGTTGCATATTGATAAATATTATTGGTTGGCCAAGATAATGGTGTTATTATAGGTCTCATGAAGACATAGCTATTTGAAGACATGGATATTCGAAGACATGGCTTACTTAGTCACATAATGATGATGCCTTCTTACTTTATGATGATGGGTTTGATATTCACATATGTTGATTATCATGGTTGATGCTCATCATATGTGGGATGTTCCCTAGTGATGATACATGGTCGATATACTAAGGGTTCTTGTGGAAAGATGATGCAGTTCTTGATGATGATGTGACGATCATAGATGATGACTATGTCATTTTCACATACATATGATATGATATGAATGATTTTCTGTTACTGCTTGGAGATATGACATATGCTTAGTTGATTCATGGAAGGTCATGATAAGGCTATTTCTACTAAGGAAAGTGTTACAGGGAAAAGTGTCTATATAGAACTGCTCTATCCCACTAAGGCGTGACAACTGCCTTAGAAACAAACAGAGAAAAGCTAATTTCGTTTTTCCTTTATGATATATAGATAGAGAGGAACAGAAAGACCAACCTCTGTCTTGCGCTAATCTCCTGATTTGATCCCTCTCTTCTTTGATAGTCCTCAGCTATCTGCTCCCTTGCACGCCCAGCTTCACAAAGTACCTGTAAGATCACAGAAGCATAGCACTATACAAAGACATGGATCTATAATCATAAACAATACAGGATCAGATGTAAATTGACCATACAAATGTAGCAAGCATCAATGACACAAAAGCATGGAGGAAAACTCAAATAGCTTTTATTGATAAACAACAAAAGAGCTAAGAGGAGTTACAACCAGTTGTTCTGACCCAGCATCAACCTCCCAGCAAAGAAGCCCCTCTTCACCTCAAACAAAGCTTAGATCACCCAAAAATCTGATGTTTGTCTCAAGAAACCAACAACAATTCCTTACAATATGCAAAATTCCAGCCTCCAACCTCTGGATTTCTGGGGTGAGAGATCTATATATAGATATTTGCAGAGGTGTGAGTCAGCTCTGGGTTTTTGATTAGTGTCTTCTCTTTGATAGTTCTTGATGCCACTTGGAGATCTCATTGATCTCTTACTCATCCTTGGGCAATTCGGAGAGGCAAGTGTCCCAGGAGAAGTTTTTGGAAGATTCCATGATCATCCACCTCGCAAACTGTCTCCGCCACTTGTCTTTTCCCATCCATCGCACCGCATAGAAGGGCTTTTTGAAATGCAACACACTTCCCGTGTGTACAAGGTGCAATGCATCGCACCCTGGCCATGGAGCAAGTGAGATGATCCAGTTTTGACCAGTTCTGAGTAGTTTTTCATGGAGAACTTCGGGGAGAAGCTGTAATCAGTTGACCTTGTTCCTTTAGGGGTTAGAACAACACTTTCAGGGATTTAGGAGCCCTTGGTTTATGGAAATTTCATGCTTGGGGTTGTAGTTCCCAAAAATGTCTATAACAGTTGCCCCTAAAGCATGAGGTCGTTAATATTTTGATGTCGGGTGAAATGCTTTATTATGAGGATCCGAAGTTCTTTCAAGCTGGGAGGAGACTTGTAGTAAGATACAATACAATACATTATCTTCATAATATTTTCATGATCTAGCTGAGGCGGGCATTCCCATGCTCAGCTTTATAAATTCATTTTCATGTACATAAGACAGACAATCGTCTGAGTGTAGATTGATGATTCTGATAGAGCCATCATCCCTTTGATTGGATGATTATCTGTGCAACAATGATGTACATTTGATGTCTTTATTTCCCTGAATATATATCGCATCCCGGATGGATGAAACTAGATCCGGGGTCTTCAATTTCGTTCGATCTTCACTTGAAGTACAAGGCGATCCATGTGAAAGTTGTTCTGGAGTCGAACATGGAAATACATCGCCTGATTACCAGCCAATGATGTAAGCTGTTAACAGGTGCGAGAGGAATCACCGATAATGATAATGACCCTCAAGGTACTACAGTAAGATTCACGTGGTGTGAATAAAGGACTTGGCATCGAACACCATGCAAAATCTTCCGGTCGAAGGCCATTGATGTAAACCTATCGCCGGAAGTGAGAAACTTGCCATTGAGGCATGCAAGCTTCAAAGTACTGAATGGGGTGTTCCTAAATCAACTTCTTGGATAATGAGCTGATGTCGACAAGAAGTGATCCGTCACAGGAGGGCCTTAATGAATCCCACATCAATGACATGGAACAGAGCAAATGATTTTAATGGAGGTGAAAATGATCTGGTGATATAAGGTTCAGGGTGGCGGTCATGAAAGAATGGAGTATAAATGTATGGTAGTGGGTGAGACACAGGTGAATTCTCTGAATGACTTCTCTTGAACATATCGGCGACACTGATGTGATGGATTGGTAGCATTAACCCCAAATGTGGATGGTATGATGGGACCATGGTGATGTGACCGGTGAATGAAACAACCCAACCTGACTCAGACACAGAGTGGAAGTGTCATGTTCAAGAGCGACTTGCTACCAACAAAGTTTCTTCAAGTTTTCTTCCCAATTTTTCCCCAGTCATTGCTGACCAGAGGAGGATAACATATGCTTGTTCTATAATTTTCCCTTCGGGCAAACCCATCGCTATGTTTTAACGAGCCTAGCGATAGTGAAACTCGTTCTTGTCTATAGACAAGTTTGTCGCTATTAAATTTTAACGAGTTTAACGACAAAGATAACTCGGTCCTTTTCAATTTTAGAGAGTCTGAAAAGGAACGTAAAGGAAACTCCAAAATTCCTTTTTTGTCATCTAATCCCTTAAGTCCGAAAAAGTATAAAACAATACAGAAGGGATGAATTTTCAATACTTTTAACGAGCCGAACAAAAAAAGCTCTCGATCTTTTTGTGTAATAATCCCTCAGGTCCAAAAAGATTAAAATTTAGAGGAGGGATAGCACTTCCGGTCCCTTTAACGAACTGGAGAGGCCAATGGCTCGGCAATATTTTCATATTTTACGAGTCAGTTGAAAAGAGCTTAAAGGAGACTCGTCTTTTGAGGAACGAGTGATAAAAATGGGTAGCAACTGATTCTAGGTAAGGTTTGGAATTTTCCAATCACGGCAGCGTTACAAGGATGGCTAACATGATCACTCTTCGCATCTGTTCCTCAAAATGGGTAAATAATCAAATGGAGGTGAATGATCGGCCAACGTAAAAGTGGAGGTGACGGTGCAAACACGACCAAGGCTTTAAAGGCTGAAGTATTACATTCACGATGGTTATTTACCGGAAAATCGGTTCATTTTTTAATGGGCTTAAACTTTGGAGGAACATGTGCTCATGAATTATGTTTATTTTTTAACGAGCTTGAACTATGTCCTAAAATTGCTCGAGGCGGGTTTATTTTTTAATGAGCTTGAACCTTGCAGTAACACTGCTCATGATAAGTTTTCATGCCCCCATCATAATAACGCAAATCGAGGTGCATGCCCCCCAAGCTTCATTGCATTCAACTCGGTGGTTGGAATGAAGATTTACCTTTGAGATTTGGAAAGGGGATTTGTTTCATTTTTTAATGAGGTTGACACAGTAAAAGAACTATCCTCATTATTCCTTGTTTCATTTTTTAACGAGGTCGACACGAGATAAGAACCATCCTTGAAATCCACTGTATTTACAGTATTTGATAGAAAATCAAAAACTGATGGATGATTAAGGTTGCTGGAATAATCTTCGTGGTAATCCGGAAGATGGGAGCGATGGTGGTAATCTTCCCATGGTGCCTCTCCTATCATCATTGATTGAATGATTCCTTCGTCTGTAGAATGTACATGCGACCAAGGATCTGAAGAGGTGCCATATTCCTTAGACCTATCTATCCAAACACTCGATGAGCATTGATTTGTGTTTGCCCCCCAAGCCAAGAAAATTGATTGCTACAATATTTCTAAAATGGCGATGATCCATGCTGACAAAATGTTTAGGAATCTTCTGAATCCATTAGATATAGAAGATTTCATTTTGCAAGTTTCTACTATGGCCACTTCCGCCAAATTACTCGGAGTCGGTAGGGCAAAAGTACCCATTAAGGTAGGGTCTTTTAGGAGGCCTACTACAATATTTTGAAGCGAATGATTGCTTCCATGGATCATTGGAATGCTTCTCGTAACTTGTGAATTGTTGGGGAGAAATGTTTGTTGGTCGACGATTGTAATTCCTCCTTGGAAGGGAAATGCAATCTTTCTAAAGTAGGTCGACACAACAGCGGCCATGGCATATATCCAAGGCCTTCCCAGTAGGATGTTGTAATCGAGGTTTCCGTCGATTACTTCAACATCAATTTCTACTATTTTGCCCTCCAATTCAACTTGCAAGTTACTTAAAATCCCGTATGGAGTGTATGATCGTCCATCAAATGCTTTTAACGTCGTTGACGATCTCGACAAGGGTGGTGAGCCTAAATTTTTCCAGCAACTCATCGACATAATACATGTAGATGCCCCCTCATCGATAATTGTTCGATGACCAATTTTGTTGAGGGCTTTCACTTGAATAAGGAAAGCTAGTTGAGCTGGTAACTGAGGGTCATATCCTTTATGATCAAAGGCCACAAGATTGGAATCCATTGGGTCAATCCCACCTATTGCTGATAATAAAGCTTGCTTTTGGGAGGGGCAATTTTGTGGTACCTCAAGTGTCGACATAGCGGACGGCAATTGGGCCAGGTCCTCTATTATATTATAATTCTGTGCTACTTTTGCACTAGGATTAAATGTCGATTTGTGTACTACTCCCTTTGGTGACTTTATCATTGGTTCAGGAATGATGGGTGACACAACTTCGGTCAAAGTTGTTGTCGAACTACTAGGTTGTTCAATAGCCTTGTTATTCGACAGCTCTGGATCCCCGTAATCTTTATTCTTTTGTTACAGGGAAAAGTGTCTATATAGAACTGCTCTATCCCACTAAGGTGTGACAACTGCCTTAGAAAAAAACAGAGAAAAGCTACTTTCGTTTTTCCTTTATGAATTATAGATAGAGAGCAACAGAAAGACCAACCTCTGTCTTGCGCTAATCTCCTGATTTTATCCCTCTCTTCTTTGATAGTCCTCAGCTATCTGCTCCCTTGCACGCCCAGCTTCACAAAGTACTTGTAAGATCACAGAAGCATAGCACTATACAAAGACATAGATCTATAATCATAAACAATCCAGGATCAGATTTAAATTGACCATACAAATGTAGCAAGCATCAATGACACAAAATCATGGAGGAAAACTCAAATAGCTTTTATTGATAAACAAGAAAAGAGCCAAGAGAAGTTACAACCAGTTGTTCTGACCCAGCATCAACCTCCCAGTAAAGAAGCCCCTCTTCACCTCAAACAAAGCTTAGATCACCCAACAATCTGATGTTTGTCTCAAGAAACCAACATCAATTCCTTACAATATGCAAAATTCCAGCCTCCAACCTCTGGATTTTTGGGGTGAGAGATCTATATATAGATATTTGCAGAGGTGTGAGTCAGCTCTGGGTTTTTGATTAGTGTCTTCTCTTTGATAGTTCTTGATGCCACTTGGAGATCTCATTGATCTCTTACTCATCCTTGGGCGATTCTGAGAGGCAAGTGTCCCAGGAGAAGTTTCTAGAAGATTCCATGATCATCCACCTCGCAAACTGTCTTTGCCACTTGTCTTTTCCCATCCATTGCACCCCATAGAAGGGCTTTTTGAAATGAAATGCACTTCCCATTTGTACAAGGTGCAATGCATCGCACCCTGGCCATGGAGCAAGTGAAATGATCCAGTTTTGACCAGTTCTGAGTAGTTTTTCATGGAGAACTTCTGGAAGAAGCTGTAATCAGTTGAACTTGTTCCCTTAGGGGTTATAACAACACTTTTAGGGACTTAGGAGCCCTTGGTTTATGGACATTTCATGCTTGGGGTTGTAGTGCCCAAAAATGTCTATAACAGAAAGGAAGCAAGTTGATCTTGATGAGATCAAGAGGATGAGTTGATATCTATATGCAACATACTTTGTCATAGGTTTATGATATTTAATTTATCATATCTTTGGAACTGATGATGGACATATACAGGTTGCGGGTCTGGATGTTGCTGACAGATGCTTATGGTGCAAATCATATATGGTGTATGATAGTTGCTGATGACTATCATGGTATTGTTTAGATCTTCAGTCTTTGTTATAAATGTCATGTATATCACTTTATGAAAAGGTCATATAAAGGCCCATGATGTAATAATATGTATTTTTCTGTCATAGTATTTTAATGAGTCGTTTTGGTCATATGATGTAATTTATACCCCCACTATGCATGGGAAGGATGATGTAATAATTTCTATATTTCTGTCATGTATAAAATTTGGTATATCCCCACTTGGTTGGGTAGATGAGTCAAATTTGGTATATCCCCACTTGGTTGGGAGATTGATGTATGTATGAGTCATTGGCGATAGGAAGGCCATTCTCACATAGTTGAGCTGTAGAGTCATGTTATTCTTTTAGAAACTATATTTGTAGACTTTGCATGTGCTCAGGGGGAGCATGGATGGTACAATGCATCTCAACATGTACAAAGGGGGATTTTAATCATATAATTCAGCATGTTCCTAGGGGGAGCATGATCAATGTTCATATTAAGATCTTCATATATGAAAGTATTCATATTGGTTAGCCCTTTGCCCTTGATACCAAAGGGGGAGAATATCTTGGTCTTCCCATTTCCCTCAATGTCAAAGGGGGAGAGTATTTTGGTGTTGCTTGTTATCTCTAATAGTTTCTACAACTTGCAATAATCAACACCAACATGGTTGCCATCAAGTCCAAAGAGGGATATTGTTGGCATTATGATGCATGTGTTGTACTTATTGGAAACCCTCTTGTAGCAAAACAACTCACTTGTATATGGTAACTAGATGAATCTATAGGAGAGATATCAGATGTGATAGAATGCATGGTAGTTGTGTTTACATATGTGAGAACACATAGGGCAGTTCAAAGGAATCATTTCAAAAGTAATATGGAAAATTGCATTATAACAGGTCTATTAAGAGGGAACAAAGTAATGGTACAAAAGAATAAGATGAAGGAACAAAGGACTACAGAAATTGAAGAAAGAGAATGGTTTAAGAAGTATAGGTTGGTTCACCTTGTCCAAGTAGCATATAAATGGATGTTCTGTTAACACCCCAAGAAACTCTCCTAGGTTGTATCTCAGAAATTCTCGGGAACATTACAAACTCAACATAATGTTGGAAATGGATGAATGGAAGGAATGATGCATATTCAAGCTAGATAACCACTTCTAATATGCTTAACTCTAGACATGAATGAACACCACCAGACTACAAGGCTTTAGACCACCAATTACTCATAGTTTTAGGATTAAGTGAACATGGAGAATACTGACCACACTAGCAGATGCACATGACCATGTGATGGCCGGCTGCAACCAGTAAATAGGTCTGCAAATCTATTTCCTAATGCACAGACAGGATGACAGCTCTCTGGCACTAAGTAAATAGAAACCTACATAGCACATTCAATGATACATACTAGATTCTAACACAGAGGTGGGATGATAGCCCATCCAATGCTAAAAATCAAGAGCACATGAAAAATACATAACAGGCACAACCTAGAATAGAGTAGAAATGGAAAGTGAGCAATTAACAACAAAAGAAGCTTGTATTAGTTGAAAATGAAGACCAGACGTTGCAAGTATCATAGTAGTTACAATATCTAGAAGTTGAACCTTACATCAAAACAACAACCATCCACACTCATTACATCTTGTTTCTGGGTATATATAGAGTTTCATTACAAAAATATCCTACTGTTCTATGCGTGGAGGGGTCATAATGGACCACCAACCACATTATCTATCTAAAATGGGCCTCTGCTACAATCTGTGTGTTTTAACAAACAAATTGACCTTTTCTGCTATTTGACAGTCCTTCTCTGAGCAGGTGGCGTGAAATATGAATGAAACTCCATAACCATTGAATGCATTTTACTGCTCGAGGCTGGTCCTTTTCTTCTCGGCCATCATTTCTTGCTAAATGTAGTTGTTGTGGATTAACTGCACAAGGTACTTGTAGTTGATCACCGTTGTCCTTTGGGAGCACAGAACATTCAAAGGAGTGTGGACTTCATGGCGGGTGGAAAGAGCGAACGGAGGAATGAGGCTGTCCATCGAATTGCGAAGATCGATGATGGAGACATCATGACAGGGTCTATCGGGAAGGTGAGGCAGAAGACTATCGTAGGCCGTTGGATCTCGAATGGATGGTGGAGATCTATCGTCAGGAAGAATCATGCAGAAGCAGGGCAGAGTGATTATGAGCGGTCGGATCACATGAATGGACAGTGGAGATTGATTTGTAGGAGCTACCAGGAGATACGGGAGCGGGACGATCACAGGCTATTGGATCTCGGGTGGGAAGATCCAACGGTGATCAGGCGGAGGACGTGCATGAGGGTTAGCGAGCGGGGAGGGCAGTTTTGGCAGTGAGCGGTATTCCTCGCACCGCTTACGAGAGTCAGACGGTATTCATACACAGGAGCGCGATCGCAATAAGAGGGCGACGCGTGGCATATGGTACAAGGCCGAAACCACTTTCCCCACGGGTTAATGTGCGGGCATCTTACGGGAGCGGCAGGTGCGAATGCCATCGGATCGCGCAGTAAATGATTGAATGGCGGGGAAATAAACGGGATTTAGCGCACGGGGGAAAAAAGGTTTGAAAGGGTGATTCTACAGAGTTTATAGAAAAAATAGAGGGAACAGGAGGATAAGCGGGATAGGGGAAAGAAGGAGATAGCGTCCTGTGTGGAGTCCTTCTACGCATAATCAAGCAGACCAAGCCTGTTCCTGACCTTAGAAAATGATCACTGAGTAGCAGAGCTAACAATGGCTCCTTCTGGGGATGAGATCCTCCCTGTGAGGTCTCAAGATCTGTAGACCAATGCCTTCATACATAACAATCTTAAAAATATTTCCTAGTATTCCATTGGGCATGGAGTCTAGTTAAGTCAATGCTAAAACTTGCAAAAGAATATGCTTACAAACAACATAAATCTTCAAAGTTGGCCATCTAGTAGGAAATCAAAATGTTTCACCTCCTCTCGACTGGTTCATCGAAGATCTGCAAAATTGGATTTATTTGATCATCTACCTCAAACAGTTTAGGACATTTGACCTTGTCAGGTAGGGATGATCCAAACTTCATCCCCTCTCTATATTCTCTCCTCCTTCGATGTTCTTCACGAGAGCTTTTGTACACCTGCTGAAAAACCATGGTTACTCTGTACTTCTCTGTGTCATTTGTGGCATGCACAACTAATATGAATGGTGAACCAATATATCCTTGTGCGGAGGACACAGAGATATCATCTGCTCCTACATCTTTCTTAGAATAGCCTGCATCCAAGGAGGAGTCCCAAGACTGTGCACCCTCTTCCTCTGTCATCTAAAAAACTTCCCTTACAAGTTGTGTGGAGGCCACCTGGGCAAGCATCAGAATATCAAGACAGATATTATCCATATTAGCCTTGAGCATTGAAATTTGTCCTGCCTCAATGTTCAGGGGGCAACTTTGAGGGATTGTCTTTTGAGGAGACAGAGAAACATAAGATGATGGGGAGTTTTCTTCTCCCTTATTGATCACTGGGCTAGGGACAAAAGCAGGTTGGCTAATTTGTAGATCTGCATAGTCATTGGAAGATGGGCTAGTTTTAGGCTCTTCAAGGACGGCGAGGTCTGCTGCTAGCTGTTGCTGCTGATAAGCTTGTTGTTCTACAGGTACAACAAACTCACGAGTAGTGCCTCTGGATATTGACTTTTCAAAGGCAACTCTGGTTAAGAAAGGAGCAGTGCCCTTGTCTTCAAAACCATGGACCTCATCCTCTTCTTTAAAACGCTCTTCCTCCATGGCTAAACTCTGAATAAGGGTCTTCACCTTTCTGTCTTCGTTACCATTTTTGCTTCTTTGCACAATCTGCAACTACTCCTATGCTCCTCTATATGGATTTGGAGTTGGAAGAGAAAAGTCACAAGGAGCTCCTGCTTCCTCAGAATGCTACTCAGCCATTAATTTGGAAACTTCAGAGGTTAACGAATCTATCATCCTGGCCAAATTATCGATCTTAAGATCTGAGGATAATGAGGCTTCACCCCCTGTCTTCTTCTTTCTGCAGCCATGATGTTTGATTCTACTTCAAAGGCTGCATCTTGCATATCAGCCAAAGAATCACATCTTCTTTCTCTTAACAACAGGAAAAACTGAGAATTGAAGGCATTGACATAAGTAAGCATAGCAGAAGTAGGGGTTGGTTTCACTTCGTATGGTATTCTGCTGTACATATGCTTGAATCTGATGTTGAAATCAGACAGCAGCTCACCATTCTCCCTTTGCGAGTTCCTAAATTCAGTATGATAATAGAGCAGATCCTTCTTATCCCCCCAATTCTTTAGGAACACATCATCTAATGCCTCAATGTCTGCAATAGACCCAGGGGGTAATCCTATGAACCATTTTCTAGCCTCCCCATCTAGGCTTTGGACAAAAACCCTCATCCACACATCCTATTCATTAATATCTAGATTATCAGCATAGCTATAAAAGGACTCTAGATGCTCTTCAGCTGTTACTCCTTCTATACTAGTAAACTTAGGAATATATTCCTGATAATCTCCTGCAGGCATGGCATTTAAAGGAACAGGCAAGACCAAGGGTCCATGCCTAGTAGCTACGATTCTTTCTATCTTTGTGAAAGCTTGCTGACCTGCCATGCCTAGGATATGTGGAGGGACACTAGCAGATTGAGTAGTTTTAGGCAATGTATTAGATGACAGAGACAATAGGATGTTCTGGACTGTATGGGAAGCTTTCTTTGGACTGTGATTCAAAGGGGAACTAGATGTATAAGGAGCTCTATTAATCTTTGAAAGAATTTCTTTACTAACAGTGTTGGGCTCTGAATATTCAAACTGTATATCTTCAGCTATAACTTTATCTTTCAAAGATGCATGAGTCTTCTTAGGCTTACTTGATCTTGATGCCCTTTTCTGTGATGTTTTCTTTTGCTTAACGATATTCTCAGGGTCAGGCTCTGGTTCAACTGGTGATTTCTGAGGATTTCTTCGAGTGTGTCTCACAAACTGAGCCAGGACTATACTGTGGAGTTGCCAAAGTTTGGTCTTCCTCTAGCGGAGTCGCTAGATATATGATTACAACTATAAATGTGCCCAAACCTTGTCTATCATCAAAATATGAAACTATGTCGTCTCCCAGGGAAGCTGAGCTTCAATCTCCTCTCCTCGGAAACGAAACCAATTAATGTTAACACCCCAAGAAACTCTCCTAGGTTGTATCCCAGAGATGCTCGGGAACATTACAAACTCAACATAATGTTGGAAATTGATGAATGGAAGGAATGATGCATATTCAAGCCAGATAACCACTTCTATTATGCTTAACCCCAGATATGGGTGAACACCACCAGACTGCAAGGGTTTAGACCACCAATTACTCACAGTTTGAGGATTAAGTGAACATGGAGAATACTGCCCACACCAACAGATGCACAAGACCATGTGATGGCTGGCTGCAACTAGTAAATAGGTCTACAAATCTATTCGTAATGCACAAACAAGAAGACAACTCTCTGGCACTAAGTAAACAGAAATCTGCATAGCACATCCAATGATACATACTAGATTCTAACACAGAGGTGGGATGATAGCCCCTCTAATGCTAAACATCAAGAGCACATGAAAAATACATAACAGGCACAACCTAGAACAGAGTAGAAATGGAAAGTGAGCAATTAACAACAAAAGAAGCTTGTATTAGCTGAAAATGAAGACCAGACGCTGCAAGTATCACAGAAGTTACAGTCTCCAGTAGTTGAACCTTACATCAAAACAACAACCATCCACACTCATTACATCTCATTTCTGGGTATATATAGAGTTTCATTACAAAAATATCCTGCTGTTTTATGCATGGAGGGGTCATAAAGGACCACCAACCACATTATCTATCTAAAATGGGCCTCTGCTACAATCTGTGTGTTTTAACGAACAAATTGACCTTTTCTATTGTTCGGCGGTCCTTCTCTGAGTAGGTGGCATGAAATATGAATGAAACTCCATAACCATTGAATGCATTTGACTACTCGAGGCTGGTCCTTTTCTTCTCGGCCATCCTTTCTTTCTAAATGCAGTTGTTGTGGATTAACTACAGAAGGTACTGGTAGTTGATTGTCATTGTCCTTCGGGAGCACAGAACAATCAAAGGAGTGTGGACTTCATGGTGGGTGGACAGAGTGAACGGGGGAATGAGGTTTTCCGTCGGATTGTGCAGATCGACAGCAGAGACATCACGACAGGGGCTATCGGGAAGGTGAGGTGAAATATGATCACAGGCTGTTGGATCTCGAATGGACGGTGGAGATCTATCGGCAGGAAGAATCGTGTAGAAGCATGGCGAAGTGATTATGAGCCGTCGGATCACATCAATGGATGGCGGAGATTGATTTGCAGGAGTTATTGGGAGATATGGGAGTGGGACGATCACAGGCCGTTGGATCTCATGTGGGAAGATCCAATGCTAATTGGGCGGAGGACGTGCATGAGGGTTAGCAAGCGAGGAGGGCAGTTTTGGTGGTGAGCGGTATTCCCCGCACTGCTTACGGGAGTCAGACGGTATTCATACATAGGAGCGCGATCACAATAGGAGGGTGGTGCGTGGCAGATGGGACAGGGCCGAAACTGCTTTCCTCACGGTTTAATGTGGAGGCATCTTATGGGCGTGGGAGGTGCGAATGCCGTCGGATGGCACAAAGAACGATCGAATGGTGGGGAAATGAATGGGGTTTAGCGTGCGGGGGAAATTTTTTTTGAAAGGGTGATTCTACAGAGTTTATAGGAAAAACAGAGGGAACAAGAGGATAAGCGGGATAAGGGAAAGAAGGAGATAGCGTCCTGTGTGGAGTCCTTCTGTGCATAATCAAGCAAACCAAGCCTATTTCTGACCTCAGAAAATTATCGTTGAGTAGCAGAGCTAACACGTTCATACAACAAAAATGGCATAAACGTATGCATGCACTTTAACAAGAGGAAAAGCGGGTATAAGTTGGAAAATCAATGAATTTCAAGAGTAGAAAATACCAGGAGTCAATACATTGGTAGTAGCCCACAATATTGAGCGGAGTAATGACTATTTGATCCTATCCAAGAATACCAAAGATCTTAAGTGTGGTTTTGGTCTTCGGTTTTTTGGTCCAAGGTATTAGTCTGAGGTTTTGGTCCAAGGTTTTTGGTCCAAGCTTTCGGTCCGAGGTTTTTCGTTCTAGGCCTTGGTTTGAGGTTTTGGTCCACAGATTCTAAGTGTGGTTTTCGTCTGATGTACTAGTCCAAATTTTTTGTTTCAAGGTATTGGTCCAAGGTTTTGGTTTGAGGTTTTTGGTCCAAAGTTTTGGTTCAAAGTTTTTGGTGTGAGGTATTGGTGTGAGGTATTGGTCTGAGGTATTTGGTGTGAGGTATTGGTCCTAAGTGGTTTTGGTATGAGGTATTGAGAAAGGAAAAAACTATATAAGAAGGAGAAGATCGAAGGAATAAGTGTGGAAGTAATGAATATCTTATGAAATGCTAGATCAAAAACAAATATGCATGTGATGGGTTCCTGATGCTTTGCTTGTTCTAGACTAAGTATGCACTTGAGTGTTTGATGATGTATGTGGTCTAATGGTGGATCAGGATCATAATGAATTATCATTATGTTATCTAATAATGGATGGGCTAGATCTAATTTCTAACACATGTTTTATCCTTTATATGTGATGATCTGTCTATATCTGAAGTCGGGAATTGCAACGAAGTTATAAGTAAGTATTTACAAATCTATATGCTGGTTCAGTTTGGTGAAGGTGCATATACACACTATTTCATCTCTTCCAAGTAGCGTATGCAAAAGGAAAGCTTGATGTTCAAGGATGACTTATCTATCATATTAGTACTGCTGTTTTGATGCAGTTTTACTATTGTTTGTCGATGATGTCTTCTTAGATTTGAAAATAGAACTGAATGTATAAGGAAATTGAGTCGGATTGATTAATTGATTGAGGAAGAAGGGTGATCCTTGTTGCTATATGTTTAGAACTCTGTAATATGACAGTATATCTTCATAATGTCACTGATTGGTACAGTTTGTGGTTCAGAGGTTTGATGGTTCAGTATCTTTAGAGGTATACGCAGGTTGGGATAAAGGAAGTAGTGTATACACGCAGGTTAGCTTTATTGAAGGAGCATATATATTCTGACACATCGCTTTTGAGGTTATAGTTAGTTCTATTTCAGTTGATTGGTTGAATTTGATTAGGTTTGAATGAATGGTTGATTCAGTTGTGTCAGAGGTTCAATGGTTGTTTGATTCAGTTGTGGCATAGGTTCAGAGGTTTCAGTGATTGATTGTTTCAATTATATCATAGATTGACGATTGAATTTCAGTGATTGGTTGATGAAGATGTATTTGATGGTTGTATTGCAGTGGTGATTGATTTTGAGCTTCATTGTTACTAATGGGTCCAATGTGAAAATTTGATGAAACAAGGCATTCATATTGTAGTGTTGTGTACCAAGAGTATCCATTCTGAAAATTTATGAAACGTTGTCCCTAGAGCATACTAAAGGTTGGAGCCTTCAATGAGTAAGTCCAAGCTTCCTACCATTAGTGGCCGGTGATTTTATCAGGGGATTGGATCCCCCTTCCAGTAGAAACTGGAGAACAAGTGGAGGTTGTAACCTTCTATAGGTCGGAGCCTACGTACTAGTAAACATATTGGCTACTACAAGAACTAGGGGGTTGTAGCTCCCTTCCAGTAGAAGCTAGAGAATGAGAGAAGGTTGTAGCCTTCTGTAGGTGGGTGCCTGTGTATTAGTATGAGTTTGTGCTAGTACAAGATTGTAAACATATTTTCTTATTATAAAAATAAGACAGAGACGACAATAGCAGGTGGTTTTCACTGACATTGGGTTTCCACCTTGAATCTCGGTGTTCATGTGTGTTGGTTATGTGTGATCGTTTATTCTATTATTACTTCACATGGTTACTATTTAATGCTTAATAAATTATTGATGCATTGATTAAAGATAAACATATGATGAATTAAATGAATCATAAGTTCACTAGATATATGCTGGTTACCTTAAGAACAGTTGTGTGCACACGTGAGTTTCCTTCACTGAAGTAGCATATATAAATATGCTTACGAAAATGAAAAAGTTATTGATTTGTAAATATTGATTCAACCCCTCTCATTATTATTTCCAACAATTGGTATGAGAGAATTTCCTTTGGTAGAAGCTTGATTGCTTGAAGGAGATCCGTAGTAACAATGGGAAAGAAGCTAAAGAAAAAAGCACCTCAAAAGAAGAAGACATCTCAAAGGAACTATGACAGTGGGAGAGACGATTGGCCATTATGTGGAAGAAACTCTTCAGATTTAGAATCACCTTAGAATGAAGATGTACAAGTAAAAGGATTATCAGGTATGAATTTATTGTCCTCTTGTGATACACTTCTTTGTTCATTTGAAGATAATGAATGTGACAGTGAAACAACTAAATTTGCTCTTATGGGTGAAATAGAAAGAAATCAAATAAAGGAAGAATTTAAAAAGCTCACAAACACAATTAGAGATAAAAAAAATCTAATTACCAAATTAAAATCTTAGTTGGAGGAAGGAAACAAAGTAAGGAAGCAGTACAATGAATAGGAAGATCAATGTCAAAAACTGTAGGATGTAGTGACATCATTGAGAAATGAAGTGAATGAAAAGGACACAACAACCAAGGAACTTATAGAAAGAACCAACTACTGTGAAGGTCTTGAAGTTGTGGTCATTTATCTAAAAGAAGATCTCAAAAATTCAAATCAAAAGAATGAAAAACTACTCCAAGCATTTGAAGAACAGGAAAATGAAGTTCTCGAATTAAGGCAACAAGTGGATGAAGGAAGAAAATTTGAATAAATCATGAACACATAGTATCCTGAAAAGGAAGAGAAATATCAAGTTGAGGTAAATATCTTAAAAGGTAAATTAGAAGAAAAGGATAAACTTTTACGATTTCAAGATAGTACTAAGATTTTGGATGATATTCTTAGTAGTCAAAGGTCTCCTGCCATAAAATATGGTCTTGGATTTCATGAAACTGTTAAAGGTGAATCTAGCTCACAAATAGAACCAAGCAACTCTAGTGTAAAATCTGAAACAAGGAGATAAGAGGTCAACCTCATCAACAACCAAGGAAAGAAAGTCTTCAAAGAAAATCATTTACTCCTAACTATGTAAGTGTTAATCGATTCTTTCCTCTGATGAATGATGTTCAATGTTTTATATGTCATAATTTTGGACATGTTTTAGCTATATGTAGAAGTAGAATGGTCCATGATAATAATAGTCACATAGAAAGATCATTAGCTTCTAGGTACTTTAATGGATATTGGCTTTCTTTCAATATGTTTAGTCACAAAGCATTGATTTCTATAGAAGGAATATGTAACATATAAGATGTTATTCTTGTAACAAGTTTGGGCATATAGCAAAAGAATGCAGGAGAAAATTTCGGCCAACATACCAAAATGAACAAACATCATTACACTCCAAGGTATGACAGAAGAAGGAAGTACAACCATAAATATGTGGCATAGCTTATTATACAGATAGGACATATTTAGAAGGAACTAAAAGTATGAAATTTCAGTTTCATAATTCTGATACGTAGTTATAATGAAGACAAGTCCCAAATATATGCGAGTTAGAAGTTGCACAGTGATGTATATGTTGGCTTGATGAAGAAAAAGTGGAATAGACTTAGGAAAAAGGGTCTGATATGATTTAGTCAATTATCAATTATCTTTTCTATTTTGATTGATGATGATTACAGTCTGTTGATGATATGTATAAGTTGTGGATGAATTGTTGTATAACTAGTTTATGATGATGCCTTTATGATCCTTACTGATATTTGCAATTATCAGATATGAAAATGAACAGTTGGCACAGGTTCTGGGGGATAATATGCTATGCTTCTAATAATTCTTTGTTGGAATTATGTTTAGAATTGTTTGGTACTTATGTTGATGAAGTGTTTAAATGATACATCATGTTATGTTGCAGTCATGATTTGCCTATGATGAAATCTGAGATGATACTTATATTACTTGAGTCACATAGTAGTTATTTAGATGAAATTTATGGATGATTTTGGATGAATTTTTGATGATGCATACAGTACATATATGTTGCTTACATGACGATCTTCATAAGGACAACGAGAAGTCCAAAGCTTGAGTAGATAACTTCATTATTTCATGATGAGCGACTCATTTCTTTTATGACGTTGTCATCATGCCTTCAAAGACACATAAAGTTCATATGGTGCAATTATGATGTAGGATTCCTATAGTTATTGGCTCTCACATGGTTGAGGATTGTTGTTGTTGATGGTATCAAGAAATATTGACAAATTACTATTTGCTAATGGTTTGCTAGATACATATTGCTATCTCTTAGATGGATATAAATTATACTGGATACCTGGATGATTACTTAAGTTGTATATTGATAAATATTGTTGGTTGGCCAAGAGAATGGTGTTATTCCAGGTCTCATGAAGACATAGTTATTTGAAGACATGGATATATGGAGACATGGCTTACTTATTCACATAATGATGATGTCTCCTTACTTTATGATGATACGTTTGATATTCACATACGTTGATTACCATGGTTGATGCTTATCAGATATAGGATGCTCCCTAGTGATGATACGTGGTTGATATATTGAGGGTTCTTGCGGAAAGATCATGCAGTTCTTGATGATGATGTTATGATCATAGATGATGACTATGGTGTTTTCACAGACATATGATATGATATGAATGATTCTGTGTTACTGCTTGGAGATATGACATATGCTTAGTTGATTCATGGAAGATTATGATAAGGCTCTCTCTAATAAGGAGATGAAGCAAGTTGATCTTGATGAGATCAAGAGGATGAGTTGATATCTATATGCATCATACTTTGTCACAAGTTGATGATATTTACTTTTTCATATCTTTGGAATTGATGGTGGACATATGCAGATTGCGGGTCTAGGTGTTGCTGACAGATGCTTATGGTGCAGATCATATATGGTGTATGGTGCTTGTTGATGACTATCATGGTTTTGTTTAGATGTTTGGTCTTTGTTATAAATGTCATGTATATCACTCGATGAAAAGGTCATATAAAGGCCCATAATGTAATAATATGTCTTTGTCTGTCATAGTCTTTTAATGAGTCCTTTTGGTCATATGATGTGTCATACCCCCACTATGCATGGGAAGGATGATGTAACAATTTCTATATTTTAGTCATATATAAACATTTGGTATATCCCCACTTGGTTGGGAGATTGATGTATGTATGAGTCGTTGGTGATAGGAAGGCCATACTCACATAGTTGAGTTATATAGTCATGTTATTATCTTAGAAAATATATTTGCAGACTCTGCATGTGCTCAGGGGGAGCATGGATGGTACAGTGCATCTCAGCATGTACAAAGGGGGATTTTAATCAGAGAATTCGACATGTGCATAGGGGGAATATGATCAATGTTCATATTTAGCTATTCAGATATGAAAGTATTCATATTGGTCAGCCCATTGCCCTTGATACCAAAGGGGCAGAATATCTTGGTTCGCCCTTTGCCCTTGATGTCAAAGGGGGAGAGTATTTTGGTGTTGCTTGTTTTGGTGTTGCTTGTTATCCCTAAAATTTTATACAACTTGCGGTAATAAACACCAACATCGTTGGAATTATGATGCATGTGTTTTAGTTAATGGAAACCCTCTTGTAGCATAACAACTCACTTTTATATGGTAACTAGATCAATCTACAGGAGAGATATCAGATGTGATAGAATGCATGGAAATTGTGTTTATAGATGTGAGAAAATGCAGGGTAGTTCAAAGGAATCATTTCAGAAGTAATATGGAAAATCGCATTATAAAAGGTCTACTAAGAGGGAACAAAGTAATGGTACAAAAGAATAGGATGAAGGAACAAAGGACTACAGATCATAATCAAGAAATTGAAGAAAGAGAATGGTTTAAGAAGTATATGTTGGTTCACCTTGTCCATGTAGCATATACACGTAGGTTCATAGAACAAAAATGGTGTATATGTATGCACGGACTTTCACAAGAGGAAAGTGCGTATAGGTTGGAAAATCAAGGAATTTCAGGAGTAGAGAATACCAGGGGTCAATACCATGGTATTAGCCCACAATATTGAGCAGAGTAATGACTATTTGATCATGTCCAAGAATACCAAAGATCCTAAGTGTGGTTTTGGTGTGAGGTACTCGTCTGAGGTTTTTTGGTCCAAGGCATTGGTCTGAGGTTTCGGTCCAAGGTTTTGGCTCAAGGTTTTTGGTGCGAGGTATTAGTCTGAGGTTTTGGTCCATAGATCATAAATGTGGTTTTTGTCTAAGGTACTAGTCTGAGGTTTTTGGTCCAAGGTTTTGGTATGAGGTTTTTGGTCCAAGATTTTGGTCTAAGGTTTTTGGTGTGAGGTATTGGTCCGAGGTTTTCTTTAGAGGCATTTTGTCTCAGGTATTTGGTCTGAGTTATTAGGTTTGAGGTATTGGTCCTAAGTGGTTTTGTTCTGAGGTGTTGAGAAAGTCCAAAACTATATAAGGAGGAGAAGATCAAAGGGCTAAGTGTGAAAGTAATGAATATATTATGAAGTGCTAGATCAAAATAAAATATGCATCTTATGGGTTCCTGATGCTTTGCTTGATCTACACTAAGTATGAACCTGAGTGTTTGATGATGGATGAGATCTGATGATGGATCAGGATCATAATGACGTATCATTATGTGATCTGATAATGGATGGGATAGATCTGATTGCTAACACATGTTTTATCCTTTATATGTGATGATCTGTGTATATCTGAAGTTGGGAATTCAGCGAAATTATAAGTATTTGTAGATCTATACATTGGTTCGCTTTGGTGAAGGTGTGTATACACGGTGGTTCAACTCTTCCAAGTAGTGTATGCAAAACAAAAGCTGGATGTTCATGGACGATTGATTTATTAGATCAATGCTATTGTTTTGCTGCAGTTTTACTATTGTTTGTCAATGATGTCATATTAGATCTAAAAGTAGAACTGAATGTATAAGGACACTCAGTCGGATGAATTGATTGATTGAGAAAGAAGGGTGATCCTTGTTTCTATCTGTTTAGAACTTTGTAATATGACTATAGATCTTCAGAATGTCATTGATTGGTACAGTTTGTGGTTCAGAGGTTTTACGATTCAGTATCTTTAGAGGTATACGCAGGTTGGGATAAAGGAAGTAGCGTATAGATGCAAGTTGGCTTCATTGAAAGAGCGTATACATTCGTACACATGCCTTTTGAGGTTACAGTTAGTTCTAGTTGTTAATGCAGTGATCTAGGTTCATATCTGTGTATGGGTTACAGTGAGCTATCTATTCTAGTTGATTGGTTTAATTTTATTAAGTTTGAATGAATGTTTGATTCGGTTGTGTTAGAGGTTCAATGATTGTCTGGTTCAGTTGTGAGAGAGGTTTAGAAGTTTTAGTGATTAATTGTTTTAGTTATATCAGATATTGATGATTGAGTTTCATGGATTGCTTGATGGAGATGTATTTTATGGTTGTATTGCAGTGGTGATTGATTTTGAGCTTCAACATTACTAATGGGTCAAGTGTGAAAATTTGATGAAATGTGGCCTTCATATTGTAGTGTCGTGTACCATGAGTATCTAGGGCGAAAATTTATGAAACATCGTCCTTGGAGGATACTGAGGGTTGGAGCCTTTAGTGAGGAAGCCAAAGCTTCCTGCCAGTAGTGGCTGGTGATTTTATCAGGGGGTTTAAGCCCCTTTCCAGTAGTAGCTCAAGAACGAGTGAAGGTTGTAGCCTTCTATAGGTCAGAGTCTACATACTAGTAAACATATTGGTTAGTACAAGAACTAGGGGGTTGTAGCTCCCTTATAGTAGAAGTTGGAGAATGAGAGAAGGTTGTAGCCTTCTGCGGGTGGGTGCCTACGCACTGGTATGAGTCTGCACCAGTAGAAGATTGTAAGCAGATTTTCTTATTATTAAAAGAAGACAGAGATGACAATAACAGGTGGTTTTCACCCACATTGGGTTTCCACCTTAAATATTGGTGTTCATGTGTGTTTCTTATGTGTGATCGTTTATTTTGTTATTACTGCACATGGTTACTGTTTAATTCTTAATAAAGTATTGATGCACTGATTAAAGATCAACATATGATGAATTAACTAAATCATAAGTTCATTGGATATACATTGGTTACCTTAAGAATAGTTGCGTACACATGCGAGTTCCCTTCACTGAAGTAGCGTATATAAATATGATTATGGAAATGAAAAAGTTATTGATTTGTAAATATTGATTCACCCCCCCCCCCCCCTTAGTACTATTTCGAACATAATTTCTCTTCACTATTTTGTTTGAGACATCCCATTGGCTATTAGTATCCAAAAGAAAATATTATTGGCTATCAGTATCAAAAC
Source organism: Pinus tabuliformis (assembly GCA_031772625.1). Taxonomy (NCBI): domain Eukaryota; kingdom Viridiplantae; phylum Streptophyta; class Pinopsida; order Pinales; family Pinaceae; genus Pinus; species Pinus tabuliformis. Next base: position 1,159,297,130 of record CM062817.1, on the reverse strand, counting down.
CTACAATCATGAGCTCCTCCTTTTAAATCTCATTGGAGAAACTCCATGCACTTTAAGAAGCTATGATTTATGGCTTACATTAGGGAAAAAACTCTAGTTATAAAGCCAATTATAATTTTGACACTTCATCAAATGCAATCTCCAAAAATCATCTTTCGTGTGCCCTGTACACTTGCAATAATTATAGAAAGGGACATCTTCCTTGGGACATTATGTCCATCCTTAGGTTTCTTGGATCTTCTATTATGTTGTACATTTTCATTGTAGGGCTTCTTGGTCATGTTATCTTTCACAATGGATTTCTTTGCTTCGCTAGAACTAGTGTCAACAACACTATTTCAGCTTCGTCCAACTGTTCTCATCCTTTGTTACATTTTATGTGTAACAAGCACCTTATTAAATGCATATATTAAAAAATATCTCAAGAATCCACCAATGGGCTGCTTGGTCATACCCTTTTTCACAATCGTCTTCTTTCCTTCGGTGTAATGGGCCTCCTCCAACTACTCTTGTTCAGTAGCCTCCTCCTCCACCAATGAACATATTTTGTAGCATCCCTTCTTCATCCATCACTCTGAGCTAAATAGTATAGAGGTTTAATTCTTGGATGTATACATCTACCTTCTAATTGAATTTATAACAAGGATAAACATTGTTTTTTCTCACTAAAATAATTTGTGGGTTAGAATTTTTCGTTAAAAATGATATTCAACTCACCCCACATCTTAGATTGTCTGGAAAATGTCTACCTATGCTCACAATTTTTTCCACAGTAGTAAAATCTTCTCCACGAATGCATGAAAATTTATGAAGGCAAGTTTATTTTCATATAATTATTGTTGCACTTCATAATAGATATCAATATACCTCATCCAAACATAAAACAGTCCATAAGCATCCCCATGACTATTAAGTGTAGAATATCCAACTTGGTTTCTCCTCAAATGAAAGAAAATCCCAAATTTAGTTTTGAAGCTCCTCCACCTCCACCAGTTGATTTCAGAACAAAATGCCTTCCATATGGGTATTTGAAAGATAACAATCTACTTTGTTGTGATAGAGGTTTTCAAAGTCTATAGAAACTGAGTGATAGTGTTCAAAACATCCTCCCATCTCTTTTCACATGAGAGTGTGTCTTAACCATAAATTTTGTAGAATCTCCATCACTTAGCTACAAATTGAGGCTCTAATACCCATTGGATACAAACACGGTCACACTAGTAGAATTATTGTATCTACAATAAATTAGACAATTTCAAGCATAATCCTTAACTTTAGGGTGTTCACGTAGCGTAATTAATCAACTAGCTCAAATAGAAATGAAAACATTAACAAACATTAAAGAAATAGTATCAGACAACAAAAAGGACTATCAAGAGAATTGGATAGTACTAGGAACAAAACCTTAGAGATTGTTGTAGGAGTAATCCACAAATGTTAGGCTTAGCATGCCTTCAACCTCTAAAGGAATGCTTCCAACCAAATGGTTTCTAGAGATATTGAGATTCCCCATCTTGGTTATCTATGGGGGTATGGATCCACTGCACTCATTCCTATTGAAATATATGAAACCCACAAATGTGAGGCTTAGCATGCCTTCAATCTCTTAAGGAATGCTTTGAACCAAATTATTTCTAAAGATACTGATAATTATCTTCTTGCTAATCTATGGGGGTATGGGTCCACTATGCTCACTCCTACTCAAATTGATGAACTTCAAGATATGAGAGTAACTTCTCTCAAGGTATCACTATAGAGAATCTGTTATTGCTAAAACACAACTTGGACAATGACTTCAAACAACCAATCTATTGAGGAACACTGTCAGTGAAGTTCTTTCAACTATGAAGAAGGATTTTCAAGATGGGTAAGTTTCCTATGGAGTCTGGAGGTGGGTCGGGCCCTATGGAGTCTAGAGAAAGATGAAGCAAGAAAAAATCCTAGCTATATCTTCCGAAAGGCTGATCCATCTCAGGATATGTACAAATATTTTCCTAGAGTATCTTATAGGTAGAGGCAAGAGGACCCCATTGGGGCACAAAAATGTCGAAGAGTCAAATGCAAGTCATTAGGTAGTTCTTACTTACAAACCCAAAAATTTGTTGTGCACTTTCATACGCCAGACTGTTTGATCCTGTAGCTAACAAATAATTATTGTTCCAACAATGAAGGGAGGTTGAGGCTAGACAAAGACTTACCTTTGAGACCAAATGAGATGATAACAACAACTTATGGGAGAGGCTGGATCTCGATCTTGAAGGCATGGGTATGTCTATCAATCATATGGGCTTCTTTATTTACTTATTGATTAATGAAGACTCCATCTCATCACATACCAAAATCCCCATGAACTCTTTGATCCCATACATCCACAATAAAGAATAGGATTTTGAACAAGGAAGAGGATGCAAATTATTTTGTCTAAGTGGAAATTTGGGCTGGTAAGCTTTGATGTCGACCTACAGGAGGCAGTGGATTCCCTTGTCTCACTGGTAGAGGAGGAATGCCCCCTCTCGAAGGAAGGGGAGGTGAGAGCTAATGCATCAAATGGATTAATAAACATGGAAAGAGGGAAACCAGGGGCTAAGAGGAAACAAAATTAAAAATAATAATTTAAGAGAAAATAAAATTTTTAATACACAATTAACTTAATACAAACTAAAAATTTAAGACGATATGATAATTTTGTCTTAAATAAATGTCTTAAAATCCATGTTAACACATGTTTTGACAAAAGTGGGGCTCATCTCTATTTTCCAACAAGAACATCATTTTATGGTAGCTTTAACATCACTAGTCATATTACATTGTATTTGGATACAGAATCTGTCATTCTCAGATCTGATGTAATAATAATTTATTCCCTCGACATTTCTCATTTCACTCTTTTGCATTCAATAAAAATTGGATGATAATATAATAGGCATCCAAATCCAATATGCATTGAGGCTATTAATGGGTCAATAATGATGTAGCATCCTCACAATAATAATAAAAATAATTTATATCACTGAATTCTGAAGCAACAACATCTCACCTCTCTGTGAAACAACTAATAAAATTGATAGACCTAATCCATTAAATGACAAATGTATGATTCAATAAACAACTACTATCCATCAGAACATAGTTCAATCAAATAAATAATTGTTGGAGCTATGATTACAAAGCATATTCAAAGCTAAAATTTTAATTCTAAGGCTTTCATATCAATGTTTGGACTAAGAAATGTGTTTTAAAATTACTTGCAATTCAATGCGAACCCACGCAATTATTCTCTTAAACAAAACACAATAACAATTTCAAATAATTATTATCTTCCTTCACAATCAAATCTACAGGTTTACTTGCCTCAAGTTTTCCCCACTTATTAACATCAAGTGTCATTGAACCCCTAAACATAACAATTTTTTCATTAACCTTATCAATATTTGCATCAAACAAGATAATTGGGGTTTCTTGCTTCATGTTCTCAATTGGAGGACCATTAAACAAGCAAGCCTAAATAACTCAGTACATCAAATGTTGAAGTGAGGTTCCAATATTTTGTCACAATAATTATTGTGAAATTGTAATTTTTCTAGCCCACAAGTTTTAAAGACTATGGACTAATTCGGATTACAAAATAAAATTCAAAAATACAGGGAAGAAATTTTGGAACGCCCTCACCTACTTTTAGTTATGGTTCTAAATAATTGTCTCTAGTAAGATAAAAAGGATAATCTAGTTAGACACTGAGAATCTTCATCTCTAAGAATTAACAAGCAAATAAAAATGGAAAATAGAAAACAAAATGTTGAAGTCCATCTCTAATTAAGTAATCCTTTCATTTTCACATGTATATAGGATTTCCTCAATCATAATAGACTCCAAATCAACCATTGAGAATTTAAAAAATAAATTATTGAATATCTTCACAAAGTATACCACATACAAATTTACAAACACTAAGTGGTGAAGGCCATTGTAATCAGAGGGTTCTTCAAATGATATTTTTCAAAAACTATTGGATACATTATGATAATTTATAAGAGTGTGAAAATTCCTCAATTTCTTATAGTTTTGTCAAAGTACATAGATATATATCATTTTGGTATATGTTTCTTTCCATCATTTCATAGCCATATCCTATATATTCCTAGTGCACCCCCTTGATATAATACACTTCACATTACTTAAAATCCCATTACCCACCTCTGGTCATCCATGGTCGTTGTAAAAGTTCTATTATCTGAAATAGTGCCTTTTTAAGCCTATCAAAAAGACTATCTAGACATATAATTTAGGTTAAAAGGTCTTGAGATATACTTATTGTAATTTCTTTATAGATATAATAGTAGATGCCTTATGGAAATAACCATTAGGTGCTTATACACATTCATATTAATTATATAGATGAGAAAAATAGTAGTTTAATCAAATGTTTTTTATATCCAAAAACTTCTTGACAACCACCAGTTTAAACTTGATCTTGAGCTTGTGAATCTTCTACTATTTCTGATGATTATTTGTTGTCATCCTTAGATGAATTCCAGATGGTGGAACTGCGAGTCAATTCTCCTTTTGTCAGATAAAACAACCTTTCCTTCTCAACCTTGACATCCTTTCAATGGAGTTGTTGTTACCATGAGTGTTCTTGTAAAAGTATCTAGATTTTTGGTAAATTGACATACGTTCCCAACCTTCATACTTTTTCATTGAGAAAAGAGGGAAACCTCCTTCTATAGGTACAATTGACTTCTTTGATGTTTAAAATTGGCATCTCTGTAGCATATTCTATGTACTTCACTTCCCCATACAGTTTTTCAACCACTCAAAGGATACAACTTACAAATCAATGTTATAAATTCCAAAATTCTCTTCCCTTGATTCAAGAATTTGCAGAAAGTGTCATTCAAATTCAAGATCATGGATTCATAGATTGTATTATTGTTTGGGAACATGTAATTGATCCCATGGAATTAGAAACATCCACTTGTTATATGAGAATGCATTCTAATGGAAGAAAATAATAGATCACGCTCCTCCAAGCTTGTTATAGTTCTCTCTAAATTGATTAGGATAAGTTCTATCAATGTAAAGTTTTATTTATACCATATATTCCCACAAATGAATTACCTTGTGCCCTAGATGTTATGGTTGTTTATTAGATGGATAAAGATGATGCTTTTCATTTTGTATTCAAAATGGGTAGTTTTGCATTTATTTTTTCAATTTTACAATTTTTTAGTGATAAACAACATTGAGTACTTCAATACACTTCTGATTTGTCCTCCTAAATATTCCTCTAAACTTAAAAACTCAATAATGGTTTCTCCAATTGATTCTTGATAAAAGAAAAATTACATTACACCTTGGACTCCTACATGTGCAAACCAACTTGGAAAATTATACTATAGATAAATTTGAAACAAACCAATCCATTTGCTATGCACTCTTAAAATGATTCGTTTGCTAGTTACTCTATCGCTTGGACAACTAAAGACTTGCCCAGAAAATACAAAATAAATGGTACTGATGAAATATTGGAGAAAAATTATAACCAAGCCTTTCAATTCAAAATATGATAAAATTAATTATTTAATATCTTAGAATGTGTTCCATACCTATGCCCAAACTAAAATGTTAGGTGTTTGAGATATGCAACTAACTAAGCTACAATCATCTCTTAAAATTTTTCACTTTCTAATGCAATAGAAAGTACACCCAAAAGATGTTCATCTAAGTGCAATGTCATCGAGTTATGGGTAAATATCAAGATACATGTTTGTATTTTGTACTCTGTAGGCAACATTTTTGAAGCATGGGATTCAATAGTTAAGAATACAATGAGATCTAAGTGTTAATTCATATAGGAAGGAGAAATGGACTTCTTGGCACTCATAAGTGAAGTGGAATGCTTGACAACTATAAAAATATTACATGAAATGTAGATTGTGTTAGCAGTGAGCACTACTTACAGTCACACAAGAAACCTTGCTTCCACTTATTCAAACCCCTTAAGACATGTAGCATCTATAGAGAGGAAACAAATACCAAAAAAAGGGACACAAAGAAAAACAGAAATGAAAAAAAAAAAAAAGGACCATGGGGAGAAAAAACAACATGAAAGAAAAGGGGAATAGAAAGAACATATAAGTGAAGCAATGGAAAGAAAAATAAGACAAATATTGGTAGTGATAAATTGTATGTTGGAACGATAAAAAGGAAAGGGGAAAACATAACTAATCTACAAAGAGGAACAAAGAAACAAATGAGAAGAAGATATAAGCTAAACCAATTCTGCTAAGAAAACACAAGCAGTGGGTTAACCAAAAACATGTCCACTCATCAATGGTAGCAATCATCAATGAACAAAATCAAGTTCAAAATTTTTTACTCACACCATTCAAAAAATACACCACGTGTAGCTTTGTCATCTTAAAGCAAGCATGCTACCAAAACAAAACAAAAAAACTAGGTTTCAACCATCTTGACCTGCTCCACATTACATGGGCTCCAATCCTTGATGATTCAAATCCTGAAATAAGTAATGATAAGCACATTCTGTAAAGAATGTTCCTCAAGTGAACAAATGACATGAAGATATAATCTAAACCAATTCTGCTAAGAAAACACAAGCAATGGGGAAATAAAAAACATGTCCATTGATCAATGGTAGCAATCATCAATGTACAAAAACAAGTTCAAAATTTTGGACTCACACCATTCAAAAAATGCACCACATGTAGCTTTGTCACCTTAAAGCAGGCATGCTACAAAAACAAGAAAACCTAGGTTTCAACCATCTTGACCTACTCCAGTTTACAGGGGCTCCAATCCTTGATGATTCAAAACCTGAAAGGAATAATGATAGGCACATTCTGCAAAGAGTGTTCCTAAAATGAACTCAAATAGTTTGGCTTACTTTTCATTTCTCTTCAAAATCTATTTAGAGATTGAATCTTATACAAAGTAAGTAATATTTGTTTCTCAAACAAAAGTAGAGAAAATACATCTTCCATCAAGACATCATTCGAGACTATGAGGTTTATTTGCACACTTTTTGTGTGAAGCAGAGACAAAAGAAAAAGGTGCATATATCTATTAGAATGATTTACCACGACTCTATTATCAGAAAAGAGAACTCTTAAAGATACAAAGCATTGTTAGTTTCATAGTTTTATGTGTCAAGTTTTGGAAATCAAAGTTTGTAGCTCACCATAACCCTTTTCCTACCAGAAGACCATTTGAATACAAGATCCACCAATTTCCTTATGCCACCTACCTTTGCAATAGCACCCTGAGTGAAAGAAAAAAAACATCAACTTCATGTGTTATTTGGAAAGGAGGAAGAAAACTTGTTATTATTTGGATGATAGCAAAATGAAGTAGTATTTAGTCAAACATCCTAGTTTTTCCAATCAATAATGACAACTATAATTTACATTGCACTTCCAATGCATACAATGAGTAGGCAGCACCACCAACATGCACAATGAAGGCATGGTGATTGATAAAGGGGAAAATAAAGATTCACTTTTTAATTTTTAGTTTTTAGATTAAAAAATAAACAAAGAGAATATAGTCAACACCTTGTGCTCTTCTCCTACAGATAGGTTCGGCAATTCCTGAAAATATCCTCAGCAACCCATCTATTAGGCGAACTTGCAAGGGCTATGAAAATGCTAATGCCCCCTTCCATAGCAACCGCTTTGGAAACATCTGCATTGAATGATAAATTTGCTATGTCCTACAGAAGAAAAAATAAAATTTACTCGTAGACAACATGATTGAGTCTTTCAACATGTAATTGGAGAAGTTCTCAAGCAAACTAACTCTCCAACTCCACACAACAAACATGTGCAAATAATAGAGATGATTGGCTTCGCATAATCATCCATGAAAAAGTAAATTCAGAAAGTTGTGCAAAACATAAGGAAAAAAGCTATCAACTGAGTTATAAATTTGGAATGTTGGTTTCATAGGATCACTTATCGAAAAGTAAGATTGAGAAAGTCATGCAAAGTGCAATGCACATTTGCTGCTTCTAGTTATACCCCTCTGAGCATGACTTTGCAAGATCTGATAAAACCCAATCCCGCCTTCCTGCATTGCAACTTCTGCCCTACCAAGATCAACAATTACAGTCTCATCATCAATCACCAAAAACATCACAAGTACAGTGACTTCTCTCCATAATTCAATGCACACAGAACCTTTAAGCTACCCAAAAGAAGCAACCTGAAAACCATATCTAGGGTTATATCCCTACGCGATACATCAAGTGCAACCAATTTTGGAAGACTAACCCACAGTTGTGAATCCATTGTCCACTTGATGTTCTGAGAACCTACCAGAGAGAAAAACCTAAGATACATTGAATTCCCAGTGTCGTCTCATAAACATTCATCCAATCGGAGGTAATCTCTAAGTTATTGTGGCAATGCTTGACAAGTTCCCCGATAGTAACCCTGTCGATGTATCCTAGCTCTGACAGGCAGATATGCCTAAGCCTTAAGTAATAGAGGGCCACAACATCTTATAACATCACTCATGATTTTCTCACAGAAATCTGGCCCTAACTTCAGGCTCTCCAATAACTGCTGGTGGGCCGCTAGCATGGAAAGTGATGCATTGATGAGGTCAAAACACCTATTCCAATTCATATCTTGGAGTTCCTTTTCTTCCAGGATTATGACCATGTTCCCAGCACTAGATCCCTATAATCTCCGCAACTTGTTAAATGAAATGGAAGAGTCCAAACGTATGACGAAGAGTCTAAAAATGCCTGGAAATGGAGGCGAGTACTATCTGTTGGTGTACATGCACCTAGATTAGCTCCAGTTAACTTATTGCTTGCATGTGGCACATGTACACATTAACATAAGATAAAGCACACTTAGATTTAGTTAGCTTTAGTTATTGCATGTACAACTAAGCTTAACTTAGTTGCTTTTATGTATTTATTCTAAAACTAATATTGTAGAATCAACTTTCATTCTTTTCTCAATTCTTACTCGCTTCCTTCCTTCTCTTGCAAGCTTGTTATTGTTTTGCAGATCTAGATCTATCTGTGTATCTCAAAAATCTTACATGGTATCAGAGCACTGGGATTTGTAATCAGTGCACAAGCAATTTTATTTGCAGGTTCAGAAGACTGAAGCAAAAACAAAGAATGGAGTCTAAATTGGAGTTTCCACAATCGGCAATTCTCACTCCATATAATTATTTCCAATGGAAGCCAAAGATTCAACTTCATCTCCGAAGTAGAGGCTTATTTCGAATAACCATGGAAACGGAAGTTGAACCAACATCGGCAATGGAGAAAACAAGATATTTCAATCGCATGGACGAGGCCTTCGGCATCCTATGTTTATCTATTTCTTCGGAACTGCTCTTTCATGTTGAATCATGTTCAACTCCAAATGAAGTATGGAAAATTTTGGAAGGATTGTTTGGAAAACAGGATGAAATGCAAGGTCACATTCTCGAAAATGAGTTAAACTCATTAGATCCGAGAAACTTTGAGAACATTCAAGATTTTTTCACAAGGTATAAAGCCTTGTTGGTTCAACTGAAAGGATGCGGGATCGACAAATCCAAGCAAGAAAAGCAGTTGATTCTTTCCATTTTATCAAAACTTGGTCCAGAGTATGCAATATTCGTCTCTACATTCCACACAGTCAGATCTGCAACTGGTGCAGATTGGAAGATGCCCTCACTGGATTCTTTTATTCAGTCTTTGATGCATGAGCAAGATAAGCTCATCAAAATGGGCACACTTAACAATTCCAAAGCACATGCACTTACTGTGCATGCAAAAGGAAAGGAAAATCCCAAACCCCCTAATGGATCATCTGGCTCAAAGGAAAGGAAAGGAACGAAAGGGCAATCAATGTGCAATTATTGCCACCGTGGTTTTCATCCTGAATCTGCATGCATGAAGAAGACTATAGATCTTATGGCGCAGACACTCCAGCAACACAATCTTGGAGACCACATTCCTGAGAATGCTAAGAAGAAGTCTGGAGAAAAAGCACCAGATCCAAGAGGTAACGGGCATGCTTTGATTGCTCTTCATTCTGCACCACAAGAAAGGATCATCGATTCAGGAGCTTCACATCATATGGCTTCTTCAAAGGAATCCTTTTCTTCTCTACATGCATACTCAGGTCCTCCCATTCTCATGGGGGATAATTCTATAGTTGCAGCAACTGTATAAGGAAGAGTGCAATTCGAAGATGGAAGTTTTGAAAATGTCTTGCATATTCCAAGGCTTTCTGTGAATCTTCTCTCAGTGTATCAGATGACACACACAGGCAGCGAAAGGAAAGTGGAATTTACCCCAGATTCCGTGAGCATTTATGACATGCAAACCAATTTGAAGATTGCATCTGGAAAGGTAAATGATCAATCTCATCTGTATACATTTTCTGATTTTGTTCCTCAATCAGATTCTATTTTGCTACTTACCCATGCAAATGAAGAAAGTAGGATTTGGCACGAGAGATTTGGGCACTTGAATTTCAGATATATGCAACAGCTTAGTAAGCAAGGGATGGTCAAAGGATTGCCAACCATTGAATTTTCAGATGGTGTTTGTAATGGATGTGCTCTTGGAAAGCATCCACAAGAAAAATTCGAGAAGGGGCATGCATGGAGAGCCTCTTCACCTTTGGAACTTGTACACAGTGATCTCATGGGTCCATTTCCGGTGCTTTCAATGAGCAAAGCAAGATATGTGTTGTCATTTATAGATGATTACACGAGATTCACTTGGGTTTACTTCTTGAAACTCAAGTATGAAGTTTTTCAACATCTAAAGATTTTCAAAGCGCATGCGGAAAATCAGTCTGGAAAATGCATCAAAATACTCCGCACAGATAATGGGACGGAATATGTCAACAAAGATATCAAGAATCTTTGTGATGAAGTAGGAATACAGTTGCAGCATATAGTTCCTTACACTCCAGAGAAAAATGGTGTGGCTGAAAGGAAAAATCGATCTTCGAAAGAGATGGCTAATTGCATGTGGCATGCAAGATCTCTTCCGTCGAAATTGTGGGCCGAAGCTATTAATTGTGCCTCATACATCCAGAACATATCTCCTCATAAATTTGTTACTGGAAAAACACCTCTTGAGGCTTGGACTGGCATGCAACCTGGAGTTAGTCATTTCCGCATTTTTGGATCTCGAGCATGGGCCCGCATTCCTCCAGAGAAGAGAAAGGCTTTGGAGCCTCAAAGCAAAGCATGCATGTTTGTTGGATATTCTAATGAAGTCAAATGGTACAGATTGCTTGATATCCACACTGAAGAGCTCTTTATTGAAAGGAGTGTAAAGTTTGACGAAGATATTTCGCATGCACCAGTAGATGAACTTGTTACCAAATTTTCATCACCACTCATTGATGAGTATGCAGATGAAACTTCAGACCAACATTCTGATGAAAATGAGTCTTTTCCTGTGACCCCTGTTAGACCACCAGTTGTTGAACATCGAGATCATACTTCTGCATGTAGTTCGGAAGATTCTCGACCACCTTAAACACAAAAATGGCGCAGCATGAGTGATATCCTTGATGATCCTGCCTCTATCCCTCTGTTTGAGGAAGATCCACAAGCACTCTTAGCTATGGAACCATCCATGCCCATGCATGCTTACATGATGCATGGATCTGATCCACAAACTTATGCAGAAGCAAATGGGCATCCTGAATGGGAAGCCGCCATGGATGAGGAATATAACTCTCTCATTGAGAACCAGACTTGGGATTTGGTTCCCCTACCTTCAAATCGCAAACTTGTGAGATGAAAGTGGGTTTACCAGACCAAGAAAGCATCAAATGGCTAAGTTAGTCGATATAAGGCACGATTGGTAGCAAAAGGTTTTCAGCAAGTACATGGTGTTGACTATGATGAGACTTTTGCTCCAGTGGCAAAAATGGATTCCATTCGGCTAGCTCTCTCCATTGCAGCAGCAAGAGGATGGGAGGTGCATCATATGGATGTGAAGAATGCCTTTCTTCATGGTGATCTCAAGGAGGAAATCTACATGGAGCAGCCACCGGGATACATGCAGAATTCATCTCTGGTATGCAAACTAAAGAAGTCTCTCTATGGCCTCAAGCAGGCACCTAGAGCATGGTATGCAAAGATGGATTCTTATTTGTTATCTCAAAATTTTGTATGCTGCAAATCTGATTCCAATGTTTATTTTCTGAATAAAATTGACTCCTTGTTGATCATAGTACTCTACGTAGATGATCTTTTGATAACGGGTAGTTCAGCTTCTGTCATTACTAACATCAAAACTGCATTGCATAAGCGGTTTTCTATGATAGACATGGGCTTGCTAAATTTCTTCCTTGGACTAGAGATCCATCAGCGTGATTCTGGCATTACCATTTCTCAACCAAAATATGCCAGAGATCTTTTGGCACGATTTCACATGAGTGACTGCAAGCCAGCAGCCACACCTTTCTTATCAGGGATAAAGCTTGAGAATGGCAAAGACACATCATTGGTTGATTGCACATTATATCGCCAGCTTGTGGGAAGTCTTCTTTATCTCACTCACTCCCGTCCTGATCTCTCCTATGCTGTCGGAGCAGTTTCCAGATACATGCAGGAGCCACATGAGTTACACTAGAATGCTGCAAAGCGCATCCTTCGATATGTCCATGGGACAATCACCTATGGGATTCATTATGCAGCCAATTGTTCTTTGAATCTCATCGGGTTCACAGATTTAGACTGGGCTGGCGACACCATTAATCGCAAGTCTACTTCCGGTTATGTACTTAGTTTGGGATCCGGCCCAATTTGTTGGTCAAGTAAGAAGCAGGCTGCCATTGCTTTATCATCAACAGAGGCTGAGTATAGAGGAGCAGTCAATGCCACTATTCAGACAATTTGGCTACAACATTTCCTATCTGAGCTTGGGATTAGTGTCCATCATCCAACTGTCATCTGGTGCGATAATCAAAGTACGCTAAAGTTTTGCAAAGATCCAGTGCAGCGTCAGTGTACCAAACACATCGAGATCCACATGCACTTCATTAGAGAACTCATTCATGATGGGATCATCGATCTTCAGTACTATCCTAGTTCCGAGCAGATTGCTGACATCTTCACCAAGACTTTCACTGAGCAGAAGTTTCGTTTCCTGCGAGATCGTCTCGGGGTGAAGGACACGACTGCCTAGCAGTTGTCTTTTCTCTACTTTTGCAATATATTTTGAGGGGGGGTTTTCTTCCCACTGGGTTTTCCCTCTTTCCTCCTTTTTATGCATTGTATATGGGTACCTAAAATGGCCATGTTGCCGGGACTCATTCATTTTGCATCACACTCACCTAAGTTATGCTTAAGGGGGGGTGTTGGTGTACATGCACTTAGACTAGCTGTGTTGGTGTACATGCACCTAGATTAGCTCCAGTTAACTTATTGCTTGCATGTGGCACATGTACACATTAACATAAGATAAAGCACAATTAGCTTTAGTTAGCTTTAGTTATTGCATGTACAACTAAGCTTAACTTAGTTGCTTTTATGTATTTATTCTAAAACTAATATTGTAGAATCAACTTTCATTCTTTTCTCAATTCTTGCTCGCTTCCTTCCTTCTCTTGCAAGCTTGTTATTGTTTTGCAGATCTAGATATATCTGTGTATCTCAAAAATCTTACACTATCCCTATCAAAACCCTTGCAAAACGACGTGCAGTTGGCCCTGTCCCTGTAATTCAGGAGGAAAAAAATGCAACAATGATTTCGTCAGGAGACTCAACCAGTGAACCTCCCACTCCTCGATTCAACCTCTTGCTCCTCTTTCAATCTGTCTATAAAAATTACCTACCATCATTGTGTTTACTTCCCTTCTCTTTCATAATTTTTCTGCTACTGTTTGAACAAGTCTTAATTTCTAGCTTACCACAACTAAATTAGTTTTATTTTTAAATTAAAATAATAATCAGGATTTTAAGACAAAATATTAGTTTTGTCTTTAAATAAATCTCTTATGTACCCTTTTTTGTAGTAGCGCGTCGAAAAGCTAACAGATCATTTTCAATAGCTTGGTCAACATAATTGTGGACCCAACATTAACCATGAGGGAGAATGATGATTTTATTGGGCTTGGCTCATTAGCTTTGAACACTACTATTCTCTCGTTATGGGGTTTAAGCACATAACTATTGAAGGTACTTGGTAAAGTTTCTTTAGTGAACTATCGCATGAATAGCCCATAAAATAGCTTCTTGGGGTTATTCGTAGCTGAGAAAATAACTTTTCAATGCTTTGCATGGTGAGTCCACCCCGAGGGTTCTTTCAGTGTGGAGAAGGTAAGGCCATGGCTTTCTATCAAATCGCCGATAAATCGAGAGACTCCCAAAACTGTATCCTTGTGCAAATCGTTGTTGAAACATTGTGGGACCAACAATGCCTATTTCTATAAACCCTCCTTACCCAACAATAAGATGCCCACCAACAACCGAAACTATGGCTTTTTTTAGCATTGTTTTGCATCGGTTCATATTTAGTTTCATGGCACGTCTTCAACATTCATTGTGGAAAGAGGTACAAATTACGATGCATCAACTACTTGCGAGTTGATATCAAGTGAGGTAGTTTTAATCCAAATGAATAAAATCTTATCATAAATCTTATCATTCATCTGCATACCATTGTTAGAAGCAGGTTTGTTTAAGTTTCATAATTTTGTTAGTTCTTGGTGGTGCATTAAAGGATTGACATTAAGATATATTTTAATGGATTAAATATGTGTAGGTGGGCATACATAACATTCCATCCACCTAAAAGAATACACCTAAAAGAATATATAATGATATCTAAAGTTATTAGAACTCTTGGATAAAGAAAGAGCTTGTTAAGGGTAAGATATTCTGAAAGAATATTGAGGCTTTTGATGTACATATTAACTTTCGACAATTCTTGTATGAAGAATTTGCAACCCTCAATAATAATAGTGATTTACTAAAAAATCACGAATTTTAACCATCTCTAGCAACAACAAAAAATTAATAACAATATTTTGCAATATATATTATAATGACACAATGGTTTGTAGCTTCAAGGACTCCTAATTTCAAATACATTGCAGGGCTACAACAACATGAAAACAATTGAAGGCATCTTTTGTTACAATCCAAATTCAGAAAAAAGTAATGGAATTACACTACATCATCCATGAATGAGAGTGACTACATGAGATCCCCGAATATGGCATTATTAATTTATTCTCATCATGAAACATTGGATCTTGTTGATCATGCTAACGTAGCTAGATTGTTGGAATCTAGTTTCAACTATAATGGGGTTGATTTAGGATATTTCAAGTGCTTATAAAATGGTGAACAATATAACACTAAAAATACTTGCAGCAATTTGCCTCCACTTTATGATGTCAGCAAAAAATCTGCAACCATTGATTTAAAAGATAGTAACAACGATTCACTAAGAAATCTGGAGCAAAACCAAGAAAATGAGATCAATATAGCCCAAGAAACATCAGAATAAAATGTGAACAAAGTAATTTAAGATGCAAGAAGTGGAAGTAATGATATAACCAATAAGTTGAAGATAATAAGCCAAATGCTGGAAACATAGCATTTGTCAACGTACAAGTTTTTGCACTGCCTCATTGTCCACTCTAGGAAATATCATTCTCGAAGATATAGAAGCTTCATTTATAACAAAATATGCCTGCCAAATCATGAATACATTTAGTTAGACTTACTTTTTTTAATCAAATGATCTACAATATAAAACATCAATATCAAAACAATGGTCAGATGGGCAAAGGGTAGATTTTAAATGCATGTAACAACCAACTTCTAAGTTCAAAAACCTAGAATATAGCTATAGCCTCATCAAATGCCTTCATGCATAGCTCACTAAACGTGTATCAAGAGGCTATTAGTCCCTTGGCTATATAATTGGACCATTTTTATTTGTAACCTAGCGAAATGGAAAAGTTTTGGAGAGAAGGCACATTCTTCTTCTTTCACTGGGCCATGACAAATGAATAAAACAAATAATATCGACCCCTTGGAAAAGGAAATTTGAGAACAAAAGATACTATGAACAAACAAAATAATCCAATGAGTTGAAGGGCAAAAAAACATGCCACCAATAATGTACCTTTTTATTTAAAGATTACTCCATGTTGGGCCACAACAAAAACTTTCGATAGAAATTTCATGTAGCCTATTATACCTCAAGAAACAGTTCATAGTTTCTGGCTATGGGGGAACCAATGTTTGAGACATTTTCAAATTGGATAAAATAATTAAAGTTAGTGGCTACAAATACAGGCCATGAATGCTTGTAACCAAAATTTCTAGTTCTGAAACCCTAGCCTTCAAAAACGCAATGGCCAAAGACTATGAGAGCTGCAGAATGCTAGACTAGAGGAGTGGGTTGAAGAAGAATAGAAACCAGTGTTCAAATTAGGAACTTAAGAGTCTGAATTGAGACTACCGCATAAATAATAATGCAATACTAAGAAAATGTGAATGAGGTTCGTCGATGTGGAGCACTCATTAATGGCTTCAAGATTAACTATCATGAGCAAAATTAAGTATATTCATTAAAAACAAAACTGAAGCACCACAGTTTCATCTTACGCTGTCATAGGAAGAAAAGACATGGATGAACACTGAGGCATGAGAGGAAAAATAAAGACATGAATGAACACTGCGGCATGAGAGGAAAAATGATGGCTACAACTTCCATAAGTAGAATCAAACTGTAACATATTATTTAGGCTTAAAAAATATTTTTGGATTACAATACCCAGTCATGAAGACTAGACTCTGAACCCCCACAATCTCCTCTCCAGTTCTTTATCTCTACCTTTTTGATTAACTTTCGAAACATTTTTGGAAACTGATTTCTTAAAATAGTTAATAAATTGTTTTTAAGGGTTTTCTTTTCAAAATAATGAAATTACATTTTTATTTAACATTATATATATTATTAATAATTATATATAATATATATTTAAAGCCCACTTGCTTTACAAGTTTTATACATTTGAAAGCTTTGGGCATTTAATTGGACTCATAATACATGAAACAAATTAACAAAGGAGGATTAAATTTTCAATGCACAGCTATAGAGAGTGATAATGGATGTGTATGGCCTGTGTTCAGCACTTACATGAACATTGATTTCTCCAAAACAGTAAACTGCCCATGGGGCACTCCTAGGGGTTTCCGGAATAGAGAATTAGTGTTGCTATCATGATTAATAATCGTCGATCTTTTTATGGGTGATTTTGACTAAACCACTTACGGAGGGACTCCTTTACATAAACCCTCTGCAGTTTGTGTTTTCTGGATTTAGTTGATTAGAAGGATGTCCAAAGCATTGATCTTCTGGAACATGTCACAAAAATAAATTCTCCCTCTTGCCATTTCCTCAGAAAATTGATTCCCAATATCACTTGTTGAATGAAAAATTTTGTTGTTGTAGATTTATTTCTACCTTGATTGTTCCCAATTACATGAAGTTGAACTTGTGAGTGCAACTGTGTCACCATTCTCGATGAATCCTTAATGGTTCTGTGTACATTGTTTCCATAATTCACTATATCAACAAAAACCACAGGAGCATTCAATTATTCTTCAACACTTAGATCTGCATATTCTCCTTCAGCAATAAAGAATGCAACATATGACAATATATGCTCAAAATCTTGAAAATTTATTGCAGTGTGCCCAATAAAAACACTTGATTTGTTGCATTGCTAACAATATTTGGAACATTTAACAGTCATCTCCTTCAATTCTTCATCTAGAGCCATACTGGGTCCATTGCGGTCCTACTTACACCATAATCAGTCCACCAGTCTCTGAGCCACTTACATTGTTGATATCCTTGATAATGGCCAATGGCACTGAATTTTAGTTTGGTGTAGTGGGTTCCTACCTTATCATTGACATTCAAGAAATCCCACCAGAGTTGCTTGTATTCTACAAAATTGTACACTGTGTCTGGAAAAATGATCTTGGGATCATTTCCTGGCCATCTAGCAGCAGGATGTGTTCTAATATGTCCTGGCTTATTCCAGAGATCTCTTGTCTTGTATATGCAGACATATCTTTCATGAATTCCTGTGCTAGGTCCACCATGGTACCAAATAGTAGCAATGTCATGAAAATTTTTCTCCATTGCCCATTATGCAATGTCAGCATCTCGTTTCGCCTTGTCATATATCATATCGGGAATCCACTTGCCTCCTTTAGGGTACACTTTCCTTTCGGGTACAAAGTGTTGAATGTCATTATGAGGCTGTAAGTGGGCATCTAGGACCTTAGTATTCCTCAGCTGCCAGGTGGGTCTCCAGTTTCTTTTATATGTTTCCCAGTCTCGATCGTCGGGATGGTCCTTAAGACTTCTTGTTTCTGGTGCTGGTCCCACTCGATGATGATCATCATGACATGATCTTTTGATTCAATGTATTCTCTACTTAAAAAATTAGGGATATTGTTGTATTCTTCTTTAATATGTTCAACCTGAAAATTAAAGTTTGCAAATAAAGCTTGCCATCTGGCAAACTTGGCTTCACCAGCTTTCTTGATGTCTTTTGTTAACACCTTCTGCAGAGCAGATGCATCAATTCTTAATGAAAAAGGTTTATTAATAAGATAAACTTCAAACTTACTGATGCAGTTCAATGCTGCCTTGACCTCTTTCTCTATTGTGGAGTAATTTAATTCTGTTGGGTTCCATACTCCAGAAGCAAACTGAACAACTTGTTCATCCTTTCCAACTTTTTGCTTCAAGACTCCACCCCATCCAATATTACTTGCATCTGATTCAACAATTTTGTAAGCAAGATCATCAACAACATACAAGATAGGCAAGGATTTTACCTTTACTTTGATATTCTGGACTGCTCTTGTATGGACTTCTGTCCATTCTGGAGGATTCTTCTTTAGCCTTTTGTTCAGTATCCTTCTGTCACTGGCACAATCCTGGTAAAAATTGCTGACATAGTTGAGGCAGCCTAAGAACCTTTGTAGTTGGTTGTTATCTGATATGACATCTAGAAATTTGTCTGCAAACTCTAAAGCATGTTTCTGCAGAGATATCTGCCCATTGCAGATTGTATGACCCAAAAATTTGATAGTGGTCTGAAAGACCTCTATCTTCTTCTTGCTAAGCACCAAGCCATTGTGCTTAACTAAATTCTTAAATATATTTACATGTTTAAAATGTTCCTGAATATTCTTGGAAAATATTAATACATCATCAATATATACAATTAGCCAGTCAAAGTATGGCTTGAAAATACTATCCATTACCTTTTGAAATTTTGATGGTGCATTCTTGAGCCCAAAAGGCATGACATTCCATTCATAATGTCCTGCTGGTATACTGAAGGCAGTTTTGAATTTATCTTTTTCAGCAATGGCTACTTGCCAAAATCCTGCTTTCAGGTCGAACTTTGAGAAGATCTTAGCTCCAGCTATCCTTCTGATTAAATCTCCTTTGTGTGGTATTGGATAGGTGTCATCAGCTAAGACTGAATTTAGGGGCTTGTAATTGATGACTAACCTTGGGATGCCTCTGATTTGTTCAGCTCTTTTGTTCACATAGAACCCATAACAGTTCTAAGGACTGTCAGATTCTCTGATCAATCTTCTGCTAAGGAGTTGTTGAATTTCTTTTTCGCGGAGATTTCTATATTCTTGGCTCATTGGGATAGCTCTGCCCTTACAAGGCTTGCTAGCATATCCTTCCTTGTAAGGGAGTTCGATTGTGTGCTGCTTCCTGTGCTAAAAGGCATTAGGTTCCTATGAGCAGCATTCTTCTTCTAATTGTTTCTTCAATTCTCCAATTCTGGTCTTGACTTGGGGCGATTTAAGCTGTTCTTCTACTATTAGAGTTGATTTCGGATCTTTTAGATCTGTTAGTCTAGCTTCGGCTCTATCTAGATCTTGCACAATGTGTACCATTGTAGAAATTTTGGGATTAGAGATATATGGAAGTTCAATTTTCTTTCTTGTCCCTTTGGAAGTGGGGACCTAAATAAAATATCCAGCTTTGTCTCCTTTGAGTCTGAGTGACCCATGAGGTTCTACTGCTGCAAGAAAGACATTACCAAGTATGCAGTCTACTGGAATGTCAGCTACTGCAAATTTGAAATAAATACAGTGGCTATCAAAACAAACAGATGCTTTGGGTACTTCATATCTGAGTTTTTTATTACCCAAACCTACCACTTCTCTTTTTGCAGTCACCCAATATTTTGTTGGAATATTTTTCATATTTAGAATGTTAATATCTGCTCCTGAGTCAATGAGAGCAATCATTTCAAACATTTTCCGTTTTATGTAGATATTTATCAGAACATGGTGTTGTTGGTATGAGATAGTTAATAGTCACATTTCTCAGAATCCAAAATTTGGATCTTTCATACCCTCAGCAATTTGAACTTCTTGGTTACTACCATATGAGGCAGTATTCCATGGCTGATCATCATCTTCTTCTTTTGCAACAAGTTTTTCATTTCTCATTTCTGCAATTTGAGTTTTTATTGCAGAAATTTTTGTCTTGAGATTATGAATCTCTCGGCTGAGTTCTCCTAGAGTAAGTGATCTTACTCTATCAGGTTTCTGCTGATGCCTTTGAAATGATTTTACGTTACGTTCAAAACAAGCATCAACAAATAAAGATTTCTTACCTGAATTATTTGAAGCTTTTACTTTGAGTTGATCCATAAAAGCTTCAGTCAGGCGATTTTTCATCTCTCCATCCTCCATGGCACAGATCTGGGATATGATCTTCAACTCTTTTTCTTCTGTTGTAGCCATAATGAATTTTTCTTTTTGGGGTTTAGGCTTTTCCCCTTCTTCATAACTGGATTCACTGAAATATTAAGAATCAGAATTATACTGAATTTGACAAGCACATTCTTCAGAATCAGAACATAAACATCCTGAAGAACCATAGTCTGAATATTTTTCCATATAAGCATGGAGTTCTTCTACAGATGAAGAACTGAAATAATCATAAGAAGATTCTTCTATTTGATGCTGTTGAGTTATATCTCTGATTGTGACATTCGGGTAGCGTTCTGTGTTGTGAGCATGAGAACCACATTTCATGCACACCATTGGTCTTCTTCGTTCCTGTTTTACTTGTTTGTTTCTTTGGGCAAAGATTTGGGATTTCTTTCCCTTGTTTAGCTTTGACTCTTCACCCTCTGGACATCAGGAGGAAGTGTGTCCAGTTTTCCCACATAGCCAACAAGTGATTTTGTTCCATTTTTCCTGCTTACTAGTGTGCAGGTGGATATCGGAGGTATTGTAATAATGTGTTCTGGGAATGTATTTGTAATACCCTCTTTTTATTCTGGAGGCTTGGCCTTGCCTCGGCTTTGAATATCTCTTTTTGGTCTTTGGATAATTTCGTCAATTTTTGTAGAAAGTTTCTTTAAACTCTCTTCTGGATATTTTCTTAGCCTTCCTTCATTTTACCAAAGGATCATCCAATGTTAATCCATACTTACCGCAGATGGATTTCTTGTCAGGCAGTCTAGAAAGTTTTTCCGGAGACTTATTTACCTTTGATATAGTACAATGACTGACCAATGTTTTTGTAATGAGAGCATATATCTCTCCCCATGTATATGACTCAAAGGGTAATTGGAAGAGTTATTGCAATCTAATGTAATCAAAAAATCTAGAAGGTAGGGCTACCAGGTATACCTATTTCCATAACAGGTTCTTTGAATCTTTTACCTCATAGATTCTCTGCATCCAATCTCTATGGAAGTCTTTGTATTGGGACATTTTATGGCACTTTAGATTCATCAAAATAACTTCATTTTTATCAGAAATTTCCGTTTCACTTCCACACCAATGTTCCAGAATCATTGATGTTAATGCCCCTATCATGTTGTTGATCACTGAGCCATCAGAATTATGTATTACATCTCCTTTCTCATCTTTAAGAACTTATACTTCCATTGATTCTATGAGCTTTGGAGATGATTCTACCTCCCACCACCTGAGGAGTGTTCCTGTAAAACACTGAATAATAGTCCTGCAAGAATCTATTTCAGATTTCCCCCTGAGACACATGATTTTATATTCTATATACATGTCAATCATTTGGCGTATTTGGCCAACACTCATGCTATCTATATTCCATTCTCTATGGGAATCTGCAAAAAAGGTGTGTGCTTCAGGAAGCTTCCCTTTTCCTTCTATGTCAGGTGCTGGATATCTGGTGAACCTATGTTCAAGAGGTTCATATATGGGAAAGATCTAGGTATCTTGTTCTTTTTGTTCTTTCCCTGTATCCAATTCTTCATCCTTAAACAACGATGCAATAGTGATTTTATTTGTAATCTCTGAATCTGAAGATGTGGCTACTTCTTTTGGAAATAATGTTGGAAATTTATCTACAGATTTTACAGGATCTTGGATTCTTATGCCTCCTTTTACCAGAAAGGAGTTTGACATTGGTTTCTCAGTTTTAAACAGATTCAACTTTTCGACTTTGTCTATTAAACCAGTTATAAGCTATTTAGTTGTATCCAAATGATCAACTACCTTTTCTTCGACTCCTTCTATTTTATTTAAAGAATCTATAGCATAAGAACAAATCATACTAGATTCAAATTGTACATTGCTCAAACATCTATTTACATCATTAATTGACACCTGAATAGTATCAATTTGTTCCTTGACTTCTATTGATTTTGCAACATTCATTTCTAAGCCTTTTACTGCAGTATTTTTCCAATTTATTTGTTCACTGGCTTTCTGTATGTGGCCATCTATGCCTAAAGCATTGTCATCTTTCTCCACCAATGGGATGGATTTGGATGCATTTTAATTTTCCCCTATAAAAATTCCTTTGTAAGGAGGAAAGGTTGTAGGTGTTTCAACCTTGGATCCATCTAATGCAGTCCAAGCATGTTTGCTTGTTGAAGCACTAGTAGAACCAGTAAAGACATTCAATGGAGCAATATTATCTTTCCATGAATAGAAAGATATCCAAGTGTTATTCATCTCCATATAGTGTTTCCAATATTTAGCAAATTGTTTCTTCTCTACAGGTGTGTAACTTTGATCAAATTCATCAACCTAAGGATTAGTGTATAGATCCCAATTTAACATAGCTTTCATCCATTGGGCACTAATCTCAGATTTCAAGCATCCATCCATAAGAGAGAAAAATTTATGCATTTCCATTACTGCTGGCTTTTTGCAGTTAGAAGGAATAGGGCGAAGTCTACACTCTGGTATTAGGCCATTGGCCTACTCAAGATATCCCAAACCATATCTGGGCTTGGCTAGTCTCATTTGACATATCATCTCAGTCAACCTTGGGTCTTCTCCTTCTAATGTTACAATTTCATGCATCATGAGTACATGATCTGGATCTTGCTCATGTGGGAAAGGTATATCTGAGCACTTGGGATTTGGGCATGAATTTATAGATGTGGAAGGAGGAGCAATACCAGTCCTGGGATTATGATTGTTATGGATTTCAGACTCGACTAGAGTGAGCAGATTTACATGTTCTTGACAATTTGGACATTTGACCTCTAAAGAACAATAATTTACAAGCTGGGCTAATTCATACAAAGAATTATGTCTACAAGAAGATGAAGTAGAACAAGTAGTATCTACAGTGGAAGGATCTCTGTAATACTTGGATTGTTTACAGGCCAACTCTATACGTCTCCGGTCAATGGTAGATCTTCTGGGAAAAGAAATAACTGCAGAAGATAGGTTTTCTGTGATATCAACGGAGGTAATATTTTTCGGAATGAGAGGCTTAGGATTATTTACAACCCAGTGTTCTAGAAATGTCAAGTCTTCCCAATGGATGGTCTGATGCTCAATCTTCTGGTTTTTGGCATCTGTGAGGACAACTATGCTTGACTTTGAGTCTCTGCTAGGTGTATGGCGGATGGCTAGCCAAAGGGTATTGGTGTGACGGAAACAACCTTTGGTCTGGATGGAAATATTATTTCTCTTTTTCTTCATATCGAAACCAGTTGTTTGGATCTGGAGTTGCAGTATCTGATCTATGGTTTCGTCAAAAGTATAAACAGAGAAATTTGGGTAACAGTCGAAATAGACTGGGCCATCAGAGAGAGGAGCAACAATCCCGCCTATTAGGGAATCTGTATACTTATTGTGCATCATATTCCTGATAGTAGTAAGCAAAAAGTATTTAGGCCTTTAGGGGTTAAGGCATTGATCCCTACTGGAATGCATCCTAAGTGCAAATAGTTTTTCTTTAGTTTCTTTGCCTCTGCCTGTAACTCTTTAGGTTTCAACAGAGATATGGTGTGTATATTATCTGAATTCTCCTAAATTTGGCTTACAAACTCTTCGATGCTTATTCTAGTAGTGGCTATCAAATGGAAAGCTGAAAGGTCACTATATACTTTTGACGGAGCTATAGCTGGTAGTTTCCATCAGGCCGAAGGTTGGGGTTCTTTGTATGAAAGTTCAGCAAAATTTAAAACTCTACTGGAACTAGTAGCAAACATTTCCCGTAAAGGGCTTTCTTTAGCCTTAGAATCTCTTTCTTCTAATTCTTGGAAAGACACAGATTTCCGGAAATATTCCATTCTACATGAGTATAAGGATTTGAATACCGACCTTATGAACCAGACGTTACTGGCTCTGATACCAATTTTAAGCAGGGGCTCCTGTCACGAGCTTGCTACTTGCTGCATCTCTTCATTCAGCTCTAATAGCCAAATCCTTGTGAACCAAGGTGAACCAGTGGTGAACCTACTCAGAACTTTCACACTCTCTTACGGCCTCAACGACGGCTTCCTCGCCTATCAATGGCCTTGGTGTCCCTTCGTTCCTTTGGCGAACTTCCTGTGAACTTCCTGCGAACTTCAGATGAAAGCACAGAGACAACTTATCATTAAGAAAAAAAATTGATACGGTTGTACTTCCCACAAGTGTTGAAAGAAGGAAATCCATGTG
Source organism: Pinus tabuliformis (assembly GCA_031772625.1). Lineage (NCBI taxonomy): Eukaryota > Viridiplantae > Streptophyta > Pinopsida > Pinales > Pinaceae > Pinus > Pinus tabuliformis. Next base: position 1,159,272,152 of record CM062817.1, on the reverse strand, counting down.
TATATCTTATATAAGTCCATAAGGAAAACCCTGAGTTTACTGGGTATTCGATATCTCTCAATTTCTTCCTTGGGAAGCATCGTTGTTTTTCTTAAGATGTACACAAATCTTTAAAACTGCAGACATGCAATTCATTAGGTCCCTCTACAAATCATTTACGATTTGAAACACATTTTTACAAAACTTGGCATTGAATGAACCCACGAAATCTCTCGAATTACTCTCAATTCACGGAAACTATTCACAATGAAATTAATTTGGGTCTTTTTTCAAAAAGCCCAGATCACCAATTTTTGAAATTCTACTCTATTTTTGCACAATAGGAAACCGAAATCCACTTCCTGGGCCATCTGCGAAAATTAATTTGCAAAATGATTGATTTCTTCAATTCGCTATCTTTTTCATAGCCAGTGAGTTGAAATGAAAAATCCCCTCCCAAAATGACTTGTATCTATTCTCATGATGTTGGCATGAGAATCGTACAGTAGATCATGTACCAGATGTTGTAACGACTAAAGATGAAACAACAATAAAGTCCCATCGCTCCCAGTCATTTTGAAGTAAGTATAGAATAATCAAAAGCGTCCTCCTTAAAATGTGGGATAGCCTAAATCTTGGTGAAGAAAGCGGTCAAAAGTTCATCGTGCTTTTGCAATAGCTATCATGCAATCGGTTATAAAATAATTTGTACCATCATGAATATCCTCTACTCTACATGCATATATAATCTCCCCTCGGCCTATAGATGGGAATTTAATGCTTCCAACAACAAAATGGAATTCTGCCATGGCCCTGTGATATTGGGCACCTCCACCTCCAACTCCTTATAAAACTACAACAAATTCCTTAACTATGTAGGGAGTCACTTCTGCTAGCTTGCCAGATGTTTGATCATCATAGCTCATACTCCAAAGTAGAACTTCATTTCTCCATGCTCACAGGCTTCAAGAAACGCTGTTGTGGTTTTGGCATCAACCTCCAAACTAGACGCAAACTTTCATGGCTGAAAGTGCCACGATTATGACTGTATACTCGACCTTTGGAAACATGGGATTCTTCGAGAAACTTGTAGTGGCCTTTGTCTATCTTCGAAGATTGGAATTGAGAAAGTAACTGTCCCAGCTAGATGTCATGTCTATGAACCGTAAAATTTCTTAACCATGCATGTAATAGATTCTTCAATTTCATTATGTGCCTTCTTTTCCCTAAAAAAGGACCCCAAGACACAAAATTTTCCATTGTAGAATTTTGAACTTCGAGATTTATATAATGGAATAAAATATATGAGTGTATCTATACACCTTTCCTTGATATGAAACATGTTAGAGATAATGGAGAATATCCTAGAATAGTGAATTGGTTTACAAGACCTCAGGGTAGGAATTAGTTTCTATTTCTTAGGTTATGGTTCTAATTTCAGTAAAACCATGATTGCTATATAATGTGTGATGTACATTGAGTATGTAGAGCATTTTGTAGAGCCAAACTCTCTTGGTTCAGACTCTTTTTTGTAGAGCTGACCAGTGGCCATTTTTTATTAATTCAAACACTGTTTTTAACATGTTATCAGAGCTACAGGGTTGAGGAACCTGTATGCTAAGTGAAGGGCACGCCTGAGGCGAAATTGTCACGTGGTTTGGAGGAAAAATCATGTCGATCCCATTGTGAAACTTGCACGTATTTTCATTTTGGCAACTGTCGTGAATCTATGTTGTACAATCACACCGACTGTCATGAATCTGTGGTGCTAAATCGAACCGACTGTGTAAAAAGAGAAAGTGGGCCGCATGGTAGCTGACAAGAGAAGGCTACATGAAGGTCGTGTAACGTTTGACTGGAGGAAGGCAGTGGTAGTCCGTCGTCACAGTGTGGAGGAAGGTTGTGGTAACAAATCATTGGACTGCCATGGTGAGAGTGCACAGTGTGATGGAGACTTGCCTAGAGGTCATGTGGAGAGGGTGTGTAGACTACAAGTGATCAGCGAGTGCTAAAGGCTGTTGAAAATACTAGAAATTGGACCCGTGGAGGTCAATGATTTCTTCCTTTCACATAGATCTAGGGTAGATCTAACATATATTTTTTTCATGTCAATTTTTATTTTTTTTAATTGTCAAGATGAATAATCAAATGATTGAAGCATACTTGAATGAGAATAACAAGCTCGATGGCTCCAATTATGTGAATTGGAAATTCAAGATGCAAACTCTGCTAGAAGTGCAGAGTGCTTGGATGATTGAAAATGGGGATGAGCAGAAGCCAACAGCTGGGTCAACATCAATCTGAGATTGGGAGAAGAGAGAAGGTAAAGCAAGGACGTTGCTGAAGATGTCAGTGAAAGACTGCATCATACCACATATCAGAGAATGTAAATCAGCAAGCGAAATCTAGGTAATTTTGAAGGATTTGTATGAGATGAGGAATACAAATCGCCTTTTGTTCCTAAAGAGGAATATCTTATTCCTAAAGATGGATTAAAATGAAATTGTTGCTTCCTTCATAGCGAGGACCAAAGATCTGAAGAAAAAATTGGCAGATATTGGTGAAGCAGTTGCAGATAGAGATCTAGTAACCATTACCATGAATGGTGTGACCGATGACTACCAAATGTTTATCATTAGGATAGGTGTGAGAGAGAATATCCCAAAGTTTGAAGAACTGACAGGAATATTGATGTAAGAATAAGAAAGAAGATCGACTCTGAAGCTCCAGAGTGCAGATTTTGCATTGATAGCGAAAAAGAACTTCTTCGAAGGAAAAGGAAATCCACAACAACAAAACGGAGCAAACTCACAAAAAATACCAAATCAGACTCAAGGTATGCATACAAATAGAAACAACTCTTAAATTAAAAGTTTTTATTGCAGAAAAATTGGTCATATAGCTAAGTAATGCAGGAAGAAGAAATATCATGAACAACAGCAGAAGCAGAAAATACATGCAGGTCATCTCGCAAATGATAATAATGAGTAGAACTTCAGATTGTTCATGGCAGACTTTGATGAGAATGTTGATGCAGACATCTGGTATGTAGAATTGAGAGCATCAACACATATGGCAGGGAACAAGCAATGGTTCGAAGATTTTAAAGAAATCAACGACGGAGCACAAATCTACTTAGGTGATGATAAAAGTCATCAGATCAAAGGCTGTGGGAAAATTTCTGTCATTTTACCTAATGGTACTGTAACACAAATTCATAATGCCATGTATGTGTCAGGTGTAACAAAGAACTTAATTTGTGTATCCATGATTACAGATAAATATCTCAAAGTTGAATTTTTTAAATCTAACTGTTATATTAAAGATATGTTAGATGGCATGAAGACTATTGCTACATGAATTCAAATAGGAGGTCTGTACAAATTGGATGTAAGACCAACACCAGTTTGAGCTTTGACAGCAGTGAGCTTGACTACAGAAGAGCTTTGGCATCAGAGATTTGGTCATATCAACTAAAATGATTTTTTGTTACTTCAGAAAAAGGAAATGGTAAGAGATCTTCCTATGTTAAAACAAGTGCATAATGATTGTGATGCTTTTACATTAGGAAAGATGCATAGAGAGGAATTTCGTGTTTGAGTAGAGAAGAAACAGAGAGACATACTTGAATTAGTGCACATAGATCTTTGTGGACCCATGCACACAAAGTCATTAGGAGGTGCATTGTATTTTTTTACTATTTATTGATGACTGCACAAAGTTTTCTTTAGTGTATTTTTTGAGTAAGAAAAGTCACACATTTGAGTACTTTAAGAAGTTCAGAAACATGATTGAAAAGCAAACAGGGAAGCATATAAAAATTCTCCTCTCTGATGAAAGGGGAGAATATAGGAAGGATGAACTTGCCAAGTATTGTAAAGACCATGGGATATTACAACAATTCACAATACCCATTACTCCTCAGCAGAATGGAGTAACAGAAAGAAAGAAAAAAACATTGGTGGAATGTGCTAGGAGCATGTTGAAAGGTAAGTATATTTTGAATGGTTTTTGGGCTGAAGCATTGAATACTGCAGTTTATTTGAAAAATAGGAGTCCTACAAAGAGTCTTGAGTTTAAAACTCCTTATGAAGCATTATATGGATTTAAGCCTGTAGTAAAACATTTAAGAATGTTTGGGTCTAAAGAATTTTCCCATATTCCAAAGGAAGACAGAAGAAACTAGATTCAAAGGGCATCATATGTACCTTTATAGGGTATTGTTCACAATATAAAGCTTATATATTATTTAATCCCTCTACTCACAAAATTTTTGTTAGTAGAGATGTCATATTCCATGAGCAGGATCATGAATAATTTGATAAGCATAATGAGGAATGGGATATTTCATTCTTGGTGGAAGAAGGAAGTGATGAATTAGGTTATAGAAATGAGAAGAAGTAGATGCAACAACATCAACAGTAGCAGGAAGGAAAATAAGATGATGTAGCTATCAATCCAAGTCCAGAAAATGATGATTAGACAAGGTTTGAAGCTACCCCACCACTCAGGAAATCAAGTAGGAAAACTCAATTTCCTGCTAGATACAAGGAAAATTATTTTATAACTAGTATGATGAATGTTGTTGAACCCTGTAGTTATAAGGAAGCAAATGAATGTAGTGAATGGAAAACAGCTATGAACAGGAATATGAATCTATAATCAAGAACAACACTTGGGAGCTGGTTCAACTTCCTAGAGGGAAACAAACCATAATTTGTAAATGGTTGTATACACCAAATATTAATGCAGATGGAACCATAGATAAATTAAAAGCTAGATTGGTAGCAAAGGGGTATTCACAAAAGGAAGGAATTGACTATGAAGAAACCTAATCCCCTATAGCTAAACTAAATACCATTAGAATGTTCATTGCTTTAGCTACTAAGAAACATTGGATGATTCAGCAACTAGATGTAAAGTCTGAATTTTTAAATAGAGAATTGAAAGAGGAGGTTTATTTAGAGCAACCCAAGAGGTTTGTCCAAAAAGGGAAATAACATTTAGTATGTAGATTAAAGAAAGCTCTTTATGGACTAAAGAAAGCACCCAAGTCCTTGTATGAAAAGATTGATTCATTTTTTTTGCAGCTTGGCTACAACAGAAATAAAAATGACCCTAATCTGTATACCATGAAAGAAAAACAGGGGCACATAGTGTTGATTTATTTGTATGTAAATGATTTAATTATTGCAGGTGATGTTATTGCTCTAATCAAAGAAATGAAGCAACAAATGTCAAAGATGTTCGAAATGAAAGAGCTTGGTGAATTAAGATACTGTTGGGGTCCTAAGGTCTGGAGAGATTCAAGAAAAACTTTTTTGTCCCAGGGTAAGTATGTCAAAGGTCTACTAGAAAGATTTAGGATGGATCAGTGTAAGGCTGCAATAGTACCACTATAGCAGAACATTAAACTTCAGTGTGAGGATGGCTCTAAATAGGCAGATGCGACACTTTACAAACAATTGTTTGGGAGCTTAATCTACCTAAGCACTACTAAACCAGATTTGTCTTATGCAATCAGTGTGCTAAGTCAATACATGTCCAAGCCACTTGAGAGTCATTGGAATGAAACGAAATGTGTTTTGATGTATTTGCAAGGTATTGTAAACCATGTTATTATTTATATTGATTCCTCTGATGTTAGATTGACAGGATTTATAGATTCCGACTGGGTTTGAAATGTAGACGACCACAAATCCATAATAGGCTATGAATTCAACATTAGATTTTAGGTGATTACATGGAGAAGTAAGAAACAAAACACAGTTTCCTTATCTTCAGTGGAAGCAAAGTATCAAGCCATGTGCGCAGTGACATGTGAGGCAGTTTGGTTGCAAAAAGTTCTCTAGTATGTTGAGGAAGAACAAAAAGATGCAACAACAATCAGATGTGACAATCAGAGTTCAGTCAAACTTGATAATAATATGGTGTTTCACAAGAACACTAAACACATTAATACACAATTCCACTTTGTTAGGGAGAAAGTACAATCAAAATAAATCCATCTTGCATATTGTAATACATGTGATAATGTTGCAGACATTTTCACTAAGCCTCTTGGCAAAATTAAGTTTGAAATGTTTAGGGAGACGTTAGGCATATTTGTGAACCCCTTCTCCATTAAGGGGGAAGTGTTAGAGATAATGGAGAATATCCTAGAATAGTGAGTTGTTTCATGAGACCTCGGGATAGGAATTAGTTTCTATTTCTTAGGTTATAGTTCTAACTTCCCTAAAACCATGATTGCTATATAATGCATGATGTACATTGAGTATGTAGAGCATTTTGCAGAGCCAGACTCTCCTGGTTCAGACTCTCTTTTGTAAAGCTAACCAGTGGTTGTTTTTTATTAATTCAAACATCACATTTTAACTCCATATATTTTATTCCATTATATAAATCTTGAAGTTCAAAATTCTACAATGGAAAATTTTGTGTTTTGGGGTTTTGTTGAGGGAAAACAAGGAATGGAATGAAACCGAAGAATCTATTACATGCAGGGTCAAGAAATTTTATGGTTCATAGACATGCATCCAGCTAGGATGGTAAGTTTCTCAATGCCAATATTCGAAGATAGACAAATGCCACTATAAATTTCTCGAAGAAAAACCCCAAAACACAAACTTTTCCATTGTAGAATTTTGAACTTTGAGATTCATAAAATAGAATAAAATATATGAGTGCACCCACACACCAATTTCCTTGATATGAAACATGTTAAAGATAATGGACAGTACTACAGAATAGTGAATTGGTTCACGAGACCTCATGATATGAATTAGTTTCTATTTCTTAGGTTATGGTTCTAACTTCCCTAAAACCATGATTTCTATATAATGTGTGATGTACATTGAATAAAACTACAACAATTCCTTAACTATGCAGGGAGTCACTTCTTCTGGCTGGCTAGATGTTTGATCATCATAGCTCATACTCGAAAATATAACTCCATTTCTCCACACTCACAAGCTTCAAGAAACCTCATTGTGGTTTTGGCATCAACCTCCAAACTAGATGCAAAATTTCATGGCCAAAAGTGCCACGAGACTATATACTCAACCTTTGGCTACATGGGATTCTTTGAGAAACTTGTAGTGGCCTTTGCCTATCTTCAAAGATTGGCATTGAAAAAGTTAATGTCCCAGCGTGATGTCATGTATATGAACCGTCAAATTTATTGACCATGCATGTAATAGATTCTTCGGTTTCATTCCGTGCCTTCTTTTCCCTAAACAAAACCCCAAAACACAAACTTTTCCATTGTATAATTTTGAACTTCAAGTTTTATATAATGGAATAATATATATGAGTGCATCCATACACCAATTTCCTTGATATGAAACACACCTTCAATTCTTCATAATTTCGACGAAATTAAGACATCATTGATACCGTTATATGAGTATCATTATGATTTCCATAACATATAAGTTTCGCCACTCTCTTAAACCATATATTTTCAGCTTAATATATAAAATAGTTTTCCCTCAGATAGAGATTGTGGTGGATTTTTATAAGATAGTTATAATAGGGTTATAATATGTGAAAGCATTAGCATCAAAGAGATGCCCATCTAATTAGTCCAACTAGCCATGATTTTGCTTGTACAATTTTATCCTAATGCACGTTGAGCCAAAATTATGTCATTGAGGACCTAAAACATTTTCCCATTAGATTCCTAACAAATATGGTATTAGCACTCGACTTGTGGATTAAAGATGTCAAATTGAAGATTGGGTCTAAGGCCCAATAATATTTTAATAAAAATAACTTGAATAACTTCTCTACACAAGAGGCTGAGAGCACGAATATCATTTTAAAATACACTTTTCGACCCACAAATTTTATGACCAGTTATAACAACTACTCTTCCTCTTGTTCTTATCTTTCAATGGTGCCACAACTTTGTTAAATAGAACTATGGATTTATTCTTTCTACAGGATTATGGTGTTCCCTTTAATGATTATTTTTATCATCTTCAAGAAAGCTACGAATGTCTTCCACTTGCAAGTTTACCCACAAAAATAGTGTTTTCGAACTCTACCAATCTGATTTTATGCTAAAGCTTTTGTTTTAAAATATTTTACCTTTCAGCTAGGCTAGAACAGGCTACAACATAGACTACTACTAACGAAATTCAAACCCCAACTTGTTGTTCCACTTCTAATTTTACCCAAAATTAGCTCATATTTTAAGGAATCACCATATTTTATACCTAACAAAATTCAAAAAATAGACATCCTTTGGAGAAATACGATCATCAAACAAAATTGAACCATAGATATTAATGAACCTTATTTTATATATTAATACTAGGATGACGTTATTTTTCTATTGGAAAGAGAGAAAAAATCATAGATACTAACTAATCCTTATGCATTACCTGCATTCAAAAGAGTTAAAAAAAAAATTAATGGCACTAGGAGAGCGATGCTATTGTGTTTTTGGTAGAGATCTTTTATCTCTTCCTCCAACACCAAGATTCCTTTTATCTGTTGTAGCAAAAATGGAAATGCCTAATGGAGATCGTTGCCTTCACAACTACTCCATTTATAGTGGTGTCTTGGGCATAAAATTGGACCCTTTTCCACTAGATCTATTAGATGCCATTTCATTGAGCTACAATGATAGGTGAGAGATATGCATAGCTCACTAAAGGTGTATCAAGAGGCTATTAGTATATTGGCTATAGAATTGGACTCTTTTTATTTGTAACTTAGTGAAATGGAAAATTTGTGGAGACAAGGTCCATTCTTCTTATTTCAATGGGCCATGTAAAATAAATGAAGAAAATAATCTCAACTCCTAGGAGGAATAAAACTGAGAACAACAAATAGCATGAACAAATAAAGAATCAAATGATTTGAAGGGCTAAAATTCATACAACCCATATTGAACCTTCCCATCCAAAGTAGATTCCATGTTGAGCCACAACAAAACCTTTCGATAGAAATTTATTCCAACTATTGAGAAATCCCACCTTGATCCAACTAAATGTGTGGAAAGGACATGTGAAAGGGAATATTAAAGGATAAATGGATATGGAGTTATGAGACATGACCATCCACCCACACAAAGTTAGAGAGTCCTCCAAATTAAGCTCAAGGTACAATTTAGGAAAGAAAAATGCAACTCGCCTGCCTGTCAACTAATGTAAACTAAATTTTGATTGGAATATTTTCCAATATTTCATCCTTGTGTCCCAAGGTATAACAAAACTTTTAAGGTCAATTTTGAAATAATAGAGTTCAAGAAATGTCTAGATCTTCTTCACGTGCCTTCCCCGTTTATCTAATGTTGCAAACATTATGTTTAAGACAATATTTGGAAAGCCTAGAGCCTCATAATTACTCTCCACATGTATATTACAACCAAACCATGTTTGTTTCAAGTGATTGTCTACTAGCATTGATGGCTCAATATCGATAGAGAAAGCCACTCTGTACATGGATTGGGTTTAAGAAGCCACCTAGAAGATGAGCTAGTCCTTTATGTACTTCAGATTTTGCCTAGCATACAGTAAATTTAAAATCATGGCTTCCCATAAAGATAAATTTATGGAACCCTAAAACTCCCATGTAAAAGAAAACATTATGATGCAATATTGGCAACAAAGATCAGGTCATGTAATAACAAGAAAAAAAAATGTATAGTATCAATGTCAAATGTAGAGGACTTAAAGGAGACAATAAAAAGCCATATATTTTCAAATCTTTACATGGGCTTATTAACTCTTTAGAGAGAATATATAACCTATAGTTTACAATACAATAAGGTGAATATCTAGTTATTTTAAATACAAGGAGGTCAAGATTTGGTAATACATGGAAACTTGAAGATGATACTTTTTTTTGCATTAGTGGTTAATTTATTCTTCATCATATTTACTTAAGGTGTTTATTTGTCGTGAATGGGTGGTTTTTCTTAGGATTGTAGATGATGTACATGTGTTCTATCATTGTTAATTATGTGGTTATATGTTGGTTATACACATGGTTTTATGACATATTTAAGTATGGATATTATCCCCTTCTAATTGATGAATGAATCGCTAATGAATACATGACCTAATTGGAATCATGGTAGCTATTGTGAGAAGGCATTATTCCTTTTTGGTAAACCTCAGATAAGTTTCAAATCTCTACGTTTAGATATTCATTCTTCACCTGTAAGTTGCATGTTAATCATGTGTTTGATGGAATGACTGTCATGGTTATACCGGGTTAAGTCAATTACTTGAGTAAGTTTCATGTCAGAGGCTTTTTCTCTATGTTATTTATCATTTCTATAATTTCCATTAGTTTTTGGGTAGTGGTGTGGTGACTAGCCTTAAAAACGTGGCTTAGATCTCATGGTCGCTCGCACAAAACCAAGTAGAAAAGTATACAGTCACTGGTAGGTAGGCTCATGAGAGTTATTGAAGGGTCTTAGCCATTGGATAGCCTTCTCATAGGAATGAATGAGATCCCAATTTAGTGAAAAATAAAGTTATCTAAGGGTTGGACACCTAGAATGGTTGGTTGGTTCCTCAGGGTATTGTAGCATGTGAGGGGAGTTAGTAAGGTATTTTTATGTCAACTCGATCTCCTTAATTTCATATAGGAGGTTGATTCATGTCACAGTAGGCCCTCAGCTCATGTTTACCCTGGGAAATCGAGTGAAAGTGGGTAGATATGAGAGGAGGCACGTTACAAAAACCCTAAGTGTGAGGCATCAACTGACAATGGTTACCTTCGACTAGAGAAAATGGGAAATCAAACTCAAGAACTTGAAAGGAAATCTAGTGCCAACCCATGCTAAAATAAAATTCATCAAATTATTGTAGCTATTCACTAAACTTTATCAATAAAATTTTGACAGTAAATGAGGGTAGAGAAAAGTAAAACATAAATACAACTATTTCGACAAAATTAAAATTTTGTTACCATATCAACATGTAGCCAGAAAGCAGTGTGTAAGAAAAAGGGCATTGCAATGTGGTGGTAGATGCAGAACCCATTTCCTCACCTGTAAAAGGCACAACTGAGACTAGACGACCAGTGGAAGGGAAGGTAGTTTCCCTAAACTGCTTGAGTTACACCTCGATCGTTTGATTAATACCCTAGCCTCTCAGTTGTAGATCAGTGATCGCTTTCTGATGAGGGTAGTAGCTACCAACTGGATGATATAAGATGTTTCATGGGAAACATGATGATTGTCAAAACTCAAGAGTGATATTTACAACCTTAACAAACAATACATTTATTTGCTGCATGAAAACCCTCTGTTGAAATGTGTTGGATGGGTATACATTGGAATATGAGATGTTAAAAATGAACACTATTATAAAATATTTGTGGCATATATATTACTTTGTTCGTAACCACTAGTAATCCTGAGCATTTTTTAAGTTCTAAATATGCTTGTAGGTCATGTGTAGGGATGGTTGGATCGTTGTTTAAATGTTGCAGTGTGTCCTTTTTAATGGTCGTGAACCATGTCGTTTGGTGCGTTCAATGTTCTCTGTGTTGTAACTATGCTATTGTGTGTTACATTCATTGAATACTATGAAGTCTTTGGTTTCGTTTGATATTTGATTGAACGATGCCTTCTAGGTATCATTGCAACTAATTTAAGGATTGAGTGTTTCCTAATGTTGACAGCTAGCACGTAGGGATCAATCACATGTACCCTCAACCCTCGTAGATTTTGTGGTGTGTTTATTTGAGCAATCTCTGAATTGAATACTGCATTTTAACTATGTATACACTGCACTAAATTTTTAGAGGAATGAAAACTACATTGAGTTCTAGACTCTTCATTTAGATGGTTGTCAACACTAGTTCATTGGAATGCTACACCTATAATCTGTGTTGATGTCTAGTTGGTTCATTGGTTCATCACTGTGCATTGTTTGGTATCATAAGTTATTGCAGCGGTGTGATTCCTATGGTGGCAACATTGAACAATCCTTCATTGAACATGGTAAAACACCTGGTAAAGGAAAAGGTAAAGCCCGTAAATCTGCTCATTTTTTTGTCAAACATTGCGACAATGGAGTAACTGAAGACTTATTTAATGCTTCATTTTATTCATGGAAAGATGCTTGTTTTCTTGATTCACAAGAAACATGCCACATGACTTTCAAAATAGATTTCTTTGAATAATTCACTAATAATGTTGATGGAGCAGTATGCTTTGACGATAAGTCAAAACTTGATCCATTAGGGATTGTCACCATCAGGCTTAAATTTCCTAGACTTCCAGACTTTCCTCTATATCATGTTCTATACCTCCGAGAGTTCAGGAGACACTTGTTGTCTTTGGTTCACATCTGCTAGCTAGGATGTCACAACAATGGTAAAAAATTCATGTAATAAAGTTAATAAAGAAAAAATAATAACCAAGGTCATGGGATATGTATTCCAAGCTGATTGTTGGGCAAAAACATAGTGATGGGGATCACTTGTGATTAATTAATGGATATAGAAATTGGCAAAGGCAATGTAAAAGGATTTGGAAAGAAGTGGCATTAATTGGCATTTTTTTTATGCAATAATGGAAAATAGGAGGAAAGGGAGGTGAAAGGTCAGAGGTTGCACGTGGGGAGGAAAATGAAGGGAAATAATGGAAAAGTGAAAATATTATAGGCCTTATTAATATAAAGGATTATGAGGACCAGTTGACAAAATTTTGTTAGTTCAGTTTTCGAGCTCTCATTTTCTACTCTCTCTTTCTCATACTCTTGGAAACTTAGATTTTTATTGGATCACTCTTGGAGGAGTGTGGCGTAATTTGGATTTGGATCAAGAAGGAAGAGGAAGAGAAGGAAATCAGAAGAGGACATCGTGATAAACAATTACAATTAGTTTTTCTTGTAGGTATCGAGTTGCGTGTATGATTTCCTTGCTAGTTTTGGCATGCATGGCACATGCATGTGGTTTCTTGGTGATGATCTATCATTGGTATGGAGGATTTCCTGGATTGATAGTCGATTTTTCTAGCCTTTCCAATTCTTATATAACCATGGTGTTGTGCATGCCTTTCCTTCTATTTTTTTCTGATTGGTTCTCATGTTCCTTATGGTTGTGGGTTAAGCCATTACAAGAAAAAACGACATTGGTGAGGGGTGAAAAATGTCACCATAAACTCATTGGTGACAGTCAAAAGGGCCTCCGTCACCAATGATTTAACATCACTAAAGGTGGCATCACCAAATGTATAGGTGTTGTGGTGATGTTCAAGGTTTGTTACTAATAATGGTTTACAATGACGGATAGTGACTATCACAATTTCATATGAGAAATGGTGATGGACTTTAGCCTCAGTCATAAAAGAACTAAACGTCACCAAAGATGGCATCGCCAAAAGCTTAGGTGTTTTTGTGACATTCAAGGTTTCTCACGAATAATCATTATAATGACGGATAATGATCGTCACCATCTCAGGTTAACAACAATGATTTATTGTGATGGACCTTTAAGCGTTGTCATTGTTGGTGAATATATTTGGCGACATTCATTGACCATCACCATTTCATATTTTTGTATGGGTAAAAAAATGTCATGATAAGCTCATTTGTGACATTCAAGGTTCACCACATATAATGACTATAATGACAGATAGTGGCTATCACCATTTCATATCAACAACAAAGATTTGTGGTGATGGACTTTTCATGGCTGTCACTATTTATGTGTATATATGGTGGCGTTCATTGGCTATCACCATTTCATATTATGTTGAGCGTTGAAAAATGTCACCATAAGCTCATTGGTGATGGTCAAAGGAGCCTCTATCACAAAAAACTTATCATTTCTATTCCATATCAATATTAGGGAACGATGGAATCGAACCACCATCCTCCTTATTGTAAAGAAAATTAGGTTCTCTACCATTGAGCTAGCACCTTTTAAAAATTTAGAATTTGAAAAATTAAACCTTGAAACTTTTTAAATTATAAATTCTGCAACTCTCAATAAATTATAAAACTTAGAAAAGTATTAGCAAATATTTTACTAAAGAGGAAAAATAACACTGACGCTCGAGGTCTCTACTTAATGGTTATGGAAGTTATGGAATGTGGGTAGAGGGAAAAATAGTTAAGTATAAAAAACTCAATGTGTTCAATTCAATACTCAATTAGAAGTGGAACTTTGAAGACATTTATAGTCTATAAATGACCTATAACTATCAATTGCATCAAATGTTGTAAAGGAAACATTGTAAATGAATAAAATATGGAAGAAGAGAATTGATGAAGACAGATGCAATATGTTAGAGTTTGAGTGAAAAAATAATCTAATTATTATTGTTGGTAGGTGACTTTTTATAATTTGGACCTTTGTCATCCCTTTATCACGTAAAAATTCCAATAAAAAATTAAAAATTTAGATATTTGAATGATATCTAAAATTTTGTGGAAATGTAACACGGATCTTCAAGGACCATTAACCACAAGAAAAAGAAAAAAGAAAAATAAATAAAGGTTAGCCAAGAAAATGACCAAGGAAACATGAAATTTAGAATTTCACAAGTCTGCACTCAAAACATGATAGCAACCAACCAATGAAAAAGTTTGAAACTTATCATAGTAAGAATATCTCTTTTCAGCAGTGGACAGTGGACACCAAACAATAAGACAATAATTAATTCAGTTTAAGATAACAAAACATTGGTAAAAAAAATTGTGTTCAATTACCTACCAGTGCAAAATGGATTTAATTATGATGAAGCTGAAGAGTCGATACTAAATCACAAATAAAAATGATCAACAACAATGTAAATTTTGTTTCTTCAACAACACAATCCATCAATACCTTCCATTTCTAGACATCTATATTTTGTTGTATTTAACAACCTATTCTGCAGAAAAATCCAGTGAATAGATTTCATAACTTTGAACTAGAAAATCCATAAAGCATAGAGTTGATGAATTTTAAAGATGGAGTTGAAAAGTAACCATTGACTCATTTAGATCTCTGCATGTTCGCATCTAGGGAATGGTGCCTCTCTCACTGCGTTGGTGAAGATAAATATGACAAGTCTAATTTTTATTTTAGTCTTGTTTCAATTTTCTTGCATGTATATGTTGGCATTATGATACAAGTATTGTTCTTGATGGCAACTCTCTCACAAGTCAATTCAGTTTTGGTAAAAGGCAACTCACATTACAACAGGTATATTTAGAGGTAACATGGTAGTGGTACAAAAGAACGGGAAGATAGAACTAAGGTCTACTGATCAGAATAAAGAAGGTAAAGGAAAAGGCTGATGAAAAGAAGTTTAAGAAGTATACGCAGGTCCACTTAGTCAAAATAGCATATACACACTAGTCCACAGAACAAAAAGAGCGTATACGTATACACGCACTCCCACATGAGAAAAAGAGCATACATGCTAGAAAACTAAAGTTTTGGTCCAAGGTATTGTTTATGAGGTATTTGATCGAAGGTATTGGTCCGAGGTATTTTATCTGACGTGTCGGTCCAAGGTTTTGGTCGAAGGTATTGGTCGAAGGTATTGGTCTGAGGTACTTGGTCCAAGGTATTGGTTTGATGTATTTGATTAGAGGTATTCGTCCTAAGTGGTTTTGGTCCAAGGTATTGAGAAAGGCCTAAGACTGTATAAGGAGGAGAAGATCAAATGGATAAGGGCACAAGTAATCAATATCTTATGATGTGTTAGATCAAGAAGAAAATATGCATGTTATGGGTTTCTGATGCTTTGCTTGATCTAGACTAAATATGCACCAGAGCATTTGATGATGGATGAGATCTAATGATGGATCAGGATCATAATGACTTATCATTATGTGATCTGGTAATTGATTGATCCAGATTTAAACAGGAATGCAATAAATTATAGATATAACCATAAACACAGAGATGTAATAGAAATAGTGCTTCATTTCATTAATGTAAAATATTGAAATATGGTTATAAACAAAAATGGAAATAAACAAAGTAGAGTGATGATAGCTTATCTCTAAGAAGAGACGTCGTAGCTACATGCCTATGAGCTATGTTGCAATGAAGCTCGAAGGCCTATTTATTGTTGAGAAATAGTGGAAAACACTAAACATCCAAAAACCTAACCCTAGAAGATGAAACACCAAACTGTGGGCCCCGTTTGGGTAAATTGGTAGATCAACTTCCTGGGTCGTAACTTTGGCATACGCTCTTCGTTTGTCATGCACAATATCTCGTTAGAAATATCTGTCTAAGAACTAAAACTTTAAGAAGATCAACATCAGTCCATAGATGCATATTGCTCCTAAATGTCTCAGAAAATGTCGTTTATGGCCTCAAAACGACTTCAGAAGATCAGGACTTGAAAAATTACCAAAAGTAGTAAACTATCCTACAAATAAGGAAATTGAAAAAGAAAAAGAGATAGTTGTGGGGGTCCAAGTGGGATAGGTGGGTGGCCACCAACATCCACCTGTATCATTCCTCCCCCCTTAGGGAGTAATGATCCCCATTGTGTTGAGCTCCTCCATCTGTTGAACTTGGTCCCTAGTGAGTTTTTCTGCAATCGATGATGTGTCAAGTAATAGTGGGAAGCATGGTCGAGGGTAGTACACATTTAACACTTGGTACATGCGAAGGAATGAGGGAATTTTATGCTCCAAAGCATTGTTTCCCACAGCCTTGGTAACGGTCTAAG
This sequence comes from Pinus tabuliformis, assembly GCA_031772625.1. NCBI lineage: Eukaryota > Viridiplantae > Streptophyta > Pinopsida > Pinales > Pinaceae > Pinus > Pinus tabuliformis. Next base: position 1,159,255,522 of record CM062817.1, on the reverse strand, counting down.
TTCCATGTCGGAGTGGTCTGAGCTTCTAATGGGTTCTTGTAAGGCCTTCTTTCTGCAGATGCAACCAGACTTCATCTCCCACCTGAAACTTTTGTGGTACCCCTGTGGGTGAGGAGAAGTTGTTCTTGTGTTCTTTCATGACCGTATCCCTTTGTTGCTGCTGCTGCATGGAGGAACCCTTTGCGGGGGTCATCGATGTGGCAACTATCTTCCCCTTACTTTGGGAGTGAACCAGACAAAAAATGAATTTCCTAGTTTGGTGGATGATCCTGCTACCTTTCTTAGCATTGATCAAAGAGGTGGTGGTAGGTGGGGATACCTCTGGTATCCCATATAACGAATTACCCAAAGTAATAATAACATCACGAGCCCTTGACTCATACGCAGCATGTTGCCTTCATAAGTATGGTTGGCCTAATAGTACATCATAAACATCAAGAGGTGAAACATCACACAATACCTCATCTATAAAAAGCTTGATGCTGTAGGGAAGGTGGCACTACTGGTGGACTCAGAGATCTCGTCCTTGGTGAAGCCACCCAGTACTGTACGTCTGCGGGTGTGGTGTAGTCGGTAGGTGCAACTGCTTCATGACCTCTGCTAAAATGAGGTTCTTTTGGCTGCCACTATCGACAATGAATTGTAGCGGCGAACCCTTCACCCACATTTGTGAGTGAAAAAGATGCTCACCCTCCTCTCAATGTTCAGGCTCAGTCTTCTAGATCTTGACGGTGGAAACAGTGGCACTAGGCTCCGCATCAATGATCTACTTCCCTTTGTCATTCCCCTTGTTAGGTTCTGACTCATGGTCAAAAAATGCATTTGATTCTGAAGCCTTAAACTCGGACACCAATGACTGCTTGGTCCGACACTCACTTGTGTTGTGAGTGGGGCTCTTATGGAACTCACACCACTTTCTTGTGTCCTTCTTTGACTTCATGGTGTTGTTCTTTTCTTGTGGCTTCAACAGGTTGTCTTGGGTTGCTCCGTCTTGGCTTTGTCCTTGGTGCTACAATTTGGGGAAGCCTTTCCTTTGCTTCAGATTTGCAGATCCAAAGTCTCGCTTCTTTTGTTTGACCTTCTACTTAATTTTGACAGCGTGTCGGTATTCCATGCCGAGTGAGGGGATGTTGAGGAACTCCATCTTTTCCTGGATGTATCTTTGTAGGTAGCCGTGGTATTTAAGTACAAAATGTAGCTCAAAGTCCTTGATACCCCACTATGTGTGAAGGGTATGAAAAATGTTTGTGAACTCTGGCACATCTTGGTCCCTTCCCTGTCAGAGCATGGTCCACTTTATGTATTTGTCCTCATAGCTTTTGACAGTGTAGTACTACTCCTTGATGGCATCCTGAAATGAATTCCAAGTAGGTGCTACTGAAAACAGTGAGCCCATACTTTCATCCTTCTAATCGCAGTAGGTTTCCCACCAGTCCTTGATGTGAGGGGCTGCTTTGAGAAGAGCGAAAATAATCTTTTCCCAACTGGAAAAATAATGAACATAAAAATACCATTCTAATAGCTTTAGCCATTTATCTACGACATATGCATCTATCTAACCCTCGAATATGGGGATTTCAAAATTAAATTTTACCTTAAAAGGTGTGGCATTTCTGGAGTAGCTACTGGAAGCCGATGCATCGCCTCTGGGTAGCCGGTGAAGAATCTGGTCAAAGTTGTCCATCGTCGCGTTCCTTTGCCACTTGAGGGCTTCTTCGAGCAAAATTTTGATAGGATCTCCTGCCCCCTCATATTTATTTTCATCCACCATGGGAGGTCGTTGGGATTTTTGAGGCTGGTCTTGCAAAGGTTAAACCAGTTCAAGCCCTAACTCCTTATATCTGGACCTCATTGGGGACATGCAAAGGAAAACAGAGAAAGAGCAAACCACTCTAATACCATTGATCCATATTTAAACAGGAATGCAACAAATTACAGATATAAGCATAAAGATAGAGATGTAGCGGAAATAATTCTTCATTTGATTAATGTAAAATATTGAAATAGGCTTACAAATAGAAATGGAAATAAACCAGCCAGGGTGATGGTAGCTTATCTCTGAGAAGATATGTGGCATCTACATTCCTCTGAACTATGTTTCAATAATGCTCGAAGGCCTATTTATTGTTGAGAAATAATGGAAAACCCTAAACATCCAAAAACCTTAACCCTAGAAGATGAAACGCCAAATTGTGGGTCCTGTTTGGGTAAATTGGTACATAAACTTCCCGGGGTCGTAACTTTGGCATACGATCTCCATTTGACGTGCACAAAACCTCGTTAGATAGATCTAACTACAACTTTAGGAAGAGAAACATCGGTCCATCATGTGGAAATTCCCACCATAGTTCTACAGATTATGCAATATACTAAACCAAAATACAAGATCTACTTCTACGACAAACTTTGCGGAAGCTTAATCAAATATGAGCAAGATCAATGAGAACACATATAACTGAGAAATGAGAAATAAATCACACATAACACAGAAGAAATAAGCCGGGGAAAGCCTCAGCCTAAAACCCCAATCTTTGTATTACCATACATGTGGAAATCTGTTCAAGTTACAAAAAGAATCAGCTCTCAAGTATCCTACTCTCTCTGGAATCAAACAATACAACTCACAGACTGAGTAGACAAGAGATATGCCTTTCCTCACCCCTCCAAGCCTCCTATTTCCTTGTGCAGTTTTTCTTGGGGTCCAGTGATGCCACATGTTTGAATTGGACTCATCACACTCACAAAAACTGAAGAAGTAACTGTGCAATCCTCAAGGAAATAATTCCTTTTGCATGCAACAGATATTCACAATGGAATATTACTACAAATGATAGTACATTGTCCCTCCATTTGATCTCAACCGAGTCTCTTTCTAAACTGACATGCATGAGTTATTTATGAGAGAATATTTAGTTATCTGAAATGCAGCAGTTACATGCATGGACGCATTAACTAATTGAACTCACAATTAATTCAACAAACTATTTGAATTAATCTAACTAGACTTGACTCAGTGAACTGAGCCAACTAATTACAACTCATCCTTATCTCTTTAAGTGATGGATAAATTCCTCAATCACTGGAGAAACTATTGCATGTCCCCACATAGACTTCATGTTTGATTTTCTACAACTAATTAACTCAAGATGAATTAATTAATTAATTAATTTACAAACAACTGCTAAGATCAAATTCGAATTTTTACTTCTCTATTTTAGTTCAGGGAGTAACTAAAATAGGAAGGTATCACCAAATGCTATTTATAACAGTACTAAATTTAGCACTTCTATATTTAGCATTTCTTGTTGCTATTTTCAACACTCCCTCTTAACAAGAAAGTGATAATCAGTAACCCCAATCCTGTCTCTGTGGAACTCAAACTTGCATTTTCACAATGCCTTCGTCAAAATATCTACATCATGTTCCTTGGTCAAAACATAGAGGAACAACATGATCCTCTTGACCACACAGTCTCAATGATGGTGATACCGGATGTTAATGTGCTTGGACGTATCATGAAAAACTAGATTCTCAAAGAGTTTGATACAACTTTGGTTATCGAAGTAGATCATAGTTGGATGCATCCTCTAACCAAACAATGCCACTAGAATCTTCTACATCCAAATGGCCTCACATGCAGCCTGACTAGTAGCCATGTATTTAGCCTCTACTGAGCTAAGTGCAATTGACCTCTGTTTCTTGCTGTACTAGGAAACTGTAGCTGAACCAAGGTTGAAGATTCCTCCAGAAGTGCTCTTCCAGTCTGATGGACTCCCTTCCTAATCCACATTTGTGAAGACCTAAAGCTTCACTCCCTCTGTCCGTATGTACCACAATTTGAACTAATATGTGCCTCTGAGGTATCTCAACACATGCTTCGCTGCCATCGAAAATAGCTTGGTAGGTTGAACCATAGCTTGACTCAGCTAGTTCACTGCAAAGCATAAGTCGGGTTGTGTGTTCACCAAATACGTAGGTGAACCCACCAGCTGCCAATAAACAGTAGCAGCTACTACCTCACCTGAAGTAGCATCCTCCTTCCTCTAGTTCCCAGCTAGAGGAGTTTGCATGGGCTTGCACTTCTCCATTTGAATGTGCCTGAGTATCTAATTGGCATACTTGCCTTGAGACACAAATACTCCACCATATTTCTGCCACACCTCCATGCCTAGAAAGTAATGCATAAGACCCATGTCTTTCATTTCAAACTCTCTTGCAAGGTCCTCCTTGTAAGACTGTATCAGCTGATCATCACTTGTCAAAATTAGATCATCGACATAAAGAACAATGATCAATGGTTTACCTTCTACCATGATGTGGTAAAGGTTAGCATCTACTTCACTCTCGATGAAGCCCAATCCAGTGAAATAGTTGTTGATCCTAGTGTACCAAGTACAAGGTGCTTTCTTTAGCCCATACAAATCCCTCTTGTGTCACGACACATGCCACTCACGATCGAAGGTCTCGAAACCCTCTGGCTGCTCAATGTACACCTCCTCCTCAATCTTCCCATTGAGGAATGTTGTCTTCACATCCATTTGAAGGATATTCCAACCCATCTATGTTGATAGTGCCAACATTGCTCTGATAGATGAGTACCTTGCTACGAGAGCAAAGGTATCATCGTATTCGATCCCCTCGACCTGTGAGAAACCACGAGAAACAATCCTTACCTTATGTTTGTCAACACTACCATTAGCTACTTTCATTACCTTGTAAAGCCATCTATAATTCACCATTGACTTGCCCTGAGGTCTTGGGACAACATCCCACACACTGTTCTGAATGATAGAGTCATACTCCTCTACCATTGCATAAACCCAGACTGGTTGATGCACTACCTCCTCAAATGAAGAAGGTTTAGTATCTACACACTCCCCAACGAGGGCCATGTACCGAGTGTACCGCTCAGGCGACCTCCTCTATCTACACTGAGAAGATTATTGTCCCACATTCTCCCTCACATCCAGCATCAACTTGTCATCTTCCCTTCCGAAGTTATGCCCATCTTTAGAAGTCTCAACATAAGTGGATGTCTCCACTCCTGGATCCTTTGCATGCGACTGCTCCGCATCAATCTGAGGCTCCTACTCCTTAGGAACTAAAATTTCCTCCTCTACATGCAACTCGAGCTCCCTCTCAACTAATAATTGCATGGCTCTCTTCTCGTCGAACTTCAGATCCCTACATATCATTATCCTCTAATTGGTAGGTAGGTACGCCCGATAGTTGTGGGGTGTATTTGTGTACCCCACAAGTATTCCCAACTCAACTGTTGGGTATAGCTTCTTCCTGGCATCTTTGGTCACATGACAGTAAACTAATGATCCAAAGATTCGAAAGTGACTTACATTTGGTCACTTCTTGGAGAAGGACTCCATAGGTGTCTTCATTCCTAGTATACGATGTGGGCTTCTGTTCTGCAAGTATACTGTTGTATTGCATGCCTCAGGCCACAAATGCAGTGGTAGGCTTTGGTCATGCAACATTGCTCGAGCTTCTCCCACAATCGATCTATTCTTCCATTCAGCCACCCCATTCTACTATGGGTTATGGGGTGCTGTTAATTCTCGTTTAATTCCTTCTACAATGCAGAAGTTTTTACACTATTGGGAGACATATTCTTCACCATTTTCGCTACGCAAGGCTTTTATTTTCTTTCCAAATTCTTTCTCTGCCAAGGCTTTAAACTCACAAAACCTCAAGAAGGTATGATCCTTCTTTTGCATAAGTTAGATCCAACATCGACAAGAAAAATCATCGATAAAAATAACATAATACCTTTGTTTAGTGGTGGAGGCTGTAGAGAAAGGTCCACAAACATCTGAGTGAACTCGCTCCAGGATTGCTCTAGCTCTACCGTCTTGATTCGAAAAGGAAGATTTCACATACTTACCTAAGGTAAAACCTTTGCATGTATTCGTTTGCTACAACTTTCCCTTGGGTAGCCTAGTAGAAATCTGTTGCATGATCTTCAGGGCTCCATGGTGCAAGTGGCCCAGTCTTCTATGCCATAGCTCACCAACATCTTGGCTCTCACCATCTCCACTTTGGAATTCAATGTAGCACAGTCATCTACCTCCAGCTTGTAGAGATTCTTTACTCGAATCCTGATTCGCTTTGTCTATCTAGTACCGATATGCTCCAGGAATACCTTTCCTTTACTAAAGACTACGTCATAGCCTTCATCTTCTAGCAAGTGACAGACACAAGATTCTTCTTCAGACCTGATACATACCTTACATCAGTCAGGGTGAGGGAAGCTCCATGCTCCCTCTGAAACACAACCGTACCTTCACCTGAGACATGGTACTTTCCATCATCGCCCATCTCGATCTGCATCAGGAGATCCTTCTCCTCCAAGGTACTGAAAAGATTCTTGTCACCTGACATGTGGAATGAAGCTCCACTGTCTAGGTACCACACACATTCCATCATGGATGAAACCATGCATGTGATAAGTGATAAATCCAACACAAACTATGAGGCCAGTGCCTCACCATTAGATCCCTTCGAGGGACCCTTCATGGATTTCTTCTGTGGATAATTCATAGCATAATGGCCCACTTCATGACAATGAAAGCATCACACTTTTGATTTTGTTAACTTCTTCCCACCATGGGATGAATCGGATTTGGAATGGGACGCCTTCCCTTTCCCCTTCCTCGCCTTACGCGCTAAGGCTATATTTTCCTCATCATCTTGCTTTGATGAGGATCCATCCCTGGTGCTTCTTCTTATTTCCTCCTGCAATAGATCCAACCAAAGTCATTCCCAATCTGGCAGTTTTTCTCTTCCATTAACCGAGTCTTGGTGGCTATGCTAGCTCTTAGGAAGACCGAGGAGTGCAAGAATCACCATGTTATCATCAACGGTCATGATCCTTACACTTCCAAGATCATCCCTGCAGGTGGTGATCTGGTTCAGATACGTAGAGATCGTGTCACCCTCTTCACACTTTATTTTCTGAAGCTTGTCTTTTAGCGCTAGCTTCCTCTGATTGTTGTTGTTCTAATATGGATCTTTCAATGTTTTCCACATTGAAAATGATGTCTCTTTCTCATGGAGACTTGAGACTATGTGGTCTAGAACTCCCTCTAGAAGGATTCTCCTTGCTCTAGCCACACATTTCTTCCATTCCACCAATTCAATAGCATCAGTCAACTTGGGGACTTCTTGATCAATGAAGTCCTTTAGATCGTTATACTCTAATACTAGTTCCATGTGATCCTTCCAGGCTATATAATTTGAACTACCATCAAGAGCATATTTGAGTCTTAAACCATTGAACGCCATTGGTGAAATTGAGATGTGATAAGAACTCGATTTCTATATTCAAGAACCTCAAACTTTGAACTTCTCCCTTCTTGTATATTGTTCTTCGCTTTGATCACCTTTCCTCTGATACCATGTAGAAATTCCCACCTTATATCAACAGATTATGCAATATTACTAAATCAAAATATAAGATCTACTTCTACAACAAACTTTACAGAAGCTTAATCGAATATGAGCAAGATCAATGACAACACATATAACTGAGAAATGAGAAATCAATCACACATAACACAAAAGAAGTAACTCGGGGAAAGCCTCAACCTAAAACCCCAATCTTTGTATTATCATACAAGTGGAAATCTATTCAAGTTACAAAAAGAATCAGCTCTCATGCTATCATACTCTCTCTGCAATTAAACAATACAACTCACACACTGAGTAGACAATAGATATGCCTTTCCTCAGCCCTCCAAGCTTCCTATTTCCTTGCGCAGTTTTTCTTGGGGTCCAGTGATGCCACATCTGTGAATTGGCCTCATCGCACTCACAAAAACTGAAGAAGTAACTGCGCAATCCTCAAGGAAAGAATTCTTTCTGCATGCAAGAGATATTCACAATGGAATATTCCTGCGACTGATAATACATTGTCCCTCCATCTGATCTCAACTAGGTATTTTTCTGAACTGAAATGCATGAGTTATTTATGAGAGAATATTCAGTTATCTGAAGTGCAACAGTTACATGCATGCATGCATTAACTAACTAAACTCACAATTAATTCAACAAACTATTTGAATTAATCTAACTGGACATGACTTAGTTAACTGAGCCAACTAATTACAACTCATCCTTATCTCTTTAATTGATGGATAAATTCCTCAATCAATGGAGAAAGTGTTGCATGTCCCCGCATAGACTTCATGTTTGATTTTCTACAACTAATCAACTCAAGAATAATTAATTAATTGTTTTACAAACAACTGCTAAGATCAAATTCAAATTTTTAGTTCTCTATTTTAGTTCAAGGACTAACTAAAATAGGAAGGTATCTCAAAATGCTATTTATAGAAATACTATATTTACAACTTCTATATTTATCATTCCTTGTTGCTATTTTCAACACATTGACGAATGTTGCTCCCAGATTTCCCAAAAAACGTCATTTAGGGCCTCAAAATGGCTCTGAAAGTTTAGGTTCCAAAAAACTGCCAAAAATAGTAAACTATGCTACAAATAAGGAAACTGAAAAAATGAAAGAGACAGTTGTGGGGGTCCAAGTGCAATAGGTGCGTGGCCACCAACATCCACCTGCATCATGGATGGGCTAGATCTGATTGTTAACACATGTTTTATCCTTTATATGTGATAATCTGGGTATGTCTAAAGTCGAGAAGTGCACCGAAGTTATAAGTAAGTATTTGCAGATATATATGCTAGTTTGCTTTGATGAAGGTGCGTACACATGCTGGTTCAACTCTTCCAAGTAGCATGTGGAAAAGAAAAGCTTGATGTTCAAGGATGACTGATATATCCGATCAGTGCTTCTATTTTACTGTTGTCTGTCATTGAAGTCTTCTTAGATCTGAAAGTAAAATTGAATGCATAAAGAGTTTGTGTCCATTGATTAATTGATTGAGAAAATAAGGGTGATCCTTGTTTCTATCTATTTATAACTCTATAATATGATAGTGGATGTTTAGAATGTCACTAATTGGTATAGTTTTTGGTTCAAATGAGATATGATTCAATATCTTTAGAGATATACGTAGGTTGGGCAAAAGGAAGTAGCGTATACACGTAGGATTGCTTCCTTAAAGAAGTGTATACATTCTGACACATGCATTTTGAGGCAACAATTAGTTCTAGTTGATGATGTAGTGTTCTAGGTTCAAATCTACGTACTGGTTACAGTGATCTATCTGTTCCAGGTGATTGGTTGAATTTGATAAAGTTTGAATGAATGGTTGATTCAGTTGTGTCACGGTTGATTCAGAGATTGATGATTGAGTTTTAGTGATTGGTTTTTCTGGTTGTATTGTAGTGGTGATTGATTTTGAGCTTCAATGTTACTAATGGGTTTAGTGTGAAAATTTGGTGAAACATGGCCTTCATATTGTAGTATTGTGTACTAGGAGTCTCCAGTATGAAAATTCATGAAACGTGGTCCCTCAAGGATGCTCAGGGTTGGAGCCTTCAGCGAGGAAGTTGAAGCTTCCTACTAGTAGTGGCTCGTGATTTGATCAAGGGGTTGGAGCTCCCCTCTAGTTGTAGCTAGAGAACGAGTGAAGGTTGTAGCCTTTTGTAGGTCGGAGCCTATGTACTAGTAAACATATCAACTAGTACAAGAACTAGCGGGTGTAGCGCCCTTCCAATAGAAGCTAGAGAATGAGAGAAGGTTGTAGCCTTCTGCAGGTGGTTCCTACATACTGGTATGAGGCTGCACTAGTAAAAGATTGTAAACAGATTTTCTTATTATTAAAAGAAGACAAAGACGACAACAATAGGTGGTTTTCACCCACATTCGGTTTACACCTTAAATATTGGTGTTCATGTGTGTTTCTTATGTGTGATGGTTTATTCTATTATTACAAAACATGGTTACTGTTTAATGTTTAATAAACTACTCATGCATTGATTAAAGATAAACATATGATGAATTAACTGAATCATAAGTTCAGTGGATATATGTTGGTTTCCTTAATAATAGTTGCATGCACATGCGAGTTCCCTTCACTAAAGTAGCGTATATAAATCTGATTATGGAAATGAAAAAGTTATTTATTTGATAATAGTAATTCATCCCCCCTCTCAGTATTATTTCCAACAATTGGTATCAGAGCAGGTCCTTTGGTAGAAGCTTGATTTCTTGAAGGAGATCCGTAGTATCAATGGGAAAGAAGCAAAAGAAGAAAGCACCTCAAAAGAAGAAGACTTCTCAAACGAATGGTGATAGTGGTAGAGACAATTGGCCACTATGTGGAAGCAACTCTTTAGATTGAGAATCACCTTATATTGAAGATGAACAAGAAAAAGAATTATGAGGTGCTAATTTGTTTTCCTACAGTGATACATTTCTCTGTTCAGTTGAAGATAATGAATGTGATAGTGAAAGTGTTAGGCCCCTATACTACTAGTGTAACCCCTTATGGTTATTAGTACAACCCACTTATTATACTGATGTACCCATGCAGTGCCCATATTGTTACTATTGTGCCCCATAGAAGCCCACTATTGTTATTATTATGCCCTTACATTATTATTGTTATGTCGGCTATGATTATGTTATGACCCCTTAGACTCCTATATATAGAAAGGAGGTCTTTTCATTTGTATCATCCAAGAATTGTTCATTTATGTAATGTAAAGTAGGTTGCCCCCTCGAAGAGGCTAAATTCTAAGGCGTTGATCTATCTTTTCTATCTTTTCTTGAGTTGGTTTCATAACATTTGGTATCAAAGCTTTGGATTCTAGGGTTTCGCTGCTCCAAACAGGTCATCGTGGAATTTTCGCTATAGCTTTTTTCTGTGACATTTCAGAAGTCGCAAAAAAAACCCATTTGAGAAGAAATCGCGCTGAACCTTGGGTCCGAATTTCAGAGCTTTTCGTGTGATATTTGCAGAGATATGATCTGAGGAAGTTGGTCTTTTTGCAGACTCTCGAATTACATTCAAAACAGGTGACCTGGGGAAAATCGTCATAACTTTCTCTCTGAGAATCGGATTGAAATTTCGTAAGACGGTACAGGAAGAGGACGGACCATAGTTTCTTTTATGAATTTTTCAGATCCAAAGGTCGAAACAGTGACACGTGGCACTTCATACAAGTTCGCCCTTCTGGAAAGGTCTATAATCAGGTCATCTTGGGAGATTGTGCATAACTCTTTCTTAGAGAATCCAATTTAGATCAGACTAGTGGCATTGGAAAGAGGACACAGAGGGCTACTATAGACCACAATTTTAGAACTTAAAGATCCGAAAGTATAGAGTTACAGTCGTTTCAAGGTCGAGCTCCTAAAATCAAGAAAAATCAAGATGAGGAAGTTTGATGGCAAGGATCCGGTAAATTGGATACTTCATATGGAGCAATATTTTGATCTGCATGGTGTACAACTGTTACAAAAGGTATGTATTGCATCTTCATATTTAGAACCAGATCAATTTTTATGGTACAAAGGGCTTTGTTCTCGTAAACAACTTGTTAGGTGGTCAATTTTCATGGAGGAAATGATAACACATTATGAGGATACAAAGAGCAACACCTTCTTTAGAGCAACACCACAACAATTGGAAAGAGTAAAAGGGCTTTGTGACATAGTGGAAAGCAAAATTATGGATAGCAAGAAGCGTACCCCTCACAACTATAAATATGGAAGTGTTGTTTCTCCTAGCCTTCCACAATCTACAAGGGTTACACCACAACAATTGGAAGAAAAAAGAGAAAAAGGGCTTTGTTACAATTGTGATAGAAAATGCACTAAGGTCATAAGTGTTCTGAGAAGAAATTATTTTACATAGAATATGAAGAGGAGGAAGAAAAGGATCAAGAAACATCAAAAGAAGAAGATATACGCCAGGACCCCACCCTAGAGAAAGAAGAAATGAATCAAACCATATCTTGTAAAGCATTGGAAATAATTACCACTCCTCAAACTCTCAAGATAGAAGGACATATCAAGAAGAAAAAGGTGCAAGTAGTGAAAGATCACATCGAGAAAGAAGAAATGAATCCAACCGTATCTTGTAATTCATTGTTTGAAATTACCACTCCTCAAACTATCAAGATAGAAGGACATATCAAGAAGAAAAATGTTCAAGAAGTGAAAGATCACATCGAGCATCAAGAAATGAATCCGACCATATCTTGTAAAGCATTGGCAATAATTACCACTCCTCAAACTCTCAAGATAGAAGGACATATCAAGAAGAAAAAGGTGCAAGAAGTGAAAGATCACATCGAGAAAGAAGAAATGAATCCAGCCATATCTTGTAATTCATTGTTTGAAATTACCACTCCTCAAACTATCAAGATAGAAGGACATATCAAGAAGAAAAATGTTCAAGAAGTGAAAGATCACATCGAGCATCAAGAAATGAATCCGACCATATCTTGTAAAGAATTGGAATAAATTACCACTCCTCAAACTCTAGAGATAGAAGGACATATCAAGAAGAAAAAGGTTCAAGCAGTGAGAGATCACATCGAGCATCAACAACAAGTTCTCCAACTTTTAAAGGATAATGCCACTTTGGTGCAAAATCAAACAAAACAATAGGTAGATCAACATCGTAGTGAAATTTTTTTTGATGTAGGTGATTGGGTATTTTTACTGCTACATCTCAAGAAAGCTATTTATGAGAAGGAAATTTTGGTAATACTACATGCACTTAAAAAATGGCGACCTTACCAAATGGGAAGACTCTTCAAGGATGAGGATGTGGAAGCATTATTTTGTGCTATTTCTATTATCCAAACAGATTGTATAAACGAAGCAAGGGATGAATGGAAGAAGGAAAAAGAAGTATGGCCACTTATTCAAAAGTTGCAAAGATCCCAATTCAAACAATATTGCCAGAAATTGAAGAGGAAGGGAAAATCATATTGGAACCTGGAGCAGTTACAGAAACAAGAACCCGACAGCTACGAAATCGATCAATTTTAGAGTTTCTCATCAAGTGGAAGAACTTACTCGCTGAAGATTCCACAAGGGAGGACAAGAATTTTATACAGAAGCATCAAGAACTACTCAAGCGTTGAGGACAACGCTTTTTGAAGGAGAGGGGCATGTTAGGCCCCTATACTACTAGTGTAACCCCTTATGGTTATTAGTACAACCCACTTATTATATTGATGTACCCATGTAGTGCCCATATTGTTACTATTGTGCCCCATAGAAGCCCACTATTGTTATTATTGTGCCCTTACATTATTATTGTTATGTCGGCTATGATTATGTTATGACCCCTTAGACTCCTATATATAGAAAGGAGGTCTTTTCATTTGTATCATCCAAGAATTGCTCATTTATGTAATGTAAAGGAGTTTGCCCCCTCGAAGAGGCTAAATTCTAAGGCGTTGATCTATCTTTTCTATCTTTTCTTGAGCTGGTTTCATAACAGAAAGAACTGAATTTTCTCTTATGGGTGAAAGAGAAAGAAATCAAATAGAGGAAGAATTTTAAAAATCTCACATACAAAGTTAGAGATCAACAAGATCTATTGTACAAAATGGAGTGTACCTACAAAGAAGAGATTACATGGTTAAAAACTCAATTAGAGGAAGGAAAAAAAGTAAGGAAATAGTACGAGGAAAAGGAAGGTCAAAGTAAAAAGCTGCAGGATGAAGTGACATCACTAAAAAATGAAGTGAATGGAAAGGACACAACAACCAAGGAGCTCAACTATTGTGAAGGCCTTGAATATGTGGTTGTTTCTCTAAAAGAAGATCTAAAAAATTCAAATAAGTAGAATGAAGAACTACTCCAAGCATTTGAAGAACAAAAGAATGAAGTTCTCGAATTAAGGCAACAATTGGAACAAGGAAGAAGATTTGAAGAAATCATGAAGAAGTATCTTGAAAAGAAAGAGAAATATCAGGTTGAGGTAAATATCCTAAAAGGTAAATTAGAATAAAAGGTTAAACTTTTACAATTTCAAGATAGTACTAAGATTTTGGATGATATTCTTAGCAGTCAAAGGTTTCTTACCATAAAATCTGGTCTTGCTTTTCATGAAACTATTAAAGGTGCATCTTGCTCACAAACTGGAGCAAGGAACTCTAATACAAAATCTGAAATGCTCAACAAGAAGCTAAGAGGTCAACCCCATCAACAACCAAGGAAAGAAAATATTCAAAGAAAATATCCTAACTATGGAAGTGATAATTGGTTCTTTCCTCTAATGAATAATGTTCAATGTTGTATATGTAATAATTCTGGACATGTTGCAGTGAGATGCAGAAGTAGAATGATTCAAGCTAATAATCGTCACACAAAAAGATCATTAGCTTATAGGTACTTTAAGGGATATTGTTTTTCCTACAATTTGTTTGGTCACAAAGCCATTAACTACTATAGAGGGAATACGAAACATATAAGATGTTATTTTTGTAACAAGTTTGGGCATATAGAAAATGAATGCAGGAGAAAAATTTGGCCAACATAACAAAAGGAGAAAGCATCATCACACTCCAATGTATGGAAGAAGAAGGAAGTACATCGATAAATATGTTGCATAGATCAGTATACAAACAGAACAATCTCAGGAGAAAATGAGAGTACGAAATTTAACTGTTGTAATTCTCATACACAGTTATCATGAAGACAAGTTGCGTATATGCGTGAGTTCAAATATACATAGTCGCGTGTATGTTGGTTTGATGAAGACGTAGTGGGACAAACTCAGAAAAATGATCTTATTAACAAAATTATCAATTATATTTGATGTCTTGATGATTGATGACTACAGTCTGTGGATGTTATTTAGAAGTGATTTTGATCCTCATAAGTTGTTCATGACTTGATGTATATCTTATTGATGATGATGCCTTGATATTTCTTACTGATATATGCAATGGTCAGATCTGACAGTGAACAAGTGGCACAAGTTGAGGGGGGAATATGCTATGCTTCTAATAATGCGTTGTTGGCATTATGTTTTGAAGTATTTGGTCCCTATGTTTCTGAAGTGTCTAAATGATACATCATGCTATGCTATAGTCATGAGCTTCCTATGATGAAATCCCAGATGATAATTATATTTCTTGAGCCACATAGTTGTTATTCAGATTAGATTTATGGATGATTGTGATGCATATAATACATATGATATATTGCTTACATGGCGATCTTCATAAAGACAAGGAGAAGTACAAAGCTTGAGTACACAACTTCATTATTTTATGACAAGTCACTCAATTATTTCATGTTGTTGTCATCATGCCTTCAAAGGTCCATAAAGTTCATATGGTGTAGTTACGATACAAGATTCCTATAGTTCTTGGCTCTCACATGGTTGAGGATTGCTGATGTTGATGGTATCCGCAAAGCTTGACAAATTACTATGAGCTCATGGTTTTCTATATACATATTGCTACCTCATTGATGGATATACTTTATGGTCAATACATGGATGATTACTTAAGTTGCATTGTTGGTTGGACAAGAGAAGGTGATATTACATGTTTCATGAAGACATATCTATTCAGAGATATGGATTACTTAGTCACATAATGATGATGACTTCTTACTTTTTGATGATATGTTTGATACTCAGATATGTTGAGTATCATGGTTGATGCTTATCAAATGTGGATGTTTCCTAGTGATGATACATGGTTGATGTATTGAGGGTTATTGTGGAAAGATCATGCAGTTATTGATGATGATTCTATGATCATAGATGATGACTATGGTGTTTTCACATACATATGATATGATGTTAATGATTTTCTCTTACTGCTTGGAGATATGACATATCCTTACTTGATTCATGGTAGGTTACGAAAAGGATCTTTCTAATAAGGAAACGAAGCAAGTTGATCTTGATGAGATCAAGAGGATGAGTTGATATCTATATGCAACATACTTTGTCAAAGGTTGATGAAAATTACATTGTCATACCTTGGGAACTAACGTTGGACATACAAGGGTTGTTGGTCTAGATGTTGTTGACAGATGCTTATGATGCAGATCATACATGGTGACTGATAGTTGTTGATGACTATCATGGTCTTGTTTACATCCTTGGTCTTTGTTATAAATGCCATGTATATCATTCGATGTAAAGGTCATATAAAGGCCCATAATATGTATTTGTCTATCATAATATTTTAATGACTCCTTTTTGCTCATATGATGTAATATGTACCCCCACTATGCATGGGAAAAATGATGTAGTAATTTATATATCTCAATCATGTATAAACAATATGTATATCCCCACTTGGTTGGGTAGATGAGTCAAATTCGCTATATCGCCACTTGGTTATAGAATCATGTTATTCTTTTAGAAAATATATTTGTAGACTCTACATGTGCTTGGGGGGAGCATGAATGGTATAGTGCATCTCAGCATGTACAAAGGGGGAGTTTAATCAAAGAATTTAGCATGTGCCTAGGGGGAACATGATCAATGTTCATATTCAACTGTTCATCTATGAAAGTCTTCATTTTGGTCAACCCTTTACCCTTGATATCAAAGGGGGAGGGCATCTCGCTCTGCCCTTTTCCCTTGATGTCAAATCGGGAGAGTATTTTGGTGTTGCATGTTATGTATAACAGTGTCTACAACTTTCATTAATCAACACCTTCATGGTTGCCATCAAGTCCAAAGGGGGAGATTGTTGGCATTATGATACAAGTATTGTTTTTGATGGAAACTCACTCACAGCTCAATTTAGTTTTGGTAAAAGGCAACTCACAATACAACAGGTATATTTAGAGGTAACAGGGTAGTGTTATAGGAGAATAGGAAGATAGAACTAAGGTCTACTGATCAGAATAAAGAGGGTAAAGGAAAAGGCTAATGAAAAGCAATTTAAGAAGTATACACAGGTCCACTTAGTTAAAACATCGTATACATGTTGATCCATAGAACATAAAGACCATATACATATACACGCACCCCCGCAAGAGGAAAAGAGCATACATGTTGGAAAAAAAAGGTTTTGGTCCAACGTTTTGTTCCAAGGCATTCAGTCCAAGGTATTTGATCCAAGGTATTGGTTCGAGGTATTTGGTCTGAGGTATTTGTCCGAGGCTTTGGCCCGAGGTTTTGATCCAAGGTATTGGTCTGAATTATTTGGTCTAAGGTATTGGTCCAAATAATGGTCTGAGGTATTGGTCCTAAGTGGTTTTGCTGCAAGGTATTGAGAAAGGCCTAAAACTATATAAGGAGGAGAATATCAAAGGGATAGGGGCACAAGTAATGAATATCTTATGAAGTGTTAGATCAAAAAGAAAATATGCATGTTTTGGGTTTCTAATGTTTTGGTTGATCTAGACTAATTATGCACCTGAGCATTTGATGATGGATAAGATCTAATGATGGTTCAGGATCATAATGACTTATCATTATGTGATCTGATAATGGATGGGCTAAATTTGATTTTTAACACATGCTTTATCCTTTATATGTGATGATCTAGGTATGTCTGAAGTCGGGAATTGAAACAAAGTTAAAAGTAAGTATCTTCAGATCTATACACTCATTCACTTTGATGAAGGTATGCATACACACTGGTTTGGCCTTTCCAATTAGAGTATCCAAAAGAAAAGCTTGATGTTTAAGGATGAATGATCTATTAGATCAGTGCTGCTATTTTACTGCTATCTATCAATGAAGTATTCTTAGATCTGAAAGTAAAACTGAATGCATAAAGAGTTTGTGCCTCATTGATTAATTAATTGAGAAAAAACAGTGATACTTGTTGCTATCTGTTTATCAATCTGTAATATGACAGTAGATCTTCAGAATTACACTGATTGGTACAGTTTGTTTTTCAGAGGGTTTATGATTTAGTATCTTTGGAGGTATATACAGGTTGGGAAAATGGAAGTAGCGTATACATGCAGGTTTGCTTCATTAAAGAAGTGTATACATTTTGACAGATGCCTTTTGAGGTTACAGTTAGTTTTGGTTGATGATGCAGTGTTCTACGTTCAGATTTGTGTACTGGTTACACTGATCTATCTGTTCCCGTTGATTGGTTCAATTTGATTAAGCTTGAATGAATGGTTGATTCGGTTGTGTCAGAGTTTCAGTGATTATTTGATTTAGTATGTCAGAGGGTCTGAGTGATTGATTGATTCAGTTATAGTTGATTCAGAGATTGGTGATTGGTTTTAGTTATGTGAGAGATTGATGAGTGAGTTTTACTGATTGGTTTTCCTGGTTCTATTGTAGTGGTAATTGATTTTGAGCTTTAATGTTACTAATGGGTCCAGTGTGAAAATTTTGTGAAACATGGCCTTCATATTGTAACATTGTGTACCAGGAGTCTCCGGTATGAAAATTCATGAAACGCAGTCCTTGGAGGATGCTCAAGGTTGGAGCCTTCAGTGAGGAAGTTGAAGCTTCCTACCACTAGTGGCTAGTGATTTGATTAGGGGGTTGGAGCTCCCTTCTAGTTGCAACTGGAGAATGAGTGAAAGTTGTAGCCTTCTGTAGGTTGGAGCCTATGTACTAGTAAACATATTATCTAGTACAAGAGCTAGGGGGTTGTAGCTCCATTCCAGTAGAATCTTGAGAACATGGGAAGGTTTTAGCCTTTTGCAGGTGGGTGCCTGTATACTTGTATGAGTCTGCACCTATAAAATATTGTAAATTGATTTTCTTATTATTAAAAGAAGACAGAGATGACAGCAACAGGCAGTTTTCGCCCACCTTGGGTTTCCACCTTAAATATTGGTGTTCATGTGTATTGCTTATGTGTGATCGTTTATTTTTCTATTATAGCACATGGTTACTGTTTAATGTTTAATAAAGTACTGATGCACTCATTAAAGATCAACATATGATGAATTCACTGAATCATAACTTCACTGGATATACGTTGGTTTCCTTAAGAACAATTGTGTGCACAGGCGAGTTCCCTTCACTGAAGTAGCATATATAAATCTGATTATGGAAATAAGAAAGTTATTTATTTGATAATAATGATTCACCCTCCATCTCAGTAAGATTTCCAATAGTATATTCGGGTGTGTGTTTAATTTCCAGTTCAAGGGCATATGGATCAACACCTAGGGTGGAAGAGTTTAATTTTTCCATAAGTGTGGATGAACCAAAATGCTCAGACGAGCCAATAGTTGTGTTGCCTCTGGCTTTAGGACCACATTTTGCCCCTGTTGTAGGGGTCTTAATACCCATAGCCTAATTTTCCCTTTTACCCACAACATGTGCCTTTCTTAGTGAACTCTTTTTCTTTTTGCTATGTGGAGTGCTTTCTTTCACTAGAATTTGAAAACTATTATGATTAGGTTGAATATACTGCATAATACAAGTATGATGACTACCAAGCATATTACTCAATACTTTATTAATAGAACTGGGGGTACCTTGTCAACATATCATATTTGAATTTGGTAGATTGAGAGAATCAATTTTTCTTGGATTTCATTTATCCCCCTCTGTTTTAGTTTTTGTTGAAGACTCTGGAATGTCCTCATCTCCCTCAATCATCAATTTCTTTATGTCTTGGTGTTTTATCATCTACATGTATTTTTCAAATACCTAAATATGATTATGCTAAGGCCCTTTTCTCACTCACGAAAGAATTTTTCGTAGTACTTTTTCCAACTATTGGTGAACTTGAAGAGAAAATTGACTTCGCAACACAACTTTTTTCAGCTGAGAAACATGGAGACATGGGAATACTTTCCATATATTTTGTAGAAGAAGGAATATTCCTACACTTAAACACCTTATCGTGCTAAGGTTTTCCAGTGACTTTACTTGGACAGCAAGAAATAAGTTCACCTTCATTCTTCAATTGCTTTTGTTTATTTGAATTTGGCTTCTGTTGGGTCCCTATAATACTAGTGATTACCCCATTACTATTGTAGCTATACCCCTTATTAATATTTTTGTGCCCCTATTGCCCCCATATTTTTATTACTGTGCCCCATAGAATCCCTCTATTGTTATTTTTGTGGCTTTATATTATTATTGTTAGGTCGGTTGGATTATATTGTGACTCCTTAGACTCCTATATATAGAAAGGAGGTTTTGTCATTTGAATCATCCAAGAATTGTTCATTTATGTAATTTAAAGGAGGTTTCCCCCTCGAAGAGGCTGAATTCTAAGGAGTTGATCTATCTTTTCTATCTTTTCTTGAGCTGGTTTCATAACATTTGGTATCAGAGCTTTGGATTCTAGGGTTTCGCTGCTCCAGACAGGTCATCGTGGAATTTTCGCTATAACTTTTTTTTTGCGACATTTCAGAAGTTGCAAAAAAACCCATTTGAGAAGAAATTGCGCTAAACCTCGGGTCCAAATTTCAAAGCTTTTCGCGCTATATTTGCGGAGATATGATCTAAGGAAGTTGGTCTTTTTGCAGACTCCTGAATTACATTCCAAACAGGTGACCTGGGGCAAATCGTCATAACTTTCTTTCTGAGCATCAGATTGAAATTTCGTAAGAAGGTACAGAAAGAGGACAGATTGTAGTTTTCTTGTATATATTTTTCAGAGTCAAAGGTCGAAACAGTGACACATGGCACTTCATACAAGTTCAGTCTACTGAACTAGTCTATAATCAGGTCACTGCGGGAGATTGTTCATAACTCTTTCTTGGAGAATCCAATTTGGATCATACTAGTGGCATTGGAAAGAGGACATAGAAGGCTACTACAGGTCACAATTTCAAAACTGGATGATTCGAAATTACAGAGATACATCAGATTCAATATCAGGCTTCTACAAAGTGAAAAAAGGTGTGTAGTTTTTTTTTATAAATTTTTGCGTAAGCTTGGTTTGAAGGAATTCAAAGGGCATAGTAAAGCATTATTATCAGTAATTGATGCCCTGAGGAAAGAAAATGCAAACACCTAGTAAGAAACCTAAAAGCTCTAGCATGATTTATGAAGAAGAGGAAGAAATGCAACATGATATAGCAAAATTACGAGACCAAGTGCAACAAGTGTCACTTGCACAAAAAGGAACAAAATCTAAGATGGATGGTTTAAAGAAAGATGTAGAAGCTAAGATGGATGGTTTAAACAAAGGCGTAGAAGCTAAGATGGAATATCTGAAGATAGATTTGAAGACAGACATGGAAGAATTGAAGAAGTTGCTACAAGAAAGGGTCACTAATGGTGAAAGGGTAGTAAACGAAACTCATGATGAAAACAAAAGAAACGTTAATCATGATTCCATAGACTCTAATGTTGGATCGAGGACCCACCATATTCCAAAAATCGATATGAGGAAGTTTTATGGAAAGGATCCCGCAACATGGATATTACAGATGGAGCAATTCTTTGATCTCAATAATCTGCAAAACACACAAAAGGTACGCATGGCAACTTTATATTTGGAACCAAATCAGTTTCTATGTTATCAATGGCTTTTCTCTCGTAAACAATTTATCACTTGGGCAATTTTTATGGAAGAATTGATAGCACATTATGAGGATACAAAAAGCAACACTTTTTTTAGCCAATTGACAAGTCTCAAGCAAAAGGGTTCAATAATGGAGCACATTGAGGAGTTCCAAAAATTGAACTTAAGGGTAAAAGATATTCCAGAGGAGCATAGGATTGATGTGTTCATAGGTTCTTTAAAGGATTATACCCAAAATGATGTTCGCCTTTGGGAACCTGATTCATTAGAGAAGGCATTCAGATTAGCAAGAAAAATGGAAAGAAAAATTATGGCAACCAGGAAGCATACCACTCACAACTATAAAGACGGAAGTGCTGTTGCCCCTAGTCTTCCACAACCTATAAGGTTGACACCACAAAAATTGGAAAAAAAAAGAGCAAAAGGGCTTTGTTACAGTTGTGGTAGCAAATACACTAAAGGTCATAAGTGTGCTGAGAAGAAATTATTCTACATAATTGTGAAGAGGAAGATAAAAAGGAGCAAGAAAGGTCGAAAGAAGAGGATATACTCCAAGAAAAAAGCCTAGATGAAGAACAAATAAATCCGACCATATCTTGTAATGCATTGATGGGAATTACCACTCCTCAAACCGTCAATATAGAAGGACAAATCAAGAAGAAAAAGGTAATAGTGTTGATTGATTCAGGAAGCACCCACAATTTTATTCATTGTAAGGTAGCAAAAGAATTGAATTGCTTGCTATATCCAACACCAGAGTGTCAAGTGATGATTGCAAATGGAGGAACAATAAATTGCTCTGGAAAGTGCCATAATATCAAGCTATCCATGAGAGAATATGTATTTACTAGCCCAATGCTTTCCATTCCAATGGGAGGTGCTGATGTTGTACTAGGAGTCCAATGGCTACAATCCTTGAGTACAATAGCTTTTAATTTTCAAGAAATTTTCATCAAAGCTATTTATGAGAAGGAAATGTTTGCAATACTCCATGCACTTAAGAAATGGCGACCCTACCTAATGGGAAGACACTTCAAGGTAAAAACGGATCATGATAGCCTTAAATACTTTTTAGAACAAAGATTATCCTCTGAAGAGCAACAAAAGTGGGTCACAAAGATGTTGGGTTATGACTTTGAAATCATCTACAAGAAAGGGAAGCAAAATGTGGTGGCAGATGCACTCTCAAGAAAGGATGAGGATATGGAAGCATTGTTGTGCGCCATTTCTATTATCCAACCAGATTGGATAAATGAAGCAAGGGAATAATGGAAGAATGACGAAGAAGTGTGGGCACTTATCCGAAAGTTACAACAAGATTTCAGTACGTCTAATACATTTAGCTGGCAAAATGATTCGTTATGGTACAAAGATCGCTTATACCTCTATAAGAATTCCTGGCTAAAACAAAATATTCTTATGGAATTGCACACTTCTCCCTTAGGAGGGCACTCAGGATTTCTAAAAACTTACCACAGGGTTAAGAAGGAATTTCTTTGGGATGGCCTTAAATCAGATATTCAAAAGTTTGTGGTGGAATGTTTGGTTTGCCAACAAAGTAAAGTTGAAAAAATTAAGACACCGAGTCTATTACAACCTTTATCCATTCCAAGCCAACGTTGGGAGGAGGTTTCAATGGATTGTATCACAGGTTTACCCAAGTTTGAGGGAAAGAGTGTCATCATGGTGGTAGTTGATAGACTTACCAAGTATGCACACTTTTGTGCATTATCACATCCATTTAAAGCCAATACAGTTTCTACTGCATTTATGGAAACAATTCAAAAGCTACATGGAAACCCAAAGATTATTGTAAGTGACAGAGATCCCATTTTCATTGGAAATTTTTGGACAGAATTATTTTCTTGTCTTGGTACTCAGTTAGCTCATAGCTCATCTTATCATCCTCAATCTGATGGGCAAACTGAGATAGTAAACAAAGGTTTGGAAGGATATCTTCGTTGCTTTGTATCTGATAAACAGACACAATGGGTCAAATGGTTGCCTCTGGCTGAATGGTGGTATAACACTTCCTTCCATACAGCAACAAAAATGACCCCATTTATGGCACTTTATGGGTAGCAACCACCATCCATCACATGATATTTAAGAGAAAATTCTAAGGTTCAGGCAATGGAACATCACATTGAACATCAAAAAAAGTCCTCGAACTCTTAAAGGATAACCTCGTGTTGGCACATAATAGAATGAAACAATAGGCAGATCAACATCGCAGTGAAAGAAGTTTTGATGTAGGTGATTGGGTATTCCTACGGCTACAACCATATAAGCAAATTTCCCTCAAGTAAGCTAAGAAGGATAATAAATTATCACCAAATTATTATGGTCCGTACAAGGTGTTGCAAAAGATTGGTACTGTGGCATACAAATTTGAGCTTCCTGCAGCTTCTCGATTGCACCCAGTTTTCCATGTTTCATGTTTAAAGAAGGATAGAGGCGACAAGCTCCCAGTTCAAACAGTATTGCCAGAACTTGATGAGGAAGGAAAAATTATATTGGAACCGGAAGCAGTCACAGAAACAAGAGTTCGATAGCTACGAAATCGATCAATTTCAGAGTATCTTATCAAGTGGAAGAACTTATCCACTGAAGATTGCACATGGGAGGATGAAAATTTTATGTAGAAGTATACAGAACTACTCAAGTGTTGAGGACAACACTTTTTTGACGGAGAGGGGCATGTTGGGTCCCTATAATACTAGTGATTACCCCATTACTATTGTAGTTATACCCCTTATTAATATTTTTGTGCCCCTATTGCCCCCATATTATTATTATTGTGCCCCATAGAATCCCTCTATTGTTATTTTTTTGGCTTTATATTATTATTGTTAGGTCGGCTGGATTATATTTTGACTCCTTAGACTCCTGTATATAGGAAGGAGGTTTTGTCATTTGAATCATCCAAGAATTGTTCATTTATGTAATGTAAAGGAGGTTGCCCCCTCGAAAAGGCTGAATTCTAAGGCGTTGATCTATCTTTTCTATCTTTTCTTGAGCTGGTTTCATAACAGCTTCTAACATTCTTTATCTGACAAGGAATCAGAATCATCACTAGTATCAAATTCATCCAACACATACTTTGGCAGTCCCACTAACATATTCCTTTTTGATTCCATGCCTAAAAACCATGGAGATCTGTGTCGATACTAGAATAAGATGTATGCCTGCTGCTTAATAACAAAATCACCATTAACCATTATTACCTAAAAGAAAACAAAGAGACAACACAAAATCATCGTACACAAAATAACCTACTAAAATATAATCATAACATAGCTAAGAAGTCAAGAAGTTATTCTTAATTAATAAACATTGTATTTAGAAATCTAGTTTCTTTAGATTATACGTTGTACAACACTTTTTTCTATTCATCCAAGCAATTATATCATAACATATGTCATGCAGTAGAAATATATGGTACATAAAGTAAAAATAAATTTTTTGTTAAGAAAATAAACTTAGAAAAGAGCTTTGAAAACTATATGTTTATGATCAAATATTTAATTAGTTTCACAAGTAACTAGTTGGAGTTAGAAAATAAAAATCAATGATAGGGAAAGAACAAGACAATGGCCAAAGTCGTTACTCATACAAGTTACAAGTAAAGCTACAGTCACTATTTCCATTGTAGATAATTGAAATTCGAGTAGTGGTCTAACAATTAGAGCTTATCAGTAGGGAACACTCATCAAGACTATCATTTTTTTTGCATGGTATGTCATGTCTCTTAATCCAGATCAGATATCTTATTATTCTCAAGTTCTACCTTTCAAGTACTAATTTTTGCCTCATCCTTTACAACACAATTCCGTCACCCCATTTGATTTTGTTTTGTCAAAAGAATTCATAGGACCTTCCTATCATCTGTTTTACATCAATCAATAACCATCCATTAATGATATAAAGAATAAAAGATATACAACAAAGGCCAAAGATGCACTTGATATATACCAATGTTCCAAATGGACTCATTGACCTTACTGGTGGAAAGAGCTCACCCTAAAAAAACAACATCCACATAGGATTTAGAAAACTTTTTAAAATCAAGCTCCCATCAAACCAATCAAAATATGAATGACCTTTTAATCAATGTAATCTCTAAATTAAAATACAAGTGGCCTAGAATTGAATGTTATATCATCCATGTCAATTAACTGACGTTCGGTGACTTGTGAGAAATACAGGCCATGCATATTGTATTAGTGAAATAATTGATCTGATAAAGCTCAGAATCAACTGGATGACTTACAACTAAGACACACAAATAAATTAATTTCAACTAAGACATGAGGTTTCCTTTCATCCCTATTGTTAGAAAACTCTTCTTTACATTACAAATAATGAAATTTTTTTTCATACCAGGTGTAACTGGTATTGTAACATTAACCTCTGATAGAGACTGTGTCCACGACTACTTTTGAAGATTCACTCAATTACCAACATTTGGAGCTAGATAGGATACATGCAAAAACCACCAAAAATAAAATGAAATATTCATCCTTGTAAAAAATGGGGAGAAAAAAAAACGCAAACTAAAACAAACTGTAGGACAACTCATTACTGCAACATGATTATCTTGTCATGAAAAATAAAAAATGAAATAAGGAGAAACATAATTTTAGCCACAGATTGACAATCATTTCCTTTTTGATATTCTATGAGAAATTGATGAAAACAGTAAGCTAAAGATTGTCAACATCAAGAGTATAGTCAAACATAAAGAACCGTTCCAACAAAAATATAATTCTAAACATAAGTGTCTAAACCATTAACAGGAAAATGAAATATACATCCCTGTAAAAGAAACGGAAGGAAAAAAAATAATATACATATTGAAACAAATTGTAGGACAATTCATTCCTACAACATGATTATCTTGTCATGAATAATAAAAAATGAAATTAGGAGAGACACACTTTTAGCCACAGTTTGACAATTATTTCCTTTCACATATTCTATGAGAAATTGAGGAAAACAGTCAGCTAAAGCTTGTCAACATTAGGATTATATTCAAACATAAAGAACCTCTTCAACAAAAATATAATCCTAAACATAAGTGTCTATACAGATAAGTATTTACTATTTATTGAGGACGTTGTATTTATGAAAATCTAAAAGTCAAATCTTTTAAATAACACAATTTATGGTACAACTGTCTTACCACTATAAGCTGAGTATTTACTAAAATCCATTCACGAATTTCTTCAAAGTTCAAAGAATTAACATGTAGCCTAAATAAGGTCAGATTTGAAAAGGAGATAACCCAAAGATGTAGAGTATATATCTCATATTTATATATCCTAATTTCCATATATTCAAATGACACTTTTTAGCATACTATTGTGAATTCAACCCAAACTGCTAAAAATATTGATGTTTTTTATTCTAATATAGAATTTTTATACATGCATTTATTTAAACGCTTGGCTTGCAATCTCAAACCTATCTAACGATGCACATAATACGTTGTATTTTTAGTGTTGGTGTGTGAACAATGTTATAAGAACACTTCTAGCTATAGAACAAGCATTTCATTCTTGCCTCTGTTGTATGATATGGACATTTGTCCTTCGAACATGGTTATGAGACATAGAACCACTTTCACCCTTAAGATAACATGTGTTTGTAAATGCATGGTGAACTCTATTATCACAAATATGCTTTTAGTTTGGTATTGGATTCTCATACTAGTGCCAGGTTTAAGGGTTCCAAAAACATTAGATTTTAACTATACGATATGGTTCAAGCTAGGCTTCAGGACAAAATATTTTTTAGGATTTTTCATGTTTGGAACCTCCAAATCCATGTCTAAGAAAACTCAAGTTAAATGGAAACAATGAGTCTTGTTGAGGAAGAAATTACGATATGTTGGGTTAATGGGTCTAGGGATTATTAAGGGAAATAGAGAGGTTGTTATTGGGAATCCTAGAAAATCCCAATCTTTCTTTTAAGCCCTGAGGATGTGGTTGACCCACTTCCCAATCAAATTGAAACAATGTTGGATAGTGGTTCCAACCTCATTGGATTTCATATGAACAAAGTATAATTTAGATACCATTCAAAATTCAACAGACTTAATAGCTTTCAAGATTTTAGGAATGGTAGGATTGCATGTTTCCATTGGATTATGTCATATATGAGAGTATGGAACTTGGATTTAATGAAAAGAACCAAACCCTCTATGTACCTGTATGTTTTTAACATTGTAGCATTGATTATTGAATTCCTTTATCATGACCCTCGTAAAGCAAATGTATCCTTCACTTAAGCTATCCATCATCATGCTATACATCATCATGGATGTGTGATTCTGGTTTCATTGTGTTTGAGCCTGAGGAAGCCCCAAGCTTAAACAGGGCCCTTTTCTAGTTGTAGATGAACCTTGAACTGAATCTATTTTTGAGAATCAAATCCTGAAGTTAGGTCCCTCTGGATCCACATCTCCATCCTTTGAAGGCCCTTATCGATATTCTTCTTCTATTTGGGAGATAAAACCCTCTCATGCTAGTAAGGTGATTGAACCACACTAAAAGTGATACTGGATGAAAACCTACATCTGTCATATCCACTTTATCACTCCCTCCTATTGACACATAGCTTGGACTCAGGATTGACTTGGAAAATCCAAGGAGAAAGAGCCTGACTGAGACTTGGGAGTAACTCATGGAAGATTCAACATAAAACTAAACAAATGAAAAAATACTCACAATATACTCAAATTTAAAATATGTAAAATAATTCATTCCATGATAAATCGACTTCATAAACATCAAAATAAATGATAATGTAAATAACTTTTTATTAAATAGAAAAATATGGAATTTTGGATTTACTTTAAGGTTTATATACATTATCGTACAAAGTTCCAAAATATGCGTAGGGTCGAAACACCACGGACCGCGAAATGTAGTATGAATTAAGAAAGAAATGTAAACCAACTGTCGAACATATTATCCTTTCTGATCTTCATTAGATTCTTGAAAGTGTTCCGAATATTGATGTAAAAAGAGATTATATTATTATACAATTATAACTCTGATGAAAAGCCTCCTCCACATGAAACCAGATTTTTAGAGGATACTAATGACTTTTTATTCTTGGTTCTTATCTCTAGGTTGGCTATCGCATAAAACTTGAAAAGAAGTTTAAGACTCTCCTAGTACTTGCAACTTTGGTAAATTGGATTGAGTATCAGCAAACAGTGAAGACAACTTCCCCCAACCATCTGCCATTTTTTATTTTTCTTGTATCCCTTTGCAATCATTGTCTTTATAATGTTTGACGAAGAGGTTAATCGAGTCCAACTCTTCTTTTACTCGTTTCCATTCTCGTGCATAATTTATGTTGGTTCTTTATAATTGGCATTCATCTTTTTCCTTTCTGTTTCCTTGACAACACTCAAACCATGTACCACCTAGTAAAAGATAAACATCGAGCCCTGATAAAAGTTTCCACACAGACCAACCTATGCCCTCAAAACCTTCCTCCTTACAAGTTCTGGAGCCTTGTGACATACCTCCGAACAGGTTAGTTCTTTATCGATATGTTTTACAGAAATATTGAAATCTCCTCCATGGAAGCATTCAAGCAAGTAGATGTCATTATCCTTATGAGGAAGGAAACTTCCAAGATTTAAAAAGCCTAATGGTCTAGATTCATGAAACCCTCTAAAATCTTAGAAGAAAGATCCTACTATGTATCTGTCTCACCTTGCATCTCAAAAACATCTCCTAAAGCGTGAAAACATGAATTCTATTCACAAAATGCACAACGCTATTGTCAGATATTAGTGAAGAAAAATGGAGGGTTTACAGTGTATTTACAATGTATAAGCCATATATTTTCTGGAAACCATTGTGCATCGATTTTAGGATTTGGGAGTTTCTCTTTGTCCTTTTTTCCAATTTAAAATTTATAATAGTGGTTGATCATGGGATCTATCATTAATGAAAGAAAGAATTTTGATTTTGCAGAAAATTACTACCAAAATCATGAAATGGCCAGAAAATATTTATGAGGTATTTCTAGCCCTTATTCCAGACTTTCCTCTCCCAGAAACAAGTCTCATCAGTTTTTCTTGTACATATACTAGACTACTAAAATCAACTTGTATCTTTAAATTAGATTTATTGGATGCCTTAAGATATGATCTTTGTTTAAATTATCAGTGTTTTTTTTAATGGCTGGTTTCTATTTCAATTTATTTGTGTGTTTCCCTAATGATAAGGTTCCCATCTGCCTTGCTTCACTTACAAAGTTTCACATGCGATAGGAATAATATTTTATGCCACTTTTTGTCAATGAAACTACTAATAAAATGGATAATTATAACACTAATGAAGGAAATAAGACTTTTTGGTTCTGACCTGGGGGTCTTGTCCTCCTTTATTGTAAATTTGTACACTATTTTTAGGTTTTTTGAAATAGAAGGATCCATACTTGCCTTAACAAAAAAAGAAGGACATAACACGTTAACTCAATGACACCATTAACTAAAAAAGAGATAGCACAAATAGAAGAAGAAGTGTCATGTGTACCCAAGGAGTTTCTACTGAAGAAGAGGAAGAAGAATACTTTAACTCATGTTCGACTCAATCCATGGAGAACCAACATGAAGAACAAATTCCCACAATGTTGAGTGGAGGTGGGGTATCTCCTCCATCTTCTTCAAGAAATTCCTTAGAGAGTCCATATTCGAAAATGAAATCCAATGGCAAGGCAAGCACTTTAAGGTGTCAATCTGTTGAAGTAGAGACCTATTTTATGCCTACGAAAACCAAAGCCTCCACTATCCTCATAGAGTTGATATCTTTTGGTGAAATTGCTATCAAAGATCACAATTTTGTTATGGTTTCTCACTCCAAGTCACAGGTTTCTTGTGATGAATATTGATCACAATCAGGTGTAGTTTTGTCTCGGACATCTGGTGTCAAGGGGGTTACAGTTGGAAATGAGCTAGAATGTATCCTTGATGGTCGATACTTTGTGCAAGTTGTAGTCAAAGATAAAGAGAATTTCAGTGGTAGCATTTTTGAGGCTAAAACTGAAAAAGAATCTGAAGGAGGAGAACCCACTTTAAAGGGATGTGCTTCCTATAGCGCAGACAGAAGCTCCAAGTTAGATTTCCCTGAGAGATCAAATAAAGAGGAAAGTGGTGGAATTCGAGCCAAATCAATCCCCAAAAATATCAAGCCTTTAAAGAAGCAATGACCCAGGAATAATGCCATGAACTCTCCATCCAAAGGGTTAAAAGTGACCACCACACTCAGAAGGTTATACAATGGAATTTCTACTAGCACGGAACATTAGAGCATGGCATTAGTGCTAGTAAAGGCTCAAATACACTTTTTGACAAAGGAGCTCAAAGATCAAACTCATTCAAAGAAGAACCAAATATAATCAAGGGAGATGAAAGGTAGCCTTTAATATAAACTACAACAAATGAATCACAAGTAACTTGCAAGAATGTAGAGGAGGGAACCCAGCAAAAAACTGATCTCATGCAACATTAGCAAGAATACATTACTTCTGAGATCACAACCAAAATAGAGGAGAGGCCAAAGTATTCTAGACATCCCATTCTATAAGGTTAAAATGCTTAACTTGATGCTGGAGATCTATATTAGGAAAGTTTAATGCCCAAAACTAACTCAATCCACTTCCTTAGAGTGACTGACAACTAAAATATCCATACCAAGAGAAAGTAGGATCACTATAGAGAAAAATAGTCTCCAACGCCATAGGCAAATATTGTGTGTGCGTAGAATGATTCAATAAAGTTTCAACTACCAAAATAGAATAGCCACTGGTGACAACAGGGGTATGAGATGTAAAATTTGTCGCATGAGGAGGAAATCCTATCTTACTTTCAAGAGACAATTTTCTCTATTCTCATCCTGTGATGTAGGAAATGTTCCCTCTATAGATAGAGGCAACCCCTCTAGCCCTAGAGTGGGTCTAGTCACAGCAAGACAAAACAACAGCTAATTTCCTTAAACAGTCATTGTTGAAAGAGACTACCTCAAACCGGTGTTCGATGGAGCTTTCGTTGCGCCACTTCAACTATTTTTTCCTTCTCCTCAATGAGAAATTCACCTGAAACAACACTAGAGAACAATAGAACACGTAACAGAGTACAAAAATGATCTATTTACTTACAGAGTTAAGAAACCATAAGCTATCAATTATATTTTACACAAGACATAGGAAACCACCATTGATTGTATTAAAATGAATAAAAGCAAAGCTTACAACCAAGCCTTGACGTCACAATCTTCCTCGAAGGGTCCAACTAGTATGCTTTTTGAAGCATTCACTCTCAAAAGGATCTCCCAAGAGGCTGATAACTTTCTCTCTCACTTAAAAGCACTAGTACAAGGCTAAGGCAATTCACAACCGATTGCTATACTATCACCAATTCACACTACAAACTATCAATCTCACACCAAAGCTAGCTAATTTTCACCATACCAAATAACTAGCCAATCATAGCAATAGGGAGTGTTTTTATAAGAGGAGGAGCCTCCATAAATGAGGAAGAGGTAGCTTATCCTCAAGGGAGGTTTCTCAAAAGGTGGAACCACCATACCAAAGGAGGAAAGGAAAACTTCCTTAACCCAACAACTAGTTCCAGAACCTCGCAGAAGCATTATGTTAGAACTAATTCGCCATATATGGGTCATCGCGAGTCAAAAATTGGGACTCAGAGATGATGTCACGGGGAAACAATGTATTCAGAGCTATCGTGGCAAAAAATATATTGACGACTTGTGACAAGCCCTAAAATCCGACCATTGCAGAGAAAAGATGTACCCCTCCAATAATGTCATGACATTCTAGTTCATTACAGAGAATCGTCACAAGCAGGATAAGGTTTACTTGCGAAGATCTTGAAACATGGGTAAAAGGGTCAATATTCACGATTAAGGAACACTTATTAATATTCTTGAATGATTAGGAAGATGTGGACACATTTATTTGATGTATGACAAAGTGGAGATGTCACTCACAGATTGACTTTATTAGACATCAGGGGATATGAGGCCAGTGAAAAATTACTGTGTAACAAATGCCCTCTAAAGCATGAAGGTCGAGAGGGTGGGAGGGGTGAAATGCTTTACAAAATCATAACCGAACTGGAACACCATTGTTGAAAACCTGCAAGCACAAGTACCATTGATATCTTTGACAGTGAAATACATGTAGTTTGGGCATGGGTGCAGCCATCCAAAAGACAGATAAAACATTGTCAGTGGTATGGACGTAGCCACCCAGTCGATAATACCATATAAAAACAGATGTATGGTCGCAACCATCCAATCAAAGAGTTATGTATGCAATCATGAACCAATCCATGCAACCCGAACTTATGTAATCTTAGTTTGGGGTCTTGAATCCCAACCGATCATAGTACAATTTCTAATATGCAAATAGATGTGCTGAAGTTGAGAATACTAGAAAATCACTTGATTACTGGCCAAGGAGGTAAACCATTAACAAGCGCGAGAGAGACCACCAGTAATGTCAATAGTTCTCAAGGTACTGCTAGTACAATCCATAAAGTGTGAAGAATGATTCAGAGTCGAACACTCATGGAATCACCTGATTGAAGACTGATAATGCAAGTTTGTCATTGAGTGTGAATAACTTTCCATTGAGGCATGCAAGCTCCAAGGTACCAAAAGGAATCTCTAGATCGACTTCCTGGATAATGAGTTGATGTCGACAGGAAGCAACCTATCACAAGAGGGCCATAATGTTTCCCACATCAATGACACGAGACAAGGAACAAGATGAAGATGGATGAAATAGAGAATCAGAGGAGGGCATAAGGGTGCAAACTATAGAAGGATTAAACTTTTGAACATATCGGCGACATGACTCTGGAATATGGCAGCATTTTCGTACTAAGGGATCAGAGGTCTGACGGAGACAACAAGGATCAAATGGAATGAGGAAAAATGATAAACCCAAACCTCGGAAGGCTAATGACGATGTGAGGATATCCCAAACTCGGCAAGAAGAAAAAGTGTCGATGTTCAAGAGTGAATAGCTGGTGTAGGTAACCAATGAAAGATTTCCAAATTTCCCCCACCATTGCTGGTGAGTAGCTCAATTATTTTTGAAAAACAAGCTTGAAGGGGATAACATATGCTTCTGATATAAGTTTTTCCTTTGGACAAATCCAACCTAGTGAAATTTTAACAAGCCTTGGGGGGAGAAGCTCGAGTCTCATCATGGTGACGAGTCCAATGTCGTCAGGGTTTAACGAGTCCAACATAGGTAAAACTCGAATTTTTTTCATGTTTAGAGAGTTTGAAAAGGACATGGAAAATAAAACTCCAGAGGGGCCCTTTTTGTAAATTTGTGTCTCTCGAGCCCGAAAAGGTATAAAATGATACTCAAGAGAACCGCTTGATGATTTTGGTCAAGGAATACTTTTCATAAATAGTGTTTCCAGTCTGAAAAAGTAAAAAACTTACTGGAGACACGATGTTTCGTAACCGAGAATGAGCTCAAAACGACAAGATCTCAGCCATATTCGTTTTTAAATGGTCAGAAAAGAGCTTGAAAGGAGACCCCCCATTTTATTTCTTTTACAAGTCAAAAAGGAAAAAATACTTGGCAATCTCTTCATTTTTTACGAGTCAAAAAAGAGCTTAAAGGAGGCTCATCCTAGAGGAACGAGTGGTATAAAGGGTAGCAATTGGTTCTGCCAATGGTGGAATTGCTCAAAACATGTAATGGTCAAGAAGCTAGCTGATAAAACCGCTCATTGCTACGGTCCCTCAGGAAAGGACAAATAACCAAGTGAAAGCATACGATTGGCCAAGGAGATGGTGGCGATGGAATGAAACAACGAAGGCGCATGTAGTAGAATTTAGTGGATAAAAACGGAAATCATGAGATGTAAATCTAGTGTGGGTTCATTTTTACACAAGCTTGAACCATGGAGAACTTTTCTTGGATTCGGTTTCATGTTTACTCAAGCTTGAAATGAAAAAATATGCTTCTTATAAGTTTAGATGCCCGCAGCATAATGACTCAATCGAGGTACATGCCCCCCAAGATTCATTGCATTCAACTAGGTGGATGTAATGAAGGTTCACTTTCAAGATCCAGGAAAGACTCGACTGGTATTTTACGAGATCTTAATCAAAGACTTGATCGAGAAAAGGGAGTTGCTTCATTTTTTTAACGAGGTTGACATAGTGAAAGAACTATCCTCAAGATAGTTGTTTCATTTTTTAAGGAGGTTGACACAAGATCAAGAACTCTCCTCAAGATGCCTTGACTCATTTTTTAACGAGCTTGACACAAGACAAGGAACTATGCTCCATACTCCTTGTTTCATTTTTAAACAAGGTTAACATCAGATCAAGAACTATCCTCGGACCCTTGTTTCATTTTAAAGAGCTTGACACAAGACGAAAACTATCCTCAAGACTCCTGTTCACGGGCCGTTCGAAAACTTGACTCCAAAGATTTCTTCATTGGAAGGAAGAACCATGCTCCTGGGAGAATACATGTCAGTGGGCACCAATGACAAATCGTGTTCCAATGCCACCAGTACATGATGTATGAGACCATTTACATGATCATCAACAGATGCAGAAATGGAATGGGTAGCCACATAATTGACTTGTGGTGGGGAAGGCACTGCTTATGGACAAGAACCAAGAGGGGATGATGGTGATACAAGAAGCACCAGGTGGCTAAAGAATGACAATTTATCTATAGTCACCATTCTTCCATTGTGTGGAAAACAGACCACATGGAAAAGCAAAGAAACAAGAGCCCCCATTGCGTAAATATAATCATGGTCAAGGAGAAGACTAAAATATACACCTTGGACAACCATCACGTCTATACAGATGAATTTACCTCCCAAAGTAACAAGGAACTTTGGAAGGATCCCTAATGGTTGACGAGTTCCTCTGTCAAAAGTGAACAGACTCTGATTGTTAGGCACAAGCTGTGGGGAACCCAAATCTTGCCAAGTAGTGGAAGGCATGATGCTAACAGATGCATCTTGGACCAAGAGAGTGCCAGGCACTGCCTTATTATAGCCATGTATGGTAATCTGGAAAGGCACATAGGATGGAAGGCGGAAAGTAGTCAAGTGACTCTAGTCAAAGGAAACAACCAAAGTACTTGGCGGGCAAGGATAATTTTAGGGGCGAATGTTCGCCCTTTGGCGAAATTAAGGGGTTTTAAATTTTTAGTGGGCGAATATTTTGTATCATAGTACATTTTTACAAATCACCTCAAATAGCCCACCTTATTTTAAGGGAGAGGGTAAAAAAGGTAAATTTAGCCCTTGAAATTAGGACTTACAACTTTCCATTCGCCCATTTTCAAGAATAGGTTTTATTTAAGTGAATTCATTCGCCCATTTTCAAGAATAGATTTTATTTAAGTGAATCCTATGGGCCAAAAACCATATTTATAAAAGAGGTATGGTAAATTAATAAAAATACAAATAAATGAGAGGTATGGTAAATAAATAAAACATTTTTTATATTTACTCCATAAGTCACCTTATATACATGTAAGGGTGTAAACAAATAAAAATATAAGTAACGTGGAGGTATGGTAAATAAATAAAACGTCTTTTTATATTTACTCAAAAGGTATGGTAAATAAATAAAAATGTAAATAAACTAGACCTATCGTAAATAAATAAAACCTATTTTTATATTTAGTCCATAACCCTCGTTATATTTATGAAGGCTCAAGAAAGAGGTTTTATTTAAGTGAATCCTATGGGCCAAATACCATATTTGTAAAAGAGGTATGGTAAATTAATAAAAAATATAAATAAACTAGAGGTATGGTAAACAAATAAAACATTTTTTTATATTTACTCCATAAGTCACCTTATATTTGCAAACAATAAAAAAATGGGTTATATTTAGGTGAAACCTATGGCCAAAATACTATGGGACAAATACTAGATTGTTATTAATACCATGCAAAAAACCATTATTAACCCTAATATTAGAATTAATAAAAATAAAAATGGCACATGGTATTGACCCATGGTATTCACCTGGAATGTAGCCTATTTAAATGGGGGAATTAAACCAGCATGTAGCCTATGCTAAGATTCACTAGGACTTTACAAAGTTTTATTATTTAGTGAAAGACTCGCCAAGATCTTACAAGATTTTATAATTGAGTAAAATATTCGCCATGCCTGGTGAGAGATTCGCCAAAAAATTATATATAC
The DNA here is from genome assembly GCA_031772625.1 of Pinus tabuliformis. Taxonomy (NCBI): domain Eukaryota; kingdom Viridiplantae; phylum Streptophyta; class Pinopsida; order Pinales; family Pinaceae; genus Pinus; species Pinus tabuliformis. Next base: position 1,159,218,927 of record CM062817.1, on the reverse strand, counting down.
ATATTATATTATTGATAAAATTGCCTTCCATTTTTCCTATATACCATGGAGATTCGCCCATTTATTATATTTATAAATTTAGGGGGGGTTCTTAAAATTTTCCCTGTTGGCGGGGGTATCGTATGATTGCCCCCATGCTCTACAGGAACCGAAGAAGGACTCTCTTAATCAGCTGTGATAGGATGGTCATTCTCGAACTCAGGAGAATCTGACGAGACGAGAAGAACATGAGCGGTATAATCATGATGTTTTTCAGGAACAGAGTGAACAACTGGTGGTGAACCCAGGTCGACACTCATTCTGATCAATAGTTAGTCAGGAAGAGGCTAAGCACAGCTAGGCTCGGGAAGAGGAGGATGGACAAGAGAAGAATGCAAAGCAGTCTCTTTGTTAATTGGGAGAGGGTCTGAGGAAAGCCTCTGATAACCAACTAGGAGTGGAGGTGAAGGAGCTGTAAGACTTTCCAAAATGGCAGAAGCTTTATTCATGAGCGGACAAAGGTGAAGGAGATGGTTTCCTTCACATAGCCTATAGGGAAATCAAATCTTCCCTTTCTTCTTACCATTGCCAGTTGAGGATGGGACATTGACATGAGCTTTAGAGGATGATGAGGGACAAGCCAGATCGTGAGACCATGCTTCTAAGATCCTAGGAATACTAGGAGAATCAGAAAGAAGATGGTCAACCTTGCACAATTTACAAGGAAACTTAACCTTCCATGGAGGATCAAAAGGTGTCCTGACATAAGATGTACTCGAAGCAATAGCTGCATGGGTGGCCTCTCACTTATCCAACTTCTTCTTCTTCTTCTTCTTCCTCTTCTTCTACTTAGCCTCCTCGTTACTGGATCTGGAACTTTCACTAGGCGAAGTAGGAGAGGAGGATCAAGAAATAGGGGAAGAAGGTGAAGGCTCGACCTTAGAATCATCATGACATGATTCAAACGAAGGAGATGGTGGAACAGGGGTCATAATGCTCGGGACCACTGATGTCAAAAACAACCAAATGGGCAAACCGATGGTTAACCCGGGCAAAGACAATGTTGCCATATACGGAGCACTGATATTTCCAAAAGGAGGAAACAGACCAGGATTCCCATCTAGGGGAAGACCTTGACTGGTAGACTCAAGGAATGTGGCCATCACAAAAAACCTTGAAACACACTTGTAGTGTAACCAAGAACTCTAACTGTAACCAAGAATATTTCGTGGGCAGTAAATATTATGACACAGGAACACAACTTGACCTTTTCATGTTTTAAGAGTAGAGAAAAGGATGAAAGGTTACTCTATTGCTTTCGAGGTTTAATGAGACTGAAAGGACAAGTGCTTTGATGATCTTTTTTCTTTTAAGGAGTCGAAAAGGAATGAAAGTGATTGCTCTGGAGTACTAGACAAGAGGTTTACTAGACAAACCGCAAAACTGCATATACACCTTGGTGACCAAATGAAAGAGAAATGACCAAGGACTCTCAGTACAGAAGTAAATCTTCCCGAATGTTGTATTCGATGCATTACAGTTTGTAAGGCAGTGGACTTGACTTCCTATGGATGATAAGATGATAACCTAGTGGGGTCTCCCAATATATACTCGACTGTACGGGGAGCACAAGTCTGTACTAGCTGCTATTGAATCACAGAAGGAGAAATCACCCGACCTTAGCAAAAACAATAGTGACTAGGTGTAATCACGGCGGAGCACGTCTCTAGGCTAGAACTCTAGATAATGTGCATTAAGTTCCAATGCATTGTTAGGTTTATTCAATTGATTTTAAGAGTTAATCTTGTATTAAGTTTCGGTTTTCAGACCCTACCGAGTGTATTTCAATCATTCCTAGGATTCAGCGACAATGAGTAAAGCACCATTTGTTTCAATGAACAACTACCTACAGGAGGGTAAAGAGTTCATTTCCAAGTGAATGAAAATCAAGACAAGCAAACGAAACACTAAGAAACACAATGCATCAATACACTTATCTCACAACTACTAATGAATGATTTAAACTTTGCTTCCTAATTTCTCAATCATACAAATTTAGTAATGCAAATGTACTTTCACTTTCATATGCTGTATAAATGCAATATTTTTTATTTTTGGAATTTTAATGACAAACAAGTAAGTGTAAACCTGATTGATCCGAAAAAATGTGATCTATGTTTGATATTGTGGAAATCAAATCAATATGAGGAAACGGTTCAGCAACCAAACACTAAAGACCAATCATAAAGAAAACAAGTAGTAAAATAGCCTCAAGCAAATCAATCAGATAGTTGTCAGTGAATCTTGGATGAACGGTAACCCAAAAAAACTTCTTGATGAAACCCTTAACAGAGCTAGGTCACGTGGTCTGAAAATACAAGATTCACTCAATGAAACCAAAGAGAAGGTGGCTTAACCTAAAGTAGTCAAAACAAACTAATAAGAGACAAGAGATAGTAGGGGATAGGCAGCACTAGTTGATTCAGGAGGTAAATTTGTAAAAACAACTTGTACATGAATTGTTGCAAGCCTATAACTAAAAACTTGAGACAAAAAGCAAATCGTCGCAAGAAAAAAGCTAGAAACTGGGCGACGTTGTCACAGGGGTACACCTTTCTTCTGCGACGGTCCGATTTCAGGAATCGTCACAAGTGTAAAACTAGTTATCTATGATGTGCAGGTTTACTAAATAGGATAGGTGCGACGTCATCGCAGCTATTAAACTATAAATGGCGATGATCTCAATTAAGAGAAAAACAAAGTAAAAACACCTGAAGGACACCAGACTAATATTTCAGATAGTAATAGGAACTCCTAGATTGACCCAGGTAACCCAAAATACTGATGGCTTAGCCCCAAAATCAAGAAACATTATATCAAAAACAAAATCAAGAGCAAACAAGGGAAAACATACAAAGGAGTCCCTCGTGGAGTCGCCAACTTGTGATGTAGAAAATGTTCCCTCTGCGGACAGAGGAAAACCCTCTAGCCCTATAGTGGGTCCAGTCACAGCAAGATAAAACAACAACTAATTTCCTTAAATAGTCATTGTTGAAAGAGCCTACCTCAAACCGGTGTTCAATGGAGCTTTTGTTGTGCCACTTCAACTATCGTTTCCTTCTCCTCGATGAGAAATTCAACTAAAACAACACAAGAGAACAACATAACACGTAACAGAGTACAACAATGATGTATTCACTTACAGAGTCAAGGAACCATAAGCTATCAAGTATGTTTTACACAAGACATAGGAAATCACCATTGATTGCATTAAAATGAATAAAAGAAAAGCTTACAACCGAGCCTTGATGTCGCAAGCTTCCTCGAAGGATCCAACCAGTATTTTTCTTCAAGCATTCACTCTCAAAAGGATCTCCCAAGAGGTTGATAACTTTCTCTCTCACTCAACATCACTAGTACAAGGCCAAGGTAATCCACAACCAATTGCTATACTATCAGCAATTCACACTGCAAACTATCAATCTCACACCAAAGCTAGCTAATTTGCACCATACCAAAAAACTAGTTTATCATAGCAATAGGGAGTGTTTTTATAAGAGGAGGAGCCTCCATAAATGAGGGAGGGAGCTTATACTCAAGGGAGGTTTCTCAAAAGGCGGAACCACCATCCCAAAGGAGGAAAGGCAAACTTCCTTGGCCTAACAACCAGTTCCAAAACCACCTAGAAGCATTCTATTCGAAATAATTCGCCATATCTAAGTCATCGCGAGTCAAACAATGGGACTCAAAGATGATTTCACGAGGAAACAGTGTATTCAGAGCTATCGTCGCAAAAAAGATATTGAGGACATGTGACAAGCCCTAAAATCTGACCGTTGCAGAGAACAGATGTACCCATATGATGATGTCACAATGTTATAGTTCATTACAAAGAATCGTCACAAGCAGGATGAGGTTTACTTGCGACGATCTTGAAACATGGGTAAAAGGGTCAATCTTCAGGATTAAGGAACACTTATTAATATTCTTGAATGATTATGAAGATGTGGACACATTTATTTGATGTATGACAGAGTGGAGATGTCACTTAGAGACTGAGTTTATTCGAGATCAGGGGATATGAGGCCAACAACAAATTACTGTGTAACACATCCACAATTTGCAATGAGAACGAGAGGAAGAAAAAGGTCATAGGACGCACTTCAACATGAAAATCCAATGTGAACGTTGGGTAAGATGAAAGAGGAGAAGAGGAGAACACATGATTACATGCTGTTCTCACAGTTTCAACATTTTCCCATAACAGTATGTTAGTAAGTCAATTTACTAGCCACAAGTCCAATATGGGAAAGACTCTTTGATGAAATGAATCTTTGATCAAATGGAGGACACATACAAGTAGAAGCAGACAATTAGTATGACCGTGAACCTTGATGACACGTCAATGTGTTTCGACTAAAAATCCAAGAGTTGGAATTTAGCTTGGCAATATATCAGTAAGCTCAAGCATAGATCTCTAAAGGCCAGACAACTCATCGGATAAAAGTCCTTGTATCTAACTATGCAAGCTTATGACTTATGGGCAAGACCATTTTACTAGGAAAACATGAAACTATACCACCAAGCTGAGTGGGAAATTTTAAGATATAAATCCACTACTTGACTTAAATCATCCAATAAGATGAGTGTCATACAAGATGATATTATTTTTCTAAGAGTTCAAAATCCTGATACATCCTTTTTTCTTTTTCATCAGGAATGTATGGCCTTTGTTGTGATTTTTTCATCAATAATGGATGGCATTCACTGTGACTTATACAATGCCATGTTGGACACAATACAAGATGATTTTTTTTGTTTTGCAACTAAAGAATTCTCTTCTAGAAGGCTATCTAAATATCTCAAGTAATGGCTTAGTAAAATCATTACAAATAATGTAGCTAGGGGATCCATTGCCAGTTGGAGGCTCATTAGTTTCCTTGGTGTCTCATACAAGATCATGGCTAAAGAAATGGCTTAGAAAATACACTCAACTTCATGGAAGGTGCTTCAACAATAGTAGACAGGTTTTGTACGGGGTCCAATTATTCTAGACATGCAATCTAGACTTGAGAGGCTTTGGAATGGGCTCGAGACAGTCGCTAGCAACCTCATTTTATGTAGATTGGAGCTTCATCATAGACATGTTGGTTTTTCTTGGACTTTGGACCACAATATGTGGGCATGCTGAACACATTACTCTCTAATGTATCAACATTTCTCCTTATTAATAACTCATTATCCCATCAAATTTTGTTGAATCAATCTGTTTTTCAATAGTGCCCCTTTGCCCTAGATTTGTATGTTTGACAATGGATGTCTTGAATCACCTATTTGAGGTTGCTCGCATTCAGGGGCATGTCAAGGACATCTTACGTCCTAATGAGTCAGAGATGGTCAGAAATCATTTTACTAATGGATCTTTTATTTCTATGAGTGTTAAGAAGATTTTGGTTGCTGGTGCTCATACATGTTTGTACATCATTGGCTCTATGTTAGATGTTGTGATTAGTGACCAGGAGACAATTTTTTGGTTGTTAGAGTTAGAATCGAATCTTACTAGATCCCCACAACTTAGACTTATCATCAACCTAGGGTAATTATGAGGTATCTACGCATTGCATTTGAGGTGGGCTCTCACCAGTGGCTACCCAGTATTGGTGTATCGTGTCCTCAACAATTTCAGAGTAATACTTGATTTTTCCATCATAAGGACCTCACATTAGATGGGAAGTTGACAATGGTTGGATAGATCTTCTATGCCTCGCACATTTATTATGTATCTTGTTGGTTACCTAATAAGACTCAATTTCAACATCTAGAGTAGATCATGCAATCATACCTATGGTCAAAGTGTGGTGGGAAGAACAATATTCCACAAGGATTGGGGGGATCATCCCCCGCTCAACATGTTGGAAAATAGCATTGTGACATCGAGGCTATTTTACAGGGATGCAAGGTGGAGCTTTGGTTAGTCCTTTCAGTAGTATCAACCACAAAGGCTTTAATCTTTGTTGCTTTAGCAGAAACTATTAGCTCCAACTCTCAATGTAAGATGGGGTGTCAGTTGAGCTAGAAGAGAGGTGAGCAGGAAAATTACATAGTTTCTAATATGTTTGGAAGGATAATTACGACTAGCATTTAGTTCTCCTTCAATGCAAGGCTACTAGTGTCTTTCCTTGTTTGGGAATTGGGATTTCCCAGTGATTGAGAGTCTTCGCTCTATTTTCTCTTGGAAGATTAAGCGTAAGTTTGTTTTTTAGCAAGAAGTTAGTAATTGTCTACTTTTTCTTCCAGGTGGTGTGATAAGGTACATCACTAGCTGTTAACTAAGGGTGATTTATTGATAAGAGATGCTCAATCTTTAGATTCGGTAACCTATACAAGATTTATCTCTACATTGCTAGTGTTAGGCCCCTATACTACTAGTGTAACCCCTTATTGTTATTAGTACAACCCACTTATTATATTTATGTACCCATGTAGTGTCCATATTGTTACTATTGTGCCCCATAGAAGCCCACTAATGTTATTATTGTGCCCTTACATTATTATTGTTATGTCAACTCTGATTATGTTATGACCCCTCAGACTCCTATATATAGAAAGGAGGTCTTTTCATTTGTATCATCCAAGAATTGTTCATTTATGTAATGTAAAGGAGGTTTCCCCCTCGAAGAGGCTAAATTCTAAGGCATTGATCTATCTTTTCTATCTTTTCTTAAGCTGGTTTCATAACAGCTAGTCATACAAAAGAGGATACAGATATAAGATGCACGTTTTGATTTGATGTTTGTAAATACTTTTCTATAAATATAAGAGATATTTTGACAACAACAACAACAAAATATTGGGTGACCTACACTAAAAGCTACTACTTTTCTTGCATTCATCAACTATGTTGGAGCATAAAAAGAATGACAGTCACTAGATAAATATGCATGCCATCAAGATTAGAGAATGACCCATGCAAACAAAGTCAGTGCCATGGAGCACATAGTTATGTATTGGTATAATAAGGCATATGTATATGATAAGCTGAAAGGAGTACCATGTCTACACAGATTGCATAACTTCTGATCTAGGTAATCTTAGCTTGAAAAGCTTGTTAGATGGGACTATGCAAAGAAGTTATCAACCAACGCAAGAAATATTAATGTGCTTTTAGCTTTCAAGCGATTTTTATAGAAGTTGGTCTAGTCAATCATGTTAGCTAAATGGATTATCAAGTAGTACATACATAACATGGTCATATCAAAATGCATGATGACAAGAAAGAATCACTAATCTTACCTCATATAGGGGATTCAATAGGATGATGAGTGTGGGTTGGAGAAGGCTAGATAATAGCCTAGCTAGTAGAGTTCTTTCATAAGCCAACACAGTTCTTTCCTGAGGTGCTAGAAAAGACAACTTCAGGTGGTCCAGTTGATTCTCCTTCACTCAACCAGGGGTGTGGGAAACATCCTAACCAATCTTGATACGTTACTATCAAGGAGGGGTGAAGATCTACTCAACTGGGGAATCATGGACCTTCCTTCTTGATAATGCAACTGAGGCTTTTGGATAAGATACTAAAGGAGGGCACTCCCTAACTATGTTTAGCCAAATAAACTATCTTGGATTGATTCTCAGTCCAGAGGCAAGAAATAAGATGAAAGTCTTGGAAAACTAAATGGATGTTCGAGGGATGCTCACTCGGACCATGGCTAGAGGGTGTAAATGGATGGCACCCCCAATTATCTTTCTTTTCATCTTTGTCCATTGGCCAAGAAAACTCAGTTTGTTAAGTCCGTTGGCCAAACATTCATTCCTTCACATCTCCTCCACATTCTCTTGGTTGTTGACAATAACTAGATGGTCCAAGTGGGTATTATAGTTGTTGAATTCTCAATTGTTTCAAACAATAAGAAAGATCATGTGGAGGTGAGGTAGTATCCCTTGGATGGATTGATTAGTCAAGCAAGATTCTCTCCCATACAATAGGATGCTCGATGCCAAGTGTAGGGATCTAATCTATATACTAGGAAATGTACCAATGTTCAAATTGCAAGATTCAGGCTCTCTCAACTCCATCTTACTTACTAGCTTACTTGCTAACTAGTACCATCTCAGTACCAATACCATCCTTACTAGCTGACTAGCTACCCCGGTACCGATACCATATGCTCGTATATAACTGCAATGGGTAATCTTACCATTATCGCTACCATCTTGGTACCGATAAAGCATGTAAAAGTTGGGTTTTATCCAATAGAAGTACTATGAAAGGCATAGGTGAAGGGGGTAGCTTGAGTTTATTGGATCATTTTATAAAGCCAAGAAGACACACATTCATATTTCCATTGAATACACATGTAGAGTGTTGGTGTTGTTATTACGTTATATGCCTAAATATTTAGTATCTAGTGTAACAAGTACATGTAACCTAATTAAACTAAGGGCACATAATAAGGATTTCCCTAATACATGTCTTATAGAATAATACCATCAATATAACTAGAACAAGGTAGTAGTATTCATCATGCTTTGTGATCTATGTAATACAAGTCAATTTGTTTGAGCATAGTTACCATTAGTATTCAGAACAACTTAAATCTAGTTTGATTACAATTCCACCTATGTTCAGTCTACTATAATAATGGAAACAAGAGTAAGCTAAGCCGATTACTTCTATTACATGAATGACATAAGAAATGGAGCTATAACTGGCATCATTTATATAATAGGTTATCATTAGGTGGTAAGTGAAACCAATACACAGTGAAATCAAACATGAAGTTTATCTCGTAATCAATTCAACTGATTGTTACACAGAGTAATGTAACACAACCCATAGATCGAATTACATGCCAAATACTAGTTTCTTCTATCAGTTAAGTGTATTACATAATCAAGAACAAGTATATTGTGTATAATTATGCATTTACTATATTTTTACTATGAATAGAGTAGAACAACATGTACAACATTAAGCTTCTTGTATTGAGTTAGTGTAAGCATTGATAATAAAGTCAAAAGGATGAAGGTAGATGCAAATAAACTTTGAACAAATAAATCTTCAGAGTTGGTGATTCTTGAACATCATCCTTTAATCATGGGGGACATAGAATGCAAGATAAGAAATGAGAAATACTTTTACTAGGCAAGAGTTTATCAAATGTTCAACTTAGGGGATTTCTTAGGAATCATCACTCATCCACAATGATCTTGAACATGACCTTAGTATCAATATTTACAAGAATATGACTAAATCAGCCCCCCATAGAATTGCCTCTAGAACTCATGTTCTTCCTTGTTTGGTGGTAATCTCCTGGCTCATAGGCCAGGTAAACTTGTCTAATATATGGATCCTAAACCAACACCAGAGCCTAGTTGGAGGCTACCAGACCTTCAACATATTGTCAAGAAAGTTCCTCCTAGAGCTTGAAGTATGTCTATCTAAGGAGTGGGTGAAAAGGGCTATGGATGAGGTACCTCCTAGCATGCTACTAAAAAATGGTGGTTTTATGCAAAAATATTTAAGACCAAGATATCAAAGGTGTATCCAATTACTATATTGAAGCATCATTTCAGAATTTCCATGTTGTTGCTAGCCAGATTGTATGGAGAAAATTATGGCACCATGTTTCATGAATCATGGGTGCCTATGGTGAATGAAATTTGTTCTCATGGGTCAGCATTGAATTGGAGTGCAATCATGTCCTCTTCATTACATAAATCTATCTGGGTAGTGAAGAATGCCAAGCCTACTAGTTTATTTATGTCAAGCTACCTAAGCTACCTATTGGACTCCATTTGTTTAGAAAAACAATTTCCAGAACTAGGATGCAAATGTTCCAAGTATTTTCCTCTAATACATGTTTAATGCAAGATCTTATGGGATTACAACGATAAATTATAGATGACAAGAATATGCAACCACTTTATTGCTCCAATGTACTCTTTGTTATTTGAGAAAGAGTGTCCATGCCTCTCAGAACAATCACATGAATTCATAGGATGCACTAGAGACTGGTATTTACATGAACGGGGAGGGGATTCTACATCGGATTTTATGGTGCATTGAGAGTTCCTCATCTGCTACCTTTATGTGTTTTGGACATAGTGGTTTTGTTGGAAATATTATATTGGAAATTTCGTCATTGAGTGGTATGTACTTGAGAGGGAAAAGAGGTCAATATGGCCTAAGTTGCCTATCAGGATTGGATACTATGGATTTGATAACACCATCGAAGCCATGAAATAGGCCAATGCAATTGAATCATATAATTTTGGATAGATAAGATTCAGGAGACATGATCCTGAAGTTGTGGATCTTAGTCATCATGTTGTTGTCAACCAAATGAGGTCTTATACTCATGAGAGGGATATTGATGAGGAAATATTCAAGAGTCTTGTTTATCCATCTGAGGTTAAAGAAAATATAATTCAAGGACCTCAAAAGAAGGAAAAAAATACCCATGCTTGACCTATTTTCAATGGTCAAGAAGAAGATGAAAAGCTCCAGAGGGCATTAGAACAGGTGGATGATGGAATCATTGGAGAAAGAAGCATATAGACTCAACAGTGGCATTGATGAAGAGCAAGCAACAAAGGAGGTAGAAGAACAAAGAAGTAAAGAATAACAAGATGACCCAATGACATAATTGGCTTTGGAAACTAAACAATGAATCAAGAAACATGAAAAACAAAGGAAAGGAGATGAAGAGTCTCAAAGGAAAAGAGATGAGGAACTCCAAAAGGAGAAGGAATAAGCTATGCGGAAAGAGAGAAAGATTGAACACCTTGAAATTCCATCATCTTTGAAGATACCCCGCACTCCTTAGTCTCCAGTGGAACCATGTCAGATTGAATAAATTGAGAAGGAGAAATTTTCAATTTTCCCATGACCATGGCTGACCCAGTAGTGGTATTGAAAAAATTCAATTATGAATACAAGAAGAACAAGGTTAGTGGGAGAGTTTACAAAAAGGATAAGGTTTGGAGAGGGATTGTCACTGAGGAGGTTCTCATTCATGATAGAGTAGTTGATCCATAGATGACTGCAACTGCTAGTATTTCCATTCCCCAAACAATAGGTGATAATGTTGCCAAGCTAAAGAGAAAGGTCTATGATGCTTAGTTGGAACCGAGTGTTGGTAAGTAAATAGTTATAGAGCTAGAATTAGAGTAGCAAGATGAACTAGACTCGGTTAAAGAGTTCAAAGGGAAATCACCTAAGTTCCAAGAGGAACTCAGTATGGTTAAGAAATAATTCTACAGGAACATTTAGGGCATCAAAGATAAAACTCCTAAGTTTCATGATTATAGAAAGAGGATGGGGTTTTCAAGGAAGAATGGATAATATTCCAAATATGCAAGATGCCATCATTGAAAGGTAAATACAATATCCTGATAAGGGGGTAGACATTCCTTAGCTCAGTGACTTGGAGAAAGTAATTTGTTTTCCCAAAGCTTGGAAATGTCTAGACAGGGCTAGAGCCTTAGAGGAAAAGTCTTAGGAATCTTTCAAAATTTTCTTCAAGTTTGAAGGATAGGTTGATGCAGTCTCAAATAAATTCAAGTTACCGATGTTACAGTCAACCTATGGTCCTGTACCTATGGAGTGGCTCATAGAATAAAAAGAAGAGAGTCATATACAACTGCAAGTTGGATATCTAGACATTAAAAGTCATCACTAGGAACAAGACAATTGATATGAATATTTGCGGAATACAATGTTGATGCAAATCAAAAGGCATGTGTATCTATTTCTAACAACGCTACATAGGTATGATGTTATGGAAGTAAGTGACATACATGTATTGGGTATGTAAGAATAATGTTGAGTAGTTAATCTAGGACCTAGGCTAATCTAACATTTGTTTTCCCTTTAATCTCAAAATTTTATAAATATTTTGGCTAGATGCAAAGTTTCTATTTGACTCAAAGCCTAAAAGATATTAAATTTTTTGCACTATGTTCCAATGGGTTTAAAATTGATAAGGTCACAACTCCACTAACATTTACAAGAAGCCCCATAACATAAATAAGCAAAGAGATATGGAATAAAAGAAAACTATCATATACATACTGATGTGTCTTGTCCCATCTTGTAGTTGCAAGAAAGTTCATTTCTAGAATCTAAGAAATTTCCTTAATATTTGCATCATGCATGGCCATAGTTACTGGTTGAACCCGAGTCAATAATGGCCACATTTTAGCTTGTTTATCATAGCCAATAGAGAAAACAACAGTGCCATCATCCTCCCATGTCGAGCTGAGAACCTGGATATGAAGCATTACATAATATAAAAAGCTATAAATTGCAAAGCGATACAAACTAATTGGAATGGTGGTAGCTTATTTATGAAGAGAGATGTTTCAACTACTCTTAATCAAAGAAAACATTAGAAGAGGCCAAAACTACCTTTGAACATAATGTATGATGCCCTAATATGCAAAACCTCTAACCTTAGGAAATAATGTGCCAAAACGAATGTGCACCCCAAAGAGGCTAACTGATATATCAACTTCCTGAGGCTACAAATTTTGCATGAAAACTCCATTTAGGATATTTCTTGGACCATTACAATCCATACTATGTTCCATTAGCATGTCACAAATGCCAAAAAGATAGTGAAATTTTAAGACCTAAAACACTATACTAGAACTACCAAGATGTGGAATAATGTTGAATCAATGTAACAATTGGTCACTAATATTCTCTTGAATCAATTTCCCCCCTTAGGAATAAGTGGTCCATTTTGTGTCAAGTTCCTTCTTCAAGTGGGTAAAGTTTTATTGAATATGAATCCTAGTGAGACACGTGTGCCAAAGTAGGAACATGAGATGCCTATGAGAGGTGGAAAATATGAGTGAAGTAGCTCCATATTAAATATAACGTTCAAGCCAAAGAAAACGGAATGTTTGATTTAGAAGCATCTTCACCCACATTCTTTATGTTGGTGTAATGCCTATATCAAAATGGAGAGCTGGGGGGTGCACTTCTAATGGGATCTTAAGAGTTGTTGTTTATAAAAATGTAACGATACCTTATCTCCCACCCGAAAATTAGGTGGTCCTCTAATTCAGCTGGATATTGGTAGCCACACACCTCTTCCACTAATTCAATTGTTTTTTATCTTCTTATGATTTTCTCTATGGTTTTTTGGGTCTCTAACTTCTAGGGTCATTTTTAGGCCCTAAATGATTCTTTTTGGATATATATGGGTCCAAAGGTTTTCATGGAATTCCCTAGACCCTTTTATGGCCTAAATCTACCACGGGCTCAGAAAATGAAGATCTAGGGTAACATCAAACCATGCTTAACCTGGTAGGTAGCCCTACTAGGTCGGGAGAGGCCCCTCTCCTTGTCAATCTCAGAAAATATAGCCAACGAATCTTGAGATGACTGATGTAATGACTGATTTTAGGCTAGGTATGTGTATAGAGTTTTTTTATTGAATTTAAGATGGGTTTGCTAGCTCAAATGTGAAAAGAAAATTTGGGTCTGGGGAATGGACACAGTCTTGTAGAGATCTCTATGGGGCAAGGTAGGCAAATGGTTTAGCACTTCAAATTGAGTGACATGGAGAGATTTAAGACTGGTGAGGATTTGGAGAGGGCATGAAAGTCTTAGGGATCCTCTCCAAACAACTGAAAACATAGATAACTAAACAAACCCTAGGTAGAGCACTGCAATTTCAATGTATTCTACCTTTATCCTCGTTTGATTTAGTTAACATGAAGCAAAGAGAGATAATGGCATACATAAATCACATTTAAACTAACAATTACAGAAGGAAATACAATACCAAATCAAGATGCCACAACAATCCCATAAAGTGCTACAAACCCTGGTCAATTCCTTTGCCAACTGCTGAAAATGAATGTACAATAATGCTCAAAGCATTCACAAGAGTCCAACGTTTACCAATGACTGAAAAACTACTAGATATAGGAAACAAACAATTCATGCTAGGATTTCAGGGTCGAATTCATGAGCTTAGGAACTATTTCAACAAGATCTAAACTGAGAACTGAAAAGCAGGTAGTGGAGAAGCTTGCCTCTAAAACCTAGGAAACTGATTCATTCAGTTTCAAACTACCTTTTTATGATGTATCTACCTCCACGAGTGAAATTAAGCATAATTACATCAAAATCCATCAAGTCACATTAAATTAAATAATGATTTTTACTATTAGAAAGAGAAAAGTCAAACTGTGAAGAAACTAGGCGAAAAAGAGATTTTTTTGTCCAAAATGAGCAAATTTCACTCTGTGTCGCATTGATTTCTCTATGCATAACACCTTTTTGTATTTTGGAGGCCTTCGCGTGCACCAAATTTGCTCCAAGTGGACTTGTTGGAAAGGTCTACCTGTATAAACTCTATAATGAGTGGAATTTATAAATTTGGCCACCATTTTCCCTTCCAAAAATGAGTTCTCCCAACACTACTTCCTGTGTGTCCCAAAGGGGGCAGAAAGGTCATTTTTGAGGTGTTTTTGACCTTTTTGGAAGCTCAAAACCTGTCAAAATTTCTTGGCTATGTGAGGGAATTCATATTTTTTCCATGAGAAATCCTAAAATTAAATCCATTTTGCAAAATTCTTAGCCAACTCAATGTGTAGCGTCGGTGGCGCAGCGCATCAGATGAAAATTCCTGTGTTGCAAAATTTGATGCATAGCACCACTAATTTGATGCGTAGTGCCCTTTTGCAGACTGATTTTGGAGGCCTTCCTAGTGTCCAAATTGGGTGTAGGATAGGTCATTGGGAATATTATTGAGTCTACTTTCCAACACAACTTGATTTTTTCAATTTGGAGTTCATTTGCCATGTTAAAAGTCAAATCTCCCAAGACTAGTCAAAATGTGCAAAATGAGGCTGCCTAAAGGCAGAGTGCTATTGCAGTCAACTTTTGAAGGTCTTCCTCATCTCCAAATTGAACTCATGAAAGCTCATTTGGAATATCTTTGTGTTGATTGTCATTTGACTCATCAAGAAAGTCATTTGGCTATCCAAGCTAGGAGAAATCTTGATTTACCCAAGGTCACTTCAGAGGTGCATCAATTCTCTTGAGGCAACTATACTTTTGACATTTCTCTAAAACCATGACACCTATGTAAAAAGTGAAAGAGGTTTTTCTTCCCTGGTCTATTATGGACAAAAACCTCTCTCCGTTTTCCGAAATTCATCCTTTCTTGCTCAGAAACATCATTGGAGTAAAACCTATCCCAATGTGTGGAAGAGGGGATTTGTCAAAATGAAGTGAAATGAAGGGGATAAGGGGCTTCTAAATTCTTTAGAAAATTTTGGGAAGTAGGGAGGGATGTTAGGAAGGAGGGGAAAGTGAAATTTCAAATATTGACGGAGGGGAAGGGGTCCAAAAGGGAAAAATATAGGCCAAGCTTAGAAAATTGTCAAATTGTAGCAAGAAACTAGGGTTTGTGCAAAAATGATGAATTTGAGGGATATCAGTGATGGGAAGTGTTTGATAAGGTAAATTAAGGATAGGGGAAGGTATATGAACATTAGGATACAAATTTTGCGAATGATTTGACCATCCAAGAGAAATTACTTTCAAAACCCTAGGAGAGGGAAATGAACCTTACCTAGGCACAATTGAAGCATGAACAAGGTGTAAAATGATGCATTGGAACCTGAAATGATGATGAAAACCCTCTGAATGATGGTACACTCAGCTGAATGGTGACATGGAATGACATTTGGACAACTTTTAAAGGAGTGAAAACAAACCCTAGACCTAATACCTAGTGACCAAATTTTGATTGAAGACTCACTGAAATGACAAAATTTGACCTTGACACCTTAAAATCGCTTTCTAAGAGCAAGTTTGATCACTGGAGGAAGGTTTCAAAGACTGACACTAACAGACCCAACCAAAATTTGTAATCCTCTTATAGTTCTTTCCAATGGACTACTGTGTTCCCCAAACAAAGATTGTATGCAAAAGTTGCACCCCTTGGATGTTGGTTCTAGGCCTACAGTTTTAGACCTTTGGGGTTCTTTCTTTATCTTAAAATGCCATTCTTTTGGCCACTTCTTAAATATTTGACAAGGACATGTCAGGGAGTAGTAGTGTGTGTGAGGGAGTGTCAAAGCATGCCAAGAAATGCAAGGGGTTCTACCACATGCCACATAGTGCCAAGGCATTGTTAGCCATGCCAGGTACTATGGAATGTCAAGATGTAAACTATGTTGCTTAGTTTTTTTATGGCCACCTTTGAACGTGAGACTTGACTTGCTAACTTGTAAATTGTTAAGTGGGATATTTTAAAATTGGACATTAGTAGGTTAAGATGAGTTATGCTCAATTCTTAGATCAACACTAGATAGCCTAGTTGTAGTAACTGTAACTTGGTCAAGTTGTTGTAGTCGATTCAAGGCTTGGTTGGTTTCCCAAGTCCCAAAAAAAGTAAGGGTAGTTGTGACGGCATGATAGCTAAGGAATGTATAAGTGCTAACACATGTTAGACAATGTCAATGCATGTTCAGGAGTGTTAGGGAGTGCCAAAACATCACAAGGGAGAAATAGGTCCAAATGCATGGAAATTAACAAATAAGAGTGTGTGCCAAGGAGTGTCAACGAATTCCAGGTGTCTTAAGGATAAAATGTGTTAGGAGAAGGTTAGAACAGTACTTATAGGAGGCAATTTTATGGTTACAAGTTACAATAAGGGGATGGACAAAGGAGTTTTAGACAAAGGGAGACTTTGGGCTATGCACGACTTTGTTTTGTCACCAACTTGGTTAGCTTCCCAAAAATTAATAAAATCACTTGCACTTGCGCAAAACAATAAACAGTTAAATAACCTCAATCACCATTTGCATGTGCGTGAATAAATAAACTCTAAATAACCATAGTCAACATGATAAATAAATGAATAAAGTGAAAATACATGTTATATGCACTGAGTGCTCATAGATGAGATCAATACCATCATCCAATGTAGCAATGACACATTATGATGCGTAGAATATATTAAAAGTGATAACAATCAAATATAAAAGGGGCTATGTAATGTAAACCCTCTTAACTAATAAGCCACCATGCAATCATCACAATGTTGAATACAGTTTGCATATGACATATTTATTCAAAATGTATTCAACATGGTGTTGTGGTGCCATATGATTAATAGATTCTATTAATGCTATTACAACAATAGGAGTAAGCGTGAAGTTAATTGTATTAACCACTCAAGATATTCCTTCAACTCAGGGAATATTTGTGCTTGAAGAACTAGGTTGTTTTTTTTTACTAACAATGGTCATCTTCTTCACAATTTTAACTGTTGAAATTTGGACTATCTTAAGGTTCTGGGGATCCTTTTCTCAGCTTTAGAAACCAAAATTTCCATTAATTGAATCAAGGAATATATAAGGATGGATACCTCTAGACCTCTAATATTTGCACGGTTATTTTTTCACAATTCGGTTAAACCACTTATTAAACTCTTATACAGTTTCATTCTGATTTACTTTATCACTACTTAGAGAAACCAATAAGTATCTATTATATTTTTGTTCTCCCAGTTTCTCAAGGAAATCATTTTGAAGGGGGAGCATGCATTCAATTAATTACCAAGCAATCCTTTCCACCATTCCACAACATCATCCACAGGGGACAATGAAAACCAACTTTGTGCTGACATCTAAGTGCTTATATGCTCCCATTCTAATGACACACTCCTAATTTTGGCCAATCATCTGAGGCAAAAACAACATTATTTCCTTGGAATGTAGGAATGCTATCAATGGCATTTTCTAGAATTTCATGTGGAGCTTCATTAGTTTTAGAGAATTCAAGTGGTTTGCAGATGTCATCTAACCATAGTGTGTCCATATCTGTTAAAAATAAGGAACTTATATCATTAACAAACTAAATACTTGAGCCACTTGACTTTGTAACTGACATGCTAATTTGTACACCTTTCTTCTATAATATCTTTCCAGTTTTGTAGTCTAGTGAAAAATTCTCTATGAGGATGTTATTGTACAATATCTCTTCAAAAAAAACTCCTTATGTGGAATCACTAGGTGAACTTTTACAACTTGTAATTGTAGGATCATAAATATATGAATGTAAAAATTCAAGACATGATGAAGTGGGCTTTATCCTTTGCAATAGTGCGAAACTATTACCACCCAAGTTGTCACTTAAGATAAAAACCCCTAACTATAAATTTGAAACCCAAAGGGAAACTTAGAAAGACTATCATTGTAACCTTACCGGTATCTTCCCTCACATTAGGTTGGATCTTTTACAATAAAAAGGGGGAATCCATAAGGTAATCTATTTCCAAAAACATGTTCCCATGTTCATCTTCTTAAAAAGGTTTTCTGTGGATGTAAAAAGTATGTGATATCTTTGAATCGAAAGAAGTCAGACATTAGATTTTATGAATGAAATCTCCCTAGGAACATAGTGTCAAAGGAAGGAATCAAGATCAATCAAACCATCATATAAGAAATTCAACAAATCCCATTACCTAGAAGCAACAAATTAGTGCAACCTCCATATGATAAAATAAATTCCATCAAGAGGTACATACTAAATTTTGTAGACATTACCAAACCCATATGAAATTTGTTGAAGGACTAAGATATTAAATGAGATGATGACAACATGAAGCAATTGTAAAAGATAAAGGAAGATATTGTTATGTAATGTTCCCAAGCTAAAATATGCTAGATGTAATTCACAAAAATTTAAACCTTTTTGATGCATTTATTCAAACATTTCAAAGACAAATGTTTCGTCAAATATTTGAAAGACAAAATAATGAACACATGCAACAGAGATATAAAGCGGACAAAATGATTATTCTTATTAGCTTTGAAAAAATGATGATTCTTATTAGCTTGATCTAAATATTTATAATGCATTATTGAACCTAGCTTATAGATTTGGCAATAATGAAACAACATGGGATGTAGAAGAATCTTATCTCGGTTTTCCAAAACACTAGAACCTTCAACAACATTTTCTACACTTCGCTTAAGGATACGACCTTAGAAAATGATGATCTCATCCTAGCTCAATAATTTTACCTTTCTGATAAAGTATCCACCTCCCACATAGATTCAACCTCTTCAGATATATGGTCATAATGCTTTATGGGCTTGGCCTTCTAGTAACAAAATTTGTCCTCAAGATAATTCTGGTAATGTTGAACAATTTTTGACCCTAATCCAAATGAACTCAACCTACCAATAAATGTGCCTAGAACTCAACCTCATAGTAAGTGTGCCCTTGGCTGGAGACATAAACGACATCAATAGGCCCTTTGACTAGTTGAAGAGTAGCGAGGCCCTATATTTATTCTAAACTTTCCCTTATCAACACATTACACCGACCCCAGCTGCCTACCTGGTCCAGTTGAACCCGTGACTATACGAGTCAAAGAACATGTAGGACAAATATCAAATTTCTTCTACATACCCGATGATGTGGGTGTTCAAAACCCCTTCATATGCATCATCTTTGTTGCTGACAACATGGAGAAGGTGCACCTGCTTTGTTAGGATCCTCTACAATCGAACAATATATGAGTTGAGTATTACGATTTTCGGTCACTGGTTTAGATAGAAAAGAATGCACAACTTGGCTAGATCAAAATTATAATTACATAAACAATAGAGTTTTTGAAAGTAGGTAATAAGATGGAAAAATATGTTTGACCGCCATGAATGGACCAAAGGTTTGATGGTTTCAAAAAGTGATAGTTAATTAAATAGTAAAGATAAATAATGTTTTTTGTCTTAATGGCATATGAAGTTTTTCCCTCCCAATATATCGCCTTTACTCTTGGTCTTTACATTGTTAGAATCAACCATATCTCACACGCACTTGTGTTTACTTCTGCTAATATTTGTCCAGTCACGTATCTTTCACATTGAAGAGACCTAGATACTATTTTTCATGCATGACATTTTTCTCTTTTCCCATTCAAATACAACAATAAAAAATCTATGGGTGGTTAAATTTTTAATCTCTATTCTATAGAGGGTAAATGGAACACCATCTCTAAAGGTGACATCAATATGTTAAAGTGAACCTGCTTGATAAACATATGGATCCATGTGGATTGTTGGCTTACCCCAATTATTTCCCATTTATTTCATCCAACATGGCTGGTTTGAGTAGTAATGAGGAAAATTGTCTAGATCTTCAGTCTAGATCTTGATATACCTAATGATAGAGTTTTATTTTTATGGGTTCGCATAGGTAGTGATGGATGAATAAAATATGGATTCATGTGATAGTATGTAATTCATGTAATACTAATTTAGCTTTGCTTACTTGATATATATTTAAAAATAAATAAAAATATTTTAATCTTTGAAATTTTAATCTAAATAATAAGAGAGTGAACATATTTTATACACCAAAATTGTGCGTTCAATTTATTTAACAATGTAATAGTACATAAACAAATAAATAAGAGTTTTTTGTTTTAGAAAAACACGCTATCTTGGCACATTAAAAACTTGTTAAATAAATTTCAACTGTATACTAACATAAAAAATCATATTGACCAAAATCTTTCATCAAACCATGATTTAAAAACCTCCTAAAAACGCATAAGAAGAATACACATGTTGAGACCAATTCTACATCACAATGATCAATACATTAACATGGCCACAACCTTTTCAAACATGATCATAAGCATCACATAATATTCTATATGATAGGTAGGATTTAGTAATCCTAACTGTCACCCTTAGTAAGTTAGACGTGTATTAATCTTTGTTAGGCAAACCTTCATCATCATCTTCCATTGGTTCATTTCATTAAAGCTACTCTTGATAAATAAAGTATATATATGATCTAACTTAGCATTTTTCTCCGATCCCTTGATCATGTAGACATTACCAAATTGTCAACATCCACATAAAGGAGTGACAATCCAACAAAATAAATGGCTACCTAAATTTTGAAACTATCGACACACTAAGGCCCCCTTCAAGTAAATGGTTCATACATATTCTCATTGAACTCCACCTAAATGTGTAGGAAACCTTAGGTTTTGGCCTATCACACCCCCTAGGTTTTACAACCAACACAATCCGCTCATAGAAAATTCAACTAACTCATAACCCATACACTAGTAGCGTTTGTGCACAATATGAAACAAGTTATCCAAATCATCAAGGGAACATGGATAATAGGTGTGCCTTCTTAGAAGAGTCATACAATGATATGCCCTTTCCATAATATATAGATAGATATGGTTACATACTATTTACATGCTCCATATCATGAAGGGAAGAAGTACAAGATTTTATAATATCACATTTTATTAAAGTACTCCTCCCAAGTACCAACTCTAAGATCAAGCTCAAAAACATCAGCGACCAATACACAAAATCTACAGACACCATGTTAGACTTCCTCCAAATATAAGATGTGATTCATCTTTCCATATGGTCCTGGTTTTGATTCAATATAATAAAAGGTGTACCTTGTTTGTTCATCTCTAACCAATCTCCATTGCTACCACAAGGAATATCATTGTCATGGTTTGGATGAAATTCCAAAAACTCTCTATGATGTTTAGAACATCATTATGTCCTCCCCGTTGCAAACTCATAATTCCAAAATATCTACCATTAACACTGGGCATCAAACAATATTGCTTTAATTCATCTTTCACCAATATAATAACTAACCGCAAGTTATTCATTTTAGAAACTTTCTACCATCTCTACAGAAAATTATTCATATATGTTCATCCATTATTATTTACTTATAGGAGTGTCATCGCAAAAAACATATGAATTGGAGACCGATCATACATTTTGGCCAAACATTGAGACTGCACAAAATAATTAGGAACTCATCATAATCTAGGGCCTAACATGAACCTAACTATAAACATTGAACAATAGGGAATTTTATGAACATACTTCCATCTATCAAGACACCTATGTACCCAAATAATGTTCCCACTAATTCTCTAGGAAAATGTTATAGATATAGAATGCATCCAAATTGGTCTTGCACTCTATACGTACTAATCTAAGGACTTATGACACCACATTCATTAAACAACCTTTCATCAATTAACAACTATAGGAGATACAACCTCTTGTTATATTTTCCTTTTAGCTACAACGTGCCATAACAAGCAAACCCAAGAATGGCCTTTACATGAAAAAGTGTTTCATTGCAAGGCTATAATAATCAACAAAAGATAATGGTACATGTGACTAAAGAATTTTCCTTACATATTTCTCTAGGGTCATGAACATACTTGGTGCCTTCATATACATATTAAAATTATGGATTCAACATTCATCTTGGATATTCATCCATTTCCTTTTATTAGTTAGAAACATGAACTTCAACAAAATGATTGCACTCCCATATTGGGTTAACTAAGCTCAATACACTTTTTGAGTTTTGACTTCAAGACAGTTTTATCACCACCATAAAATTTCTACATCAACATGCATAAATGGAATTTGATCTCAATATTTAATCATGCTATAAAAAATTATAAGGTTTTATTACAATACCTCTTTTCCTATCAAGCTAACCATGTCCAATTATTAGCCACAATGGAAAGTAGACTCTATTTGTTCTTGAAGTCACCCACCTAGGGGATGTGACTTCTAGGATTCATTGAAGAAGCTTATATCTACCACATGACCCTAGCCACAAAAACTTATAATTGTTTTCAATAACATATATACAAAGAGTGCATGCTTTTTTGTATTCCAACATTTCTCTAAATCCAAAATAAAGCTAACAGTAGAAGATAAACAAATAGATTAAGGGAGAGTACTTGAGTGTGTTGTCATTGAAGTACTGGCTAAGTGGAGTTTTGGGTGATCAAATTTGTGCTTCATTGAAGCCCCATCAATTATCATAGGAAAATTCACAGTGAGGTCTAGAGTTGAAGTCATCGATACAGTAAGGACATCTGAGATAGTTGCGAAAAGGACAAGAGGAGTTGTCATCGTCAGGACAAAGCCTTTCTCTTTCATATTGGGAGATGAGGGCTTATACTTACCTTAATTGCGATGGAACCCTAGTGGATAGTATATAGCATTGTGGTTGTTCTTGTGACATTTATGGCATTTGAAGGGGATGCCCTCATAGTCTAAAGTGTGAAGAGAAGAGATGCGTTGGTGTTGGAGTTTCATTTTAACCTATAAGCCATCTATGATATCCAGATTTACCAATACCCTTGCCACCTTCATCTCTGTAGAGTCTTTGAAAGTGAGATGGGCCTCCAAACATTTCCCCTCATTATTTCCAATTTCCCTGAGAGGTTGCTCTGACCTAAATTGTATTTTTAGTTCAAGAAGTTGAACCCAAATAGGGGCCTTGCCTAGTTTCTGTTTGAGTGGGATACAAAAGAGGGGTCCAATGCTTAAGCATGAAAAGGGTAGAGTCAATACTCCAAACTTTATTCAGATCCCAATGAACCTCTTTAGACTTACTGAAAAAAATGATCCAACCTCTTACCCATATCTTGAAAGTTGGGAGTAGGTTGATGTGATCCCCCCACTCCTTTGTCATCCATTTTGATATTGTCTTCTCACTAAAATGAAGGAAACTAGAGCAAATGATCCTATTTAGAATATTAGTTTGCACTGCTAAGATTTTCCACAGATTATAAACAAAATGATTTCATTGTGCTTAAGGATTCATCAATTTTTGCAAGGAAAATGAAGAGATTTTATGTTAATTTTATGAGAAATTTAGCATAAACCAGAAACTGAATAACATCAAAAACATGTATAGAGCATCATCAAAAACATAGTACAACAAGCACATGATAAAGGAGTTCACCCTTCCTAGGCTACGTCACCTTGGTCCAGCTTCCAATGGCTTGGGCTTCTCTATTATGCTCAAAAGTTTTAAAATGTGTGTTTACAGTGCTCAAATGCTTCTGAAACTTGCTCCATTGAGTCCAATATACTTAAAAATGGTTATCTAGCCTCTTTTTGCAACCAATTTGTTTGAAAATTGAACGAGTTATGACTTCTCCTAGTTTTCCCACTATTCACTCCACAAATTGCCCCATTACCGGCATGATCCTACAAATCAACCACAAAAATGCATTAACTGGGTGAAAATTTTGCCATATGGTGGGCCATATTCTTTTAGCTGAACCTTATTGCAAATTGCAATTGGAGAGGACCAACAGGCTTTAGTTTTGTGTACGCAGTGGGTGATATTGCGATAGTGATGTGGCAGATCCGATGGAAGTATTAACCGAAGCCTATAAACTTATCTCATCTGGGATATCACAATTGATGGGAAACCAATGGTCTTGGGTATGCGGGACTTTGTAGTGTTGTGATTGTGATATCACATCACAACCCTGATCTCACTGGGGCCAATTATGTAGTACTTCACTCCCTTCGCTGATGTGCGACTGTGATTTATCGCACCACAATCTCTTCCCTTGTTAGGGGTTGATTCTTTAACATGATTTGCCTTGAACCTAAGATTTGCGATATGTGGGGATCAATGGTGGCCTACCGCTTCGCGCCTCCTGATTCGCTAATGGAACCTATCAAGTCATCCATTCCTACCATGTGAGCAAGTCAAACCTCAACCTTGACTTGCTCATACTTCTGCGTACGATATTGGATTTGAGGGTTGTTCACACCATTGGATTCATAATGAGGAGCTCTTTGATCACAAGCTAAGTTTAACAAAATTATGGCACTTTTATTTTTGAACATAATTTTGAGCACCTTATGACTCCTCCCCGTTGGAAGACGTTTGGACCCCAAAACATCACTTTTAATTTACCAACAGGTGAGGTTACATTTCCCTCACCTTTCCAATCTAGATCCATTAATCATTGAATTGGAACTTGTGATCTCCATGATTCTTGTCATGCATTTTTGTGTACTTGCCTTTAATCTTTTCAAGTTGTTCTTGCATTGTTTGATGTACCATTTTGAGTTGTTTAATGAAATCTTTGGCCTTGTCCATGTTACTATTAGCAGCAACATCCTTCTTACCAAAATGATACAATACATTATGATGCAAATGGCAAACAAATTTCTCCACTCGATTCCTTTGAATCAAGCTTGAATATACATCTTTAAAGTATGTATTTTTTTGAACATAACTTTCATTTAAAAAAAAATGATGGTTAAGGAAAGTGGTTATACGAACTATAGGCTTACAAAGTACATCAACAAACTTGTCGCTTATACGTATCTTATACCTTTTGACCAAGTGGAATAGTAGAAGAAAACCCATCTAATAGAATTTCCTTTATCGCTACAACTTAAACGCTTTATCATTGAAAATTTCTGAATGAAAAGAAATGGGCTTACCACATCACAAAAATAATGTGCCCATGGCATAGTCACATACAACAATGTGAAACTTAAATGATTGTCTCAAGTCTGGAAAAGAAAGTACTAGAGCTGAATTGATCTTTTCTTTTAAAGCATCAAATGCCTCTCATTGTTTTCCTCCCCACTGGAAGACCTTTTGACAATTGCCAACGAATGAAAATGAACTACAATAGAACAAAAATGATCAAAATTTATCTTCCAACATTTTCCTGCTCCCAAAAACCTCTTATCTAAATGACTATCTTGAGCCTTCCTATCTAAATTACGAGCGTAGCAAAGATATCTGCGGCTTCACGAGGATGTATGATTCTTTCACCTGTGTCTACAAGAATGGAGTCAATACCACTATAACCTATTAGGGCTTCAATGTTAGAGAGGTCTAATTTCATCTCACCTTTCCACATCCCACGTAGACTACCAAGAATCTTGAGGGAACCTAAACATGCTTGGAAGAATCAATTTCACAACTCAAGTACATCAAAGAAGTTTTACCCAACATATACTTTGACATCTTCAGAAACAAATTTTCTTGACATAAAACATCACGTATTTTTTTCTCGCACATGACATGTTCATAATGAAATTTTCTAAAAATGAAAATGTCATCCAAATAGACTATTATGTATAGAAATTTCTTCAACACAATTTTCTTCACATGTGCAAAAGTAGTAGGAGCATGGAAAATACTGAAAAGCATAAAAAGTCATTCAAATAAATCTTTCTTGGTTTTGAATGTCTTCTTCCCTATATCTCCTTCAACAACACTATGATGAAAACCACTTCTTGAATCTCATTCAAGAAAATGCTTACCATTCTTCTTGGGTGCCAAAACAAGAGGTACACCACATGGTAAAGGAGTAGGATGAATGATCCTTTTGTTCAGTAATCCCTGGATTTGCATCTTAATTTTTTCACTTTCCATTATTGTCATCTTGTACATGCCAACATTAGGAAGAAGACACTTTTTCTGCAACTGTAACTTAGGTTGGATTCCCCTCTTGGGAATTAATCCATTTGGTTCCCAAAACATTTCATCATATTCTTTAACTACATCAAGGAAGTTAGATTTCAAAATCAAATAACAACCTTTAAAAGCTTCATCATCAACATCATTTTTTGCATTTGTTCATGAGAAGCACAAATTTCTTGCTTGAATTCACCAGTCTTTTCACCTCCCCTGCATTAGCAAGCGAAATATTTGTTTTCTTGATGTGAGCTCTCACAATATATTCTACTCCATCTTTGAATAAACGATATGTATTTCATGTCAATGGAAGATAGCTTTTATGTCCTAAGGCTACGGGCTGCCCAAAACCATGCCACGAATATCTAAGGATACAACATCAAGCTCCACTTCATCTATTAATTTTGAAGTGATTGCAAATCTCAGTTTACACTTTCTCATAACTTGCAATTGCGAATTGTCACGTACCCATCCAAGTGCATACTTTTAAGATGTGGAGCAATTTCTAGATTTAAACTCTTGACAATGTTTTCTAAGATAAGGTTGGCTCGAGAGTCGTTATCAAATAGTGTATCAATCTTTTTATGTTTCGATATCACCCTTATGTAAAACAATTCTATTCTCCTCTTTTCATTTGTAGTTTCATGATGGGAGTTTGAAGAACAAGTGTTGGCAATGATTTCCTTTCCTTGAAACCACATGGCTGTGATTTTTGTTTCATCACCTGATTCGAATCCCAAATCCTCTTCTTGAGTGATTACAACTGTCTTTTATTTTCCTTTGTTTTTGAATTTCTTTCGTTTCATTTTGGGATGAAGCTTCCAACAATGTGCTTCATCATGACCCTCTTTGGAACAATTTTTACAGATTGTTTTGTCTCCTTCCCTTTTAATGGATGCATTTTTCTTTCCCTTGAAACCCTTTCCTTTCTCTTTACCCTCAAATGGTTTTTTACTACCTTATTCTGGGTTGCTTTTCCCTATTTCCTCAAGATGAGTGGCTTGCACACACACATCATCTAGATTACTGGGATTAAAAATTAAGATAGTATACCTAAGGTAACTGTGCAAACCCCCTATGTGCTTCAGAAAAGTGTCATGTGACTACAAATCTACACCTAACATTCGAGACCCTTTTTTTTTTTTTTTCCTAAATTATTGGGTGTAATCTTGCACATTTTGACCTTTAAGCTATCTAAAGTTTTGCCAATTCATGATGCCATTTTGCATATAATCTAGAGGGTAGAATTGTCTTTTAATTGTAGTAATGAAATAATTCCAAGCAATTGAGATCTTACAGTGTTTTTTAATCTCCTCTTGGGTCTTGGATTCCTGCCATATAAGTGTTTCATCCTCCATTCTCAAGGAAGCTAACTGGCTCTTTATGTCATCCTCTTGAAGGTTTTGAATCCTGCAATTGACCTCCAATGGATGAATCCAATTATCAAGCTTCTCTACATTCACTTCACCATTATACATGGGAAACTCGAATTTAACATAAAGTTTTAGAAAAGGTGATTTACTAGTTCCTTTTGAAGAATGATGATGAGTATGAGTAAGGGTAGTGTTAGTGAAGAATGTGAAGAAGAAGATGAAGAAGATGGTGGAGAGGGTGGAGGTTTGTCTCCATTCCCATTACCTCATTTTCCATTACCTCCTCCTAAATAGCCTTCTTTGTTGGGAGGTTTGGAACTTTCTCCTTGCAATATGCTATTCATCTCTTCATAGAGGACCTTCACCATCTCTGTCATATCAAGGAAAGCCTTTCTAAAGGTCTTCTCATCTTGTGTCATGTTTGTAGGTTCTCCTTCATGAGACATGATCTATGGAGTCTCAACTACAACTTGAGGTTGAACTGGTGTTGGAGATTGTGGCAAACTTGCTCTTCCTCCCCTTGACCCAACTTCAGGGCTTCCAACTAGCATTCCTTCACCTCTTTTGAGATTTAACCTTGTAAGCATGACAAAAATTGCAAGCAAATCAATCCTTCTATCACAAAGCAAGACCTAGTGCTATGATACCAAATTGATCTAATTTAGAATACTAGTTTGTAGTCCTGAGATCTTCCGCAAATTATAGAAAAATGCTTTCATTATGCTTAAGGATTCATCAATTTTTACAAGTAAAATGAAGAATTTTTATATTAATTTTATGATTAATTTAACATAAACCAGAAACTGAAGAGAAACATAAACATGTACCGAACATCATCAAAAAAACATTACAACAAGCACATGATAAAGGAGTTCACCCCTTTCAGGCTATGTCTCCTTAGTCCAACTTCCAATGGCTTGGGCCTCTCTATTATGCTCAAAAGTGTAAAAAATTGTGTTTAAAATGCTCAAATTATTATGAAACCCGCTCCAGTGAGTCCAAAATACTAAAAAATGGCTATCTAGCCTTTTTTTGCACCTAATCTGGTGGAAAACTGAAGGAGTTATGACTTCTGCAATTTTTCCCACTATTCTCTCCACAAATTGCCCCATTACTGGCATGATCCTACAAATTAGTCCCAAAAATGCGCTAACTAGGCCAAAATTTCACTAACATCTACATACGAGTTTGGATTTCAGTTTCGTTCACACCGTTGGATTCAGAATGACAAGTTTATCAATCTAAATCTAAGTATAACAAAAATCAGATGCTTTTTTTTTTACCATAATTTTGTGCACTTGATCAACAACCCACCCATGCAAACTCATACGTTTGAAAATTCATCCGTTGTGATCTTTTCACCCAAAACGAAGCACAATTGGCCCTTCTTTTCTTTCGCAGAGGGGTTCTTTCATTTTCTAGTAGTAGATCACAGGTCAATCTCAGGTGAATGAGTGGCCTCTTGTGAGGGGGGGATTGTGGTCAAGGGAAGAAGTGTCAATGATATCATTGGGGGGACTGTGGGAGAAGAAAAAGGAATGAAGATAAGACTATCAGGTGGAGGAGATATTTCCAGAGACCTAGAAGGAATAAATTCTTCAAAACCAATAGGTTGGATAAAGGGAGCTAGATGCAAGGAGTGGGAATAAATCCCATGGGAGGAAAGGGTAGTTAGGTTTGTCAATAGTAGTGAAATATTGTTGCAAAGGTAGGGCTCTGTAATAGAAATTGGTAACCCATGAGGAGTAGTACATAAGGAAGATAACCCCAAGGAGAAAACCCCAGTTGTCAGTCCATAAATAAGTGGATCATCAGAAGCAGACAAGATGGGGGGAGGGAACAAAGGTGGAAATGAGAATCCCTCAAAGGAATCCAAACCCTAGCTAACAGAAGTCGAGAAAATCAGTGATGCTAGTGTGAGGACCCGAATCTCCAGTTCCCCCCATGTTTTTTCTTCAAATAGAAGCCCACCAATAAAAACCCTCCATGAGTGAATCTCCAAGAGGAGGCAAGACATTGTCAACAAATTGAGCCACAAAACCCTATAACATGCTTCCTTGAAGCCCCAATCCTCCAAATCGAGCCACAAAACCATGTGCCATGCTTCCTTGAAGCCTCGATATACCAACTGGCATCGCAAAAATGTTTCCTTTTGGAACTGGTTCCTCCCAATAATCAGCCATTGCATCTCCTCCATGATAGCCACCCAAACCTAATGAAAACACAATTAAAAAACTAGAAATGAGTTGTAGCCAAAGGGAAAATACCACTAACGGAAAAGTGTAAAAAGAGAGAACATGATACGACTTGCAACCAAAGTGGGGTAAGTCGATTGACAGGCTTATAGAGCACCTTGAGGGATGTGAGACCTTAATGTGGGAGTCATATTGGTGTGCAAAGATACAAAGGTGAGCTAGTTGCATAAGTTGAAAGGCCGCAACTTTTTCTATTGACCCATCACTCTCACAACTTCCAATATTTGTCAAAGTATAAATTTATTTCATGACCTCCATCAAGGGATCATGAAGAAGACGAAAGAAAAATAAGTCCTTGAAGGAAGAACTAAAGAGAAAGAAAATGTTTATATTTATTTTTTAAATAGAAGAAGACTAAAGGAGATATTTTGAAATTGTTGTTGCAGAGAAAGAAAGTACTTGCACTACAACTGCAAAAAATATCAAAGAATAAACATACACAATTGTTTCCCTCGAGAAAATTTTCAAGGATAAGGAATTATCTTTTAAGTTGTTTGTCAAAGGTAAGGAAGACGAAATGCAACATAAGTATCTCTTCCAGGAAGAGGTGCAAAAGTTGAAGATGGTTTTCAAGAGCGTGAAAATATACACACAAGCAATTGAAAAGAAAAATAAAATAGAGGTTGTTGAGTCTGTTGAAATATGCATGGATGCACCACTAGAGTTGGAATACATGGTGATGAGTGAAATGCAAGAGAATGTCTCAAGGTGATAAATTAAGTTTGAAAAAGGGTATAGTCAAAATCAAAATCACCCTGATGTAATGTGGAAGATGCAACATGGCCTTCAGAGTTTATCGATGTTGAAAACTGATGTAGGAGAAAGTGCTACAACAATTGGACAAACAACATTCTACCACATCATCTATTATACGGTGTTGAGTATTATGAGTATCAGATGAAGGCAAACATTCATCTTTAGATTTAAGATCTCCTTTGCTTGTTGATTTAGTGTAGAAATTTTTCACTCTTGATAAACTTTTATCCAAATCTTTATTTGATTATAGTTGCAATAGGGATTTCCCTTTCCATCTTCTTCAGTACAGTTAGATGTGAGTCTTGTCTTTGTAACTTGTTAAGTTATATGATTTAAGATTTAACATGAGTAACGTAAGATGAGTGATAGGAATTTCTTAGGTGAACAAAGCATAATCTAGTTTTAGTCACTCGAACTTTGTCAAGATGTTGTAGTTGAGGAAGGATTTGATTGGGTTCCCATGTTGCAAAACAATTAAGGGTACTTGTGAGGGCAAGATAGCTAACAAGTTCCAGGGTGTGCTAATGAATGAAAAAGCTTGTTAACACATGAAAAATAGTGTGAATACATGTCAAGGAGTGTTGGGGAGTGTCAGGGCATCACAAGGGAGAACTAGGTCAAAATGCATGGAAATGAATGAATAAGAGTATGTGCCAGGGAGTGTCAGTGAATTCTAGGTGTCCCAAGCACAACATGTGTTAAGATAATTTTAGAATAATATTTGTAGAAGGAAAGCCTACAATTTTGATATGGTGCTAGATAGAAGTTTTAGACAAAAGGTGACTCTGGGCTAGCCATAGCATTCTTTTCTGAATGACTTGGATAGTTTCACAAGATGCAAAAAAAGCAAGGCTATCTATAAGGGCATAACAACTAGGGAGTGCCAACATGTGCCAGGGAATGCCAAGAAGTTATAATGCATACTAGACAGTTCCAAGACAAGTTAGGCATGCCAGGACATGCTAAGTTCTAAGGCATGCACAATTGTGTTAGGTGCTAGGGTGTGGTGCCAATGCATTCTAAGGAGTGTTAGGGAGTTCCAAGAAACACAACGGAGCACTAGATTTAATTGCATGGAAATGAATGAACAAGTGTGTGTAATAGGGAGTGTTACCAAGTTCTAAGTATGCTAAGCAGGGAGTGATAAGGTATGATAGGCAGTGCCAATGCATGCTACAGTGCTAGGGATGAATGCCAAGATGTATCAAGTGCCAAGGTGTTCCAGTGTGTGCTAAGGAGTGCTAGTGAGTGCTAGGGACGCACGAGGGAGCACTAGGTCAAAATGCATGGAAATAAATTAATAAGAGTGTGTGACATGGAGTTTCAATGATTTCTAAGTGTGTTAAGGAGGGAGTGACATGGTATGATATGTAGTGCTAAGGTATGCTAGACTGTCAAGGAAACATGTGCCCAATATGTACCAGATGTGAGGGTGTGCCAACATGTGCTAGGAAGTGTTACAAAGTGCCAGAGAAACACAATGGAGTACTAGGTCAAAATAATGCATGGAAATGAATGAATACTATTTTGTGACAGGAAGTGTTAGTGAGTTCTAGGTGTGCTAAGGAGGAAGTAAAAATACATTATAAGCAATGGTAAGGCATGCTAGAGTCCAGGGAAACATGCCAAGATGTGTTAGGTGCTAGGGTGTGCCAATGCATGCTAAGGAGTGTTAGGGAGTGCCATAGAAACACAAGGGAGCACTAGTTTGAAATGCATGGAAATGATTGAATAAGCGTGTGTGAGAAAGAGTGTCAATGAGTTCTGCGTGTGTAAAGGAGTGAGTGTCAAGGTATGCTAGGTAGTCTCCAGGAATGCTAGAGTGTCAGGGAGACATGCCAATATTTTCCAGGTGCCAGGGTGTGTCAATGCATGCCAAAAAGTATTAGGGAGTGCGATAGGGAGTGTCAGTGAGTTTTAGGTGTGTTAAGGAGGATGTGACAAGGTTATATGCTAGGTAGTGTCAAGGAATTATAGAGTGCCAGGGCATGCGAAGGAGTGGTAGGGTGTGTTGGGAAGTGACAAAGCATGGCAAGGAATGTAGGGGCTACTAACACATGCCACATAGTGCCAAGGGATTATTAGATGTGACAAGTGCTACATCATGTCAAGATGTAAACTATGTTGCTCAGTTGTTTTCTGGCTATGGTTGGACATGAGCCTTGACTTGGTCATTTATAAAATTTTAATTGGGATAAGTTGAAATTGTACATGACTAGCCTAAGATGGGTTATAATAAATTCTTACGTGAACAAGGCATAGTCCAGCTCTAGTAACCCTAACTTGGTCAATCTATTATAGTCGAGGAAAGACTTGATTAGGTTGCCATTCCCAAAACAAGTAAGGGTAGTTGTGAGGGCATGATAGCTATGGAGTGCTAGGGTGTGCCAAGGAATGAAAAGGCATGCTAAGACATGTTAGACATTGTCAATTCATGTTGAGGAGTGTTGGCGAGTTCCTAGGAATCACAAGCGAGAACTAGGATAAAATGCATGTCAATGAAAAAATAAAAGTGTGTGCCAAGGAGTTCCAATGAATTCTAGGTGCCTCAAGGAAAAAGTGCATTAGGAGAAGGTCATAATAGGACTTATAGGAGAAAAGCCCGTGGTTACAATAAGGGTTTGGATGAAGAAGTTTGAAACAAAGGGAGGATTTGGGTTGGGCACAACATTGTTTTGCCAATGACATGGTTGGGTTCCCAAGTTGCAAAAAAAGTAAGGCTATCGATGAGGGCACAAAATCTAGGGAGAGCCAAGGCATGCCAGGGAATTATAGGAAGTACTAATGCATGCTAGACAATTCTAAGGAATATTAGGAATGCCAAGATGTTCCATATGCCAAGGTGTGGTGTGAATGCATGCTAGGAAGTGTTAGGGCCAAGTGCTAGGGAAACACAAGGGAGCACTAATTTGAAATGCATGGAAATGAAGTGTCATCAAGTTCCAGGTGTGTTAAGGAGGGAGTGACAAGGTATGTTATGCAGTGCCAAGGCATGTTAGAGTGTTAGGGAAGCATACCTAGTTGCGCCAAGCACCAAGGTGTGTTAATGCGTGCTAAGGAGTGTTAGGGAGTGCCAAGGAATTGGTCAAGCTATTGTAGTCGACGAAAAACTTGGTTGGGTTCCCAAGTATAAAAAAAATTGAGGGTACTTGTGAGTGCATGATAGCTAAGGAGTGCTAGTGCATGCCAAGGAATGAAAAGGCATGCTAACACATGGTGTGAAATGTCAGTGCATGTTGAGGAGTGTTAGGGAATGGCAGGGGAACACAAGGGAGAACTACATAAAAATGCTTTGAAATGAATGAATAAAAGTGTGTTCCAAGGAGTGTCAGTGAATTCGAGGTGTCCCAAGGATGGCGTGTTTTAAGAGAAGTTCATAATAGGACTTGCAGGAGGGAATCATATGGTTGTGAAAAGGTGTGGACAAAGAAATTTTAGAGAAAGGGATACCTTGTCTTGGGTGCAACATTGTTATGCTAATGACTTGGTTGGGTTCCCAAGTTGAAAAAGGGTAAGGCTATCTTTGAGGGTATGACAACTAGGGAGTGCCAAGGTGTTCTAGGGAATGTAACGTTCCCAAGTCATGGAAAAAGGTAAGGCTAGTTGTGAGGGAATGAGTGTCAAGGCGTGCTTGGGAATGCCAACATGTGTTAGAGAGTGTGAAGTCATGTCAAACATGCTAAGATGTGTGAAGTGATAAAGCATGCAAAGATGTGGCAATGCATGCCAGGGAGCGTTAAGGAAACAAAAGGGAGAAACAGGTTAAACTAAAAGGAAATGAACACATATGAGGGTTATTAAGTCATCAATTTAACTTTTCCATGAGCAGCATGCTAGCGACACCAACACTGGGTGCCAATATGTTATGAAACCAACTCACAAAAAGATAGAAAAGATAGATGAACACCTTGGAAATAAGCCTCTTCGAGGGGGTAACCTCCTTTACATTACACAAATGAACAATTCTTAGATGATACAAATGACAAGACCTCCTTTCTATTTATAGGAGTCCAAGGGGTCATAATATAATAAGAGCTGACATAACAATAATAATGTAAGGACACAATAATAACAATAGTGGGCTTCTATGGGGCACAATAATAACAATATGGGGACTACATGGGCACAAAAATATAATAAGGGGGTTGTACTAATAACAATATGGGGTTACACTAGTAGTATAGGGACCTAACATGCCCCTCCCCTTCAAAAAGTGTTGTACTCAATGCTTGAGTAGTTCTTGATGCTTCTGTATAAAATTATTTTCCTCCCATGTGGAATTTCCAATGGGTATGTTCTTCCACTTGATGTGATACTCTAAAATTGATCGATTTCATAGCTGTCTGGCTCTTTTTTATGTGACTGCTCCATGTTCCAATATGATTTTCCTTCCTCGTCAAGTTTTGGAAATATTGTTTGAACTGGTATCTTTTGCAACTTTTGAATGAGTGGCCACACTTCTTCGTCCTTATTCCCTTCATCCTTGCTTCTCTTATCCAATCTAGTTAGATAATAGAAATAGCAGAAAACAATGCTTCCACATCCTCATCCTTTCTTAAGAGTGCATCTACAACAACATTTTGCTTCCCTTTTTTGTAGATGATTTGAAATTCATAACCCAACATATTTGTGACCCATTTTTTCTATTCTTCTAAAGGTAATCTTTTTTCTAAGAAGTATTTAAGACTATCATGATCCATTTTTACCTTAAAGTGTCTTCCCATTAGCTAAGGTCACCATTTCTTATGTGTGTGTAGTATTGCCAACATTTCCTTCTCATAAATAGCTTTCTTGAGGGACATTTGTTTGTATGGATGTAACCATAAAAACACGCAATCTACTACAACAAAACTTCTTTCATTGTGATGTTGATCTGCCTATTGTTTCATTCGATTTTGCACCAAAGTGGCCTTATCCTTTAAAAGTTGGAGAACTTGTTGTTGATGCTCGATGTGATATTTCACTACTTGAATCCTTTTCTTCCTGATATCTCCATCTACCTTGAGAGTTTGAGGAGTCATAATTTCTTCCAATGCATTACAAGATATGGTTGGATTCATTTCTTGATGCTCGATGTGATATTTCACTTATTCAACATTTTTCTTCTTGATATGTCTTTCTATCTTGATAGTTTGAGGAGCGGTAATTTCTTCCAATGCATTACAAGATATGGTTGGATTCATTTCTTGATGGTCAATGTGATCTTTCACATCTTGAACATTTTTCTTCTTGATGTGTCCTTCTATCTTGATAATTTGAGGAGTGGTAATTCCAGCCAATGCATTAGAAGATATGGTTGGATTCATTTCTTCTTTCTCAATGTGATCTTTCACTTCTTGCACCTTTTTATTCTTGATATGTCCTTCTATCTTGAGAGCTTGAGGAGTGGTAATTCTTGCCAATTCTTTACAAGATATGGTCAGATTCATTTCTTCTTTCTTTGGGGTTGGTTCCTGGTGTATATCCTCTGATTTTCATGTTTCTTGATCCATTTCTTCCTCTCCTTCATAATCTATGTAAAATAATTTCTTGTCAGCACACTTATGACCTTTAGTACATTTTCTATCACAATTCTAACAAAGACCTTTTTCTCTTTTCTCTTCCAATTGTTGTGGTGTCAACCTTGTAGGTTGTGGAAGGCTAGGAGAAAAAACTTCCATAATTATAGTCATGAGTGGTGGGATTCCTTTCTTCCATAATTTCACTTTCAATTTTTCTGTCCCACCTAAATGCCTTCTCCAATGAATCACCTTCCCAAAGACGAACCTCAGGTTGAATGTTATCGTTTAAAGTACCTATGAAGATATCAATCCTTTGCTTCTATGGAATATCATTTACCCTTATATTCAATTTTTGAAATTCCTCAATGTGCTCTGCCATTGAACTCTTTTGTTTGAGATTTATCAATTGGCTAAAGAAGATGTTTTTCTTTGTGTCCTCATAATGTGCTATCATTTTCTCCATGAAAATTTACCATATGACAAGTAGTTTACGAGAACAAAGCCCTTTATACTAAAAATTGATTTGGTTCTAAATAATTAGATGCAATAATTACCTTTTTTAACAGTGGTACACCATGTAGATAAAAATATTTCTCCATTTGTAATATCCAATTTACCAGATCGTTGTAATCAAACTTCATCATATCACCTTTTCTTGATTTTGGGAGCT
Source organism: Pinus tabuliformis (assembly GCA_031772625.1). Lineage (NCBI taxonomy): Eukaryota > Viridiplantae > Streptophyta > Pinopsida > Pinales > Pinaceae > Pinus > Pinus tabuliformis. Next base: position 1,159,182,079 of record CM062817.1, on the reverse strand, counting down.
CGATCTTGAAACGACTGTAACTTTGTCGTATCGGATCTTACAGTTCTGAAATAGTGACCTACCATAGCCCTCTGTGTCATCTTTCCAATGCCACTAGTCTGATCAAAATTGGATTCTCCGAGAAAGAGTTATGCACAATCTCCAAAGATGACCTGATTGTATACCTTTCAGAAGACAAAACTTGTATGAAGTGCCATGTGTCACTGTTTTGACCTTTGGATATGAAAAATAGATACAAGAAATTACAGCCTGTCTTATTTCTGTAACATATGGCAAAATTTCAATATGATGCTCAGAGAGACATTTATGACGATTTTCCCAAGGTGACCTGTTTGGAATGTAATTCAGGGATTTGCAAAACACTAACTTCCTCAGACTATATCTCCAAAACTATAGAGATAAAAGATCTGAAATTCGGAGCATGTTTAGACTGATTTCTTCTCAAATGGGTTTTTGTTTTAGCTTCTGAAGCTTCTGAGTGAAAGAGTTATAGTGAAAATTCCATGATGACCTGTTTGGAGAAGTGAAACCCTAGAATCCAAAGCTCTGATGCCAAATGTTATGAAACCAACTCACAAAAAGATAGAAAAGATAGATGAATGCCTTATAAATGAGACTCTTTGAGTGGGGGAACCTCCTTTACATTACACAAATGAACAATTCTTAGATGATACAAATGACAAGGCCTCCTTTCTATATATAGGAGTCTAAGGGGTCATAATATAATCAGAGCTGGCATAACAATAGTGGGCTTCTATGGGGCACAATAATAACAGTATGGTGACTACATGGACACAACAATATAATAAGGGGGTTGTACTAAAAACAATAAGGGGTTACACTAGTAGTATAGGGGCCTAACACAATAGGTGCCAACTAGCGACTGCCAAGTGTTAGTGCAATTTAAGTGCAAAATCTTCCTATGTTGGTTCTCATCTACTTTCCAAAAATTGATCTCAAACAAATTTAATTTTAAACCATGCCAAAGCATACCAACTCATCTCAACGCATGCTAGGCATGCTAATACTTTCCAAGCACTACCTCGTGCCAAGTGCCAATGTGTGTCAAGAAGTGTTATGCATGCTATAAATTGGTAGGGAATGATGAATGGTGTTAATGTATGCTACAGAGTGCAAATACATGCTAAGGAGTGTTAGCGAGTACTACGATAACATAAGTGAGCACTAGGTCAAAATTCATGGAAGTGAATGAATATGAGGGTGTGTCAAGGAGTGTTAGTTATCATGCCAAGGAGGGAGTGATAAGGTATGCTAACCACTAGTAAGGCATGATAGGGAATATCAGGGAATGTCAAGAAGTGATAGAGTGTGATAGGTAATTCCACAGTGTGCTAACATGTGCCAAATAGTGCCAAGGTGTCCCAAGACATTTTAGGTACTAGTAATGCATGTTAGGATGTGCAGGGTACTAGGGTATGCCAATAGGTGTCAAGGAGTGTGAAAGCAACAAAAGAAAGAACCAAGCTAAAATGCAAGGAAATGAACACATAAGAGGGTCAAAAAGTCAGGACTTTATATTTTTCAAAAGGGGCATTCTATGCACACTTACAATAGGTTCCAGTACATGCCAAGGTGTTCTAAGGCATGCTAGGGACTACATGGCATGTCAACACATGCTATGGGAGTGCTATGATATGCTAGGGCATGCCAATATGTGCTTGGGTGTCCTGGTCATGGTAAGATGTTATAGGTACAAAGATGTTCCAAGACATCTGAGATGCCAAGGAATGTTAGTGTGTGCCAAAGCATGTTAAGGTGTGCCAAGAGTGTTGAGGAGTAGGTATCTCTCATTAATTGAATTGACAGAGATTTATTATCTAATAAATAACATAGTTCCTACACACACTAGTGGAATTTTATCTAAAGGGAATTTGATGGATAATAAACCTAATAGAGATGAATGATGTGTTGACTCATAGGAAAACTATATTGTCATTACTTGAGGGAAATGATACACACCAATTATTTCTTAAAAAATTGATTGACTCTAACTAATGTGGCCTTTGGTCACATAATGAAAAAGACTCTAAAACGATGGCCTTAAATCATTATCTTTTGACAAAAGACATAGTAATAGGCACATAGTGTCATCAAAAACTCATTGGAATGATCAATGATGATGAACATTTTTTGATTGTCATGAAAAGTAATAAAAAGGAGCATCAGTGAGGGTCAATAAAACATTATCAATATAAGTATAACCAAAGAGAGAATTAGTGGCAGGTCTTTAATAACCCTGACCAAAATAGTCATTGAAAATGGCTTTGGTGACAAACCTTAAAGGACCATCACTATACACGCTTACAACAATTCTTTTTTAAGGACCGTCACCATATGCAACATTGGTGATAGAACTTAAAGGTCTGTCACAGGCATGACTCTCACCGAGGACCTTTTTTTATTATAGTGAGTTACTACTTCCTAGAATCCTTGCTCGAAAAAATTCTCTGGAAGCCCTGTAACAACTTGGGTTGAGTTACTAGTCCTGAAATCCATAGTTGGATGAATTCTCTAGAAGAACTTGGTGGGTTGAGTTACTAGTCATGGAAGCCCTGGTTGGAAAAATGCATTGGAAGCCTGAAAACAACTATGGGTTGAGTTATTTGTCCTAGAAGCTTTAGTTGGAAGAAAGGCTCTAGAGTCCTTCACAACTTCAATGGACACTAATCTGGTGATGGTTAGTGATGTTCCACCATGAGGTGGAATCACTGGTTGAGGGTTGAGGTGGCTTAGCCTCTGGAAGCCATAGCTTGGTTTTATTTGTTCCATGAGATCCCACATTCATGCCTAGAATATGGCACGAGGGTGATAAGCTAAAAGAAAGGTTTGGTTGAACCAATATATGGTCGGGCAGTAAGTGGAAGTGCCATACTTGGTTTCATTTTTCTTATGTTAATAAGAGATCCTTTCCTCCTTTATTTTGTGGGTAAATATACTTTTTAACATGTGGTTTTTATGGTTGATATATCTTTGTTATTTCTGCTAAATGTATGTTGGTTAAGAGGATGTTTTATGACAATCTTGATGTATGAATTTCATCATGTTTTGATTAGAAACTAATGAAAAATGAATATATGACCTAGTAGATGATAATGAAACTATTGTGGTAAGGCATCAATGCTTATTTAATAATCATAGATATGTATGGGACCCCTATTCTCATATTCATTGTTATGACCTGTAGATTACATATTTGTGATATGTTTGAAAAAGTTCTTGCCATGGATAGTAGGGGTAGAATCAATTCATTGATCAAATGCTTGCATTAGTAATATTGTTTCAATGTTATTTATCATTTATAAAGTTTTCATGACATTATGGGCAATGGCTTATGTCTTGGCCCTGAAAAAGTGGCACAGTATCCAGCTTTGCTTGCTCAGAACTAGTTGAAAAAGCCCACAATCACTGGCATGCCTCACTGTGGGAGTGATTACAAGGCCTCAGTGACATGAATTTGTTGTCATGGGAGTGACTAAGTGTCCATATCAGTGAAATGTAAAATTTTCTCAAGGGTTGGTCACTTAGAAGGGCTAGTTTTCTCGTGAAGGTTTTGTAGCATGTGTGTAAGGTCAGAGTGGTTTTGTTTTGTCAGTTCGACCTCCTTAACTATACATGAGGATTTGAATCACACCATAGTAGCCTATCATCACATGTTTACCCAAGAAGAATAGTTAACTTCAGTAAATGTGGGAGGAGGGTTTTACAGAGTGGTATTAGAGAATGGTTCACCCCTTGGACTCAATAGGCAGTGTGTGTTGGTGATGCATAGATGTCGATTACATATGTATTCCTTATGCTTGTGGTCTATGTGATTCTTGCATATTCATGGAAGTGGTCATAGTTGCAATGGTGTCTCCATGTGAAAAGTTTATGGTGATGTTGTTGGATGTGGTTGTCATGAGTGCATGTCAGTTGTGCATTGGTCATGAATGTCAGCGTTTATATGTTGTTATGAATAAATTGGCATGGTGATAGTTTTCATGCATGAGGTCATGGTATGTGCTTGGTATGGTCATGTATTGATGACTGGATAATGATTTAAATGATGATTAAATATTGATATGATTATGTTCATATATGTATTGAGCTATTATGGTTGGTCTTGCAGACGATATATCCTCCCCTGAATTAAACTAAGGTATCTTGGTATGTTTATGATTTTATTTAGATGAGATGATATACCTTGTAGGAAGACAATATCAAATATGACTACAAGATGGTAGACTACAACTCATGAGAATCTCCTTATAGATCAGTTGAGCAACACAGTGAAGGATATTCCCCTGACATAATAGACACTTTGAGAAGTTTAAAGGAAAAAATAAGGAGTTTCAAAGAAGATACTGACAAAATAATTTGATCACAACATAGACTTGCTAGGGCACATGAGAAGCAAATAGAGGTCAATGTGGTGATTCTTCAGGGCTTTTCATACTTGCAGAGATAGGGACCACTTAGAATCAGTCATGGACAACAAGATAGGGCTAATGGATCACATGGTACTATCTCACATGGTGTACACATGTTGGATAGAGATAACATGGTCAGATGGGCTTGACTCTAGTTCTAGTTCAGATAGGTATCATGATCATGATTATTATTATCCTTACAGGAGGAGTGATAGGGGATAGTTGTCAAAAGAGTTCAAGAAGAAAAAGACACCTACATTTGATGGGGAAATGAAGTCACAAGATGTTGAAACATGGTTTCCTGGGATGAATAAGTTCTTCATGTTGCATGATTACTCGACGGACATGAAGGCCAGGATAGTGACATTCACTCTTAAAGGTAAATAAAATATCGAGTGGGAAGATGTAAATAATGTCAGAGGTATTCATTAAGAGGAGTTAGCTTGGAGTGAGTTCGACAAACTATTCAGGAAAAAGTATCTATTGAAGAGATACAATGAAGACAGGGAAAAATATTTCTATGAGCTGAAGGGGCGATCTATGACTGATGAGGAGTACACTAGCAGATTCTTTGACTTATTGAGGTATATTTCTTACCTCAAGGAGGAGAAGGCCAAAATCCAGTGATTCATGAGTTCGTTACTAGTAACATTGAAGGACATGATTAGGTTTGATGATCCTAGATCATTGGAGGAGGCCATCTAGAAGCTAAAACATTGTTTTGAGTAATCAAAGCATAGATCCTAGACAAAGCCATATTGGAAAGATAATGAAAATAATAAAGGAAAATGGTAGAAGAAGCGAACAAGACCTCGAGATACAGGTAACAAAGAGAATGTGGTAACACCTAAGAAGTTCAATGCATACGATAGAGGACATGAATCTCAGTCTGAGGAGCAGAATGAGGGTGTAGGTTGGAAGCCTTTAGAGTGTTGGAATTTTGGATGAGAGCATTGCAGGATAGACTGTACGTAACATTAACGTGATAGACTGCAAATATATAGTTTTGGGGAGGCACAAACAATGGGAGATGTTAGATAGAGTATTCCTCGGATCTATGCCAGATTGGAGAACATGCAAGAATATCACCAAGTGTCTATTATTGAGATCGATGGTAAAGCCTTGTGATCAAATTGTTTCTATTTTGATTGACCATATATCCAATCATAGTAATTTTTACCCTGACCTAGTGGATAAGTGTGGTTTGAATAAATAAGTGAATGTATAATCTTGGTTGTTGTAGTTGGCTACAGGTACAAAGAAGAGAGTTTATCATTGGGTAAGAGCTTATGAATTTGAGTTAGATGGTATGCCTACATCAACACATTTGAATGTACCTCCATTGGGGTCATATGGTATGTTGCTGGGTGTGGACGTATTATATCTTCACAGAACCAAGGGGGATTGTTATGACAAAGCTATTGAGTGCCTGGATGACAATGGGGAACAAAGAGTCTTGTAGGGTAAGAAGAAGGAAACATTAGTTAGAATGGTGAAAACTATGCAGGAGAAGCATAGTCATGGGAAAAGATGTTTGTTATTCAGAGTGCATATTTCTAGTGAAAAAGATAAGGAAGTTTAGAATGTTGATGTCTTGAGAAAGTACCCAGTTCTAAAGTAGTTTCAGGATGTTTTTCTGGTAGATATTTCAGATTTGCTTCCGAATAGGGAAGTGGACTTTTTTATTTAGTTCGTACTAAGGGAAGGAACAACATCAAAGGCACCTTACAAGATGAGAACCCCAGAGTTGGTGAGAATGAATTTGTAGTTGAAGGAGATGCTTGAAGAGGGACACATTAGGCCAAGTGTATCTCCTTGGGGTGCGCCAGTGTTGTTTGTGAAGAAGAAGGATGTTACTTTTAGGTTATGCTTTGATTATAGGTAGTTAAATAAAGTGAAAATTAGGAGCAAGTATATGCTTATGAGGATTGGTGACTTGTTTGATTAGTTGAAGGGAGTGACAGTGTTCTCAAAGATTGATCTAAGATTAGGATACCATCAGGTATGCATCAGAGAAGAAGACATCTATAAGACTTATTTCCATACCAAGTATGGGAATTATGAGTCTGTTATAGTTCCATTTGGTTTGTCTAATGCTCCAACTACTTTTATGGGCTTTATAAATAATGTGTTGCATCCTTATATGGACAAGTTTTTTATTGTATTCATTGATGATATATTCGTATATTTTATAAATGAGGAAGATCATGCCAAAAATTTAGCAGCAGTATTGAGATTGCTAAGAGAGCATTCGTTGTACGCCAAGCTTAGCAAATTCAGTTTATTTGAGACCTGGGGCATGTGGTTTCCAAGGATGGCATAACATAGGATCCGAAAAAGATTAGGGCTATCATGGTGTGGGAAACTCCTAGGAATGTGGATGAGGTAAGATCATTCATTCGGTTAGCAGGTTATTACAGAAGGTTCATCAAGAACTTCTCACAAATTGATTATCCTATTACATCATTGAAAGGGAAGGTTAGAAGTTTGAATGGATAGAGGAATGTCCAACCAATTTTGAGAAGTTTAAGATGTTGTTGACGCATGCTCTAGTCTTAAATATTGGAGATCCGAAAAAATATTTTTTCATATGTAGAGATGCTTGCAAGGGAGGGCTTGGTGGAGTCCTTATGCATAAAGAATAGGTAGTATGCCATTAATCAAGGAAACTGAATGAGCATGAGAAGAAATATCTGACACATGATCTTCAGTTGGCAACAATCATCCATTCTTTGAATACATGGAGGTAATATCTTCTTGGTAGGTTGTTCATGTTAATTATTGCTCACAATGGATTGAGATATCTATTTTACCAACCAAATCTGAAAGCTAGGCAAGCTAGATGATTGGCCATGATCAGTCGATTCAACTTTGAGATTAGGCACATTAAAGGTAAAGAGAATAGGGTTGCAAATGCTCTTAGTAGATAGATACAAGTAAATCATATAGCAGTTATGAGCTCCAGCCTCCTATGGGATAGATTTATAGGATCAGATCTTACATGCAGTTCAAAAGGATGGATCTTAGAGGCAGGTCAACAGGATGACAAGTACATGGATCTTATGCACATGTTACATTAGGGTGTAAGTGATGAGGACATGGACTATCATTTCATAATAGATGGTTTGGTCAGATTTAGGGACATGATATAGGTGCCAAACAATAGTGAGCTCAAGAAGCTTATCTTGAGGGAATTTCATGCGAAGGCATATGCAGGTCACTCGGGATATCATTAAACTCTAACAACAATGAAGAAGTTTTATTATTGGCTAGATCTGAAGAGAGACGTGGTAGAGTTTGTGGCTAGATATTCTGATTTTAAACATGGAAAAGAAGACTGTAGAAATCTAGGTGGATTAATATAGCTGATTCCGATTCAAAAATGGAAATGGAAAGCCATTTCCATGGACTTCATCACACATTTTCTGAGGACATCTAGAAAACATGATTCCAACATGGTTGTGGTGGATAGGTTTACAAAGGTAGCACACGTTATTCTAGTAAAGTCTACATATTTAGCTGTTGATGTAGCATAGGACTTCCTAAGAGATGTAGTGAGGTTTCATGGTGTACCGAAGAAAATTGTGTCAAATAGTGATGCCAAGTTCACTTCTAGATTTTGGAAAGAGTTATTTGCAGGTTTAGGTATATGTTTGGCCTTCAGCACAACTTATCATCCACAGAAATATGGAGAGGCAGAAAGGATCAGTAGGATATTGGAGGATATTTTGAGGATGTATGTGATGCAACAATAGTGGAAGTGTGAATCATATATTCCACTAGTTGAGTTCATTTACAACAATGAGTACCAAAAATCTTTGAGGATGAGTATATTTGAGGCATTGTATGAGTGGAGTTATGATACTACCAACAGTTGGATTGATCCAGTGAAAAGGGTGTTGATTGGACTAGACATGTTGGAAGAGATGGAATAGGAAATGTAGGTAATCAAGAAGAATCTAAAGGCACCACAGAACAAACATAAATGTTATGCAAATCATAACATGATGTTTAAGGAGATTTAGGTTGGGGAACAGGTGTACTTGTGCACCAAGCCCAAAAATACCACCTTGAGGATTGGATCATGTGTTAAGTTGGCACCTCAATTTTGAGGAGCTTTCAAGATTCTTGAGAGTCTTGGACCTAGCCTATTGACTTTCACTACCTCCGATAGTGAAATTCCATGATGTTATCCATGTGTCATTTCTTAAGAAGTATGTTAAAGATTTTGATCATTTGATTTAATAGTATGTATTGTATGTGGAGCCAGAAGGAGAATTCCAGCCAAAACCTCAGTGCATTTTGTAGAGAAATATGCTCATGCTTTGCAACTAAGGAATCTAGCAGGTTAAAGTGAAATGGAAGCACTTCAGGCTCGATGAAGCTACATGGAAGATGGTGGATCAAATGCAAGTTATGTATCCTTATCTATTCGCTGGTTGAGTAAATGTTTTGGGCATATGTTTTGGCGTGATCTTGTGGTACATGTGTATATATGTATATGTATGTAAATACTTCCATGAGTTATGTTATAAAGCTCCAATAAGTGGTATGGGTTTCGTCTCATTATTGTTTTTATGTTGTTTTGTTTCTCATGTTGGCTTGCTTCTCATCAGGATGATCATAACTACTTCAACAAACTAAGCTATAAAGCTCCATGGGTAGTATTTTTTTCTTTTAGCAATCTTATTGGTTGCAGGTGTCATTGAACACCAAGGATGGTGTTCCCCAAGGGGGAGGGTTATGTAACAGTCCTAGTCAAAATTCCATGTAATAAATTTAATAAAGGAAAAATAATAACCAAGGTCATTGGACACATATTTGAAGATGAATGTTGGGAAAAAAACAGAGTGATGGGGATCACTTGTGATTAATTAATGGCTATGGAAATTGGCAAAGGAAATGGAAAAGGCTTTGAAAAGCCAAAGTGACATTAATTGGCAGTTTATTTATGAAAGTAATGGAAAATATGAGAAAAGGGAGGTTAAAGGTCATAGGTTTCATGTGAGGAGGAAAATGAAGCAAAACAATGGAAAATTGAAGAAATTAGAGGCCTCATTAATAAAAAGGATTTTGGGGATCAATTGTCAGACTTTCTCAGTTCATTTTTGAAGCTCTCATTTTCTATTCTATCTCTCTCACATAATCTTGGAAAATTATATTTTTCTTGGATCACTCTTGGAGGAGTGTGGCATACTTGGGATTCGAAGAAAGAAGGAAAATGAAGAGAAGGAAAGTGCAAGAGGATATCGGGATCAGAAACTACAATGGTTTTTCTTGTAGGTACCGAGTAGCATGAATGATTTCCTTGTTATTTTTTCCATGCATGGAACATGCATATTTTTTCTCGGCTATGATCTACCATTGGCATGGAGGATTGCTTGGATTACCAGTGGATTTTCCTAGACTTTCCATTTCCTAGATAGCCATGGTGTTGTGGGTGTCTTTCCTTTTGTCTTTTGGTTGTTTCTCATGTTCCTTATGGTTGTGGGTTGAGTTACTAGTTCCTAGAAGCCTTGGTTGGAAAAATGTTGTAGAATCCCTGTAACAACTTAGGTTGAGTTACTAGTGCTAAAAGACTCGGTTGGAAAAACACTTTGAAAGCCCTTAGTGGGTTGAGTTACTAGTCCCGAAAGCCATGGTTGGACAAACACACTGGAAGCACGACAACAGATGTGGGTTGAGTTATTAGTCATGGAAGCCCTGGTTTGAACAAACGGTCTAGAGCCCTTTACAACTCGGGTAGAGAGAAATCTATTGATGGTTAGTGATGCCCAACTATGGGGCGGAATCACTTGTTGAGGGTTGAGGTGGCTTGGCCTCTAGAAGCCCTAGTTTGTTTTTTTTTAATTTGTTCCATGAGATCCCACATTCATGCTTCGAATATGGTACAAGGGTGACTGACAGAAAGAAAGATTTGTTTCAACCAACCTATGGTCAGGTGGTACATTGAAGTCCTAGACTTGGTTTCATTTTGTGTATGTTAATAAGAGCTCCTTTCCTCTTGTATTTGATGGGTAAATATAATTTTTAATATGTGGTTTTTATGTCTAATATATATTTTTTATTTCTATTCAATGTGTGTTGGTTAAGAAGATGTTTTATAACAGTCTTGATGTATGACTTTCGTCATGTTTTGATTTGAAAATGAATGAAAAATGAATATATGACCTAATAGATGATAATGCAACTATTGTGATAAGGCATCAATTCTTCTTTACTAATCCCAGATAAGTATGAAACCCCTATTCTCAGATATGTTGTTATGACCTCTAGCTTACATATTTGTGATATGTTTGAGGAACTTCCTGTCATGGCTAGTAGGGGTCCAATCAATTCATTAAGTGTTTTTTTCATTAGTAATTTTTTTTCAATGTTATTTATCATTTTTTAATTTTTCATGAAGTTTTGGGTAGTGGCCTCAGTCATGGTCATGGAAAAGTGGCACAAAAGCTGCAGTCGCTAGCTCAAAACTAGTTGAAAAAGTCCACAATCACTGGCATGCATTGTTGTGGGAGAAAAAGGAAGGGCTTAGTTGCATGCTTGGCTTGTCATAAGAGCATCTAAGGGTGTAGATCAATGAAATTTCAAGTTATCTCAAGGGTTGGTCAGCGAGAAGGGTTGATTGGCTCCTAAAGGTTCTGTAGCATGTGTGGAAGTTCAAAATGGATTTTTTTTGTTAGTTCCACTTCCTTAACTATACATGGGGAGTTGAATAATATTATAATATCCTCTCATCAGATTTTTACCCCATCGGATAGGTTAACTTGGGTATATGTGGGAGGAGGGTGTTACAAAGTACACTCTATTCATATATTTGATGGCAAGGTTGAGGTGAGACAGACAAGTTAGGCAAAGTCTAGACATTTCATAGGAAGTCTCAATCACTGACTACTACCAAACCAAAAATTTCATTTTTTATTGGAATCCCTCCAAGTTTATCTAAAATCCTTTAGAGGGTCATTGGTCTATTACAAAATGAGTTCCAAAGTACTCCAATGGGACTCAAAATTTTGGACTCAAGTATACACAGGTGGGTGAATTCAACTTGATTGGATACATTGATTCATACTTTGATGGGGATAAATAAATTGAACTATCTATTTCAGGTTATGTTATGAGTATTAGATCAAGATTTGTCTCCTGGAGGTCACAGAAAGAGCTAGTTCCAGCAGATTCCACAACTGAGGCATAATATGTTGTAGCAGTTGAAGCAATAGAGGAAATTGTGTGGCTCAAGAAAAATCTACAATATTACAAGATAAATAAGTACATTCAACTCCTTTTTTGATTGAGAACACTTTTGCAATAAACTTGGTCTAGAACCCAAAGTTCCATGGTCAAACGAAGCACATCAATGCAAAATACCAACTGATTTGACATCATGTTGAGGACAAAATAATACACCTACGACATTGTTCCACAAATGAGAAGATTGTAGACATATTCATGAAAGTGCTTGGAAGGGAAAAGTTTGAAATATTCAAAATGATGCTTCGACTCACCAACATCCCTTCATATTAAGGGGGTGGAAATTTGACACCTAATCTTTGGGATTAGGAAAACTCATGTAAATAATGTAAATAGAAAAAAATAAAATAAGTTAGGAGATGAAGAGAAATTGGGAGATGAAACCCTATTGTCTGCCTCTCCTTGTATATATTCATATTATCTTTTAGTGCAAAACATAATTTGTATTCAGATTTACAAAATCAGCCTGATAGGAAAGATAGTTAGAGTAATCATATTAGGTAAATGAGATTAGTAAACATATGATGGAATGATAACAAGCACAATCCTTATACATTTGATTACCTTTTTATGGCATGTAAAGCATCAAGGGGCTTACATAAGATGATTGAACAAGTCTAGACTGAAGACAAGGGTAATGTAGCACATGGGATGAATGGATGAGGGTAACATGCAAGCATGTAGAAAGGCACCCATTAGAATTAGTTGAATCAACTAGAGTGGACATGGCAGGATAGTGCATAAGTCAGGTGATAAAAAAGGAACATAGATGACTATTGAGATGGGTTGAATCAAACTATCATTTGGGAAGAGTATGTAATGAAAAACATTCACTTGTTTGAATGGAAGGATGCAAACTTCCTTAATTTGGAACGATTTCTTGTAAATGCGGCAAGAGAATTGGCTAAGGAATCAAGCAATTAACCAAGTACCATTTGGATTATAAGTTCTAACATAAGATGAAAAGTTGGTGAAGGAGTTGGAGGGGAAATACATAAGTTTATATGGATTTGGATAGTGTGCAGTTACCCAATGCCTAGGATGATTGGGTGGGTTATTTCATAAGTCAAGATATAATTTTCTTACATGACAAAGTGTAAGGAGATAAGTTCTTGTCAGTCATAGGAAACGATATGCATCTAAAGAAAACAAAAATAAATACATATACTTTAATAAATAATTTATATTCATTAATTATTCTCTCATATATATCCACTGAGCTACGACTATTTTCTCTTCTTGCTTCACATTACAATGGCCCAAACATAGGTATATAAACACCGAACTTTTTAAATATGGAATATTGCAAACTCTATCCTTCCTTATGCAAACTAAGAATTTATTCCTTAACTTAAATTTTCTAACTTTTGTTTAACTTTACTCAACATTTTTCTCGTTCTTGACTCAACCTTTCTGGACAAAGCATTGACCTTCTAAATTTGCTTCGCTTGACTTCTAATATTAGACACAATTTGCTTTCCTTAAATTAACTCTACTCTTCATGCATTGCATGCATATGGGAGTAATTACTGTTGCTAAAACTCCCCCTTAATTATGATGATATGAATCATCCATAATTTTATTGTGACTCAATTATGCATGCTACGCTTGTAATAAAAAATTGTCTCAATTTTTTTTACAATGTATTTTTTTTCTTTTTCATTTCTTCTATATTTTATACCCTTCTACTTCATTTTCAATTTTGCTTTCGTGATGTAAGCTTCATATTTCTTCACTTCTTGCTACTGCAATTTTTGTATGAATTATTCTATATTTGTTATAAAAAATAATTTAGGCTTTCAGAGCCTATCTTCTATAGCTTCCTCTTGAAATATTTGTTCGCACATGGACTACTACCACAACTCTTCATCTTGAAACTATGAACTTATCCATGCTACTTCTACTTCATATTCCTGATCTTCTTCTTCCATATTTCTTGATAGTATAATTTAATATCTTCTTGACTCCATTGTTCAAAGCCTTTTTCTGATCCAGGTGGATGTTGGTGGCCGCCCACCTATCCCATTTGGACCCACAACTGTCTCTTTTAGTTTTTCTGTTTCCTTAATTATAGCACAGTTTACTATTTTTAGCAGTTTTTCGGGTCCTAAACTTCCGGAGCCATTTTGAGGCCCTAAACGACGTTTTTTGGGAAATCCACCGCCAGTGATTTTTCTGCCTAAAAATCATCTTTTTCGTCGTAGTCCTCAAAGAGATCTTTCCAACGGGCTATCATGCGCGTCAAACAGAGATAGTACGACCAATTCGCAACCCCGGGAAGTTGATGTACCAACTTACCCAAAAGCGGGGCCCACAATTTGGCGTTTCATCTTGTAGGGTTAGGTTTTGGAATGTGAAGGGTTTTCCATTGTTTCTCAACAATAAATAGGCCCTCGAGCCTCATTGTAACATAGTTTTTGGACAACAGTTCAGAGGCATGTAGCCGACACATCTCTTCTCAGAGATAAGCTACCATCACCCTAGCTGGGTTATTTCCATTTCTATTTGTAAGCATATTTCAGTATTTTACAGTAATGAAATCAAGTATTATTTCTGCTGCATATTTGTCTTTATGGTTATATCTATATTTTATTGCGTTCCTGTTTAAATCCGGATCAGTTTCAATGCTTTATTCTTCATCTTCAAAAACATCCATGCAATTTACTACATATTTTTATTCATCTCCTCTTTCATCTATAATTGTAACTGGACTGTTTCCTTGTCTACTTGCACACTCAAGATTAATGTTAAAAACATCTTCATTATGTTCTACAGTGAGATATTTCTTTTCTTTTTACTTCTTCTCTACTTCTTCAAATGTATTAAGGCTATCATCCATTTTTATTCTATTAGTAGATATTCTCATCAAAAGCTCATGAATCACTTTATCCACTTCTTAATCATCAATTTTTGCTAGATTGTGCACTATTTCATGAGAAATCCCAACTATTGCTTCATATGTTGTTCCTACAGTGGTAGCTTCAACCTTCAATTTTTAATCAAACATGGAACTTTCCATATTTCCATAATCAGTTGTTGTTTTAAAAAAAAGACCACAAATTTCATCAACATAATTTTCATCCACTATGTGGTGAGATATCTAAGCATACATGTGCTCATTAACAATTTTAACTTCACCAAATTCATCATTTTTTGTTGGATTCATGAGAGATTCACTGTCAACTCTACAAACCATTACTTCATATGAAAATTCGTCTTTGTTATTATAAAACTTAACTGGCTCAAACTCTGATGCAAAGAGGTCACCATCAACTAAAATCATTCCAACTAGATCACACATGTTATTCAGTTATTTATTGGAAGTTCAACATCATAAACAATGTCTATTGTTGGATCACTAATCCACAACTCACTTTGTAGTTACCATCCACATGTGTCTTGCCACAGTGGGATTAACCATAATCTTCACCATCCATGTTACAATGGGGCTCTCGAGCATCCATATAGTCTTGGTCTACTTCACACTCTGCAATATTTTTTGTGTCTTATTCATCCATATGAAAGTCTGGATGATGGGCTTCACTTTTATAGTATTTATGACCATCATCCACATTTGGGTGGTATTTGCCAAGCTTTTTTTTCCTCCTAGTGTCTTTCTCATTTACTCTCATACCTACAACTGGCTTTCTATTCATTCTTCAACAGACTATAAGAAAATTTTCTGCTTTATGTCACTTTCCTTTATACCAAATTTTACTTCTAGGGTTTTCTATGATTGTTAGGAAGATGTAGCTTTTTCTGCCTTGCATAAGGACTTCTCATCCAATGCATGTTTTATAAGATCCAATACTAAGGCATTACATACTTCATCATAGTGGTTATTAGACCGATACTCAATCAACTCTTTACATCGAAGCAAAGTTTTCATTTTGACAGTTCCAAAAAATTAAAAAACTTACCAGTAAATTTTGGAAGTGTTACCATATTTGTCCTAATCCATTCATCCACAAATTGTTCTACTTCATCTTCATGTATTTTAGATGCCCCGACTATGGTGAGAACCTCCATGAGCTCTTAAAAATACTTTGGTTCTTTCTTTCAATTTCTTTTCTTGGTTTTCTTTAGTCTTGTTTTGTCACCCATGACTTTCACTTTTGTTTTGTATTTTTTCTTCTTTCCTTATTATGTTAACCTTATAGAAATGAACGTCACATTCTCTGATCGAGGTGGATATTGGTGGCCACCTGCCAAGTCCACCTAAACCCCCACCATTGTTTATCTCAGCATTTTCAGTTTCCTTCATTGTAGCACAACTTACTATTTTTAGCAGTTTTTCGGGTACTAAACTTCCGGAGCCGTTTTGAGGCCCTAAAAGACGTTTTTTGGGAAATCTGGGGCAACATGGGTCCATGGACCCATGTTGCCTTCCAAAGTGGTAGTGATCGGATAGATCTTTCTAACGAGCTATTGTACACGTCAAATGGAGATCGTATGCCAAAGTTGCGATCCCGGGAAGTTGGTGTACCAATTTACCCAAACGGAGCCCACAGTTTGGCTTTTCATCTTCTAGGGTTAGGTTTTGGAATGTTAAGGGTTTTTTAATTGTTTCTCAACAATAAATAGGCCTTCGAGCCTGATTGTAATAGAGTTCAGAGGCATGTAGCCACCACATCTCTTCTTAGAGATAAGCTACCATCGCCCTAGCTAGTTTATTTCCATTCCTGTTTGTAAGCATATTTCAGTATTTTCTATTAATGAAATGAAGCATTATTTCCGCTGCATCTTTGTGTATATGGTTATCTCTGTATTTTGTTGCATTCATGTTTAAATCCGGATCAGTGGTATTAGAGCGATCTACTTTTTCTCTGTTTTTCTTTGCATGTCCCCAACAAGGTCGGGATATAATGAGTTAGGGCTTGAACTGGTTGAATCTTTGCAAGACCAGCCTCGCAAATCCCGATGGCCTCCCATGGCGGATGAGAAGAAAGACGAGGGTGCAGGAGATCCTATCAAAATCTTGCTCGAATAAGCCCTCGAGTGACCACAGAACGCGATGATGGACAGCTTTTCCCAGATCCTTCAGCGGCTACCCAGAAGCGACGCATCGGCTTCTAGCAGCTACTCTAGAAATGGCACGCCCTTTAAGGTAGAAGTTATTTTTGAAATCCCCATATTCGAGGGTCAGATAGACGCAGATGCCGTAGTTAAATGGTTAAATCTACTAGAGGGTTATTTTTCTATTCATGAATTTTCGAGTCGGGAAAAGATTTTTTTCTCCCTTCTCAAAGCAACCCCCCATGTCAAGGACTGGTGGGAAACCTACTGCGAGCAGAAGGATGAAAGTACTGGCTCACTATTTTCAGCCGCACCCACCTGGAATTCATTTCGGGATGCCATCAAGGAGCAGTACTACCCTGTCGGAGGCTATGAGGATGAATACATAAAGTGGACCACGCTGCGGCAAGGAAGGGACCAAGACGTGCCGGATTTCACCAATCTTTTCCATACCCTTCGCACAAAGTTGGGTATCAAGGATTCGGAGAAGCATTTGATACTCAAATATTGTGGCTGCCTGCACAAGTACATCCAGGAAGAAATACAATTCCTGAACATCTCCTCGCTCGGCACAGCATACCGATATGCCATCAAGGTCAAGCAGAAGTTTAAACAAAAGAAGCGAGACTTTGGATCTGCAAATCCAAAGCAGGGGAAAGGTGCCCCTAAACCACAGAACAAACGACAAAGCCAAGGCTGGGCAGCCCAAGACAACCCGCCGAAGCTACAAGCAAAGAACAACGCCGCGAAGCTGAAAAAGGACACGGGAAAATGGTGTGAGTTCCATAAGAGCTCCACTCACAACACAAGTGAGTGTCAGGCCAAGCAGTCACTGGTGGCTGAGCTAAAGGTTTCAGAATCAGATGCATGTTCTAACTCTGAGTCAGAACCCGATAAGGGGGATGACAAAGGGAAGCAGATCATTGATGCGGATCCCAACGCCACTGTTGCTACCGCCAAGATCCAGAAAAATGAACCCGAAGATCTAGAGGAGGAGGAGTGTCTCTTCCACTCCCAGATGTGGGTAAAGGGCTCCTCGATGCAGTTCATTGTTGACAGCGGGTGCCAAAAGAACCTCATTTCCGCAGAGGTCGTGAAGCAGTTGGGCTTACCAACCACAAGCATCCACAATCGTACACCATTGGGTGGCCTCACCAAGGACGAGATCTTCGCGTAAGCTAGCAGTGTCGCCTTCCATACAACATCAAGCCCTTCACGGATGAGGTATTGTGTGACATTGCTCCCCTTGAAGTTTGTGATGTATTATTAGGACAACCATACTTGTGGAAGTGACATGTTGTGTATGAATCAAGGCCCCGTGTTGTTATTATTACATTGGGAAATAAGTTGTACATGATACCAGAGGTAGCACCACCTACCACCATTTCTTTGATTACTGCAAAACAATGCAGTAAGCTCATTTCCAAAACCAAGAAATTTGTTTTCCTGATGATACGCCCTCAAGGAAAGAAGAAGACGGTGGCCGCGGCCTCCAGACAGGGCCCCTCTGCATGACAACTACAGATGGACAAGGTCGTGGCGGAGTACGAGGACATCTTCACCTCCCCCGCAAGGGTTCCTCTGCATTGTCAGGTCAAGCACTCCATCGATCTGACCCCAGGTGTGCCGCTACCCAATGGACAAATTTATTGGCTCTCCGTTTTGGAGAATGATGAAATCAAGAGGTAGATTCAGGAGCTCCTGTAGAATGGTCACAGCTGTCCGGGTTCATCGCCTTGTGGGAGCCCGATTGTGTTGGTACAGAAGAAGGATGGGACATGGAGACTCTGTATTTACTATTGGGCACTGAACAAGATCACTGTCCGTAATAGGTACCCGATCCCGCGGGTAGATGACCTCCTGGACCAACTAAAGTTGGCAAAATATTTCAGTAAGATCAATCTGAAGTCAGGATATCACGAGGTACCAATCAAACCCTCTGATGTGTGGAAAACTGCCTTAAAATCCAAGGAGGGACTTTTCGAATGGTTGGTTATGCATTTCGGATTGTCGAATGCTCCTGCAACCTTCATGAGGCTAATGGATGACATCTTGTGGCCATTCACCAACTCATTTGTAGTAGTATACTTGGATGACATTCTGATCTTCAGCCAGAGTTGGGAAGAGCACCTCCACCACATCCAACAGGTTCTCCAAACACTGCGGCAACACAAGCTATGTGCCAATTTGGAGAAATGCACTTTTGGCATGACCCAGGTTCAGTATCTCGGATACATCATTGATGAACAGGGGGTGCATGTGGATCCAGCCAAGATCCAAGTCATTCGGGATTGGCCATCTCCAACCACTCTAACAGAGCTCCGCAACTTTCTAGGTCTTGCCAACTTCTACCGCAGGTTCGTGTTGGGGTTTTCTCATATTACTTGGCCCTTGAGTCAAGTCACCAAGGGAGGGGCGAAAGCAAAATTGTTTTGGTCTGAATCTCAACAGAAGGCATTCATAGAGTTAAAGGATCGCCTCTGCATGACACCAGTGCTCGCATTACCAGATTTACAACAACCATTAGAGGTCGAGACAGATGCCTCTGACTATGCTATTGGGGCAGTCCTTACTCAACATGGACATCCAGTGGCATATCACAATGAAACACTTTCAGACACAGTCCGGAAGTATCCCACTTATGATAAAGAGATGTATTCCATTGTGCAGGCCTGCTGACAATGGAAGCATTACATTTTGGGGAAGGAAACGGTCATCCACACAGACCACCGACCCCTGCAGTTCATACAAACCCAAGGGAAATTGCAGAATGATCGCCATCAGAAGTGGTCTACATACTTGCAACAGTTCCACTTCAATATCAAGTATAAGAAGGGCAGCACCAATAATGTTGTAGATTGCCTCAGTTGACCACCGATCATGGCGTTAACCACCATGCTCAACTCTTGTGGGCACGAGACTTTTGATTGGCCACTTCTTTACAAAAGCGACCCAGAATTCGGCTACACATACCAGACACTCTTTGAGGGTCGGCATGTTCCAGATTTTCACCTCCAGGATGCCTTGTTATGCCACCTGGGTCACCTTTGTGTTCCTTCAAGCGAGCGCGCCAAGATGATTTGGGAAGCACACTACAGTCGGGATGCTGGGCATTTCGGGGTCGAGAAAACAGTGGCAATACTGTAAAATTATTTCTATTGGCCGAATCTTCGACAGGATGTTGAGAAGTACATCAGATCATGTACTGCCTGTGCCATTTCCAAACTGACCATCAAGAAGCACGGCCTCTATACCCCATTGCCTACCCCGAGTCGTCCTTGGGAATCCATCTCCATGGATTACATGTCAGGCCTTCCTTCCACTAAGCATGGAAATGACTGTGCTTTTGTGGTCGTCGACAGGTTCTCGAAGATGGCCATTATGGCGGCCTGCAAGAAGAATATCACAGCAGAAGCCACTGCTAAACTCTTCTTTGAACGAGTGTGGGTGCACTTTGGGATCCCATAGTCTATCATCTCAAATCGGGACAGTTGGTTCCTCAACACATTTTGGTCCAGTCTCTGGTCAATGCTGGACACCAAACTCACGAAGTCCACAGCCTTCCATCCTCAAAACTGATGGCCAGACAGAGGTTGTCAATAGGATGATTGTGCACATTCTGCGCATGTATAACTCAAAGCATCCACGCACATGGGACGAGAGCCTCCCCTATGTTCAGCACAACTACAACGAGCTCTTCACAGGTCCACTGGCCATAGCCCTTTTCAGGTGGGTTTGGGATTCCAACCACTATGCCCCATTGATGTGGCCATGCCACTTGCAACTACTCACATAAATTTAGCTCATGTCCAGTCTGAAACAGATAAGGCCACCAGCTTCATTGAGCGCATCCAACATATTCGCCAGTAGGTCCATGAAATTCTGGAGAAATCAAATGCCAAGTACAAGCAGCGACATGATCAACATCGGGTGCTACACAAGTTTTAGGTGGGCGACAAAGTCTGGTTGCATTTGCAAAAGGAACGCCTTACTAGAGCCTATCGGAAATTGAGACCACTCCGATATGATCCTTACACCATTACTAAGGCTATGGGAGACAATGCATTTGAGCTCAACATTCCCCCATTCCTTGGCCTGCACCCAGTGTTCAATGTGGACTGCCTTCGGCCATACTTTCCACCATTGCTAGACACATCCGACATTGCAGAACAACTCACATCCACAGAATTAAATCCAGATTGCATGGAACAAGCTGCAATTGATCGGATCATGGACACACAGATCAAGAACACTCGCCAACAGAATATCCAATTGTATCTAGTTGTCAAATCAGGCCAACTCCTTCACCAGGGCAAGTGGCTCACCAGGGAACAAGTTCAGCAAAAGTTTCCTCATCTCATGGAGGAACTCAACGCAATGGAGACCATTGCTTCCTAAGGGGGGAGGAATGATCCAAGTGGATATTGGTGGCCACCTGCCAAGTCCACCTGGACCCCCACCATTGTTTATCTCAGCATTTTCAGTTTCCTTAATTGTAGCACAACTTACTATTTTTAGCAGTTTTTCGGGTCCTGAACTTTCGGAGCCGTTTTGAGGCCCTAAACGACGTTTTTTGGGAAATCATGGATCTATGTCACCTCCCAAAGTGGTAGTGCTCGGATATATCTTTCTAACGAGCTATTGTACGCGTCAAACGGATATCGTATGCCAAAGTTATGACCCCAGGAAGTTGGTGTACCAATTTACCCAAACGGGGCCCACAGTTTGGCATTTCATCTTCTAGGGTTAGGTTTTGGAATGTTAAGGGTTTTTCATTGTTTCTCAACAATAAATAGGCCTTCGAGCCTCATTTTCACAGAGTTGAGAGGCATGTAGCCACCACATCTCTTCTTAGAGATAAGCTACCATCGCCCTAGCTAGTTTATTTCCATTCCTGTTTGTAAGCATATTTCAGTAATTTCTATTAATGAAATGAAGCATTATTTCCGTTGCATCTTTGTGTATATGGTTATCTCTGTATTCTGTTGCGTTCCTGTTTAAATCCGGATCATACTCTCGATTATATTTATGTCTAAACATTTTAATCTTAACTTTAATTGTGGCTCCTAACAACTACTAGAAATTTTGATAAGATCTTCTACACAAATTCTTATGGAGGCTCATGGCTACAACTTATAGTAGAGACTCCTTCTTTGGTCAGTGGTGGTGGATATTTCCTCTTGATATGGTGGTGGCTCTCTAGGCTACTCACCCTAATATTTGAGTAATTTGGTTCACAAACTCTCAACGAGCTCTGGTTTCTACTTGTGGACCAATGAATGGAAACATCAATTTGCGGGCTAGTCACAATAGCCAAGGATCTTAGTGGAAGTAGCTCACAACCTTATTAACTTCTTTGGTTCTTTGAAACCTTGCTAAACCTTGCTCTGGTACCACTTGTTATTTAGAGGCGGAGATACACATGCAAACATAAGACAAATAAGTACACAAGCTTCTGTTCGAATAAATAAGTTCTATTCATTAATTATTCTCTCGTATACATCCACCAAATTTATACTATTCTCTCTTCTTACTTCACATTACAATGACCCAACCATGATTATATAAGTACTAAACTTTGTAAGTATGGAATCATGCAAGCTATAACGTTCTTTTCCTCATGAAAACTAGGACATGACACTTTAACTAAACTTTTCTAGCTTTACTTTAGTAGAAATTGACATTTTTCTTTTCCTTAACTTAGAATTTGTTAACTAGGCATTATATTTTTAACTCTAACTCACTTGAATTCTAATATTAGACTTCATCTACTTTCTTTCACGTGACTTAACTCTTCATACATTGCATGTATACAAGAGTACTTACTATTTCTATCAAGTGAAACGATTTTGATCTATGACAAAGTTGTGATCGATGGCAGTAAATAAAATAGGGAGTATGGGGATAGGTATGTATCAATTGTGTGATCTTATAATTTTTAAATTGTTATACAAGACTAGAGTTCACTTCGTTGTAACACATTTGAATATTTGAAAATTGTTAGGCGAGTTGAATTGTTGATTATATAAGATTGCTTTCATTCATATCATTTCCATATTGGTTATGTTAAGGCACAATTGCATGGAATTATTTTCTACATACTTCAATAATTGTTAAACTTATGAATTTTAATAATCGTGAATTAGAAAAGTGAGGTGTAGTATGGAATCACATAGTTTTAGATTGAGAAAATAGATAAGATTAAATGAGTCACAATGCACCACAAAGCTATAGTAGTGCAACATCTAGGTGTGCTAAGTCAGCATCCGACGTGGGTTACTATAGTGGCATGACAATGGTTTTTTAGGTTAAATTAAAGTTTATGCTTGAGGTACTCTTCCAACCTCCTTCATAATTTATTTATATATATCTCTATTAAGTGAGGAAGTTAAATCACATAGTCATTATTCCATATCAGTTACTAATATTAGTTGGTTTCTTAATAATGCATTCATGGTATTCTAATTACTAGATGAAAATCTTTACCAAAATCTCAATATCTAACAATGAATTAATAACAAAGAATATTAAACTGGATATATATATATATATATATATATATATGTTACAATATTAGTAGAAAACTTTTTTACAATTAGAAAATATTTAAATACTAAAATATTATCTAAGAAATAATGAAATTATTGTTATTTTATCTTTTTGATTTATTTATTCAATATTGAAAAGAAAATTGAAATGTAAGTATAAGACATATGCAAGAATCAACTTTATGACTTTTCACTTAGAAAGATAAAATGAAGGTTTAAAATGCACATATTTATGAATTTTTATTCTAATATTCCTGATTTATTTATGTATAGTTTTGATATATATATATATATATATATATATATATATATATATATATATATATATATATATATATATATAGATATATATATTCTAATTTCTTGCAAATTTATATCAAAGTTTTAGTTGAAGTAATTTAAAAAGTTTCACATATTTAAAAAATAAATAATTTTAGTTTTTGGAGTGTAACTCATTTGACAATCACCTTGTTATGATATATTATGTAAAATCATGAGATTCAAAGTTTAAATCCCCTAAGTTAAGCCAACCAAAAAATAATACTTTTTTATCTATTTTTTTGTTATATTTTTAGAATATGCTATGCGTATTTTTTTTTTCACTTCTGGTGCACGGATACCCATGGTGAGTTGGTCCTCTATGTCCAGGGTCGTTCAATGCTAGGGTGTACCCCACTCGAAGGGGGACACACCCCTCAGCCTATTTACTGACCTGACCCCAAGAGCTTTAGGGAATTGACCCTGTGACCTCTAGATTGGCGAGGCACTCACTTGACTGATTGAGGTAACTCTTGGGGCTAATATGCCATGTGTATTGTGATTGTTTTGAAATCAAAATATCTTAAATTTATTACTTTTATGTAATTTTCAAATAAATATACATTAGCTTAAATACTTAAAAATTAGTTCAAAATATTATAACTTTTCAAAATGTTATATATAATGTTTTTGTGAGTTTGGGAGGTCTACATGTTCATCATGTCCAATAGATCACCCCGATCAGGGTGGGGAATTGAACCGATGGCTTTACATCAAGGAGTGTCTTAACAACGCACCCGATCATGGTTTATCGAATGGACATAATGTTATATTTTAATTTTATAAATAATTAAAAAATAATATAATTAACATATTCTATTTTTTTTAATTAAAAAATATTAATAAAGAAGGAAAGATATAATATATATAAAAATGATATGATTAAATTTCATGTGTTTTGAATACCTATTTTCAAAAATAAAAAATATAATTATCTCCTATCCACTCATGGAATCTTTGTGCAAACTTGCCTCATGCAATGAGAGACAAGTTGTCTCTAATCGTAATAGTAGAGATAGAAGGAACAAAAGAGGAATTGATGTTCACAAAATCTTTCCAGAAAAAGTTGTCATGTTCTTCAAAGTTGGCTACGCCAAAAAATGAATATCCCAACAAATCTTTGTGTTTATATAATATATCATGAATGGTAAGTAAAATAACCTTTGTTTAGGGGAGATAGTAGTAGCCTGCAAAATGGTGGACTTAGGGCGCACTGTGAAAGTCAATTCTGTAGGTGTAAAATAATATTGTCTTAAATTGATATGGTTTTTTATTAATTGTTAACTCTCTTAAAAAATTTTCGTCTTAATTTTCATTGTCTTAAGTGACCATTATCTTAAATATAAAATTTTGTCTTAAAATATTTTTGTTTCAAACTGTTTTTGTCTTAAATATAACAGATTTTGTCTTAAATTAAATTATATTTAAGGCAATTCAATCGGTATTAAAATTTTAATGTAAAATAACTAAAATAAAAAGTGACCTTTTAAGACAAAAGATTTCATTTGTCTTAAAGATTTCCTTCGTGTAGTAGTGAAATTTGTTGATATTTTCTATCTTATCTAAATTCTAAATGTAGTATCTCTCTTTAATTCTAAATGTACTATCTCTCTTTAATTCTTGGTGAAAATGTCAATTCTTTGTAGTTACAACTATAATAAATGATAATGATCATTTGCATCATATTCTTATACCTATGATAATTACAAAATATCATATTTTTACATATCCTATATTTATATTAGCTTAATAGGAAAGATTAATAATATTATTTTCACAACAATGCATATAACTATGATTGAGTTATTTACTTTCCATTCAATAATAATATATTTATGATGATGATGGTTCATGTTTATTAACCCTAATTTTGTCTATCCGATCTTAAGAATATAAGAGATTAATTGAAATGAGTTTAACATTTTATTTCCATGTTAAAAAATAAGTGAGAGAAGCATTTTCATATTACCTAAGAGGTTACGAAAATTTATAGCATGATAGTAACTTCAAAAATTACATTGAATATAAGTGTAATATGGATAATGTAAGAGAATTTTTTTTTAATCTTCAG
Organism: Pinus tabuliformis; assembly: GCA_031772625.1. Classification (NCBI taxonomy): domain Eukaryota; kingdom Viridiplantae; phylum Streptophyta; class Pinopsida; order Pinales; family Pinaceae; genus Pinus; species Pinus tabuliformis. The sequence goes on along the minus strand of CM062817.1, from coordinate 1,159,156,445 downwards.
CCATACTGGCGTACCGTAGGGACACATTTTGATCTCATAGCATATTGGAATCAACATAAGCCCAATTTCACTATGAAGCTCATGAGAATTAGCTTTTATTTTAGAGATACTAATTATATTCTTAGCACTAATCAAGATAGAAAGATAATTTCGATTCTCAAGATTTGGGTTGAGCAGCTCCTTATAATATATTAATTTCATTTTTTCATAACCTTTATCATCACACAATTTCTCATTAATTAATTAATTAAACAAATCATAATTAAATGTTCTTTTAGTTGTTTTGGTGTATGTGCATGTCATAACAATTATTGACACATATTTTATTTGCTATGATGTGCGCATTTAATGTCAACCAGTTTGGTGATAACTCCATCTCACGTTATAACAAAACAAATTGAGAGGGCTGGCTATGTCTGCATGGTATCATTTTTGTGTAACACTTTATCATGGTAGTGTAATATTTAATTATTCCCTAGTCATGACAGAACACATGTTACCTCTCTGAACAAGCTCATGCCATTACTATTTTTAAATTAACTCATAAATATTGTTTGGCCTTGTGATGATTTGAAGTTTACAATCTAGTTAATGATACCAGATGCTAATTATTCAATGTTAACCTTATAAAGGTTGACTAAAACTTATCTAAAGGCACCCATCTTTCAAACAAATTATTCTATTCATATGATGTATTTTTGAAGTGACATGGTTGAATTCTGATAGCATCGTTGGATAGTTCAAATAAGGTTTTGCCATGGCATGAAGAAAATTTAATCAAAATTGGAAAATCACTCATTTCGTGAATATCACATTGAAGGATCTTGTGAGGTTTGATAGGGACGTCGGGTTATTAAGTAGCCAATGAATCTCAGTTATTCTTTATATTTTTGAGTCCTTCCTTTGCTTCTATGATTTATGTAGGTTATCCATTTCTTTCATCAAATGCGTGACAATACATATCTATGGATAGTTTGATAAGTTAATTTCAAGCAATGATGCAAGTTTCAAGTTTAGTGACATTCAAGAGATTAATCCCATAGTTCTGTTTGCTACATTTCTCCTAGCTTTTCCATTGCCCCTTCTCTTGAAAGATATGAAATTGGTACTACTTGCAATAAGGGTGGGTATTGATCTTGATTTGGTTAAACCCATTCTTTTTTTCAAATGCTAGTTGTGATTCAACATAATATGTTGCAATATATTATGCCTTTGTTTGGAAAGTGGAAGAGTGATGTCGGATGCTCCATGTGGTTCATTTAGTTTAAGGTCATGAAAGGTTATTTCTAGTGACTTTCCCAACTCTTCACCAAATATTCTAACGTAGACACCCTCTCATACATTTTGACTTGTATTTTTAGCATGGATATCTTGTGGGTAATTAAGCTAGTGAAGTATGCTCGATGAATTACCATAATGAAATTTTTATTTAGGGAGACTAGAACTTGAGAAGTAGCGGTAGAATCGAAGGAATCATTCATGGGGGTAGCAATGGGGATGATGACTAAAGGAAATTCACTTGGTAGTAGTGATAGTGGGGTTTGTCAAGGAATTAATCAAGAATGAGGAACACACATGTTTTTTTTACAAAAGATAAATATCATATGTTTTTTTTGTATGAAGAGGAGGAAACTCTATGGAAAAGAGTTGTATGGAAATCCAATGTTTACTTACTTCAAATGCAAGTTTATTTTCTATGTGGCCTTGGAGTTCTATCACAATAGCCATTCGTTTGTTCTTTTTTATTTTCTACATGCTTATCCCTCCCTCAAAAAGTTATGATTCATTACGAAGTTCATAATACAATTTCAATAAATTGCTATGGAATATAACGTAGGTGCCATTTTCTATTTATTTTTGTCAAGGTTCCTATGATTAGTCTTAATAGAATGAAGAAAGTTAACTCCAAAAGACCCTGTAGCTGTAGGTTTTGTAAGGAAACATCCATGTAGACTTAAAATACATGTGATTTTAGTTAATGCAATAGAGGTGGTTTCTTCTTGTATAAGATATTTTTGTCTTAATTTGAAGTTTGTGTAGAAAACATGATGATGACGGTGTAAAAGGATCTAACTTTATTTGTTTGCTACTGATATTTATTCTAAAGTAAATCCCAATGTGAAACATATAGTAATGAACGACCGCCTACCTTAAAAACAAATAGAAAAGTTCCATATAGACTAATCGTATGGATAATCAAACAGTTATATCGTATCATCATTGTAGTGAAAGGAAAACTGGCTCTACCAATGACAATCAACACCACTCATGCATCGAGTAAATGTAAGAAACTTTGGGCTTATATGTAATCATAAGAATTTGGAAAATTGGATTTTCTCCTAGTAATTAAAAACAACATTTAAAATTATGGCATAGGTAGAAATGAAAATGAAACAAACATACTTACTCCATTTTCTTGTAGTGGATTTTGTTTCAAAGATTATAACTCAATGCCCTATTCAAAATTCATTGAGTGATACCTTTTATCTTTCCATTACAAGTTGATATCAAAAGGGGCTTTGCTAAGGGTTGTCTAGTGAAGTACGACCAACCTAGCCATGATGTCTACAAAGGCACCATCCTTTCCTTAGAACATGAAACTTTGAAATTGATCCATTAGAATAAAAGATTAATGCAAGAGTAACTATTAGGAAGGAAAATAAATGCAATGTAAGGTTCAAGGCTTTCATGGTCATAGATCATGGCATTGGGTGTGTAATAAGGGAGCAGTTTTCATATACACAACCATATTACATAAGATGTTGGGAGCATAGAGTAATTCACGATTCTGAGGAGTTAGAGAGGCCAAACTAACGGACTTGGAAACATGATGTGTTGTAATGATGCATGCCAAGGTGATAGCTTTGATTCATGCTCAATGCTAATAAATGAGACCCTAAATTGTTCAATGCCAATGTGGTAGTTCCAACCATAATAAATATAACTTCTTATCTAATATTTTTTACGATCAACCATAAGGATTAATTTTAAATCAATTTAAACATAATGTTTTCATTAAAACAATGTTTAATTGACGTCAAATTAAGTTAATGAAAACTAATACCATGTAAATTTAATATCCATTAGGGGTTTTTTGAGGCCTACAATGTGTCTCCTAATGAAAATAATAAAATAATAGTTAAAATAATAAAACAAGGGTTATGAATTAAAATATATATATATATATATATATATATATATATATATATATATATATTTAATTGTATTTCTAGTTTATGTCCTTATATGTAATGTCCTCGACCCCCAACTGGGTAATTCTACCACACAAAAACTAGGTACTATGAATTTCTCAGCAAAAACATGAAACGTGGGTACAATTTCATAATGTTGGCTCATTTCCTGAGCCCTTGTGACCACAATAGCTCACTGTCGGTCCTTAGTAGCAAATTATACACTATATATTTTCCCTTATACCTATACCATTCTTGCTAAGGAAAGACCCTTATACCTGGAATTACAAGCAACTTACATGCAATACCTAGCTTTGAGCACCACGTGCAATTTAGGTATGAATTCTATCAATTAGCCAATAATATACACATCAAAGAGTACACAACACTATGGGATATTAAGCTCTTCAACAAAAAACCTTAATTATGGTTTGAAAACATAATTATCTAAACATATGCATGAAACAGTACTCAATAAATATAGAAAATACCTAAATTAGGATTTTTTACCAAGATAGATAAAAATGCATACAAATATCATCAAACCTAGTAAATACCTATTTGAATAAAATTGTTAACTCGTTACCATCTCTCCACATTCCACCTAACCATAGACTATGTGGTTCATAAATCTCAACTATGGGTCATCCCTGAGCAGGGGCTACAACTCCACATGAAACCCTACAAATAATATTACCATCAAAACATCATTTTCTCATGTACTAACCCAGTAACAATTTCTAAAACCACACGCTCATGCTCTTTCTACCTTACACCGAAGTGGAGTATCAGTTCACTATAACCAATAGTCCCTTGGTGGTGTGCAACTTCCCTCGTGCCTTACATCCATCCAAGGGTGATCTTAACTCTAGGCTTCTAGCATCTCATGCTACTCTCTAGGCTTCCAAGTACCCTTCTAGGCCATAAACCAACTCGACTCCTAGTTGGTTCGAGAACCAAAGCATAAGGCTTACCAAGTGGTCATCTGAAGTGCAGCAATTCCCAACCATTTCTAAAACGCAAGCACATGGATCAATAGTTCTTCACTAAAATATGAGTTCGCTAGAACTATAACTAGTTCTAGTGTCCAAGCACAAAACTCATTGACTAAAATCCCAAGTCAGTTCCAAAACCCAAGCATAGGGCTCATAGACTGGTCCATAACCATGAATCCCTAAATAAATGAGTCAATGATCCTTCCAATTCCCTCATAGGAAAAAATGCACTTTTTATAATTGCATGGCCTCTCTCTACCATGAGGTAGCAACTAAGACCATGTGCGCCCCAAGTGTCATTTTCATTAACGCCTGTCACGTCAACCCTTTTCCTTTACCCCCGTGGAGTTTGATGCTTCAAATATTATTTATTGTGGAGTGGACTACTCAGATAGCTTATTTTATTATTAAAATATATGTACAAATGGTTACATCATAGTTACATTCTTGGAATTCTAGCCGCATAGCCAAATAATATCTTGGCACAATGGCCCCAACATATTTCTAGCATATCCACATGGGTACGCAAGCCACATAATACAACTTAGGTAATTATCATATATCATAGCATTTGTCTCACTAGCCCAAATATCATGGTCCTCATAGTCATCACATAGGCCCTCTAGGCTTGACATGTCATAATTCAGCCCACTAGCCTATTCATGTGGATACTTCTATAGGAACTCCAACCTCGATATCAAAATGCATATATGTACAACATAGGGGTCAAAAGGGGGTATTACACCCCCTTCCCCCCCCGCCTTAATTATGTATTTTCCTCAGTGTATCATGTGTTCATAATATGAATATGGTGTTGCCAAGTGACGTGAGATTAGAATCAATAGTCACAATTAAATTTCCTTGTCCATGGACTTATTCTAGGGAATCCTCTACACTTCCAATACCATTTGCACATCAAGAGGGTCTGGAGGTCCTTTCCCCATAGCCACAAGCATACAATCCCGACAGAATTATCATCACACGTAGAGAACATAAAAAAAATAACATTAATATCCACAATAGTTAATTCTCACCTATGTAAGTGTATATATAAGGGCATATACATATACATTATTTCCTTTAAAGAGAAACAACAACTAGACACATGCAACATTCATGAAACAAAAAATAGAATACACTTTTCGTGTAGTGAAACAACTATCCAAAATTTATGTAATGCTGGTATTTATGTGCTACAACTATGAATCACTTTCCTTGCACTCCAACAATGTATATTATCCCTCTATACAATTTATTCATATAATTCGTGCATATAATTGCACTGCAATCTCACTAATTATTATTTATGTAAAAAAATTCCGCATGCAATACATTTCTTTCTTTCTCTTTTTGCATTGATGGTTTCCATTACTCTTGCTGCTCTACCTGAATCTATAAATTTATATAATTGTTTAACCTATCAAAACTATTACAAGCTTTCATACAACCTATCATCACTAATCATAAGCCTACCATAACACCTATTATGACTTAGTTATAATAACCCTATTGTACACCTATCATGACCTATCAAAAGACCTGTCATAACCTGTCATAAACATGTTATAACCTATTATCATCCTTTGATAAGCCTATCACATATCTCATTATAATTTATTATAATCAGTTGTATCCTTGTCTCCTACCTTAAACAAAGCCACCTATTATAATTTGTCATCAGCTAGTCACCAACCTTGTGACCCACCTATTGTACTCTATTACAAGAGCTACCATAAACATATCGTGTATCCAAATGGGTTGTTTTTTTTATGTTTATCTCATGAGATTTCCACCAAAATTCTTACTTTGTGTTAAATTATGGATTTACCAGTGTGTTCGCTTTGTTGATAGCTTTCTATTGACTCTCTGTTTACTGAATTTTGACATCTAGGCTAAAATTTATGCCCTTCAAAAGCGTAACATGACATGATAAATTATATTCTAATACTTCGTATAGCTTTCTCCTGAAAATTTATCAAAATTTTATCCTCAAATTAGAATTTTGGGTAGATATCTATATCTTTCTTCTAAACAACTTCCTTTTATCTACTTACCAAATTCTAACTCTCAATCTAGAAGTTATGGACTTGAAAATTTTGGAATATTTTTCCCAATTTATTTTGGCTTCTCAAGCTTAGATATATCTCCTCTATCCAAGCTTTGTCCTCCAATGGTAACAACTACTTCCTTGTTTCACTCTGTAGCAACTCAAGGCTTCCAACTTATCTATTTTTAATTTATATTCAAACGTCAGCTAAAGTAGGATAACAATATTTGGGTTGCTGCTCCACCTTTTATTCTTATTCTTCATATATATATTTTCTACCATGAACCCAACGAGATAATTTTCTTGCAAAATTTGATGCATTTTTCCATGCTTCTCTATGGAGCATATTGATTTGAATCAATGCATGTTCTGTATTTCTAAACACTTATTTGATAATTAAATTCACAAATGAAGGCATGGAATTGGAATTTCATTAGGGGTTGATGCAGTGCTCTTATTTATGTATTTAACCCCTAAACTTAATCAACATCAAATGGTCCTATAGTTGAATTTAGCTAGGTACCATTATTTCTCAATTCACATAAATAAGTGACCTACTAGGGAAAAAATTCAATATGCAAATATAATTCTAACTTGATGCAAGCGTGTTGAGTCTCCATATACGTAAATTTCCACAAGTTAGCACAAAAATGAGTATCATTTGAAGCATGATACCTTTGAACCATTAAAATTAGAGACTACTAAAAATACACCAAAGGAACAAGCCTTTGGTAGGATATGGAAGTGTTGTTGATGCCATATGTGATCATTATGCTATGTAAAAACACTATAAGAATCAAAACTATACAGTTCTTCTCTTTATCTAAAATTTAATCTAGTAGAGTAAGGGCTTGATCATAAAATCTTACAACATCCTTAGCCTAGGCTTCAAGAGACTTTTACTATTAACAATATTATGAGGTAACTCACCATAATCGATTTGAAGGAACTCTATATAATATTAACACAACACCACATCAAGTTTTATTTTCAAACTACTGGATCTCAAAACTAATGCGAGAATAAAATATCCTTCTATTTGTGCATATGAAGTGTTTTAATTATACTTGTAAAATGTATTGAAAATCAAAAGTTTGAACCTGGTCAATTCCACCTCCAGCTTCAATGATGCACACTGAGATTCCTCCATGATATGAAAATTATAGAAATGGTACTTGAGGTATAACCTCAAATTGGTCCACTTCATCGATATACTAGTGCCATAACCTTACATTTTCTATATTTTGCATCCCGTTTAAATTAGGTAACACCATAATGCATTCTCAAATCCTTCCTAATTGTAATAGTAAATAGATTTTATATCAAATTTCCTTGACTTTTACTTAGGCTCACATGGAAGTAATATCTCCGATCTACATGTCTTTCATTCTCTAGAAGAGTTCGTTTAACATCCCTTTAAGAGATGCCTTCCATGCCAACAATATCATTTGGTCTATATTCATGTTCATTTAATAGCCTTCATGCTACCACCAGTGATTATCATATGGCCGATGAACACAATGCCTTCAAGGAATAGCATATGGATAGCTAGCCCCTAATTGTTGGTCAACAATTACACTTTAAAAGGAGAAACAATGCAGAATCACTAATCCCAATGATGGTTATCGCTAAATCCATGCCAAGTGATATTTAATCACCAGCGAATGGACACTATTGATAGAGATATCACTAGCTAAGTAGTGCTCTGTGGAATGGTAGAGGAGGATTACATGTAATAAGTGCATGCCATATTATGGATTATCATTTAGTGGTGGCTTCTGTTGTGGTAAAACACAATCCCCCCATTTTTTATTTTTTCACATCAAATAATGGGAACCCTTTCTATAAAGTTTTTGGCTAAACACCTTTTAGGATATTTATTTAGTTGACTATCCTACGCTTTCGTTAATTTTTCTTTGTTAAAATCGATATTTTATAAGCATCCCATTGATGCTTGTTTTACCTCATTTGGTCAACTTGTTTGTAAATGACACGCCTTTGAAGTCTAATCAATTATGTTGCCTGGGTTAAAAAATGTGTAAAATGTACAATATTCCAATTTTGTAATTAAAATTAACTCAATAATGCATTTATTTTGAATATTAACCATTAGTTATTATTAACATTTTTCATTTTTTTACTTATATAGAAAAATCATGAAGCATCAAGATTTCAGGGATTTATTCCAATTTTCTATTTACAAAATAAATAACCAATCTCAAAAACCCAAAATGTCAAACTGGCTATAGTTTATTTTTTTAATTTTTTAACGTGGTTGTAGTTTAGAAAATTTCATAACATAAATAAACCTCATTAAAATAAAACAATAGAAAATAAAAATATATATAAAAATAAAAATAAAATGTTATAGAATCGGATCAGAAGTTTTCACAATGTAACAATTTTGGATGACCTTGAATCCTCCCGATTGTCGATCCCCCGACCATTAAATGGCATGGGGAATTAATCAAAGTTTCATAACTCATTTGTTTTTGAGTTTTAAACTCACTCATACGAATGAGTTAAACGCCAATGGAGTAGGTAATTTAATATTAGCTTAAATATTTAATATTTAAATATTAAATTAATTAAACTAATTAAGATGTAAAATTATAATTAATTTAATTTAATTAAAATTTAATTATTATTTACATTAATATTAACTAGTTTATAAATATTTAATATGTTAATTAATTAGATTAATATCAATTAATAAATAGTTTATTAAATAATTAGTTTAGTTCATAAATAACAATTAAATTGGAATTAATTATTAGATAATAAGAGTCTAATTTAGGATTAGATTTTAATTAAAATTCTGATTTTTTGGGTCGGCAACAGAGATTCCAGAATTATGCCAGATTTGACCCATAAACTTTGGAGGCTCATAGATTGAATTTTACTTGGCCAAATGAGGCCCAAGATGGCTCATTGGAAAGATAAAATCAAGGAGAACATTTCAGATGAGGTTTCACTAACAGATTTTATCATTTATTCGGTCAAAAATTAGGCAAAATATCAAGCTCTGAATTTCTAAAACAAAATCAATTTTCTGAGCATTATTTTCTGCATTTTCATTTGTACAAGTCTCTTCTGAATGCAAATCCATTTGTCAATGATATCCTTGGCCAATTAAACCATCATGGGCAGCAATAGAGAGCTTATATTTTATTTTCAATTATTTATTTAAATTGAATTTGATTGGATTTGTTTTAATGCCAGAAATGATATTTTGATTTTATTGTTGCATCTTAACTTATTTTGATTTCTTTTTACAGGAAAACAGTGGAAGGGATATGGGGAAAAAATTTTCAATCAATGAGAAGGCTCCAGTAATTAAAGATTTGAATTTTTGATCAAATAAAATTGGATTGGACAGATTTTTTTCAACAAATTTTCCTCTCAAAAATACCTTTGAAAATATTATAAATCGAAGATTGCAGAATGTAATTAGGGGCTTCTCTCCTTTGCAATTTTGGAATTCTAAAAGAACTTTTGTAATAAGGATTTAGAGTTGTAGGTGGGAGGAGTGAAATCTCAAATCTGGAGATTATTGAGGTTTTTCTTTTATATTCTAAGTTATGTATAATGAACAGATTTTGCACTAATGTGGCTCTCGCTTTGAAAGCAGAAGTTCAAGCAATGTAAGGAACTGTTGGAGATGAGGGTCAGAGGAATGGATGAAATAAATTGGTATTTCTAATGCTACTATTTCAAATATCAGTTTCATTTTTATGATAACAAGAATGTGTCATTCTATTCATATTTGTACACTTATGTTGATATGGGTAATTTGTCTCAATATTATTATCCTATATCTCTAATCTTATGGATTAAATTCTGATTTCTAGATAACTATTTATTCAGAAATTTGTCTTATAAAATTGATTTATTAAATAGTAATGTGTTGTGAACTAGTTTTGCATATTATTGTTTAATTATTGGATTTACTAATTTGAAAAACAATATCATTTTTGTGAATTACTTTCCTGAGTGTTGTTGGTTTATTATTTCTGTTAAAAGGTCTCAATAGGATGTGTTTCAGTATTCACAAATGTAAATTAATTGAACTAATTCGTTAGCTTACATTAACTAAAAGACATACATATCTAAATCCTTATCATTTAATCATCTTGCTCTTAGTTGGGTTAGATCTATATTTGCCTAATTGAGATAGGATTATGATTAATTTCTTTTTGCTTGCATTATAGAATAAGCTTGCATCTAGATTAATCTTCATTCTTTTATGTCCTCTTCTCAAAGAGACAAAATCTTAGTTGTGGCTTGGCTGAACCCAAATCAGCTTAAAGGTCATTTTCTTGCCTGATCAGTAAGAAGAAGTGATCTGATATCCCTGTCTATTGGTAATTAAAGGTACATCATAAACCAATAGCGCGATGCAGAAGGTAATTGTACCTAGTTAAACCAGTCACAGCCAGTACTCCAAACAGAAAAGGAGATGCTTTAAGGTCCAAAGAAGGTGGTTATCCCCCAATGTTGAGGTAGACATTTTTGGCCCTCGACATATTTTTGAGCTAGAGGGAGGGCCTGAGACTTGTTGTCTATTGGAGTCTTTTCAATTTTAAATCAAAATGGCTCTTCTTAAACTTCAAATTTGGAGTTCTATCCATGGACATGCATCTTCTAATGCTCCACCCAAAGTGGTAAGACTCTTGTCTCAGGTAAAGTTCAATGGTAAGAGAAATTCTTCTGCTTTTAATCATGTCTTTCAATTTATTCAAAAAGTTTCAAATTATGATTTTCAAGGAATTGATGAAGGCATTTTACGCAGAATTTTACTCTCACATTTGCGGCAAAAGCCAGAAACTGGTGTAGAACTCTTCAAGATGCCTCAATTCACAGTTGGGATCAATTTGTTACAATTTTCATTTGTAAATTTCACAGTTATGATTATGAACATGTATGTGATGAAATTGAATATCTACGAAGATTAGAAAATGAGTATGTTAGATATTTTAATATTCGCTTTCATTTGAATTGTTTAAGATTTAAAGTTGAATATAAACCTACAGAAGAAGAATCACTAGATTGGTTTGAATATATTTGTTCTCTTCTTCCCATTCCCAATCCATATGAAATTAATTTAAGCTTTGTTCCATCCCCTTCCAATATAAATGAGAATTCCAATATGGATGTGAAAATATATTGTGATGAAGTGGTTTCACAAAGCTTAGAAAATATTTCTATTCAAATGCAAGAAGACAACAACTATTGGAATTTGAAAATTACTCTGTATTAAATTTAGAAAATTAGATCGTAAATCAACAAGTGCAAGTAGCAATCAAAGTAAATAATAAAATGTAAATTTTTGTACAGATTTCCGAATCTTTCCATGATGAGCAAATTCCGAACTCAGAGCAGCAAGGCAACCTTCTTCAAGAAAGCATGAATACACAAAGGAATGATCTAGAATCTGAAATTTATAGTGAACAAAATGCACAAGAGTTCTCAAACAAAGACATTTTTAAATGCATTATTTTAGATTCACATTTTTCCCTTTATCCTTATATTTTTAGTGATGGCAATTTTTTCCCTCTTGGTATAAATGATATTTCAAAAAATAAAGAGGGTGATCTAAATGAATTACCAATAATTTTTTATCAAGATAGAAAAAAAATTATCGATCATTCATTTGTCATTACCGGACATGAAATTTTTATTCCTCCTTATTTTGATATATTGGACAAAATCAAAGGAAATTCTAGAGAATATTGTGAAGTCGTTTATGATAATTACTCTGACATTGAGAATGTTGATTTCTATTCTTCTGAAGAGAATCCTCATGATAAAATTCAAATAACATCTAAGAATGAGGAACGCTTGAATTTAGAAATTATTCCAACCGATTCTCATTCTAGGGCAGAAAATAATCTTCATGATTTCACTATTCTGGAAAACATTCCAATTTATGATTCATATCATGATCAAGCTTTCATTCCTAGTCATAATCATAATTCTCTTTCTAATTCACATGTTGAAATTGACAATTACTCAAATTCCATAATTCTGTTCAATCATTGTGAAAAACAAATTATTTCAAAACAATCCCAATTGTGCTGTAACATTAGTTGTACCAATAGTGATTTCATTTTTACTTTTTATTTTTCACTTATTTTGTTTAGATTTATATTTATTTTTTGATTTTATTTTTGAAAATTTTGAGCACTTTACTATTAAACACTCAATTGATGCATTGCCCTATTGGGAAATTGAGGTTTCATATTATAACCATGAACATCAAAATCTATTAATATTTCAATTTCAATTAATGTTAATGTTTTATCAAAAGATTCTATCTTCTCAAAGGCACTGTCACCAGGAGAATGCATTTTTACAATCTGGCCAACAATCTAATCCAATTAATAATCTTTCATTTTATTTTATAGATTTCCATCCATTTTTCATTAGCTTATTCAAAAATTGGTTGGAATTTTTTCCTTCCAGGAAGATTGTTAATAGCTTAACGTTTGTACATAACACTAATGATTTTTTCCAGGCCTTTGAATTTAAAAGCTCATATCCACAATATAGCCTCTTATTTCCTCTTTTGAACCTTTCCTAATCACTAATAGAAACCCATCCAAATTTCTATGATCCAATTGGTATTCAACCGGAAATGAAATTTCAAGAAAAGAAAATTTTAATTAAGTTTCTAACAATAACTAGACATTCCACTTACATATTTAATTTTCTTATTTTAATTAGAATTGTATTTTTATTACTAACATTTGAACTGTACATACATGCAGGAATTAAAATGAGAGAATGTTTACATTGGAAATATGACTATACCTAGCAAATTTCCTGCATATGGTTAGAATAGGAGTAAAATTAATGTAGATAATTTATTTTCAGCAGTTATGTAGATATAAATAAATCAAGAAATTAGCCCTTCTCATATCATATACATGTTCAAAGAAATATTTTCCTCTCTTCAGAAAATTTCTGATTCTTGCTTCCCATTTTTAAATCAAAATTTCTTGCAGCAATACTTCTACCCATAACTACATCTTTGCCTATTCCGAATAATGTCTTGACTAAATTTAATTGAGGTTGCACTCAGCACCAATCACCTCAAAACCACTTTTCTCCATTTCGAAATGTCCTTATAAGATTTTTTTCTGAAATTTATTTGTTAAAGGCTTTGAGGATATAAAGCTTCATGATCTCATTATCCCATGAAATGTATGACTATATATTGTAAGCTTAATTCCAATTCAATCATTATTAGTCAATCTAACCTTTCACTATAATCACATGAAGTTCATATTATATTCCTCGAAATTTGTTAAAATGACCTGAAGGGTGTGGATTTTGTTGTATGCATACATTCAAATCTGCATTGATATTTTTCTACAATTAATGGTTTTATCGCATTTCGATGTTTAGTTTATTATCTGATGCTACAATACGCATCATATTTATTTACTAAATGAATTATTGAACAATCACTATAACAATACAGATTTTTCTCAAGTTAATTCGGAGTGAGTAGAGGTAATAAATTGTTGTTGCAATTTAAAAGGGAGCATATTATCATTTTCATTTCTGATGGATTCTATGAATTTCAATTTTCTGAACATGAATAATTGATTTCCTTCAGTTTGATTGCCCACTCTAATTTAGAATAAATAATGAGATGGCTTTGAACAAAGTCATAATTTTGATAAATCGAAGGAAGAATTTGAAGAAACATGAGGTAAAAACTACAGAGAATTTCATTCCAGGTACGCATTTACAAGTTCATTTTCATCTATTATTAGTTTCTCTTTTCCTTAGTTTATTTTTTATTCTCGTTCTGTTTTATTTGCAGGTTTTCATTCTTTTCAAAACTTGAAGTAAGTAGCAAACCCATTTCCAGTTTGCAACAGGTTAGGGAAATTTTATTTGTGATTCGTTAGCATTTGAGCATTCTTTAACTTTGCTTTTGTTCATTAGGAAACCCAATTGAAATTTAAAACAATATCATAGGACTCATATCAGAAACATTTCAACTTGAGTTTTATATTGTTGATACTACAGTAAATATATATTTGCAATATTCCCATCCCGCTCATCTTCGTCAATTATTTCATTTCGATATCCCATCATCCATATCAGAACCATTTGTATCATAATATTTCATTGGAAGCAGTTCTTAGCATTTTCTGATAAAAAGTTGTTGATACAAGACATCCGACATGTTACCTCACACATTCTCTCATAAAAAGTTATATTGCATTTCACATATCAGAGATTTTCAGTTGAATATACTTCTATTATCGTGAATCATTGATCTCTGATAATCAACTTTACCAATATTTTAATGTCCACATAATTTGGGACCCGATATGAAAGTTAAATCAAGTTCATAAGGAATATCGAGTCCATTCAATCGCAATAATGGTAGGGGCATAATTTAAAAAAGTAATGATGTCTCGGATCCGATATGAAATTAAATCTCATAACAAATTTGTCGGGTCCATTCTTCATCGCATATTGGCATATCAAAATTGTCACTTCCTATACTTAATTTTGTCGACCGCCAATTTCTTTTGAGGACCAAAGTTGGTCCCAGTTAAGAGCCAGTCATTTATCGCATATCGGTGTCACAAGAATCATATTGGCATTTCTGGCATGACTACTTTCTAATATCCCGATATGCCGATATCACAATCGCTTCATCGCATTTTTATTTATGCTCACATCACAATTCCGAATCTGCGATGTGCTATGTATGATGTGCGATGTACGAAGTACAAATCACAATGTGCTATTTGTGATTTGCGACATGACTATTACCTGATCCCCGATATAACATTTCCTCAATGGTGTGATCGATCCATCTCATCGCACATATTCTCATATCGAAAATTTTCCATTGCAGCCTATGATGTGATAGACTCCAATGCATGCCTCTATGGTATTAATGTTTAATCAATATATGGCATATCAGCAAAGGTGAAATTTTTTAGATTGAACACTAAGCATGGTGAAGAAACATGTGATTCGAATCATCCGATAAGGCATTGTATTGTATGAAATATTTTAAAGAAATCTTGGGTAACCGCTATACTACTAAAGCAAATAATAACAAATTTTCAACATGTTTAAATCATTTTAATTTCTCATATATTTCAGTTTTAAATAATTCCGTAGTTAAATAAGAAATTCAAGACCTCTATCTTTACATTTAAATTTCATTATGTTGGATTTGGTCTTAATTCTGGACAATTTATAAAATTATGGAGTTTATACGATACTTATAATATTTTGAGAACATTCATTATTGCAAATTCTCATTCTCATTTCTGATGAATTTGTTTTCATTTTGATTCCCTTGAACACAAATCATTCCATTTTTACATTTCACTGCTTTCTTTAGTTTCAGTAAAGTAAATAATGCTTTTGCGTCATAAGATTTTGGCTAGTTTAACTTCGTCATGTTTTTAATGTTAACTAAAATAAGAAATCAACTAATACTGGAGAAACTGATACCTCTCAGGTAAGATCAAATGCAATTATCCAATGGTAAGATTTAGGTACCCACTTCATTAATTTCCATTTCGTTAATTTAGTTTCAATTTTGTTTTTCTCACATATAAATCTATTTTGCAGCTTTTCATAAAAGCTTTCAATTCTCCACCATATCATATTTTCGAAGTCCTATACTCTTCTCCTGGTTTTTTTTCAAGAAGCGGTGATAATCTTTGTTGAAAAAACTACACTAGGAAGTTTTTGAACCTTTAATATATTTCTTTAAGCATTCCATTTATTAGAAAATGATTAAGATGATGCTTTGAAACAAGAAGATTGACATAAGACATAATTTTTTCATTATGGCTGAATTTTATTATCACTACCATCTAAAGCCTAAAACATTTACAACCCTGCAAGGTATGATTTATTTGAATCTCGACATAAGAAGGAATGATTACATGATTATTTTCCTTTACTTCATTTTGTTGAGACATTGTTATAAACATTCTTATTAGAGTTTATCTTTCAAAAAATTGGATTTTCCATTCCACTTTTAAATTTCTTCATTTTTATTTTTGTTTACTGATTTCTTTTCTCACTTTAGCTTAAGAATTCTTTTCCTTTGGTTTTTAGATTTCATTTTGGTGACTCTACCATGATTTATATGGAAGGCCTTCTTGTTGCCTAACAATGGTCGACGTACATAGGGAAAAATTATCAATAGTCACCTATTAGCGTTTTCTTAAAATCTCTTAATAAAGTTTGATTTTCTTATTATAAACGTAGACATACTTAAGGAAGAGATTATAGAACAAAATAAGTTGACAAAGTATCATAGAATTTTAGAAATTTATCTTTCATCAAAATTGTAATTATTTTGAGATTTCGATATTTTATTAAGATCTTTCAAGGTTCTATTATCAGTCAAAAAAAGGTATTTTTAACCAAGTAAAGACACTTTACAACAAAGCACCTTTAAGTCTGAAATTTTCATTCTAAACCCTTAAGGAGTCAATGATTCTCCCTGTCCCAAAATGTCTTATTTTTCTAGAGTGTAATCCAAAAATATATTTAAACTTAAAAGATAAGAGATCTCATCATGAGTCTGCTTACCATGATCATAGAGGAAAAATAGGCTGACATTACCAATACTGCCAAATAAACCGGGGTAATGGCTTATGATTGCAAACAATTATAAGACAAGGGGTCTCATCACGAGCTAGCTTGTTAAGTCCAAGTATAACTAGTGAATGGCATTGTCACCTATCTGGCTACCAAACCAAGACAATAGCTTTTAAGAACTAAAAAAACAGAAAGACAAAAACAAAAACAAATTCAAAGAAAATAAACATATATAAATGGATTTATCTCGAGGTTAATAATTCTTAAATAGATGGGATTTTGAATCATTTATGATTAAAAGGTAACCCTCTCGAGACTATAGATGTTTGTTGGTAGCAATGGCTCTACCTGTGACAAATGAATATATTTTAAAAAGCTAAGTTGTAAAGTGACCCCTTGCTTTATCTCTACAACTAATTAAGGATTCATATAGAGTTTTGAAATATTTTAATTTATGAGGAATATTAAGAAAATTACAATAAGATGATTCTTGCTTTTATTCAGATTAATGAACCTAGTCAAGCATTCCAAAAAATAATTTTCTCTTTTTTAATTATTTTTACTTTGATTTTAGGAAACTCTCATTCATATCAAATACAGATTACTGGTTCTTCTCACATGTGTCGCCATTGTTGTGGTAAAACACAACCCCCCCATTTTTTATTTTTTCACTTCAAATAATGGGGACCCTTTCTATAAAGTTTTTAGCTAAACACCTTTTAGGATTTTTATTTAGTTGTTTATCCTACGATTTTGTTAATTTTTCATTTTTTAGACTTTCGCTTTTGATTGCCTTGTTAAAATCGATTTTTTATAAGCCTCTCATTAATTCTTGTTTTACCTCATTCGGTCAACTAGTTTGTAAATGACACTCCTTTGAAGTCTAATCAATTATGTTGCTTGGGTTAAAAAAAGCATAAAATGTACAAAATTCCAATTTTGTAATTGAAATTAGCTCAATAATGAATTTATTTTGAATATTAACACTTAGTTATTATTAATATTTTTCTTTTTTTTTTACTTATATAACCAAATCATGAAGCATCGGGATTTCATTAACTTATTCCAATTTTCTATTTTCAAAATAAATTACCATTCTCGAAAACCCAAAATGTCAAAGTGGTTGTAGTTTATTTTTTTATTTTTTTTTAAGTGGCTATAGTTTAGAAAATTTCATAACTTAAATAAACCTCATTAAAATAAAACAAAAATAAAACAATATAAAATCAAAATATATATAAAAAATAAAAATAAAATGTTACATGATCAGATCGGAAGATCGGATCGGATTGTTTTAAGATACAACAATTTTGGAAGACCTTCAATCCTCCTGATCGCCAATCCCTCGATCATTAAATGGCGGGCATTAACCAAAGTTTCATAACTCATTTCTTTTTGAGTTTTAAACTCATTCATAAGAATGAGTTAAATGGTAATGGAGTATGTAATTTAATATTAGTTTAAATATTTAATATTTAAATATTAAATTAATTAAATTAATCAATATGTAAAATTATAATTAACTTAATTAAATTAAAATTTAATTATTATTTACATCAATACTAAATAGTTTATAAATATTTAATATGTTAATTGATTAGATTAATATTAATTAATAAACAGTTTATTAAATAATTAGTTTACTTCATAAATAACAATTAAATTAGAATTAATTATTAGATAATTAGAGTCTAATTTAGGATTAGATTTTAATTAAAAACTTGATATCTTAGCCTGGCAACAGAGATTCTAGAATTATGCCAGATTTGACTCATAAACATTGGAGGCTCATAGATTGAGTTTTACTTGGCCAAATGAGGCCTATGATGGCTCATTGGAAACATAAAATTAAGGAGAACATTTATAATGAGGTTTCATTAAAATATTTGGTCATTTATTGGGTCAAAAATTAGGGAGAATATCAAACTCATAATTTCTATAACAAAATCAGTTTTCTAAGCATTATTTTCTACATTTTCATTTCTACAAGCCTCTTCTGAATACAGATCCATTCTTCAATGATATCCTTGGCCAATAAAACCATCCCGAGCATCAATAGAGAGCTTATATTTTATTTTCAATTATTTATGTAAATTGAATTTGATTGGATTTGTTTTAATGCCAGAAATGATATTTTGATTTTATTGTCGCATCTTAACTTATTTTGACTTTTTTTGTAGGAAAACAATAGAAGGGATATGGAGAAAAATATCTCAATCAATGAGAAGGCTCTAACAATTAAAGATTAGAATTTTTGAGGAAATAAAATTGGATTGGGCATGTTTTTCTTCAAAAAACTTTCGTCTCAAAAATACCTTTGAAAATATTGTAAATGGCAGATTGCATAATGTAAGTAGGGGCTCCTCTCCTCTGCAATTCTGGAATTATAAAAGTACTTTTGTAATAAGTATTTAGAGTTGTAGGTGGGAGGAGTGGAATCTCAGATCTGGAGATTATTGAGGTTTTCTTTTATATTCTGAGTTATGTATAATGAACAGAGTTTGCAGTATTGTGGCTTTAGCTTTGAAAGCAGAAGTTCAAGCAATGTAAAGGACTGTTGGAGATGAGGGTCAGAGGAATGGATGCAATAAATTGGTATTTCTAATACTAATATTTCAAATATCATTTTCATTTTGATGATAACAAGAATGTGCCATTTTATTCATATTTGTATACTTATGTTGATATTGGTAATTCGTCTCAATATTGTTATCGTGTATCTATGCTCTTATGGATTAAATTCTGATTTCTGAATAACTATTTACTCAGAAATTTGTCTTATAAAACTAATTTATTAAATAGTAATGTGTTGTGAAATATTTTTGCATATTATTGTTTAATTATTGGATTACTGATTTTATAATCAATATAATTTTTGTGAATTACTTTCCTGAGTGTTGTTGGTTTATTATTTCAGTTAAAAGGTCTCAATAGGATGTGTTTCGGTATTCACAAATGTCAGTTAATTGAACTAATTCATTAGCTTGACATTAACTAAAAGCTAAACGTATTTAAATCCTTATCATTTAATCATCTTGCTCTTAGTTGTGCTAGATCTATATTTGCCTAATTGAGATAGGATTAGGATTAGTTTCCTTTTTCTTGCATTATAGAATAAGCTTGCATTTAGATTAATCTGCATCCTTTTAAGTCCTCTTCTCAAAGAGGAAAGATTTTAGTTGTGGCTTGGCTGAACCCAAATCAGCTTAAGGGTCGTTCTCTTGCCTGATCAGCAAGAAGAAGTGATCTGATATCCATGTCTATTGATAAATAAAGATACATTATTAACCAATAGCGATAGGGAGAAGGTAACTGGACCTAGTTAAACCAGTCGGAGCCACTACTCCAAACGAAAAAGGAGCTGCTTTAGGGTCTGGACCGGATGGTTATCTCCCAATGTTGAGGCAGACATTTTTGGCCCTCAACAGCTTCCAAAATTGAATGCATGAATTTCCTATTGCATAGACACCTTATTTATCATTAACAATGCCTTCCATAAAATTATAATTGGCATTTGGTAAGATGCTTAATTTAGTGGCTTAGGTGTCACCTCTAAGAATGTGATGAAATATGTCTCTTGTAGTTGACTACATGCACATGGTTACTATTGAAGAGGCTTTGTAGCTAGGTTAATTATTCTAGTCGATCTCCTTGCCACTACTCATGCTGCTTGGATGCATAATTAGAAATTTGAGCTAATCTAATCCAGGAAAACTGAATCACCAATCAAACTTTTGCTTAAAATCATGTCAAGATTTTCTTAACTCCACACTCCTAGATTTCATAGCTAGCCCAAACTACATCGCACCCCTAGACTTCACAGCTGGCCTGAACTAGTGTGGAACCAGAAATTCACAACTAGCCCAAACTAGTGTGCACCCCTAAAATTCATAGCTAGCCCGAGCTAGTTCACACCTAGAACTTCGTAGCTTACCCAAACTAGTTTGTTCCCCGTAAATTGATAGCTAGTAAGAACTAGTTTGCACCCTCAAACATCAGAGTTGACCTGAACTAGATTAATTCAAGGTAAACAAAAATGAAATGTAAAAATAATTCTAGATAAAAGGTAATCTAAGATATGATTCCAACTTGATGTATCAGTCGCAAAATTGCAAAAAGCTCCAAACTAGGCTAAGCCCATACTTATCCATCTCCACCTATTCTATGTTTCAACAACTATTCCTCCATCTCAATCAATAAATTGGGTTCCTTTGCATGCTAGGGATAAACTAGTTTAGCTCGAATCCCAGAAATGAAATTGTTCAACAGTGAAGCATAAACAAAGGAATCTACACACTCTTGGAATGAAAATTTTTGATTCACAAAATAAAAAATTTATATAAAAAAAACCATGATGGACAAAGACCTTGCTTAACTCATGAAATGAAGGGTGAAATAATATTCATTTAATTTTACCTGCTTCTCATCCAACATTTGTCACGCATGCATATTCCTTTCTGTTAATATGTTGATGGATGTAAGATGTACATAGATAGCTATAAATTTAGAGTGTTGTTGCAACACCTCGAATACTTCATTGCTTTAGTGACTCCAATACATTGTTGAGGACATAATTTAAAAGAGTGATTCCTTGTCACTGAGATTTGGTTAGATGCTTATTTCGGTGGCTTAGATGATGCCTCTAAGAATGTCATGCAATATGTATCATGTAGGCAACTAAATGGCCACAGTTACTACAGAAGATGCTTTGTAAATAGGTTAATTATTCTAGAAGATCTCCTTCCCACTTGTCATGGTGCTTGCATGCATAATTAGTGAGTTGGGATAATTTGATATAGGAAAATTGAAGAACCAATATAACTTTCCTTTAAAATCATTTGAGGATATTCTTAATTCCACACCCCCTGACTGCAAATCTATCCCAAACTAGACCACATCCCTAGACTTCATAGCTTGCTTGAAATAGTCTACAACTGAAACTTCACAACTGGACCAAACTAGTTTGTACCCTTGAACTTTAGAGCTACCTCGAGCTAGTTCACACCCCAAACTTCACATCTACCCCAAACTAGTTCCTACTGCAAAACTTGGCAGCCAGTCAGAACTAGTTCACACCCACAAACTTCATAGTTGGCGCGAATTAGATTAATTCAATGTAGACAAAAATGAAATGTAAAAATAATTCTCGATAAAAGGTAATCTATAGTTTGATTCCAACTTGATGTACCACTTGCAAAATTCTAAAAAGCTCCAAGCTAGTCTAAGCCCTAAACTTAGCCATCACCAACTTTTCTACGTTTTAGCGACTATTCCTCTAACTCAATCAATAAATTAGGTTCCTAAATGTGCTAGGGATAAACCAATCTACGCTAAATCCCACAAATGATTTTATTCTACAATGGAGCATAAACCAAGGAATCAACAAACTCTTGAAATTAAATGCCAAGTAAAAAATTTGAATAACAAAAACCATGATGGAAAAATTTCATGCTCAATTCATGAAATGAAGAGAGAAATCAAAATTCATTCAATTTTACCATCTTCTCCTCCAAAACTTGTCATCCATGCATATCCCTTCTCATTAACACATTGATGGATTCATAAGGTACATAGATAACTATGAATTTTGAGTGTTGTTGCAACACCATAACTATTACGATGCTTAAGTGACTCCAATACATTGTTGGGGGCATAAGTTAAGTGAGTGATTCCCTAGTTCTACACATTATATATATATATATATATATATATATATATATATATATATATATCTTTTAATACTCCTTGTTCCTAGGTTGTAAGCCCACACCCCTCTTTACGAACACCATGAAATATAAACTTGCTATGCATATCAACCTTTTCAACGACTAAATAATGTAACTCCTCATGCTAATTCACATACCTTACATTCACCATCCTCAAACATATTCTACATTCATTTCCCCTCTTTATTTGATAATGAGATTAAAGGCCTTTCCCCACGTCCAATTCTCATTAATTCCAAAAATATTTACATATAGTTTTACTTATTTCATAGCGATAACTCAATGTCAAAAAGCTATAAAAACTTGAGTGCATATGAAAAACACCATCAATTAGTCACCTATATTTAAAACACAAGTTTTGTTGCCATTATCATGTATCTATTGTACTTGATGGCAACCCACTTGTAGCAGAGAAACTCACTTCTATATGGTAACTAAATGAATCTACTTAACTATATCAATCTACAGGAGAGATATCAAATGTGACAAGATTTAGGGCAGTTTAAAGGAATCATTTCAGAAGTAATATGGAAAATCACATTATAACAGGTCTATTCAGAGGGACCAAAGTAATGGTACAAAAGAATAGGATGAAGGAACAAAGAACTACGGATCAGAATTAAGAAATTGAAGAAAGAGAATGGTTTAAGAAGTATATGTTGGTTCACCTTGTCCAAGTAGCATATACAAGTGGGCTCGCGGAACATAAGAATCGTATATGTATGCACACACTTTCACAGAAGGAAAAGTGCAGATGGGATGGAAAATCAAAGTTTTGGTCTGAGGTATTAGTCCAACGTTTTGGTTTGAGGCTTTTGGTATGAGGTATTGGTCCAAGGTTTTGGTCCAAGGTATTGGTCCGAGGTTTTCGTATGAGGTATTAGTTTGAGGTTTTGGTACGAGGTTTTTGGTCCGAGGTATTGGTCCGAGGTTTTGGTTCAAGGTATTGGCAAAGGATCTAAGTATATAACCAGGAGAATATCAAAGGGCTAACTGCACAAGTAATGAATATCTTATGAAGTGTTGGATCTAATGAAAATATGAATGTTATGGATTTCTGATGCTTCGCTTGATCTAGACTAAGTATGCATCTAAGTGTTTAATGTTGGATGAGATCTAATGATGGATTAGGATCGTAATGAATTATCAGTATGTGATTTGATAATGGATAGGCTAGATCTTATTGCTAACATACATTTTATCCTTTATATGTGATGATATGGGTATGTATGAAGTTGGGAATTGGAGCGAAGTTATAAGTAAGTATTTGTAGATCTATACACTATTTCTCTTTGGTGGAGGTGCATATACACGCTGGTTCAGCTCTTCCAGGTAGCGTAGACAAAAGAAAAGCTTCATGTTCAGGGATAACTCATCTAACAGATCAATGTTGTTGTTTTATTACTGTTTGTCAATGATGTCTTCTTAGATCTAAAACTAGAACTGAATGTATAAGGAAATTGATTCTGGTTGATTGTTTGATTGAGAAAGAAGGGTTATCCTTGTTGCTATCTGTTTAGAACTCTGTAATATGACAATAGATATTTATAATGTCATTGATTGGTACAATTTGTGGTTCAAAGGTTTTATGATTCAATATCTTTAGAGGTAGACACAGGTTGGGATAAAGGAAGTAGCGTATACATGTAGGTTGGCTTCATTGAAGGAGCGTATACATTCTGACACATGCCTTTTGAGGTTACAGTGAGTTTTGTTTGTTGATGCATTATTCTGGGTTCAAATCCGTGTACTAGTTATAGTGACCTATCTGTTCCAATTGATTGGTTGAAATTGATTAAGTTGGAATGAATGGTTGATTTAGTTCTGTTATAGGCTTAATGATTGTTTGATTCAGTATGTCAGAGGTTTCAGTGATTGATTGATTCATTTATGGTTGATTTAGAGATTGATGATTGGGTTTCACGTATATCAGATATTGACAATTGGGTTTCAGTGATTGGTTGTTGTAGATGTATTTGATGGATGTATTGTAGTGGTGATTGATATTCAATGTTATTGATGGGTCTAGTATGAAAATTTGATGAAACGTGGCCTTCATATTGTGTTTCTGTGTACGAGGAGTATCCAGTATGAAAATTTATGAAACGTGGTCCTTGGAGGATGCTGAAGGTTGGAGCCTTGAATGAGGAAGTCAAAGCTTCCTGCTAGTAGTAGTTGGTGATTTGATTAGGGGATTGAAGCTCCCTTCCAGTAGAAGATAGAGAATGAATGAAGGTTGTAGCCTTTTTCAAGTCGGTGCCTGCATACTAGTATAAGTTTGCACCAGTAAAAATATTGTAAACAGATTATTCTTTATATTAAAAGGAAGACAGAGACAACACTAGCAGGTGATTTTTCTCCCACAATGGGTTTCCACCTTAAATCTTGGTGTTCATGTGTGTTGCTTATGTGTGATGGTTTATTCTATTATTACTGCACATGGTTACTATTTAATGTCCAATATTGATGCACTGATTAAAGAACAACATATGATGAATTAATTGAATCATAAGTTAATTGGATATACGTTGGTTACCTTAAGAACAATTGTGTGCACATGCGAGCTCCCTTCACTAAAGTACCATATATAAATCTAGTTATGAAAATGAAAAAGTTATTGATTTTTAAATATTGATTCGACCCCTCCTCTCAGTATTATTCCCAACAAGTTCTATCTATCAGATTCAAAAAAAATTTCATAAACTTTTCAAGTAAATACATATATTAAATAAAATGAAATAATTCACTTCAACCATTGTAGATCACTTTGAGACTACCAAATAAAGAATTCATAATCTATAGTAACAATAAAAATTGTATTCACATAACCTGAAAATTTTATATCACCAATATTCATAATTAGTTGAATATAATTACATTGAGACATTTTAAGGGGTACCTCTTTACAATTTATCGAAGTATTGTTTGATATAATTTTCAAAAAACCCAACTATCATTTAAGCTGTATTTTGTGGTACCACCTTCTAATTCCATAATTCCATCAAGGTTTCTCCCATAAACCAATGGGAATTTACCACAATCATGTTTATCAGAAAATCCCTAGCAACCCTATATTCTTTTATGGCACAAATTTACCTTCTATGGAAAAATTTCAGTGACAAACCCAAATTTCCAAACTAAAGTCCTCTTATGCTCTACCGATTTCCCTTCAATGGCTCTTGCTTCTCAGAATGAGGGGGAAGTTCCACCATTTCCACCACTTTTACTTTCATCAAATAACTTTGGATAACCTGTAAAAAAATTCCTATATCCTTTCCCAACCTAATAAATCCTAGTGATGCACCTTGGCCTCTAATACCACTCTATAGCATCCTCGACCCCCAATTGGGAAATTTTACCATGTACTATGAATTTATCAGCTGAAGCATGAAACGTGGGTACAACCTCATTAACTCTAGCTCATTTCCTTAGCCCTTGTGACTACACTAGACCATTACTAGTCCTTAGTAGCCAATTCTACGATGTAAATATGCCCTTCTACCTATACCAGTTCTACAAATGAAAAAACACTGCACATGGCATTATGAACAATTTACAATCAATACCCATGTCCTACCACCATGTGTAATTTAAGTATAAATTCATTTAATTAACCTCTAATATATACATGAGACAACATACAACATAGTGGAATATTAAGCTCATAAACGTCAAACCTTAACTAGGGTCTATAGGCATAGTTAAAAGGACATACACATCACATGGTACTGAACAAATACAAAAAATACCCTAATTAGTGTTTATTATTAGGCACATAAAAACACATAAAAATATCATCATACATAATAAACACTTATATGAATAAAATGTCCAACCAGCTATGAGCTCTCCACGTTCCACCTGGCCATAGACCACACGCCTCATAAATATTGAACGTGCATCACCCCTGAAATAGGACTACAACGCCACAAGAAACTGTATAAACCATATAACCATCAGCACATCAATAATGATTGTACCAACCTAGTACCCATTACTCCAACTATAGGCTCAACATCCCTTTTACTTCCATCCAAGTGGAATAGACCTTTTCTACACCCAAAAATAACTTAACGATGCCCACCTTCTAGGTCACCTTATTACTAGACAAGTATGGTCTTAGCTCTAGGCTTCTATGAGCTCATGATGCTCTCTGGGCTTCACGGTACCCCACCACACAATAAACTGAGTCGACTTCCAACTAGTTAAAGAACCCAAGAATAGGGCTCACAAACTAGTTACCTGAACCAAAATATCTTTGAGCCAACTCTAGAAGGCGAGCAAAAAGCTCCACATATCGTCACTAAAAACTGAGTTCACTAGAGCTCTAGTCAGTTCAAGAGCCCAAGCACAACAATCAGAGACTAAAATCCCCAGCTAGCACTTAAACCAAGAACAAGGCTCAGTGACTAATCCATAACCATGAATCATTATCCAATTGAATTCCCTAAATGAATAAGTGAATGATCCCTTCAATTCCCTCACAGGAAAACTTACACTTTTTATAACTACATGTCCTCTCTCTACCATGTGGCATTGTTACACAACATTTTGTCACCGTCCATGTACTCCTCATTTGTTGATCCTGGAGGACCTCTATAGTGAACCCCACATGCTTTTCCTTCATGAAGAAACTCCCATTGTGTCCCTCTTCATTAGCAGATTAATTCCATTTTGCACTATTTCCCCTAAAACTTCTTTTTTGCCCAATTTACAAGACTGGTGCTAATGGCCTTTGTCCCCCAACGATGATGTGCAGAGATTAGCACTATTCCTCACACTGATTGGAGTGATCGAGCTATGTTCCAGTCACGCTGACCCTATTATGGAAAGTTTTTTAAATTAGGAGTTGAAGCTTCTAGCTCTAGAAGCTTCGTAACAAAAGTTTGGTAAATGGTTTGGCTCGATGGGGTCGATGATGTCAATTTTGGCTCCTTTCCCCTATAATGATGGAACTACCTCAAGGGATAAGCCCTTCTCCCATGCGAATAGGATCCATGTCCCATCCATCCTTCCTATATAAACCTCCCTTCTTCCCAAGACAAGCTAGTTTTTTGTTAGTGTTGATATTGGTGCGCTAATGCTATTTTTGTTTGGACTAGACAACAAGATATTACTAGTTGTAGCTATCTAGTTGTATGAGGAAGAAGTTTGATTTTGTTTGGAGTCAAGCCTAAAAGGAAGAGCATTAAAATATTGTTGATTGCGGCTATCATGGAATGCTAGCATAAGTGTGTGGGAACCTAGTCTTGTCATAGGAGGACTGCAATGTCATGACAAATAGTTGTAATCTCTCTTTGATATTAATATATGCAACTATCGATTGATTTCCTACATGATTTGTCATTTTACATATTCATGGATTAATGTTTCTTAACTTATTAAGTAGGTTGAATTACAATTTTTCTATTGTCACGATTGTTGTTTGCTGTTGTTTACTTCTTTCACATGCTTGAAGAAGAAAGTGAGAGATAGTTGGAGAAAGAAAGCATAGAAATCATCAAATGGGATAAGTAGACTAAGAGGTAGGCCCTCTTAATTGGTTTTAACCTAAGGAAATATTCCATAGAATGTATCTGTTGTGGCTAGACCCATCATCTGGCTAGTGGAATTTATTTGTTTCCGCACTTATAATTTTACTTCACCACAAATTGGTGACTCCACTGGGGACTACCAATCCTTTTGTTTATCTTGGATTTCATGATTTTCTGAGAAATTTTCTAGTTCCACTTTTTCCCTTTGATTCTTTTTCTTTTCTCCTGCTTACTGGCCTGAGTCTAAAATTCATAGTAGCAAATTTGGTCCCTGTTTCAAATTTTTTTAGTTTTTTCCTTAGCTCCCTCGATCAACATGCTTAATCTACTATTGGTTACATCGATCAGTGTAATGTTCTGAGGAATAGTCACATCGACCAGCCTAAGGTGCTTGTTGTCAATTAGGTAGTCGTGTCGATGCTTGCATGTGAAGATTATGGTTTGTCCCAAATCTTGGCCAGTGTGTTTTACTCTCATGATTTCAACCCTATAAGCATTTTAGACCATCTTCTCCCTGACTAGAGAGCTTCATTTAGCTTGCTTTGTGTGCTTTCTTGGTTTAGCCCACCCGATGATGTGTTAAGTCTAGCCCTGTGTGAATTTCTTTTTTTTTTTGCTTTGAATCTCTCAAACAGTGCTATTTCTAGCCAAACAGTCACGCCGATCAGGCCATCAGCGCTAGTTGTAGTACTAAAAGTCATGCCAGTCATGTTGATGAGCACCACTTTTGGCCCTGAAAGTCCTTTCAATCTCTTAGTTAAGAAAAATCAGAATTTCTCCCATCTGAGTGCAAGTGCATCTTGACCCTCAGACTCTCTTCTTCCGCCCAGAAGTGACTACGATGCTTTGTTTTGAATTGAATGAGTGAAAGAGTCTCGTTTGTTCTCTTATTTCGATTGTCTCTTTTCTCTTATTAAGCATAGATTACATTGCTTGGTTTCTCAATTGAAGCATTTATGTGTTTTGTTTGTTTGATTCAGGGAAGAAGTTTCTTTTAGATTCATTTATCATGCTTTGGATTTGATCGATGCTTATTTGTTCAAAACTATACAATTTTTCGTTAAAGTGCTTTATGTGAAAGATTCATTTTGAATTTTGTGAAAAGAAGAACATCATTTTAGTTTACTTAAGAAAAAATATTGTATTAGTAGCATCATTGAGAAGCTAGAATTGCATCATCATAAGCATAAGAAATGGAATGAATCTTCTTTTGTTGTTACGGGAAGATTCAATCCGTTTAGGAGGCTTATTAGAGAAATATTTCATTCTTTGATTCTTGCATTGATTTTTTGTTCCCTATCTCTCAATTAGTGTTAACTTTCATCAAAGACAAAGATCTATTTTCTCATATAGTTTCATATAGTAGTTTTGTCAGATGACAGCGGTAGGGCCTTGTAATTGAAACCTAATTCAAGATCAACCGTTAAAATTTATTGAATTAACCTAAGGAAGCATTGAAACTTAACGCTCACATTTAGTGGTCTAGGCTAGAGATGTGTTTTGGCATCTTTAAACCTAGCAGTTGTTGATCACTTCAGCATTAGACAATGCTACTACGGACTTGTACTCCTCGTACCATCATGTATATAAAGGGAGACCCCACTAGGTTTGCAATCCTTTATCCATTGGAAGTCATGTATGCTGCCTTGTAAATATGATACACCGAACACAACATTCGAGGACATTTCCTGCCCATACTTATTGGTTCTCCAGGAGGTATTTTACAGTTCAAGATTGCTTGGTAATCCTTTGGCCTAGAATACCCTGAATAGTCATTTTTTACCTTTACTGACTCCTTAAATTTGAAAATATCATCGAGCACTTGTCCTTTCAAGCTCGTTAATTTCGAAAGTGACTTGAGTCACCTTTCGTCCTTTTCTCGACTCTTAAAATATGAAAAGGAAAAGCTTTGTTTCAGTGTCTTAAAATTGACTACCCATGAAATATTCCTAGTTAAAGTTATCTTCCTTAGTGTTTCTTTAGAATTCGATTCCAACAGAAACATTCCCAGAGTCTACCAGTCAAGGGCTCCCCTCGGATCGAAATCCTAGTCCTTTTCCTTCTTTTGGAAATGTTGGTGCTCCTTATATGGCAATGTTGTCCCTCCCTGGGTAAACAATTTCTCTACCTTTCTGGTTCTTTTCGACATCAGCGGTCCCGAGTATCCAAACTCCTACCCTATCATCTCCCTTATTCAAACCACGTCATGTTAATTCTAATGTTGACCTCGCCCCTTCTTTCCCTGTTTCTTCCTCTTCCTCTTCTACTTCGCCTAGTGAAAGTTTGAAATCCAGTAACCAGGAGGCTAAGAAGAAGAAGAAGAACATGAATAAGAAGAAGAATTAAAATAAGAGAGAGGCCAACCATGCATCTATTACTCCAAATGCACCCCCCATCGACAAACCTTCTGATTCTTTGCAGAAGGTAAAATTCCCTTGCAAGCTATGTAAGGGTGACCATCTCCTCCAAGATTGTCCTGGCATTTCTAGAGTCTTAGAGGTATGGTCTCAAAATTTGGATCGACCATCCCCATCAACCTCTGGAGATCATGTCGATGTTAGACCTTCAGCTAATGATTGTAAGAAGAAAGGGAATATTAGATTTACCTATAGGCTGTGTGAAGGGAAGCATCTTCTTCACCTTTGTCTTCTTATGGATAAAGCTTCCAATGTTTTGGAAAACCTTACAACTCCTCAACCCCAACTTCCTGTTGGTTATCAGAGGCTTTCCTCTGACCCTCTCCCGGATGGTAAAGAGATTGACTTGGATTCATATTTTTCCCGTCATACTCTTCCTGAGCATGACTCTCTTGCGTCTATTCCTGACCAACCATTGGTTCGAAAGAGTGTCGACTTGGATTCGCCTTTAGTTGTTTACTTTGTTCCTACAGAGAGTAGCGATCATACTACTCATGTTCTTCTCGTCTGCTCAGATTCTCATGAATCGAAGATTGACCCTCCCATCCCAATGGTTTAGCAACATCCCTCTCATTTTCCTGCAGAGCATGGGGGAAATTAGATTACACCCCCACCAAGTAGTTCTATCATTTCATTTGATTGGATTCACTTGAATACTTTTTGCTTCCCATCTTATGTGCCTCTCTAGATCACCATACAAGCCTATAATATGGCAGTACATGGCACTATATTAGATGAACGCTCGTATGTTAGCATCATGTCTTCTACTACTTGGAAAGCTTTTGGTTGCCCACAACTTGTGCCTATCACCCAGAATCTATTGGCTTTCAATAGAGGAACTAATCAGCCCTTAGTGTTCCTTCCGAAGTTCCCCATTACTTTGGAGGGAAAGAACATCTATATAGACATGATGGTAGTCCAAGTTCCTTTAGATTTCAATCTTATCCTTAGACACGACTATGTTTATGTCATGGGAGCTCTTGTTTCGTCACTTTTCCATGTGGTTTGTTTCTGTAGGAAGGGAGAATTGTGATTATTGATCAACTGTCGTTCATTGGTAACCAGGCGCCTCCTTTGCAACCATCATCTCTTATTGGCTCTTGTTCGCAAGAAGTACCTTCCCTGCCACAGGCCAATTATGTGGCTACCCGTTCCGTCTCTACATCTAGTGATGATCACACAGATGGCATTGTACATTATGTACTACGGTATTGTAACCCAATCTGTCTATGGTACCAATTGACATGTATTCCCCTAGAGAGTGGTTCTTCCATATAGTGAAGAACCCTTGGGAGCCATGTTCTCATATGGTTAATGAATAGATATGATGAGGATAGTTCTTTTTCTTATGTCAACCTCGTTAAAAAATGAAACAAAGGGTATGAGCATAGTTCTTTGTCTTGTGTCAAGCTTGTTAAAAAATGAAACAAATGGTCTGAGCATAGTTCCTTGTATTGTGTCAAGCTCATTAAAAAATGAAACAAGGGTCTCAAGGATAGTTCTTTTACTCTGTCAACCTCATTAAAAAATGAAACAACTCCCTTTTCCAAATTGAGTCTTTGATTAAGATCTTGTAAAATCCCAGTGGAGTCTTTCCTAGACCTCGAAAGTGAACCTTCATTCCATCCACCTAGTTGATTGAAATGAATCTTGGGGCCCATGTAACTTGATTGAGTCAGTATGTTGGGGGCATTAGCATAGTTTTTCATTTCAAGCTTGTGTAAAAATGAAACTGAATCCAGGCAGACATCTCCATGGTTCAGGCTTGTGTAAAAATGAACCCATGCCGACTTTACATCTCATGATTGTCGTTTTTATCAGCTAATTTCTGCTAGATGAGCCTTGGTTATTTTACTCCATCGCCACCATCTCTTTGTCTGATCATATGCTTTCACTTGGTTGTTTTTCCTTTCCTGATGAACCGCAACAATGAGTTGTTTTATTAGCTAGCCTCTTGACCATTACATGTTTTGAGCATTTCCTCCATTTTCGAAACCAGTTGCGACACTTTATACCAGTCATTCCTCCAAGATGAGTCACATTTCCGCTCTTTTCTCGACTCGTTAAATTCATATGAAAAATTGTTGAGTGTTTTTCCCTTTTGACTCGTAAAAGAGAATAAAATGGGGAGTCCGCTTTCAAGCTCTTTTCTAACCCTTTAAAAGAAAAAATATGGTTGAGCCCTTGCCATTTCAAACTCGTTAACGAATGCGAAATGTCATGTGCCCAGTATAATTTTACCCCTTTTCAGGCTAGGAGGCACTATTTACGAGAAAGGTACTCCTTGACTGAAATGGTCAAGCAGTTCTCTCAAGTATTGTTTTCCACCCTTTCGGGCTCGAGAGACACAAATGTACAAGAAGGGACCATGAGGAGTTTTCTTTTACGTGTCTTGTTCAAACTCTCTAAACATGAAAAATATACGGAGTTACACCTTTTTCGGACTCGTTAAAATATTAAATGACATTGGATTCATCGTCATGACGAACATGACCTTCTCCTTCCTAGGGCTCGTTAAAATTACTAAGTTGGATTTGTCTGAAGGATGACCTTACAGTGCAAGCATATGCTATCCCCTTCAAATCTTGTGATTAAAAAATAATTGGGGTACCTGTAAAAAATGGTGGGGGGAAATTTGGAAATCTATTAGTTGTGTCCACAGCTAACTCTTGAACATGACACTTTCTGCTTTGTGTTAGGTTGGGACATCTTCCTTTGTATCGTTGACCTTCTTGGGTTTGGCCCATTTATTTTCGCTTTCTATTTTATCTCTGCCACGTCATCATAACCACCGATCCTATGGATCCAAAAGCTGCAAAACTTCCAGTTGTGTCACCATTATGTTCAAATAGTTGTCCTTCTACAATTATAGTTACCTTTGATTCTCTGTATCATCCAAATTCATTTTGCATCCTCTTGTCTTGCATTGATGATGTGGGATTCATTATGGCCCTCCTTCAACACGGTCACTTTCCATCAACTTCAACTCATTATCAAAGAGGTGGACCTAGAGAATCCTTTCCGGTACCTTAGAGATTGCATGCCCTAATGGCAAGTTCTTTGCACTCGATGAGAAGTTCACATCATTGGATTTTGATCGAGTGATTTCATGGGTGTTCGACTTCAGTTCCTCTATTCACATTCCGTGGATTTTTCTGATAGTACCTTGAGGACCATTGTCATTATTGGTGGTCTCTCTCATGTTTTTTAATAGTTTACATCATCGACTGGTAATAAATCGACTTTCTAGCATGTTCAACATCAACACATATATTCACATGTTAAGATATGTACTTTGATTGAGTCGTGTTGGAACGCAATACCCTGGACTCAGATCAAAAAAGTCTAGGTTGCGAAGTGGTGTGACATGATTATGATGATATGCATGTTTCTTTCATATGGCTGGATATGACTAGACCATGAGTTATCATATGTGATCCTTCTCATTATTGGATAACTGCGACCATACCTTGGTTTCATTATGATCCTCTTTGACATATGGCTGCGCCGATACCTGGATCCATTTACATGATCATTCTATGGATGGGTACGTCCATGCCATAATTCATATATCATTTGATAGAGATCTCGGTTTATGTATATGTATTTATACTTGCTTGCAGGTTTTTCAACAGCAGACTGATTCCTCACACTGGTTCATATATCATTTCATCCCTCACTCCAAGTCAGCCTTCACGATTTAGGGGGCATTTGTTACACAACATTTTTTCAATGTCCCTGTACTCCTCATTCCTTGATCTTGGAGGACCGCTACAATGAACCCCACATGCTTTTCATTAATGAAGAAACTCCCATTGTGTCCCCCTTCAGGAGCAGATCAATTCCATTTTGCACCATTTCTCCTGAAACTTCTGTTTTTCCCAGTTTACAAGACTGGTGCTAATGGCCTCTATTTCCTCTGCACTAATGTGCAGAGATTAGCACTATCCTTCATACTGATCGGAGTGACTGAGCTGTGTTCTAGTCATGTTTGTCTTGTTATGTAAAGTTTTTTAAATTAGGAGCCGAAGCTTCTAGCTCTAGAAGCTTCGTAATGGAAGTCTGGTAAATGGTTTGGCCGGATGGGGTCGAGGATGTCAGTTTGGGATCCTTTCCCCTAAAATGATTGAAATACCTTAATGGATAAGCTCGTCTCCCATGAGAAGAGGATCCATGTCCCATCCATTCATCCTATATAAACCTCCCTCCTTCCCAAGTACAAGCCAATTTTTTGCTAGTGTTGATATTGGTGTGCTAATTCTATTTTTGTTTGGAGTAGACAACAAGCCATTACTAGTTGTAGCTATCTAGTTGTGTGAGGGAGAAGTGTGATTTGGTTTGGAGTGAAGCCTAAAGGGTAGAGCCTTAAACTATTGTTGATTGGGGCCATCATGGAATGCTAGCAAAAGTGTGTGGGAACCTAGTTTTGTTAGAGGAGGACTGCAACATGAAGACAAATGGTTGTAATCTCTCTTTGATATTAATATATGCTACTATTGATTTATTTCCTACATGATTTGTTATCTTACACATTCATGGCTTAATGTTTCTTGACTTGTTAAGTAGGTCAAATTAAAATTTGTCTATTGTCACATTTGTTGTATGTTGTTGTTTACTTGTTTTAGGTGCTTGAAGAAGGAAGAAAGAGATAGTTGGAGCAAGCAAGCAGGGACATGATCAAATAGGATAAGGGGAATAATAGGTAGGCCCTCTTAATTGGTTCTAACCTAAAGAAATCTTCCATAGAGTGTATCTGTTGTGGCTAGACCCATCATCGGGCTAGACGAATTTGTTTGTGTCCGCACTTATAATTTTACTTCACCACAGGCACTTAGGTGTCCTTTTCACCAACACTTATCACATAAACTTGTTCCCTTTTCGAACATGGAGTTGCATGCCCCTGATACTCTTTATAATCATGAGTGGGCTCCACAACCAACTTATTTTATTATTAAAATATATGTATAGAAGTTTACATCATATTTATAGTCTCAACCCTCTGACCACATAACAAAAATGGTAAATATACATAGGCACATAAGACACAGAATATAACTTTGCTCATCAGCTTATATCATATGTATCAAGCTCACCATACTAAATATCATGGTCCTCAGGCCCATTACATAGGCATTCTGGCCTTAACCTGTTATAACTCAGCCCATCGGCCTAATCATGTGGATACTTCTAGTGGCACCCTAGCCTCAATATCCACATATGTACAAGTACAACACATGTGTTGGGAAAGGGTACTACATTATAGGTACATTAAAATGTCAAGTGTAGACACTCGTTGGATGCATAATTAAATTTTAAATTTGATGAGTACCCACTTTTCATACTTATCTGTAAACCCATATAAATAAATTTGAAATACATGAGAAAACCATGAGGATTTTGGGATTTCAAGGAGGTGGAGATGAAAATTGAAAGGATTTGGCAAAAAAAAGTCTTGTAGTGATTCATGTCGGGGTGAGAGCTTTGATGCATGTTAAATGTTAATAAATGAGACCCTACATTTTCCAATACCGGTGTGGTAGTTCCAACACTAAGAAATGTATCTTTCTATCCAAAAAAATTCTACAATCAAACATAAAGAAAACAAATTTTAGAGAATTTTAAATTTAAATTATTGTTAGAACTTCGTTTAATTGATTTCAAAATAAGGCAATAAAAAATGACACCCTCTCAATGCAATGGCTGAATGGCCATAAAAATACTAGGTATAGTAAGTCATTCCTTAGATTTATGAAGAAAATTCCAACTCATATCATAAGGACAAGAAAATACCATCTACCATCGATAAATTGATGGTTATTAAAATATTACACCTTAAGAAAACTATGATCTTTATTCGTCCTAAATAAATTTAGAATGTAAAACCCTTTTTATATTAGTATACTATTCAAATTAGCATCTTACATAATGATGTAAATTTTTTTGTAAGACATAGTGAGAGGATATCAACCGAGCATGAGGTTTTGTTTGAGTATTAAGCATGGCCATTTTCATAATATTATTTTTAAATAATTTAATTTTTTATGTTAGTATTGTATTTATTCAAAAAATCATGCAAGTCAAATATATTATATTATCAACCATCTTAAACATGTCATTGAGTAGGCGGTCTCAGTCTAGACTTTAGGGAACCAAATATTTTTTACCACCTACCAATTGATTAATTTATCCAAAATTCTAATAGTTTTAACAATTCTAACATCATTAAAGCATCAACTACAATAATGTAAAATGGAAAAATATAACTAACATGCAGAAAATCAAGATTATCAGGAGGTGACATACGCGAAATCTTTGGCATTAGAACCTAGAGGAGTTGGAGGAGTAGGATCACATTGGATGTGGTAGTCGATATGGTCCAACAACACATCAATTATTTCTAAGAATACCCACCGGTTTCAATGGATTCATTTGACATCTTCCAAACTTGCAAAGGTAATATATTTCTTCTTTTTCTCCCTTCAATATGCTACCTTGTAGGGTCTTCATCTACCAATATAGAGATAAGGAATACAAGTACTACTTCCTTCTTCCCCTGGTATGTCCAAGGTTAGGAAGCTAGGTGGAAACATCATCTAGGATATCAAAGTCGCAAAAAGCTTATCTTCTTCTAGAAGCAAGGTATTCAAATTGGCCAATATCATTTCAAGTTTCAAGGGGGATGGTCAAGTGATAGGTTTCAAAAACCTCTTCAGGATGCTGCTCGGCTTGGTTACATCCCTAGGGGCTTCAACCCCTCCATGCGCAATGTGCATTCTATGTTGTGTTTCTAATAAAAAATGATTTCATTAGTGGCTCGGGCAGGTACAATTATGACAAAATCCTAAGAGTAGTTGTGATACAAAGCCCTAGCCAGATGTAGGGCAAGGAGCTCAAAAAATAGGTGGGACAATGATTAGCATAGGGATAAGAGGAAAAAACCACAAGCATAAAGATGACACCAAATGAAATGGTCTAAGGATTTCAAAACAATAGTGTCACTACGACAGAGGAATGACAGACCACTAGTAAAATTAAAAGAATAGTAATGGAACCACAACCAAACATAAACACCTCCAAGTTACTACCACAATTCTGACAAAAGGCTAAGATAGAAATCGACAGAGATTTTCATGAACTAAAGAGTTATTCAAGGACAAAATAATGTCACAGATTCAGGAGGAAGGGACTAAAGGGTGGTTATAGAAGTACACATGTCAATAAAATGAGGAATTCCCATTGGCGAGGCCCCGACTTGACTGATTGAGATAACCCTTGGGGCTATTTTTTTTAATTATTAGTACATCTATAAACATATTAAATGAAAAAACTCAAATTCATAATTGAATTGATACTTGAGATTCCATTTTGTTACACAACAATGTGAGTAACCATTAAAGAACCTTTGGATAAACATTGAAATTTTATTACAATATATTTTGCATAAAGATATTTTTCATATTTTATAACAATTTATATGTATAGTTTTGGTTTCTTTTTTATTTGGTTAGATTTTGAATATATTAAATTAGTGTAACAATATAAATTAAATGATCCGTAAACATAAATAAATATTAAAATAGTTATTTTATGATATTTCTTAAATTCCAATATTTAAAAAAATCGTAAAAATTAACTAGCTTATAATTTTATTTTAAATTCTTATTTCGGTAGGTGTACCTATTTTTGAAGGAAATGTCTACTGATATGGAGGAATTACCCAGACGATAAAAAGTGATTGGAATCCGAGAAAAGGAATTTCAACAAATCTGGTAGAAACAATGTTTAAATCATGTTTTTGATGGTGGAAATGGATTCAACACCATCAAAAATTGTTGGGTCACCCACACTCTTGAATTTTGAAAACTTTAACTTGGACTTAAAAATCACTGCTAGAATTTATCAAAATATTACTAGAATTTCCATAATTTCCTTAACAAAAAATAATTCTCATTAAACTATGGAATTTTTGAATGTTATGTATAAAATGGAAAGGAAAAAGTAAACATAATGTAAAAATAATCATAAAGAAAATATATAAGAAATCACACAACACAAAAAACTCTAAGGAATATGTTGGGAAAACACCAAATCAAGTGGAAAACCTAGCTAAAGGAATTTCATTAGTCCTTGGCCAAAACCCTAGCCAAGCTCACCGTGGGGTCAACACTTTCTCAACCCTTCGAACCTTGCAATGGAGACTAGTAAGACTATTTATCAGCTTCTTCCATCTAGGTGCAACATACATAATACCATGGGCCACAAAACTATGTGTCTGAAAACACTAGATGTAGCTACTATTCCAGAGTCAAAGTTAATCCTAACATTGTATTTTAATTTAACTACATGGACGGTAGGGATTAAGCTTCTCTACAAAACAGTCCAAAATATTTTTAGTAGTATTCAAATATTAGTGGATGATATTTATCTAAAAAGTAGTTATGCCTTTTTGTGATACACACGTGCTCTATTTTTAAACACATGACTATTTTAGATTATTGTGAATATTGTTTAAACTTAATGACTATGGAGGCTAGGAATTGAAATGACTAATTATGTAATTAAATTTTATATAATAAATAATTTTTTTACTTCTTGGAATTGTATGGGAAAGAGCACATGAGTAATAAACACTTCTTGTTATTGCAGAAAGTTGTTAAGTGGTCAAGTCTTCGTGGTGGATGATCACAAATGTTTTTCATAAAAATCCTAGGAGAAAATTCCCATTACAAGAATAGCATACTTGGAGAGAACTATTATACTAAGTGGAAACTAAAACTTAACTCATTAAAAGCACAATGAGATAGAAAGGTGTTCTTTAAAGGAGAAAGTAAATGCCTTTTCCTAATTAAAAGAACAAGACTAGGTAAATCAAAAGTGTGCATAACCTAAAAGCAAGACGTTGCGAGGAAAAATATGCTTGGAAGAAATTAGAGGCAAGACATTTGAGTTCAAGGGGAGTTTCTAGTGGCAGCTATTTGGCTGGGAGGAACATGCTCTCTCCCATAATTTTCCCAAATGACCTAATGTGTTTAGATGAATGTTTTTATAAACTTATTGAATGAGTTCCATTCTTTTGGTAATGGAATAAGTTTTAATTGGTCGTTGTATGAATTTTATAAGATGTATGGTCATGGTATATGTCTACATGGTAGCATATATGATTAGTATTATAAGGGCATGATGAGTAGTATTTTGGCAATGAAGTTATATGTTTGGTATGGTTTTCATTTGAGATGGATATTAGTAGTAGGAAATTTAAGATGCTAGGATGAAATTGTGCATGTGAAACCTAATCCTATGTTATAATACCCCAGTAAGATAAATTAGTTTTCCAAATCCTATAAGTAAGCTTAGAATATATAAATCTAATCCTTTATTCTGAGGAAAGGACTAAATTGGTAGTGTATATATTTTAATATAGGTGAGAGAATTCAATGGTAAGGGAATAATCTAAAAATTGGAAGTTATAGGGTGAACTGAGACTAACTATACAAGGTAGAATAGATAATTAATTAATAGGTAATGAGTCTTAAAGAGGGACGAGGTGTGATAACAATAAGTTTGAATTTGAATTAAAATTTCTAATAAAGGAAAAAATAAGGCTTATCAAACCATCAATATTCTTGAATTATGTTTCTAGCCAATTCTCACGGTCTAATTTCAAGGAAGCATCCCTAATGCTTAAATGATAGAGTGCTCTTGATATTTTGATTTAGCTGACTTGTATTACAGGTTTGGAAGATAAGATATTAATACACATGAAACATTTTCGTAATCTAATTTGACAATGATATTACATAAAACCGAAGAGGACACAATCCTTAGTAATAATTCTAAGAGGTACAAGAAATAGGATTCATCATTGCTCTACACTTAGCAATGTTATTTACATGCAATGATTATGCAATTACTTAATGAGAAAGAGAATAATAAAATAAATACATATATGTTTTCCATTGAGGAGAAATATATAGTATTGGAAAACTAGAGACAGGGGAGAGTGTAGATGATTTAAATCTTTTGAGCTCTTGTTTGTTTTAATACACCCTCAGATGAAGCAATTATTACAAGATAATAAGCCAATATGAAAATATTATAATATACTCTCAAATAGAACTAGTGTGCATGAATTTGAATTCATAAGGAATTAAAATATGGCTCATTAATTTCATAATAGGAATAAGTATGGTTTATCCACAAAGACTTGAGGGGTTGTGTCCAACCTCTACGAAACTAGGGAAAATAAAAGGAAGAAAAACAATAGACAATACGGAATGTTAACGCTTATATCAAAACTCTAGTATGCATGTGAGCATTGAAATTTAATATATATATATATATATATATATATATATATATATATATATATATATATATATATATATATATATATATATATATATATATACATACATTGAAAATAAATATAGTTGATATAAGTTAGGGAATAATACCTTCAAGTTATAAAACTCAACCAAGTAAATTCAATAGAGACCAAACATAACCATTTATGCTGTAATCATCATAATATCAATAGAGAACATGCATAAAAATTAATGCTACAATCATCACAATACTAATAGATAACATACATAAACATCACAACGACTAATATCACAACCACTAATAATAGAGTCATTTGTCTGGATCCTCAACCTGAGGTCCTCAAAGAATAAAGTGTGGGCCTTAGGGTTAAATAAATGTTAATGTCATATCACTAACAGTCGACTTGAGTGGGGCACTACAGAAAGAAGGTAGTGGAGAGGAAAAAAGATCAGTGAATTGCCAATTTGCCACATATTGGTAAGGGTAAAATCAATTCTTATTATTCTCTATTTTGTTCGAAGATGGTAATTGGTGAAGTTAATAAATTTAATGGCATGGTTGATAAATTGTCTATTACTTATAATTTAATTGAAGTCTATAAATTCTTTATGATGGCAATAGCCCCAGTTATGAAGAAATTGCTTCAATAATTATGAACATAAAGCCACGATGGAGGTGATTAATGGGTGTGGTAGTGGTTAATTTGGCACATGGTTTCGGAATACAATATGTTGTTTTATTATAACTATTGTCCCCAATGAGAAGAATGCAAGTAGAAGCATGTTAACCGATTTTCCCAAGCACGAGCAAGCTGAATGTTGGGTAGCCATTGCTCGATTAGATCTATGATCGAGTGTGATTATGTGTTTAAAATACTCATTATTTGTTTCGGAATGAGTTTTAAATCTTTTTGTGGAACAATGGAGAGATAAGGAGTATTTCTAATTTTTTTGTGATGGAGTCATAAGTGATTTTGTGAAATGGAATTTTTGGCATATTTTGTATTTGGAGTGATAAGTGAAGATTTTTAAAAGGGAAGCTCATTGTTGTATTTTGAAGAAAG
Source organism: Pinus tabuliformis (assembly GCA_031772625.1). NCBI lineage: Eukaryota > Viridiplantae > Streptophyta > Pinopsida > Pinales > Pinaceae > Pinus > Pinus tabuliformis. The sequence goes on along the minus strand of CM062817.1, from coordinate 1,159,114,544 downwards.
CTTTATTGAGTCAGGGCATGCAATTTTTTGAAGACAAAAGTTTGCAAGTGTGACATTCTCATTGCTTGAGAAGGTGAAGGTTGATGTACTCCCATATTTAAATAAAAACATACCTTTTTTGTGGTGTTTGTGTCCTAGATCCACCCGAAATTGAATAAGGGGATCTCAGGTACACCGTGTGTAATGAATGCATGTGCATGACTTGCGTTCAAATTATATCCTTGTATTATGCTTAAACAAACACATAAGCAAGCTTAAGTATAAGAATGCTTAATCAATCTCCTGTAATCAAGCTTAAGTACACAAGCACAAAACATCACATCATCAACTTGATAAGATGATCTTCCAAGCAAGCACATTTCACATCATGTAATCAAATTGTAATGCCCCACTTAAATCTTATCCTACAAATTGTGTTAATATTTACATTATCTGAAAGTATTGAGAAATATTGGTCTAATATAAATTTATGATTTCCATTATTCAAATTCCCCACTTACCTTCTCAATTTGAATATTGTGTAGGATATGGTCTCCTTCCATTAATTCAAAATATATTTATTCATTCACACACCCCAATGTACCCTCACATTTAATAAGGAGAAGACAAGGTCCTCTCCATCTTATCATCAATATATATATTTATTCATCTCACATTCCCCAATGTACCCTCACATTTAATAAGGAGAAGACAAGGTCCTCTCCATCTTATCATCAATATATATATATTTATTCATTTCACATTCCCCAATGTACCCTCACATTTAATAAGGAGAAGACAAAGTCCTCTCCATCTTATCATCAATATGTATTTATTCATTTCACATTCCCCAATGTACCCTCACATTTAATAAGGAGGAGACATGGTCCTCCCCATGTAATTACACTTCACATTCCCAAATGTACTTCCCCATTAAATTCTCAATTTTAAATTCATATCACAATTCCAAATGTACTCTAGCTTGGAAGAGAAGTCAACCAAGGATGGGTGAGAGTTAATGACATTAATGAGAGGTAGTTGAGGAAAGAGGGTATAAAAGGGAAGGGGGAAGGAAAAAGAGGGGGAGTTGGAGTTTTGCTTAGGATTGTGGGGGTTGGTTGTGATTGTTTGGCCTTATTATGATTCTTGGGAGACCTTGGAAACCTGTGGAGGTTTCTTGGGTTTGAGAGGAGGAAAGTATCATTATCTAGTTTTGCACATTCTTCTTGAGGACACACTATATCTGGTTGGACTTGGGCACGGAGGGCTAGGGAACCTGTGGAGGTTTCCTGGGCTAGGAATTTATTTCCTAGTTGGCTGGGAGGTAAATCCGGTTGGGTCGGCCAGAAGGAGCGTTCAGCAGGAGCTATCAGACAAAGGTATCGTCATCAACCGCCGGAACAGGTATTTTTCCATGGACTACTCTTGTTAAGTTGATATCAATGGAATGCTCACCTTAATTTATGTTGCTTATGATAAAATGATTAAATGTTAAATGTTTAAAGCTATGTGAAAAGGTCAGCAAGCTCCTTTGTTATTTATAAATTAACAGAAAAATAGATATGTTAGTGTATAACGAAATAAAGGCTCTAATAATAGGATTCGGGTTCTTACACATGGTATCAGAGCCAGGTTCAAAACCTGGACCCAAAGCCAACTAAACCCCAAAGACACAAATGTACAAAAAGGGACCATGAGGAGTTTTCTTTTACGTGTCTTGTTCAAACTCTCTAAACATGAAAAATATACGGAGTTACACCTTTTTCGGACTCGTTAAAATATTAAATGACATTGGATTCATCGTCATGACGAACATGACCTTCTCCTTCCTAGGGCTCGTTAAAATTACTAAGTTGGATTTGTCTGAAGGATGACCTTACAGTGCAAGCATATGCTATCCCCTTCAAATCTTGTGATTAAAAAATAATTGGGGTACCTGTAAAAAATGGTGGGGGAAAATTTGGAAATCTATTAGTTGTGTCCACAGCTAACTCTTGAACATGACACTTTCTGCTTTGTGTTAGGTTGGGACATCTTCCTTTGTATCGTTGACCTTCTTGGGTTTGGCCCATTTATTTTCGCTTTCTATTTTATCTCTGCCACGTCATCATAACCACCGATCCTATGGATCCAAAAGCTGCAAAACTTCTAGTTGTGTCACCATTATGTTCAATTAGTTGTCCTTCTACAATTATAGTTACCTTTGATTCTCTGTATCATCCAAAATCATTTTGCATCCTCTTGTCTTGCATTGATGATGTGGGATTCATTATGGCCCTCCTTCAACACGGTCACTTTCCATCAACTTCAACTCATTATCAAAGAGGTGGACCTAGAGAATCCTTTCCGGTACCTTAGAGATTGCATGCCCTAATGGCAAGTTCTTTGCACTCGATGAGAAGTTCACATCATTGGATTTCGATCGAGTGATTTCATGGGTGTTCGACTTCAGTTCCTCTATTCACATTCTGTGGATTTTGCTGATAGTACCTTGAGGACCATTGTCATTATTGGTGGTCTCTCTCATGTTTTTTAATAGTTTACATCATCGACTAGTAATAAATCGACTTTCTAGCATGTTCAACATCAACACATATATTCACATGTTAAGATATGTACTTTGATTGAGTCGTGTTGGAACGCAATACCCTGGACTCAGATAAAAAATGTCTAGGTTGCGAAGTGGTGTGACATGATTATGATGATATGCATGTCTCTTTCATATGGCTGGATATGACTAGACCATGAGTTATCATATGTGATCCTTCTCATTATTGGATAACTGCGACCATACCTTGGTTTCATTATGATCCTCTTTAACATATGGCTGCGCCGATACCTGGATCCATTTACATGATCATTCTATGGATGGGTACGTCCATGCCATAATTCATATATCATTTGATAGAGATCTCAGTTTATGTATATGTATTTATACTTGCTTGCAGGTTTTTCAACAGCAGACTGATTCCTCACACTGGTTCATATATCATTTCATCCCTCACTCCAAGTCAGCCTTCACGATTTAGGGGGCATTTGTTACACAACATTTTGTCAATGTCCCTGTACTCCCCATTCCTTGATCTTGGAGGACCGCTACAGTGAACCCCACATGCTTTGCATTAATGAAGAAACTCCCATTGTGTCCCCCTTCAGGAGCAGATCAATTCCATTTTGCACCATTTCTCCTGAAACTTCTGTTTTTCCCAGTTTACAAGACCGGTGCTAATGGCCTCTATCTCCTCTGCACTAATGTGCAGAGATTAGCACTATCCTTCATACTGATCGGAGTGACTGAGCTGTGTTCTAGTCATGTTGGTCTTGTTATGCAAAGTTTTTTAAATTAGGAGCCGAAGCTTCCAGCTCTAGAAGCTTCGTAATGGAAGTCTGGTAAATGGTTTGGCCGGATGGGGTCGAGGATGTCAGTTTGGGATCCTTTCCCCTAAAGTGATTGAAATACCTTAATGGATAAGATCTTCTCCCATGAGAAGAGGATCCATGTCCCATCCATTCATCCTATATAAACCTCCCTCCTTCCTAAGTACAAGCCAATTTTTTGCTAGTGTTGATATTGGTGTGCTAATTCTATTTTTGTTTGGAGTAGACAACAAGCCATTACTAGTTGTAGCTATCTAGTTGTGTGAGGGAGAAGTGTGATTTGGTTTGGAGTGAAGCCTAAAGGGTAGAGCCTTAAACTATTGTTGATTGGGGCCATCATGGAATGCTAGCAAAAGTGTGTGGGAACCTAGTTTTGTTAGAGGAGGACTGCAACATGAAGACAAATGGTTGTAATCTCTCTTTGATATTAATATATGCTACTATTGATTTATTTCCTACATGATTTGTTATCTTACATATTCATGGCTTAATGTTTCTTGACTTGTTAAGTAGGTCAAATTAAAATTTGTCTATTGTCACATTTGTTGTATGTTGTTGTTTACTTGTTTTAGGTGCTTGAAGAAGGAAGAAAGAGATAGTTGGAGCAAGCAAGCAGGGACATGATCAAATAGGATAAGGGGAATAATAGGTAGGCCCTCTTAATTGGTTCTAACCTAAAGAAATCTTCCATAGAGTGTATCTGTTGTGGCTAGACCCATCATCGGGCTAGACGAATTTGTTTGTGTCCGCACTTATAATTTTACTTCACCACAGGCACTTAGGTGTCCTTTTCACCAACACTTATCACATAAACTTGTTCCCTTTTCGAACATGGAGTTGCATGCCCCTGATACTCTTTATAATCATGAGTGGGCTCCACAACCAACTTATTTTATTATTAAAATATATGTATAGAAGTTTACATCATATTTATAGTCTCAACCCTCTGACCACATAACAAAAATGGTAAATATACATAGGCACATAAGACACAGAATATAACTTTTCTCATCAGCTTATATCATATGTATCAAGCTCACCATACTAAATATCATGGTCCTCAAGCCCATTACATAGGCATTCTGGCCTTAACCTGTTATAACTCAGCCCATCGGCCTAATCATGTGGATACTTCTAGTGGCACCCTAGCCTCAATATCCACATCTGTACAAGTACAACACATGTGTTGGGAAAGGGTACTACATTATAGGTACATTAAAATGTCAAGTGTAGACACTCGTTGGATGCATAATTAAATTTTAAATTTGATGAGTACCCACTTTTCATACTTATCTGTAAACCCATATAAATAAATTTGAAATACATGAGAAAACCATGAGGATTTTGGGATTTCAAGGAGGTGGAGATGAAAATTGAAAGGATTTGGAAAAAAAAGTCTTGTAGTGATTCATGTCGGGGTGAGAGCTTTGATGCATGTTAAATGTTAATAAATGAGACCCTACATTTTCCAATACCGGTGTGGTAGTTCCAACACTAAGAAATGTATCTTTCTATCCAAAAAAATTCTACAATCAAACATAAAGAAAACAAATTTTAGAGAATTTTAAATTTAAATTATTGTTAGAACTTCGTTTAATTGATTTCAAAATAAGGCAATAAAAAATGACACCCTCTCAATGCAATGGCTGAATGGCCATAAAAATACTAGGTATAGTAAGTCATTCCTTAGATTTATGAAGAAAATTCCAACTCATATCATAAGGACAAGAAAATACCATCTACCATCAATAAATTGATGGTTATTAAAATATTACACCTTAAGAAAACTATGATCTTTATTCGTCCTAAATAAATTTAGAATGTAAAACCCTTTTTATATTAGTATACTATTCAAATTAGCATCTTACATAATGATGTAAATTTTTTTGTAAGACATAGTGAGAGGATATCAACCGAGCATGAGGTTTTGTTTGAGTATTAAGCATGGCCATTTTCATAATATTATTTTTAAATAATTTCATTATTTATGTTAGTATTGTATTTATTCAAAAAATCATGCAAGTCAAATATATTATATTATCAACCATCTTAAACATGTCATTGAGTAGGCGGTCTCAGTCTAGACTTTAGGGAACCAAATATTTTTTACCACCTACCAATTGATTAATTTATCCAAAATTCTAATAGTTTTAACAATTCTAACATCATTAAAGCATCAACTACAATAATGTAAAATGAAAAAATATAACTAACATGCAGAAAATCAAGATTATCAGGAGGTGACATACGCGAAATCTTTGGCATTAGAACCTAGAGGAGTTGGAGGAGTAGGATCACATTGGATGTGGTAGTCGATATGGTCCAACAACACATCAATTATTTCTAAGAATACCCACCGGTTTCAATGGATTCATTTGACATCTTCCAAACTTGCAAAGGTAATATATTTCTTCTTTTTCTCCCTTCAATATGCTGCCTTGTAGGGTCTTCATCTACCAATATAGAGATAAGGAATACAAGTACTACTTCCTTCTTCCCCTGGTATGTCCAAGGTTAGGAAGCTAGGTGGAAACATCATCTAGGATATCAAAGTCGCAAAAAGCTTATCTTCTTCTAGAAGCAAGGTATTCAAATTGGCCAATATCATTTCAAGTTTCAAGGGGGATGGTCAAGTGATAGGTTTCAAAAACCTCTTCAGGATGCTGCTCGGCTTGGTTACATCCCTAGGGGCTTCAACCCCTCCATGCGCAATGTGCATTCTATGTTGTGTTTCTAATAAAAAATGATTTCATTAGTGGTTCGGGAAGGTACAATTATGACAAAATCCTAAGAGTAGTTGTGATACAAAGCCCTAGCCAGATGTAGGGCAAGGAGCTCAAAAAATAGGTGGGACAATGATTAGCATAGGGATAAGAGGAAAAAACCAAAAGCATAAAGATGACACCAAATGAAATGGTCTAAGGATTTCAAAACAATAGTGTCACTACGACAGAGGAATGACAGACCACTAGTAAAATTAAAAGAATAGTAATGGAACCACAACCAAACATAAACACCTCCAAGTTACTACCACAATTCTGACAAAAGGCTAAGATAGAAATCGACAGAGATTTTCATGAACTAAAGAGTTATTCAAGGACAAAATAATGTCACAGATTCAGGAGGAAGGGACTAAAGGGTGGTTATAGAAGTACACATGTCAATAAAATGAGGAATTCCCGAGGAACTACAACATGCTATTGTGATGGCTCCTCCTCTCTCTACCATCATTTGATGACCATGATCTCTCCTCCCCATCACAATGGATTCCACCCAATAGATAAAAGATAGAACAAAGATGATAGTTTTCCCTTCAAATTTCAGTCCATTAAGCTCATCAAGGATACCCAAAATTGGTAGTAAAAGGGTGTTGACAATTCTCATAGCAAACCAAGTTTCCCCAAGCCATTCTTCTTGCTAAAGGACGTAACTTTCCCCACTCCCTACCATTGTGAATGGTCACATCAGCCTGAATTTCTCTTATCTTCATAATCGATATATCCTTTCATCTTTACAGATTACGTGCTTTTGCATACATGGGGATGACCACATCACCACTAGTCTATAATGAATTTTGCAGTCACAGTCCTATCCCTAATCCCATTACTCTCGTAAAACACCCCATGAGGAATATTTTTTAATAATTTCAAACATATATTAAATTTAAAATTTTTAAACTTATTTTATATAAAATTATTTTTAATTAATTAATTTCAATTAATATACAACATTTTTTAAATTAAAAAAAAACTCAAATGGAAAAAATTTACGCCACAACTCGATAAAACTAAATATTATTTAATTTTTTTTAATTTTTTTTTTTTTTTCCAGCTGGTTCACGGACCCTGGTCAGTTGATCCGCTACTCCAGGCTCTTTGCAATCTGGGTGGACCCCACCCGAAGGGGGTCCACCCCTCAGTCACCACAGACCTAACCCCAAGAGCTTTCGGGTTTCGACCCTGTGACCTCCCATTGGCGAGGCCCCGACTTGACCGATTGAGCTAACCCTTGGGGCTATTTTTTTTAATTATTAGTACATCTATAAACATATTAAATGAAAAAACTCAAATTCATAATTGAATTGATACTTGAGTTTCCATTTTGTTACACAACAATGTGAGTAACCATTAAAGAACCTTTGGATAAACATTGAAATTTTATTACAATATATTTTGTATAAAGATATTTTTCATATTTTATAACAATTTATATGTATAGTTTTGGTTTCTTTTTTATTTGGTTAGATTTTGAATATATTAAATTAGTGTAACAATATAAATTAAATGATCTGTAAACATAAATAAATATTAAAATAGTTATTTTATGATATTTCTTAGATTCCAATATTTAAAAAAATCGTAAAAATTAACTAGCTTATAATTTTATTTTAAATTCTTATTTCGGTAGGTGTACCTATTTTTGAAGGAAATGTCTACTGATATGGAGGAATTACCCAGACGATAAAAAGTGATTGGAATCCGAGAAAAAGAATTTCAACAAATCTGGTAGAAACAATGTTTAAATCATTTTTTTGATGGTGGAAATGGATTCAACACCATCAAAAACTGTTGGGTCACCCACACTCTTGAATTTTGACAACTTTAACTTGGACTTAAAAATCTCTGCTAGAATTTATCAAAATATTACAAGAATTTCCATAATTTCCTTAACAAAAAATAATTCTCATTAAACAATGGAATTTTTGAATGTTATGTATAAAATGGAAAGGAAAAAGTAAACATAATGTAAAAATAATCATAAAGAAAATATATAAGAAATCACACAACACAAAAAACTCTAAGGAATATGTTGGGAAAACACCAAATCAAGTGGAAAACCTAGCTAAAGGAATTTCATTAGTCCTTGGCCAAAACCCTAGCCAAGCTCACCGTGGGGTCAACACTTTCTCAACCCTTCGAACCTTGCAATGGAGACTAGTAAGACTATTTATCAGCTTCTTCCATCTAGGTGCAACATACATAATACCATGGGCCACAAAACTATGTGTCTGAAAACACTAGATGTAGCTACTATTCCAGAGTCAAAGTTAATCCTAACATCGTATTTTAATTTAACTACATGGACGGTAGGGATTAAGCTTCTCTACAAAACAGTCCAAAATATTTTTAGTAGTATTCAAATATTAGTGGATGATATTTATCTGAAAAGTAGTTATGCCTTTTTGTGATACACACGTGCTCTATTTTTAAGGACATGACTATTTTAGATTATTGTGAATATTGTTTAAACTTAATGACTATGGAGGCTAGGAATTGAAATGACTAATTATGTAATTAAATTTTATATAATAAACAATTTTTTTACTTCTTGGAATTGTATGGGAAAGAGCACATGAGTAATAAATACTTCTTGTTATTGCAGAAAGTTGTTAAGTGGTCAAGTCTTCGTGGTGGATGATCACAAATGTTTTTCATAAAAATCCTAGGAGAAAATTCCCATTACAAGAATAACATACTTGGAGAGAAATATTATACTAAGTGGAAACTAAAACTTAACTCATTAAAAGCACAATGAGATAGAAAGGTGTTCTTTAAAGGAGAAAGTAAATGCCTTTTCGTAATTAAAAGAACAAGACTAGGTAAATCAAAAGGGTGCATAACCTAAAAGCAGGACGTTGCGAGGAAAAATATGCTTGGAAGAAATTAGAGGCAAGACATTTGAGTTCAAGGGGAGTTTCTAGTGGCAGCTATTTGGCTGGGAGGAACATGCTCTCTCCCATAATTTTCCCAAATGACCTAATGTGTTTAGATGAATGTTTTTATAAACTTATTGAATGAGTTCCATTCTTTTGGTAATGGAATAAGTTTTAATTGGTCTTTGTATGAATTTTATAAGATGTATGGTCATGGTATATGTCTACATGGTAGCATATATGATTAGTATTATAAGGGCATGATGAGTAGTATTTTGGCAATGAAGTTATATGTTTGGTATGGTTTTCATTTGAGATGGATATTAGTAGTAGGAAATTTAAGATTCTAGGATGAAATTGTGCATGTGAAACCTAATCCTATGTTATAATACCCCAGTAAGATAAATTAGTTTTCCAAATCCTATAAGTAAGCTTAGAATATATAAATCTAATCCTTTATTCTGAGAAAAGGACTAAATTGGTAGTGTATATATTTTAATATAGGTGAGAGAATTCAATGGTAAGGGAATAATCTAAAAATTGGAAGTTATAGGGTGAACTGAGACTAACTATACAAGGTAGAATAGATAATTAATTAATAGGTAATGAGTCTTAAAGAGGGACGAGGTGTGATAACAATAAGTTTGAATTTGAATTAAAATTTCTAATAAAGGAAAAAATAAGGCTTATCAAACCATGAATATTCTTGAATCATGTTTCTAGCCAATTCTCACAGTCTAATTTCAAGGAAGCATCCCTAATGCTTAAATGATAGAGTGCTCTTGATATTTTGATTTAGCTGACTTGTATTACAGGTTTGGAAGATAAGAGATTAATGCACATGAAACATTTTCGTAATCTAATTTGACAATGATATTACATAAAGCCGAAGAGGACACAATCCTTAGTAATAATTCTAAGAGGTACAAGAAATAGGATTCATCATTGCTCTACACTTAGCAATGTTATTTAAATGCAATGATTATGCAATTACTTAATGAGAAAGAGAATAATAAAATAAATACATATATGTTTTCCATTGAGGAGAAATATATAGTATTGGAAAACTAGAGACAGGGGAGAGTGTAGATGATTTAAATCTTTTGAGCTCTTGTTTGTTTTAATACACCCTCAGATGAAGCAATTATTACAAGATAATAAGACAATATGAAAATATTATAATATACTCTCAAATAGAACTAGTGTGCATGAATTTGAATTCATAAGGAATTAAAATATGGCTCATTAATTTCATAATAGGAATAAGTATGGTTTATCCACAAAGACTTGAGGGGTTGTGTCCAACCTCTACGAAACTAGGGAAAATAAAAGGAAGAAAAACAATAGACAATACGAAATGTTAACGCTTATATCAAAACTCTAGTATGCATGTGAGCATTGAAATTTAATATATATATATATATATATATATATATATATATATATATATATATATATATATATATATATATATATATATATACATACATTGAAAATAAATATAGTTGATATAAGTTAGGGAATAATACCTTCAAGTTATAAAACTCAACCAAGTAAAAAATATCAATCATAAATTAACAAGTGTTAATAATGAGGTCGAACTAAACCTATTTAATTAATAAGCTAGGAATATATGTTGGATTAAAGGGTGTCATCCTTTGATAATCTAACTAAAAAGGACATGGGTATAATTTCCTTCTAAAATTAATTCGTCATTAGGGTCAAAGCCAGGAAATTCTTAAAATCCCTAGTTTAGAGAATCAGTTCTTGGTGCCTTGTTTGATGATGAGAGATAAAATTTACAATTGTTCCATGCAAATGGAATAGACGGTACAAGTCCATCCGACCTATAAGGGAGGAAGTTGAAAGATGTCAAGGGTCTTTAGAGGTTCTGAATTGAATAAGAAGACATACACTACACCAAGGGTTTGGTGTATCTGCTTCAAAGCCAAAAAACTGTGTCAATACAAAATATGGGTCAAGGCTCTGCTAATGAAAATATTTGTATTGTCAAGAATAAGAAGACATGATTATAACTGAGAAATGATCCACTCCTATACTCCATATAGCCCAACTGCAACAGATATGAATTGTGTCAAAAATTCCCCAAAGGGTACTGAACTGATAAATATGGGAAGGGATAAGCCTTGAACAATAACTCAGCTTTACATGAGGAAGAAAAAATATTTATACAAAAAATTTCTCATGACATGATGTATGTCTAGCCATGGATAAACAATTAAAGTTGGGCCATAACCATGGCCACACAATAACCCATGGTGTGCCATGGTCTCAACACTCAACCCTAGGTCATAAACTAACACGAAGGAAAACTATGAGAAATGCATAGATGAACTAAATGTTTTTGTAAGATGAAGGAATCTACCTGACAATGGAAAACCCTTACCACATGGAGGTCAAAAGAAACACCATTCTCTTGCAAATAACCTCTAACACAAAAGAAAATTTGGCAATATAAACTGTGTCTCAATGTTCAACCAGAATATGTCATATGTATAAAGAAGAAACATGGGTTACCTTGAGAATTGGGTATTCAAGAAAGAACCCTGCAAAAAATTTAACAAAACCAAGACTAACACCAATAAAGAAATTTTCTTGCGAAAGAGACTAAGAGAGTCTCAATGTCACTATGGGAAATGCTCCCTACTAAATCTACATTGTCAAGTACGCAACTGGTCAAACAAAATCTCAAAAAAAGGAAGGAAGAAAGAGTAGATAGACATGGTAGAAGGCTGAACCTATACTGTTATATGAGATTTATGATTGTGGAAAAAAGTATCTCCCCTAGGTTTGTGGATAACCTAGAATAACAGAGAGACAAGAAACCTAATGTGCTTCCTTAACGTAAGTCTATGACGGAGTGAGGCCCACGTAGAATCCTTCACATACTTTGCTCCTTGTTTATCTTGGAAGCTCCAAATCTAGCTTCGAATACCAAAATTAGAACCTACACAGTCAAATAACACAAGCCACGAAAATACAAGCTCTATGCAGTATTATGTAAATACTTCATTCAATAGATCAACATGGTAGTGAAATATATGAAATTACAACATCACATATAGCAAAATAATGAATTCTTTTCATTAATATAGATCGAAGGAGATTGCAACAATAAGTAGTAGTTTATATTATAGAAGAGCTCCTCCAAGTTGTTGACTTGTCCTTTTCTTGTCATAATATGCACCTACAATCACCCTAAATGCGTGAGAGGATGACAAATCACTATAGTAGCATAAGGGCAGATGTAGGTTTTAACCCTGTACAAAATTACCTGCATACGAATTCTACAAATATAGAAAATAAACCATGGTGAGAGAATAAAACATAAAACAAATATACACAGAGATTTTCCCCTGGATCCCAAAACCAGGACTACCAAATTATTTTTTCATTATATTCCTTTAAATGTTACAATACATATATATACATGTCGAAGCATCCATAAACCAAAATCCATTAAACCTGGATTAGAAGATAACCATGGTTCCCTTACCAGGATCTATAAAATATCATGGACAGAAAAACATCATGCCTAAGACCATGTGCAAAATACATGCACAAAAACATAGGTAGGTCCGCCCACCTATATATGGTCCAAAATAGTTTTCCTGATGTGCTACCTCAGACCCCGTGTAGGGGGGCTACCCTCCCCTGCATACCCCCCGACAGGAGGGGCAACCGCCCCCCCTATGACCCCCCTGCTGCACCTGGCTCAATGTACAAGGGGGGCTATTGCCCCCTCTATGACCCCCCTGCGTGTGGGGTAGTCATGGAAAGAATATAAAACACACCAAACATTCTCCCACTTTTTTTTTTCTTTCCAAAAGGGGCCACAAGAGATCTTTGTCATTAGTCCAACCCTGCAATGCCCATTGTTTCTCTAAACCAAGAGAACTTTTCAATTCTCACAGACTTTTTCAATGCATGTACAATATTCTTCAAAGTGTCCACATCTACCAACAAAACCTTTTTTCTCCTCAACCATAGCCCTCAAAAAGTGATACTGAACATCAATGCGCTTTGTCTTTAAATGATAAGTAGGGTTCTTTGCTAAGAAAATTGTACTTTGGCTATCACAATCTATCCTTATATCTCACTGTACTAACCCCATACTTGAACACAATATCTGCAATAAAATAACTTCATTGCTTTCATGAGTGGCTTCCATGTATTCTTCCTCTGTAGTTGAAAGTGCCACTGCAGACTATCTCTTACTCATCCAACTAATTTCACCTCCAAATAGGTTAAGCACATACCCACTTGTAGATCTTCTCTAATCCATATTTCCAGCCTAGTCTGCACCAACAAAGCCATGAATGTCCAAAACTCTATCCAATCCTAGTCTTCCTTGGTAGCATAAACCATAATCACTAGTGCCATGAAAATACCTGAAAACCTGCTTCACTGTTGTCCAATGTTCCTTCCTTGGTTTTGACATAAACCTGCTCAATACTCCCACTCCATATGAAATGTATGGTCTAGTACAAACCATTGCATACATCAAGCTACCAACTACACTTTCATATGGAACACGAGACATGTCCTCTTCCTCTTCTGGTGTCTTGGGACATTGTTCAATAGATAACTTTACACCTATAGGAATAGAAACCTTCACTGGTTTACTATCTTGCATATTAAACCTCCGTAGTATTGTCTCGATATACTTCATGTTGTTTGATTAAAGCTTCCTCTTTTCCCTATCTCATTTAATTTCCATGTTCAAAATATAGTTTGCAGCACCAAGATCTTTCATGTCGAATTTGGAGGACAATTGGGTCTTCAAATATTGGATAATTTCTTTGTCATTTCCAACTAGAAACATATCATCTACATAGAAGTCTAGATAAATAACATGGTCACCAATTAATTTAAAATACACACAATAATCTAGCTTGCTTTTAGTGAAGCCAAGTCCTCATATAAATGTATCAAGTCTCTAATACCAAATCCTTGGTGACCGTTTTAACCCATACAAAGAATTTTTTAAATTCGATACTAATTCTTTCATACCCTTCATCACAAAGCCTTCAGGCTGCTTCATGTAGATCTCTTCTTCCAGATCCTTGTGAAGAAATGTTGTATTCACATCCATCTGTTGTACCTCAAAATCAAAGAGGTAGCAACAGATAAAAGTAATCTAATAGAAGCTACCTTGGCAAGAGAAGAAAAAATATCACCAAAATTAATTCCCCACATCTAGGAATAACCATTTTCTACCAACCAATATTTGTATTTCACCACCTTGCCTTCTACATTCATCTTCTTCTTCAACACCCATTTTCTGCCAATGGGTTTCCTTCTAGCTAACAATTCCACCAAATCCCAAGCCTCATTTTTGTGCAAATATGTCCTTTCATCAACCATGGCCTCTTTCCAGATTTTGCCATCCTCTAAATCTACTGGTTCCCTCACAGTTCTAGGATCAACATCAGTAATAGATAAAGGAAAATTTGAATAGAAATTTGATGGAATATACTTTTCTGGCTGCCTTCTTTCTTGAACTGATCTTCTCACAGGTGGAGTTTGTGGCTCTTCATCTTTTGATTCCTCTTCTTCTATAGAATCTAATTCTTCTTCCTTTAGCTCAAACTCTATCTTTTCAGGTTCCTTTGGCAGAATTTCATGTTTAATAACATATTTCACCTATCTAAACACCACATCTTGGCTCTACACCAACTTCCTCATTTCTGGGTTCCAAATCTTATAACCTTTTAAACCATCCTTATACCCAATAAAGATGCGCCTTTCAGATTAACTATCCAACTTTATTCTTTCCCCTTTGGAACATGTACATATGCATCACATCTAAATACCCTCAAATGTTAAAGAGAATTTTTCTTACCAGTCGATACTTCTTGTGGAGTATTATCCTCCAATGCTGATGAAGGTGATCTCTTGACGAGGTAGCATGGAGTCTCCACCACCTCTACCTAGAATTCATGTCCTAACCCGACACCACTAAGCATGCTTCTTTCCTTTTCCATCAATGTCTTGTTCATTCTTTTTGCAACTCCATTTTCCTAAGGTGTGTATGGAGTAGTATTCTTCCATGCTATTCCACACTTCTTACAGAACGCTTCACTTTCCTTCTTAAAAAACTCTCCATCGTTATCTGTCCTCAACACATTTATCTTCTTCTCTATCTAGTTTTCCACGAGAGCCTTAAATTCTTTAAACCTATCAAAGACTTCATATTTCTTCCTGAGGAAATATATCCATGTATTCCTTAATAAGTCATCTATAAATTATACACAGTAATTACCCAGTGATGGAACTGACATAGGTCCAAACACATCACTGTGCACAAGATCTAATATTTGTTTCACCCTCTTTGCTCTAGAGGGGAGAATCACCCGATTCTACTTTCCATAAAAATAATTTTCATAGAAATCAAAATATAGAGAGAATTAGACATACCTTATACCATACCATTACTATGACGTATTAGAAGTCCCTTCTCTCTAATATGTCCAAGCCTTTGATGCCATAGCATGGTCTTTTCTCCAGATACCACTATATTTTCTGCTCCACTTTTAGCAACCACAGGACTGTTGCACCCATCAATAATAGTGCTACCCTAAAGCTTGTACAAAGTTCCAATCCAAACTCTGCACATCAATATCAGTGATCCCTAAACCATCTTGCAGGTATCCTTCTCGAACACTTTTTTTACACTTGTATCATCCAACTTTCTTACAAAAATCATATTTCTAGTGAATACAGGAATATCCAGAACACTCAGAAGTATTATAATCCTTCCACCTTGCAACTCTAACTTGAAATTTACGTGACCAATGATTATAGCCTTCATGTCATCCCCTAATAAGAAATCACCACCATCATATTTCTCATACTTGCATAACCACTGTCCATGGGGAGTGAATTAAAATGATGCACCTGAGTCAATCAACCATGCCTAATGATTTACATGTGTACTTGAATAAGAGTCCAAGTACACATTCCAACCTTCATCTGAGGTGGTATTTTTCTCTACATAAGTAGTATCATCATATCCCTTTCCTTTCTCATGAGATTTAGATTTACATTCCCTTTTGATGTGTCGTTCCTTTCCACATGTTTAGCACACCTTTATAGTTTTTCCTGGAGATTTAGATCTCCTAGTCGAGGACTTATTTTAGTTTCTATGATCGGAAATTCCTCATATAGACAAGGAATCACCATTCTGGCACTCCATTTTTTCTGTCTCATCTCCTCTGACAGCAAAGATGAGAAAATTTCATCAAACTGCAAGGCAATTGCATTGCTACCTATTGCAACAACTAGACTATCCCACGAATCTGGTAGAGAACATAGAAAACTGATGCACGTATCTTCATCTGAAATTTTAATATCAATCAACAATAATTGTATTACCATAGTACTAAAGGCATTTAGATGCTCTGTCATCTAGTTTCCATATTTCATCCTCAAGTTATATAACTTTCTACATAGGAACAACTTATTCACCAGAGACTTAGATTGGTACAAAGTCCCTAACTTGTCCCATAAAGCCTTCATCGAAGCTTCCCCTGATACATTCAACAATACTAAATCTGAGAAACACAATCATATTGTGCTTTTTCCTTTTGATCTAACTTCACGCAGTGTTCAGCTTACATTTCTATTGGTTTACTACCCAGATCGACGCGATCTGCTGATCTTTATCCACTAGAAAATCCTCCATCTTGAGTTTCCACAACTCAAAACTCTAACCATTAAATTTATGGATATTTTTCTTTCCATTTCTCGCCATCTTCTTTCACCACAATAATCGATTCCACAAATCTCCACTGAACAGGGCCTACCACAACTTCGAGCAAAACCCCTTAGTAGCAAAGGCATCCCCTTGAAGCCAAAACTACTCTGATACCAAAGGTAGGTTTTAACCCTGTACAAAACTTACCTAGATCGCAAAACCGGGACTACTAGATTGATTTTTCATTATACTCCTTTTAGTGGTATAATACATATATATACATGTCAAAACATCTGTAAACCCCAATCTAATAAACCTAGATTCAAACATAATTGTAGTTCCCTTAATCAGATCTACAAAATACCATGGAAAAAAAACCATCATGCCCAAAACCATGTACAAAATCCATGCACAAAACCATAGGTAGGTCCGCACACTTAATATATGGTCCAAGTATAATAACTCTTAACAATATAATATAACACATACCGAATAGCATAATCACTCTCCAAAATCCAACTCCCAACCACATAGAAGGCTATAAATATATAGAGAAGTAGGGTAAGTTGGGAGTTATTATCCAATTACCAATCTAGGGTTTGAGATCCATCTTTGATGTAGGGATAGGATCAAAGGATAAGTGGAAAAAACTCTAAAGTAGGGTAGGATAGGATCCAAATTTTTTATCAAAGGTAAGTAGAAAAAACAACTTCTGGAAACTCCTAGAAGGGAAAGCTTCTGAAATGATGATCATTCTCCCTGATTTCTAGAACCAACACAGGTGCAAAGGGGAGAAAATTGTTGGTGACCAATGTAGGTTATAGTGGAGCAATCTATAGGTGATTGCACCCCAGCAGGCATACAAGGAGAGTTGGCCCTAAAACTAGCTTAGATAATGCAGTTTAGGGTTGAAATTTTGGGGACTGAAGGGAAGATACTTAGCGCTTTGTATAAGATGGTGACAAGGGGGAATAGGATGTTGATCAATCCCATTAGGAGGCTCACTGATCAGATGTGATAAAATTACATATACCAAAATCACCCCTAAAGCAGAAAGTCAAAGATGATGACGAATAATAGAAGTGCTTTATCCTATGACAAGTCAGGATCAAGGACAACCAATGAGATTCATCTGTTACAATACATTTACAACATGACATATTTGTTTTCTAAGGGATATATACCCATAATCAGCTCATAACCTAACATAACATGTATAATGATGAAAAGACGTGTCCACAAATGCAACCGATGGACCCATGATTGGATGATCGTCTATAAGATCACAATCATCATACATAGTGATCATTCTATAAATCCTGAAATTTCAGCTCAGATGGATGAAAATAGATCTGGGGTCTTCTATCTCATTCACTTGCCTAACCAATGTATGAGTCTAACCATGTAAATCAATGAGCCAGAGTGGAACATGGTAGACACCATATAATTATCAGCCGGTGATGTAAGTCATTAACAGATGGGACATAAACTGTGGATGATGTTAACGGCTCCAATGATACTATGGTACAATAAATATGGTGTGAGTAAATGAATTGATGTCATACACCACGTAGAACCTTTTGGTCAAATTCCATTGATGTAAACGTGTCGTCAAGATAGAGGAAAATTTCCATTGATGTATGCAAGAACCAAGGTACCAAAGCTATGTTTCTATGTCAACTTCCTCGATGATGTGTTGATGTTGATAGGAAGCGACCTCTTGTAGGAGGGCCTTGATGTATTCTCCATCAATGACATGAAACGGGTATTATGATTAATACTTAATGATAAAAGTGATGCTGACATGGAACTGGATCAGGAAATGCAAACATGAAATGAAGGCTTAAGATTTATAGTAACAGATATCAACTAAATGACTTCTGTTGAACACACTGGTGATACTGAATGAAGTTGGTAGCATTGACCCAAAATTGAAATGGAGGTTTTGTGAAAGTTTGACGAACCGAAAGATAAGCATATTATCCAACCTAAAAACCACAAAGATGAAGTGGAAGAGTGTCATGTTCAAGAGTGACTCACTTCCATTAGCAAAATCGAATTCCTTTTTTTCTCAATTCCCCCAACCATACTGGTAAGTACCTCTTAATTTTTTAACAAGCTTGACGTCGATAACATATGCTTGATATATAAGTTCATCCTTCTGATGAATCCCTCTAAGTGTATTTAACGAACCTTAAGATGAAGTGGCTTAACCTTGTCATGATAGATGATTGCATCGTTGTTTGATGTTTTTACAAGTGTAGTGAAAGTAAAACTCGACATATTTTTCATGTTTAGAGAGTTCGAAAATGAAGTGAAAAATAAAACTCTAAATATCCATTTACATAGGTAGTCCTTTAGGTCTAAAAAGGTAGAAAAAATACCCAAGAGAACCTCTTACCGATGTTCGAATAAGTTATTCATTTTTTTAGCTAGTCTATCTCAGTCTAGAAAAGGGTTAAATTTACATTGAGTAGACATATTTTCACTTACTTTTTCGAGTTTGAAAAGACAAGTGCTCGACAATTTTTTCAAATTTTGGGAGTTTTCTAAGCGTTGAAAGAGGACTCCACATAGAGGAATGAGTGGCATAAAGGTAGCAACTGGTTTTGGCCATGATGGAATTGCCCAAAACATGTAAAGGTTAAGAGGTTTGCTAATAAGACCACTTGTCATAGTTGCTCCTCAGGAAACGGTAAACACAACCAAGTGAAAGTGTATGATCAACCAAGTAAATGGAGACGATGGAATGAGACAACCAACGCTCATCTAGCAAAAATAGGCTGATGAAATTGGAAATCACAAGTGATAAAATGGGAATGGCTTCATTTTTATAGAAACTTGAAACATGGGAAATTATGCTTGAAAGTGGTTTCATTTTGACATAAGCTTGAAACAGAGAAAAAAATATGCTTGAAATAAGTTTTCATGCCCCTAGAATAATCACACAATTCGAGGTACATGCCCCCCAAACTTCATTTCTTTCACCTAAGTAGATGAATGGGTACTAACAAGTGGATGGAATGAAGTTTCATTTACAATATCAAGTGAAAGTCTTGACTTGGAATTTATGAGATCTAATCAAAGACTTTAATTGAAAGGGGATTTGTCTATTTTTTTAATGAGCTTGACATAGCGGGATTACTATTCTCATGGGACCTTGTTTCTTTTCTTAATGAGCTTGACATAATAAAAGGAATTGTGCTACAACACATCGTTTCATTTTCTAAGCGGCTTGACACAATAAAATGAACTCTGCTCTAGGAACATTGTTTCGTTTTTTAAGGAGCTTTACACAAGAAAAATAGCTCTCCTCTAAGGAGCTTGTTTCAGTCTTTAATGAGCTTGCACCTGAAAAGGAAATTTGCTCCAAAATTAAATCATGGCCTCCAAGACACCATGGATTCGAGGAGGTTCTCATCATATCAAAGAAAGATGCTCTGGAAGGGATCAACAGATCCAATGGAAAGATCATACACCAATGCCCCCATTAAATGATTCACCATATCACCTACTGGATATAGGTCAAAAGAAGTTGATCAAATAGTGAAAGGCTCATCTTCAGTAATAGGTATTTGAATGCGATAGGTTTCACATAATTAATTTTTGGCATGGGAAATACTACTTGCATATAAGGACCATTTAGGGAAGTTGGTGGATTAGGAGTCAAATTAGGACCAACAAACAAAAGTTGGACAATAGCCACGATTCTTCCTTCATGCAGGAAACACATCACACGGAAGAGTGAAGAGACAAGAGCTCCCATGACATAAACATAGTTATATCCAAGTTAAATTAAAATCCAAAGGGCCTCAGACTACCATAACATCAATATAGATAGTATTTCCTCCCAAAGTAATAGGAAACTTTGGAAGGATCCCTAATGGTTGACTGGTTCCTTTATTAAAAGCCAACAAATTATGGTAAACAGACACAAGCTATAGAGAACCTAAATATTTCTAGGTAGTTGAGGATAGAATACTACCAGATGCACCTTCATCTATGATTGTGTTAGGTACTACCGCATTATAAGCTTTTTCCATGATACTGTCAGTTGACTCCAATCAAAGGCAGTGACCATGCTACTTGGAGGGTTTCTCGTGGGAATGGGAGAAATACCCCTATGTGTTATGAGAAAAGTAGGATTTACCCCTTATGACATTGGAATGGGAGGATTGTCCCCGAGTTGTTGGGACACGGTCCCCTGGGGTTAAATTTTGTAAAAGTTTTGATAATATTTTAAAGTCTCCGCATTTTGAGGAGTGGAGCATGGAGGTTGTTAGGAGTCAAAGAGGATTTAGGAAGGTCTAAGCCCCTCAATTTATTAAGAATAAGTTTTCTTGTGACCCGCCCACAGTTCATGGACCATGGTATTGTAATAGAGAATGATATAAAAGGAAGTCATAGAGAGTCGTGAGATATATCAATCAATCAATCAATGATCTAAGTAAGAGATAGAAGTTTGTTTTCTGCACTTAGGTGAAGGGGAAGGATCTTGAGATGTGTGTGTAGAGACCTTGGTAAGTACACAGTTGAGTGTGTGGTCCCCTGGAACTATGTGCGCAGGGTTGGAAGAGTCTGTATTTGAAGATCTAAGCATAATATACATTCTTTTGGAGCATTATTTGTGTATCCATAGATTGTTATTTACTTCTGAAATTACTATATGCTCGCTTTGTTTACTACAATTTATCATGAAAATTACTTAATAGGTGCACGAAAGAGGTATACCTATTATTTTACATGATCTTATGATGTTTAGTGCAATCGGCACCGAGTTTGAATTTGTTAATTGTTAATTACTGCAATTTTCGAGTTTTAAGGGTTAGGGTTCACGAAGGTCGAAATAAAGCCCTAAATCTAACAAAACACATCACATAGTCCTTTAAATGTAGAAACCTGGTTCTAACATCCCCCAACACTACCTGGGGTGAGACTGCAACCTGTGCTACAAGGGTTGTTTCTGAAAGGACTGGTAGTGTAGGGTTTTTCTGGTTAGCACAACTAACTCTGAACCTGGGTCCAAGCCCCCTCAATGAAAAAAATGGGTTTTTTGTCGAGACTGGGATATATCTGAGGATATGAAACCGCTATAATTCATTGCTGATAGTAGGATCCAAAAGAACCTCATTTCAGTTGATGTTCTGAACTGGTCGGGTCTACCGACTACAACACATCCGCAACCGTACACCATCAGGTGGCTTCACTAAAGACGAGATATCCACAACATCTAGTACTGTCACCTTCCCTACAACATCAAACCCTTAACGTATGAGGTATTGTGTCATGTTGCTCTATTTGAAGTTTGTGATTTATTATTATGAAAACCATACTTATGGAAGTGACATGATGTATATGAGTCTAGACCTTGCTCTATGATTACTACTTTTGGCAATAAGTTCTATAGGATACTAGAGGTAGGCCCACCTACTGCCATTTCTTTAATCTTTGAAAAGAAATGCAGTAAGATCATTTCATAGACCAAGAAATTTATTTTCGTTATGATTCATCCTCATGGAAAGAAAATATTATGGCCACCACTTTCAAACAAACCTCCTCTACACAGCAACAACAGATGGATATGGTTGTGGAGGAGTATAGGGACATTTTCTCCTCGCCTATGGGGTAACTCTTCACTACCAAGTGAAGCACTCCATTGATCTAACCCCGGGCACACCGCTACCCAATGAGACAATCTATCAATGCTCTGTTATGAAGAATGAAGAGATCAAGAGGTAGATTCAGGAGATGTTGTAGAAAGGGCACATTTGGCTAAGATCATCACCCTATGGGAGCCTGATTGTATTCGTACAAAAGAAGGATGGGTCTTGGAGACTTTGTATTGACTATCGGGCACCAAACAAGATCATCGTCTAGACTAGGTACCCAATCCCATGGATTGATGACCTTCTGGACCAGCTAAATGGGGCCAAATAATTCGGCAGGATTAACTTGAAGTCCGGTTATCACTAGGTTCCTATCGAAGCCTCTGATTTATGGAAGATGACCTTCAAATCTAAGGAGGGCCTTCCTAAATAGTTTTTCATGCGTTTCAGGTTTGCAAATGCCCCAAAAACCTTCATGAGATTGATGGAAGACATCTTGTGACCCTTCACTAATGCATTCATGGTGGTGTATTTAGATGAAATATTCATCTCCAACCAAAGTTCGGAAGAGAACCTCCACCATATTCAACAAATCCTCCAAACCACATGACAACACAAATTGTGTGCCAATCTAGAGAAATTCAATTTTCGCATGACCTGGGTCCAATATCTGGGGTACAACATTGATGAGCAAGGTGTGCATGTGGACCCAACCAAGATACGACTTGTTTAGGATTGGCCATCCCTAACCATTATAACAAAGATTTGTAGCTTTCTGGGCCTTGCCAATTTCTAATGCAGGTTTTTGGGGTCCTCTCGTACCACTTGGCCTTTAAGTCAAATCACCAAAGGCGGAGTGAAAGAAAAGTTCTTTTGGTCTAAATCTTAATAGAAGGTGTTTGTCGAGATGAAGAAGCACCTCTACTCTGCACAATTGGTCACATTACTAGAATTGTAGCAACCATTTAAGATTGAGATATATGCCTCTGACTATGCTATTGGTGGAGTTATTACTTGGTCGGGGCAACCAATGGCTTACCATTGCGAGACACTTTCAAACACAATCCAAAGCTATCCCACCTATGACAAAGAAATGTATTCCATTGTGTAGGGTTATCATCAACAGAACTATTATATTCTCGAGAAGGAAATGATCATCCACATAGATCGCCAACCCCTGTAGTACATATAAATGCAAGGGAAGTTACATAATGGTTGCCATCATAAATTATTGACACAGCTACAATAATTCCATTTGAATATTAATTACAAGAAGGGTAGCACCAAAAATGTTGCATACTGCCTCAATTGACCACCATTCATCGCGTTGATCACTATGCACGAATCATATGGGCATGAGACTTCGCGATGGCCACGTCTTCACAATAGAAATCCAAAATTTAGCAGCACATACTAGACACTCCTGGAGGGTAAGCAAGTTCCAAAATTTCACCTCGGGGATGCACTTTTATGCCACCTAGGACACATTTATGTTCCTTCAAGCAACCGTGCCAAGATGATTTAGGAGGCACACTATAGTTGGGTCACAACATATTTTGAGGTAGAGAAAATTGCGGCAGCACTTCAAAAGTATTTTTATTGGCCGAATCTTCATCCAGATGTTGGGATGTACATTAAATCTTACACTAGCTGTGCCATTGCTAAAACAACCATGAAGAAACAATGACTATATACTCCTCTTCCTACTCCTAGTCAACCTTGGGAATTCAAATCCATGGATTACATGTCGAGCCTTCCTTATACTAAGCATGACAATGACTATGTTTTCATGGTCGGCGATAGACTATCTAAGATGGCCATTATGGTGGCCTGTAAGAATAGTATCACAACAGAGGCCACTGCTAAGATCTTCTTTGAGTGAGTGTGGGTACACTTTGGGATCACACAGTACATTGCCTCAGATCAAGACAACATATTCTTAAGTGAATTTTGGTCAAGTCTCTAGTTGATGTTGGATACCAAACTCACTAAGTCCATGGATTTCCATCCCCAAACTAATGCCCAAATAGAGGTTGTCAACTGGATGATCGTACACATTTTGTGCATGTAAAACTCGAAGCATCCATGCACATCGGATGAAAGCATCCCCTATGTCCAACACAACTACAACAAAACTCTCCATAGCTCAACAGGCCACAACCCCTTTCAGGTAGGGCTAGGATTTCGGTAATCATGTCCCACTGATGTCACCATACAATTTGCAGAAACTCAGGCATATTCAACTCATGTATAGTTTGAAGTTGATAGTGCTAATATCTTCATGTAGCACGTTGAACACATCCTCTAGTAGTTCCATGACATATTGGATATATCCAATGCTAAGTACAAGAAATTCCATGATTAGCATCGGGTGTTGCACAAGTTCCAAGTGGGTGACAAAGTTTAGCTACATTTGTAGGAATGCCTCACTGGACCCTACCGCAAGCTCGCCCACTCTAATATGGCTTGTACACCATCACCAAGATTTTAGTGGACAATTCATTCGAGCTAATAATTCCATCGTTCCTTGGTCTGCACCTAGTGTTCAATGTAGATCTCCTTCAACCATACTTTCCATCATTTTTGGACACATCCGGCATTACAAATAACTCACAAAAATAGAGCTAAACCCAGACTACATGGAACATTCATCAACTAATTGGATCATGGAAACATAGATGAAGAACACTCGCCAAAAAAATATCCAACTCCCGCACTCACCAAAAAAATATCCAACTATATCGGGTTTTCAAAGCCATGCAACTCCCACACTCACCAACAAAATATCCAACTATATCGGGTTTTCAAAGCCATCCAACTTTTGCACCAAGGCAAGTGGCTCACCACAGATCAAGTTCAGCAGAAGTCTCCCCATCTCATGGAGGCACTCAATGCAATTGGGAACATTGCTTCCTAAGGGGGGAGGAGTGATCCAGGTGGATGTTGCTTTCAGTTTTTTATTCTCTTCAATTGTAGCACAATTTACTATTTTTGGCAGTTGTTTTGGTCTTGAACTTCTGGAGCTGTTTTGAGGCACTAAATGATGTTTTTTGAGGAAATGGGGGCAAGCATAAGAATTTGACTGATGTTTTCTATGAATAAGTTGTATTCCTCAGATAGATATTCCTAATGAGGTATTGTGTGCATCAAACATAGATTTTATTCCAAAGTTACAACCCCAGGAAGTTGATGTAGTGATTTACCCAAACGTGGCCCATAGTTTTGGTGCTTCATCTCCATGGGTTAGGTTTTTGTATGTTTAGGGTTTTCCACTATTTCTCAATAATAAGTAGGCCTTCAAGCTTCATTGCAACACAGTTCAGAGGCGTGTAGCCACCACATCTCTTCTAAAAAATAAGCTACGATCACCTGAGCTAGTTTATTTCTATTATTCTTGTAAGCATATTTCATTATTTGATATGAATGAAATAACGTGTTATTTCTATTTTATCTCTATATTTATGGTTATGTCTTTGATTTTTTTCATTCATATTTAAGTTAAGATCACTAAGAAGGTGATCACCCTAAATATTTGTCCATACTAGTTGCATCCATAGCAATGGTTTATTTGTTTCCCTCGTGTTTATTTTTCTTCTTCTTAATCTTCCTTTTCTTCTTCTTATCCACCTGGTTATTAATATTGATGCTTTCACTGGAAAAGGAGGAAGCAGAGGAAGAAGACCAAACATCAAAAGAAGGAAAAGGTTCAACTTTAGGATTAACATGAGGTTGATGTTGTTCAGGCAGAGGATAATTCGGTTGAGAAGCAATTTGGACATTTGGAACCATAGGGGTCGAAAATAACCAAAATGTAAAACCAATGGTAAATCCAGGAAGGGACAATGCTTCCATATAAGGATCACTAATATTTCCAAAATAAGGAAAAGGACCAGGATTCCTATCAGAGGGGTTCCCTTGATTGGTAGGCTCCATAACATTTCCATAATTCTCAATCAAAGATATTAAGGAGTTGTTCCATGGGGAGGATTATGTTTCCCATTCAATTGATTAATTTTATAAATTAAATATGCAAACAAAACAAAGGGTTAACTAGGCATAAATGTTTACCAAGCAACCGTGAACTACAATATACACCTTGGCGAACCAAGGACATAACATTCTTGTAGGCAATCTCCTTGGATGTTGTGTTTGGTGTATCACTATATACAAGGTGACTGAATCGACTACCTATGGATGTATAGAAACCTATTGTGGACTCCCAAAATATACACAATGATACATGCAAGTGCAGTTAGTAGTAGTGTTCTGTAATGTGTAACTATTCGATGAGATCATTCCCATATAATTTACATGCATGGAGAATGACCTGTATACCCAAAGATACGTGGTGTATGATCCTATACATTAACATATGTGGAATGGGATTTCACCCCAGGGATGAAACACTAGAAAAAAAACAACATCTCCTACACTTAATGACATCAGAACATGTCTCTATCCTAGACCTCTAAATGTTTATGTTAATGTTACAAATTCTCCTTAGATTGATTCATTAAATTTTATTGTTTATCTTTTATTATATTTCAGTTTTAGGGCTCACCACAAATGTCACATGAATACTCTAAAAAGAAAATATAACATGAGAAAATATAAATATTTTCTCTTTCAATAAAAATCTAAGGAATGGAAGAAACAATCAAGATGTAGCACACAATATGCAACAAAGAACATGCAAGATGCAATTTCCCTTTTCGATGTAACTATTCCTATGCTAATGCACATGCAAAACCCTAAATTCCAATGAAATTTTTTTCTTTTAACCACACTTAATTTTCAAAACGAATAAAACTAAGATGCAAATGTTCAATTACTTATTCAATTACAATTTTTAAAATTAGGATTAAAACAATAAATCATCCATGCAATCAACAATCAAATGAAATCAGTTTGAAAGCAACCAAATGATAAGAACAAATAAAAATCAAAACCAATTTTTACCATAGGCAAAAAACACAAATTCAAATGAAATGGAGGCTTTACAGAGACAAAATACACTCAATACTTATGGAAGTTCAACTGGAAGTATGATAACCAAAGAGAGGCTCAAGAACTAAGGAAATATTTATGCAAAAATAGGGGCGAACATTTGTGTAGAAGAGGCACCACTGCATTGCAACATTGGTGCATAGCGGGCCAGGGTGAGGTGAAAAAGTTTGTCAAAGGCATAGGGGGTCTGTTGGGCCTAGGAAAGAGGATTTCAACACACAAATTGAAAAAAAAGCTTAATGAAATCACTTCCTAGGTCTGTTCTTGGTTGGATGATACAACAGATTGGAGGCTCAAATTCTAGCTTCAAATGCCAAAATTAGAACCTGCACAGTCAGATAATAGAAGCTAAGAAACTATGAGATCTATGAAATATCATCTAAATACTTCATTCAATAGATCAACATGGTATTGAAATATATGAAATAACAACATGACATATAGAAGAATAATGAATTATTTTCATTAATATAAATTGAAGGAGATGACAACCAGAAGTAGAAGTTGATTATGTAGAAGAGATCCTCCAAGTTGTTGACTTGTCCTTTCCTTGTCACATTATGCACCTCCAATGACCCTAAATGCAAGAAATGATGACCACTCACTAAAACAACATAACGACATAATCACACTCTAAAGTCCAACCCTAAAACACATAGAAGGCTAGGAATATATAGAGAAGTAGGGTAAGTTTTGAGTTATTATCTAATTACCAATCTATGGTTTGAGATCCACCTTTGGTGGAGGGATAGGATAAAAGGATAAGTGGTGAAAACTCAAAATTAGGGTGAGATAGGATCTAAATCAAAGGTAAGTAGTTAAAACAACTTCTCGAAACTCTTAGAAATGGAAGCTTCTGGAATCCCAATCATTCTCTTGGATTTCTAGAACCAATACAAGTGCAAAGGGGAGCAACCTGCTAGTGACCAGTGCATGCCACAATGGAGCAACCTATAGGTGATCACACCCCATTAGGAATACTTGGAGAGTTGGTCCTAAAAATGGCTCAGATAATGGAGTTTAGGGCTGGAATTCTCGGGGATGAAGGGAACATGATTAGGGCTTGGTGCAAGATGATGACAAGGGAGAATAGGATGTTGATTGATCCCATTAGGAGGCTCTCTGATCGGATGTGAAAAAATGGCCCATAAAATATACCTTCTCACTTACCAATTCTACCACTTGTAGTTGAAATGTGCATCCATCGAAAGAGAAGGATTGATTTGTGAAAAGAAGATGGGACTACAACTAATATGGAAATTATGTAAGAAATGGCAAGTCGAAACCTAGAACTAGAGTCAAATGATGTTTTTCTTGTAACCAAGAAGAAAATGAACAAATTAACTGGAGATATATATTTTCACCCATATATAAACCCTAGTGTGGACCACCATTGATTTGGTCAGAGAACAATCAATACCATCTATTACAACCATACAGTTTACCGTGCTAGACCATGTAATGTCATGTGAGGAACAAATGTGTGGATCAACTGAATCTATCCATGTGGCTAAGTAGTAGACCCATGGAAAAGGCCAAACACACCTCAACTAATGATTTAAGGTAACTCATATACATAATGATGAATTAGATCTAAAATAAACAAAAGGGCATATAAATTCAAAAACCATGTCCCAAGGATTCAAAATATAGCATAAGGATGATGTAACTATCACCCATTATATATTACAACAATGATTGTGTATCAATCCTTAGGAGGCATAAATAATATATTCCAAAACCATTAACTATAACCCGATGTGTAGATTGGAGAAGTGTGGGCTCAAGGGACCCATATTAGACTTAAGGGCATTATAAAATATTATGTCCTAAGTAAAAATCATAGACATGGAATACTTATGAAAAATTTAAAAGCAGTTGAACATCTAAGAGCTTATAATATGAGTAGAGTTCATGTAAAGGTTTAAGTTTAGCCAGTGCATTAATGAGTATATGAAAAATGTGGATAATGTCCAACTTATAACTTAGAAGTATACTTCATTGATGATCAAAACTCACTATGGAACTATAATTAAGTCAATTAATTTTTTTTTTTAGGAGTGTTTTGGAGGTACATTACATGCAGTATTGAAATTGCAAGTACAATTTTGATGAATAGGCAGAAAACCACAGCTTAAATCTAATACAAGTATTGTTTTGTTTCTCAAAATTAATTAATTTATTATTTTGTGCTACACATAAATAAGAAGAGAAAGATAACAATATTGGAAGAATCTTTTGCTAGATCTACTAGTGAAGGAGATCATATTTGGTTTCAGTTACACCTAATGTCCAACAACTGAAGTGTTGAAATGGTATAGGACATGAAGAAAGTTTTGGCTAGTATCATGTCTAGTAATGAGAATTTGTTGAAAGAAAGTGCAGAGTAAGAGAATCTCATTAAGGATTTGACTAAAAAATAAAATAACAAACCTCTAGATATAGAGGTAGAGGACACCAAAGAGGACTCATTAAAGCACAAAAATGTAGATGGTAATACTAAGAGTGAGAATGATAAACCTAAGAGTGGGAACGGAAAACATAACAATGAGGAAGAACCAAAGAAGACATCTCCAGAAGCTCATAAACAAAGGAAGAAAAATAAAACACAAATCCAAGGATACTTCAAGAAGATCATACCACCAACATTTTATTGTGGAAAAGAAGAAGTAGTAGAAGCCTAGCTGAGATTATAATAGTACCCCTCAAAATAGACATAGATTTCACAATTTAATTATGCCGGGACCCACACCTATGTCCAAAGCACCCTATAGAATGAGTGTGCTAGAAATCGTGGAGTTAAAAATGCAATGGAAAAAGTTGCTAGATAAATGGTGCATCAAACCAAGTATTCCCCTTAGGAGGCACCTATTTTGTTTGTAAGAAATAAACACATGGCCTTCAGGATGTTCATAGACTACAAATAACTAAATAAATTGACTATTAAAAATAAATATCCTCTAACCCATATAGATGATTCATTTGATCAAGTTAGAGGGGAAATAATGTTTTAAAAAATAGACCTTTGGCCTTGTTACCATAAATTAAGAATCAAATATGAAGAGATACTGAAGACTACATATATAACTCGATATGGAACTATGAATTTGTTGTGCTACCATTTAGTCTTAGAAATGTTCCTACTACCTTTATGTGCTTCATAAATAGTGTATTAAACAAGTATATAGACACGTTTATATTAATTTTCATTGATGATATTATCATATATTCAAAAAATCAAGAATGACATGAAGAGAACTTGAGGATAATCATACAAACTCTTGGGGAACACCACCTTTATGTAAAGTTCAGAAAATGTGAATT
The DNA here is from genome assembly GCA_031772625.1 of Pinus tabuliformis. Lineage (NCBI taxonomy): Eukaryota > Viridiplantae > Streptophyta > Pinopsida > Pinales > Pinaceae > Pinus > Pinus tabuliformis. The sequence continues at coordinate 1,159,083,877 of CM062817.1, read as the reverse complement.
TTATGAGAACAAAATCCAGTACTTTGGACATGTCGTCTCGAACGAAAGGACTTCCATTGACCCCAAAATTGTTAAGGCCATTCTAAATTGGCTAGTATCAAAGGATGTGGTAAACATTATGCCCTTCATTGGTATCATCAAGTATTACTGAAGGTTTATTGAAGGATTCTTCAAACTTTCTTACTCCATCACTTCAGTGCACAAAAAGTGTGTGAAGTTTAATTGAGCGTAAAAGTTCCAAGAGATGTTTGATATGACAAAGCATCTATTAATTGTAGCTCAAATATTGAAAGTTATTGATCCTAGGAAATATTTTATTATTTGCAAAGATGCATGTCTTGAAGGGTTGGTTGGAGTATCGGTGTAAGAGAATCATGTAATTACATATTTTTTTCCGAAGAAATAGAGCGCGTAATTTCCATTAATTTCAGAAAATTACATGTTGTTGATGCTGAAACGCATATGCAGTATTGTGGGTAAACCACTTACAATAACCAATACTTCAGGGAAGTATGCAAGAAAAGCCCACAGGGGGCATCCAGAAACAGGGTATGTAAACCCCAACAGGAGTATACGCCTACCCAAAAAAGCTAATAAAAACAGTAAAAAAACAAAAGCTCAGAAACCGGGTATGTAAACCCCAACAGGAGTATACTCCTACCCTAACAAGCTAATACAAACAGTAAATAAACGATAGCTCCTGTGGGATGTGCAGAAATGATGCAACCAGAGGGAAGAGGCACTAAATGGAGCCATACCCCCATCCCCTCAACTCTCCACCAATAACCCGCAGAAATCCACACATCTATCCAGTGAAGCTAGAAAGGAAACCAACCATAGACAGCCATAGAAGAGCGGCACGAATCGATGCCTAAGATCCCTCGACACTCTCCAAAGCTGCTATGGTAGGCTAGCAGAGGACCCAAAAAATGAACCCAGCAACAGCAATGGAGCCCGAACAGGTCCCAATATGAGCTGAGGCGGGTCGGTTCGGGGGCAGAGGCGGCTAGGGCAGCCACCTCGCCCCCATGAAGGAAGTCAGGCCCGAAACCCCTGTCCCCACACAGCAACGCAGCACAAAAGTTTAGAGGCCAAAACCCCCCGCTAGAACCGCCAAGTCGGAGGGCTGTTGATGCGCAGAGAAGCTCAAAGAACCAGAGGAAAAAACGTCGCCGCCGCTCAGCACAAAACCCGAGTCACTGTAGAGGAAGTCTCACCGCAGGTAGCAGGTCCACAAAACCCCGGATCCACCGAAACCACCAGCTGCAGCAAGCCCCGGTGAAGATCAGGTGATGGTAGCCTGGAGGGTGACCAGATCCCCCACCCGCGGAAGGTCCTGCTGCCGCAGGCTCAGGCAGTAGCCAGAGCCAAGAAAAACCCTAGGTTCGCCGCGCTCCCGTCGCTCCTCTTCTCCCTAGCCATGTCATCATTGCATGTAATTACATATGAATCAAGAGAGCTATAAAATATTGAGAAATAATTGAGCCAGCTACAGTCATACATGCACTAAATATTTAGCAACAGTGTATGTTAGGCAAAAGTTTACTCTTGTTATTGATCACAGTTTGATTTACTTTTTCAACAAACCATATTTTTATTCCAGACAAGCAAGATGGATGACATTCAAGGGCAAACTTGAGTTTGATATTAATCACATCAGAGGGAAGGAGAATAACGTAGTAAATGCATTTTGTACGAATGAAAATTAGATTGTTGAAATTGCTATAAACAATGAAAAAATAGAATTTGCAGAAAACATCAATGCAACGACCCTAAAGTATGAATTTTATGGATATATACAACAAAAAATAAATAGTGCAGAACAATATGGTCATGCATAAAGCTAATATGTGTAGTACCTCTAGAAATAGAATATATGTTCCAAATTAGCTTGCTTTGAAACATATATTTCTAAATGAGCATCACAGAAAAGCATTTTCAACCCATCTAGGGTATTAGAAAATGATTAAAACTATGCAAAAAGTGTTTTATTAGTCAGGGATGAAAGGGGAAGTGGATGAGTATTTGGTAGGGTGTTTGGAGTGGTAGGTTAAAGTGCAATGCTAGCACCCTCTTGGATTGGTAGATCCTTTACCTATTCTAGAATGAAGTGAGAATGTGTTTCTTTGGACTTGATTATTGGACTACCTAGAACCAAGAAACAATGTGACTTAATCGTGGTGGTGGACACATTAAGCAAGGAAGCTCAGTTTATACCTGTCCTCTCCACATATAAAGAAGTATAAATTGTAGATGTTTTCATGAAATATATATTTGTATTACACGGGATACCAAAAATGGTTATATCACATTGAGATGCCAAGTTTACTTCTAAATTATGAAAGACATTGGTTGAAAGAATGGGTATGAAACTGAATTTTAGTACAACCTAGCATCCCCAAATAAATGGTCAAACATAAAGGAAAAATAAAATACTTGAGGATATGTTGTGTATGTATGTAATTGACCAACCATAAGGTGGGAGGATTATTTTCACTTAGTATAACTTTCTTAGAATAATCGCTACCAATCATCCATTAAGATGAGTCCATTTCAACCTTTCTATAGATGGAAGTGTCGCAATCCTTAAATTTGGAGTTAGCTAGGAGATAAGATTATTTTAGGACTCAACCCTCTGTAGGAAATGGAACAATTTGTTAAGAAGATAAGACATAATTTGAAAACTTCCCATGATAGGAAAAAGTGTTATGTAGACCAAAATATATTGCATAAAAAGTATAATATGGGAGAGCATGTATACATCAAATTTAATACAAATAAAAGTACTTTGAAATTGGCAGTCTGTGCTAAGTTACTACATAACTTCTATGGACCATTGGAGATACTTTCTAAAGTAGGGTCGACATCCTACCAAATAACATTGTTATGTAATGTAAAAGTTAATAATACTTTTCATGTTTCATTGTTGAAGAAGTATGTTCATGAACCTACTCATGTGATTGATTGGAATATGGTGCAAGTTGAACCAAAAGAATTCTAGGTAGAACACTTTTGAATATTACATTGGAGGGAAACTTCACTCAGGAATTGAGTCATCTCTGAGGTTAAAGTGGAACAGAATCACCTCATCCCTAACGAGGCTACCTAAGAAATGGAGGATAGAATGTGTGAAGAATTTCCTTCATTATTCAAAATGTAATGTGAACTAGGAAACGTCCAGGATGGCTTTTATCGATAGGGGGAAGAAATGATACCCATGTGCTATTGTCAGGGAAAATTTTAAGAAACCCCCAGATTTACATGTATAATAAATGGGCGAATCTCCATGGTATATAGGAAAAATGGAAGCCTATTTTATCAATAATATGATATGTATATATAATTTTTTGGTGAATCTCTCACCAGGCATGGCGAATATTTTACTCAATTATAAAATCTTGTGTTTATTGAATACACAAATGAAATCATTGCATTTCTTTAAAATATCTTTTGAAGTCAAAATTAACGAAATTACATATCGATAACCTAGTGGGTGTAGGATAAAATTCACCCGTGCCATTCATAGAAAGCATGAGAAGAAACCTAATAATATATATAAAACCAAGAAAAATTCAAATTCATCACTTCTAGGGACCTCGTAACCACCCTGCCAATACACAAGTATGTTCTTGTTTGCAATTAGGAAAATTACCCAAATTACAATCTGTTTACTCCAGATATTTTGGAAAGTTATAGAAGGATGACTAGTGCAATCAATCCATTCCTTTTAGCTCTGGATTTGTTTCAGTTTAAAACAGAAGCATACAAATATACTTGTCCAATGTCTATGCTTTAACCATTCACCTTAAGATGTTTTTACAATATAATTTCCTAAGTCTATTTAATATCTTCATTATCATAAAAACCAACCTATATCCATCTTAACTCCACATCTACCACTCTTAGGGGGATGAAATCTATTTATCCCTCTGAGCACTTGGTAGACCTAGAATTAAGATGGATCTAAGATGATAGAATTTCCCCTTTAAATAGTCTATGCTCACATGAATACCATGGTATTACCATGGGTCAATACCATGGGTTTTCATAAACCTGGAGCTTAAAAATTACTATTAGTAATTTATAAAAATTAATAAAATTAATAGTTGATTTTTATTTTATTTTTTATTTTAACCAAGCTAAAATGTTTAACATACATTAAATTACAACATCCATTTTTACTCTTGATCGGATCAAATATTTTTTCACTCTATGCTAGTTTTCATATCATGATATTTGATACCTCTCGGGGGTTAGTAGATCCAGAGTAAAGATGGATCTATGTTGGTTTAATCCCCCATTTAAATAGGCTACATTCCAGGTGAATACCATGGGTCAATACCATGTGCCATTTTGGTGAGTACCATGGGTCAATACCATGTGCAATTTTTATGTTTATTAGTACTAATATTAGGGTTAATAATGTTTTTTTGCATTGTATTAATAACAATCTAGTCCATGGTATTTGTCCCTAAGTATTTTGCCCATAGGTATGATCCTAAATATAATGCATTTTTTTAGTGTTCGTAAATATAAGGTGACTTATGGAGTAAATATAAAAAAATGTTTTATTTGTTTACCATACCTCTCGTTTATTTATATTTTTATTAATTTACCATACCTCTTTTACAAATATGGTATTTGGCCCATAAGATTCACTTAAATAAAACCTATTTCTTGAGCCTTCATAAATAGATCGAGGGTTATGGACTAAATATAAAAAGAGGTTTTATTTATTTACCATGCATCTAGTTTATTTATATTTTTATTTATTTACCATACCTTTTGAGTAAGTATAAAAAGACGTTTTATTTATTTACCATACCTCCACTTTACTTATATTTTTATTTGTTTACACCCGTGCATGTATATAAGGTGACTTATGGAGTAAATATAAAAAATGTTTTATTTATTTACCATACCTCTCATTTATTTATATTTTTATTAATTTACCATACCTCTTTTATAAATATGGTATTTGGGCCTTTGGCCCATAGGATTCACTTAAATAAAACCTATTCTTGAAAATGGGCGAATGGATTCACTTAAATAAAACCTATTCTTGAAAATGGGCGAATGGAAGGTTGTAACTCCTAATTTCAAGGGCTAAATTTACCTTTTTTACCCTCTCCCTTGAAATAAGGTGGGCTATTTGAGGTGATTTGTAAAAATGTACTATGATACAAAATATGCGCCCACTAAAAATTTAAAACCCCTTAATTCCCCCAAAGGGCGAACATTCGCCCCTAAAATTATCCTTGCCTATTGTTTTTAAAGACATGGCTATTCTTAGATTATTGTGATTATTTTTTGAGCTTGATGGCTATGGAGGCCAAGAATTAGATTGATTTATTATGTAATTAAATTTCATATAATAAATAAATGCTTTTCTTCTCGGAGTTGTATTGGAAATAGCACAATAGTAATTGAGACTTCTTGCTATTCTAAAAAGTTGTTAAGTGGTCAAGTCCACATGGTGGACCTTCCCAAATCTATCCCCTACCAAGAGAAAATTTCCATTATGAAAATAGCATATTGAGACATAAATATTATGCTAAGTGTAAATTAAAACTTATTTTTCAAGGAATGCTAAGTTGGGTAAAATGTGAGAAAATAATAGTGGGAGAGAAAGGTTTACTTTAAAGGGAAAAGGAAAGATTTTTTCTTAATTAAAAGAAAAATCCTAGGTAAATCAAAAGCGTGTAGACCCCAAAAGCATGATGCCACTAGGAATAATTTGTTGGGAAGAAATTATAAAATACCACTAAGGGAATACAAAAGATTTTGTTATTCCTAGGTTCAAGAATTTTGAGCTCGGGAGGAGTTGGTAGTGACAACTCATTGGTTGGGAGGATCGTTCTCTATTCCATAATTTTCCTGAATGATCTATTGTGGTCAGGGAATGTTTTTCTATACTTGTTTAATCAATTCCATTTTGTTCACTATGGAACAAATTTTAATTGGTTTGTGTATGGATTTTACAAGTTGTATGGTCATGGTATATATATGTATACACAACAACATGTATTAGTAGTACTATAAAGGCTTGATTAATGGTATGTTGGTGATGAGGTTATACGTTTGTTTTGGATTTCATTAGAGATGAATATGTAATTAGAAATTTAAGAGGCTAGGATGAGGTTATGCATTTGAAACCAAATCATAAGTTATAATACCCTAGTAAGGTATAGTGGTCTACCATATCCTATAAGGAAGCTTCTAATCCATAGATCTAGTCTTTACTATGAGGAATGGAGTAAATATAAAGTGTACATATTTTAATATAGGTGAGGGAAGTCAATGGTAGGGGGAAATTCTAAACAGTGGAAGTTATGGGTTGAATTGAGACTAAGCATACAAGGTAGATCAAATAATTAATCGAGATTTAACTAGTATTGAACCTACATAGTATGTTATAAGACTAAGCTAGACTTTCAACTAAAAGTTCTAATCACGTAAGGAAACATGGAATGATAAGACTTACCAAGCGATGTAGATGATTGAGTTATGTTTTTGAGTCTATCCAATACTTAGTCTAGTATGGTCGAAGAATCCTTAATACATAAAAAATAGAGCATACTTGACATTCTAATGTAGTTGACTTGTATTGCAAGTTAGGAAGCTAAGAGGTAAACATACAAGAAACATTCAAAAAACCTAAATTGATAATGATATTACATAACATAGAAGATGACACGTTCCTTAGTAATAATTCCAAGGGGTGTGAGTAATACCATTCATCATTTCTCTATGCTTAATATGGTTATTTCCATGTTATGTTTATGCAATTAATTAATGAGAGAGAGGATAGTAAAACAAATACGAATGTGTTTTCCATTAAAGAGAATTTTAAGTATTGAAAAACCAAAGGCAAGGGATAATAAATATTATTTAGCTCTTTTGATATCAGGCTTATTTTAATATACTCTCAGATGAAGTAACTATTACAGGAACAAAAGTCATTATGAAAATCTCATAATAAAATATCAAATATAACTAGCATGCATGAATTCGACTCATTAATGAATTAAAATACACCTCATGAATTTCATAAAAGTAACAAGTGTGGTTTCTTCCTAGATATTTGAGGGGAGGTAGCCAACCTCTTTGAAACTAGAGAAAATAAAAGGAAACCAAACAATTGATACTAAATTATGTTAACACTTATATTAGAACTCTAGTATGGATGTGAATATTGAAATTTAATAGGAGTATGATCTCTCTCTCTCTCTCTCTCTCTCTCTCTCTCTCTCTCTCTCTCTCTCTCTCTCTCTCTCTCTCTCTCTATATATATATATATATATATATATATATATATATATATATATATATATAATGAGAAAATAGAGAAAATAAATATTGTCCATATAAGTTAGGGAATGATCCCTTAAAATTATAAAACTTATATGTGTATAAAATGTCAAGTATAAATTAACAAGTGTTCACAAAGAGGTCGAACTAGAACTATTGCATTAATAAATTACCAATGTAGTTTCGATTAAAGGATGTTAACCTATGTTGATCTAGCTACAATAGATATGGGCATAATTGTCTTCTCAAATTAATTCCCCCCTAAGCTAAAAGAAAGGAAATTCTCAAAATTCCTATTTTAAAAAATTACTTCTCGACTTCTTGTTCCATGATAAGCAAGCTAAAATATACAAGAGTTCCATAAAAATTAACGAGCGAGCATAAGTGCACCCAACCTATAAGGGAGGAAGGCGAAACATTTTACGGCTCTTGAGAGTTTCCAAATTGGAAAACAACTGATATTCTGTGCTAAGGGTTTGGTGTGCCTATGCTAGAGCAACAAAACACTGTTAGTATAAAATATGGGTTAAGACTTTGCCAATGGAAATAATTATATTTTTAAAAGGAGAATGAAGAAAAATAAAACATGATTATACCTAAGACAGATTCCATTACCATACTCCATACAATCTACCTACAACATATATGAATTTTGTAAAAAATTTCCCAAAGGGTATCGAACTAATAAATATGGGTAGGGACAAACCCTAATTGATAAGTGAACTCTAGGAAAGGAAAAATAAGATCTACAAAAATATATACTCATGGCATGACACATGCTAGGACATGGATAACAATGTATAGCTGGGTCATAACCCTAGCCCAATAATAACACATTGTGTGCCATGGTCTCAACATCCAACCCAAGGTCATAAACTAACCTTGAATAAAAAATGGGAAATACAAAGATGAATTGAGGGTTTTTAGAAGAATAAATAATTTACATGATGATGACAGACCAGTCCCATAAAGGGGATGGAAGGAGAAACATTCTCTCACAAAGCACCTGTAACAATGAAGAAAATGTTTCAATATAAACCTTGTGTTAATGTTCATCCACAGCAAGCCATATTTATAAATAAGAATAAATGTTTCCTAGAGAATAGGGGATTTGAGGAAGACCCTTGTAGCTAATTTAACAAAATCAATATGAGCACTAATAGAGAAATTTCACCACCAAAATAGACTAAGAGAGTCAAGTGTCACTAAGGGAAATAGTCTCTATTGAATATGCAATCTAATGTAAGAAATTAGTTAAAAAAACGTGAATAGAATGAAGGAAGAAAGTATAAATAAATAACACAATGCTAACCCTATACCTTGTAATATACCATTTCTACCACATGGAGCCGAAATGCACCTCCTCTGAAATAGAAGGAAGATGTTGCTACAAGTGGTACAAAAATTTGGTAAGAAATTGTAGGTCAAAACCTAGTAGAAGATCTAAATGACTCTATGCCTATAACCAAAATTAAAATGAAGAAATGAACTAGACGTAACATATTTTCCCCGAAATAGAAACACTAGTGCGAAGAAAAGTTGATTACAACCATATGTATGACCATGCTAGACCATGTGAAGTCATGTGAGGAGAAAATACGTGCATCAACTGAAGCAATCCATGTGGCCAAGTGGTGGACCGATGTAAAAAGGATAAATTATACCTCAACTGAGAATTTAAGACATCCCATATACATAGAAATGAATCAAATGAAAAATAAACAAAAGGGAATATTAATTCAAGCTCTATATCGCAAGGAATGAAAATATAATATAAGGATGAGGTAAGTATCACCCACTATATATTATAGCACTAGCCTTGTATCAATCCTTAGGAGGCATAAATAATGTCTGCTAAAACCATTAACCATAAGTTAGTTCTTAGATTGGAGAATTATGTGTGGAAGGGACCAATATTAGAATTAAGGGAATTATAAACCATTATGTTGTAGGAGGAAATCATCGACATGGAATAATTATGAAAAAAATATAAATGATTATAATATGAGAAGAGTTCACGTAAAGGGTTAAGTTTAACTAGTGGATTAATGAATAAAAGGAAAATGCAGATAATGTCCAATCTATTCCATAGATGTATGGTTCTCTGATGATCAGAACTCACTATGGAATTGTAATTAAGTCAAACAAAGAAATTTTCTTTAAAGTGTGTTCTTGAGGTACATTACACTTTTCTACTCTTTTAAGTAAACTGACTAATTAAAAAAATGTCATATAAACATGTGTTTTACGAACAAGTTATGTTTTTTTGTACATGTGATATTGGTAAGCCATGGTATTGGCCCATATAGTGTAACAAAGTCTATTTTGAGGTTAACAAACTTCATACTAAAATGAAGTTAATATCTATGGTTAATAATACCTTTGCATGTTTTTTTAAATGTATATATTTTTAACTCATATTCTTATAATAATAATAATAATAAGCTATAACAAAATTATAATGAATTAATTATTATTATTAATCTTGGAAATTTGAGATGTATCATAAGGTAAGTGTTTTGATGCATATACGCCTTTACCAACCATTTAATTTATATGGTTGCACTAGTTATTATTATTATGGACATTTGTAACCTATAAGCAAGATTTGTTACTATATCTAGGCCAATACCATGGGTTACTATTCTCACATGCCCAAAATACCATAACTCAAGTTTATATTACACATGTTCATATGACATTTTTTTAACTAATCAATTTAATTAAAATGGAAATAATGACGTAACTACACTTATGATAAATCTGAACCTTTTATTTTTTAGTATTACTTAAAAAATTTTGTAATATTCTTTAAACATTAAAGCTTTACCTTTCTCTTATTATAATTAAATTAAAATTCTAAAAATTCCATTCCAAGATATCTATATATATGTATATATATATATATATATATATATATATATATATATATATATATATATATATATATATATATAATCGAAAAACAAAGGTTTAGATTCCTATCATGTCCATGTCCACGAAAATATAGAGTAAACCCATAAAACCAGTGTCCCCCATATCAAATATGGTTCATGCCAAAACCAACTGAATTATTTAGTGAAAAAATCAATAGGAAATTAAAACTCATATATACCATGAAAATATTGAACAAAAAAATCCATAAGGCTATGAGAACTAAAACCATCCAGGAGTTGAACACCGTAGAGGAAATGTGCCACATGAACTTCAAAAAATGTTGTGTTTTCCAAAGTCTAGTATTAACTCTAAAATTTTCTATCACCTTCTTCAAAACAATACAAAAAACCAGAGAAGCAACTATAATGTGCAAATAAACAAAGAGGAAACAATGTGCCATAAGAACGATGAAAGGAAGAGAGTTGGAGTGCCAAGAGGAAGAGATACACAACATTAACCTCCATTAAACAAGAAATTTGAAGTTGTCTTCAAGAGACAAGGCTATGACTCATGATTTATAACTATGACAAGCAGTTGAAAGCCATACATAATTCAGAAATGTGCCATAATACTCATGAATGCAAATTGATGTGTGATGTGCTATCTCACCAAAAAGAACTAAATCAATTTCATCAATATCATGAACCATAAACACCAGCATGCCAAAAGAAATTTAAAACCCATGACCCACTTCGCTTCAATGAGATGACAATGAGCTAAATATCCTTAGGAAATATACTCTAGTTCGATAGTAAAAAAAAACCACATAGAAGAAACTAGACCTGTGGAACACTTGTAAAAATACTTGAGATACTTTTTCTAGTCATGGTGAGGGGAAACTAGAGTAGGTGTCTCGAGAGTATCATTCAAAGGATCAGTGAGATCACTAGAGGGAGAATAACTTAGGAAGAACTTTCCAACACAACCAATCAAGAGTCCACATTATCTAGACAAAACCTATGGTTGTAGAGCATGTGCTTAAGTTCCTCTACTGAAGAGGGAACATTATAATTTTTAACTTGTTTATCCTTAAAATTGAGATGCAACAGAGTATCCATTTGTTGATGTAATGCTAGGAAGCTCACGAAATGAAACCTTCCTTTCCTAAATCTACTAAGGTAATGGACCCATTTTACATCCTCCCCCACTAATTGAGAGTAATAAGGATGATCCCTTGCCTCCTTATTTTGTAGCTACAAAATTCCTTTCGTCACTTCTAGAGGAAGAACATCAAAAAATGTGGCAATATGATCATAGGAAAAATGGAAAACACTTTGTGATTGATATTACCTCCTCCACCCCTCCTACTTCTCATTTTCTATCTAGGAGACATAAGCACAACTGCAAATGAAAATTGAGGATAATGGCTTATAGAAGTCCTACATATAAAGAAGGAAGAAGCACGATACAAAAAACCATGAACTCATGACTCATGACCTGAATACAATTAAATCATCTCCTAATGACCACACTATTGTAGAAAACTCCCAAAAAAAAATCAAACTCGCCACATTTCAGGTTCATGACATAACCCATAAACAACCTTTGAAACTCTTTGCTACAAAGACTTGAAACTATGGGACTATAACAATGCATAGAACCCTGAAAATTTCCAGTAAACAAGCAGTTCATGACACATCAATCAAACTACAATTGACGAAATAAATTGAATTGCAGAGCTACAAACACCATGCTAATGTCTTCAGAGTTAGTGTGCATTGAAAAATCACCAAAAAAATAATAATTACCCATAGAGACTGAGAATATTTCCTCAAAGACTCAATTAAATTAGAAAACTTAAGAATTACCCACAAAGACCTAGACTAAGCAATGAAAATAGAAGGTGTACCAAATTCATTTCATAAAAACAAAAATAGAAGGTGTAAGTCTATGGAAGATAATATAAAACTCAATAGAATAAGGTGGATTACAGTGCATACTAGAAGAGATATTATACCAAAATGCAACAACATAAAGTGAAAAATGAAATGAAATTCCACTAAGAAGAAGTAGATAATGGAGGTCGAGGAACTATCTTTGCCTTCTCTCATAATAAGCTTGTACCATCACCTCAAGTGATGCTTTAAAACAATGAGACCACACATAGGCTAGCACATGCTTCAAAATAAAGATCGTTATTAACACAATAAGATTGAAAAAATATCTCAAATAATCTTAATAATTAAAAATTAAGAGAAAATGATAAATAAATTTTATCTTGAATTTCCAAAGAAACTTACACATCACAATGTCCATACATAAGTTCATACTGCATTCCATTAACATATTATTTTAGAAAATGAACTAACCTAAAGTGTTTGAAAATTCCATATGTCATTCATCCCTACCCATTCGAGGTTGTAGGGGCTACTGTAATCATTTTCTTCCCCTTCATTAATTTACACAAAAACCAAAGTTAATTAACGTATGTTCTATAAAGCACCTTTTCCTCAACCTATGAGCTTCTTTCAACCGCTAATTCAACAAATTGGAAATTTGAAGACCTTCTTATTTAGCCACATTTTGAGGGAATATATGTGGAAACTTAGGATAAATATCATGTCAGATAGAGAGTTTCAGTTTTAGTTAGCTAATGCTAACATTAGTTTAACATTAGTTTGTAAACATTTTATGTATAAAGTTAAGAACATATCCTTCATTTTTTTTGAGACAAAAAATATGTCTCATTTTATAGGGAGACACTTATTTTCTCTAGAAATAACATGTGGCACCTTCCTCCATGAAGAAAAAATTCCATAGGAACCTTAAGTTGTTTTACTTATGGGTCTTATCCTCCAAACTTCTTCCTCTTGGGCTATGAAGAAGAGGGTAAGCAACATCTAAAAGACGAGAAGAGAATGAAGGTAATCGCTAGTAGAAAGTAAAAGAGAATGTTGTCCAATAGAGAATATGCAAGTCGGTCCAGAATGAGAAATCAATAAAACTTGATGGGTATAATATTTCATTTTATCGGTACAATATTTACAAAATGATAGGTGTCTTTTTTTATTTACCAATCTATGAATGATCCCTACTCCAAATATAGATTTTAGAGAGCTAACAACAAATGTAGAGACTATAGCATCATACCTTGAACCTGTTGAATCATGTAGAGCACACAACATAACAAAATAATTATTTTTAGGTACATATTAATTTGAGTAGGGATATTTTGACATTTTACATTTAAATGTTTTGAATTCACATGTGAAATATTGAACTCATTGAGGTCATGAAAGTATATTTTCCAATGACGAAAGGGACATAGAAGAAACAACCCGAAACTACTCGACTAGGCTAAAGAAACTGGCCAAATTCTCCACATAATCCCTCTAGTCATAGTCTGGGTGAAGTTATTGATTACGATCGCCCCCTAAGTAGTGACTTAATTGAGTATCTTCATTTGATGTATTCATAGGTATTGATAACACGAGAAAAAAATATAGTGAGACAACAATACTTGAACTAATGGGTGCTTGAAGTGATCAAAGCATTCATTAGATATGAATGGATTCACTTTTTATATTATGTTTATTGATTTAGTGAGATAGTTAATCCCATTTTGTATCTTAAAATTTCCAACCTATAAGTTTTTTGTAGGAAGGAAGGGGAGCGGTGGTTGATACAAGATTCTATATTTACATGCCTCATACATGTTCTCAGGTGGGATTCTAGTGGTTCTTAACGCAAATAGCTGTGTATAAAACCAATTGTTTCATAACTACCCCTATTTCCTGTTATTTTCTTACTATTGATATAGGGGTTAAGAATCTGGAACTGTGCTAAGGGATACCACCTTTATGCCTACCCTTACTTCTGATGGTGGAACAACTAATAGTTTATTAATGTGTAGGTCTAGAGAATTTTCCCTCCGAATTCTATGATTTAGAGTGCAAACCTTAAGAAGAAATAACCATTGAAGTCCAAATCATTGGTAGAATCATTCATTCTAACTTCAATAGTCTTCTGTATATTTTTCAAGGTTCCTTCTATTGTATTCTATAACATCTTATAGATAGGGAGAGAAGGCTAGTGGCTCACTAAACGATATGAGATGTTCATTTTGAATGTCTATACCAAAAGTGTTAGAACCCTTGTCTCTTATTCTTCCAATTTTCTGTGCGAGTTTTGTTATATAGGGAAATGATCCATGTATATTCTCTAAGCTTGATTCTTGATGTCATCTGGTCATGAAGAATGGTAAGGTTCAAGGATCTAAAGAATAAAAAAAAATTAAAGATAAAACTAGGTTATAAACAAACGAATTTGAAGTGGGTTTCTGAAAAAGCCCAACTAATGGTGGCTAATAGATACATTTTATTGTCTAAAAGTACATATACATGTTTTAGAGTCACCATACCTTTCATTTCATTAGAAAGCCCAACTGTGATTGTGCTCCAATTTATTACAAGTCAAACCCATTGCATAGATTGGACTAGTAAGGGATTGATTGTGTTTTTCTGAACCAAAAATCCTAGCAGGGGGATTGAAAGGCTAGAATAATTTTCTTGAATCTGGGTGAACACACTATCCTATAACTATTGCCTAGAGTTGAGAGAAAGGAATGCAATCCAAAATGAAGAGAAAGTGGAGTAGCTTTAACAGAGAGGATAACAACAAAAAGTTTGAGGGATACAAATAAGAAGCCGATCTTAGACAAGTGGCCATAGATCGGGCCGATGGGATGGTGTGATTTTCCATGTGTGTGGATTTTAGAATGTGTCATCTAACTTTTAACAATGATGAAGAAGTTTCTAAATAATTACTGCACCTTTATTATCACATGTTTTCATTTTATTGAAGTATTTTTAGATTTAGTAATGTGAAGTTGGGAACAAAGCGATTTTCGTTCTAAATGTATTTCCTCACAAGACTACCTCCTTCACTTGCAGATTATGTGCCTTAAATCATTTTATTTCTTCTCCAAATCTAGCATGAATGATTGCATATACTTATACAGGTTGTTTCAGGTACTTGTTACCTTTCATAATGTAAAGTCAACAATAAGTTGTACTCATAACAAATTTAAATTTTGGAAACAAAACCTTATGTTTTTTTCTCATACTATTTTTTCTTAAAGAATAGACATGTCTTCTTATTTGATGTTAGTTAGGTCTCTGGTTGGAGATGATTTATAGTCTAGTTAGAAAAATCATCATTGTGTTGTTAGAAGAGATTCTACTTGAGCAAGAGCGTACTGTAAATTCCTAATGTACAATACAAGTTTCACGTCACCCATTCGTTGAAAAGAGGTTGTGCATTTATGTACTTCCAACTGCTGAATGTGAAAAGTATTCAAAGATTTTAGTTGTCATGTTACATGAAATGTAATATGTAAAATTTCCTTCCCATCAACCCGTATTCTACAGAAAATTGTTTCTGAGCGCCAAAAGGGCCTGTGAGATTCTACGAAAATGTGAAACTATGAATGAAATAAAATAACTTCCCTTTAAAAATGAGGCATATAATTAGTATCTTCTTTATTTCCTCTTTCTATGAAGAAGGTTACATATAACGAGAATCTCAGTGTAATCAAAGGTGAAAATAAGGACAGGGCTAGTGGGTCAATGTGATTATGGTATACACCTATATGTGGATTCTAAATTGTTCATCCATAATTCTATATGTATCTTCTTTTTTTCCAGGATTTTTATTTTCTTCATTGTCATTTTTCTTATCAATGTAGTTATTTAGTATTTTGAACCATTTCAGATGTTTTTTAAAAGGAAATGTAGAGTGGCATTGCTTTCTTCTTCATGAGAAAATGGTGGAGAAACTTGGCTCTGTGCAATCCTGTATTGTTAATAATTATACATCGGACCATCGTCCTATTATCCTTACATTGTGTCGTGGGGATACAAGATTTGGTGTTCCATTTAAATTTAATAGGGTATGGCTGGAAGACCCTGATTTTGGGGTCATAATACGAGCTCACTGGAAATGGGATAGAGTTGCCAACTTATCTCCCATGGCAGATATCTTGAAAAGGCTTTGTGCCTTAAAGGAAGTGGTCAAGGTCTGGGAACGTAGAAAAGAGTCACTATAGAAACAAGAGCTATTTGATATTGACATGGCCCTGGAGACTCTCCATCATCATATGGTCTCACATTTCTCGACTGTTGAGGTGTGAAATGAAATTCGTGCACTAGAGCTCAAAAAGAAGAAAATCCTACAACAAATGGAAATAACCTAGAGTCTAAAGACGCAATCTATATGGATTCGGGAGGGCGTTAAGGACACTAAGTTCTTCCATTGCTATGCTAACCATAGAAGGAAGGTCAATACTATTTGGGAGATATCAGATGCTTATGGAAATTGCTTCTGGTCCCAACTTGAGATCACTAATCTAGCGGTTACACATTTTGAACAAACCTACAAGTGTAGGGAGATTTATTGTGGGGAGGAACAAGTTTGGGGGGTAAGTAAACACCCTAGGATGCTTGATGAGGAGGAAAACTTGGAGCTGTACAAGGCTATGTCAGTCGAGGAGATACATCAAGTGTTAAAATTATTGAAGGGGGACAAAAGCCCGGGACCTGATGGCTGGATGGTTGAACTTTTTGTACATTTTTATGACATTTTTTAGGATGATATTCTAAACATGGTGGAATAGACAAGACAACGGGGGTTTATTCACCCTCACATTAATTCTAGATACATTGTGCTCATCCGAAAGAAGGAAATGACATCCACATTCTCAAACTTTCTTCTTGTCTCACTCTGCAATCTTATATATAAGATTATCTCAAAGACAATTTCTTCAAGGATGAAGTTAATATTATCAAAGTATATCTCCCTGGAATAGTATGGTTTCTTATAGAACAAACAAATTCACAATGTTGTGGTTGTTGCTTAGGAAAGCCTACACTCCATACATGTTAAAAAAATCAAAGAAGCTATTATGAAGTTTAATATAAAAAAGGCATACGATTGTTTAGACTAAGGATATCTTTGCATGGTCCTTCACAATATTGGGATACAGTCCAATGGAGGAGAATGGATTATGGCATGCATCACTAATGTCAAGTATGTTGTTGTTGTCAATGGATATCCATCCAATTTTTTCAGGGCTCGGAGGGGATGTAGAGAGGGCTGCTCAATTTCACCCCTTTTATTTATTCTTTCAATGGACAGTCTAGGTTTACACATCAAAAAAGTGGTGGCGGAGGGTCATTTTGATGCATTGCACATAGGTAGACATACCTCTATATCCCAGGGTTATTTTGTGGATGATATTCTAATTATGGGCATGATCGATTAACAAAATGGCTCACATTATCACATATTTCAACAAATTTGGGCGGGCCACAGGCCTCATTATGAATGTTCTTAAATCCACTATTTTATGTGGCACATATAATTTGAATTACATTGCATATATAGAGAGAATATTTGGGGTGGGCGCAGATCCGCTAGTAGTGGACATGAAATATCTGAGATATCACTTAAAGCCATGTAAGTACAAGATAAATGACTACATGTGGCTGGTCGATCAATCTCACAAGAAAATCAGGGGTTGGGAATTTTGGTGCCTCTCAGTGGGGGCTCGTATTACCCTCACCCAGTCGGTGCTCACCCAACTGGGGTTCTATTGGGCTCACTTATTTCGACTTCCTCAGCTCATTATTAACTCACTAAACCGAATTATGGCACACTATATTTGGTCTGGGGCTACACAAAACGTTAAGTACCATCTCGTCAAAATTGATAAAATTACTAAACCAAAAAGGCTCGGAGGATGGGGCATTATAAATCTTAGACGTTTTGGTTGCGCATTGCTGCTAAAGTCTTTATGGCACGGTATCCTTGGAGAGGGTATATGGGGTAAAGTGATACTATACAAATACCTCAAGAACAAAGACTTTATATACTCGATGCACCATGCATCCATTGGTGTCACAATGGGGTCGACTATATGGCTTAGTTTTAACAAGATTAAAAATATTTTTCTACAAAATTTAGGCTAGAAACATGATACTCAACACTGGATTATGATAGGAGGGGATCCGATCCTTGGTATGTGCATGAGATCATATATCTCTATAGACTTATTACATATTTTCAATAACAATGGCATATTCTTCATGAACCAAGTCATCAAGGAATGGCTTGGCAACATACCTATTTGGAAGAAGGCCAGTGATCTTAGATTGTCTTGCCAATTGGGTCTAGAATGGGAATGCATCATAGAAATGATGAAATCTGTAGGTATCTACCATGATGTAATGGGCGACCAAGTCACATGGGTTGGCAAGAAAAAGATCGGGGAGATCGAGGTAGCTGACACTTATTTCAACCTCTGCACACAAGAGTTACAACTCAATGGAAATTGTTGGTTTTACAAATTTTGGTGCACGAAATTTCCCTCCCAGTTCATCATGTTCCTTTGGCTAACATGGAAAATCAAAATCCTTACATGGGAGAACCTACAAAAGAGAAAACAACAAGGGTCAGGGATCTTCTATTTATGCTAGAATGAAGGGTAAGAAAACAATCATTTATTTCTGAAATTTCCTTACTCAGTTCCCATACGGCAAAATTTTTCTATTAATATGAACATTCCATATATGCCATATAATAATATGTTTGATTTTTTAAATCGGTGGAGCATGCAATGTAGGAGATAGAGGATGATGTTTTCTGGGAGATTTGGAGATGGGGCAATCAAATTATTTTTTAAAACGTCAAGGTAAAAGAAGATAAGGTACTTTCTCGTATAAATCAATGGATGAGTGTTTATAATGATGACAGTAGTGTGCACAATGATAATATTGATAAGGGGGCAGCTCCATTCACTCTATACCTCGCAGGGCTTTTTTATGGGGCATCCCAAGGAGAGAGTTGCGGTTGTGGTTTTTGGATTATGTTCTTTGAAGTTCAAGAATATTGGGTGCACTGGAATGTGGGATGGGATACAAGCATGAAAGTTGAAGCCATGTCTTTGTGGGGATTACTCTGGTTCACAAAATACATGGACATACCTCACATGCATATATTTGGGGATTCTCAGAGAATTATAGACTATATCATGGGAAAAATCAAGATTCAACGTAATACACTCAAGGCCGACTATGTCAGATTGAAAAGCAATGGGCCACATTCCAGGATTCCACTCTACAACATATTGGTCAGGACCATAACCAGAATGCAGAAAAAATTTCGAAGATGGGTCTATTGGATGCACTCGAAGGACTGCACATCGAAATAAAGATGATGACAATTACTACAGATTCTAGATGCCTCCACCTGCCTGGATAGTGAACACATTCTACTAACACAAAACAAAGAAGGAAACTTCCAGAAGAGATAAGTATACATCTATATATTTTTTCTCTTCTTTTTTTGTATATGGTATTGTTGATGCCTCGAAAATCACTACAACAACAATGACAGATAACCATCCAGTTCGGACCTTAAAGCAGCTCCTTTTCTGTTTGGTGTGGTGGCTCCGACTAGTTTAACTAGGTCCAGTTACCTTTTCCCTATCACTATTGGCTTATGATGTATCTTTAACTACCAATAGACAGGGATATCAGATCACTTCTTTTTGCTGATCAGGCAAGAGAATGACCCTTAAGCTGACTTGGGTTAAGCCAAGCCACAACTAAAGTTTTTCCTCTTTCAGAAGAGGACTTAAAAGAATGTAGAAATTACTCTAAATGCAAACTTATTTTATAATGCAAGTGAAATAAATTAATCTTAATCCTATCTTAATTAGGCAAATATAGATCTAACCCAATAAAGAGTAAGATATTTAAAGTATTGGGATTTTAAATATGTCTTGCTTATAATGAATATCAAGTTAATTAAGTAGTTCAATAATATGGATATCGAAACACATCCTATTGAGACCTCTTAACTGAAATAATAAACCAACAACACTCAGGAAGTAGTTCACAAAAATGATATTGATTGTTAAATTAGTAAATCCAATGATTAAACAATAATATGTGAAAATAGTTCACAACACATTACCATTCAATAAATAAGTTTTATAAGACATATTTCTGAGTAAATAGTTACTCAGAAATATGAAATTAATTCATAAGAATAGAGATACAAAATAACAACATTGAGACAAAATATCCATATAAACAAAAGTGCACAAACATGAATAAAATGACACATTCCTGTTACCATAAAATGAAACTGATATTTGAAACAATATTATTAAAAATACCAATTTGTTGCATCCATTTCTCTGTCCTTGGTCTTCCACAGCTCTTTACATTGCTTGAACTTTTGCCTTCAAAACTAAAGCCACAATAGTGCAAACTTTGTCGATCATGCATAATTCAAGATACAAAGGGAAAATCCTCAATAATCCCCAGATCTGAGATTTTCTCTCCTCTCTCCTACAACTCTAAATTCCTATTACGGAAGTGCTTTTAGAAGACTAAAAATTGCAGAGAAGAGTAGCCCCTTATTACATCCTGCAGTCTATTATTTATACTATTTGCATAGGAATTCTTGAGAGGAAAGTTTATTGAAGGTAAATCTCTCAAATCCAATTTTATTTTCTCAAAAATTCTAATCTTCAATTGTTGGAGAATTTTCATTGATTGAGATCATTTTCTCCATATTTCTTCCACTGTTTTCCTGCAAAAGAAATCAAAATAAATTAAGATGCAATCAATAAAATCAAAATATCATTCCTGGCATTTAAAACAAATCTAATCAAATTTTATTTAAATAAATAATTGAAAATAAAATATAAGCTCTCTATTGATGCCTAAGATTCTTTAATTGGCCAAGAATATTATTGATGAATGGATCTGCAATTAGAAGAGGCTTTGGCAAATTAAAATGAAGAAAATAAAACTCAGAAAATTGATTTTGTTTTCAAAATTCGGAGTTTGATCTTCTCCCTGGTTTTTGACCCAATAAATGACTAAATTTATTTGTGAAATCTCCTTGGAAATTTTCTCCTTGATTTTATCTTTCCAATGAGCCGTCTTGGGCCTCATTTGGCCAAGTATAACTCAATTTATGAGCCTCCAAATTTGATGGATCAAATCTGGCATAAATCTGGAAATTCTATTGCTAGGCTGAAAATCAGAATTTTAATTAAAAATTTAATCCTAAATTAGAATTTTAATTATCTAATAATTAATTCTAATTTAATCATTAATTATGAAGTAAACTAATTAATTAATAAACTATGTATTAATTAATATCTAACTAATTAAAACATTAACTATTTATAAACTAATTAATATTAATATAAATAATAATTAAATTAAATTAATTAAATATTATATATTAATTAATTTAATTAATATAATACATTAAATATTAAATATTTTAAACTATTAAAAAATAAACTAACCTACAACTCTACTTTTAACTCATTCGTATGAGTTTTAAAACTTAAAAACAAATGGGTGATGAAACTTTGGTTAGTGCCTTATGCCCCTTCGCATCGGCAAATCGGGGGAATGAATGTTTATAAAATTTGTTTGCATTTGAGAGTCTCGATCCGATAACATGTGACATGCCTTTTCGCAATCGGCATTGGGAGGTGTATCGGGGATTCAAGAGATGCGTTTATTAAAAAGTCTTGTTGCGATTGAAAAGTACCAATGTGATCCTCCGATTGCGAAATAAATTATATATATATATATATATATATATATATATATATATATATATATATATATTATGTATTAAATTTTAATTTAATTATATTTTAAATAATAATTAATTTAATTAATTTAAGATTTAATATTAAAGATCAATTTTTATTTTGGTTTTATTTTATGAGGTTTATTTCATAACCTACAACCACTTTAATAAAAATGAAAATTAAACTAAAGCGATTTTAAAAATAAATGAAAAAATAAATTATAGCCACTTCGAAATTATGATTTTTCGAGATTAGTAATTTGTTAGAGTAAATTACTAAAATCTAGTTGTTTCATGATTTGGCTGTATAAGTAAAAAAAGGAAAAAATGGTAGTAAGAACTAACTAGGGGTTAATATTTAAAATAAATGCATTATTCAACTAATTTATTTACAAAATGCAATATTGTACATTTTATGCATTTTATCCATTTTTAACCGAGGCTAGATAAATGATGAGACTTCAAAGGAGTACCATTTTCAAACCAGTTGACCAAATGAGGCGAAACAAGCGTCAATGGGAAGCTTATAAAATCGACTAAATAAAAATCTTAAAAGGTGTTTGGCCAAAATTTTTATAAAAAGGGTCCCCATTATTTGAGTTGAGCAAGTCAAAAATGGGGAGGTTGTGTTTTTACCACAACAATAGCGACACACTGGAGAAGAACCAGTTATCTCTATTTGATATGAATGAGATTTTCCTAAAATTAAAGTAAAAATAATTAAAGAAGAAAGAATTATGTTTGAAATGTTTGACTAGGTTCATTAATCTCAATAAAAGCCAGAATCATCTAACTGTAATTTTTCTTAAGATTTCTCATAAATTAAAATATTTCAAAACTCTATATCAGTCTTTAATTAGTTGTACAGATAAAGCAGGGGTCACTTTACAGCTTAGCTTTTAAAATATACTCATTTATCACAGGGAAAGCCACTACTGCCAGCAAATATCTATAGTCTCGACAGGGTTACCTTTTAATCATAAATGATTCAGAATCCTATTTATTTAAGAATTATTTTTTTAGAGATAAATCCATTTATATATGTTTATTTTTTTATTTTTTATTTTTTAGTTGTTCAAAGCCATTGTCCTAGTTTGGTGGCCGGAAATTTGACAATGCCATTCACTGGTTATAATTAGACTAAACAAGTTGGCTCGTGATGAGACCCCTTGTCTTATAATTGTTTGCAATCATAAGCCATTACCCTGATTTGTTTAGCAGTGTTGGTAATGTCAGCCCATTTTTCCCCTATGATCATGGTAAGTAGGCTCATGATGGGACCTCATATCTTTTAAGTTTAAATATATTTCTAGATTATACTCTAGAAAAATAAGATTATTTGGCACAGGGAGAATTATTGACTCCTTGAGAGTTAAGAATGACAATTTTAGAGTTAAAGGTGCTTTGCTGTAAAGTGTCTTTACTTGGTTAAAAATAACTTTTCTTGATTGATAATAGAACTTTAAAAGATCTTAATAAAATATTGAAATCTCAAAACGATTACAATTTTGATAAAAAATAAACTTTTTAGATTTTATGATACTTTGTCAACTTCTCTAAATTGGTAATCTCTTCCTTAAGTATGTCTACCTTTATAATAAGAAAATCAAACTTTACTGAGAGATTTAAGAAAAAGCTAATAGGTGATTATTAACAATTTTCCTCCATTTATGCTGACCATTGTTAGGTAACAAATAGGCCTTCCATATAAATCATGGCAAAGTTACCAAATCAAAACTGAAAACCAAAGGAAAATAATTCTTATGCTAAACTGAGAAATAAATCAGTAAACAAAAATAAAAATTAAGAAATTTTAAAAGTCGAAAGGAAAATCAAAGTTTCGTAAGATAAACTCAAACAATAATGTTTATACCAAGGTCTCAACAATATGAAGAAAAAGAAAATAATCGTGTAATCATTTCCTCTTATGTCGAGATTTAGAAGAATCATACCTTACAGGGTTGTAAATGTTTTAGGCTTTTTTGATAGCAGTGACGATAAAATTCAACCACAATGAAAACTTTTTCTCTGATATCAATATTCTTGTTTCAAAGTATCATCTTAATTATTTTCTAATAAAAGGAATGCTTAAAGAAAAAAACTAAAGGTTCAAAAACTTCTTGGTGTAGTTGTTTCAACGAAGATTATCGTTGCTTCTTGAAATAAAGCCAGGAAAAAAGTATGGACTTCGAAAATATGATATGGTGAAGGATTGGAAGCTCTTATGACGAGCTGTAAAACAAATTTTTATATCAGTATACCTTAAAAACAAAACTAAATGAATGAAATGGAAATTAATGAAAGTGGGTACATGGATCTTAACATTGGATAATTGCTTTTCATCTTACTTAAAAGGTATCAGTTTCTCCAAACTAGCTGACTTCTTATTTTAATTAACGTTAAAAACATGAAAATGTCAAACTAACCAAAATCCTGTAGCCCAAAATCATTATTTATTTTATTTAAACTCAAGCAAGAAGAAAATGTAAAAAGGGAATACTTTATGTTCAAGGAATCGAAATTAAAATAAATGCATCAGAAATGAAAATGAGAATTTATAGTAATGACTGTTTCTCAAAATATTATAAGTTTCATATAAACTCCATAATTTTATAAATTATTCATAATTAAGACCAAATCCAAGATGATAAAATTTAAATATGAAGATAGAGAGGTCTTGAATTCCATTTTTAATTATGGAATTATATATTTAAAACTGAAATATATGAGAAATTGAAATAATTTAAATATACTGCAAATTAGTCATTAACTGCTTTCTTACCATCGAAGCTCGCTTTTAAAATAACATATTTCCGTATTGGATGATTCGCATCACATGTTTCTTCACCATGCTTCAAGTTTAATTTGCAAGACTTCACCTTTGTTGCTATGCCATTTATTGATTAAATGTTAATGGCTTAGGGGCATGCATTGGAAGTTATTGCATCGAAGGTTGCAATGGAAAATTGTCGATATGAAAACATGCGATGAGAATATGTTCTATGAGATGGAGCAATCGCATCATTAAAGAAATATTATATCGGGGATTGGGGATTATTTACATTGTGTTTCCCACATCACACAACATGCATCACAAATTTGAAATTGTGATGTGAGCATAAATAAAATACAATGAAGCGATTGCGATATCAGTGATTGCTAATCGGCGATTGGCGAACTTTTAGTACCCGGTGTAACACAATTTGATTCTTGCGATGTCGATATGCGATGAATGATCTGGCTAATCGATGATCGCAATTGGCAATCTTAAGCACATGATGTAACAATTCTCGATACGCTGATATGCGATGAAGAGTGGACCTGATAATTTTATGATGAAAATTTAATAACATATCGGATCCGAGACATCGACCATTTAAAATTATGGCCCTACTTTTATTGCGATTGAATGGACGCGATATTTTATAAACTTGATTGGAATTTCATATCCGGTCCAGAATTATGTGGTCATCGCAATATCGGTAAAGTCGTTTATCGGAGATCGGTGATTCAACATAATGGAAGTATATTCAACTGCAAACCTTTGATATGTGAAATGTGATATGACATATGAGCGAAGTAAGACATCAGAGATCTTTTATAAACAATTTGTTATAAAAAATGCTAAAAGCTACTTCCGATGAAATATTTCGCTAGAAATGGTTATGAAGTGGATGATGTGATATCGAAATGAAATTATTGACGAAGATGAGCGGGATGGTAGTATTGCAAATATTTTCACTGAAGTATCAGGAATATGAAAATCAAGTTGAATCCTATGATATTGCTTGAAATTTCAATTGAGTTTTCTGATGGTTGAAAGAAAAATAAAAATGCTCAAATTATAATGAATCACAAATAAAATTTCTCTAAACCTGTTGCAAATTTGAAATGGGTTTGCTGCTTACTTGAAGTTTTGAAAACAAATGAAAACCCATAAATAAAACAGAACAAAATAAAAAATAAACTAAGGAAAAGAGAAACTAATAATAGATGAGAATGAACTGGTGAATGCGTACCTGGAAGAAGATTTTATGTAGTTTTTACCTCATGAATCTTCAAATTCTTCCTTCAACTTATCAAAATTTTGCCTTTGTTCAAAATCTTCTCATCATTTATTCTAAATCAGAGTGTGCAATCAACCTAAATAAAATTTGTTTATTTATGTTCAGGAAATATAAAATTTACCAGAAATAAATATGAAAATAGTCTTCCCTTTTGAATTGAAACAACAATTTATTACCTCTGCTTATTCTGCATAACTTGAGAAGAATTTGTATTATTATAGTGATTCTTCAATAATTCATTTAGTAATTGAATATGATGCATATTGTAGCATCAAATAATAAACTGAAGATCAGAATGGGATAAAGCCACTAATTGTAGAAAAATATCAAAACAGATTTGAATCTCTGCACACAGCATAATGGACATCCTTAGCAAATTTCGAGGAAGATAATATGAACTTCATATGATTACTGCGAAAGGTTAGACTGACTAGTAATGATTGAATTATAATTAATCTTATCGTAGACAGTCATACATTTCATGGGATAATGGGATCATGAAGCTTTTATATCCTCAAAACCTTTATCATATAAATTTCAAAAGAAAATCTTAAAAGGAAATCTCGAAATGAAGAAAAGTGGCTTTGAGACGATCGATGCCAAGTGCAATCTTAATTGAATTTAATCAAGACATTATCCAAAATAGGCAGAGTAGATGTATTGCTGTAAGAAATTTAAAAATGAAAGCAAGAGTTAAAATTTTCTGATAGGAAGAAAATGTTTTCACTGAACATGTATGAGAAGGGCTGATTGCATTGTTTTATTTTTTAATCTACAAAACTATTGAAATAAAAAAATAAACAAACTAAATTAATTCTACTCCTATTCTAACCATATACATGAAAATGACTAGGTATAGTCATATTTCCAATGTAACCATTTTCTGATTTTAATTCCTGCATGTATGTACAATTCAAATGTTAGTAATAAAAATACAAATCTAACTAAACTAAGGAAAATAAATGTAAAATCAGAATGTACAGTTATTGTTAAAAGCTTAATTAAAATGTCCTTCTCTTGAAATTTCCTTTCCAATTGAATACCAATTGGATCATAGAAATCTGGATGGATCTATATTAAGGATTGGGAAATGTTCAAAAGAAGAGATAACAGGTCAAATTGTGAAGATGAGATTTTAAATTCAAAGGCCTGGAAAAATTTGTTAATGTTATGTACAAATGTTAAGCTATTGTCAATATTCCATGAAGAAAAACTTTTCAAATATTTTTCAAAAGAATCAATGAAAAATGAATGGAAATGTTTCAAATGAATTGGAAAATGATTAATTAAATTGGATTGCTAGTGAGTTTGTAAAAATATATTCTCTTGCTGACACTGCATTTGCGAAAATAGAAGATTTTGATAAAAAATGAACGTCAATTGACATTAACATGTTAACAACGTTTTATGTTCATCATTATAACATGAAACTTCAATTTCCCAATAAGGCAATTCATCAATTGAGTGTTTGATAGTAAAGTGCTTAATATGGTAGCGTAAAGTGTTAAAATTCTGAAAAATAAAATAAAAAAAGAAATCTAAATTTAAACAAAATAAATGAGAAAACAAAAATAAAATGAAATCACTATTTTTACAACTAATGTTACAGCATAATTGAGATTGTTTTGAAACGATTTCTTTTTCACAAGGATTGGTCAGAATTATGGAATTTGAGTAATTTCGAATTCCAACTTGTGAACTAGAAAATGAATTATGATTATGAGTAGGAATGAGAATTTGGTCATGATATGAATCATAAATTGGAATGTTTTCTTTAATAGTGAAATCATGAAGATAATTTGTTGCTTTAGAATGAGGATTAGTTGGAATAATTTCTAAAATAAAATGTTCTTCATTCTCAGATGTTATTTGAAATTTATCATGAGGATTCTCTTGAGAAAAATAAAAATCAACATCCTCAATGTCAAAGTAATTATCATAAATGACTTCACAAGATTTTCTAGAATTCCCTTCGATCTCATCAAATATATCAAAATAAGGAGGAATAAAAATTTCATGTTCATTAATGGAAAAAGAATGATCAATAATTGCTTCTCTATCTTGATAAAAACTTATTGGTATTTCATTTAGATTAGCCTCTGTATTTTCTGAAATATCATTAATACAACGAGGGAAAAATTTACCATTATTAAAAATATCAAGATAAAGAGAAAAATGTGAATCTGAAATAATGCAATTAAAAATATCTCTATTTGAGAACTCTTGTACATTATGCTAATTGTAAATTCCAGATTGTAGATCATTCCTTTGTGTATTCATGCTTTCTTGAAGAAGGCTGTTTTGCTGTTCTGATTTCGGCATTTGCTCATAATGGAAAAATTCCGAAATTTACACAGCAGTTTGCATTTTATTATTTACTTTGATCGTTTCTTCTACTTGCTGATTTGCAATCTGATTTTCTGAATTTACCTCAAAGTAGCTTTCAGATTTCAAGGCGGTTTTTTCTCCAAAATTGTTGTTGTTGTCTTCTTGCATTTGAATAGAAATGTTTTCCAAGCTTTGTGAAACCACTTCATCACAATTTTTTTGCACATCCATATTGGAATTCTCATTTATATTAGAAATGGATGGAACAAAGCTTGAATTAATTTCATATGAATTGGGAATGGGAGGAAGAGAGTAAATATTTTCAAACCAATTTAGTGATTCTTCTTCCGAAGGTTTATCTTCAACTTTAAATCTTAAACAATTCAAATGAAATCGAATATTAAAATCTTTAATGGACTCATTTTGAAATCTTCGTAGATATTCAATTTCATCACATACCTATTCATAATCATAGCCGTCAAATTTAGAAATGAAAATTATAACAAATTGATCCCAGTTGTGGATTGAGGCAACCGGAAGAGTTTTACACCATTTTCTGGCTTTTGCCGCAAATGTGAGAGTAA
Source organism: Pinus tabuliformis (assembly GCA_031772625.1). Lineage (NCBI taxonomy): Eukaryota > Viridiplantae > Streptophyta > Pinopsida > Pinales > Pinaceae > Pinus > Pinus tabuliformis. The sequence goes on along the minus strand of CM062817.1, from coordinate 1,159,055,025 downwards.
AAATTCTGCATAAGATGCCCTCATCAATTCCTTGAAAATCATAATTTGAAACGTTTTGAATAAATTGAAGGACATGATTAAAAACAGAATAATTTTCCTTACCATTAAACTTTACCTGAGACAAGAGTCTTACCACTTCGGGTGGAGTATTGGAAGATGCACGTCCATGGATACAACTCCAAATTGGAAGTTTAAGAGGAGCCATCACAATAAATTAAATATTAAAATTGAAAAGACTCCAATAAACAAAAAATCTCAGGCCCTCCTTCTAGCGCAAAAAATGTTGATGCCTTGAAAATCGCTGCAACAATAATGGGGGATAACCACCCAGTCCAGACGTTAAAGCAACTCCTTTTTCGTTTGGTGTGATGGCTTCGACTGATTTAACTAGGTCAAGTTACTTTTTCCCTATCGCTATTGGCTTATGATGTCTCTTTAACTACCAGTAGATAGGGATATCAGATCATTTATTCTTGCGGATCAGTCAAGAGAATGACCCTTAAGCTGATTTAGGTTCAACCAAGTGTTGAAGCCCCGAAAATCGGGCCTACAACAAGGGGGGATACCCACCCGGTCCGAACTTTGGTTAGCAACTCCTTTTTTGTTTGGTATAGTGTGTTCGATTGGGGATATGGGACCAGTTTCCCAATTTATGTGTGTATGTGATGGACTGATATTTATCTTTCTAACAGTTTCTAAATGGAATAATTCTACTCTAATTCTAATCTAATAATATAAAAATTGTATTCTAATAAGCATAAATATCTAAGTCTACAGTAACCTCGGGTGTAACCTTTCTTTTATGCGATCTAAAATGATTTCAAATAACAACTAGTAATATAGTAATAAAGATCGTTCAACTGTTATGAGAAAATAATTCAATAAAGATGAACCACTTCATATAAAAAGTTAGACGAAACAGTTGTGAGAAACATATTGCATAATAAGCTACTCATACATCAAGCATAAATAAATAGCTATCACCGTACAAAAGTGCCAAATGATAACTCATGCATTCATACATCAATATATAAATAACTGAACATGAAAATCACTTTAACACAAGGGCAGAAATAGTTAAGAGATAGAAGTACCATTTATAACTAGTCCTACTCATGAGCTTCAAGCAATAATGATTTATCTTTTCTTGATCAAACATCCACTAAGAGTACGAAAGTGCAACATCAGTAGTAGATATCAAATGAAAATATCAATAAATTATGTTCCTTTCATTCATTAAAGCCTCTTCAGAGGGTACAGAAGTGCATGTTCTGGGGATAAGTTTTTGATAAATTTCGGGACCCTTCTCTAAATACATGAGAAGGTTTTAAATATTACTAATTAAATCTAAAAATAAATTATTACAAAAATGTAGGATGCGGTTTAAATGACCATCCTTATTTTAGGAAAATAAAACAAAATTAAAACTAAAATTGATTCTAAAATTAAAACTACTTCTGTATTTGGTCCTTGAAATCGCACGCATGTAGCATATGTTTGAGAAGATTCAGTTGGCCGACTTCCTATTTTAACTGAGTTGAGAAAATAGAATCGACAAGACTTGACGCCATATTTTCGGCCGAATTGATGATACACTTAAGAGTCATCCACTGGCTTTGTGGCTTTACCACTATGCCCAGCAATAATCCCAGTTCAACATGGTTAACCCTTGGATTGCTTCTACCTTTTCTTGGGCCTTTTGCTTCCAATTTCTCTCTATCGTTGCTTTCTTGCAATTTTCGGGGCTTGCAGGTGACTGAGCAATTAGAAGCTTTCTTGATCCGGGTTTCCTTGATGCGTTTTTCGCCTTTTGCGCTTTTTCTTCTAGCGGATATAAAGTTCAAATTTTGTGAAAATAATGATTCTGTAAGATCTTGACCCTGAGTTTTAAACTGTCTATTTCTGATATCAACGTTGTCTAGTATCCATTTGACCATGTCCGTGTATGGGAGAATTTTGGGTCTTGCTGCTATCCGGTGTAAGAATGAGCAAACTAGCTCTATGATGGATGCCTCAGAAGAACTATTTGAGCCCGCAGTAGCAGTAACTTCCATTACTCTGGCATTCTCCTCTTCAAGCAGATTATACATGCCTTCCCACGTAGCAATTCATGCATCTCTGTTGCAGGGTGTGTCTGTATACAAGGGCGCCGTTTCTTTTTCTTCAGAGCTCGGAGCTTTGCTTTTCTTTCCCATTTTATCCTGCATATTGCTTTGTATCGTTCTTTGTTCTCCGTTCCTACAATTCACAAGTGAAGTGAAAATAATGACAAGGAAGGTTGATGGGAAAGTTTTAAATTCCAAAGATAGATAAAGTATACCACTTTATGTGAGATGATTTTTCGATAAGCACGAAACCATATTCCATTAATAACTGACAACTAACTCATTTATTAGCATTAAAGCGCATAACCAGGTGTCAGTTTATGGAAAATACTATTTTGAACCACGCACCCGAAAGATCTGCGATGAAGCAATTTTGCGATTTGCTTCGCAATATCGCAGATTGCAACATCACAGAATCATAACATCGTTGACTTGATCACTCGTGACATCACATTATCGCATTGTCGTTGATATCGCGAAATAAATATCGCAATATTGCAGATCGCAGGAATGTGATATATGACAATATTCGTTATTCTATTTCCTGTGAAATGCGATTTGCAATCAGCGTCATCGCATATCGGCAAATTAAAGTGTTTCAATGTAAGTTGTGTCTGATGCATGCGATGAGATATTTTATTATCGCGTATCGCGATCTCGCAATGTTGCAATTCGGCTTGTAAGGAGGTACCTTGTTATCCTTTTGCGACGCGATATTTCCTAAGGAAAGATTTTGTCTTACCTTATCATAAAACTTAGATTTTTTAGATTTCGCAAGGGGGTTTCCCAAACTTATGATGGTAAGCTTTACTCGAAAAGGAAATTTAAAAATTAATTGATTTTTAAATATTTAGCTAAGGGTACCCACTTATTTAGTATTAGGAATAACACTAAATAAGGGGGGTGGTCGTTGCTAGCCATAACAATTGGCGATTCACTTGGGAGAACTAGTTATCTATGTTGTTCTTTTGAATTTTCAAAACTTTCAAAACAGAAAATTTTCCAGAAAATTAAACTTTACTATAGAAAGACTAAGCACATTATGCTTTTGCCTATCAATGATATTTCGTTTCTTCTTTTTTCCCAACTTTGATTATTTACTCCCTCAAGCCAGTCCTTGTATCTACATCAGTCATTACTTGGTTTATAAAGATAAAAATAAAGTCTTCTCTGTAAATCAGTTTTAAATATGCTCATTTGTCATAGGTAGAGCCTCTGCTGCCAGCAAGTGTTTATAGTTGCGACAGGGTTACCTATTATCGAGCAATGATCCTATATCCTACTTAGAGAAATTTACAACTTTTCAAAGAAGAATCCATTTCCACACTTTTTTCTTCCATTTTCTTTTTTATCCTCAAAGAACAATGTCTTGGTTTGGTAGCCAATTCATGACACAGCTATTCACTAATTTATAACTTTGCTGAACAATTTGGCTCGTGATGAGACCCCTTGTCTTTTGATCGCAACAATCTTGAGTCATTTCCCTTTTGTGGTATGCAGTATTGGCAAAGTCAGCAAGCTATAATATCTATGATCATGATAAGTCAGCTCGTGATGAGACCTCTTACTCTTTAAGTTAAAGTGTATATTTGGATTATTCTTTGAATATTGTAGTTTCCTAGGTGGGGAGGAAGTCATTGTTTCCTTAAGATAGCTCTGGACGACAAGGATAGATTTTTTGGAAAGAGCCTTTCTACAGAGAACCTTCATTTTTTTTGTTATTGATACCTTTCATTTTACTGAAATAAAACAATTTCTAACTAAAGGTGGCTTTTCATCAAATTTACAAAGTCGAAACTAATATCATTTCTAGGTCCAGAGTCTTTAACTGTATCTTTCAGTAGTAATGATCAATTTTTCAGAAATAATTCTATTTATACAAGTGAAAAAACAAAATCTAGAAGAGAATTTGTGTCTTTTTCGTGAATCTCAAATGTAACCATTTACAACCAATTTTATTATGGAAATAAAAATAACTCCTCTACAAAAATAGAAGAATGATCTTCTATGGAAAATATTTTTTGAGTATCTGACCATTAATAGGTAGAGAATCTTTTTTCCCTATTAAATATTGTAACATGAAAGTAGATGGACTTATGACTTCTATGATTTGAAAAGACCACATTCTTTGAAATTTTGTATGTTTCCCCTTTTCCTCATGAGCCTTTTCCCATTTTAAAACTAGATCTCCCATCTAAAAATATTTTCTGGATATCATATTGGAATCAAAAGAGGCTTTCACTAACGCTTGATGATGAGCATGAGTTATCTTAGCCCGTTCTCGTTGTTCTTCTAATTTAATTAATTCCAGTGACCTAGGTTGTAAAGAAGAATTTGGTGCTTCATCAATATATTGAACCAAGGCTAAAGACGGAATTGCCAGATGTGTTGGGAGAACCACTTTTTTCCCATAAACTAAATTAAAGGAAGAAGTGCCGATAGAGACTTTCTACGTTCTTCGATCTGCCCATAAAGCATATACCAAAAACTTATGCCAATTTTTATGATTTTGGACAATGGTTCGCTTAATGATTCTGATTAAGTTCTTATTTGTAGATTCAGCTAACCCATTCTCTTGTGGGTAATAATTGGCAGAGTATTTAAGGTTGAAACCCCTTTTGAGTACAAATTCAGTCATTGCATTACCAGAAAAGTATGATGCATTATCAAACATTAAAGCACAAAGCAATCCAAACCTGGTGATTATGAACTGATCTATGAATTCGATGATATTTTCAGCGTTAGCCGTCTTAAGTGGGACTACTTCTACCCATTTAGTAAATTTGTTGTTGTAAGGATGTATCTATGTTGTTTAGAAGAGTGAGGAACGATCTCACCTATTACATCCAATCCCCACTGATCGAAAGGTTGTTCAATGGTAACTGGTTGCAGTGGCAAGGATGGTTTCTTTTGTCTCCCAGCAGTGGTTTGACAGACTTGACATTTCCTTATGTAGTTATATGCGTCTTTGAATAATATGGGCCAGTAATAGCTTGCGCGTAAAATTTTGTGAGCAGTTGCATCTCCAGCATAGTGTCTGCATGCTGGTCCATCGTGGAGTTGCTGCAAGACTTTTTCAGCTTCAGCTTTCTCAAGACATCTAAGGAGAATAGAGTCATAATTTATTCTAAAGAGAACGTCATTCATGAGTTGATATTGTTTGGCTTTTAACCTTAGGGCTCTTTTCTTGGTATGATCGAGGTTTGAAGGAACATATCCATTCTTTAAATAATAGATAATATTAGTGTATAATGACTCAACATCGTTTAGGCTTACCTCGTACACTTGTACCTGTGCAGATGGATTTTCGGACATTAGCGATGCTCCGACTAGCATTTTGCAAAAGCCTTGACCTTTTACAATACTTGCTGGATTGATTTCTACATCATATTCTTGTAAGGCAGTAACCCAATTGGCCTTTTTCTCACCCACATCCTTCTGTACTAGAAGATTTCTTACAGCTGGAAATGGTACTATGATCTTGGTATGTGTTTTGAGTAAAAAAGGTCTGAAATATTTAATTGCTTTAAAAACAACATAAGCTTGCTTCTCCGCATCTGAATAATTCAATTCAGCTCCTTGTAAATTGGAACTGAAAAAAGCAATTGGGGTTTCTACCTTTTCTTCATTTGCTTGAGTGAGTATCACAGCATATGATCTATCCGAGGCAAATATATACAATATACAAGGATCGGAAAAAATTGGAGTTGCTAAAGATGGAGCATTAAATATTTCTTGTTTGATCAGATTAAATGCGTCATGTTCGTCTTGGCCCCATTTAAAGTTTGCATTCTTTTTAATCATGGCTTGTAAAGGAGACACGATTCTTGAAAAATCTGGAATGAGTCTCTTTACAAAGTTAATCTGGCCAAGGAAGGATTGCATGGCTTTCTTGTTGTGAGGTAGGGGTACTGCATAAATTTCCCTGATTCTGTCAGGATCTATGTGAATTCCAGATTTTGACACTATGAATCCTAGAAGTTTTCCTTAATTTAATGTGAAAAGGATTTTTCTAAGTTAAGCGAAATCCCATACCTTAAACAACGTTGGAAGATTTGTTTCAAATCTCTGAGATGGTTGTTTCGTTTTTTAGAATAAAGAGTTACATCATCCAAATAGATTACCATTGATTTATTAACTAACCCCTTGAATGTGATGTCCATGGCTCTTTGAAATGTGGCACCCGTGTTAATCAATCCAAATGGCATCTTTTGATATGCGTATGTGCCCCACATTGTTCTGAATGTAGTTTTTAATTGATCGTCGAGATGTACCAACACTTGGTTGTATCCTGAGAATCCATCCAAGAATGACATTAATTCTAAGCCCGCAACTACCTGCAATATTTGTTTGATGGGGGTTAAAGGAAAATTATCCTTTTGGCAAGCCTTGTTAAGGTTTCGAAAGTCAATGCAGATTCTAATATCTCCATTTTTCTTTCTAACAGGTACCATATTGGAGACCCATTTAGAATGTCTAATGGGAAAGATTATTTTGGCTTTCAATAACTTATTGAGTTCAGTTTTAATCTGAATTTCTAAATTTGGATGGATCTTTCTCAACTTTTGTTGGATAGGTTTTTCATTATCGATCATTGGGATAGTATGCTGGATGATGGAGGTGTCGTATGTTTTGAGTTCATCTTAATTCCAAGAAAAGACATTTTTGTATTGTTTCAAGAGATCGATATACGCTAATTTTTCTTCACGGGCTAGGCCAAGGCCTAGGTTGATGTAATGTGGTTTGGCATCAATTCCTAGATTTACTAATTCATAATTCAAAGTTGAACTTTAGAGTTTTGAATTGGTAGATCTTTTGAATCGATCTTTCAAATCATAAAGGTCTTCTAATTTGACTACTAATTTAGGTATAGCATTGTTAATACTATCCTGTTGCAATTGCCGATCATGTTGGTCTTCGTCAATTATTTGATTGGTGTAGGATCCTTCAGATGTGAGAAAACTCACGATATCAGGATCGTCATTGAAAATCCTCCAATTGGTAATGTTATCAGGAATAGGTGGTCTAAAAATTAACTCAATTGAAAATCGGTCAGGGCTAAAGTCTTCTGAAGGAATGAGCCTCGAAGCTACATTGGCTAAGAGGTCTGCGCTAGCATTCTGGAGTGTGGGAATTGATGAAATATTAAATGCTATAAAATGTTCAATCAGATCTTGAACTAAAGATTGGTAATGCTTCAAATGACCTGATAAATAGTGTATACTATTACGTACCTGTATCATTAAAATTTCAGAATCTTTGAAAAATTGCAGGTATTTGACGTCTAGTCCGATTGCTTTGTATAACCCTTGGATTAAAGCCTCGTATTCTGTGGTATTATTGGTGCACTCGAATTTGAGTCTGCAATTTAGCATAGTTTTATCTCCATCTGGACTTACTAACACGCATCCTGCTCCTGCTCCTTCGTTAGACTTAGAACCATCAAAAAATAGTTTCCAAAACAAAGATTTGTTTACAAGACTATCTATAAAATTAATTCATTTAGAACTATCTGTTTGAGAGAAATTTTCTACTTGAGATAAAACAGAATGTTCTAAGTAAGGTGAAGTATGAGCATTAAAATTTCCTAGGAAAGAATCAACTGAATAGTTGCCTATGATGTTAGAATTATATGCTACTAGTTCATTTTCTCCCTCGAGTTCTGTTACTATGTATTTCTGATGTCGTTCACGTTCAACTTTTATTTGGTTTGGTTTACCATTGTAAAGGAGCAACATGTGTGACCAGTCAGTTGCAAAGTATCCATGAAGTTTTTCTAACTAATCTCTGTTAAGAATTAAGCCGTAGAATTCAGGAATATCAGCAACTAAAATGTCGATAACTTGACATACCTTTTGGTTGGATGACACCCTTATGGTAACCTGATTTAATTTGTCAATCACTTTGACTTGTGATCGATCTAGCTGAACTATGCGCACAGTGGATTTTTGTGGTTGAACATTCAATTTTGCACATATTGATCTTGGTAAAATATTTGATGAAGCTCCAGAATCAACTAAGGAGAGATGGGGGAGTATGAGATCTCGATCTTCCTCCAATTAAGGAAATATCATTTGGATCAACCTTATTCAGTGTATTAGTTGGAGGTCTTCCCATATCATGGGAAGCTTGAGAGATTACAGTGGCTGGTAAAGGTGCAAATGGTACAGCATGTAATTCTTTCAAAAGTACTTTTTTCTGGTGTTTTCACTTGCTCAATTCAAAAAGAGTAATATTCACCCTAGTCTTTTTCATATCTTCTATGATATTATACTCCATTTCATCCGAAGCAATTAGTGTTTTAGATGGAGTTGATGTGTTTGTTTGGACAAGGCTGTTTTGAGTCGCTTTAGGTGATGTTTTCTTGGCTGCGACTTTATCCTTAGACATCTAGATTGCGCTCATTGGCTTAGGTGTAGGTTGAGGAGGATCAAGTTGATTTCTGCTGCGAGTACTAACTGGGAATGCCTCTTGATCCTCTTCATCTAGGAGGATGAAATTCCACATACCTTGTAACTCTACAACTTCTTCTTCATCGGTATGTTCTTCAGTAGGGTTTGCCTCTTCTTCTTCTTCTGATTCAGCATTTGTAATTGCATTAGGGTGTTTGGAATCGCTTGAAGGATTTCCTTTAAAAGGCCTGTATGGCTTTTTTGAAGAAGTTTCTGCTACTTGTTTCTTAATGTCGACCATTTCGTTAGACATGGTCTTCAAAAATTTTTGTAATCCTTCTAAATCGAATGGATCTTTTGGTTGTTTTTTCTTGGGGTCTTATTTGAAAGACACCTTCTTAGATCTTCGTTCTTCTATCGCATTTTTCTTTTCGAGGGCCATAATATGTTTCTCGACTGCTATTTTTTCTTTCATATTTTCAACTAAGGTTGTTTTGTTAGCCCTATCAACAAAGATTGCTAAGTTTGATGGTAAAGCGGTGATGTAGGTCATTCACTTCGCACTTCTTCGCTAGGCTGAGAAGCAATAGGAATTTCGTTTAAGATTTTATTGAAATGTAAATTGAAATCTTTGATAGGTTCTCTTGACTCAGCCTTAAGGTTAGACAAGTCATTGATCAGTGTCGTTGTGGACCTGTCATCACTGAACTTGGTTAGGGATTATTCTTGGAAGATATCCCAACTAGTAATAGATCCAGATGGTAATGAGAAATACCATGATCTGGCTATTCCTTGCAAAGTATAAGGAAAAATTCGAACAACAACATCTTCGTTAACAACTCCATTGAGATTTATGGATAGAATAAAGTTATTTATATGTTCTTCCTCTAGCATTCCTGCCTCAAGATTAAACTTAGCCAGCCATTTTTCAGGATGGGTCGGTAGCTGACTTAAGGGTGTAGGCATTAAGACTGCCCCTGGGTTATTCCATGGAGATTGGGCCATCGTTGAACTACTAACAGAGGAAAGTGCAGAAGATGATCCCTGCAGTTGAGAGGATGAGGATGTTACGACTGCAGATGGTTGAGAAGGAGTTGCAGAAGTTCCAGTAGGCTGATGGACAATGATCTAAAGTGGAGTGGATGGTTGAGTTCGCGGTGAAGAGGTTGAGATGGATGATGATGATGAAAGAGTCTCACTATCAGACCCTTTAGGAGACTTTCTTGCTCTCTTCCTAGTAGGTAGAGGTAATTTGGTTGGTTGATCACCAAACTTTTCGCTCTTTAGCCTAGTAAGAGGATGAGCAGGGTTATATTTTGAAGTCACGCTGCCTTGAGATTTATCAGATTTTTGAGGAGATATAGAAAACCGCTGAAGTTTGTGAATCAAATATTCAATCTCAGGAGGTTCAATAGTAGATTGTTCTGAAATGTCAGGGTTTGTGGCAGCGGTTTTTGCTCCAGCGACTTCTGATTCTGGATTTAAAGATTCTAAATGCAATGGAGAAGTCAGGGGAGATGGTGAGGTAAATTTACTCTTAGAATGGTATTTAGATTTAGATTTGCTTGCTATTCGCAGTTCAAGCCCTCCTTCTAGCGCTAAATATGTTTAAGTCCAGAAAATCGGGTCTAAAACAAGGGGGATACCCACCCCGTCCAGACCTTGGTTAGCAGCTCCTTTTCCGTTTGGTATAGTGTGTCCGACTAGGAATATGGGACCAGTTTCCAAATTTATGTGTGTGTATGTGATGGACTGATATTTCTCTTTCTAACAGTTTCTAAATGGAATACTTCTACTCTAATTCTAATCTAATAATATAAAAATTGTATTCTAATAAGCAGAAATATCTAAGTCTACATTAACCTGGGGTGTAACCTTCCTTTTATGCGATCTAAAATGATTTCAAATAACAACTGGTAATAAAGATCATTCAATTGTTATGAGAAAAGAATTCAATAAAGATGAACCACTTCATATAAAAAGTTAGACGAAATAGTTGTGAGAAACATATCGCATAATAAGTTACTCATACATCAATCATAAATAAATAGCTATCACCGTACAAAAGTGCGAAATGATAACTTAGGCATTCATACATCAATATATAAATAACTAAACATGAAAATCACTTTAACACAAGGGCAGAAATAGTTAAGAGATAGAAGTACCATTTATAACTAGTCCTACTCATGAGCTTCAAGCGATAATGATTTATCTATTCTTGATCAAACATCCACTAAGAGTACAAAAGTGCAACATCAGTAGCAGATATCAAATGAAAATATCAATAAATCCTGTTCCAATCATTCATCAAAACCTCCTCAGAGGGTACATAAGTGCATGTTCTGGGGATAAGTTTTTGATAAATTTCGGGACCCTTCTCTAAATGCATGAGAAGGGTTTAAATACTATTAATTAAATCTAACAATAAATTATTACAAAAATGTAGGATGCGGTTAAAATGATCATCCTTATTTAAGGAAAATAAAAAAAAATTAAAACTAAAATTGAATCTAAAATTAAAACTACTTCTGTATTTGGTCCTTGAAATCGTATGCATGCAACATCTGTTTGAGAAGAGTCGGCTGGCCGACTTCCAATTTTAGCTGAGCTGAGAAAACAGAATCGACAAGAGCTGGCGCCATCTTTTTGGTCGAATTAATGGTACACTTAAGAGTCATCCACTGGCTATGTGGCTTTACCAAGTATGTCCAGTAATAATCCCAGTTCAACATGGTTAAACCTTAGATTACTTCTGCCTTTTCTTGGGCCTTCTGCTTCCAATTTGTCTCTATCGTTGCTTTCTTGCAATTTTCAGGGCTTGTAGGTGACTGAGCAATTAGAAGCTTTCTTGATCCGGGTTTCCTTCATGCGTTTTTCACCTTCTGCACTTTTTTCTTCTAATGGATATAAAGTTCAAATTTTGTGAAAATAATGATTCTGTAAGCTCTTGACCCTGAGTTTTAAACTGTCTGTTTCTGATATCAACGTTGTCCAGTATCCATTTGACCATATCCATGTATGGGAGAATTTTGGGTCTTGCTACTATCTAGTGTAAGAATGAGCAAGCTAGGTCTATGATGGATGCGTCAGAAGAACTATTTGAGCCCGCAGTAGTAGTAACTTCCATTACTCTGGGATTCTCCTTTTCAAGTAGATTATACATGCCTTCCCACGTAGCAATTCCTACATCTCTGTTGCAGGGTGTGTCTATATACAAGGGCACCATTTATTTTTCTTTAGAGCTCGGAGATTTGCTTTTCTTTCCCATTTTATCCTGCATATTGCTTTGTATCGTTCTTTGTTCTTCGTTCCTGCAATTCACAAGTGAAATGAAAATAATGACAAGGAAGGGTGATGGGAAAGTTTTAAATGCCGAAGATAGATAAAGTATACCACCTTACGTGAGATGATTTTTCGATAAGCACGAAACCATACTCCATTAATAACTGGCAACTAACTCATTTATTAGCATTAAAGCGCATAACCAGGTGTCAGTTTATGGAAAATACTTTTTTGAACCACATGCCCGAAAGATCTGCGATGAAATGATTTTGCGATTTGCTTCGCAATATCGCAGTTCGCAACATCGCAGAATCATAACATCGCCGAGTTGATTGCTCGTGACAGCACATTATCGCATTGTCACTGATATCGTGAAATCGCAATATCGCAATATCGCAGATCGCAGGAATGTGATATATGGCAATATTTGTTATTTTGTTTCCTGCGAAATGCGATTTGCGATCAGTGTCATCGCATATCGGCAAATTAAAGTGTTTCAATGTAAGTTGTGCCTGATGCATGCGATGCGATATTTTATTATCACGTATCGCGATCTCGCAATGTTGGAATTCGGCTTATAAGGAGGTATCTTGTTATCCTTTTTCGATGCGATATTTCCTAAGGAAAGATTTTTTCTTACCTTATCATAAAACTTAGATTTTTTAGATTTTGCAAGGGGGTTTCCTAAGCTGATGATGGTAAGCTTTATTCGAAAAGAAAATTTAAAAACTAATTGATTTTTAAATTTTTAGCTAAGGGTCCCCACTTATTTAGTATTAGGAATAACACTAAATAAGGAGGGGGGTTGACGCTGGCCACAACACCAAGCAACAACTAAAGTCTTTTCTCTTTGAGAAGATGACTTAGAAGAATGTAGAAATTACTCTAAATGCAAACTTATTCTATAATGCAAGAAAAATAAACTAATTTTTATCCTATCTTAATTAGGCAGATATAGATCTAACCCAACCAAAAACAAGATATTTAAATTATTGGTATTTTAAATATGTCTTGTTTATAATGAATATCAAGTGAATGAAGTAGTTCAATTAACTGATATTATGGATATCAAAACACATCCTATTGAGACCTCTTAACTGAAATAATAAACCAACAACACTCATGAAGTAGTTCACAAAAATGATATTGATTGTTAAATCAGTAAATCCAATGATTAAACAATAATATGCGAAGATAGTTCACAACACATTACCCTTCAATAAATCAATTTTATAATATATATTTCTAAGTAAATAGTTACTCAGAAATATGAAATTAATATATAAGAACAGAGATGCAAAATAACAACATTGACACAAATTACCCATATCGACAAAAGTGCACAAACATGAATAAAATGACACATTCTTGTTATCATAAAATGAAACTGATATTTGAAACAATAGTATTAAAAATACCAATTTGTTGCATCCATTTCTCTGTCCTTCATCTCCCGCAGCTCTTTACATTCCTTGAACTTCTGCCTTCAAAACTAAAGCCACAATAGTGCAAACTTTGCCCATCATGCATAATTCAATATACGAATGAAAAATCCTCAATAATCCTCAGATTTGAGATTTTCTCTTCTTTCTTCTACAACTCTAAATTCCAATTACAGAAGTGCTTTCAGAGGTCTAAAAATTGCAGAGAAGAGTAGCCCCTTATTACATCCTGCAATCTATTATTTATACTATTTACAAAGGAATTCGTGAGAGGAATGTTTGTTGAAAGTAAATCTGTCAAATCTAATTTTATTTGCTCAAAAATTCTGATCTTCAATTGTTGGAGCATTCTCATTGATTGACATCCTTTTCTCCATATTTCTCCCCGTGTTTTCTTACAGAAAGAAATCAAAATAAATTAAGATGCAATCAGTAAAATCACAATATCATTTCTGGCATTTAAAACAAATCTAATCAAATTTTATTTAAATAAATAATTGAAAATAAAATATAGGCTCTCTATTGATGCCTAGGATGGTTTGATTCACCAAGGATATTATTGGCGAATCGATCTGCAATTAGAAGAGGCTTTTGCAAATCAAAATGAAGAAAATAAAATTCAGAAAATTGAATTTGTTTTCAAAATTCGGAGCTTGATCGTCTGCCTGATTTTTGACCAAATAAATGACTAAATCTGTTTGTGAAATCTCCTCAGAAATTTTCTCCTTGATTTTATCTTTCGAAGAAGCCGTCGTGGGCCTCATTTGGCCAAGTATAACTCAATTTATGGGCCTCTAAAGTTGGTGGATCAAATCTGGCATAAATTTGGAAATTCTATTGCTTGGCTAAAAATCAAAATTTTAATTAAAATTTTAATTTTAAATTAGAATTCTAATTATCTAATAATTAATTCTAATTTAATAATTAATTATGAACTAAAATAATTAATTAATAAAATATAACTAACTAAAATATTAACTATCTATAAACTAATTAATATAAATATAAATAATATTCAAATTTATATTTAATTAAATTAATTAAATATTATATCTTAATTAATTTAATTAATATAATACATTAAATATTAAATATTGTAAACTATTAAAAAAAAAACTAACCTACAACTCTACTTTTAACTCATTCATATGAGTTTTAAAACTTAAAAACAAATGGGTGATGAAACTTTGGTTAGTGCCTTATGCCCCTTCGCATCGGCAAATAGGGGGTATGAATGTTTATAAAATTTGTTTTCATTTGAGAGACCCGATCTGATAACATGTGACATGCCTTTTTGCAATCGGCGTTGGGAGGTGTATCGGGGATTTAAGATATTTGTTTATTAAAAAGTCCCAATGCGATTGAAAAGTCCTTATGCGAACTTCCGATTCCGAAATAAATTTTATATATATATATTTTATCTATTAAATTTTAATTTAATTTATTTAATTATATTTTAAATCATAATTAATTTAATTAATTTAAGATTTAATATTAAAGATCAATTTTTATTTTGGTTTTATTTTATGACGTTTATTTTATAAACTACAACCACTTTAATAAAAATGAAAATTAAACTATAGCTATTTTTCTTTTCTGAATAAGACTAATTCTATTAAGAGGAGACATATGTTACAAACAGAGCTTTCAGAGAAGCAAAGCTAAAGAGCAAGGGAGCCAGAAATGATATGTTATCAACCTCGGTCCCAAAGAGTAACCACGACCTAAGCAAAAGATGATAGAGAGGATAGAAAGAACGAGCTGGACTAGGGAGTCTACCCAACATGGGCAGAATCTTCCAATCTACATTTTTTACCTTTCTTTTTACTGACTTTACCCCAACCATTTTGATCTGGCTGGGGCAGAACTACTTGCAGACTGTTCTATGCTAAAGGAGGAGACTCCTTGTCTGAATCAGAAGGCGAAGACTCATGATAACATTTTTGTGAGAACATAGGCACAGAAGGATCCTCAGTGCGGGATGAGGGCGTGTCCTTCGGTTGCTCCACCTTTTCCTCTTCCACTTCGATGTCCTCCTCATCAGAGCTAGAGGACTCTATGTCATCCATAGGGGGTATATCACAAGGTTTCCAACTCTTGGATTTGGATTTACGAGTGAAATTCTTCTTTTTGTCGAAGAACGATGCACATGTGTTCTGGAGATGCCCCGTCTGATGGCAATGGCGACACTTGAAGGCTGTGTTCTCATAGTCCAAAGTTTGCGTCCAATGGAAGTCCCCGACTTTGAGGATGATTTGATCTGGTAACCCTTTACTAATGTCTATTTCTGCACAAATTCTGCCAAAGGTATATATTCCTTTCTCCACCCTTGAGGTATCTGTAGCCAGGAAGCGGCCTAGGGTGTCCCCGCTTCCTTGAAAGACAGCAAAATGCCATAGATTCGCAAGGGGATTTGGAAGCCTGACCCAAATAGGAAGCTTGGAGATGACCGCAGTCGAGGGGTCAAAGTCTGGGAACTAGGGGGAGAGGAAGAGTCCAGCTGATCCCCAGAACCAGGGGCCTCCTGTTAAGGCTTTCTGGTAATCTTTGTTGAAGGCAAAGGCTACAGTAAAGAAGCCTTTCGAGCAGAGGAAGACTTTGCAGTTGTTGGTCCAATTGGAATGGATCCACTGGTATAGATCAGCAGTGCGGGGCCATAGGCCATTAAATCTGCAGATGAGGGTTGTTTCTGCAAATGTCTAGTATTGATCATCCAGAGATGGATGAGAGATTTCAATGGCAGGGGTTTCCTTCATTTTGTCCACCAAGAAATCTTTGGGAGCCTCGGCAGATTGCGCAGACTTCTTGGCAGGCTGTGCATGTACTGCATCTTTATAGGAAAAACCTTTTGAGGTAGAGGATTGCCCAACTGCACCTCCCCTTAGTCGAAGTGATAGGATCACTGTGGCATTTCTTTCAATATTATAAAAGGAAAGAGGCTGATTGTTATCAAGATGCTTACCTGCAAAGAGGAGCTGCAGAAGGGACGAAGGGATCCCTAGCCTCTGTTCGAGTATCTTTGAGAGATGGCGCACTGTGAAAGACGGCTGGACCCCAAGGAGAAGGGTTTTTCCTGTCAGAAGAATTATTTGAATCTGAAAATTCGCTTTCTGGAGATGAATAGGATCTCAGCTGCCTGAATGAAGAGTCGAGGTTGAAACAGTGAGATTGCAGTCGGATCATTTGATTGCTCCGTAGCCATGGCTTCCCACCGCAAAGATATTGGTGCCTTGTGTGTCCCCTGCTTTGCACAGGACGTTTCTGGCATCGCCCACCACCATCTCTGATTCAAACTCGCGAATGGATCTACTCTGGCATAATCCTTTGGCGTGATCGAGGGTTCTGATCCCGAATCTGAAAATTCGCTTTCTGGAGATGAATAGGATCTCGGCTGCCTGAATGAAGAGTCGAGGTTGAAACAGTGAGATTGCAGTCGGATCATTTGATTGCTCCGTAGCCATGGCTTCCCACCGCAAAGATATGGGTGCCTTGTGTGTCCCCTGCTTTGCACAGGACGTTTCTGGCATCGCCCACCACCATCTCTGATTCAAACTCGCGAATGGATCTACTCTGGCATAATCCTTTGGCGTGATCGAGGGTTCTGATCCCGAATCTCTTCAGATCCAGTTCCCCAGTCGGCAAGACATCCGCCGCGCCAGGGCCTGCCAAGCGCAGAACGCTGGTTGCAATGGAGCGAGCATGGACCAGGTATGTTTTGAAGGGCGGATCTGCAGGGGAGGGAGCTACCAGATACTCCAGAACCCATTGTAGCACGTTGCCGCTCTACTGCAATCTGTAAGAGGAAGAAAAAGAAGGCATTAGGGCTGTCAACCCTCCAAACCCTAGAGCCATTGCAGAGCTCTCAAAATCAAACTATAGCTATTTTAAAAATAAATGAAAAAATAAATTAGAACCACTTCGAAATTATGATTTTTCGAGATTAGTTATTTATTGGAGTAAATTACTAAAATCCAATTGCTTCTTGATTTCGTTGTATAAGTTAAAAAAACGTAAAAATGTTAGTAAGAACTAACTAGGGATTAATATTTAAAATAAATGCATTATTGAACTAATTTATTTACAAAATGCAATATTGTACATTTTATGCATTTTTAACCGAGGCTAAATAAATGATGAGACTTCAAAGGAGTACCATTTTCCAATCAGATGACTGAATGAGGCGAAACAAGTGTCAATGGGAAGCTTATAAAAAATCGATTTTAACAAAGCAATCAAAACAAGAATCCAAAGAAAATGAAAATTTAACAAAAGCGTAGCATAATCGACTAAATAAAAATTCTAAAAGGTGTTTAGCCAAAAAATTTATAAAAAAAGTCCCCATTATTTGAGTTCAGCAAATCAAAAATGGAGGGGTTGCGTTTTTACCACAACAGATATATATATAAACTGTGACACATCCTGCTCTAGCACATAGTAGACAATGTTGGATAATCACAATTTATTGTATATACATTAGTGTCACATAGTGTTGAAAAATTGTATGATGAATATGGGGCTTTATGTACATGTATGCTAAATATAGATAAGATACCCGCAAAAGGTGGCTAGAGAAGCCCAATTTTCCGAATTATGTATTGTTTTATATAATAAAAAAAACCGTTTTTTTCTTACTGGAAAAAGAGAGAGTAAGATAAAATTATCACATATTCAAAGAAAGACAAAGTTGTTTTATATAGTTTTACAAGTAGTTCATAAACATAAATTTAGAAAAATATAGAAATTTAAATGCAATTTATGGAGTCGGCTGGGCCGGGAATAAAGAGAAGTGTAAGGGTCTTGTTAGTATGGGATGGGCCTCAATATACCTACGCTGGTATAAGGATGAGTAGTCGGGTTATGGAGGGGGTGGATCCCCCTGTTATTTTTCTCCACCGCTATACATGCTTGGCAGTGCAGCTACTGAGTATACGAGCTATGGATAAGCGATGTAATTGGATATTTTATGGTGGATTTTCTAAGGCATTTATTTTCCAAAGACTTATTTATTTGTTAGGAATGGTCACAACGAAAACATATTTAAGTTAAACCATTTTCCTAATTATAGTTTATTCAAATAAAAAAGCAATGTGACCAATGATCATAAACATATTATATATAAGCATATACATTAAATATATGAGTTATATGATATAAGATCAGATAAAATATTATCGAAACATAACAACATTACATTTATATGTTGTTATAAACATTAATATGTTCTTATAAATGGAATGAAATATTATTTAGTTATTGGGTAGTTTATTTCTTAAAGCTTAAAAATGTTATTTAAAATATTATGAGCTTTTTACTTCAATTCCTAGATTAAATCAAATCATGTTGATGTTAGGTGAAGGTTTAGCATACCTAGTGGTTAGTAACGGACCAAATCAAAGATCCCATAATATATTACGTCAACACAAGTTAATTTAGAGATCAAACATTATTATACGTCTTCATGTGCCTATTCTTCCTTGGTTAACTCAAGCAACAAAATACAATAGAGTTGGACATATTAATTACTAATAGACAGGAGTAATTTATAAATTAATTGAAAATCAAATATATCACATAACAATAGAGAATAAGAAACCTACAATATACCTAATTACCTATCGATGGGCATTCAAGTAGACTATTGGGATCACTTGTAATATTAATGGATTCCATTAACTTCTCGTGTTCATGGTGAGGAAGGAAGTATCTTACCTTTGATGACTTCTTGCTTTACATTTTTTGTAGTTAGATGTTTTTATCAACAATTAAGCTTGTATAGTGACATAAAATTACCTGGTCTATAATATTCAAATACAAACGCTTTTCTCACCCATGTTTTTTTACTTAGTGTTAGATATTCTCCTTCCATTGCCATCGACACAATAAAAAAATCAACGCATTCAAAATTTCTTATAGTGACATTGAGGGTTTACTTTCCCTCTACATAACCTTCCAATGAATAGTTATTATTTAATTCATTACCTTTGGGGAAACCACTACATATATGTGCCCTACAAAAAATGGAATTCCAACATGTGAGTCCAATATATAAACAAGCCATACTATGGTCATTCTAATTAATAACAAATTGACAAAATATTCATCAAACATGGTTGTACAAGATCTAAGATGTGATTATAATATGTGATTATAATCTACTGAAATATTTGATTGGTTCTCCTTAGAATGTGACATTTCTATGGTTATACTAGTTATATAGCTATGTGTTATGTGGTATGCTTGTATTTCAATTAGCTTATAAATTATCTTGTTTCTTATTAATTAATATGTCTAACTTTGTTGCCCTTTGTTTTCCCAAATTAACCAACGAATCGTAGCAACATGAAAGCTCATTAATAAAAACAATGGTGTTTTCCAAAATCACGTCAATGACTCTTGGAAATACATGCTTGGGATGACTTAAATTTTATAGTCCTTCCTTCACATATAATTGTTTATTATTGCTCATTTTCTTCTATCTTTTGTTCACTTCTTAAGATGAAATGACGTTTTCCACATATAACCTTAGCCATCAATAGGATATCTCCACCTTCTTATATTTATTTAAGTACACTACATTTTTTATAAAAAGGGGCATCAACCTCTTGTCATCGCGTATATGTGACACATAATACAGTGTATCAAGGGCTTTGTGCATTTCTTCATTGCATTGATGAAATATGCAACTTATAGTACATATATCGTGGTATGTTAATTATGTGTCTTACTTTGATCAATATCTCTTATGTACACTTCTTATGGGGAATCACCTAATTGAGTCACTTATGGGCATCTCTTATGGTGCGTCGGGTATAAATTACTTACAATCATATAACAACAATTCCATCCATTTAATGTATCATTATTTGTGAACATTCATAAATATAATCAATGAACATAACATCCCAAGGGAAGTACATGAAGGCAAAGATTACGTTGACCTCTTAGGACAAAATGAGGCTATCCCCACTTCACTTTAGCCATAAAATATGTTTTCCATACTTAACATTAGCGGTAATATCCTGGTACAATTTGGCACAAGTGAAAATCTCCAAACCCTTCAGAGGGAATCCACCATAATAAGAAACCTTAGCCACCAACTATGATTTTCAAATTCCACAAAAAAAGTAGTATCAAATTCCACAAAGATAGGGATTTCAAATTCCACAAAACTAGGGTCTTAAAATTGCAAAAAACTAAGGTTTTTCAAATTCCACTTTAATATAATCCCCACCTTCTCATATTTATTCTTAAACTACATTTTGAAATAGAGAGGTATTAATCTATTATCAATATTAGTGATTGGTTAATTTAAGGTAGAAGTTCCTTACATATATTCTCATTTATATTATAGCCACTATGTACAATGGTCAATTTAGATTATGTGGGTTTCTTATGATGCTTCAATTATGTGTCTCATGTAAGATCATTAATTATGTGTCACTTATGGTGCATCGTTTTGTGCATCAATGCATATGTGTTCATCGTCATGGTTGATTTCTTCTCTACATCACATATAACTTGTTAGTTAAGGTCCATCACTTATATGTGACACCTAATATGGTGTATCATGGTTTTTATGCATTTCTTTAGCACATTAATGCTTAATTACATTAGTTGCGGTAAGTATGACATGTTGGATATGTGTCTCACTTTAAAGAGTATCACTTATCTACATTTTTTATGTTGCATCAGTTAATTATGTTACTTATGTGTGTTGTTGAAGCATCCCACTTATGGGAGCCTCTTATGGTGCATTGGGTATAAATTAGTCATTGTTGTAAAAAATATTTCATTCATATAAGGTTGCATTAGTTCATAACAATTGTAAGTATAATTATCAAATAATACATCCCAAGGAATGTGCATCAAGAGAACGCTTATGTTGACCTCTTAGGAAACATTTCCACAAAAGCTAGGGTTTCCAAATTCCACAAGTTCCTTACATATATTCTTTAATATATTGCAGCGAGTATGTAGAATGGTCAATTTAGAACATGTGTGTTTATATTGTGTGTCAATTATGTGTGTCTTGTAAGAACATTAATTACAGGTCACTTATGGTGCATCCCTTATGTGCATCTATGAATATGTGTTGATGGTCATGGTTCATTACTTATGTGCATCACTAGTAAGTGGTAGCTAATAATTTTTTTCATTCCTTCAGCGCATTGATGGCTAACTATGTCACATATGGTGGATATCCTACGACATGTTGACTATGAGTGTCAATATAAAAAGTATCACTTATGCACATTGATTATGGTTGAATAACTTATTTATTAAATGTATGTGTGTCACTTATGGGCATATCTTATGGTATGTTTCTTATAAATCAATAAAAATGGAATAAATAACCATTTCACTGATGTAATTCCATTCCATAAAATTCCAAATTACAAGGGTTTTCAAATTGAAAAAGAGTAGGGTTTTAATATTCCACTTCAATATACATTGATAGAAATATCCAACATTTGATGCAAGGTCAATATGGTGTGTTTACTTATGTTGTCTAATTGTGCACTCAAATTTGAACTCACAATGTTGGAGTTTCAACATTCCACAACACTAGGGTTTTCAATTTCCACAAAACTCGGGTTTTAAAATTGCAAAAAATCAGGTTTTCTAAATTGGAAAATGATTATTCCACCTTTATGCAAAATCTCCACACTTTCTTCAACCTTGATATCCAAAAATATCCCCATTCAAGGATGAAGTTAAAATTGCAACTAAAAAATGTTGATAGAAAGTCACACATATATACAAGGCTTTTCTCTTATTGCGTTAGTTGATTTTATATCTCTTGTGGAATCAAGTAATGGAAGTAAAGAAGAAGATAAGAAATAAAAACCAATTTTTGGAAGGTAGATAAACAAGAGAGGCTTGAAAAGAAATTATATGTTTTAGTTTTTACACCCTTGGAAAAGATTCACAATATGTCC
This sequence comes from Pinus tabuliformis, assembly GCA_031772625.1. Classification (NCBI taxonomy): domain Eukaryota; kingdom Viridiplantae; phylum Streptophyta; class Pinopsida; order Pinales; family Pinaceae; genus Pinus; species Pinus tabuliformis. The sequence continues at coordinate 1,159,032,862 of CM062817.1, read as the reverse complement.
CAAAATGGCTCTTAGAAGTGACTTGCAACTCACCATTAAATTCAAACCAAGACTCAAATGATAAAACCATCAATTTTATTGGATAATGAGCAGTGGGTTACAACTAGGGAGACCCCCATCCTAAGACTCTATACATAGAAAATTGATTTATGTGAGTATGTTTAAAGCTATGGTTTTGTTGAACAAGGATCAATATGAATTTTGTAGAGGGGGTTGGATTTTCCAAAATTATCACTTGAGTAATCATGGGTAGTGTACTGACATTGGATTTTGAAAATCATAAATTCCAAATCTTATTTAACTGATTTCTACTTCAAGGATTATCTTTTATACCATTGAAGAAAATGTGCAATATGTCCATAAATGGATTTCCGAAACAAGTTTTATATTTCCGTAAAAACCATACTAGGAATCAGATGGAAAAAGCATCAATTCGATTGGACTTCTAGCACTAGGTTACAACTACAGACATACCACTCTTAAGATATATAGGACAAAAATTGACTTAATTTAGGATATTCAGAGATAGGGTTTTGTTCAGTAAGATCAATGCAAGTTTTGCACAAGGAGTTTGTGTTTGTAGAATGCTCACTCTAGTAATTGTGGGTAGTGTGCTCACATGGACCACGACCAAACACAAATGTTAGAGCTTAAAAGACTTATTTTTGTTGTTGGGTTTTTTCTTTTATACCACTGAAATAAATTCATAATATGTCTATAAATTACTATTGGATGTGAGTTGCAACTTGCCATAAAATTCAAACTAGTTGTGGGATGGGAAAAATGTCAATTCCATCGAACTCTTGAATCCATAGATTGAAAATTAATTTATTTTAGGATCTTCAAAGATAGGATTTTGTTCAGAAAAGACCAATAGAAAATTTGCACAAGCCTTTGGATTATGAAAAAATCTTGTCAAGAGATTGTGGGTAGTATGCTCACATGGGCTTGTGTCGAACATGAATGTTTGAGCTAATGAAACTTTGTTTTGATACCTAGTTTGATTCCTATACTTCTAGATAAATTGAAAAATATGTCCAGAAATAGATCTTGGAAGCAAGTCACAACTCACCATAAAATTAAAAATGTGACTGGGATGTGAAAATTGTCATTTATGTTGGACTCCTTGTAGTAGCTTATAGATGGGGACTCTACCATAATAGGAATCCATATGTAAAAAATTTACTTATTAGAGGATATTTAGAGCTAGATTTTTTCTTAATAAATATCAATGGTCATGTAGGCAACATCTATTGTAGTATCAATAACTAGAATTAGCACATATGCATCTGTATTGGTGGGTGGAGTTATATCAAGATATATCAATTATGTACAACATATAATTAGATATATGAGTAAAACACATCATATATATATATCTATATATATATATATATATATATATATATATATATATAGAGAGAGAGAGAGAGAGAGAGAGAGAGAGAGAGAGAGAGAGAGAGAGAGAGAGAGAATGTAAGATGGTTAAGATAATAACCTATTCTATGGAACTCTACTACATGCTACCCTCCATCTTCCCATAGTGAGTTTTTCTATAGTCGGTACTTCTACGAGGCTCATCTGAGCTTCCATGTGGCATATGTTAGTAAAAATGTGTTGCAAAGTTGGATGATATAACCCCTCCCACAAAATTAACTATTGGTAGCTCCTAGAATGATGATTCTACCAAGCTACCAATGTACACTATTCTATGAATCAATGTCCCTATTTCTACTTGGGTTTTAATAATGATATCCATTATGGGGGCATGTGAGGTAGGGGGGTTAGTCCTTTCTCTAGGTTGATGAGGACCTAGTATTGGATAGCACCCAGAATTATGTTTATCTTATGTAGCCCCATAACCCACTCCCTTGAGTTTCCCCATGTCAAAGTAGTTGACATGGAGTCTTAGCATAATATCTTCCCATAACTTCCTTAATAAATATAGAGGTACCTCCCTATTATTGTAGGGACTTTTATCAAAAATCATGAATGACATATCCATCGAGTGGTCTCAAAATGGTTGTTGCATGCACTGGTCCATAGAAATGATTCTTTGTTGATTGGTAAAGGTTTGTTGTTTATTGGGTCAACAAACATACACAATTGATCTTGTTTAGTGATGTTTAGGTCTCTGATTTGGTGTTTATTTACATCAATTCTATATTGTTCATATGTTATAGCTCTATAATAAAAAATATTGGTAAATGGGATTTGGGCATTGGAAATAGATGACACAATTGAGTTTAATGAACTTGCAAGAAACAATCAAGATGGCTCTTTCGTGTTTTAGAGATCCTGTAATAGTGACTTCAAAGTAGCTAAGGATGTATCGATTTCATCAGATGGATTGCTTTGTTCTTGTTTGGGGTTTGGATGTCCTAAATTTTAGTTTGGTGATTGTGAGTTTGGTTTTGATTACGTTCCATAGTAACATTTTTACCTACAATTTAATATGGTGTCTGTGTTTAAGGTATTATTTAAGTATTCTTTTCAATTTAAAACCAAATTAAAAAAAAAAAAATTAAAAAAAATTAATAATTCATTAGAATGCTTATATGGAATCCACATATGGGGTATGATGTTAAATCGGTTCTTTATGTAGACTATAATAAAAAAATCTATGTAGAGACACCTAAAAATATGTTGCACAATTCCAAAATAGTAAAAAAAGGGCATGTGAGTGCATAAAAAATAGATTCCACCAAATAATTTTGCGCATTCTTGAGCCATGTCAAGCTGGTGGCCTGACTATAACCTCGAGCCTTGTAGAGCCTACATGCCTAGGAGCATGTGCATGTTCATGGGAACACACATGCATTCCTATGGGCATGTGTTATGACAAGCCTCAGTATTGCATCAAGAAAGCTACAACTCTTAGGACTACCAACTTTAATTTATCAAACCAGGGTTTCATACAAACTTGGAGGTGACAATGCTATATATACACCAGATGCATCATTCTACTCATGTCACTTATCAACTAGGTCGCTTGACCATTAGGGTTCCAGACTATTCCTCTATTGGACTAAAGGATGTCTAACTACTAATAGTGGCATGTAAAACTAGTTTGAGTGCACGAAAATTAAATTCTTGTCAATTCAGGAAATGAAAGTTGCTAACTTGTAAATAATATGATATGACATAAATCATCTAGCTATGAAATGAAACAAATCACTGGTAGGGAGGAAACTATGCTAACCTTGCACTTGACGATATAACTACTAGAGCTGCTCGAAAACATGAAGTTACTCTACCATTTCAAAATCAAAACATGTATGCATTTAATTATCTCCTTCACACTTGAAGAATAGATAAGATTCCTAATTTCTAAATTAATAAATATAAACGCTAATGCTATCTGATCTTGCAAGAGGGAAAGGAATGAAAATGTTTTTCTAGGTGGCACTTCTAGTCATGGAGTCCAAGACGAGGGGTTAACCTTCTCCTACACTATGTTAGGCCCCTATACTACTAGTGTAACCCCTTATTGTTATTAGTACAACCCACGTATTATATTGATGTACCCATGTAGTGCCCATATTGTTACTATTGTGCCCCATAGAAGCCTGTTATTGTTATTATTGTGCCCTTACATTATTATTGTTATGTCGGCTCTGATTATGTTATGACCCCTTGGACTCCTATATATAGAAAGGAGGTCTTTTCATTTGTATCATCCAAGAATTGTTCATTTATGTAGTGTAAAGGAGGTTGCCCCCTCGAAGAGGCTGAATTCTAAGGCGTTGATCTATCTTTTCTATCTTTTCTTGAGCTGGTTTCATAACATTTGGTATCAGAGCTTTGGATTGTAGGGTTTCGTTGCTCCAAACAGGTCATCATGGAATTTTCGCTATAAATTTTTTTCTGTGACGTTTCAGAAGTCGAAAAATAAACCCATTTGAGAAGAAATCACGCTGAACCTTGGGTCCAAATTTCAGAGATTTTCGCACGATATTTGCGGAGATATGATATGAGGAAGTTGGTCTTTTTGCAGACTCCTGAATTACATTCCAAACTGGTGACCTGGGAAAAATCGTCATAACTTTCTCTCTGGGGATCAGATTGAAATTTAGTAAGAAGGTACAGAAAGAGGATGGACTGTAGTTTCTTGTATGAATTTTTTGGATCCAAAGGTTGGAACAGTGACCCGTGGCACATTGTACAAGTTCGCTCTTCTGGAAAGGTCTATAATTAGGTCATCTTGAGAGATTGTGCATAACTCTTTTTTGGAGAATCCAATTTGGATTAGACTAGTGGAATTGGAAAGAGGACACAGAGGGCTACTATAAGTAGCAATTTTAGAACTTAAATATCTGAAAGTTTAGAGTTACAGTCGTTTCAAGATTGAGGTCCTAAAATCAAGAAAAAGAAAGATGAGGAAGTTTGATGGCAAGGATCCGGTAAATTGGATACTTCAGATGGAGCAATAGTTTGATCTACATGGTGTACCAGTGTTACAAAAGGTATGCATTGCATCTTCATATTTAGAACCGGATCAATTTTTATGGTATAAAGGGCTTTTTTCTCATAAACAAATTGTTACATTGTCAATTCTCACGGAGGAAATGATAGCACATTATGAGGATACAAAGAGCAACACCTTCTTTAGAGAAACACCAGAACAATTGGAAAGAGTAAAAGGGCTTTGTGACATATTGGAAAGTAAAATTATGGCAACAAGGAAGTCTACCCCTCACAACTATAAACATGGAAATGTTGTTTCTCCTAGCCTTCCACAACCTACAAGGGTTACACCACAACAATTGGAAGAAAAAAGAGAAAAAGGGCTTTGTTACAATTGCGATAGCAAATGAACAAAAGGTCATAAGTGTGCTGAGAAGAAATTATTTTACATAGAGTATGAAGAGGAGGAAGAAAAGGATCAAGAAACATCAAAAGAAGAGGATATATGCCAGGACTCAACCCCAGAGAAAGAAGAAATGAATCAGACCATATCTTGTAAAGCATTGGCAAGAATTACCACTCCTCAAGCTCTCAAGATAGAAGGACATATCAAGAAGAAAAAGGTCAAAGAAGTGAAAGATCACATCGAGAAAGAAGAAATGAATCCAACCATATCTTGTAATTCATTGGTCGAAATTACCACTCCTCAAACTATGAATATGGAAGGACATATCAAGAAGAAAAATGTTCAAGAAGCGAAAGATCACATCGAGCATCAAGAAATGAATCCGACCATATCTTGTAAAATATTGGAAGAAATTACCACTCCTCAAACTCCAGAGATATAAGGACATATCAAGAAGAAAAAGGTTCAAGCAGTGAAAGATCACATTGAGCATGAACAACAAGTTCTCCAAATTTTAAAGGATAACGCCACTTCGGTGCAAAATCAAACGAAACAACAGGTAGATCAACATCGTAGTGAAATCTTTTTTGATGTAGGTGATTGGGTTTTTTTATTGCTACATCTCAAGCAAGCTATTTATGAGAAGGAATTGTTGGCAATACTACATGCGACCTTACCGAATGGGAAGACTCTTCAAGGATGAGGATGTGGAAGCATTGTTTTGTGCTATTTCTATTATCCAACCAGATTGGATAAACGAATAAAGGGATGAATGGAAGAAGGACGAAGAAGTATGGCCACTTATTCAAAAGTTGCAAAAGATCCCAATTCAAACAATATTGCCAGAAATTGAAGAGGAAGGAAAAATCATATTGGAACCTAGAGCAGTCACAGAAACAAGAACCCGATAGCTACGAAATTAATCAATTTCATAGTATCTCATCAAGTGGAAAAACTTACCCGCTGAAGATTCCACATGGGAGGAAAATAATTTTATACAGAAGCATCAAGAACTACTCAAGCGTTGAGGACAATGCTTTTTGAAGGAGAGGGGCATGTTAGGCCCCTATACTACTAGTGTAACCCCTTATTGTTATTAGTACAACCCACTTATTATATTGATGTACCCATGTAGTGCCCATATTGTTACTATTGTGCCCCATAGAAGCCCACTATTGTTATTATTGTGCCCTTACATTATTATTGTTATGTCAGCTCTGATTATGTTATGACCCCTTGGACTCCTATATATAGAAAGGAGGTCTTTTCATTTGTATCATCCAAGAATTGTTCATTTATGTAATGTAAAGGAGGTTGCCCCCTCGAAGAGGCTGAATTCTAAGGCGTTGATCTATCTTTTCTATCTTTTCTTGAGCTGGTTTCATAACATACTACCATTTTTAGGCCAAGACCGGGTCAAAACAGGCAGCTACATGTTTTATACAGGAAACTTCTAAGGGATGCCATGAACTACTACAGGATGTGTTGTACTGCTACAAGAAGTTGGCTGAGATGTTTGAAGGAAAATAATAGTGAGATGAATTGTTGGAAAGGTTCATAACAATTTTGTAAGGTGTAGGGGATGTGATAATCATCCAAGTACAAGACCAACACTTCAATAAGGTTGGATCTTCCCAAGAAATTTTTCTCATGGTGGCTGGAAAACAGAGGTTTAGAGGATGGGATGGTATGCCTCAGCAGAACGTGGAAAATACATATGTGGAGTTGGTTGCAGGTGTCCGTTCTTGCATATCAACAATCCTTGTAATGAAATTTATTTCTCTTTTCATTTACAAATTATTTCATGTCAACATGGAAAATATGAGTTGAATTTAGATATTTTGACCTAACTATTGTTAGAGACTAGATCTATGGAATAGATTACCTTCTAATCTACAATAATCCTAAGAAGCAAACTAACATCTGCAAATATTTCCAAGGAATCATAAGCAGTTATCTATCAAAAAATGAAACTTAACCTAAGTAATGAATAAAGGACAAACTCTATTTGTGGGCTATGAGAATGGGATCCCCTAATCATGATCCCATATGGAAAATCAGATAGGGGTCACTGTCACATTCATTTTTGCTATATTTTCCTTCACTATACTGCAACACTAGTCTACTCTTTAAGATAATGAAAGCATCGACAAGAACCAACTTTGATCAACTTTCTAAGATACACAAAAAACAAAAATAAACTTCAAGATTAAATCAACATTATATGTTAATAATACATATATAAAGTGGAGGAACTTCTACTGCTAGGGTTGGGACCTAACCCAACAGCTTTAGCCCTCTAATTCAACTCAGTGTTGGATCAAAATGGAATTTCTCATTATTATAAGAATGTCAAATACATCATAACAATAACAATCAAATTTGCTTCAGCTTAATGGCCTATTGGCTACTATAAATCTTTGAATCCTAATGAGACCCTTAGCTTACTTATTTATACAAAACTGGAGCTACCAACAATTCCTTAAGAAATAGGGATACTAGGCTCCCTAACTCGAGAATAACTCTTCATTGAGTGGCACTAGCTTGGTTGTCAATAGACTCGGCTTGCTTGGCTTCAAGTGACACTAAGCTATTGAGATAGAGTGGGAGAATCTTCGAACGATCTGAGGAGTTAAGGACGGAGACCACTTCCTATAATCTCTCTTGCCTGTATACTTCAAGTCCTTGCACTCAAGTCAACTCCAAACTACTCCAATTTCATTTATTTAACACACATTAGGCCATAGCACATAGTAACTCACTTTTACTCTTCACATTAAGAAAAATATAATGAAATATGTAAATAAATGTGAGAAAAGTCAACTTAATAAGCTTGAGAGTGGCATTCTAACCCATATAGTTTACCTATTGATGAGCCTCATCATCACCCCGCTACTAAAACTTTTCCTCATCCTCTAAGAAAGCTAGTCATCTATATCCATATCCTCCATAGCCCTGGTGGCCTCCATGACATCCCAAGCTTTTGTGGAAGGTGTCTCTTCCTAAGGATAGAACCCTACATTTTTATTTGTCTCTTCCCACTTATTTCCTTCCTATTCTTCCTTCCTACCTTCTAGTAAACCCAACAATAATGGTGGACTGAGCTTAAGTCTAATCCAATTGATCTTCAGTCTTTACATGGCCTTTTTATAAAGGGTTGTTCTCTCTAATGCATTCCTGAATCTCTGAGGAGATTGATAATCCCTGATCTTCAGACTATGTGTAAGTTTATTCCATATCCTTTGGCATGCTTGTTGGATCTTAGTCCCCAATATTATTAGAGTGTTCTCGAAATGGGAGATGGAATGATCTTGGGTAGCCACATAGCTTGGTGCAAGTTGAGCATCATTGGAAATGATGTTGTCGTTACTGTATAGAACTTGAATTTATTTTCTCTACTAGAGGGGTTCCTTTTCCTCCTTTCCTACTATGCTCTTCACCTCCTATGTTTGGGCTTCCTCACGACTCATCTATCATGCAATTGAAATCAGCCACAAGTATCCCAACTTTGCATTGGGGTCCCGAATATTCAAGTCTGTTAAGGCAAGGTTGTTTAGATATAATTTAGATACCTTAGCATTGTCCTTAAGGGTACTCTTGTCACACCAATCAATGAATTTCCTGTAATCCTAGAATGGCATTGTCCCTTGTTGTTCCAATGTCTTAATTTGGAATTGCATCCATTGGTGTTGAAGGTAAAGTGCATATGATTTTGATGGAACTCTACATTGAAGTGCCTCCATGGAGAGGCTTGCCATGGTGGCCAATTGTGTCTCCTTTTATTGTAATTTCCTCCTTAGGCATGTGTTTTATTCTTGCAACTCTATTTTCATGGTGTATTCTCTATCTCTCAACTCACTCAACTCCTTGCCCATCCCTAGGAGTTTTTCTTCCATAAGGCCCACATCTTCTACTTCCTTTGATTTATAAATTTGCATCCATCGATGTGTCCTTCCTATTTGCTTTTCAAGTTCATAGAAGAGAGGGATTGCAAATTTCTGCGGGATCACTCTGCCACCTTCAATGAACTTGTAATAGGAGCTAAAGTTGGGCTATGGACTAGGCTCCTACAGCTCTGTAAAATATCCCTTTACTGTCTTTGGAGAAGTTGCCCCCTATTATGCTTGTGGTGTTGCTTCATTGCTTGCTTGTTGCCCATACTTTTCTTCATGTATCATTTTCAACCTTTCCTATAGCACTACCAGTGTTTCCTGTAGCACTATTTTGGAATCTTGTAGCATGCATTTTCCTTTCTGTTGGAGTGTTACAGGTGCCTTAAGCTGCTTGGCTGAGGTTGACCTTGTGACATGCTTCCTGACATAGTTAATGGGAGATTTTGGTGTTTATCTTGGTGATGTGACTTTCTCAACCTTCATTCCCATGGATTCTAGTTGCTCCTATTTACTTCGTGATTCTTCAATTACAATAGGGGTTTTTCTGAGGGTTTGTGGCTTCCCTTGCGAAATCCTAGTGCTCATTATTGTTTTAAAATAGAAAGGAGTTTATCTCTGCCTTTTCTTTGTGGATTTGATGGGTGCGCTCAAAGTAGCTAAGGCACCAACTACCTCTTTTTTAGTGGGTTCAGGAGATAAGCTTCCCTGATATGGGGATATCTCATCCTCTTCGAGTGCAGTGGTATTCTCAAGGTTGGTGTATTTCAGCTACTCTTCCTCTTCTTCTCTCTTTTCTTCTTCCTTTTCTTCTTCCTATGTTTTGTTTGCTTATGTCTCTTCTTCTTCTTCCTCTCCTTCTTCTTCTCCTTCTTCTTCTGCTTCTCCTTCTTCTCCTTCTTCTTCTTATCCTTCTTCTTCACTTGAATCTAGGTTCTCACCAAGTGCAAGGACTTGAATCTCCAGGAATACTTCTTTGTCCATATCTATGAATGTGGACCAGAGTATAGGGACTCTTTATGTACTCAATGCATGATCTACTATCAACTTGATGATACCAAGGTGTTCTAACTATTTTTTCTTTCCCTCTTTCACGTTTTGGCTCATGTCTATGAGTGATTATAGGAGAAAATAGCCCACACTTAATCTTTCAACTATGGGCAGCCTGGTTTGAAATCTCAACTCATGGAGAAATCTAAACTGGTAGCCATAGACTACACTCAATCTCCCTTCACAAAAAATATATTCAAGGATGTGATAGGCTACCTCATCCTAGCGATAGGGAAGGCTCTCCCTTCTGACCCAATTTTTGTCTTCAATTGGTCTCTCATCATTCGTGAAAAACAAAATCTTAGCAAAGGTTTTCTTGGCCTTGTCGTCCCTTCTCCAATTGACCCATATAGGAAGTGTTGTCACTCTGCTGATTAACTAAGGATTGATGGTAGTGGAAAATCCTCTTACAATAGTGGTAGCATTTATTCTTGCTTGATGGTTTAGTGCCATGGAAAACTCATAAGTTATATCATCATCATATCCCTTGAGAAACTCAAAGAAGCCTAACTAGTGATGCCTCCTGAAGATGTCTATGACAAGGGGATGAAGGTGAATTCTTGATGTATCAGTGGGGTCTCTTCTATTGAATCCCCTCCCATATTATTCTCTAGTTTCATCTAAGTGTAGGAGGTTTTGTAAGATAGCTTCAGTATGAATTTCAGGGTAGTTGAAAGCTAAACTTCTTGGTGGATGACTACAACTACCACAACTCCTTATAGGCACAATTTTTTTTTCTTTTATAGCCCCAAACCCTTTTTAATTGCTAAGCTGACTATAATTACTAAGATAGTTCAGAGTGTATTAGTTATGAAAACCATGAATAGAGGAGAGATAGGCTAATCACTCCTCAGTATAATTCCTGGGATTATGGAAATTGATGACCAAGTTGACCGCAGGTACACCCTTGTAGACTTCTTGTGGGATTTCACTATTTATTGTAGCTTTTTGTAGCCTTCTGTGATTCTTGTAGTTGTTTCCTGTAGGATGGGTAGAGAAGGGTTCAAATTTTTTTATGGATTTCCAAGCTAATCCCTATCTCCTTGATTTCAAAATGAATGAAAAAAAGCACAAAATTTTTGGGTTTTATGGTATTTATGGTTAGGGCTCAGAGCGTTGTGTTGGTTGGCAGTGGTGCAATATTTCCTAGTTTGAACCACTGGCCCATCGTTGGTCATCATTCACGTACTCCTCATAATCATCACCCACTCCCTCTTAACTAATTTTGACCACCTTTCTAACTGATTCTCACTGATGTGACATCCTTACCTGGCATCGTGACTGAAAGATCAATTTTTATCACAAGCTAAGGGTGGCCAAGTTAATTGACCACATCTAGCTTATGAAAAAGCCCTTTCTTTGACATTTACCAATTGTTTATTATATCATACTTAGGGAAGAGCTGAGTAAGTCACCATACCTGAGTCGACATTTTGTTGATTGGTGTATGCTGGGGTATTTTCATTATGTGTTGCTACTCAAGGAAGAGCTATGATGGAGTGGTGAAGGGTTGTGGAAATGGAGGGCATGTATCCCTTTTTTTAGTATAATTTTTTTTTACATGTTCCTGTGTTTTTTGAATGAGACGGAGCTATATGTGGTTTTTTTTATTATTATTTGAAGTAGGGGTGCATGCGTGATAGGTGAGAGGTTTGATTAATTGTAGGGTTCATAATCAACCTAGAATAGGCAAGTAGGATGTTTTTCTTTCCGAGTTCACCTTTCCTGTAGCATTTTGGGACACCACGTAGTTCTATCGGATCTTCTTGTGACACACCATAAATGCTAAAAAAACTGATTTTTGAGGCACGATAATGGATATGAGTGGTAGGGACATGGTTGGCATGGATGAAATGGAGTTGATGGAGGGGAAAATGGAATGAAACTCAGCATGTTGTCCCTGTAGCTATTCAATTTCTATTGTCTTAAAAAACATGCAAAATGAAAAAAATTATTAATGGACATGTTGGAGTTCCCTCTCATGGTATTTTTTTGTTTTTTTATTATTTTCTTCTTCTCTTTTTTTTAGGGACACACATTCTTCCTCAGGAGAGGTTTTGAATCTCCCTACCTGCCCAGGGCACTTCAAGGAGGGTTTTCACCTAGGGATCTTTTATTTTTATTTTTCTTCATATTTTTCACTCCTGGGCTACCTCGGGGAGGTTTTCAACTCAAGAGCTATCCTCAAATGACTCATGGAGGTTTCAATCCAGACCTCTTATTGTGTTTTTCTTTTTTCTCTTTTTTTTTTCAAAAATAAAAATAGTTTTAAGAAATTTTTTGACTTGGAAGCTAGGACACTTCCAATCACATTTACCTCCTCGATAATTGAGCTCATAAGTTTTTCCCTTAATAGAGTTGTTTTGTAAGCCTTCAACCTGTATCCCTTGACAAACAAGGGAGTGCCTTCCTAATTAATGGCCCTGATTTGAGCAACTCCATTATCAAGGAACTTCTCTATCAGGGATGGGCCTAACCACCTTCTCATCAATTAGCCTTTGAAGCCCTTGAATCTAGAGTCACATAGAAAAGCCTAATCCACTTCTTGAAATACCTTGTCCTTGATGTTATTTTCATTCCAAACCTTTCTTTGTATTTCAGTGTGTAAGATGACCTGCTTCCTAAATTCATCTAGGCTATTCAGCTGGAGAAGCCTCTCTTTTTGTGCCTTTGTAACATCCAAATCTGATTGTGATGCCATTATCAAGATGTTATACTCAAACTCAATGGATATAAAGGTTGTGTTTCCATATATCAAGTAATAAGGAGTGAAACCAATAGTTCTCTTCCAGGTTGTATTGTAGGCCCAAGTGGCTTCCATTAGTCTATCTAACTAATCCTTTCTATTGTTGTTCACAACTGAGTGTTGATGCCTTCTAATTCCCTGTTGGTGACCTGTACTTGTGAATTTTCCTGAGGATGATAGGTAGTAGATGTTCTATGATTTATCCCATGTCGCCTTAACATATTTTCAGTCAGGTATGATGTGAATTGATCTCCTTAATCAATGACTAGATCTCTAGGGTACCCAAATTTGTAAAACACATTTTCCCTTAAGAACTCAACCACTTTCTCGTTAGGGGAATTTTGAGGTGTAAAATGGACCTCCTAAGGAGGTTATAAAATAAAAGTGGAAATAATAAAATAAGGTTAGATTACATCACCAAATCTTAGAGGGAAAAAAGAAAAAACTATTTTTTCAACTCATATTTTCAACTTATCTCCCTATGGGTTTACTCAAATTTCAATTGTAAGCACTCATTGGATGAAAAATTGATTCCTCATCCAAGTAGTACCGATGTTGCATACTTTTGATGGACCCTGCTACATGAAAAATGAGAAATAAATGAAAAACGTGAATGCAATCATGTTTTTTCATGTATTTCTAATTTTTCGTGTAGGAGGGTCCATTGAAAGTATGCACCATGGGTACTCCTTGGATGAGGAATTAAATTTTGCATCCAAAGAGTACTCGCACACGAAATTTGATTAAGAAATTAGCGAGATAAGTTGAAAATATGCGGTGAAAAAAAGTATTTTTATTATTTTATTATTTTCTAATATTTTTACTTTTTTACTCCAAAAATGGGGAAGCATCCCCCATGGTTGACAACATCATCTTGAATCCTATTGGTTCTTATAAATTTTAATTTTTTTGTACATTTTTCTTTGGGGGCCCATTTTACACCTCAAAATTCCCATAATTTTCTTTTGTTTCTACCTTGACAATGTTGGTTTCAGCCCACTTTGTGAAATAATTAGCACATACGATTATGTACCTTTTCTTCCTTGATGCTAGACCAATTGGCCCAATGGAATCCATGCCCCAATTGTCAAATGGCTCTAAAGCCACCTAAGGTCGCAAGGGAATTTCATCCTTGGGAGTAGGTTTCCCTATCCTTTGGCATTGATCACATCGACTCGTGTACTTTCTTGCATCTTGGTGGACAGTTGGCCAATAGTAGCTATCTTGCAGTACCTTGAAAGGTGTCCTCTTGACAACAAAGTGACCTCTACAAGGCCCATCATAACAGGTTAAGAGGATGTCAAAGACTTCCTATTCTCTGACACATCTCCTCAAGACTTGATATGGACCCAATTTCAAGAGATTTTCCCCAATCCATGTGAATGAGGCACTCTTCCTTACAATCTTTCTATTTTCCCTGGATGACAGATTTGGAGGGAAATTTGCAGCAACTAGGTAATTAGATATGTTAGCAAACCATGGAGAGAGAACTAAAATAGAAAATAGGTGTTCACCTCGCAGCTGGACATTATCCATCTATTCTTCACCTATAGGCAAAGAAAGCCTAGACAAAAAATATGCAACTACATTTTATTTACATGCCTTCTCAACGATGGATAAACCAAACTGATGCAATAAAATAAACCATCTAATAATTCTAGAATTCACAGCCAGCTTTTTCATTAAGTACTTGATATAATAATGGTCAGTATGCACAAAGTTTTTATAACCAGTGATGTAGTGTTTGAATTTACTCAAGGAATGGACATTAACTAGGAGTTCCTTCTATGTCACATTGTAGTTCAGCTCATCCTTAGACACATTTTTGCTAATGAAGTAAATGGTGTAAGGAAACTTGTCATATATATGTCGTAGAGCTGCTCCTAAATCTTTCTTAGAAACATCAACATGGATGTGGCAAGGAAGAGCCCAATTTGGGCCTCTATATATGGGCGCAGTATTCAACTTGTCCTTCAAGATTTCTAGGGCCTCTTGGCAACTATTTAACTAGCAAAATTCAGAGTCCTTCGCTAGTAGTCCAAACAACGGTGAGGCTAATTTTATGAAGTATTTGATAAATCTCCTATAGTATCCATCTAAGCGAAAGAAACTCCTGACATCCCTATGATTTTGACGAGTGGGGACCCCTTTTATGAACGAAATTTTTTTTGGGTTCACTGCTATTCCTTCTTGGGATATTGAATGACCCAAAATAGTCCGTGAATTCATCAAGGACTCACACTTATCGGGACTAAGTGATAGGTTTATTTCAATTCACTTATTTAATAATTTCCCCAAGTTAGAGATAGCCTTTAGGAAGTCATACCCATAGGGAGTGAAATCATCTATATATATTTATATAGAGTCATGGACTAGTTCAGCAAAGATGCTCAGAACTTCCCTTTCAAAAGTGGCAGGGACATTACATAATCCGAAAGGAAGGACCCTATAAGAAAAGGTACCCCAAGGACAATTGAAGGTGGTCTTATCTTGGTCCCATGGGTTGATATGGATCTAATTATAACCACTAAATCCATCCAGTAAAGAGAAGAAATTCTTCCCTGCAAGACCATCCATAACTTAATCAATGAAAGGTAGAGGAAAATGGTCTTTCTTAGCAGCTTTGTTTATCTCCCTGTCATCCACATAGAACCTCCATTGTCCATTCTTCTTTAGGACAAAAAATATAGGGGACACCCACTCAATATTTGAGATGGGGTAAATGAACCCTACATCCAACAATTTTCATCACTCTTCCTTGACTATGCCTTTGAGGATTGGATTAATTCTCCTCTGAGGTAGGTGCATTGGTTTTCATCCTTCCTTAATGTAGATGTTTTGACTACACATCGAAGAATTCACTCCCTTAATTTCCTTATAGCTCCACGCAAAAACATCCAAGTGCTCTCTCAGCCTGTTGCACAACTTCTCTTCTTGGTTGGCTGAGAGAGAGGGGTTGCCTTATCAATGTTTTAGATGGATCAAATTATACAATTTTGACATGAGCAGGACTAGGGTTAACTAGGGATAAATCATTCCAAGGGTTATTTCATATTCCTTCACCAGCTCATCAAGAAGCTTGATGTTGGGGGGCTAGGTCTGGAGGATATGATCAATGAGGTCATGTTCATCAAGTTTCCCCCCTCCTATAATAGCATCTAGGGTACATATTGGATAGGATGTGGTATGATATTGTTCATCTTCATCTTCCTCTTCCAACCAAAAGGGTAGGTCATGGTCTAGGGATGGTTGAGTAGGCAGGTACAAAACCAAGTGTTTGGAAAAATACCCACTGTTAATGGTCATGTTCGTAGCTCTGCAACTTATGTAAGCATCAACAGTGGATAGCCATGGTCTTCCAAGGATGAGAGGATAACCATTGAATTTGGTCTTGGGCTGGAGAACTAAGAAGTCAACATGATACTCCTAGGAATTAATAGAGGCCATTACATTCTCACCAACTCCATCAGGAGCTATTGTGGCACTGTCTTCATGTTGCAGTATTGTTGTATTCTTTCTTAAGGATCCTTAGAGATTTAGTTTGAGCATGGTATCCTTAGTCATCACATTGATAGAAGCCCTGAAATTAATAAAGGTGTGAGGGACAATGACGCCATCAATGTGCATAACTACCATAGGACTTCTAGAGTCTAGATATTTTGGGCAAATTACCCTCCCCAGCATTAGGTCGGACAATTGACAAATGACATTCATGGTAGGGGTTTCTTTCTTTCTCCTTCTAGGATTTTTGAAGATTTTATCCTTGATTAACTTGTTGTAGATGGGGACATCCTTGATGGCTTGGAGGAGTGGGATTTTCACACACAAATTTTTCAATTTTCTCAGAAGTTCGGGCTCTTCTCGGATGTGTTGGTTAGGATGGATCAATCTTTTAGGAAAAGGAGGTGGATTGGATTTGGTAACACTTTCTTCCTTTCCCTCTTCAAGCTCCTCAAGTGGAGATGGAGGTTGGTTATCTGGTATCACTCTTCCAGACCTATGGTGAATTTCTTGAATATCCATAGCATAGGCAGGGTATGATGTCTCCCCACTATAGAACTGTTCTGTCTTCTTGTTGTTCAGTTTCAGATTTGGCTAGGAAGGCATGTGAGGCTTCTTGGGTGGATCAGGATGAATTAGCTATGGTTGAGATGGAGGTGGAGATAGTAAAGTAGGAGGTTGGTTGAATTGGGGCCTCCAACCTTGTGATGGGGTATTCCATTGAAGATGTGGAGAAACATATGGCTGAAATGATTGATTGCTGGGTTGGAAAGGATATTCATGTGCATAATACCAAGCAAAAGGTGTGGACCATGAAGGGTGAGTAGGAGAACACCAAGGGGATAGGGATTCATTCTAATTGGGATGGTAGTAGGAATAGGATGCACCTTCCATGCCCTGCTGGTATGACCTAGGTCATTAAGGCCTGCTTTGGTTGATATAACAGAGTTGTTAAGCCACACCTTCAGCCACTTGGTATACAACCTTCAATCTAGGAAGATAAGGGCACTTATATATGGAATGGTTTTCCTCACAGACTAAGAATACCTCTATAACATTTAGTGCACATTCATTTATGGGTTGCCTCCAGTGCATTTAGGGATAAAGGTAGTTAAAGCTCTATGTGCTTCCTCTTGTTTCCTCTTGATATGCATAGTATCCATTTGCATAGCAAAGGTCTGAAGAATTTCACTTTTAAATTCCTCCAGAATGTTTCCAATCTCACTCTTGATAGATGTGTTTGAGGAAGAGGAATTGGCCAAAGATTGACTAGCCCTACCCTCATTTCTAGCAGCCATAGAATGGTTTTTGAACACTATCTTGATATCATTATAGGGTAGATGATAAAAGTCCCCTCTAGAAAGCATTTTTAGGGTTTCCAGAATGTCCTCCTTGATTCCTCTAAGAAGGACTAACTTTAGTGATTTAGGATCAAGCATGCATCTAGCCCTTTTCTAACAGATTTGGAACCTTTCCTCATAATCCTACAGGGATTCATGAGGTCCTAGGGTCATTCTAAATATTTCACCTTTGGTTTCTTTGGACCTACAATAGTCCTCGTAATTTTTGTTAAAGGATTGTTGCATTTGAGCCAAGCTAGTCATGCTATCCTTAGGTAGACCCATGAACTAGCGTAAGGCTGCATTTTTGAGGGTGGGTGGGAACAACTTCAACTTCTAGTCATTAGAAGTATAATCATAGCTTTTGCAGATGAAAACCAACTCAAACAAGAATGTATCAGGGTCCTCTGAGGCTAGGCCATGGAAGTGAGGAATTGAAGATGGAGTTGTGTTTTTCATCCTAGTATCTCGATTAGTCTATGTGATGAGAAAAGCACCCTCATTCCACTTTTCAACCTCATTTTTGTTTTCAACCATGGTGTAAGTGTGTGGAATGGTCTCTTATTCTTCTTCCCCAATAGGCTCTTCAAATATCTCAAGTTGTTCTCCTAAGGAGTCTTCGAACTCTCTTGCAGTCAAAGAGAGAAGCTGACAACCACTAAAGAAGAGGGAAGGTTGACTCTTTCATGGTGTGGGAGAATTTGGAAAGAATTTCCCTAAAGTGTCTCTACTCCTATGAGGCATGAAAGAAATATATGTTTTTTCTTTTTTATGATAGAAAGGAAAGGAATAGTGACATCTATCTATAAAATGAAAAATAAAAATAAAAATAAGAAATAACATCTACCTAGACACCACCCCGACAACGGTGCCAAAAAGTGATGAACCTTAGTATTGTACCAAGAATGATGCAACACCTAGGGCTACCAACTTTACTTTATCAGCATGTGGTTTTGTACAAACTTGGAGGTGAAAGTTCTATATACATAATTGATGCATCATTCTACTCATGTCACTTCTCAACTGGGTCACTTGACCATTAGGGTTCCATACCATTTTGTTATTGGACTAAGGTGAGTCTCGCTACTAACAGTGGAATTTAAAACTAGTTCTAGTGTGGGAAAATTAAATGCTTTTCAATTCAGGAAATGAAATTTTATAACTTGTAAATGCTATGATATGACATAAATCATGTACCTACGAAATGACACAAATATCTTGTAGGAAGGAAGCTATGCTAACCTTGCACTTCACCATCTAGCTACCAGAGCTATTTGAAAATAGGAAGTTATTATGTCATTTCAAAATCCAAACATGTATGTAATTAATTATCTCCTTCACACTTGAAAAATAAATGAAATTCCTAATTGGTAAATTCATAAATATAAAAGATAATGCTATATGATCTTATAGGAGGGAAGCGAATGAAAAGGTTGGTCTAGGTGGCACTTCTAGTCATGGATTCCAAGTTGAGGGGTTAACCTACTCCTACACAAGACTATACTACCATTTCAGGTCAAGGTAGGGTCAAAAGAAGCAGCTACAGGTTTTCTACAAGAAACTACTACAGGATGTCCTGAACTGCTACAAGATGTCCTGTACTTCTGCAGGGAGTTGGCTGAAAGGTTTTGAAGGACAATAATGGTGAGATGAAGTGTTGTAAAGGTGCATGACAGTTTTGTAAGGTGTAGGGGAGGTGAACATCACCGAAGCCCAAGCCCAGCACTTCAAGAAGGCAAAATCTACCAAAGACAATTTCCTTAGAGTGGCTAGAAAATAGAGGTTCCGAGTATGGGTTGGTATGCTTCAATAGAAGTTGGAGAATACCTAGGTGTAGTTCGTTGGAGGTGTCCCTTCCTATAGATAAAAAAATCCCTACAATAAAACATGTGTCTCTTTTCATTTACAAATTATTTCCTGTGAACATGGAAAAGATGAGCTGAAAATAGAAAGTATGACCTAACTATTATTAGAGACTAGATCTATGGAATGAACTACCTTCTAAGCTACAACAATCTTAAGAATCAAACTAAAAACTACAAATATTTCCAAGGAATCATAAACAATTATCTAGCTAAACTAAAACTTAACCTAAGTAATGAACAAAGGACAAACTCTGCTTTTGAGCTATGAGAGTGGGATCCCCTAATCATGATCCCATTAGGGAGATGGGATAGGGGTCATTTTCACAATATTTTTTTGTATATTTTCCTTCACTAGAATACAACACTAATCTACTCTTTAAGCTAATGAAATAATGGATAAGCAATAATTGTGATAAGCTTTATAAGATACATAGAAAATAGAAATAAACTTCAACAACAAATCAACATTCTAAGCTAAGAATATAGATACAAAGGAGAGGAAATTATGCTGCTAGGGTTTGGCCCTAACCCAAGAGATTTAGCGCTGTAAGTCAACTCATTTGTGAAAGAATTTCTCATTATCATAAAAGTTCCAAATACATCATAGCAATAATAGTCAAATGTTATTCATCTTAATGGCCTCTTGGATAGAATAAAAATTTGAATCCTAATGAATCCCTTAGCTTGCTTATTTATAAAAAAATTGAGCTACCAACATCTCCCTATAAAATAGAGATATTGGCTCCCTAAATAAGGAATAACTCTTCCTTAACTAGAACTATCTTGGTTGTCAATGGACTCATCTTGCTTGGCTGCTAGGGACATCGAGCTCATGAGATAGAGTGAGAGAATCTTTGAATGATCTGAGTCAAGGAGGGACACCACTTCCTATAATCTCTCTTGCTTTTCTACTCTAAGTCCCTACACTCAAGTCAACTCAAAACAACTCCAATTTCCTAATTTAACACACATTAGGCCATAGGAGATAGTAACTCACTTTTACTCTTCTCACTAAGAAAAATATAATAAAATATGTAAATAAATGTGAGAAAAGACAATTTAATAAGTTGGAGAGTGTCATTGTGACCCATATATCTTACCTATTGATAATCCTCGTCACATTAGTCATCACCATATTTTCACTTTTGGGGCCATAACCTTCGTGTACCTTGATGGTCCTAAGTATTGTAGCAACGATATTGCAACTCCCAAGTGTCTCAAATTTAATTGTTAACCAAGGATTCATACAAAATTAGTAGGGTTTTTCACTACATGTGAAAAATGTACTTATATTTTTCCTTTGTTGAATTCTATCAAGTCACCATGATGAGATCTAGTTACTAAGAGACCACACTAACTATCGTATGCTACAGAGAAAATTTAAACTTGCAAGAAATGTTAAGAAATAAAAAAATGTATGTCGTCTATGTGCAAAGGAAAAAACCATATTAACTACAAGGAAATCAAAGAGTATTTATTCTAAAAAACAGAGAAAACAAGCTGACAACTGAAATAAAGCATGTACACATCAAACCTTAATTTTGTAAGAAAAAGCCAATTTCCATATAAGACTAGATCAAAGGATATACTTAGTCACTTAGCTTCTAAATTTCGTATTAAAGGTTCAAGGGACATTGTCAACCATCCAAAAATGTTAACCATGAGTGGATTCAATTTTATATCAGCTTCAGATGCATAATGCAAAAACAAATACAAGACTCCTTGTTTTTATACATGAGATAGTCCAGTGAGAAGGAAAATGCACTAAGGAGGAGGTTTGAAGATAAAGAAACTAAGGGATGTCTATGAAATGATCAAGAATTAATTTCCTTGTAATATTGTCAATGATAAAATGATTTATTCAGCAAATGGTTGACAATAGAGTCTCTTGTAGCTCTCCAAAATAGGGGACTATACAGTTACAACACACAAAAATGACATAAAAACGAATAAATATCAACAACCCAAGTGAACTCAATGCTTTAAAAGAGATGTTAAATAGTAAATATAGTTATTGCTAAATCTACCATATAAAACTAAACTATTATTTAAGAATAAAGTACCCAAGTACAAATTAATTGACCCCACATAAAAAGAATACTAAGAATTAAAATTTATAGAAATGAAGAACTACATAAAAGATAATAATACAAAAGGGTCCTTGAGCACCTAGGGTGGGCCCTAAACCAAGGAAGCTCATATCCCTAAATGGACCATAGGCTATGTATCAAATATGTCTTTCATTAATCAAAAAATTTCTTATACATCAAATGTTGCATAACTAAAAATCTTCTAAGCTCTTAGGCTCCTAGTGCTTCTCCTAACATGAATACTACTAATCTCTTTTGACTACCTAATGAGTTACTTGAGCCCTTTATTTGTACTATATGGGTGGGGGGGAACCTCCTTTAAAGGAAGATTGGTTTCCCTCCAAAAATCCTAAGAATTAGGATCATGCTTCTCAGTAACATCACAATTATAGGGAGGAGTAATTATTGCTTCAAGCCCAATAGTTTGGAAGTTCCTATAGTAGGGGATAGGTCCCATAAATATCTTTGACTGAATATCATTATGATTTGTGCCAAATCCTCTAAATAGCATACATCATAGGCACATTAGGCACATAAATCATGATAAATCTCTCTAACCCTCCTAAAAACTTATATAAGCTAAGAAAATGTTATTAATTGCAAAAGGAAAAGTCTAATACAACCTTTATGTGCCTAGAAAAGGTTGTATGGGCCTTATGTTTTACCTAATTGACAGGGCCATCATATCCTCCTATTGAAACTATTACTCATCCTTTTAGCGACCCATTCTTCCTCCTTTTTTTCCTCTTCCTCATACATTTCCATGATGACCTATTTAAAATACCATGCAATTTTGGAGGCGGTTTTGCATGCTAGAAAAAAATGCATTTGTCTTGATGTCCTACCACTCTCCTACCTCTTCCTCTCAAATTTGATATTCCTAATGTCCTAAAAACAAAGGAAGATTGAATCTCAACCCAATCCATTATGTGTCAAGTTCCCGAATGATCATTTTATATAGACTACTTTTTTCTTTTGCAACCTATAACTTGTCAGAGGAATGATATTCCCTGATATTCATGTTATAAGGTATTGTCTTCCATATCCTCTAGTAGTCCTGTGAAATTTCTTCTCCAAACAGTTTGAAGATATCCTAAAAGTGAAGGATGGCCTCTGTGGTAGTGTTTTTGTGGTAATGGTGTAACAAAACACACCTCTTTAATAGTTGATTTTTCCCTATAAAGGACCACAAATGGAGTTGGTGTTGTTAGTATAAATACTTAGATAAACACAACATTTTAGATAGTGGAAACAATGCATACATAAACATAAACTAAACCAAAGAGGTAAATATGAAAACAATTCTCAATGGAGGAAACAAGTCAATAAAATAATGGAAAAAGCTCCCTTTATTGACTACTGGTAGTATAGGTTAAATACAATAGATGACTCTTAGATACATTAATGAAATTCTTTGAGTTATGGTGATAAGAAATCATCTATAAGGGGGGATATTTTCCTCAATCTCTTTTCAAGTTTATCCTCTCTTTCAAAAAAGTATGAAGACTCTCGAATGGTGGATTTCTCTTCTCTCACTAGGATGATGGATTACTTAGAAGCAATATGGCTAGAACATTAGTGCTCTTATTTTATTTGGCTTCAAAAATATAATGGTGTTTTTCTTTGATAGCAATCGGCCATGATAATAATGTCTCATAGTTTGGTTCTCCCATGGCCTGTTTATATAGATTTTTTCCAATCATTCTTCCCACTCTTGGTTCATGCATGACAATGACACTTGAGTAGGACAAGATGACTCCATTCAGGGATACATATCTTCAAGGTGACTCAAATTTGAAAATCTTGGACTGAGATCATGTAAGAGAATCGACTCCAAGTGTTTGGAATGGTCCCGAGTCACTGAGTCATCCATTTCTTTGATCGTGTGGCTTTCGATGGATATTCTACACATGCATAGCTATCGAAGAAATAGTCATGATGTCCTCTATTTTTTAACATTATAAGCTTTGGAACTTAGGAGAAATTAAGTTTTTTAACATCTTAATGTCTTCAGCTGGAAAGATCTTCACTTGTGCATTATGTTGTATCTCTTTTACTATCTTCTGTATTGCGAAAACATATGTTCTATTTTCTAGTTTTAACATTTCCACCCTGATGTATGATGTTAGGAGAAAATGTATGGCTAAAACGCATTACATTTTTTGTTCTAACGGAGAATATGATCAACGTTTTTGAGAGAGAGGATAGCTTGTTATAGAGATGAGTAGAGAAAGCCCTTGACTAATAATAAGGGATAACCATGCTCTGAAGAAAACATGAAGGCTAAAAATGTATATATGAGGTGGGCATGTCCCATGCTCATTATGATGACTAGTCTTGAATTATTACAATCAGGCAGGGAATGGTCTTGTCCAGTCAACATTATGGTGGTTGACATGTTGATGGTTGGTGATGATAATTATTGACACCCTCAGGGGCGCCTCTTGAAAAAACAGACTGAATTTGGTTCCCCCATGAATATTAAACTATAACCACTACTGAATTAGGTGTTGAGGTATGCATGGGTCTTCAACTTTGCGTACCTCCCTTGAATCTTGATGTGAGAACTCCTAAATTAGGTGCTTGGTGATGTGGGGATCTTCGACTAAATGAAAGAATTGTAATGGGCATTAAGTATGGAACCACCTTGACATGAAAACTTCTGTTGGTGTCGAATGTCAAGGGGACTGACGACATCATTGGGAAATATTGATACCCATTGTTCCACCCAATGATATCCCTTCAAGGGGGGAGTATCCAAGGTACTACCTCAATCCTCGAATATGATTGTTGAAGCCGACAAGAAAGAAGTGTCAATAAACTGACACACTGAATCAAGGAATCAATATAAGGTGTAAATAGACTGGAATAGTGTGGGTCAGACAGGGCATGATAATGAGAGCTGACAATATGAAAGGACATGGAAAGCTAACCCAAGGTTGGAGCCATTATGCAAATGGAGGTAGTCAAAACACTTTTCCTGATAGGGGTGGCCCTACAGTTGTTAGGATTTCTAGGGTGGGTGTAATTATGTTCTGACTGGTGTTAAAATGGTAAATGACTATGGGTGATGTACTAGCTCCGACCCAGGATGACTAGAAACTGTCACCGGGTAAAAGACATGAAAACATGAGTGAGAAGCATTTTCCTAAACAATATTTGTACACTTGCCGAAAGAATGTGAAGGTGTTTTGGATGTACATAGAAAAATACAAGTTCACCATAAAATCAATGAATTGCATGATGACAGAAGTAAGGTGTGTTGAGCGGGGGGCAGGGGCCTCATTAGTTAGTGTCAGTGTGCGGTTGATGAGGCGGATGAAGTGATACAAGCAGGTTATCGTAATATGGGTGGATGGTAGGCCCAGTGTAGCAAGCGGTGGTGCATGCAGTTCAATCCGTTTGTAATAAAGGACGGTGGCCTGGGAGTAGTGGAGGAAAGAAAGGTACAAAGAAGAGAATTATGAGATTGATCTTCGATACATGTGTGTAAAATGACTCCTAGGCCTAGGGGGATGAACATGGATACTAATAGTGTGAATGGGACTCTGAACTATGGTGATCCATGTAGGTGGGGCTCTATCAACCAACATAGGCATTTACCATGTTCAGGTAGAAGGTGACGATAAGAGTGGTTGAGATGGCGAGCCCTATGGTTTATGCTAGAGATGTGATGGAAAGATATACAAGGAGGTGGAGGAAGTCTATCATGCTGAGTGGAGGATGATACCTTAACTGTGGATTACCACCAAGGGAATGAGTTTTTTGTGAAGGTGTTGATATCCTACAATTTGGAAAGCCAATAACCCAACTGAAAACATCCATCTATCAAAATATGAAAAACAGAAATAAGGATGTACCAAAAGCATATGAAGGTGCACCTAATGGGGTCTTTGAATGAGTGAAGGTGATGTTTCTTTTGCCTAACTAGGTAAGAATCATGCCAGGAGTCGATGGGATGCTCCATGATTGAAGGAATGATACTAGACAGATCAGTATATGGCCATGTGGAAATGTCCCTATATTCTAGAGATAGATCTTTGTAGGATGTTACCTCTTCTAGGGAGAACTCTTTCCCCAACGAGATCTCTAAACAGTTCCAGGTTTGGTTGAAATATCAACTTTAATGGTAGGTGATATAATTGAATTGTTCCCCTCATATCTAATGACGGGATGGGGTTTTAGACCAATCTACATGTCCTAAGGGTAGGAAGTCCTTTATTTCTACTATGCAGATGTTGTGACTTGGTGCCTCAGTAGGTGAGAATGTTTTCTACAGTAAGAAGAAAGAATGGTGATCCATCTCATCTGAAGGGAAATATGGTTCCATCATGGCCACTAGAATATCTTTTTCTAAGTGAAAAATATTACCTAATGCTGAATTGTGTTGCGTAAGTTCGTGAGGGTGGAGTTTAGGCCTCATTGTGTTGGTCGAAAAGCAAGAATATGATTCGGTGGTTGATGCCATAGAACATTCCAAAGTTGATAATGTGCGACTAGACTTATTTTATGAATTCCCTCCAGAGGGGTTGCAATGTTGCTGGGAGTGTTCATGCTTGATATTTACCAC
This sequence comes from Pinus tabuliformis, assembly GCA_031772625.1. Lineage (NCBI taxonomy): Eukaryota > Viridiplantae > Streptophyta > Pinopsida > Pinales > Pinaceae > Pinus > Pinus tabuliformis. The sequence goes on along the minus strand of CM062817.1, from coordinate 1,159,006,997 downwards.
TCGATGGGGGAAGGGATGTTTCTTTATTGCGGATTGTTGGTTTTCGCTCCCTTTCCCCCCACTATAGTGTATCCTTTTCAACTCAAGGAGTTGAGGAAAATGATGGGTGTAATGACCATATTCCCTACTGATGGCACAAGAATGAGTTTTCCTTAGACCTGTGTTCTTTATTTGTTTCTGCGGGTTATTATTGGTCGATCCTTGCTTTTCATTTCAGTTAGGGTTGCCTATGGGGGCTGTTGGTGGTTGCTACACCCTTGTTCGGGTTCTCCCTTTGGTTTTATTTTAGGTTTTTTCTTAGCAACATTAGGCAAGTTATCTGGGTTTAGCTTCTCCTCCAAATATTGTTGTGCAGTGAGAGAACATTGCACTAAATTAACCCCTTGCATTATTTTGCATTCATGGGTTATTCTACTGTTGTGTGGGGAAAGGAGACTATTGATTTCCTTATCCCTGATTGGTATATCTATTATGGGAACAGGACATTACGCCTATATTTCTAGAGGAATATTGGTTTCCTTGTGGGTGAGGGTATGAGCATCCATGAGGGAGCTGATATTGATCAACCCTACTGACTGTATTTTGCATCTGTCCAAGTTGACTAGGGTAGTATCCTACATATTGCAATGTTGGTGTTCTTTTCATAGCATTAGATTATTGGCCATTGAATGAGTATCCAGGGTACTGGTAGTTATTGTTGAGTTAGTTTTGGGCTGTGGACCCAATCAATCCATCAACGACATTGGATGCGCTTGGTATCTCTTTATAAATTTGCAGGTGCGGGGCATCTAGAAGCACATGGTAAATGTATCTAGATTGGGTGTAGATAAGCTCCAACTATTTATCTTTACTAATGGCTTCCATGTCTTTTCATATTTCCAATGTCACAAGGGATCTTAGAAAAAATCCAAGAGGACTTTATCTTCAAATTTGGCTTTACACAAGCTACAACGTTTCTACAATTCATGTATATGATCTAATATGTGGGTAGAAGGTGTCTATTTGAAGTAGGTGAGGATTTCCAGGCCTGAATCATGGCTAATCAAGAGCTAGAAAAAGGTGAGGAAAGTTGTAGCTAATGAGCTAAAGTTTCCATGTGACACAAAAGGATAGTCAGTGTACCATTTTGTTGTAGGCACAGTAACGATGCATTGAAATAGTCGTAATCAAATAGTATAATCAATGATACTATTATATTAACACCATAGGTGAAAATTCATGACATGGTTTCCTGGGTCTTCGACCTATTTTCCTTCAAACATTGGAATGTCTGCAGTGAGTTTGGTGGGCATAATTGGCCAATCCTGGCCATGGGAAATCAGATCATTGATTATCTTGCATAAGTATGGTATGCTTAAATAAGCTAAGAATGGTATCTACAAGTTATCCACCATGGTGAATCAGTTTTGGATAGTTTTATGCAAAGGGGTCCTCTATGGGGAAGTTTTAGGATAATTACCTAATCAATATCTTGCGAACTCTCTAGAGGAGTAGTGTGTGGGCTTCCCAAAGGGGTAGAACGTGGGGACCCTTCTAGGGTGGTGAAGGGTGTACTTTGATGGGGATAAGTCTTCAGAAAAGATGCACTAATAAAGTAAGATCCAATAATGGTGGTTGTGTGACATCCTCTATGCTTAAATGGCGGGAGTCCTGACACACCTCCCTATAATGGGGGGAGTTTTAAAACTATCTAGATCAATGGGGAGTCATGGGGTCCCCTATGGTTTCAAGTAGATTGTGTTCTAATTTGTGTATGGCGAGTGACGGAAATAACTATCAATTCAATAAGATGACATACATAAAACAAAAGTGAAAATATAAATGGTTACTTTCCTTTTAGAATTAAGCTATGTGATCAATCAAACAAAAGATGTGTTTGATAAAAAATCCTATGCAAACCTAATCATCATTACTACTCTCAAAGTAACATGGCCTTGCAAATATATATTCTAATGGGTCTTGGGGCAACATCTCAAAAGAACTAGAAACGCCTTCCAATAGTTGAAGAATCAACCAATCTAATGGAAATGAGGTGCAGGTGCTTCCTGCACCATCACCTATAGGGAAATAATGGCCTAGATTTTGGCCACTAAAGTACCTTCACCCCATTTGAACATTCGAGTATTTATCTCTTTGGTATTCAACTACCAATACCAGGTACAAGGTAGGTTAGGTAGCCCCAAAGAGTACCGCACACACTTGACCTAAGCCGGGCCATCTCTGAATCAGGTGCCTGTCATGCTCGGGTATTATTTTTCGTGGGATAATTGAAGGATATAAGTTCCCTAAAAAGTCAACAACTATGTTTCAAAGGTGTAACATGACGGTGGTGCCTTATGTGATGCCTACTTGTGATTGTCCTAACCTAAACTATAAATTTTTTGCTGGCCCCTGTGGGGAAAATTAGTTGGTTCACGTTAAGGTTGATGTTAAGGATTCTTAATTCACTTATGGAGTGATTTTGTAAGAAAAAGTAAACTAAGTACACAAAACTTTGGAAACTAGATGCCTTCTAGTACAAAGCTTATGGAAGCTTAGTGTGTGATGCAAGTGAACATACAGAGTTTGGTAAGATATGGATATGTGATCATCCTTTAACACATCCTTACAATTACACTAAATGTTGATTCTTCCTTGCATTTAAAAATAAATATGTTGTGGATCATGGGCCACTTAGTCTTTTTCTATTAAACTATGTGAATTTCAACAAGGGAGATGAAAATTGAAATTCTTTAAGAAAGTGTTCATGTGAAAACCGAAGTTCATATAAAAGACACAAGGGAAGTAGAGATTACTTAATTTCTATAATAACACTTTCTCCTAGTCCCATAAAATTAAAAAAAATGATTGCTTTGGTTAGTAGTAATATTTGTGGATGATGGGCCACTTATTTACTAGCTAAGATATGTGATTTGTAGAAAACTTTAGCAAAATAGTTTGAAAAAACATATGTGGAATTTGGCCACTTACTTCTATCCCTAATTAAGCTATGTGTGTATTGCAAATAAAAATGAAAAAATACTCTAATTTCTCCACTAATTGAGGTTAGTCAAGCAACCAGACATGCTAAATAGAAAATTAAAAATGTAGAGGTGAAGGAAATTCAATAAAGGTTGCCAATCACCTGAGGAAAGAGAAAATACAAGGATCATTTTGAATTCTAGTTAACATGTCGGTTCAGCCACACATAGATGCACACACGTGTCTATTAGAGACAAAACCATGTAGGCGAGAAAATAAAGTTAAAATTAAATTCCATGCACTCAAAGTAGGTCCTCGAGGTCCTGCAAAAATTATAAAGAAGTGTTGAGTTCCATGTAGAATGGTTATGGAGGGAGAAGGTCCAGTAAACACAATATTTAGATTAATGAAGATACAATATTATGGTCACCATTCCTATGGTAGTGTTTTTGTGACAATGGTGTACCAAAAGACACCTCCTTAACAATTGATTGTTCCCTGTAAAGGACCACAGATAGAGTTGGTGTTGTCAATAGACAAACTTAGATAAACACAACATTCTAAATAGTGGAAACAATGCATACATAAACATAAACTAAAACAAAGAGGTAAAGACAAAAAAAAATCTCAATGGAGCATACAAGTCAATAAAATAATTGAAAAATATCCCTTTTCTGACTGTTCATAGTAGAGGTTGAATACAATAGATGAATCTTAGACACTTGAAGAGAATTTTTTGAGCTATGGTGCTAAAAAATCCTATGAAAGGGTTTTTTTTTCCTCAATCTCTTGGCAAGTTTCTCCTCCCTCTCAACGAAGAATGAAGACTCTCCAATGGTGGATTTGTATTCTCTCACTAGGATGATGGATTTCTTAGAAGAAATATGGCTAAAATACTAGTGTTCTTACTTTCTTTGCCTTCAACAATGGAATAGTGGTTTTCTCTAATCACAATTTGGCCAACATAACTATGTCTCGTATTTTGGTTCTCTCATGGCCTGCTTATATAGACTATTTTGAATCCTTCTTCCCTCCCTTTGTTCGTGCATGATAGTGACACATGAGTAGGGCAAGATGATTCCCTTGAGGGCTACATACCTTTAGGATGACTCGAATTTAGTTGTTCTAGACTGAGATCTTTTTAGGGAATCAACTCCAATTGTGTGGAGTGGTCCCAAATCATTGAGTCATCTGTTTCTTTGACCAAACAAATTTTGAAGGATATTTCACGCACGTGGCTATCAAAGAGATATTCATAGCATCCTTAATGTTTTATATTTACAAAGAGATTGTTGCAATAAAAAGAAAATAAAGGTAAAAACCTAGAGACAAACTTGAGAACCATGGCATCGAACAAATAGTCATGGCATCCAATTAATCCCTTTTGTTAGCCTCATCAAAACTTAGGAGTTCCATCTCTTCTCTCAACTTTTTCATTTTATCCTACATCTTCCCAACATCAAAAACTCCCTTGGAATGTGCAATTTTCTGCCATCTATGAGCCTTAGCATTCCCTTATTCAACCTTAAGGAATAATCATGGTGCTCCTTACATATGAAGTATTTTACTGGCCTCAATCTAAGAATAGAAGGAAGTGAATTCTCTTGGAGCTAGATGATTTGTTGTTCTGTCAATTTCTTGTAGCTTTTCATGTTGCTCTTGTAGCCTTATTATTTGTTCTTGTAGCTTTGTGGGGTAAGCACTTGGTCCCTCTAGTTGTAATTGCAACTTCTCTTCCTTAGGAGGTGTGAGTCTAAATTCTATTTGTACTAGTAATTCCATTGGCTTCTACCATTATATATTCTATTGATCTGCTATCTCAGGGATAGGGCTTTCTTCAACGGTTATAGGAGTGTGATATCGAAGCCTAGGTTTGACACTAAAAATCCCTCTAGTGCCTTTTATTCTTCTTAAGTAAGTAGTTTGTTAAGTGGGTTTGCTAGCCTTGGTTTTTTTTTAGGGTGCTTAGAGATGCCAATGTAGAAAAAATATCCTTTCCTTCCTCCTCTAAAATTTCTTCCCCTCCTTGTGATATAGTGATTTCTTCTACCTCATTTTCTACTTTCTTAGTTTGTCTCCTTTTTTTTTATTTAATTCCTTCTTGAGGTTTTTCCAATCCCTCCTGGGGCTCTATTATTTCTACTTGGGATTCTGTCATTGGGGTTTCTAATTTGGCCCGGTGCTTTATTGAATCTAATTTTTCCTCTAATTTTTCACTTGTTTCTTCTAATTCTAAGTCACTCAAATATTTTTGTGGATTTGATAATTATATCCCTCCCAACTCCAACTCTAGTTCTATTAATTTAGCTTGGGGCTCTAAGAAGGTTGGTTTATCGATGTAAGGAAAATATGTCTAGGGAATAAGGTTTTGAAGGTTTTCCAACGCATCCATGACATGGTGGTCCAAGTAATTATGTTCCCCTCCTTTACTTTTGTGTTCATCTCTTTAAAGGGTTGAAGGAGGAAATGTGGGATTCTAAGCCTCTCATGGAGAGGCGGGTAAACTTGGAATCTAAGTTGATATAGGAGTCTGAAATGATAATCATATATCATGCTTAATCTAACTTCAGAGGAAATATATTTGAGCATATTGTATGCAACCTCATTCAAAGAGCATCATAGACTTTCCACCCTAAGCCCATTCTTACCTTCTTTTGGTTATTTGTCAGGGAGGAAAACACCTCTTTTTGCACTTATTGTTTCATGTATCTCCTACTTTCTCCAGTTAGTCCCCTTGGGAAGCATAATGTAAATGTTTATTACTTTTTAATATAGATATATGATCAAAATTAATATCCCACTGCCTTAGGGATGTTGCAGGTTTAGAGAAAATTCTAGGAAAATATCATCATCATACCGTTTCAATTTTTCAAAAAAAACCGCAAGTAATGACAATTTTCTAAGATATACTTGAATTCAATTTTATCATGAATCCAATATTTTTCTATTGTTTCACTTCTATTGAATCCCTCTCCCATTGTATGACACAATTATTTACAAATTTGGATAGGAAATTTTTGCAAGAGAGCACTAGTTCGGTGTTGGTACATGAATTAAGGTTTTCCCATGGGAGCAAGGGGTATTGTAGCTCAGAAAAATATATAGTCTTCAAATAGAGAAGGAAATAGCTTGTAAATTTATTAATCCATTCAATTCATCATTCTTTTTTCTAAATCATTTTCCAATATGAACTTTTCAAAACAACAAATTATTTGAATTCTTCCCTATTTAACCCATACTGTTTAACAGAGAAAGATTTATCGATGGATAAATTGTGGAATTTTTTCTCTAAATCTTATGAAGAAAGTGAGTGTGGGAATTGGAATTCTATTTTCATTTATGAAACCCTTGTTTCTTAGCTCATACGAGAAGTCTGTGGATGTTTCAGGCGGGGATTTGACAATATGTGGTAGTCTTCCTCTATCCTATAGCAATTATGGCCTATAGTATCTTGTATCAGATCGTGTAGGAGATATAGTTTCTCATTCCTATAGTGATGTTGGGCCTCATCAAATTTTTTTAAGCATTTTCACACAAAATGAAAAGTGGCAATCCTAGAGTTCTCCCGAGTTAAATGGAGTTGTTGTCAGTGGTTAATGAGAGGAGGCTTAGAATATACTAGGTGAGATGACCCCCACCTACTTCTTGTCATCCTTTGTACTCCACATATTTTTCCATAATTAATTGAAAATGGATTTATTTTCAAATCATCCCAAATTTGTACCTTAGTCTCTTTCACACGTGTGACTGACTTGGAGAAAAAATGAATCCGCCTACCATATTTGGCCGAGACCCTACTAGACTAATTTCGTTATAAATACCTATACCTTTTGCTCTTTTAAAATTTTATAATTCTTGGGATACGTTCAAAGGTTGATGTTAGGAGATTAATACATGTTTGCTTACCTTCTTATGCTTCTAAGGGTGGATTTTTATGCTTCTGCAGGTGATCTGGTGTTGTTTTTGTTGAATAGGAGATCCTGTAGTTGTCTACATGATATCCTATAACTTCTCATGATGATTTTTGTGCGATAATATTTTTTTCTTTATTTCAAAATCTACTTATGTATATGTAGTAATTGGTGGTGTGCACCGATCTTCTTTGAGATTACTAGAGACTTGGGCTTGTATGGTTTTTGAAGGTTGCTACAAGACTCTTTAGTTTACGGTAGTAATCATAAAAACTATTGATGCTCATCATTTTATTTTTTTGAAATATCAAGTATCTCTGATACTTCAAGGAGGAGCTAGTGATGGTGATGAAAATACTTTTGGGCGTGGTTGTGATGGAAAAGACAAGGATTTTGTGTTGATGTGGATAAAAAATGATGAATTGTAGAGGAAAATTTGAAGGGTGAGGCATGTTGGTGGAATGACTGAGTGTTAGGATGACTCTAATTTTTCCTCTTGATTTTATGAATAGAAAATCCTTGGTTTGCAAATGTTTAGCAAAATTTGGGATGTCACTTAGCACTATAAGGCTCTCTTGTAGCAACTCATGGAGGTAGACATAAATGCATAAAAATGAGTTAAAAATGTTGAGATGATGTCATGGATAATGGATTATGACGGAAAATGTTGTAGGGGTGCTTTATAGTCCCTTTGAGGGTGCATGAGACTATCTCTTACGGAAAATGTTGAGGCTATTCTATCCAGGCAATCACGTTATATTTTTCTCTATGATACTTGCACATAAATGAAGGTATGATAAAACAATTTTCAACATGATTTTATCCATTTTTTTCTCCTTTCTTTTTTCTTTTTTTGAGGACCACTAGCTATCTGAAGGGGGTTCTCAGTTAGTAGGTCTTCCCTAAGTGCCTCATGGGAGGTTTTCCCTATCAATGTTTATTAATTTTTTTATTTTTCTTAGACTCACAAGATGCTTCACAAAGGTTCTTAGCTAATGCGTCTACCTCAAGTACCTAAGTGGATGCTTTCACTTGAGGCTTTTTTTTCTCTTTTTTTCTTTTCCTTTGTTATTTTTCTTTCTTATTTATTTTGGTTAGAGGATGAATGGATTGGGAGCTCTAATTATCTCAATCAAGTTTAGATCCTTTCTTATTGAATTAATAAATTCCTAACCATATGGTCATGACCTTTCCTTGAAAATATTTAAACCTAGAGTTGTACAAGAGGGCCCAACCACCCTCCTGGAAGTATGTAGTCTTGATATGCTCATCATTCCATATTTTTGTAGTTGAACAACTTCAATATGGAATAAGGCATACATCTTATATTCATTAAGTGCATTTAATTTTTGCAATATTTCTTCTTGTGACTTTGTGATATCTATGTTAAGTGCGGTTTCCATCCTAAATGTATTCTACTCAAACTCATAGATAACAAGGCTTTCTTTCCACACACTAGATCATAGGGGATGAAACCAATAATCATCTTATAGGTGGTGCGGTAGGAAGAGGTGGCCTCAAAATGTATCTCTACTAAATCCTTTTCATGTTGGCTACTTTCCATTCTATTAACGGTGCTCGAAATCTGTCAAAAAAGTGGTCATCCATAGTATGGATTCCTAATTGGACCACAAACAGTTTCGAGTAAGACCGCCGACCAGAAATATGACTAGTTTCCAATATTGCTAGGAAATTCCCTTGAACGTAATTGTTAACATAAGAGATTATACAAAGAATATTTGAAGAAAACAAGTCAACAATGTGAGGCACACAATTTAAATGTATATAAGACATTTTCATGGCAAGGAAATATGGAGTGAACCTCAAGGAGAAAAGTCATAGTATGTTTTCACTACTACAACACCCTCCAAAATTTTGGCCTCCATCCAAATTTCAAATCCTACTTCTACTTTGCATGTTTTCATCACAATCACTAAAATTTATTGCAAGTGGTTTCTCTAAGTGTCCTTATCCCATTCACAAGAAAATCAAAGTGTCATATTTTAGTATGTGGAGTGTCGCACAATGCACAAAAGCTAGTTTTGGTGGCATCCAAGGGTAACCTTTGTGTAAATGAGTTGGTCTTACCATGTAAACATGTATCACACTCATTTCCAAAGTTTCAAGCATTGTCGCACAAGTGTCGTAACATTCGTCGCAAAGTGTATCTTTGGTGTCGCACTTCTTGTAGGTTGTTGCAAAGTTGTTGAATTAAGGAAAGGATATTGTTCATGTGTTCTAAGTGTTCCATGTTGTGTCATCAAGTTATCTAAGGGTGTGATCATGTTTAGAGTCATTATTTCTCCTATCTTCTTTTCACTGATCTGATACTTAGTCAAATTGGCAAAAACTCCTCAATGAAGCCACTCAACCTCTTTCAACCTTCCTGAAATCCACAATGCATAGTCTCATCACTTTAAGAAACATCCTTGTCTCTTGGTCCTTCTCAATTTGCAGTTTCTACCTTTCAAAGCTATGCACTATGCAATTCCAATGCTCAAACCCAACTCCTGAACTCCAAAGCTGCTCAATATTTTCCTTCAGTGAGCCCTGAACTGCCCATTGCATTGTCTATGTCCTAAAGCCTTAACCTTGAGCTCCTGAACTACGTAATTTTATAATCACCTGGCCTCATTATCCTTCTAGCACTGCATACTAGGAAATCGTAGTGATGAAACTCTCAACTTGGCTCCTTGAATCCCTCAACTACGCAATCCTGAAGCCAATTCCATCCTAAATTTTGTATTATGTAGTGTCAAGTCACAGTCCTCACCTTTGACTACCTGAGTTGCATAATTACGCTATCCCTTGGCCTTTATCATAGCCAACCACCTAGTTTTAGCTCAAGAAATTGATCATCATGAACCATCATAGACTAGGGGTTTATCAAATTGATTTCGTCTTGCCACTAGTGAATTATAGATACAGGAACTCTATTATGTTATTACAATAAGATGAAGGATGTCGAGAAGGAGACCATGGTAGAAGACACCGCTGTAATTGAATATACAATTTGATCAATTAGAAAGAAGAAAAGGGACATTACTTCACAGAAACAATTCAAGATCTAATAACACTGAAGATCCTCATCTCTAATCCATATGGAGGTGGAAGAAGAAATCATGGTCACAAAGACACAATGCAAGAAATAGTAAATAATGTCTTTACAATACCATGTCATTATGTAGTCCATGTCATAACTGTCATTTCATGTCATGTCATGACTCGTCATGTTCCACATCAAGTTGTGGATTATGTAGATCCTTATCTGAAATATATTGTAAATTGGAGGTCAAAACGACATGTACAAAATGTAAAGATTCGTGTAAGAGTTGAAACGTCATAGGGAAGTCAACCACTTAGAAGGGTGTTCCAAGAGTCACAAGGGAGGTGAAGAATCACCCCATTTATTATATATACACACTAATCGTACAAGAAAGGGACTTTTCACCTTGACTTCTCCCATAAGGCATCAGAGAGACAATGTTAGTACTTTTGGGGAGAAAGTAGTGGCTCCTATGCTCCATTATTGGAGCAAGTGATGTTCATTGTATACATGCACTTTGGGACTTTTACTTAATATTTGAAGCGTAATGGCCAAGACATTTTTCACACATGTATTATCAATATTTGTAAGACTGTTTTGTAAATTTTTATGACTGTACTAATGTAGTTGAACTAATTTAGTTATTTTAGTGCTTATCACATTGAGAATGTGTTGTAATGTTTGTAATGCTCGTCATAATTTTGTGGACTATTATGTTAGATATCAAATGAATCTTTCTTGCATGTGTGTTTCTGCTAGAGTGGTACTATTACCTCTCTCTTAGAAGCTCACTTCCTCTTCCCTCCGTAGTAGAAGAAACTTGATTTACTTGCCACTGAACATTCACTAGGCACACATACTTTCTTCTCGAAGGCACATATGTGAGACTCTCTCTTGCTAACAACTAAAGCCAAGGAAATATTTAACTATATGGAAACTGGGCCACATTCCAAATGGGGCTCCTATACGAAATGATGTGAGGTCTAATTGGGACCACATATCAAGGAGCCCCTTCGAATTCTGGAAGGTCCGACACTCTCAACATTTCTGGCGCTATAAGGAGGGAAACCATATTTTTATGGCTGATAACTCCATCCACCCACAACATACTTGCTCTGGAAAAGGAAACAACACACCAACACCTCTCTGACTGATATTCCTGAAATAGGCAGATATTCTCAGCCTAACCCTCAGCAAACTTGACGAGTTTCTTATGAGCACACCAAGGAAATTCGACCCATAACCCATAATTTTCCAAAGGCTATTATATTGATTTCTGGAGCACATAATATTCCTTATATTTCGAAGAGTTAGCAGAATACTCACGAAATACAGAAAAACCATAGCAACATCCATCTTACAATGTGCGGGTATGGGGACAATGTTGTGCCTTTAGATGACACATTTCATGAGTTAGGTGGTCATGAAGAAGAGTAGGAGAATAGAGACGAGAACATGGCAGACTAAGGTCTAGATTAAATGACTTAGGGCCCACTTTCCCTTTTGGTATTTTACATAACATTCCAAGACACAAAGAAATGTTGTTAATGAAATATGGCCCTGACAAGGAGATCAAAGTGGAAGAATATTTGGATCACTTCTACCTACACCTATAGACGTTCAAAGTATGTCATGGTGATGTTTCATGTATACTCTTTCCTTGTACCTTAGATGTGTTCTAGGGCGATTTGGGCACATCACTCCTGACAATAAGATCAGTGTAAACAGGGTCTATCAAACCCTAATTCAACTACTACATTCCCTAGACATGCCACCTCATTGAGTGCTTTCATCCATGAGATTTTCCTAACTTCAAACCCTGTTGAAGTGCTTCCTTGGGTCACCAATTCACCCCTTGTCAGGGGTAAGTGCTCTGCAAAGCAGGTAGCCTATTGAAGGTTGTGTTGCAGAGGACCTAAGGCCATTCAACTCTGTGCTAGGTGAGAATCCTTGAAATGTTCATTGGATCCTGAGTATATTCCTCCTTTCTAGAGCCTTCTATAAGGAAACCATCTCTTATCCTATCAAGATGAGCTCGACTTAGGATATCCTTGGATCATCTAATCATATATCCTCTCATCCCTTTGAACATGGAAATAATCATCCAATTATGGAAAATCATTCAATGCCATATTAATGACAAAACCACTTGCATTCATCTATAAATTGGCCTCGCATCATAGAGCCAAAGGAGCTTGTATATTATAGAGAAATATTGTTGGTTTAGAGACTTGAAATCATTGTTAAAGAAATGTTATGCTACTGGATTGATGTTGCTATTGGTGTGATGAGGGCTTGGACTAAGCTGGATGAGTGACACAAGATCAAACCACATTGGGTGTAACTTCTCCTTCTATCAATAAATAAAGTTGTTTGTTCCTTTTCCAATACTTTTGTCTATATCTATGATGAATGTACGTTCAAATGCTGTCAATTCCATTTTTTTTAAATAAATAGGTCATATGCTTTGATTGTTGTCATCTTCTTTTTATGTTGGTAGGTACCAATTCAGCGAATTTAATTTGAGTGGGAGTGACAGGGGAAACTCAAAGGAGATCAAAGGAAGTGAAGGATCACAAATAGGTTATTTTATCTTATCTGTTTATTATAGGAAAATCTTAAACATATTTACTTCAGTTGTTCTAAGTGTAACTACCCACTTAGGAAAGATATACTTATCCATAAGTATATATTCCGTATAACAAATTGGCAACCATATTGGGGAACAACCACCATTCTGGTAGTTATCCCTTGTCTTAGAAGCACCAATAGACTTTGCATCAGTTAATTTACCTATATTCAATCATTTAAAAGCTTGTTTGGTCAAAATGTGTGTGTATTTGTGTGTTGATAGTGCTATTTGGCATCAACACACTATTGTTCTTGACACAATTCATTGTAGAGCAGCCTTAGCCTAGATACAGTGCTCTGGAACACACTGTCTCCCACTAAGGGATTTGTTGGTCCCTGTAAAGCCAAAAACCTATCTTTTCACTTGATTTTTTCCAAATTGTTACACATCTTGTTTGTTGAATGGTCAATGTTTCTCTGTGCTTGAAGTCCAAATTGAAATTTCTTTTCCATGCCCACTTTGGCTTTGTTTTTTCAATGTTTCTTTATGTTTTATTTATCATTGTCGAATCAATCCCAAAGATAGATTACATTGATTAGTTTTTACTTTTCTGAAAAAGAATTGTCATAGAGTCTTCATTTATTTGAAGAAGAAACTGTGGTAAAGTCTCGTTTCTTGTGAAAAGAATTGATTGATCATTTTTGCATTTAGATTCTTTATGTTCATGTAAACATTAATGTAATGAAAAGAAAAACATGCATAATTCATTTATAAATTTGTGTGTGCTTGTAGGAATGGTATAGGGAAAGTTGGATTAGATGTGCTATATGGTCTTTGTTTAAATATTCTGATTGCTCTATCCCTTTTAGTTATGGTCTTCTTTGTTTAAATCAAATGAAAAGAATGTTTCATATCTTAATGGCATTCTAGAAGTTTTAGAAACATCATGCAGTGAACCTGAAAGGAAAACTTTTAAACAAGATCAACTAAAATTTATCTCAATTAACCTAAGGGAGCATTGTAACTTAACACATAACATTTATAGGTCTAGGCTAGAGATGTGTTTCAGCATCATTAAACATAGAATTTTTCGCTAATGATCTACGATACATTCTAAGTGTGATACCTCATTCCACGTACATAGTATATCATAGCTCATCCACGTACTTTTGGGTATATCGTACGGTGTTATAGTACGAAAAGTATAAGGGAATGCTCTCACTGTGTGGTTTCGAATTAGACAGCGCTAACACGGATTGGGGCTCTAGGTACTTTTGGGTATATTTGGGAGGAGTGCATTAGGTTTCTATCCATCCATAGGTAACTGGTTTGACTGCTTTGTATACTGTGATACATCAAAAACAACATTCGGGGAGATTACTTGCATGTATATTAAGTCCTTGGCTCGTCCGAGGTAGTATATTGCAGTTCCCAGTTACTTGGAAATTATTTTGCCTAGATTATCCTCTTTTTGTTTTTTTTATAATAAAATAAATCAGCAATTGAAGAAGAAAATCAACCTTTACCCCATTGTTCACGTAGGACAATGAGTAAACAACCTTTAGTGCTTGAAGATACACCTAGTCGGTGAAAACGGTCTCACTTAACTGAGTCTAGTACATCACAAACTTCTGATTCTTCATCTGATTTACCATAGTCACCTATACCGGTATGTACTGCGATTCCAGTTACTCCTACATTTACTATTTTATCTGCTACTGAAGTGGAACCCTTACAATTACCTCAGGACACTGAAAGTGAACCTAGTGAAATGGTAGTTGAAGTTGTCCAACAAGAAGTTGATCCTCAACCCAAAGTTTTTCAACAAAAAATTAATTCTGAACTTGAATTTTTTTAATAGGAAGTTGATCTCGAACCTATCATATTTCAATAAGAAATTACTTCTGAACCAAAATTTGTTCAGGAAATTCATCCTGAACCCGTTCTTATTCTACTAGAACATTTCGATCCCGAAGTTGAATAACCAGAAGTTGTTCCCGTACCAGAAGATGATTGAGCAGTTTATCCTTAGAGATCTGTAATTATTGAGACTTCTCCTTTACCGCAGAGTTAAACACCGGAAATTTATTACAAACCTGATGATGAAATCCTTCCACTCTGTTTGACTACTATTGAAGAGGAATTTGAAGAAGGCACTTCACCTAGAACTCCAACTCGTTTTGGACCAGGGCTTTATCTTTATCCTTATTTTCCTCAGTTAACTTATACTACTCCTCTTCATTGTGTTTACTTTCAAACTCCCATAGATTCATTAGGACATTTATTAGGTCATTTGACTATGGCTGAAACAACATCCCAGATTGTATCATCTGTTACAGCTGCGATAGAATCTATTGTCATTACATCTTCGATGTTTATTGCAACACTTGAGTCACATATGTATGGTCTTCCTTCCATCCCACTAGGTTACCAATCATTATCTGGAACTCACTCCAGTGTTTCTTCTAGTCCATGGTATTCACCCATGTTGTCCACATGAATTTTACCTGGTTATTCACTTATGGATACTGAACAGTTTGATCCATCAAGTCAATATCAAGCTGGTCCATCTAGTTACCATCCAATGTATCCACTTAACACTAGATCACCTCCATATGGAGAACAATATGCCCAATCTGTTTATTCTCCATACTTTGGAGGGCCACCGTATGACAGTATACCATCATCTTTAGGTCCAACTTATTCTGGAATGATTGTTTGTCAATGGCAACTTACAATGCATGTTCAACCAAGGCTTGTGTATTCATCACAACCAATACAACCTATTTCATCCATACCTACTATTCTTGTCGTTACGACTTTACCACATTCGCAAGCTCAATTGATTGTATCTCAACCTTTGCAAGCTGATCCTTCAACCTCTTACCCTCAAGTTTCAGGTCTACAGACTCAGGCTTCTCAGGCCATTTTACAACAACTATTGTGTCTGAAATCAAACAACCTCAAGCTAGTTTATTATTAACTAGGTCGACTCAGACTTATACAAGTCCAATTTATCCACAAGCTGGTCAAACTTATACTGGTTGGAAACAACCATTGTATCAACAACCGTAGCAGCCACATTACCAACACCAACAATTCCAATAGTACCAAACTTATCCTGGACTTGCTCAACAATCCTATGTTGGGTTTTGTCAGCAGCAAGCTTACCTAGGTTCTAATCAACAAGCCTATGCTAGTTTTGGTCAACAAAAAATTTATCTTGGTTCCCAACAACATCCTTATACTGGATATTCTCAACAAACCTACTCGTACCAAGTTTACCATTAGTAGATTCCTTATGTTGGCATGCAAAGGCCTATTGCCCAGGCAATTCCATCTTACCCTGGTTACGCTCAACCCAACCTAAGCTGATAGTTTCCTTTTGTCGCAACACTTGAATTACCAGATTTAAATCAGATGACCAATGATCCCATTATTTATTCATCTTGGTGAGCAGTGATTCCACCCAAATTTCCATCTGATATTCCTAAGTTTAATGGAAACCTTGGAGAATATCTATCCAATCACATTATGACTTTTCATTTATGGTGTTCATCCAACTACCTGAATGATGATTCAGTAAGACTACGTCTTTTCCAGTGAACACACATTGGTCCAGCTGCAAAGTGGTATATTGAATTACCACAATATTCATTTGACAACTTTACAGCCTTAACCACTACATTTTTAACCCATTTCTAGTTAACCATCAGATATGAAACTAGAACGGAACTATTGAAAAACTTTAAACATATCACTACTACTCACATTTCTAATCATATTCCTGAGTGGCGTCGTCGTCATCGAATGGTAAAAAATTTTGTTCTTGATCAGATTTTACCTGAGTGGTTTATTAAATCCTTGTTGTCATCTATAACAGAGGATGTGGCTAAAGGAGGAGTTGTTACTAAAGAGGAAGTACTTGTTCGTTCCAAATACTTAGACTTGATTTACACTAAGTCTGGCATGCTCTATGATAAGATTCCAAATGCACCTAGACAAACTTTTACTATTCCACCACCTCCATCCAGTAATGACTCTCATGCTGGAAACAGTGTGATAGGTTCTTCAAGCACTCAAACAGCAAGCAGACCATCTAGTAAAAGACTTGCTATTTAAAATAAAACCTCTAATACCCTTGATAATACACTTTCTTCATAAACAAATGTCATGTCATATGACAAAGGTAAAAATGAAAAGAAACCTGGAAACAAGAAAAAGGGGAAAACCGAAAAGAAGCAAAATTATCCCTCTCAAGATAAATCATCTAATTCCTCTTCTTCAACTAGGAAACCTCATTACCCATGTTTAATTTGTAATGAGGAGCACATTACGTGATACTTTCATGACTGATCTAAAGTCTCAAAACTTCTTAAGATTTCTAGTACATACGCTGTGTTGACAAACACTTTTCCAAATGCAGGGACTCATTTGGTTGGTAGAGATCATGCTTCCACTTTACAAATGCTTATGCTATCCGCCACTAAGCCTAAGACTGATGTTTTGGTGACTACAGGAAGTAAATATTATGGTAATCCATTGTTTTCATCGAATAACCAGGCTATAAATCAACCCATTGCACCAGATTTAACAATAAAACCACCTAAGGGAATTGTTCATAAATCTACATTCAATGCTCGAGCTTCAGCAGCACAAAATTATAACATAGTATAAGTTTTGGCTCAGTCACCTTCTGCTATGTCAATGCTTGAGGTGCTTCAAAATTGTCCCTCCCAAAAGCACGCTTTATTGTCAAAAAATGGTGGAATTGATCCAATAGATTCCAATCTTGTAGTTTTTAACCATGCCAGTTATATGCCACAATTACTAGTGCAATTAGAATTCTTGATCCAAGTAAATCCTTTGAATCACCTCATTCACCAAACCATTATTGATGAAGGTGCATCTACTTGTATCATGTCAATGAATTGCTGGAAAAAACTTGGTTCAACACCTTTGTCACGATCACCTATAACGTTAAAAGCTTTTGACAGATGAACTTATACACCTTGTGGAATTTTAAGAAACCTACAAATAGAACTAGGGGGAAAGTTGTAACTGTTGAAGTTGAGGTCATTGACAAACCCCTTGACTACAATATTTTACTAGGTAGACCATGGGTTTATGCTATGGCTATTGTGGTTTCGACATACTTTCACATGATCACTTTCCCTCATAAGGGTGGAATTAAAGTAATTGATCAACTTGCCTTCTTTGCCTCTAGTTCATAGGAAAATGGAAACATTCATTAGTTCATGGACCTCCGCTATCTCTTCAGAACATTGGAGTAGGTCTCTTCAAATATTCTTC
The DNA here is from genome assembly GCA_031772625.1 of Pinus tabuliformis. Taxonomy (NCBI): domain Eukaryota; kingdom Viridiplantae; phylum Streptophyta; class Pinopsida; order Pinales; family Pinaceae; genus Pinus; species Pinus tabuliformis. The sequence continues at coordinate 1,158,989,194 of CM062817.1, read as the reverse complement.
CCTAATGGGAACCTTTTCACTAGCATCACCATCGGAAATGGCGGAAGTTGCAAAATTTGAGACCTGTAACATGATATCTTCCACTTCATCTAACTCATGGAAGATTTCCAATAATTCTAAAGTTGATATGCATAATGAAACCATTCCGCTAAGCCCAACTTAGCTTGCATAGAAATCAATCTTTTTGGCATGTGCAGAAAATCCAAATCCATCATCACCGATTGTATGGGTTGATTATTCGTTAGAATATGGTACTTCCTTTGATCCTTTTTCACGTACATTTTCTACTGATGAAGGAATCATCCAATCAATGATGATAGAAGAAGAACCATGGGCAGATTATCATCATCGATGCCATCTTCCAAATCACATAGAAGATATTCGAAATGAATTAAATCACCCTTCAATCATTGATTTACTTTTGAATTCTCTATTTATAGATAGTCGATTTTGAACGAAACTTGTCGAATATCCAAGAAACCATTTCTATCGATATTTCGACCAAACTTGGAATTGTAGAAAACATCCATGTTGGCAAATCTTATTCTCCATCAGAACTTGAAACTTACCATGCTCTTTCACCATGCTCCTTCTTGTGAATTCTATGATATATTTGCTTTGTCATATGAGGAAATTCCAGGTATTAATTCTAGTATAGTTGAACATGAGATTAAAATGTATCCTGATGTCAAGCAAGTATGATAGTGCCTCCGTCTTATTCATCTGAACAAGGTTACTGCCATAAAAGAAGAAGTTGAAAAACTTTTGCATGTTGGTTTCACTCACAACATTTGACAGCCATCTTTTTAGAGTGTCGACACTACGAAATTCAACTCAATCCACATAAATGTTTGTTTTGTGTTGGTTCTGGTCACTTCCATGGTTTCGTAGTGTCCAAAGAAAGAATTTGTCTCAACCCCTTGAAGGTTAAGGAAATTCTTAATCTGCCTCCACCTTCTAACATAATTCAGTTACAGAGACTCCAAGGGAAGGCTAACCTTCTAAGGAGATTCATTCCCAACTATTTTGAAACGGCTAAAGGATTTACTCGTCTTTTGAAAAAGGGAAATCCATTCCATTGGGACCAAGTTAGCTTCCTTTGATGCTCTAAATGATACCCTGATCCGAGCTTCATTAATGTATTCCCCTAATTATCAGAACAATTATTTCTTGTTTCTCACTGCTGCAGATACAACCACTGTTATGGTTTTAGTCCAAGAATAATATGGAATTGAACATCCGATCTATTATTTGAGTCATAATCTCAATGATACGGAAGCTAAGTATTATTACATGGAGAAGCTAGCTTTGGCTTCCATTCAAGCTTACAGATATTTCACCATTATATCCTGCTCTTAAGGACCACTGTCATTTTGGATTGCAACCCTGTGACATACATCTTGTCACGTCAATTGCTGGGGGGGAATATTCCAAATGGATCATCATTTTGGAGGAATTTTGTTTGGAATTCTTCAAATCCATGTCAAAGAAATCTCTAGTTTTTGTTGAGCTTCTTTGCGACCATCCCTCTACTGCCATTGACTCAACAATGGAACCATCAATTCTGGATGAGTCTCTGTTTCTGATCTCGTCATATGACCCTCGGTGTGGAGATATACTAATCTATATCCAAACTCAAACTTTCCAGTCTGATACCTCTCACTTGCAACAATGATGCATTCGATATCAATCAAAGGATTATCAGATCATTGGCAACAGTCGTTATGTCGCAGTATCGATATGATTTTTCGTAGGTGCCTCATACATGAGGAAGCTAAAAATGTTCTAAATGATTTCCATTCTAGTGCTTGTGGTGGACATTTATCTGGTTATGTTACCACACATAAAATTCTCCATGTTGGTTACTTCTGGCCTACCATATTTAACGATTGTGTTACTGCTAACAGAAGTTGTCATGCATGCCATATTTTTAACCATAAGACTCGATTACCACTTGCACCACTGCATCCTATCATCCCTGTTGGAACATTTACAAAATAGGGGATTCATTTCATGACATGTAACCCTCACTTGGCTGGGGGGCATGGGTATATTACTGTCATCATTGATTATTTTATGAAATGAGTTGAGGCGATGCCTACATTAAACAACAGTGATGAGACAGCTGCATTTTTTTCTTCAACCACGTGGTTTGCACGGTTTGGTGTACCACAAGCTATAGTTACAGATCATGGTTCACATTTTCTCAATCACATGATGATTAAATTAATTACCAAGTTAGGACTCTCACATGATGGTTGTACTCCTTATTATCCACGGGCTAATGGACAAGTTGAATCCATCAACAAAGACCTTAAGCGAATGCTTCAACAAATTATAGGAGTTCACAAACGAAATTGACATTTGATCCCATACTCAGCTTTGTGGGCTTACCGAACCTCGGTAAGAAACAAAATTGGATTCACACCTTTCCAATTGGTGTATGGTCTTGAGGCAATCTTTCCAATAAAATGTGAGATTTCATCACTAAAACTCGCAATTGACTTGTTGCCTAACACTTATGATGAGGAAGCATGTTTATTAGAACTCATCCATCTAGATGAAACACGTCATGAAGCCACATTGACCAACGAAGCACATAAGAATCGAATTAAGGCGTAATATGACTGCAATGTCAAGCCTCACATATTCTCAGAAAGAGACTTTGTCTTGCTTTATGATCAGGAAGGGAATAAATTAGGAACACAAAAATTTGAACCACTATGGATGGTCCCCTACATTGTCAAGCGTGTTTTGGCAAAAGGTGCTTAGGAGTTGGTTGATTATGATGGAATTCCATTGTTGAAGCCCCAAAATGGGATGCATCTTAAATGTTATTATGCTTGATTATGCATAGTAAAAACACTGTATATATGCTTTGATTGCGTGTGTGTGTCACAATGTGACTTTTAGATTTTTTATGTGGTCAGTAATTTGCTTTAGATTTGTTGTAGATGTCGGAATATTTGGAACCATTTTTTGGTTCTATCGATGGTTCTAGTCATAGTATGTAGAACCTATCCTCTGTAGCATGGGCCATATTCACTCCAAGTAGCAAGTTTGTGAGTTTTCAAGGGATTTGTATTGGTCATTATATGAAAAATATCGATGAGTATAGTACATTGATCGAACTCCTCTCTGATGCAATTTCACTTGCCATTTGCTGAATCATGATTAGGCTAGACTCACAACTTGTCATACTACAACTTACGAATGTTTATACCATCCGAAATCCAACTACTCATCATATATTTCTTCGAGTTCATCTCTTGGAAAGACATTTTGATTACATTCAATATCAACACATTTCCAGGAACTATAACACATTGACTGATTCTTTAGCGAATTACCTGTTAAACAAACATTTACGACATATGTAAAGAGAAAATTTTCAATTCACATCAATAGTTGAATAGGATTATAGATAACCATACGAAAACACTAAAAGTAAAATAGGTAGATGTTTAAAGTTTTAACAAAAATTTGTGTCCAAGACATGTTGGTCATCTGACCTCCAAACCTCAAAATGCATACAGTAAATCATCCTAAATAGATCTAATGATGCTCATGATAACAGGTCACTGCTTGAGCTATCATGCACAATAGCCTCATCCAACAGATAGGTAAACTAATAGTATGGAGATATATTCTCATCGGTAACTCCTTGATCTGGACATCCAGTATACTGAGGGTTAACCCCTCTATATGATGTTGCAACTCTGCCAGTATCTCTATCAAATCTAAATCCCAAAGAATTGATCTTCCAAAATTTCTCCCCATTAGTTCACCCTCCTCTTGTTAATGACACATTGGTCAAACAATGCCAACATTTGTATACATGAGAACATTTTTAGTCTAGTCTTGGAAACATCAAAAAACACAAAAACATGTAAAAAATCAAAAAATCAAAAATACATGGTCAAAATAATTTACCTGTAGCACCCCATTGAGCACCCACTGGTAATCTCAAATCTGGATCTCCACGGAAATCCATCCCTGCATATGGATACTCCTCTATGACAATATGTTGTCGACATAGCCAACTGAAGAATGCGGTAGAAAATGAGATTCATGACTGATCAACATGTCTAGCCATCAATTCTACCATTCTTTGCATCCGTGGATCTCTAGGACCGGCTAAACTCAGTGTCACATGCTGAGGTTGCATCAATGGAATTCTCTCCAAAGTAAAAGAAATCAAGATCAATCCATAGCTGAAATTTTTTGGCTTATCTCTTTTTAGTTTAGTCAGCTACTCTTTCATCAAAGAGAGTACTTCCTCACACCAGTTGAACATAGTTGGCTTGAGACACTCGAGAGCATACTACATGTATGATCTATTCGTGACATGCAGTGTCATGCTACCTGACAACTTTGTGATAGTAAAGAGGATTGTTCACAAGGGTAAATCACAAACATCCCTTATGTTTATTTTTCCATCTTCAATAGGATGTGTATTTTTGACCGATAAAATTGTTGAATGTATTCCCTCACTGATTCACCCCGATCGGTAGAACTTGAAAGAGAAATGGGGGCACCACGTCTCGAAAATCCAATGAGAAGGTAAATATCATCGATCAATATAGGAAGCACTTTGTCCCCTATGTGGAAAACCTCTTACGCTGGATCCCATGAATGAACCAAGAACTGCAATAGTTCTAATTGTTTCCTCCTCCCGGATAGCTTGAAATATTTGAGTAACCCACAATGCTGAGGGCCTCAACACTACTAGGATCATTTATGGCAACCATATCCTATTCTTCATCTATGCCATGTGATAGCCATTCTGATCTGATCAAAAGTCTGAAATCACACCATAGGCTTAGTTAGGATTTGTTTCATGCAAAAAGATGAAGAAATTTTGGGTAGAAATGATGAATCAAATTTCTAAATTACGCCCAATGATGAGCCTAGGTATTGCAGCAAGAATGCTACAACTCCCAAGGCTACCAGCTTTGCTTATCAACCTGGGGTTCATACAAACTTGGAGGTGATAGTGCTATATGCACAAGTAGAAGTGAATGTACTGCTTGTTGTCACTGCTCATCTGGAAAGAGACCCCAGGGGTTCCAATCCGAGCTTCTATAGGGTCATAAGAAGCTTGATTTTGATGGAAGAGGAGAAAATTTACTCTAAGGGGGAGCTACTCTATTGTAGTAATGAACAGAACAACTTGTAACGCTAGCTCACAACAGACCCCAGCTAACCAATTAAACAATTATGCTAAACAGAATTACTAGAACAACACTAATCTAATGCTAATTACCTAAGTTACAGAAGTAAAAGCATCAAAAATAGACTAAGGGCTAAGCAAAGGAATTTAAGCTAAGTTTGTGTTTAAGCGGAAGAGCACTCGGAGGACGAAATTGACAAAAGAAGGATGTGAGGGAGCAACAACACATGAGAACCATTGGATCAGGTGGGTGAAAGGTAAATGAACAGCTGAGATCGGATCACCGAAGGCTTAGGTGAATAGGTGAACAAATAGGGTAACGAAGTAGATGAACAAATGAGATTATATCGCGGAGGCTAATTCAAAATATGGATGGATAGAACCAATTGGCAAATGGACGACAGAGATTAGAGCGCGGGAAAAAGAAACCTGTGCAAATGGTAGAAAGTTTGTGAAGGTGGTAAGTTGTATTTTGCGTGCCTTCAAAACCATGAGCTGTATTTTGAAATTTCACGTGATTAGCCTCCTCGGGTGACACGTAGCATGGAGAAACCACTTTTCTTACATGCTCTGGAGCGGATAACGCTCAGACAGAAATCCATGTGATATGGATCGACAGCTGTTGGATCAGTAGGGGATGATCAACGGTGGAGATTGGCCAACTTGGCTGGGGATCGGGTGAAGCAATAGCAGTCAGATCAGGAGATAGATCGATGGTGGAGATTGGAGCACCTAACGGAATGTGCTGAAATGATGGAGTAGGTTTACAAGGTGGTAAGCTGTTTATCGCGTGCCCTCAAAGCTGTAAGTAGTTTTCCGAAATTTTACATGATTAGCCACCCTGGGCGACATGTAGCACAAGGAAACTGCTCTTATCTCATGCCTTCAGGTGGATAATGACTGAACAAAAATCCACGTGATATGGCGCAATAGCCATCGAATCTATCTAGGCAGATAAATAGTGGAGACTTGACTGAGATGGTTGGAAAGTGGGTGCGTGGTAGCTATCGGATTTGACAAGGCAGATCGATGGTTGGGATTTAAAGTACACAAAGTCAAACACTAAAAGTTAATTTGGGTGGTGATTGGTTAGTTTTGCTTGTGAAAGGTGATCTACCGGTAAAAGCCGTTTAAACATGAGTTATCAACTTCCACTAAGTATTTCGTGTTGAAGGAGAATGAAATGGGAATGTGAGGGAGATCAAATGATAGGAAGAGAGTGAAGGAAAAAGTGACCATGAAATGAATGAATGACCATGAAATGAACCAAGAAACAATGTAATGACCCAGTGACTATGTTAAACGAAAAACTTCATGCAAAACTGAAACTCTATGTTTTTGGGGTTGATCTAGGGTTTCATCCTCACGTCATGGTCCCAGATGGAGGAGGTGAGGCAGAGACACCTATGGACAACCTTATGGATCTTTTCTCTACTAACCTACTAACTGAATGAAATCATAAATGATCTACTCTGCACTACTGTAATGAGACTACAACTATTTAAGCAAATGAATAATTAAACAATAAACCTATTGAATGGAAATGAACTACTTAAGCAAATGAACAAAAAATAGGAAACTATGCCACTTAACAATACAATAAAGAGGAGCTTCGACTGCTAGGGTCGGGCCCTAACCCAAGAGCTTCAGCCCTCTGAGTTAACTCAATGCTAGCCTAAAACAAAACTAATCTTCATTATAAATAAAAAAATGTTACAAGACTTGCATCTTGAAAACAAAGTATAACTCTTGCTAACTCTTGGTAACTCTTCATAACTAACTAACTAAAAAAGTTGAGGTCTTAAGCCTCTCTACTTATACATTTGAAGTATCCAATGACTTCCTTAAAAATTTTGGAGGCACAGCTCCCAATTCAATAATAAACTCGTGCTTTCGCTTTCACTAGCTCAATTGCCTTCTACTAGGGAGTCTTGGCTCCCAACTCAAGATAAACTCGTACTTTCACTTGCTTGGTTTCCTTCTAGAACACCTGATTTGGTTGTTTGCACCTTCACTTGCTTGGCTATTTGTACTTTCAGCTGATGGAGGGATATTTTAATGGAGGGGCAGTAAATGAGGAGGATTTACCTCCTGTAATTCCTCTCCCTTGTCCCATTCGAGTTTTTACCAAGGTCTTTACCATTGTTCCTTGCTTTTATATTTTATCCCGACATTTTCCTTGCTTTTATCCTTTATTCTTGCATTACATGCACATTAGACCACAAAGCAAAATATCCAACTCAACTCATCTCATAAACAAAATATAATCAAAAGTATGCAATAATTTGTGAGAATAGATGGTTTGACTAAGCTAGGAGGTGAATTGAGGTCAATTAAGGTCCATATAATTACTCAATCATGAGGCTCAACATCACCCCACTACTGGAAGTGTTGCTCATCCTATGAGAGACTTAGTGGCTTTGGTAGCCTCTCTGACATCTCATGCTTCTATTGTGGTCTCTACTTCTTGTTTATGGAAGCTTGCTTTCCTTTCTACTTCTTCCCACTGATATTCTCTGGTCTTCAAGCTATGTGGCAGTGTTTTCCGTGTCCTAATGCAGGCATCTATATTATCATTTCTTGGCAGCCTAATCAAGTCCTCAAATTGTGAAATTTCTTTCCCTTGAGTAGCAAGCTATCGAGGTGCCAGCTGAGGATTATTTACAATCATATTATGGGTGCTCATTAGGGCCATGGTATTTGATTTTTCAGCTCCTTCTCTGTCCTTGAAGCCACTTAGCTCTTTTGTTTCCTTCTGCTCATTTTTTTTTTCAATGTCTTCTTCCTCTTTTGTTTTAGCATCATGTTCCTTTCTATTAGTGTCTTCTTCATCATGTCCTTCTGTATTAGTTTCTTCCTTATCCACCTCATCCCTATCTAGCTATGTATCTTATTCTTCTTGTTTTGCCTCCTCCTCACTGACAGAAGGACTAACAACATAGATGAAGGTTCTGAGGTCATCTTCTACTAGTAAGTCATTGAAGATTGTCCATGTTATAGGGATCCTGGGGTTTAGGAGGGCATCCTCAATGAGGATTCTGATCAGCCCATGGTGAGAAAACGGTTGGGAATTTCCTTTCTTCACTTTGCTGCAGGAGTCCATGAGTGATTGCATCAGAAAATAGGGTAAGCTGAATCTTTGGTGAACTGGTGTTTCTACCCCAAATATTAGTTCTTCAAGAATTATAAAATGGTAGCCATAAACAATATTGTATCTACCCTCACATGAGATATACTTGATGAGCATCTTACTTGTGAGGCTTGAAGAAGAAATGAGAAAATTCTTGAGAAAACAGAGTTTCCTATGTATGTAATCCACTATCCTTTTTTTAAGAGGAAACTGGCCACTTTTTTACTTAAAAATCAACTACCTGTTAACCTTTACAAATTTTGATCAAATGATGCACATGAGTGCATGAACAAGATACTTACCTGTGGCCTTAATGCCACTCTGTAGTTGTCAAAGATCAGAGGTGCTATTGATGGTCATTCTTCTTCCTCCTCTGTTATCTGTTGATAGCTTCTTGAATGCAGATCTGATGCTGCTACTACTATTGTGTGGTCATCTTTCTTCCTCTTTTGTTGTTTGTTGATGGTGTCTATGACTACAAATCTGATGTTGCTGAATGGATAGAGGGAGTAGGCATGTGTGTGAAGGTAGGGATGATGGTAATGGATGAGGTGAGGGGTCCCTATAGAAAACACAATTTTCACGTGAATTGGAGCAATGAAGTGATAAACAATGGAATTTATGGAGGGATGCATGGTAAGGAGTGGAGGAGATGAACATATGTGAGGTAGGGCCCCCTTTGGATCTTCTCTTTTCTCCTTGATTTTATTTCTCATCCTCCTTCAAATAACAATTATGCTTTTTCTTTCCTTTTTCTCTTATTATATCTATCTATCTATCTATATATATATATATATATATATATATATATATATATATATATATATATATATATATATATATATATATATTTATTTATTTATTTATTTATTTATTTATTTATTTATTTATTTATTTATATTTATATATATATAGATAACACCTAGGCTGCCTTAAAGAGGTTTTCACCCTAGATATTTGCCTTGGGCGCCTCAAGGAAGGTTTTCACCTAGGGATCTTCTTTTTCTTTCCATTTTTCTCATCCTTGTGTTGCATCATGGAGGTTTTCAACACAAAGATGGGACTCGGGTGCTTTATGGAGGTTTTCACCTGAATCCTTATTCTTTTTTTTCTTTTTCAATGACCTGATGAGGGAGGAGATGAAACTTGCTCCACCATCATCACTGTCGTATTGATAGTGTCAATGAACTCTTGTTTAGATAAAGGCCTCTTGTACATTTTTACTCTATGTCGATTAACTAGTAAAGGAATGGCTTCTTCATCTATCGTTTTGATTTGCACTGAACCATTGCCATGGCATCTCTCAACCACATAAGGTCCGAGCCATCCTTGTCCTTAGCTTGCCCTTCAAGTCTTTATACCTGGACACATATAAAAATGCCCAATCTCCTTCTCAAAATTGTTTCGCTTTAATGTGCTTGTCATGCCAGATTTTCCTCTAAAGCTGAACTATATCTGTATGGAGGAGGGCCTACATTTTGAATTCATCTAAGCCATTCAAATGGAACAATCTTACTTTCTGTGCATGATTGAGATCTAGATCCAGTTGGGCTACCATCCTTAATGTATTATATTCAAATTCAATGGATAGAAAATCCTTCTTCCCATACACCAATTCATAGGGTGTAAATCAAGTGGTTTTCTTCCATTTTGTATTATAGGCTCAGGTGGCCTCAACTAGTCTTTCTGCCCAGTCCTTTCTATTGTTGCTCACTACCTTGCTTAGGATGTTCTCCATTGCTCTTTTGGTCACCTCCACTTGTCCATTAGCTTGTGGATGACAAGGAGTGGAGGTCCTATGCTCGATTTTGTGATGCTTGAGTAGTTCTTCAATCATGTTGGAGGTAAACTAGCTACCTTGGTTTGTGACTAGCTTTCTACGGTACCCAAATTTATTCTCCCTTAGGAACTTAGCCACCCTTTCTTATGTTTCCACCTTAATTTACTTGGTTTCAACCCACTTATTCAAGTAATCAACGCACACAATAATGTGTTGTTTTTTCTTTGAAGGAGAATTGATAGGCCTAACGAATTCCATGCCCCACTAGTCAAATGGCTCAAAATTCACTTGAGGTTGTAGGTGAATTTCATCTCTTCGTGTATGTTTTCTAATCCTCTGGCACCGATCACACTAACTAATTTACTTCCTCACATCCTAATGAAGAGTAGGCCAATAATATCCTACTTGCAACACTTTCAATGCTTTCCTCTTTGTTGCAAAGTGACCTCCACAAGGCCTATCATAACAGGTCAAAATGATGTCAAAGGCTTCCTCTTCCCTTACACATCTTCTCAAGATTTGATCTGGGCCAAGTTTGAATAGATTGCCCCCAATCCAAGTGAAGGGGGCACTTTTCCTTATTATCTTGCTCTTTTCTCTGGAGGGCAGGTTTGGTGGGAACTATGCTGATACCAAATAGTTTGATATATCAGAAAACCATGGGGAGAGCACTAAAATAGCAAAAAAAATCTCATCTCGTAACTGATCATCCACCATTCCTTCTTCACCTATAGGAAGATTCATCCTAGATAGAAAGTCAGCAACAACATTCACCTTACCAGGCTTATCAACAATAGTTAGATCAAACTGCTGCAATAAAAGTAACCATCTTATGATTCTAGCATTTACATCTGGTTTGTTCATTAAATATTTAATTACATCATGATCAATATGCACAAATTTCTGATAGCCTATAACGTAATGCCTAAACTTTTTCAATGAGTGCACAACAACCAAGAGTTCTTTTATGGTCACAATATAATTTAACTCAGCCTTTGACAAGTTTTTACTGGTAAAAAAGATGGCATAAGGCAATTTCTCCTCTACCTAACCTAAGGCTATTCATATGGCTTTATGTGAGGCATCAACATCGATATCAAAAGGGAGGGCCTAGTTTGATCCTATAAGGATTGGTGCAGTGGTTAATTTACCCTTTAGAATGTCTAGGGCCTCTTGATAGCTCTTTGACCATATAAATTCAGAATCTTTGGCCAATAATCCAAACAAAGGAGAGCTTAACTTGTTGAAGTTCTTTATGAACCTTCTATACTACCCACCTAACCCCAAGAAACACCTGACATCTCTCAGCTTTTGTGGAGGTGGGACCCTTTGGACGCTTGCTATTTTGTTTGGGTCCACCTGTAGTCCTTGTTGAGATATGGAATGACCTAGCACATTCCCTACAGTCATTAAGAATTCACACTTTTCTAAACTGAGAGACAAGTTCATTTCAACGAATTTGCAAAATAATTTTCCTAGGTTAGTCAAGGCTTCTTCGAAATCACAGCCATAAGGTGTAAAATCATCCATATATATTTCCATATCATCTTTCACTATTTCAGCGAAAATACTCAATACTGCTCTCAAGAAAGTGGTAGGAGCATTGCATAAGCCAAAAGGAAGGACCCTATAGGCAAAAGTACCCCAAGGATAGGTGAATGTGGTTTTATCCTGGTCTTCTGGGCAGGTTTGGATTTGGTTGTACCCAGTGAATCCATCTAGGAAAGAAAAGAACTTCTTCCCTCCCAGGCCATCTAGCACTTAGTCAATGAAGGGTAGGGGAAAATGATACCTCTTTGTAGCTTTGTTCAACACCCTATAATCGACACAAATCCTCCAATTACCATTCTTCTTGGGAACTAACACTAAAGGAGAGACCCACTCATTGTCAGAGATAGGGTAAATGAACCCTGCATCTAACAGTTTCTGCAGTTATTCTTTGACGTGTCTTTAAGGGTTGGATTCATTCTCCTTTGTGGTTTCCTAACTGGATTGCAACCTTCCTTGATGTATATGTGGTGAGTACACACTGAAGGGTGTACTCCCTTCATTTCCTTATAGCTCCAAGCGAAGGCTTCTAGGTTCTATTTCAACAATTTGCATAGATGTTCCTCTTCTAAAGTAGAAAGGGATGGATTAATCTTCAAGGTTTTATCTGGGAAAAGTTCTATGGTTTTGACTTGGAGTGGGTTGGAATCGACCAAGCATAAGTTAATTTGATGATTTTTCAGTGTTTCGTTTACTTCTTCTTTTAAGGGTAATGAACTAGGAGTTGTATTTGAAACATGTGTTCAAGTAAGTCATCCTCCTCTTTTTGTCCTCCTCCTATGATTTCTTCCATAGCATAAATTTGGGAAAAATAAATCTCATCTTCTTCCGCCTCCTCCAACCATAAAGGTAAATCAAGCTCTAGAGATGGTTGAGTAGGATGGTATAAGAATAACTGTTTGAACATATGCCCATTCTTGATGGTCATATTCCCATCTATGTAGCTAATGTAGGCATCAAATGTGGCCGACCATGGCTTCCCAAGAATGAGAGGGTAACCAATAAGATTAGCCTTAGGATAGAGAACTAGGAAATATGAAGGGTACTCCCAGGAATCAATTGAGACCATCACATCCTCCATAATTCCCTCAGGGGTGACTGTGGAATGGTCTGCAAGCTGCATCATTGTTGTGGTCTTCCTTAATGACCCTTGGAGGTTAAGCTTGAGCATGGTGTCCTTGGTCATCACATTAATGGTAGCCCCAAGATCAATCAGAGTGTGTGGGACAATGGTGCCACTGATGTGCACATCAACTACAGGGCTTCCAGGGTCTAAGTATTTTGAACATATTACTTGCCCCATAATTAAGTCAGATAACTGCCCAATGACATTAATGGTAGGGACATCCCTTTTTCTTCTTCCTTGGTGCTTGAAGAACTACTCCTTAATCAATTTATTGTAAATACGAACATCTTTGATTGCGTAGAGAAGGGGGATCTTTACCCATAGGTTTTTCAATTCTCCCAGAAGTTCAGTTTCTTCTACGGTAGGTTGGGGAGGTTGGGCTAATATTTCAGGAAAGGGTGGATTTTTTTTAAGGTTGCTTTCCTCTCTTTATTCCTCAACCTCCCTATGTGGAGAGGGAGCTTGGTTAACTAGGAGAATTCTCCCAAATCTTAGGTTGATCTCCTGGATTTCTACAGCATAAGATGGGTATGATGTCTCTCCACTGTATCCTTCTTGTGCCTACCTACTTTTTGGGTTTTTATTTGGCTAGGTGGACATTTGGGGTTGCCTAGGTGGAGCAGAGTGCAGGAGTTGTGGTTGGGTAGGTGGTGGAGGCAATAGGGTTGGAACATTGTTGACTTGGGGCCTCCACCCCTGCGGTGGGGTATTCCACTGGTGTTTTGGCTGAATGTAAGGTTGAAATGACTAGCTGGTTGGCTGGGAATGATACAGAGGTGCATAGGACCAAGGAGGGGGTGTAGACTAGGAAGGTTGAGCATGGGGTCCCTAAGAAGGTATAGCTATGTTTTGGTTGGGTTTGTAATATGCATGGGATGATCCTTGCATACCCTGCTAGTATGGTCTAGGCCTAGGAGGTCTCTTTAGGTTGATGTAGCAAAGCTGCTCAGTGACCCCTTTAGCTCCTTGATATACATCTTTTCTAGGTAAAGAAGGGTGTTTGTTTGTGTAGTGGTTTTCTTCACAGGTTGAGAAAATCTCAATACATTTCAATGGTCATTCATTCTTAGGACGCCTCTTGGTACATCTAGGACAAAAGATGTCCAAGGCTCTCTCTGCTTCCTCTTGCTTATTTTTGATATTCATGGTATCCAATTGCAAGGCATGGGTTTGCAGCATCTCATTTTTCAAGTCCTCCAGCATATTTCCAATTTCACCCTTGATGGATGAGTTGGAAGATGATGTACTAGCCATAGGTTGACTACTCCTACCCTTTTTCTTGGTTGCCCTAGAATGGTTTTTAAAGACAATCTTGATATCCTCATAGGGTTGTTGGTAGATATCTCCTCCTACTAAGAAATGCAAGGTATCTAGGATATCCTCCCTTACTCCTCTAAGTAGGACCAACTTCAATGACTCAGGGTCAAGTGTGCACTTGGCCCTTTTGTAAGTGAGGTGGAATCTTTTTTCATAGTCTTCTAAGGATTCATCCTGGCCTATGGTCATCCTAAAAATCTCTTCTTTAGTTTCATTTGATCTACAGTATTCCCTATATTTGTTGTTAAAGGCCTATGACATCTGATCCCAAGCTATGATGCTATCTCCCGGTAAACCCATGAACCAGCCCAATGCTACATCCTTGAGGGTAGATGGAAACAGTTTTAACTTTTTCTCATCCTCTATGTAGTTGTAGGCTCGGCATATAAAAACAAACTCAAATAGGAAAGTGTCAGGGTCCTCTGTCGTCAAACCATGGAATGAGGTAGAGCAGAGGGGCTTATATTCTTCATTTTAGTGTCCCCGTTGGTTTCCCTAATGGGGAGGGCACCCTGAATTCTCTCTCTATCTCTTCTTTCATCTTGGTTTTCAACCATTGGTTCAGTAGGAATAGGTTTCTCCTCTTCTTCTTCCCCTATATGTTCTTCAAATATCTCAGGTTGCTCACCTAAAGGTTCTTCCAGCTCACAGTCACCCAAGAAGAGAGAAGGTTGACTGTTGGATGTAGTGGGGGTATTTGGCAAGAATTTTCCTGAGTTGTCCCTATGCCTACGAGGCATGAAAGTAAATGTTTTTGCTTTTTTGTAATATTTTTATTTAAAGCTGGAAAGTACTCTACAGAAAGGAAATTGTTGATTGAATGAAAACCACTAACAAAAATGAAAGTACCTGTTGAATTGAAATTGTTGAATGAAATCCTACTGACAGAAAGAAAACTACTTACATAATCAAATTGCTTAATTGAATGAAAAACTACTAATAAGAAGGAACGTACTTGCTGAATGGAAAGGAAAGTAGATAAATGACAAATGAAAGAAAGAAACTAGATTACTTTTACATAAAGAAACTAATGGAAGGAAATTGAAGACTAGAAGTAGAAGAAAAGAAAGTTAGAGACTAGAAAAGTTAGAGACAAGAAATAAAAGAAGGAGCAGTAATCACTCCTACTTTGACACCTCCCCGGCAATAGCGCCAAAAAGTGATGAACCTAGGTATTGAAGAACGAATTCTGCAACTCTCAGGGCTACCAGCGTTACTTATCAACTCGGGGTTTATACAAACTTGGAGGTGACAGTGATATATGCACAAGTGGAAGTGAAAGTATTTCCTGTTGTCATTGCTCATCTGGAAAGAGACTCTAGGGGTTCCAAGCCTAACTTCTATAGGGTCAGAAGAAGCCTGATTTTGATGGAAGAAGAGAAAATTTATTCTAAGGGGAGCTAATCTACTACAGTAATGAATGAAACAGCTTGTAATGCTAACTCACACTAGACCCTAGCTAACCAATTAAACAACTATGATAAGCAAAATTACTAGAACAACACTAATCGGTAGATTGACGGTGGAGATTAGAGTGTGGGCAAAAGAAACATGCAGAAATGGTAGTGAGTTTGCGAAGCTGGTATGTTGTATTTCGCGTGCCTTCAAAACCATAAGCTGTATTTTGAAATTTCACACAATTAGCTTCCTCGGGCGACACGTAACAAGGAGAAACCACTTTTCTCATGTGCTCTCAGGCGGATAATGGTAAGAAAGAAATCCACGCAATATGGTGAGACAACCAGTGGATTAGGCAAGGCTAATCAATGATGGAGATCGGGCGAGTTGGTTGGCGATTGGGTGAAGCGATAGCCGTCAGATCAGGAGATAGATCAACAGTGGAGATTGGAGCGCCTAAAGGAACGTGCAGAAATGATGGAGTGGGTTTAGAGGGCAGTAAGCTGTTTATCGCGTGCCCTCAAAGTTATAAGTAGTTTTCCAAAATTTTACCTAATTAGCCTCTTCAGGCAACACGTAGCATAGGGAAAGCACTCTTATTGCATGTCTTCAAACGGATAATGACCAGACAGAAATCTACGTGATATGGCATGATATCCATCAAATCTATCTAGGCAGATCAATGGTGGAGACTTGAACGAGCTGGTTGGAAAGTGGGTGTGTGATAGCTGTCGGATCTGACAAGGCAAATCAACAGTTGGGATTTAAAGTGCACAAATTCAAATGCTAAAAGTGAATTCAGGCGGGGATTGGTCAGTTTTGCTTGTAAAAGGTGATCTACCGGTAAAAACCGTTCAAACATGAATTATAAACTTCCACTAAGCATTTCGTGTCGAAGGAGAATGAAATGGGAATGTAAGGAAGATCAAATGGAAAGAAGGGAGTGAAGGAATAGGTTACCATGAAATGATTGAATGACCATGAAATGAACCAAGTAACAATGTAATGAACCAGTGAGTGCTTAAATGAAAAACTTCATGCAAAACTAAAACTCTATGTTTTTGGGGTTGCTGCACAGTTTCTTCCTCACATCACGGTCCCAGAGGCAGGAGGTGAGGCCGAGACACCTATGGATAACTTTGTGGATCTTTTATTTTCTAACCTACTAACTGAATGATATCATAAAGGATCTACTCTGCATTACTTTAATGAGACTGCAACTATTTAAGCAGATGAATAGTTAAACAATAAACCTCTGGAATGGAAATGAACTACTTAAGCATATGAACATAAAATAGGAAACTATGCTACTTAACAATACAATAAATAGGAGCTTTGGATGCTAGGTTCAGGGCCTAACCTAAGAGCTTCAGCCCTCTGAGTTAACTCAGTGTTGGCTCAGAACAAAAATCATCTTCATTATATATCAAAAGCTGTTACAAGGCTTGTAGCTTGAAAACAAAGTAGAATTCTTGCTAATTTTTGGTAACTCAACGTAACTGACTAACTAGAAAAACTGAGGTCCTAAGCCTCTCTACTTATACATCTTAAGTCTCCAATGACTTCCTCCAAAATTAGGGAGGCACAGCTCCAAATTCAATGATAAACTCATGCTTTCCCTTTCACTAGCTCGGTTGCCTTCTAGTAGGGAGGCCTGGCTCCCAAATCAAGATAAACTCGTACTTTCACTTTCTTGATTGTTTGTACTTTCAGCTACTGGAGGGATATTTAAATGGATGGGTAGTAAATTAGAAGGATTTACCTCCTATAATTCCTCTCCCTTGTCCCATTCAAGTTTTTACCAAGGTCTTTACCATAGTTTGTTGCTTTTATCTTTTATCCCTACAGTTTCCTTGCTTTTATCCTTTATTCTTGCATTACATGCACATTAGACCACAAAGAAAAATATTCCACTCAACTCATCTCGTAAACAAAATATAATCAAAAGTATGCAATAAGTTGTTATAATAGTTGGTTTGACTAACATAGGAGGTGAATTAAGGTCAATTAAGGCCCATTAATTAATCAATGATGAGGCTCATCACCCAACAGACCCCTAACCATTAGACAATGTGATTCAAAACAGTTTACCTTCTGCTTGACTGCTCTGTAATGTCATTTTAAATGCATAAGGGTGTGTTGATCCTAGGGCATGATATATTTACCCTAGGGACACCAAAACCCTAAATGTTTTTCCTGAAATTGAAAAATAATGACCTTAAATGAATGATAAGAGGCAGATCTCCTACCTAGTCATAACAACATGAAGAATTCTCAACAGAATCTCTCACAATCAGCTGCTGAAGTTTGAGGTAAAAAATTGGTTGAGAGCACAAAACTGAATGGTGAATGTCAGATGGTAAAATGACTTGGTAAACTCTTGTTTTATGGTTATTTCATGTTCATTAAATGAGTAAACTATAGTTTTTACATAATTTTACCAAAGAAACAGGTATGTTTGTTTCATTTGGTGGTTCTTTCAGCAGGTTTATAGCTGACATAGTGAATTTGATGTGCATGATCATAAAATGTACTTTTGACCATAGAGCATACTTTTATCTATTTTTCCAGCTCTATTAAACATCGAAAAAGGAAACCACCTAGAGTCCTCTTTCAACTCTTTTTAGACTCTCAAAATATGAAAAGATTGCTAGGCACTTGTCCTTTCCAGCTCGTAAATGGATTGGAAATGAAATCTACTCAGTATAATTTTAACCCTTTTCCGGACTGTGATAGATTACTTACAAAAAAATAATTTGTTGATCGAACATGGTCAATATGTTCTCTGTTGTATTATTTTATGTTTTTTCGGACCTGAGCGACAAATTTACAAAAGAAAACTTGTGGAGTCTTCTTTTTGTCCCTTTTGAAACTCTCTAAACAAGAAAAGGACCGAGTTCTCATTGTTCTTAAACTTGTTAAAGCATAAAATAGCGACAAACTTGTCCATCATGACAAGACCGAGTTTCACCCTCTCTAGAATCGTTAAAACATAACATAGTGATGGATTCACCCAAAGTGTAGAATTATACCTCAAGCATATGTTATCCTCCTCAAGCTTGTTAAAAAATGAAGAGGTACTAGTTAGCAATGACTGGGGAAAATGGGAAAAGGGATAAATCACTTTATGGTAGCAAGTCACTCTTGAACGTGACACTTTCACATCATCTTTGTGAATATTTGGGTTGGGTTAAATGCTTCATGGTTATCATACCTATGGTCTATCACACCATCCATCACTTTAGTTTTAGGTCAATGCTGCCAATTCATTCAGTGTCGCTGACATGTTCAAGAAAAGTCACTCAGTGAACTTCATCCTTTGCAATACTCATAAATCTTCATTTTCATGACCGTCATTCCTAAACAATTTTTCATTAGTCACATTTTGTCCTCAAAATCATTACACTCATTTCGTTTCATTGATGGCGGATACATCAAGGCCCTCCTGCGACGAGTCACTTCTTCTCAACATCAGCACATTATCTAGGAAGTTGACTTAGAAACACCCTTCCTGTACCTTAAGGCTTGCATACATCAATGATACGTTTCTTGCTTCCAGTGACCCATTGACATCACAAGCCCTCAACCGAAAGAATTAGTATGGTGTTCGACATCAAAAAGTCTATTCACACCATGCAGAATGTACTATAGTACCTTTAGAATAATTATCATTATCGGCGATTCCTCTCGCGTATGTTAACAACTTACATCATTAGCTGTTAATTAGACAGTGTATTCCCATGTTCAACTTCAGATCACATTTTCGCATGGTTAGACTCGTACTTCAGCAAATGATTAGAAGAGATAGAAGACCCAGGATCTACTTTCATCCATCCGGGCTATGATTTCAAGAGAGTACTAAATCATCTGTACAATGGCTTTTCATAGATGGTCATCTTATCATGGGTATATATCTATAGATCACTATCTAATTTATGTACATGTAATGAAAAGTTTATATGCTGAGCACAGGTATGCCTTCCCTTATAAATTCATGAAATATTCAAAGATATCATGATATTATGTATTGTAATTAATGCAGGTCACCATCTGCTTTAGATACTCCTCATCACATCATAAAACATATCACTCAACATTATCATTTTTTACTTCATGCTTTAGGGTGCAGCTGTTATAGGTCTATTTGGGCACATCACTCCCGAAAATCAGATCAGTGTAAATAGGTTCTATCAAAACCTAATTCAATTGCTACATGCCCTAGACATGCCACCTCATTGAGTGCTTTCATCTATGAGAGTTTCCTGACTTCAAACCCTGCTGAAGTGCTTTCTTGGGTCACCAATGCACCCCTGGTCACAAGTAAGTGCTCTACAAAGTAGGTAGCCCCATCCAAGGCTGTGTTTCTGAGCACCTAAGCACACTTAATCCTGTGCTAGGTAAGAATCCTCGAAATGTTCATTGTATCCTGAGTATATTTCTCCTTTCTAGAGCCTTCTAGAAGGAACCCAGCTCTTATCCTATCAAGATGAGCTCGACTTAGGATAGCCTTGGATAATCTAATCCTCTATCCTCTCATCACTTTGAACATGGAAACTAATAATCCAATTATGGAAAACCATTCAATGCCATATTAATGACAAAACCACTTGCATTCATCTATAAATCGACCTCCCATCATAGAGCCAAAGGATCTTGCATATTATAGAGAAATATTATTGGTTTAGAGAATTGAAATCATTGTCAAAGTAATGTTACGCTGTTGGATTGATGTTGTTGTTGGTGTGATGAGGGCTTGGTCTATGCTGGATGAGTGATACAAGATCAAACCACATTGTCTGTAACTTCTCCTTCTATCAATGAATAAAGTTGTTTGTTCCTTTTCTAATACTTTTCTCTATATCTGTGATGAATGTATGTTCAAATTTTGTCAATTCCATTTGTTTACAATATATAGATCATATGCTTTGATTGTTGTCATCTTTTGTTTATGTTGGAAGGGACCAATTGAGTGAATTCAGTTTGAGCGGGAGTGACGGGAGCAACTCAAAGGAGATCAAAGGAAGCGAAGGATCACAAGTAGGTTCTTTTATCTTATGTTTTTATTGTAGGAAAAGGCTAAACATCTTTACTTCAGTTGTTCTAAGTGTAACTACCCTCTTAGGGAAGATATACTTATCTGTAGGTATAAATTCTGTATAACAAGATGTTAGAACAGGTGATTGGCATCATAATATTTCCACAAATTCAATTCAGAATTGGAGGGGGTATAAAAAGTTGTTCCTTGAAAAAAATGTTGATGACAAAACCCCAACAATGTTATTAAAGGAGTAAGGGAATCTAAAGATGTGAAAAAGAAAATTTGAAGTATTTGAATCATAGGTTCAATTGGGTACTAAACCAATTTCCTATGGATATCACACCCCATGCCTCCATCACAATTTATTATTACACTTTTTCCTTACCAAGAAGAATTGCGTAATTCGCAAAGAGAACTGTGAAAGAAAATTTGGCGCAAAATTTTGAAGAAGTCATCGTAGTTGAAAAGGATTTGCATGTGACCAGAGTAATCATTGATGAAGAATCATATAAATATTCCAAAGAGACTATAAAGATGTGTCAGGCCTCTTCAAACAAGGCCAAGGAGAAAGAAAGTTATTGATCTTGAAATCATGACTAGGACCATCAAATCTCTATCCAAAGAGTTAGCAGACTTAAAACAAAGGAAAAGTGAGAGCATTGTCAGTATAAATCCCCTAAATTTCAATTTTCTAGGAAGGACTAACAAAAACTATAATAATTGTAGTGAGTGGGCTAAGTGTGCATAGAGATTGAATCTTGTGTTGAATGTTGAAAGAAAAGTCATGGACCAAGATTGTTATTTTCATAAAGAATATCATTCAGAAAATATATTCTCACAGTGGAACCAAAACATGAGATATTTTGATATGCACATCATTAACATAGTACTTTCATATGAGCAGACTGAGAAAATAGAAGAAAAGGAAGAACCTGCTTTGGCTGAAGAGACAACGGGCCTTGGGCACATAGTGATCAATTTTAGTCGTGTATTCACCACTGAGTAGAAAAATGTTGAATAACCATCCCCAGATTAGGCCCTAGCTCAAAATAAAAATAGTCGATACAAGTTTAGTAGCCAAGGGCCTTCTCCTGAACAAGACTTGACGAGGAAAAAATTGAGGGAACATTTTTTAAGAAAAATCACATCACCTATCACCTTGACTCGAAACTCTTAGGAAAAGTCTAGAAATGAAGCCACTACATATAACACTTCCACCAACAATAAGAGAAAGTCCACCACCCTAGAAGAGTAAAAAAAATCCACCCCTCTAGACACTTTGGCAATGCATGTTATGCTGGTTTATAATATAGTGGAAGACATGAAGAAAGCTCGTGAAAATATTTTGATCTTCAAGCTTACAAGGATAGCTGGCCATTGGGAACTACTTGTTCGATCCCTTGACGAACATTTATAAGGTGATAATGTTTATTCTTTGTAGAAGGGATCGGTTAAGTCTTCATCCCCTGGAATCACTTGTTAATGCATTGACATTAAATGCTAACACTCTTTGCCCTCTGTTTTTATTGACTTTCAAAATTTTCAATTACAACGTTCACAATTGTTTAGCTAATTCTTGTGCAAACATAAATGTAATGCCATTATTAGTTGCCAAGAAAATCAATGCTACATGGGATAAGACTGATGCATAGAACATTCAGTTAGACAGTTCTCTTTTCTAAGCTATTGGTGAACTCTAAAATGTTCTTATTTTCTTATCATCTAACCCATAAGTTCACTAGTGCATAAACATAATAATTATGGGCATCATAGAAGTTTATGGTGTATTGTTAAGTATCGACTATTCTAGAAAACTACTGGGGTATTTTTCTTCGGATTGGTCCCCTTTATGGCTTCCATACAAGGGTAGGAATAACCAAATCTAGGTGGAATAATAAACTTACATGAAACACACTTTCACACCCTTCGAGGGGAAAAATGAACTTGTTTCTTTCGCAGATTTAATTTTTGGAAATTGCTTTTTGGAGACTGACCTTGGGTGCTATAGTTCTCAGAATTCCCTAGTCCCACAAGACACACAGCTGGAAATCCTTACTATTACAACTAGAGGAAATGATTTATGTACAATATATATTATTAGCACTAGCGTAGGATATAGCCCTAGTATTTTTAATTTGTGGATTTTGTATTTTGATGGTTCTAGGACACAGGAGGGATCTTGAGCTGGATGTTTTTCAATATACCTGCAACAGATAAAAGACTTAATTTTCACTTGGAATTCAATTTCACTAACAACATCATAGAATATGGAACACTCATCTTGGGCTTACATAAATCCATTGATCTCAAAGTTGGTTCTCTTAAAGCAATAGGTGACTCTGATATAGTCATATGATAGGTACGAAATACTATACAACATGTGTCACCTCATTCGAAAAGTGATCAACAAGAGGTATCACATTTGATTTCTCAATTACAATCTTTCAATATTTTATTTGTTCCTAGAATGCGTTATGTAGATATGAATACATTAGCAAATGTTGTTTCTAGGTTGTCACCACTTAAGGGTGGTTTTTCTATTGAATTTCTTTATAAGTCATTTGTACCTGCCAATATCACTAATTTATGTGTTTTCAATGATGAGTAGAAGATAATACATTTCATGATGAATGTTGATGTGTTTAAATATGCATCCTTTGATGAAAATGAGAATGAAAAAGCATTACAAGATGCAGCTCGAGCAAGTGAATGGCCTCTAAATTAGACATAAATTAAGGCTCGTGCCTTGAACTAAACATAAATTAAGAACCATCTCTAGATTAAACATAAACTAAGACCGATATGACTATCCTTCAGCACATTAAACCTATCTTTTTGCATTAGATAATGTACTTTTAACTTTAATATGTTCATTAGGAGGGTTTATGAATAATTTCATATTTGTGCCTAATATTATTTATTTTTATGGAATATCATGAGAATATTGGGCAGATTATGAAGATTTGGAGGAGGAGATAATTTAGGGGCTTTCTCCGTACTATAGGAGGATCAATATTAAATAATAAATCAACAATATATTATGAAATTATGGCACAAATTTTGGAACTTCAATGATTGAGAAAATCTAGGAATGTGTTCCCCACCATTTAATGCAAATTCCTAGTATTGGGAACCAGATCCACTAATTAAGGGATTTGGCTGGGGAAATCTTCGTCCTTTCATGGGGAATGATTCCTAATAATTTTTGATAAGTACCAAGTCGAATTTTCCTCTAGGGATAAATTTTTATTAGTCCTCTTGTGGAGAGAAATCATATTTTTGCAGCTCCATAGTATTTTCTTGTAGGGATGTAATTGTATTGATGAAAATAATGAAAATTGTTGTCATGTTCAGCTTCTAAATATTGTTTTCCTCCATAGGTCTCTGATTTCCCTTGGGATTGGCCATCCCATTAGTCTCAGAGCCCTTTTGTATCCTTTTATTTTCTTCTTGTCACTTTTTATTCACATGCATCTCTTATTTTTGTTTCTTTCTATTTCTGCATTTAGTATTAATGATTTCTTGTTGTAGGATTGGGTTAAATGGTTGATGTAAGTTCTTTTGTAGGATCACAAGCATCATTTTGTCCTTGTAAAATATTTGGAAGTTCGTAGTAATCATTGAGGTACTTGGATTATTCTTCTTCTTCCCAAATCTACATTTCTGGAACTCCTTTGTAGGAAAGAACAATAAATTTCTGTTACTTTTTAGACCATGATAATGAGATTCCATCGAGTTCGTTCCACTTGAATTAGATAAAAAACACATTCTATTTAATAAAAACGTTTATCTGATTTTTAAACTAGTGATTTTCTGTTATTTAATAAATCTTTCCCATGTATAAATGAACTTGTGGATAGATGCAGATAATAATCTGTGTTGTTGCAAGAGATTCTACTCTTAAGGGAGACCTCATCTCCTTTGCCTCATCCAAGCCTCATCCACCCATGTAACCAAAATCCACTAAATTTTCAATCAAATTTCTCGTTTTATAAGAAAAAATTGTCATTTCCATTGAGAAAATCTACCCATCTTGAAGCCCTTGCTTGAGTTCTAGGTAGTGTACACAACTTCCATTCCATATTCTTTCATTATCCACATTTCCCAATGTCCATTCCACCTTCTAGACAACTTTCTAAGCTTTCGACATGTTTTTTGCAATAAAATAGGGGATCTTGTAGACATCCTGTAGGAAATCCTGTAGCGGCCTGTTTTGAGATCAAATTGAGAAAAAACATAATTTAAGCTAGGATTAGCCTCTACTTGACCTCCAATCCATAAAAATGATTCTACCGCTCTTCCTCCACACGTGTCCCCCCTGCCAAAGAACAATGAAAGATTAGCATTTGCATTTATAAAACGAAAAGATAAAGAAAAATAGTTCTTTTTATTTCTTAATTAGCACATGCATGTAGCAGTTAATACTCCCTAGATCAGATTCCATGCTCGGTTAGTTTAAATCATCACATGCGATAAATAGGATTCAGTTAGGTTTCTTTTGCATTTAGTTCATGATCTTTATGCAATTAGAATATTTTTCTTTCCTTATACTTTATTTCTTTCTTGCAATAGGTTAGGGTTTCCATTTTGAGTAGTTCATTTTCTATAATTATTTTAGGATTTGATTTTAGTACATTCACTCCATTGCATTATGACTGCAAAGAAAGGAGACATTGTATGCTACACATATATTTATGATACCTCTTAAGTTTGTATGAACCCCAGGTTGATAATTAAAGTCGATAGTTTTGGGAGTTACAACATTCTTGTTGCAATACCGACGCTCATTAGCAAGAAAAGTGAACACCATGGCTAAGGGCATAGTATCACTAGAAAAGTTGTACGAATTGAAAAATCACTTGAGAGGACTACTCAATGCCCAAACTCATAGTTCAACATTGTCACATGAGCAAATCAATATTGGAATTGAGAAAGATCTAATGTTTTTTAATCTCGGTACCTGTTGCACACATCAAGAGCGGAAAGCCTTTATCCACCTTTTCAAGTAGTACCAATACGTCTTCGTGTGGATGTAGGATGAGCTAAAAACTTATGGTACATGAATAATATAGGATGTTACCCCAATAAAGGAAGGGGCTAGGCCTTTTTAGCAGAAGTTGTGGAAGCTACATCCAATGCTTAAGCACCTAATTCAGAAAGAGTTAAGGAACCTGCTAGATGCTTGTGTTAGGTCCCGATAATACTAGTGTATTCCCTCATGGTTATTAGTGTATCCCCCTTATTGTTATTGTTGTGCCCCATAGAATCCCACTATTTTTAGTGTTGTGCCCTTACATTATTATTCTAATGCCGGCTCTGATTATATTGTGACCCTTTAGACTCCTATATACAGAAAGGAGTTTTTGTCATTTTAATCATACAAGAATTATTCATTTGTGTAATTTAAAGGAGGTTTCCACCTAAATGAGGCTTATTTTGAAGTCGTTTATCTATCTCTTCTTCTATTTTGTGAATTGGTTGCATAAAATTTGGTATCAGAGGTTTGGATTCTAGGGTTTCGCTACTTCAAACAGGTCCTCGTGGAATTTTCGCTATAATATTTTACTATGAAGTTTCAGACGCTTAAATTAAAGACCATTTGATATGAAATATTGATGAACCTTGTGACTGAATTTCAAATCTTGTCTTCCTATATTTTCGGAGATACAAACTGGGGAATTTAGGGTTTTTTGGAGGCTCCATAATTCGATCGCAAACAGGTGACCTTGGGAAAGGAATCATAACTTTCTGCCTAAGCATCAGATTGAAATTTCACAAAACTTGGAAATAATTGAATGAACTATATCTTGTTTGGTATCATGTTTAGGGCCAAAGGTCTAAATAGTGACATGTCGCACTTTATACATGTTCTCTCTATTGAACCAGTCTAAAATGAGGTCATCGTGGGATATTTGACATAACTCTTTCTTGGAGAATCCAATCTCGATCAAACTTGTGGGGTTGGAAAGAGGACTCGGAGGGATACACTTCAACACAAGTTTAGACCTTGAAGATCCAAAATTACAGAGATACAACATATTCAATATCGAGTTCCTACAAAGTGAAAA
This sequence comes from Pinus tabuliformis, assembly GCA_031772625.1. Lineage (NCBI taxonomy): Eukaryota > Viridiplantae > Streptophyta > Pinopsida > Pinales > Pinaceae > Pinus > Pinus tabuliformis. Next base: position 1,158,962,616 of record CM062817.1, on the reverse strand, counting down.
AAAAGGTGTGTAGTCCTTTTAACAAATTTGCAGAAGTTTTTTTTGAAAAAATAGTTTGAAGTGATTCAAAGGGAATAGTTAAGAATAATTATCATTAATTGATGTCCCAAAGAAAGGAAATGGAAACACCTGGTAAGCAACCTAAAATCTCTACTATGACTCATGAAGAAGAGGAATAAATGCAACATGATATATGAACATTATGCGTCCAAGTCCAACAAATTTCACTCCCACAAAAAGTAATAGAAGTTAAGTTGGATGAATTCAAGAATGGAATGGAAGCTAAGATGGATGGTTTGAAGAATTGTTTAAAATCAAACATGGAAGAAATGATGAATATCAATATAGATGGGTTGAACGAAGATTTGGTAAAATTGAAAGAAGAAAGGCACCCGTGTGGTGATAAGGCAATCCATGAAAATCATGATGAAGAAAAAAGGAATATCAATTACGATTTTAAAGGTTCCAATGGTGGGTTTAAGAACCACCACATTCCAAATGTAGATATGAGGAGTTGTGATGGCAAGCATCTAGTTACTTGGATACTACAAATGGAGTAATATTTTTATCTACATGATGTGCAACCCTCACAAAAGGTTCATATTGAATCTTTATATTTAGAAACCAATGAGTTTGTATGGTATATATGGATTTATTCTCGTAAACCACTTATCACTTGGTCAATTTTCACGAAGTAAATGATAGCGCATTATGAAGATAGAGAGAGAAATACCTTCTTTAGCCAACTGATAAATCTCAAATAAAATGGTTCAATGGAAGAGAACATTGAACACATCCAAAAATTGAATATTAGGGTAATAGATATTCTAGAAGGGCACATGATTTATGTCTTCATAGGGACTTTAAAAGATAACATCTAACATGAGGTTCACCTTTGGTCATGTGAATCATTGGAGAAGGCATTTAGGGTGGTAGAAAAATTGAAAGGAAAATTATGGCAACAAGGAAGTCCACCACGCAACTATAAAGATGGAAGTATTGCGGCTCCTAGCCTTCCACAACCTACAAGGTTGACACCACAACAATTGGAGGAAAAAAGCCAAAAGGGATTTTTTATAGTTGTGATAGAAAATACACTAAAGGTCATATGTTTGCTAAGAAGAAATCATTCTACATAGATTGTGAAGAGGGGATAGAATAGGAAAAAGAAACATAAAAAGGGGAGGATATACATGAGGAACCAACCCCAGAGAATGAAGAAATGAATCTGACCATACCTTGTAATGCATTGGTAGGAATTACCACTCCTCAAACTCTCAAGATAGAAGGATATATTGAGAGGAAAAAGGTAATAGTATTGATTGATTCAGGTAGTACCCATAATTTTATTCATTGTAAGATAGCCAACAAATTGAATTTCTTCCTATATCTAGCACCAAAGTGTCAAGTGATGGTTGCAAATGGAGGAACTATAATTTTCTCTTGAAAGTGTCATAATATCAAGTTAACCATGGGGGAATATGTATTGAATATTCCAATTCTTTCCATTCCAATGGGTGTTGTTGATGTTGTGCTAGGAGTCCAATGGTTACAATTTTTGGGGACGATAGCTTTCAATTTCCAGGAACTTTTCTTGAAATTTTTTTTTGAAGGAAAGGAAGTTGAATTAAGGGGTATCGCAGGGAAACTAGGTAAGATAATTAGCTCTAATAGCATAATAAATCTTATAAAGAAATAAAAACGGGGCGTAATTGCACAATTATGCTCACTAGGGGTTTAAACATCAAAATAATCTATTTCTTCATATCTCCAAAAAGTCTTGGAAAATCATTCCAAGGTGTTTGAGACTCCTAAAGGCCTCCCACCTATTTTTGATCATGATCATGCTGCTCATTTGATTCCAGGAATTATTCCTCCAAACATTAGGCCTTACAAATATCCCTATGTCAAAAAGAGTGAAATTGAATGTATGGTTGCAGAAATGCTAGAGGCTAGTATAATTCAACCTAGTCAAAGTTCTTTCTCTACTCAAGTAGTATTGGTGCACAAGAAGGATGGATAATTCTGCATGTGCTTGGATTATAGGGAGCTAAACAAGCTCACTATTAAAGATAAATTTTTCATTCTTATCATTGATGAATTATTAGATGAATTATATGGAGCAATTTACTTCACCAATTTGGATCTTCATTCAGGATATCATCAAATAAGAATGAAGACTGAATATGTTTCGAAAACAACATTTAGAAGTCATGAAGGTCATTATGAATTTTTTATCATGCCTTTTGGCCTTACCAATGCACCTTATACATTTCAGGTTTTGATGAATTCCATTTTCAAACCCTTTCTTAGAAAAATTGTGTTAGTATTTTTTGATGATATACTAATCTACAACAATTCTTGGAAGGATCATGTTAACCATGATGACAGGGTGCTCAAGCTATTAGAAGAGAAACAATTATATGCAAACACTTACAAATGTTTCTTTGGGATACAGTAGGCGGAATATCTGGGTCATATTGTATCTCATGAGGGTGCTAAGGTATACCATAACAAAATTAAATCCATAAAGGAATGTAAAATTTCCACTTCCATAAAGCATCTATTACGATTTATCTAGTTGATAGGGTATTATCGCAAGTTTGTTAAGAATTATGGAAGAATAACATCACCTCTAACAATATTACTGGAGAAAGATGTATTTTCTTGGACTCTAGAAGAAACTAAGGCCTTTGAGCATCTTAAAGAGGCAAAGTGCCAAGCACCGATCTTAGCTATGCCAGACTTCACAAAAACCTTTATTGTGGAATGTGATGCCTCAGGAAATGGAATTTGTGTTGTTTTAATGCAAGAAGGAAGACCCGTTTCTTTTGAATGTCATGCAAGAAAAGGAAAGTATTTACTTACTTTAGAATAAATATTATCTTTAGAAGAGCAACAAAAATGCATCACAAAGTTGTTGGGTTATGACTTTGAAATCATCTACAAAAAAGGGAAGCAAAATGTTGTTGTAGATGCACTCTCAAGAAAGGATGAGGATGTGGAAGCATTTATTTGTGCCATTTCTATTATCTAACCACATTGGATAACCAAAGCAAGGGATGAATGGAAGAATGGCGAAGAAGTGTGGGTACTCATTCAAAAGTTTTAGCGAGATCCTAGTACATCTGATAGATTAAGCTAGAATAATGGTTCATTATGGTACAAAAGTTGCTTATACCTTTTTAAGAATTTCCAACTCAAACAAAAGATTCTTTTGGAATTACACACCTCTCCCTTAGAAGGGAACTCAAGATTTTTAAAAATTTACTATAGGGTTAAGAAGAAATTTTTTTGGGATGGCCTTAAATCTTATATTCAAAATTTTGTGGCAGAATGTTTGTTTTTCCAACAAAATAAATTTGACACAATTAAGACCCCATGTCTGTTACAACCTTTGTCCATTCCAAGTAAACATTGGGAGGAGGTTTCAATGAATTTTATCACATGTTTACCCAAGTCAGAAGGAAATAGTGTCATCATGGTGGTAGTTGTTAGAATTACCATTTATCCACACTTTTGTACAGTATATCATCAATTTAAATCCAATACAGTTTCCACTACATTTACGAAAACAATTCAAAAGCTACATGGAAACCCAAAGATTACTGTAAGCGACAAAGATCCTATTTTAACTAGAAATTTTTGGACAAAATTATTTTCTTGTATGGGTACTCAATTAGCTCATAGATCATCTTATCATCCTAAATCAGATGGAAAAGCTAAGATAGTGAACAAATGTTTCGAAGGATATCTTCATTTCTTTGTATCTAATAAATAGACACAATGGGTCAAGTAGTTACCTCTAGTTGAATGGTGGTATAACTCTTCCTTCCATACTACAGCAAAAATGACCCCATTTACGGCACTTTATGGATATCATCCACCACCCATCACATCATATTTAAGAGAATATTCTAAGGTTCAAGCCGCAGAATATCACATCGAGAATCAACAACAAGTGTCCAAATCTTAAAGGATAAACTCACTTTGGCATAGAAAAGAATGAAACAATAGGCAGATCAACATCACAATGAAATAAGTTTTGATGTAGGCAAGTGGGTATTATATGCCTATAACCATAAAAACAAATTTCCCTCATTCAAGCTAAGAAGGATAATAAATTATCACCAAAGTATTATGGTCCTTACAAGGTGTTGCAAAAGATTGGTACTATGACATACAAATTGGAGCTTCCTACAACTTCCCAAGTGCATCTAGCTTTCCATGATTCATGCTTAAAGAAGGTTAGAGGTGACGAGCTCCCAGTTACAAAAATATTGCCAAAAATTGATGAGGAAGGAAAAATCATATTGGAACCTTAAGCAGTCACAAAAAAAAGAAATCGACAGCTACGAAATCGATCAATTTCAAAGTATCTTATCAAGTGGAAGAACTGACCCACTGAAGATTCCACATGTGAGGATGATAATTTTATACAAAAGCATCCAAAATTACTCAAGCATTGAGAACAACATTTTTTTGAATGAGAGGGGCATGTTAGGTCTCTATAATACTAGTGTATTCCCCCATTATCGTTAGTGTAGCCCCCTTATTGTTATCGTTGTGCCCCATAAAAGCCCACTATTTTTATTGTTGTCCCATTACATTATTATTATTACGTCGAATTTGATTATATTGTGACCCCTTAAAATCCTATATATAGAAAGGAGGTTTTTCCATTTGAATCATCCAAGAATTATTCATTTGTGTAATGTAAAGGAGGTTTCCCCCTCGAAGAGGCTTATCTTGAAGTCGTTTATCTATCTCTTCTTATATTTTGTAAGTTGGTTGCATAGCATCTCAGATCATTGATAAGGTGCAATATTCAATGTGGGTTTCTAATATGGTCCTAGTAAGGACGAAATCTAGGGAAATATGTGTGTGCATAGATTTCCAAAATCTTAACTACGCCTCGAAAAAGGACAAATATTTTTTGTCGTCAATGGAGTAGATGTTACATATAGTATCAGGGTCATAAATGGTTTCTCTACTTAATGGATTTTCTAGTTATAACTAGGTTCTAGTCTGAGAACCTGACACACTGAAAACAACATTTCGAATGAATTAGGGCATGTCCAATTTTAGAAAAATGCCTTTTGGGTTGGTTAATGTTGGTGCAACCTTCCAACATGCAATGGACATAACTTTCTATGCTTTGATCAGTCAGAGCATGGTGGTGTATCTCAATGTCATAGTTTTTTCAAATAAGATATCCAACCACTTGTGCCACCTGAAGCACATTTTTTAGCGATGTCAAAAATATGGGATATCTCTTTATCCTAAGAAGAGTGTTTTTACAGTGTCTGAGGGAAATAACTTGGGCCATATCATGGAAAAAAGTGGGATTAAATTTGAGGGTCAAGGCTATCATGGAGATTCAGTTCCCAGTGAAAAAGAAATCCATTATTTGTTCTTGGGGAAGATGAAACTTCTTCACAAATTAATCTCTGATTACACCCAAATAGTAACACCCATGCAAGATATAGTCAAGAAGTATATAATATAAAAGTGGGATACAACGGAAAATGATTCATTTTCCCATATTTAACAAGTCATCACATAAGCACCAGTCCTGTACAACCTAAATTTCCACAAAGACTCTCTACTCTATACCTTTGCTTCTAATATTTCTCTTTCCTCCATGCTTATGCAAAAATATGGTTAGAATAATGAGCGGACTATATCCTTTATGAGTGCTAGCTTACAAGGACCTAAACTCAACTATCCCACCATCAATAAACATGCTTATTTGGTCTACAAGGCAGTGAAGCAATTCCCACCCTATCTTTTGAAGAATCATTGTACTATCCTTGTACCGCACTTAGCAGTTAGATAGTTGGTTGTCCAACAAGAGCTGGGTGAGAGAAGAGCAAAAAGGATGACTTGTTTACAAGAGTATGATCTGGAATTGAAACCAGTTCACACTATCAAGGGATATGGTATATGCTAGCCAATGGCTAGTAACATAAGTAGTGAATACACCAGAAGATGATTCATCTGGATGGGAGTAGGAGATCGAGATGTACAATGTTGAGTGAGCTACCCCCACTAATATCTAAAACTCTTGTTATGCAGATGTGTGATAGTATCTTGAGCATCGTACTTTTCCTTCTCATTTATCAGCATGATAAAAGATGCAGTCATATTAAAAGATTTATCTTACCAGTTGGTACATGGGGTGCTTTTTAGAAAGCACCATAACACAGTCCTGTTCAGATGCATAGAAGAACTAGATTTAGAAAAGGTATTGTGTGATATCCATGATAGACCAATCGGAGGAAACTTCGTAGGTGACACTATAATGCACAAAATAATGCAAGCTGGTTTTTATTGGCCCAAATTGTTCAAATATTCTCACGCACATGCCCACAACTATTTGGTCTATCAGTGTCGATCGAGAAACAAAGTAATATTCCCCATTGCAACCTATCATTGTAGAAGAACCATTTCAACAATCGGGTTTCGATGTTATTAGTGAGATATTCTTGCACTCATCAAATCATCACTATTGTATTGTTACTACCATAGGTTATTTTACATGGTGGATAGAAGCGGTTCCACTACAGAAAGTGAATGATCAGGAAGTCATCAACTTCCTCAAACAAAATATCATTTCCATGTTCGGCGTTCCAACTTCACTTTTTTTTTTTACAATGCAACATATTTTTTTCATTGAGATTATCTGATTTTGCATTGGAAAATGGTATTATATTGAAACATTTTGCTAATTACTATTTGCAGGGAAATGGTCTTTCCAAGTCCATCAATAAGAACCTTATCCACATCATCAGGAAGATCATTTTCTACGAACATAAGAACTAGCACTCTGTGTTAATTTTGCAACTCCGATAAAATTCCACCTTGAATAGCTCAAATTACCATGATAATGATTTCATTAGATTCCTCTTTTTGAGAGGGCAAAAATTGACCTAAAGATCACCCAATTTGGTTAAGAAAAGGTTGAGTTATGAATTTTATTCTTAACCCACGTGAACCCCCAAGAAAGCCTATAAAATGAAGTGAACTCAAGCTCATTTCAACACTCTTGATCAAGACATGTTTCCATTCTTCTATTTTATTTTGGCTCGCATGGGTTCATTGACAGAAGTTCACACAGGGTTTGAAATTATAGGTGAAAGGTTCACTCTAGGTTAGGGTTTTCTAGATCTCAGTTGTTGGCACAAAATAAATGTTTTCATCCTTGGGTGTAGGTATAGAGTGGGAAAGAGAGCAAGTATGGCTCTCTCGTTACTCTGAGATAGTTAAGTGAGAGTGACTCTGGGTTCAGAGGCAGATCAGAAGGTTTTGGTCCCTGATCGCTCACACAATGTAGCCCTCAGAGTGACCCTGTCATGTCAGTTACTCGCATAGCTCAGCAAGGGTGAGAGTTTGATTTGTCAGTCGCTCGGACAACTCGGCAAGATTTTGACTTTGGGTTTTAGTAGTATAGTGCCATAGTCACTCACATCAAGACCTCTTGACAGAGACCCTGTAATTACAGTAACTCATATACAATGATAGAGAGAGTGACCAAGGAGTTTTCAGTTGCTCAGAAACAGTTCGATGAGAGAGACCACGGTTTTGAGCTAGGGTTTGACATCTTGGCATTAGTTGACTTCAGTGATCTTGTATATTTGTCTTTCTCTCTAATGTTATATAGGTCTGTAGGTCTGTATATTTTATTTTTTAGTTTTTGCTAGAAAAATATGTATTGGGCTCATTGATAGTGACAACAGTGCTCAACAGTGTTCAGCACAGTCACAACGATATATAGCAGTTGACATCATTTTGTGACAACACATTACATCTATCAGTATGAGTGTTTTGATTCCTAGCATGATTAGGTCTATTTCATAGATATCATTATTGTTTTGTTGCATATACAAAGTTATGGACCATTGTACTCTCTTTTCTTGCATCATTTGATAACGATCTAAGAAGAAGAATATTTGCAAGTGTTTTTCTCATAGTGGGGTTTTCCCTGGACTTGGACTAGTCCCGACGTCTCTATATGTGTGCATGATTTTCTTGCATTGTCCCTTTTATGTTTTGTAACATTGATGATGTTGGTGATGTTGTTTCTTTCTATGTAATTGCATATGTTGATGTATAATGGTGTAGATCTGAATAATTCAATGATGATATGGGGTCAACTTAATGTATTAATGATGAAATGCAACTTTCATAGCAAAGAACCATGTCGCCCTATGAAAAAATAACCTGGTATTAGAGCTGGGCTGAAGAAAAGTCATGGAGATCACCCTAACGATGACACCTTTGATGGAAGCAAGAAGAGGATGGTGGAAACCTAAAATAATTCTAGCATTTGAAGATAACCATAGGAATCTTGCTGATTAAGGTTTGATTGATTTTATGAGGTTAGGGTTGGACATAAAACCTTGCATTATGGAAACAATACGAGATATGGAACCTAGTTGGTCAATGTGAATATGCTCAAGCCCTAGATGGGACAATCCCTAGCAGATATGGTTAGATACTTGAAGACAACATTGGTATATGGAGCATGGACAATGATGGCTCTGGAAGTTTGCTTCAAGAGGGAGAGGATCACCTCTCATTGAAGATAAGTATTTCTTGACTTATAATGCTTCTTATTGGTTAGACTTATAGATCTCATGATTATATTTATTTCTTGTACTTCATGAATATGTATTTAATTATATGGATGTTTCTAACCTCCTTGATGAGATGTGACGATTAAATATTTCTTGAGGACCATTTGAGATACAGTTTTAAAAATAGATAAAGAGGTACTTGATGAAATGATGACAAAGTGCTTCAAGTGGCTTATGTATAATGAGTAGGTGCTTAGGTATTTGAATACCACAAGTTATGCATGGTATGTTGTGCTTCAACTATTGGCTTGGTAAGCCCTAAGGTATGATGAGAATGTCTTTTTCTTTAATGGCTCATACATACATATGGAACTGACTTGGATATATGTCTCATATGATGAAATTAGGCACCTAGTGTTGAACATATTTGAACTTATTGAATTCTATGAGGCTATCTAGTGTTGATACATTGGTACACTTGATGTTTGGATAACATATATGATCTATCTGTTGGATATCTTGATCCTATAAAGAAGGCTAGCACCTTGGCTCTAGAAAAAAAATGATACTCTTGATACTTTCCATGATGTATTTCATATATAAGGATAGTTCATTGAATCCTACACATGAGTCCATTGGTAATGTTTGCGATAAACATGATGAAATCACATGGAAAGAGTGATTAACACTCTTGTTGTTTTGATAAAGCACTACCTATGGTCTTGTCTTGATGGCATATGGTGAAAATGGATGCAGTAACTTGATGAAATGACATGCCAGAAAATGTTATTGTGTTCATAGTATTTGAGATATGATGTTGCATCTATATGTTGCCTTGAGTCTCACATTTAATAAAAGATTGATGTCATGATGTTGATAGTAATATGTTTATGATCTAATAGATCTATTGTTACATGACATTACTAAAGACATGTTGCTTACATGAATGAAAATGAATGATGCAGATCCATAGTGAGAGAGAGAATCTCTTCTCAATATTCCTACCCTTAGTACTATTTGTATTCTATGCCGCTAAAGTATGATTTATGTGCATTTGGCAGTATTGATCTACAGCAGAGTCTTAGCCCATACATAAATTAGGGTTTCTACTCTAGATGTAGTCATACATCTAGGAGATCTCGTCCCTAGACACACCATTCTAAGGCCTATACAGGATCTAGGAAGCTAAAGTTGCTCTCACGCTAACCTAAAGGGAGCGACCATATGTTTTACTCTTGTAAACCATCATTTGAAGCTTTGTGAAGCTATCTGAACTCTAAATCATGGTGTCCCTGACATATTCTGCCACTATTAACTAATTTTTGTAGTTGTTAAGTTAAATTGTTGATCATATAATGAAGTATTGTGCATGAAATTAGATGGTCACCTGGAAGATGTCAGTACTATAAATGTATTGAAGATAATGACAAGATCTACTAGCAGGAAAGGCTGGAATGTTTTGCATATCATGAACATGTATACTGAACTTGTGTTTACATGTGACCGGGACATACATATAGATATGTCACTATGTTTGTGCTGCAAGAGGCTGGCATAATTTGGCATTACTGGTATATATGAAAAGTTTTCTGTCATAATTGTTGAAAATAACTTTGAACTGGCGATTGAGATGTGATTTGATTATATATGACTCTATGATAGTAATTTGGACTTGACTTAATGTCTAGTTATCTGATTTGACACTTGTTGATTTTCCCTGATATCGATACTATGTGGGCATAATGATGTATGTGGAAATTGGCCTCCTTGTTCTGATAGTTGTGATTTGGCATGAAAAATGGAACCTACATGACTCATCCTTGATATACGAATTTTCACCTAGTGACAAGATTACTTATGTTATGATTATGAAAATGACTTAATCAAGTTCGGATTGATAATGCATGACTTGTTGGCATGATGAGGTCATGATCTTGTATGAGCTCCACCTGTCTCCTAGTTGAAAGTATTAATACTATAATAATGAAGACTTTAATAATGGTCGTGACCTAGCTTCTAAACTCTGATGAGTTGACTCTATTGTTGATGGTACAAAATCGAGTTATTTAAGGATGATCATGTTGGCTTATCAAGGAATTATCTTAGATAATTGCAATCTATATATGTCTAGATTTGACAGGTATCTAATGAAGTCAGAATGATGAGTTCCAAGGTATGGATTTGATATTAATTATTCTTTTGGTTTTATATCCTGATGATCTACTTGTGACAGGTGATGAGACTTTGATGATCTAAATCAGAGGAATATGGAATATGAAGCCCGAAATGATGTATCATGGCACGATGAATTTATTTATGGAATTTGGGAAAGAAATTCCATATTGGGAAACTATTGGAAAATGTTTCTAAATAATTAAAATTGCAAATCCTTGGATACTCTTATTTTAAATTCAAGATGTTGTTAAACTTGACATGGCATCTGATGGTTGAAGCATTGATGCTACCTTTTTAACACCCATCTGTATATATGTTGTGGAAATAACTTGAATAAATTCATGAGTGAGTTGCTTCATGTACATAGAGTTCCCACCAAGCATGCTTTGAAATATCTACATGAGGTGTTCAAGTTTTGATAATGAGATATTTCTCCTATGATATGTATCTACATAGATGTCTTTCTGATATTTGAGATCATTATTGATAAGAACATTTGGATTCTTCTTTAATATGTGATCTGCCATGATATCTTGGATAAGGGGTCCATAACATGATCGAGGTTGATCATGATGTTGCTAGTATGGCTAGCTATGAGGCGAGATACATACGATACTTAGAGAGTTGCTTGAGCATGATTTGGATATGACATGGATATATTGTGATGATCTGATTGGCAGTAAGTCCCATATTTATAGTTGGGATCGAGAGACTCTCACATATTGAAATAGTGTAGCTATTCAAAACAAGCTTAGGCTTGTGGTTGGCACCTCCTTGAGAGGGATGATGATTATGGTATCATTTTGTGATTTATATGATTATATATTGCCTGACATGATTTGATGTTTTGTATGAAGAAGAAACAACTGCTATTGAGACAAGAAAATACCATATTCGAGTATGATGAGAGAAATGTTGATCAAGGACACTGAGCCAACTCTTCCCCCCTGTTTGAGCTCCCAGGGTGAGGAATTGAGGAATAAGGGATCCTAGGGTTTTGGGAACTGTGGGAAATAGGGAATTCCCTATTTTTCTTTGGACAATAGGGAGTTACCCATATATGTTACCTATAGGGTTGGAGTTATAGCTCACCCTATCTTGGTCTTAGTAGAGTATACCACAGTTAGCATCATACCCACAAGCAGAGCTTATTAGGAATATTACTACTCGTTTGGGAAATGAGTTGAGGGTATACTTGGGGGTGTAAGAACCAAGGTAATTATGATTCAGGTGTTCTACCACATGGCTATTCTAGGTCATGAATGGGAGGATCAACAGGAAATAGGATGGGTTGAGATGACCTATGGGTTGAGATGACCTATGGGTTGAGATGACCCGTGGGTTGAGATGACCCAATATGATTTTGGGTTTAGGGTAAAGCTCCCCATTGAAATTCCAAGGTCAAGCATGTACTCCTCTGTGTGATCCAGGGTCGAGGGTTTACTCCCCTGTGTGATGATTTATTCTATTGCTCAGTATGGGTGGAAGCTATTGCTCCGCGTTGTGGTTCTAGGTTGAGATCTTCTCTCTGATGATATGGTATCTAATGATGATTGATGATGATTTGGGTAGTAGTCTACTAGCCAAGATTCTAGATAGAAGCTTGATGGATAGAGGGTGGTAGCTTGAGTTGCCCTCTAGTATAAAATTCTTCTTCTTCTAGATCTGAAAATGTTCATCATACAAGCGATAAACAGGAATAAGCAATGGATAGATCGAGATGTACAATTATAGTTTATGATGATGAGACAGTTGAGATGGACATGGCATGATTACTACATGAAATAAATGATCCATGATGATACGTGATGACACTCGAAGATTCCAGAATGGAATATTGTTCAAAATATAGATATTGGCAGGTGGAATTATCCCTAGTTGAGAGGGAGTGTTAATTTTTGTGACTGTGCTAAAATTCCACTTTGAACATCTCAAATGATGAAAGTAATGATTGCATTAGATTTCTCTTTTTAAGAGGACCAAAATAAACCTAAATACCACCCAATGTGGTTAAGTAGAATTAGAGTTATGAATTATTTTATTCATACACGTATTATGGAATTGGTCTGCCCTAATCACATAAGTAACTGTTTGGGTCAGTCTTAACCCCAAGTGAACCATCAAGAAAGCCTATAAAAGGAAGCATCCTCAAGTTCATTTCAACTCACTTGATCAAGGCATGTTCGTATTCTTCTATTTGGTTTTGGCTCGCATAGGTTCATCGGCAAAAGTTCACATAGGGTCTAAAATTATGGAAAAAGGGTTCGCGTTGGGTTAAGGTTTTATGGATCTCAATCGTTGGCATAAAAAAAAAGTTTTTCATCCTCTGTCGTAGATGTAGAGTGGGAAAGAGAGTGAATGTAGCTCTCTAATAATTCTGAGATAGTTCAGTGAGAGAAACTCTGAGTTAAGAGGTAGATCAGAAGGTTATGGTCCCCGGTCGCTCGCACAAGGTAGCCCTAGAAACGACCCTGTCATCTCGGTGCGTCACATAGCTCAGCAAGGGTGTGACTTTGACTTTTCTATCATTCGTACAACTCGGAAAGAGTGCGACTTTGGGTTTTAGCTGTACAATGCCACAGTTACTTGCATCAAGACCTCTTGAGAGTGACCCTGTTGTTACAGTCGATCGCATACACTGACAAAGACAGTGACCAAGGAGTTTCATTCACACAAAGACAGTTCGATGAGAGCGACCAGGGTTCTGAGCTAGGGTTTGACATCTTGTCTTCAGTTGACTTTAATGATCTAGTAGATCTGGATTTCTCTCTTATGTTATAAATATTTGTAGATTTGTAGATCTTATTTGTTAGTTTCCACTATAAACATATGCATTGGGCTCATTGATAGCGACAATAGCTCTCACTAGCATTTGACACAGTGACAACATTATACAACAGTTGACATCAGTTTTTGATAGCACATTATAGCCATCAGTATGAGGGTTTTGATTCCTAGCATGACTAGATATGTTTGATAGATATCATTATTTTTTTGTTGCATAGACAAAGTTATGGATAATTATACTCTCTTTTACTACATCATATGATGACGATCTAAGAAAAATAAGATTTACAAGGGTTTTCCCCATAGTAGGTTTTGCGTTGATCTTGGACCAATCCTATTGTCTTTATATGTGTGCATGGTTTTCTTCCACTATTCCTTTTATGTTCTACTGCAATGATGATGTTGGTGATGTTGTTTCTTTCTATGTAATTTCATATGTTGATGTATAATGGTGTATATATGAATAAAGAAATGATGATATGGGGTGAACTTAATGTATTAATGATGGAATGCAACTATCATAGCAAAGAACAATGTCTTTCTATGAAAAATTTACACTTTGATTTGGTGAATTCCTTATGGGTTGACCAAGTCATGCCTAAGAATTCTCTGAATATGTCTCCTTACTTCTTGGTGTATGGAAATGAAGTCATCCTACCCGCTAACATTTATTTTTCTACCCTTCAACCTTGACAAGAGTCCCAAGGTAAGCCATGCCTATTGGTTCAGAGTAGTATAGACACCTTCACAAGCTACAAGAAGAAAGACAGAAAGCTAAATAAATATTTTTCCTCCATTAGAGTCATATAAAGAGATGGTTTGACAAGAAGTATATAGGGAAAAATGAATTCAATGTGGGTTACCTAGACTTGAAGTGGGAGAAAAGCCACTAAGACAAAGCTAAACATAATAAGTTCCAATCCCTGTGGATCAAATTGTATACCATGCACAAGAAGCTTGGCCAACACACATATCATATCCAATATTTAGATATGTATTGAAACTCTTCTTGTTAATGGTCAAGATTTAAACCAATATTTTCAATAGCCGTCTAGGATTGGGCCCTACCCTTTTTACATAGTTTTTTCTTTTGATTGTTTGTTTCGTTTGGTCTTGCGTTTTTTTTTATGTTATGTAAATAAGTGTCATGTGTAATTTTTTTTTTCTAACTTCATTGTGTGTGGTTGAATTGAAAAGAGTCCTGTGACACTACAAAATTTGGCTAACCTACGGTCCTTATTATTTGTTTTCGTTACATATTTTTGTCGATGATTTTCTAATGGAAAGTATGGTCCTTTTGTAGGGAGAGTTTTGTGTTAAGCCATGATGCCCGTGTATATTCTGGAAATCTTACATTTGTAGTTGGTTCATTATGTTTCAGTGTTTCGATGCTTATCCAATTAAGTAGAGAAGGACAAGGGGAAAATATAAATGAGCAAAATTAACTCAGAGGACTTTATATGCTTCTCTGAAGGAACAAACGTTTTTTCTCTCAATAAGTTAGGAACCCTCTTCCTCCCATGAAATGAATGTACAGTCCTATATAAAATAAATAAATAAAGGGTGAAAGAAGAGAAAGGATTCATGCACAGGGAGGTGAAGCAAGAAACTTCGTTGGGGTAATCTTCAAGCTCACTGGTAGGGGAGAAATTTTCGTGTTCCTATATTGACTTTCTTGGGGTACTTTCGAGGATAGTTGGAAACAGAGAAACATCAGAGATGAAAAGCTATACTTTGAACATATAAACATAATGATATTATTAATTTTGTGTTTGTGTTAAACCAAGAATGGAAAGAGGGGACTATGTTTATTCGTAGGGTAAGTGGGGAAACCAAATTGATCTGCATGATGAATCTATACTCCCTTCAGAATCGACCCTGAACTAAAGAATTAACCAAGGTGGAGAAGCTGGAATTCAACCAGTGTGTTAGCAAGTGTTATCGTTGTTACAACACCCTCCAAAATTTTGGCCTACATACAAACTTCATAGCCTACTTCTACTATTCATGTTGTTGTCACAAGCACTAAGAGTTATTGCATGTGTTTTCTCTAACTTTTGTTGTCCCATTTGCAAGAAAATAAAATTATCTTCCATTACCATGTGAAGTGTCACACAATACACAAAATCTGATTTTGGTGGTGTTCAAGGGTAACCTTTGTGTAAATGAGTTGGTCTTATGATGTAAAAATGTATCAAACTCATTTCCAAAGTTTCAAGTAATGTTGCATAAGTGTGATAACCAGGGAAAATTTTAAGGATGGAAGTTTATCTTAATGTTTACAAACCTTGGCGAATCCCACTAGTCCATAATATGAAATCTATAAAATGTTTGGAAATATTTTTGTAAAAATATTCAAATTTATAATATTTTTATATAGTCTATAAATAATTTTTGTGCGATTTTTAGGGTAAAATAATTTCATTTTGTAAAATTTGGGCGAATCATTTTTACAAAAAAAATGGAAATTAGCGAATCTTTTTTTGGAAAAGGTATAGAAAATTAGCCCATGGGTGAATATTAGCCCCTAAAATTTTACCTGGTCATCACGGTCATTGCAAAGTGTATCTTTGGTATTACACTTGTTGTAGGTCATCTTAAAGTTGTCGCATTGAGGAAAGGATGTTCTTCATTTGCTTTGAGTGTTCCATGTCATGTCATTAAGTGATCTAAGTGCATGATCATGTTTAAAGTCATGATTTTTTCTATATTCCTTTCACCAGTCTAATACTTAGTTAAATTGGGATAATTCCTCGACCATGCCACTCAGACCTCAAGCAGCGACCTTGTCTCGTTGCACTACACAATGCACAACTTCATCCTTCTAGAACTGCACGCTGCGCAATATCAGTGCTTAAGCCCAACCCTTGAGCTCAAAAACTGTGCAATATTTCCCTCTGTTTAGCCTTGAAATATGCATCTCACAGTTTTAGTCCTCAAGCCTTAGCGTTGAGCTCCTGAGTTGCACAATCACCTAGGCTGCATGACCTTACAACATTTCATAGTGGAAAATATTAGTGATCAAGTCATCAGCCTAGCTCCTTGAATCCCTCAACTATGAAATCCTCAAGCCCACTACAGCTTTATGTATGCATTTCACTGCCTCAAGGCTCAGTCTTGACCCTTGACTTCCTGAGGTGTGCAATTGTGTAGTCCCTGAGCCTCTCTCTGAACCTTCCACCAAGTTTTAGCTCAATGAGTGGATCATCATGTACCATCTTAGACTAGGGGTTTATTGGGCTGATGGTTTATTTTCATGAGTGAGTTGTAGATACATGTACTCTATTGTGCTATGACAAGATGATGAAGGAGGAGATCAAGAAGGAGACCATGCTAGATGACACCTCTATAGATGAAGATAAAATTTGACCAATTAGGATGAATGAAAGGGACATAAGTTTGTGACAACAATTCAAGATCTAATAACACTGAAGACTCTTCATCTCTATACCATATGGATGTGGAAAAGGAAATCATCTTCAAGAAGACACAACACAAGCAACAATAAAGAATGGATTGACATTTCCATGTCATCAATGTCATGTCATTCCATGTCATGAGTCATCATGTGCACACCATTTTGTGGATTATGTAAATCCTTGAAATATACAATAAAGTGGAAGTCCAAAGTACATGTACATAATCTAAAGAGTCATGTAAGATTTGAACACCCTCATTATACAAGAAAGGGACATTTCACCTTGGCTTCTCCCGCAAGGTATCAAAGGGAAAACTTTAGTAATTGTGCGAGAAAGTAGTGGCTCCAACACTCCACTATCAAAGAAAGTGTTGTTCGTTGTATTCATGCATCTAGGGACTTTTACTTGATATTTGAATCCTGATGGACAACACATTTTTCATGCATGGATTATGAATATTTTAAATAATGTCATGTAAATGTTTATGATTCATGTTTTCTTATCACATGTACTATAGTAGTTGAAGTATTTCGGTTATTTTAGTGCTTATCATATTGAGAAAGTGTTTTCATGGTTGTAATGATCATCATATCTTTGTGGACTATTCTGTTGGACGTTAGATCGATATTTCATGCATGTGTGTTTCTGGTAGAGTTGTACTATTACCTCTCTCTAAGAGGTTGACTTACTGTTCCCTCTATAGTAGAAGAACCTTGGTATACTTGTAACTGAATATTCACCAGGCACACTTACTTGCTTCTCAAAGTCACATATACGATTCTCTCTCTTGTTTATAGCTAAATCTAGGGAAAATATTAAATAGATGGAAATTGATCCCTATTCCAAATGGGGATTCTATACAAAATGATGTGAGGTCTAATTGGGACCGCCTATCAGGCAGACCCCTTTTAATGTTAGCAAGCCCAACATTGTCAACATAGTACCATCCTAAAAGAGACACATAATGGTATTAAAGGATCATTAGTTAAACTGCAAGGTAGGTCACAAGACAATAACAATCACAAAATCAAGTACCAATGCAAATTCAATAAGATAGATACCAAAGCCAACGAAATAGTTCATTTTCATTAGTATGTGTTAACATCAACATACACTGTAGACGATGGTAGTATCATAATCATTCACGACATATTGAGGAAAGTGTGTCATCTCTGTGAGCTTCATAGATTAAGTGAAAGCCCAAATATATACAATTATAATGCTGCCATAGTAGCCCTAATCATGGAACATTACATCACCACTTTCTCCTCTAAAGAAAGATCTTCTCTCTTATGCCAATCTAGAGAAGCCACGATGAAAAGTTCTAGTCCCCATAGTCCTAATGCTTGAGTTGTGAGGGTGTATTTATAACAAGTCAAGTGACTCTCCATCTCCCATGTGACTCTTGACCTCCCTCATAACTCTTGAGCTTCTAGTATGACTTTTCAAATTCTTAAGTGACCTTTAGGATTCTGCATGATATTAAAAAATTCTAGTAACTCTTAATATTCCATGTGGGACCCTTGGTCTTCCACACATTTTACATTTTCTCATTTTAGAAAATAAAATCATTACATTCCGCAAATGATGTGGCAACACACATTGACACATATGGCATTGTGATGAGACTTGTACAAGCCATGACTTGCCAATGGTGACATGGAACTTCATGATGATGTGCAAATGCCAATATTCTTCTCTTTGTTGTTGTGACTTCTTCATGATGGATATTTTCTTTTGCTTCATCTTCATCCTTCAAATAATTTGGATGAGTGTAAGAATTTTCCAGGTCGCCATATTTGTTTTGATCCAAAATCCCTTTGTATTCTTCATGATGCTTCTTCCTTTGCTCTTTCTTCATTAGTGTTCTCATGTAGCCTCTCCTTGAGGGCTTGCCTTGTATCTTCATGATAATTTCTGCATCTATTTCATATTCATCCTGCAAAATCTTATTGGTATGGAGTCTTCCATGTCACCTTGATCTTTTATCTTCTCTCGCAATATAGTGTCCCCTCAAATTATTTGCTTGATGACTGTCCTTGTCTTTTTATCTTCATAAGTGTCCTTTCACATGATATCCTTGGTATCCTCCTTGAGCATCATCATGTCATGTCAAGATACAATACCTATAGGTGGAATCCACTCATGACAAGACGACATTAGTCCATAAATTTCCTAGTCTACTTTTTTATTTATGTAACAATGATTGACTCTCGAACAAAGTGCGAGGATGAGGAGGAGGCTCAGGAATTGTGAATTGCACAGTTCCAGGAGGCAGTGAGGAAGGTAGACTGGGACATAGTGAGGAAATATCTCCCACTTATATTATGAAATGCATAGTTCAAGAGAGACTAGGCCACAAGATTGTGCAGTTCTGCAAAACTGGGATACAAAGAGGTTGACTAGTGATAGAAACTGCACAATGTGTAGTTGAAGGTTGACTAGGAGGTAAGATTACACAATCATGAGGGACAAGAGGTAGTACCTAGGATCTATGACTATGCAATGCATAGTCCTTCGAGGTAGTGACTACATAGTGTGCAATTCTAAGAGGAAAGAGATGCTTACTAGGGCTTGCAACTATGTAACATGCAGTTCAATGTGGCAAGATGGAAGGGAGGCTAGTCGGGCAAGGAAAATTCCAAAAATCGACTATGTGTGGGATCAGTGAGGTAGAGAGAATGAGAAATACAAACAAGTAATGATGATCTCAATCTCAAATAACATCAACATACACCAAAAGGATACAAACAACTAAAAATCCACATGCATACCTCAAAATGACAACAAAGAAACATTTATCTCTAAGTGTGACAATGGAAACATCACTTTGTGACACTTAAAATACAAGTTACAACAAGAGTGTTGACTACAACTAGAATATTGGGTGTGGAGCTTGATTATATTATTGATCCATAGGTCTTGTTTAGCCACGTTGGACCCTAGTTCATAATGGGGTGGAAACTCTGCTGGGATCACCATCGTCAATGGGGTCCATGGGGTGAGGCGATGATTTTATGAGCCCCCCTTGGTGGGGGGTCAGGGGGTAGTGGCCCCCAAAGAAAAATTTTGATAAAAAATGCCTTGTATACCATTGTAATTTCACAGTCAATCTCAATCATTCATTAGAAAAAATATCTAACAGTAGAAGTTATGTAAATCTAGGGTTTTTTGGCCTAAAAGGAAATGCTCAGTTTACATGAGGGAATTGTATTGTAGCTAGATATTATTATTTTGTGTGAGAAAGAGAGAGGAAACTGTGTGAGAACGAAGAGGAAATTACAGTGGATTTGTTGTAGGTTGTGTCTCCTCATTTTGTTGGATAATAGAAAAGGAAGGCCTTGTTTATTCTTCATGGACTTAGCCCAAACTGGGTGAACAACATATATCTATGTCTCTCTTGTTTTATTCTTTTCTGTGTTTGTGATTTCATAATAGTTTAAGTGTTCCATTTCTCTATTAATGAATTTATAACATAGAAACTACACTCTACTGTGGGAGAGTGTCTAGCTCATGTTATTATTATTTATATGATCAAATAATGAAAAATAATGTGCTAGAGTGTCCTCTATTGGTGCGCTAAAATGAAACACATGTAAAAGTAAAAATAGTTAAAGCTACATTTGTGACAGTAAGAAAAATTGAAAATGAGACTTGTAAAAGATGGAGAAGGTGAAAGTTACACATGTTATAGCAAAGACAACAAAAAGCCAACACTTGTTAAGGTGGAAGAAAGAAAAATGACAGTCACAAAATTGAAAGAAATACTTGTGAGAGGAAAAGCATGCAAAAGTGATAATTGAGAAAACTCACCAAACCCAAGTGATTAAACAATTGCAACTAAGAATGAGAGAATATGCCAAGTAAAGTTGTGCAATAACTGTCAGCATGGATTTTGCAGTGCATTGTCTAAGGGGATTTTGCAATGCACTATTTTTAAAAACTGTGCAGACATTGTTTTCAGGGACTATGCGATGCAATAATTCCAAGGATTGGGCAGATATTGTTATGGAGAATTGCATAATGCCTATTTGCAAGGGTGGGAATTGTCTTTCAATCTCACTAGAAAGGATTTGCTTATAAATGCATCAAAGGGTGAGCATGTGTAAGAAAGTGGCTTCAATAGTCAGAATATCTTAAAAAATTAATAAATATTCAACCAATCATGGAGTGGCTAAAACCAATCAAGGAACAACAAATCATAGGATCACAAGTAGGCTCCAAAATTAAAGCATAGGAAAAATTTTAGAGGGTGTTTGTTGCAATGACAATAGTTGGTGATATAGTCAAAGAACTCCAACTTCCCTGTTTAGTTCTAGATTTATGTACAAGGTCTTCTCTTTCAAGAAATATTGATTCATTATATGGATCACTTTAGCTCCCCCATTTAACCTTGTTATAGGTATAGTCTCCTTGATTCCCTTTTTTGGTTAAACACATTACTAAATATTTCCATGTCACAATTGTTTCAATACAGGAGAATGGTAGTATGTAGTCATCAGTTTAATATGATTAAAGTCTTAGTTTTCATGTATGGTATTTCTCTGCTATCAGGGAGCATGTTCAGTACCTTAGCAGAGTCACTCTAGGAACGCAAGAATTGCTTCGCTGCTAGTGAGCCTATTCAATACTGTAATGAAGCTACCTACTTCACCTCTCCACACTGGAAGCATTTCTCTTCATTCACCCTTATTTTATTTACATTATTCTCATTGGCATTTTATCAACATTTATATCGCCTAAGAAGAATATGGATCCCGACTTATTGAGAGAAAAAGAGCTTTTTCCTTCAGAGACAATTATATATCCCTTTAAAATTGATATGCTCGCTATTGATTTTCCCCTTTCCATTCTCTATTATATGGGATCTGCAAGAAAAACACCTTTTAATTAAAATCCTGAGTTTAGTAATGAGGATCCTAGAATAGATACGGGTGTCATGGTGGTACTCAAAGTTTCCCTTTTGAATGGATTGTATGTTCCATTGAGACATCATTTACCTTAGAGATATGTTGGTCAAAACAAAGATAAGGAATATAGATTAGCCAAGAGTTACTTGCCATCATAATTTCCTTCTAAAACTTTTCAACATTCTTCTTTGGATCCAAAATGGAGAAATTTTTTTGTAGGGTCTTATTGAACAAAATACAAAATAAAAGACATGAAAAAACAAGAAGCACAAAAGAAAAATAATAAACCAAATGCAAGACTCCAAAGAAAGGAAACATCCAAGATGTGAAGCAAGAGAGAAATAGAATAAAATAATTAGATGTAGGGAATAATAGAAGGGGAAGGAAATGCAAAAGAAAACCAAATGAAACCAGACCAACTCCTAATCTAACTGACTAGAAGGTCAGGGTTATGTGTGGTGAAATTCCTAATGTAGCCACTAAAGATACTCCTCACCTGCAAATAGAAATATACGAGCAATTAAAAACAATATAAATTAATGGCAAAATATAAAAGTATGATCATGAATAATTTGCACAAAATATGGAATGTCTTTGCTGAAGGAAGAAAGATGTGCCATAACAACTAACTTTAATCAATCTGCAGTGTTACCTTTATGATTAGAAAAACAATCATAGAGACCTTGAAATCTTCTTATGAATGTACTTTTTTCTATTTTTTCATCGTTAGCAAACACCAAGAAAGATCAAAACATGGTATTTACAATGCAACTTTCTAAGTAAAATGTTTCTAGCCAATCATATATTCGATCATGGAATTTGAAACAATCCTTTTGAAAATCCTAAAAATCCTAAGAAAATGAGCTTGTATTAATATAATAGAATAAAGGGGATAATATTACAAAGTAAATATAACCTAATCTCATTTAGAAAAATTGGCAAGATAGTGAGGACATGACATAACCACCAAAAAAGGAAGAAGAGCGTCAACCATTTGACAAGAATTTGAATAGTGAAATGATAAATCATAATGATCAATGGGTTCAACAAGATTTATCGATGTAAAACAACTACCATTGGATATATTAGTAGGAAAATAGTTATTTGAATGATAGTTTGTAGACCTAGTGTTATGATTAGATTGGTGGATTGACATACATGATAATTGATTATCAATTAGTTCCCTTTGTGTCCAATTCCATACTAGACCAGTAATAAGAGACCTTGAGGAATTAAAAACAAAATGTTTCCTTATAAATATAGGAAACCAATTAAAATAACATTATAACAAAACATTAGAAGGATACGTCTAATAAAATCCAATATTTATATCAACATGAGGGTTTTGATCCATTGAATGATTCATTGAATGATACTGAAAAGGATTGATTGTACCAAAAGAATGATTGGCTCCAAAATATTAACATGAAGGATAAGGAGTTGGTCACTTACAGAAGAATTGGATGGGAAGGAGTATTTTGAGGATTCATGATCTATGTATTGATAATTAGGATGGAATATTTCAAATCTATATCCATCTATGAAAGGTACATGCTCCAATCTTGGATTTGATACAAGGGATTACATAAAGAAGAATTAGCCAAACATGAACCCTTAGCTCTATATTGAGGATTAATAATATTAACTTAAAAACATTGGAAGTCCTTCACGAGTGACCTTAAATCCAATGAAACATTGCTAAGAAAAGAATTGTGCAAGAAAATTCTAATCTGACTTAGTTCAGATATCTCATCAGGATTGCAAGATCTTGACATTACCATCAACTGAAGTTGAGGTGCCTCGACTTCTTGACAAGTCCCTGAAATTTCAGATGTTGAATGATTGAATTTTGAGGTAATGGATAGATCAACATCTGTGTGAAGAAAAATATCATCAATTGTTTTAGCAGGATCATCATTCATTAGATGGAATCTCCTAGAATCGATAATTTCATCGGATGTCTCAACATCACCAAATAGATTACCAAAATTGTAAGGAAAATGTCCAATGATTACCACATGATCTTCTTCATCATGGGAAACCTTATCACTTTTCTTGGACTTCGTATTTAATTCATTAGAATGTAGATTAGAAGAAAATTATGTATGAGTTGATTCATTACACACATCACCACATAAGGAATAGTGACTTGAGGATTAAATTCCTACGAGAAACTCTTCTATGATCAGATTGAATTCCATATCAAAGCTTCAAAAATCTAAGTTTTCTTGTGAAAACAAAAGATCATCCAATGTACTTGGGCACTCATAACCATGAATATCATTATAGTCATTAAGGTTAGGGTGATAGTTTCCCAAGGCATCATTCTGATTAAAAGATGTGATTTCATTTGAGTGATTACTAAGTTCTTGAAATTCTTGATTAACAAAGAATGTAGAAGCATCGTTTTGACATAGAGGATTTTATAAAAAAAATAGAGATTAAAATAATATTTAGCCTTCTTCTCCTCTACCTATGAAGTGTCATGACCTTGTATCTAATCATCACCTAGACTAGCAAATTGAGAATTGAGAGTATCAAAAGAACATGTTTGTTGAGCATATTGATCAAGTGAATTATGGTACAAAAAGTTATGAGATGTAGATGATAGAGGATTGTAGGTGTCTTGTGAATAAACAATTCTTTCAATTGAAACAAGTTGAGGATTAGGATTATGTGCATGGTGATCATGAAAAATAAAGTTACCAACCTCCACCTTAGGCTATATGAATTTATTAGAACATTCAAAGTTTTCTCGTGCAAAGAGATAAAATGAGTATGGGATGAATGGATTAACAATATGATTTTCAGATTTCCAAACTTCAAAAATAGCACCAGAGACAACCTTGCTAGGAAATTAAAACAAAGGAGGATAAGGGACAAAAGGAATATTGGGTTCATCCTCTTAAATTGGAAGTGTATTATGATTAATATAAGTTTTGAGATCACTATTATCCAAGGATCCAGATTCAGATCAGTTGAAAGAGATTTGAACCAAGTGTTGAAATGTTTCCTTGAAGAAATCCAAATCCACATCTTCTTCAAGAAACTCATACCATGGGTGAGGAAATCTATTAGAAAAATCATATATTGACTCATTAGGCTTCATCTTATGTTGATTAATCCTTTCATAAACATCTCAGTAATCATACCTATCAAAGTGTTGATGAATCTTCTTGAAGAGTTTTTCAAATGAATGAATAGAAGCATATGGTAAGGTATGAAACCTTAGTTTCATGTGACATTCAAGAGTGAGGGTGAATTGTATACAAACAACATCTTCATAATCGATTTCATGAGATTCACAAAACTTGAGAAAATGAGATGTATCTTCTGATATTGATATTTCACCCTTTCCATTGTTAATTTTTCTTAGGGATATATTTTTCTTTGCATTAGATAATTCCATTTCGTTAGTTACACATTGAATTCACCCCACAACATCATAAGATTATTCAACAACATATGCAATTATATAGAAAGAAAAATATCATGATCAATGCCTTGGAACGTAAATGAACAAAAGGAGAAAATAATTTACACATAGACGCACCAAGATTGGTCAAAAACCAGGGAAAAACCTCAGAAGGGCGACATCCCTTTCAAATTATTCTTCTTATGAGATTGTCATTGAATTTTTTAGCAAGGAGAGAGTATAATAATCCAATTATTTATCCACAAGACTATACAACAAAATTAGCTAAACAATATGTCAAAGATGAACCTACAAATAATACTAATCAAATATAACTTTTCGCAACAAGTGATCAATTGTCATCAATTGTCATAGTCTAGAGTCAACTGCAGTCAACTTTCAAAATCAAACCCTAGGTTCCAAACACATGGAAAGAGAAATGCGCGTGCTACTGAGACGTTCCAACCACATGCATAAGCTTATGTTCCTATGGTTACAATTAAAAATATCATATGGAAACTCTGCAATTGAGAACCAAAAACCATAATCACACGTGCGAGCTTTAGATCTTGCAATTTTGGATGCGAGGAAACCAAATTCCATGAACCAACCATAGAAGAAGGAAGAAGAATGATTGATGATCTCCAAATGAGGATCCCTTGACTTGTATTTATTTTCATCCAAGGGTGTCCTATTTCCATTTGGGCCGACCTATCCTTTTTGTGCACATGAGGGTTTCCATATTAAAATAAATTTTTCTTTAACAAAATTAAATTCTTCTAATGGATAGTAGGGGTCTTCCTTTATGAGGAACACTGTAAAAGAGACACAATTTTTCCCTAAGCTACCAAAATTAACAACCATCAAACTTTAATTGAGACAAGTTGTAAAAACGTTCTGTGGGAAGTGAAAGCTTAGTATTATATATTAGAAAAACATGTTGGGAGTATGATTTGGGAATGAAAAAATGAAGATAAGATATTCAAAATATACTCAATGGGCTCAACTTGTCATCTGGCCCTCCTTTTAGTGCCAAGTGTTGACAGTGCTGGAAATTTGGCAACCAAGGGGGTCTCCCAGATATGAAGTCCCAATTAGACCTCACACCATTTGGAGTAGGTGCCCCAAACGGAAATACAGTCGGTTACCATTACTCTTAGGAATATTTCTTGACTGCATTTTTTCATATAAGATATTATACAAGCAATATATCAAACAAGAATTTAAGTCAAAGTTGTAAGGCATATTGCTATTACAAAACATTGATCATCTAGCCATAATTTACTAGATTAATCAAAGTACACCATGTAGGGCCAATTTTACCATAGTAAAATTGTTTTCACTATAAGAAATTACTTAATAAACCACATTTGTTAAGTCATTTATAATTAAACCCATGAAGACTAATTAAATAAATCATTATTTATTTAATTATCTTCTAGGAATAATTAATTAAACCATTATTTAATTAATATTCCTTGTCACATTTGACCCAATTATGAGAAATAAGTAGATAAATCATTAATTATCTTATTTTTCTCCAGGAATAATTAATTAATCACTAATTAGTTATTATTCCTTGTCAAGTTTGACCAAATCCCTTAGGAATAATTGAATAAATCATTATTTTTTTAGTATTCCTTAACCATATTTCTTCAGATGATAAATAAATCATTTATTTATTTGTTATTTCTAAATAAAAGTTTAAATATTTTTTCCCTCTAACCAAATATAATAAAATATTCCAAATGGCTATTTCTAGAATGGGGTTAATAATATTTATTATTCCACATTATTCGAGGATAACCTAATATTTTGTTATAAATAGAAGGTTTTTCCATGCATTATTGACTTTCGATTATTTTCATTGTTGCTCTTACTATTGTAACTCTGATTACTATCACTGTTGCATGCCATTTTTATTTTCGATTTGAGTTCTCATTGAGCTCAAACATTTTTCTTGCTAGGTTTTACACATTATAGAGGAGAGAGACTCTACAAAAGCTAAAGACATTTGAGGATAGCCAAGAACTCATCCCATAGAGGGGTACTCGTAAAATTATTCGCTCTCTTCACTGGTGTTTTTTAATAAAATATATTATTTACATATATATGGTTTCATTGGATGATTGCAGTTACTTGTGCTTATTTTACTATTCCATTTTGTTATTTAACTATGATCGTGGCATAGATCAGGGCTTTGGAAGGCTTTGTTTCTATCATTTGTTGCAGATCTACAATGTTTAGCAGCCATTTTCATTGTTATTGTTTTTTGTCATCCACAACCTAAAGTGGTTTTGTTTCATACACATTCGAGAAGAAAACACAATAACACATACAATTAAAATGTATATAAGGTTCTTTCATGAGAAGGAAAGAGGGTGTGAGACTCTAGAATAAAAGTAATAGTACCATCCTAAAACATACAAACAAAATCATAAGAGTTTCATTAGTTAACATGTAAAGTAGTTCACAAGACATCAATGATCATAAAATAAGGTAACAGTAAATATTCAACAAGATACATACCAAAGATAATGAGATAGTTCATTTTCATTAGTATGTGTTAACATAAACACCATAAATAATGAAAGAATAGTCTCGTAATCATTCATGACATATGTATGAAAGTTATATGGCTCTATGAGCTTCATATATTAAGTGAAAGTCCCAAGATATACAATTAAAAAATTTTCACACTAGCCCCAATAGTGTAACATTAAGTCACTACTTGTCTTACAAAGAAAGATCTTCTCTCCTATGCCAAGCTAGAGAAGCCAAGGTGAAAAGTTATAGTACGAAAAGTCATTTTCCTTGAGTTATGAGAATGTATTTATAATAAATGAGATGACCCTCCACCTCCCATGTGACTCTTGACATTCCTCATGACTCTTGAGCTTCAACTATGACTTTCAAATTCTTAAGTCACCTTTAGGCTTCTACATGACTTTAAACTTTCTAGTAACTCTTCATATTCCATGTAGGTCCCTTGGTCTTGCAAACACTTTATATTTCCTAACTTTTGAAAATACAACCATTGCATTCCAAAAATGATGTGGAAAGAAACATTGACAGATGTGACATTGTTTTGACACTTCTACAAGCCATGACTTGGCAATGATGAAATGGAACTTCATGATGATGTGAAAATTCCAATCTGTTTTATTTTTTGTTGTGACTTCTTCATGATGGATCTTTTCTTGTCCTTAATATTCATCCTCAGAATATGGATGAGTATCAAAACCTTCCATGTCGATATCTTTTTCTTGATCGAAGGTCTCTTTGTATTATTTATGATGGTTCTTCCTTTGCTCCCTATTCATAAGTGTTCTCTTGTAGCCTCTCCTTAATGAAATCCCTTGTATATTCATGATAAGTCTTGCAGGTGTTTATCTTCATCCTCCAAAACATTATTGATATGAAGTCTTCCATGTGATCTTGATCTTCCATCTTCTGTCACAATCTAGTGTCCCTTCATCTTCTTTCTTGATGATCATCCTTGTCTTTGCATTTTCATAAGTTCCCTTTCACATGATAACTTTGGAATCCTCCTTGAGAATCATCCTTTCATATCAAGATAGAGTACTTGCAGATGGAATTCACTCGTGACAAGATGGCATCAGTTTGAAAATATGCTAGTCTATCTTTTTTTTCATGACACTGATCAACTTTAGAATAATGTGTAGGGTTGACTAGGAGGTTTAGGAATTGTACGGTGCACAGTTCGAGGAGGCATTTAGGAAGGTCTAATGATTGTGACATTGAAATGTGTAGTGTTTGGGATATTGAGAGACAAAAGTGTGCAGTTAAGAGAGATAGTGATTGTGAAGCAGGCATTCCCACTGTGACTATGGAATGCATAGTTCAAGAGACACTGCATCATAGGATTATGTATTTACAAAAATTAGGGAGAAAGAGAGTTTGAATACTCCTAGAAACTATGTAGTGCATAATGGAAGGCTGATTGCAAGGTAGGATTACACAATTATTAGGGACATGAGGCATTAACTTGGCACTGTGACTGCGCAATGCATAGTCCTTGGTGGCAATGACTACGTGGTGTGTAGTTCTAGGAGGGAAGGGATGCTAGCTAGGGAATGAAGCTACACAATGCACAGTTTAGGGAGGCAATCTAGAATAGTGGTTTCTCGAGAAAGGAACATTCCAGAAATTGACTAAGTGTGGGATTAGTGAGGCAAAGAGAAGGAGACATGCAAAAAATTCCTGAAATGGTGATCTCAAACTCGGATAACATTCAATACAAAAGGGATAAACATAACACAAAATATACATACATACCTTGAAATAAAAGCAAAGTTACAAGTATTTCTATGTGTGATAATTGAATTGTCACTGTGGACACTTTAAATATATGTTATCAAAACAGTGTCGACTGCAACTAGAAAGTACGTTCAACTGTGGGAGAGTATCTATCACATATTATGATATATATGATCATATAATGAAGAATGATATGTTAGAGTAGCTTCTAGTGGTGTGGTAAAATGAAACACATGTAGAAGTACAAACAGTTAAAGTGACAATTGCAATAGTAAGAAAAAGTGAAACTGACATTTGTAATAGTCAGAGAAGGTGAAAGAGACACATGATATAGTGAGGAGAATAAAAAAGTGACACATGTTAAAGTGGAATCAAGAAAAAACGACACTCACAAAATTGACAATTGTGAAAACTCAAGGTGTTGCATAATTGCAACTAAGAATGAGAGAATTTGTTGACTAGAGTTGTGAAGTGACTATTAGTATCGATTTTGTAGTGCACTAGCTAGGAGTAGTGTACAATCCATTATCCCTAATATTGTACAAGAATAATTATCAGAGACTGTGGAATGCATTACCTCCAGGGGTTGTGCAAGCACTTTTTATGGAGAATTTTGCAATGCATGTTTGTAATGGTTGGCATTGACTTTCAAGCTTGCCAAAAAAGGTGTAGTTATGAATGGATCAAAGGTTTAGAATGTGTATGTAAGTGGATTCAATAGTTATAATATATTAAACACTTAGTAAATCATAAACAACTCATGGAGCGACTAAGAATAATCAAGGAACGTTAGATCATATAATCAAAAGTAGGTTCCAAAATTAAAGTGTAGGAAGATTTTTCAAGAGTGTTTATTGTAGTGACAAAACTTTTCAATATTATGTTAGTCAACTCTACTTTCCCACTGTCCTGATGGTGATATGGATTAGACTTCCAATTTCAAATATCATGTTGTTTCATGATCACCTCGATCAAATTGGAGGTGAACTGGGAGCCTTGGTCTATTACTAATTCTCTTTGGTATCTAAACTTATAAAATATGTTCTCCCTCAAACATTCAACAAAATTTTATTCGGTTACTCCTTTTATTGCTTTCACCTTAGCCCACTTATCCAGGTAGTTTATACAGACAATGATGTATCTCATCTCTTCTATCCATATGGAGGATCGATAGGACTAATGAAGTACATGCCCCAGTTATTAAATGGCTCAAAATTAACTTGAGGTTGTAGAGGCATTCCATCCCCCTAATAGGGTTTCCCTATATTTTGGCATTCATTACACTGTGTTATGTATCTATGGACATCTTTATGAAGGGTTTGCTAGTATTATACTTCTCACAACATCTTGTAGGTTGTCCTCTTGGAAACAAAATGGCCCCCATAAGGTTTTTCATGACAAGATGAGAGGATGTCAAAATCATCATCCTCCCTCACACATCTTCTCAAGATATGATCAAGCCCCAACATGAAGAGGTTACCCCCATCCCATGTGTAACAGGCACTCTTTTTGAAATAAATTATTTTCTCCTTTGAGGATAAGTGAGGAGAGAAATAGTGAACAACTAATAAATTGGTTATGTCAGAAAATAGTGGAGATAAGAGAGATGGAAAAATATGCTCCTTAGAGAGTCAGTAGCCCACCACTTGTTTATCCTTTGTAGATAACTTTGATCTTGAAAGAAAGTCTACGTAAACATTTTCTTTTCCAAGTTTGTCAACAATAGTTAGATAAAATTATTGTAGTAACCATAACCACCTAATTACGTGAGCGTTCATATCTGATTTGTTCACTAACTACTTTATTTTTACATGGTCATTGTGTATTAAGACCTAATAGGAAATAGTGTAATGCCTAAATTGGTTCCAATAATGTAAACAACGAAGAGTTCATTCTTAATAACTATATAGTTAAACTCAATTTTGGACAAATTATTATTAATAAAATAAATGGCATAGGAAATTTTACCTTTGAGTTGTCCTAGTGCTATCCCAACTTCTTTTTTTTTATGCATATATATGGATTTGAAAGGGAAAGTTCCAATTTGGACCACTAAGTGTAGGTGCAGTCGTTAGTTTTGTTTTAATTTCTTCAAATTAATTTTGACATAAATCTATACAAAATCTCAAAATATGTTGCTAGTGAAGAAAATAAAGGAGAGGCAATCCATCTAAAATATTTGACGAATCTTTGATAATATATAGCATGACCTAGAAAACTTATAACATCTTTATGTTTTTTAGGAATAAGAACCGTTTTGATGGTGACAATTTTGTTAGGATCTACCTGGATTCCTTTTTAGAGAGAAAGTTCCCTAAAACAGTCTCTTCATTCATAAAAAATAGGAATTTTTCATGGCTCATGAAAAGGTTCATCTCTTTGAGCTTGTGCAAAACTTGGCATAGTTTAGAGAAAGCCTCTTAGAAATCGTCCTCGTAGGGTGTAAAATCATCCATCTATAATTCTACTAAATCATTCACAAGGGGAGAGAAAATACTCAACTCAACCATATGGAAGGTAGTAGGGGAATTGCATGAACCAAATATAAGAACCATGTAAAAAAAGTTTCCCCATGGGTATGTGAATCTGATATTATCCTGATCCTAAACGCTGATACAGATTTGATTGTATCGTTGAATCCATAAAAGATGAGATGAAGTTTTTCCCTACAAGGACATCCAAAACTTCGTCAATAAAGGGCAAGGGAAAATTGTATGTTCTAGTGTCTTTATTGATTTCTCTATAATCAACACATTTTCTCCATTTTCCATTATTTTTTGGGACAATGAATAAGGGAGACAACTATTCACTATCTGAGATTGGATAAATGAATCCCGCATCCAACAATTTATGCAATTTATATTTAATAATGTCTTTTAATGCAAGGTTCATTCACCTTTGTGGATGGAGAATAGGTTTCTGGCCTTCCTTAATTTACATAAGATCAGTGAATATGGAAATAAGGAATCCCTTTACTTCCTTGTAATCCCATTAAAATGCATCAACATGTCTCAAAATAGTGAGCAGTTTTTTATCTTGTTGAACTGAAAGAAAGGTGCTTATTTTATAGGCTTTGGAAGGGTTGATTTCTATGGTTTTGACATTATTTTGTTTAGAACTAAAAATTACCATTTTTTCCCATGAACTGTCTTAAGAAAAACCAGGTTGTCATGTAGATTCATCTCTCAACATTTATGGTAGAAGGATATTATTTTTGTAGAAAATTTCTAATTAGATTATCTGGATCCATTTGTCTGTTACCAGTGGTGGTTTCTACTATACATATAGGGTAGGGTGATGATAGGTACATGTCTTATTCTTCTTCCTCTACATAAGTAGCAAAATCATGCCTAATGAGGGGTTGAGTAAGTGATATGATAAAAGTTGTTTTTTTATTTCCCATTAGTGATAGTAATATTTCTAGCCCTATAGTTGATGTAGGCATCAATAGTGGATAACCAATGTGTTCCTAAGATAAGAGGGTATCCAATAAACTTGGCCTTGGGTTAAAGAAAAAGGAAATATTGGGAATATTCCAAAGAATCAATGGAGACCATGACATCCTCAATAACACCTTTAGGTGCTACTATGGATATATCAGCAAGTGGTAGCATCATGGTGGTCTTCGTTTGGGACTATCAGAGATAGGTTTAAGCATAGTATGTTGAGTCATCACATTTATTGCAACTCCCAAGTCAATGAGAGTGTGAGTAACTGCAATATCATTGATGTTCACATCTACTACCCGACTCCTCTATGTACTTTTGGATGATGACCTTCCCAGCATAATATTAGTTAGCTTCCCTATGAAATTAATATCAAGGGAATCTATTTTTCTCTTGCATGATCTTCTAAGACTTTGCTCTTTGATGAGATTATCATATATGGGAAAATCCTTGATGGATTGAAGTAGAGGACACTTGACACACATATTTTTTATCCCTCCCATATTTTTAGCTTCTTATGTGGTGTGTTCTTTATTAGTGGTCAACCTTTCGGGATACATAGGCTTAGTGACTTGAGGTGTGGGATATTCAATATCCTCCTCTATGTTTTTTGTCAGATAAGTTGTGTTAGAATACTTAAGGACCTTCCTAGACCTAAGTATTATCTCTTAAATTTCTACAACATAAGTTGGGATAGGTTGTTTCTCCATTGTAGATTGGTTTAGCTTGCTTGTTGTTAGGATTTGGGTCAGGTTGGGAAATTATCTAAGGTAGTTTTGGAGTATTATTTTGGGATTTTTTTGGTTGGGGAGGGTGAGGCATCAAGGCAAGTGGTTGGTCTTACTAATGACTCCATCTAAAATATATATTATCCCATGGAATTGGTTGGTGTGCATATGGCTAAAAAGGAGGAATGACATTTTAGGGAGGAAAAGGCCATGGAGTGGGCAGAGAATAGGGTGAAGTGTTAGGAGGACACCAAGGTTGAAAAAGAACATTGTAATTTTTGTTGAAAGAAGAGGGGTAGGTCATACCTTGTTAGTACCTCGTAGGGGCTTATGGCCTCTTTTGATTAAATAAGTAGAGTTTCTCCATCCTCCCTACCGCTCCTTTATATAAAACTTTAAAACCTAGAAAATATGGAAATTTGTCAATGAAATGATTTTCTTCACATACAAAACATATATTTATGACATATCAAGGACACTCATTCCTAAGGGATCTTTTAGTGCACCTAGGGAAAAATATAGCTAATTGCCTTTTTGCTTCTCCTTTTTTTATCTTGACTTGCACTGCATCCATCTACATAGAAAATGTGTGTAACATCTCAGTCTTTAACTCCTCTAACATACCTCTTATCTCATTCTCAGTAATTTTAGAGGTGAAAGAGTGACTTACCAAACCTTTTTTTGTTCTGCCTCTTTTTATAGTAACTCTAGAATGATTGTGGAATATCATTTGATGTAATCATAACTAAGTTGATAAATGTCTCGATTGACCAGAAAGTTGAGTGTTTCCATAACATCTTTTATAACTCCCAGTAGTAAGACTAATTTAAAGGAATCTTGATCTACAGTGCAATTGTCTGCTCTATTCATTTACTCCTTTATTCATTTGGATAATCCTGGTACTTGCTATTGAAATCTTGTTACATCTACTCCCATGAAGTGATTTTATCCCCTTCTAGGCTCATAAACTACTGAAGGGCTACATCCATAAGGCTGGAAGGGAATAGTTTGATATTTTTCTTATCCCTTGTGCAATCGTAAGTTCTACAAACTACTATAAACACAAACATAAAAGTGTTTGGATATTCAGTAGTTATCCCATAGAAGTGTGAAAGTACAGATTGATTGAATTTATTCACTTCAGCGTCTCTATATATTTCTCTAATAAGGAATGTAAACACTTTAAGTTTCCTATTTTTTCCCATGTTATTGATGGGTTGTGATGTTTTTTCTACAAGCTCCTTAGTGATCCTCCCTTTCTCAGCTAAGAAGGCCTCAATATCCCTTGTGGATAGGGTAGGAGGATTATAATTAGAAAAATAGGGCTGATTATTTGTATAAATGGGGTTTTTGATAATAACTTTCTCGTGTTATCCCTAACTCTTCGGGGAATAAAGAAAAAAATGTAATTTTATTTTCTTTATTCTTCAAATAATTTTTAAAATGAGAAATGTAATGCAATTTTCTATCTTTAGAATGATGAACGGTTAATGTAGATTTTATATTTTTGGAAAAAGTGAAATAAGTGAAAGAATCAATAAACTACCAAAAAATATAGTACATACATTGACACCTCCCTGACAACGATGCCAATAAGTGATGGCTCTCAATATTGAAACAACAACACTACAACTCCTAAGGGTCTAAACTTTAATTACCAATGCAGGGATCAAAGAAACATAACAAGGGACGACACTATGTGTGTAGCATGTGCTTATCTTTCTTCCTTGATGAATTCTATCAAAAAAATGAGATGAGATCTAATTACCAAGGGACCACACTAACTTTCCTTTGGTATTCACAAAATTCTTAATTGCAGGAAATGAAAAGAAATAAGAGCATCTATGCTATCTACATGAAAAATAATTAAACAATCTTAATTAAAAGGAAATAAAAGTATATATATTCTATTGTACAGAGAAAACAAACTCAAAATTTAAATAAAGCATGTAAACATCAAACTCTAATTTTTTAGGAAAAAGACAATTTCTACAACAACTTAGGTCAAAGGATCAACTTCATATTTAGGCTTGTAAATTTAATCTTCATGGTTCCAGGAACATTATACCATGTCTAAAATTATTAACCATGATTTGAATGCAAGTTTAGATGAGTTTTAGATGCAAAATGCAAAATACTATAGTAGTCCCTATTTTGCTACAAGAGACAAACTAGTGAGTAAGAAAATGCAATAAGGATGTAGTTTGAATGAAAAATGAACCAAGGGGAGTCTAAACAAAGATCAGGCATGCATGTCCAGGTCCTCATGTTAATGATAGAAGTATTAATTCAACAAATGGGTGTCAGTAGTATCTTGTAGCTCTACAAAATAGGGTATTGTACAGTTACAACACATAGAAATGATAATAAATAAATAAATAAATATCAATAAACCAAATGAAATTAATGCATGAAAAGAGATGTTCAATAAGAAAGGTAACTACTGTTAAATCTACTATATAAAACTCAACTACTATGCGAAATGAAACTGTTCAAAAACAAATTAATTAACCCCACATAACAACAATACTTAGAAATAAAATTTGTAGAAATGAAGAAGTGCATAAAACATAATAATGTAGAAGGGGTCGTGAGCACCTAGGTTGGACCCTAACCCATGGAGCTCATATCCCTAAAGGAACAACACATTACGAGCTAAATATTTCTTTCATTAATCGAAAAATTTCTTATACATCAACAATTATAGAACTTAAAAACCTCCTAATCTCTTGATCTCTTATTTATTCCTCTAAATCAACTACTCCTAGCTTCTTTTGACTACCTAATGGGCTACTCAAGCCCTTTATTTATACAATAGGAGTAGGGGTTGACCTCCTTGAAAGGAGGATATTTTTCCCTCCAAAACTCTTAAAACGCAAGAGCATGCTACCTGAGTGTCTTTGTAGCTATAGGGAGGAGTAATTAATGCTTCGTGTGAACAGGGTTTGAACTTCCTATAGTACGAAACAACTCCCATCAATCTTTCTAGTTGGATATCCTCATGTTTTTTTTTCCAAATATTCTCAAATTCTTGCATCATAGGCACAATAGGAACATAAGGCATGATAAATCTCTCTAACCTTCCTAAGAACATATTTAATCTATGAAAACATTATTGAATTCAAAAGGAAAGGTCTAATAAAAACTTTATGTGCCTAGCAAAGGATAGATGGGCATTACGTTTTGCATAATTATGAGGCCCATCATTTTCACTGAGATATTTCATTTTTATTATAATTTTGTATCTCCTTAACCAATTTTAAAATAAGTTATACATTTCACTAGTATAAAAATTGATCTATAACATTGTTTGATTATGTTAAGACCCTCATACCATACAATTATAGAAGACCCTATAAAGACATGTTGAATTTCATAATTAAAAAAAATAAAATAAAATAAAATTAACATTTTAAATTATGGAAAGGTAACCCTGCATAGTAACAATGTATTCTTCACAATTTCTAATTCTTTTTATGGAAATAGCATCATTTTGGTACTCAACACCTCCACAAGTGGAAACATATGCATTATATTTAGCATGAAAAATAGCATACATCACCCTTAGAAAATTTTCACATAGCCATAAATTTGATATAAATAACAAATATATATTCAAATAACTAATTCATTTTTTTACATTTAATCTTTCACTGTATTCAAATTCATTGTGAAAGTTCCTTGAATCATCCTTTCAAGTTAATAGAATTTTTTTTTGATGTTTACATTGCCATTAATACTTCTTGAGAGATCATCATTATCTCCGACCCACTCTCAAATGAGTACACTCAAATTGACACATTGCTAAGAACTAAGCATGTGCGAGGGGAACTTAGTTCACATCATGCTTTTTGTCTTACCTTGTTAGTGGGCTTTGCTCACAATACATCTAGCATTGTAATTATATGGTACTTGTCATTAATTGCACATAGTTAATTAACATATGAAGAATTTTTATGAGATGAATGAGAAAAATTGTTATAAGACTTTGAAATAGAATAGTGAAATCTTCAATATAAAAAATTCTTTACAAAACCATTTTTGCTTTTATTTTTATTGATGGGGAAGAGAGTAAGATGAATAGACCAATTTGTGTGTGATATTTAGTCTCATCAACCTACTATTTCAAATCTCATTAAAAGGATTAAAGTGATGAAAGCTACTAAATAAAAAACTAAATAAAAGCTTAAGTAGAAAAATTAAGTGTGAAAACCACAAAATAAAGCATCATATTAAATGATTTGGTCAAATGAAAGAGCTCCTAAAGTTACTGAAATTGGTTAAGTAATATATGTATTTGAAATTATAATTAATATATGTATTTAGATATGTATCTATATTATATTTCTATTTTATATATTCTAGGGTGACCTTTAATATAATAAAAATATTTCATTTCAAATTTTCCTTTTACTAAAAATTATTTTTATTAATTATAATATTCATTATTTATTAACATTTTATTTTTTTTTATTTTATAATCACTTTATTAAAATATTAAAAAAAATCCTAAAAGAAATGCTAAAATATAAAGATATTTTCTTTTGCTATATTCTCCCATGACATCTGATATAATAATGATTTCTGTTTAGGTTTTTTTCCCTAAATTATATTAATTAATCATAATATTAATTATCTATTAACATTATACCTTTATATTTTATACATAAATGTTGTTCATTAAAACATTGCCTATCATTAATAATATAGGCTTTTCACTTATCAAAACAAAGATCAATACCTTCGATTACCTCATAAATTTATAAATATAAATATGGTGAATATCCCCACTCTAAATGGCCCGTCATGGCATTTCCGTATATTAAATATCCCCTCTGCCTCGGCATTTGAACTCCAATTCCAATTCAATGGGGTGGTAGTTGGAATGGATTGAAATCGTCTCAATGGACGGATGGCGACACTTAAGCTGGTATGAATTGTCAATATTCATTTTGGTTTGGTCAAACAACACAGCTATTCCGTATTCCTTTTCTTATTCCTACTCCATGTGGCGGATTCCATGTCGTGGTAATTCGAATTTCGAAATGAGTTTAATGAATTTTTTATATATTATATAAATATATATACAAATAATATTTTTAATTTGACTATATATAAAACATTATAAAAGTCTGATTATTTAATTTTTTACTGAGATATCTCAATTTAAAAAAAAAATTATTTATTTTTTTATTAACATTTTTTATATATTTTTATTCATTTTTCTATACTTACTCATAAAAAATCTCTTTACACACCATTATATCTTCAGTTTACCTTTAGTTTTTCTCATTATATATTCCCATATCAATATACTTAGTATCATAATACACTTAATATCATACTGCTCCCCAATAAAACAGTTAAAAATAAATAACATGCTTTAGAGGATTAATTGAACAGCCGCTGTATATATCCACCTTTCTATTTTGACTTCGATAAAATTGAACAACCGCCAAATTAATACCCTATAACATTGTCAATATATATTTGTTGCCCATTAAAACTCTGACTCTTAAAACATGTAAATAACATGCTCTAGAGGATTAATTGAGCAACCGCTGTATATATCCACCTTTCTATTTTGGCTTTGATAAAATCGAACAACGGGCCAAATTAATATCCTATAACATTGTCAATATATATTTGTTGCCCATTAAAACTCTGACTCTTAAAACATGCACGGCTTGACTGCTCGCTCTTGGACAAGATACCTGTTCCCACGTCCTCGACTTATGTGGATTGTGCTTCCACGTGCGTAAATCCCTTACTTTCTAAGGCACGGAAATCCATTATTGTTATTGTACTATCTTTCCTTTCAATCTAATTCAGGGTAGATATGATTAATGCAAGGCAACTCCTATTCCCCTTGCATGTCAGACAGCATTAAATTTGCTATAGAGGTGGAAATAAGAATTGCCAGCAACTCCTATTTCCACCTCTAT
The DNA here is from genome assembly GCA_031772625.1 of Pinus tabuliformis. NCBI lineage: Eukaryota > Viridiplantae > Streptophyta > Pinopsida > Pinales > Pinaceae > Pinus > Pinus tabuliformis. Next base: position 1,158,922,931 of record CM062817.1, on the reverse strand, counting down.
AGCAAATCTAATGCTGTCTGACATGCAAGGGGAATAGGAGTTGCCTTGCATTAACATGCCAAAGTCAACTTTGAAAGAAATATAAATGCAAGGCAACCCCTATTCCCCTTGCATATCAGACAGCATTAACTTTGCTATAGAGGTGGAAATAGGAGTTGCTGATATGATATTATCATTGTACTATCTTTCCTTTTAATCTCATTCATGGTAGATATGATATTATCATTGTACTATCTTTCCTTTTAATCTTATTCATGGTAGATATGAAGTTTGAACCGGATACGCTAACTGTAACATGAAAAGAAACTGGCAAAACGAAAACGAAGAGTTTGCTCCTCATGGAATTCGACTTTTTTCCCTACTTTTGTTGACTATTAGAATGAAAGAATTAGACTGAACGAATTCAAAATAGAAGAACAGTTGGAGTTGGAGTTGGACCTGGACCTGGACCTGGACCTGGACCTGAACATAAACTTAAATTTCTTACCTTATCATCATCGTAATATGAAACATAACATGCTCAAATGTTTGGAAAATTTTATATATTGACTAATAGGATGAAGTTGCTGAGGACAGTGGTATGCGTGGAAAATTTTATATATTGACTAATAGGATGAAGTTGTTGAGGACAGTGGTATGCGTGGAGCTGAATAAAAAATTAAGTTGTCAACTCTGACCCTTCAAACATGCACAGTTTGACTGGTCGCTGTTGGAGAAGATAGCCGTCCCCAGGTATCTTGATTGCGTTTCCACGTGCGTACATCCTTTACTTTCCAAGGCACGGTGCTATCCTTCCTTTCAATCTCGTTTATGGTAGATATGAAGTTTGAACCGGAAACGCTTCTGGTTATTGTAACATGAAAAGAAGTTGGCAAAACAAAACGAAGCGTTGGCTCCTCATTGAATTCAACTTTTGTCCATACTTTTATTGACTATTAGAATGAAAGAATCACAATGAAAGAATTCAAAATAGAAGAACGCTTTGACCTGAACAGAAACTTAATTTTTTCACATTATCTTCATCGTAATATGAAACATGAAACATAACATTGGCTAAAAGGATGATGTTTTCACTAATAGCCTAAGACTGGCTGCTAAGCTAATATGAAACATAGCATTGCTTAATTTTTTCAGATTATCTTCAATTGTTTGGAGAATTTTATATATTGACTAATAGGATCATGTTGTTGAGCACAGTACTATGCGTGGAGCTGAATAAAAATTTAAGTTTGTCAACTCTGACCCTTAAAACATGTAAAGTTTAACTGGTCGCTCTTGGACAAGATAGCGGTTCCCAGGTCCAGAACTTATGTGGATTGCGTTTCCACGTAGGTACATTCCTTACTTTCCAAGGCACGGTGCTATCCTTCCTTTCAATCTCGATCGTGGTAGATATGAAGTTTGAACCGGTTTCTCTTCTGATTATTGTAACCTGAAAATAAATTGGCTAAACGAAAACGAAGCGTTGGCTCCTCATTGCATTCAACTTGTGTCGCTATTTTTATTGATTATCAGAATGAAAGAATTACGTTGAAAGCATTCAAAGCAGAATAACGCTTGGAGGTGAATATAAACTTAACTTTGTCAATTCTGACCTTTAAAACATGAGCAGCAAACTGTTAAATGATAAATTTATTTTTCTAAAGTATTCCTACTATTCAATCTTGATCAGGGTAGATATGATGTTTGAACCGGATACTCTTCTGGTTATTTAAACATGAAAAAGAAATTGGCAAAACGAACGCCAAGTGTTGGCTCCTCGTTGAATTCAACTTTTGTCCTTTATTGACTATTAGAATGAAAGAATTAGCTTGAAAACATTCAAAACAGAAGAACGCTTGGAGCTGAATATAAACTTAACTTTGCCAGTTCTGACCTTTAAAAGATTAGCAGCAAACTGGTAAATGTTACATTTATTTGACTAAGGTAATTATTCTGTTATTATAAAAAATACTATTATTATTAATAATTTCATTATTAAAATTTATAAGATATATATTCTATTGTTTTGAATTTGATTTATAATACTATTAACAATAATAAATATTATAAATACTAGTATTATATTATATTAGATATTTATTAAATTAAATTAAATTACTCTTTTATATGATATATATCTTTTTTTGAAATAAATTGTGTATGATAAAATATTATAAATATGCATATTAATATGGTATTATATTATACTAAAAGAATTAATAGATAAAATAAAATTAATATTTTATATCATATATATAGAACTTTTGGAAATAAATTGTGTATTTCAAAATTTGAAATGTTACACTTATCATTAATACTAAAAAAATCTTAAATTGATATGAAAATAAAAGGACACATAGTTAAAATAATACCTCTTTTATGGGGTGAGGCCATATAGCATGACACCACATTAAGGTTCATTATAGGTACATGAGCTTACAACTCATTGGTTAAAATTAGAAAGAACAAAGGATAATAGAGTTAGAAACATTAATTAATAATAAATAAGAGCCATTTGTAAGTTAATTGAAAGACAAACATACCATATAAGAAATAGAGAATAACTAACATACCTGGCTATTTATTTATGGTAATTCAAGTAGACCACAATGATCAATTCTAATACTAGTGGTATTCATTAACTTCTCATATTCATGGTCATTGGGGATGTATCTCACCTTTTATAAGTTCTTGCTTGGCATTGTTTTGTAGTTGAAGGTTTGTGCCCAAAACTAAGTTTGTATAGTGGTAAACAAAATTACGTGGTATATAATCTTCAAATACAAACCATTTTCTGTTCTTTGTTTTTTCACTAAGTGTTAGATATTCTTCTTTCATAACCATTGAACCAATCAGAAACTTGATACCTTCGTAATCTATTAATGCAACATTGTTGATTTGCTTTCCCTCTAAGCAACATGCCAACCAATAATCATAGTCGAATTCATTACCTATTGGGGCAATCATTGCATATATGTACCTTGCAAAAAATGGACTTCCACCATGTGAATCCATTAAATAAACAAAAAATACTATGGTCATGTTGGTTAATAAAAATTAACGAAATATTCATCAAATCTAGTTGTACAAGATTTGAGATGTGATCATAATATAATAAAATACTTGATTGGTCCTCCTCCAAGTGTGATAATTCTATAGTTATACATTGACCAATGGAGAGTGAGACATGATCCCATATCAACCTACTATGTCTATTCAAATTGTCCCATTCACTATTACCACATGCCGCACAGAAGTAAGAGAGCTTTCTCATCCATAATTCAATTATAGCAATGTCTAATGTTCGAATTCAATGAAATCCATGAGTTATTTAGATTGTTTGCATTCATATAAATGTGTCATATTTGCATCAACCACCTCCCTAAAAGATCTATGTATCTATTACTTTTTTGTTCATTTCTTTCTTGCTCAATCCCCTATAGCTTAAGAACGCTAGTGAAAAATGGATTTTGCATCTCACATGATGGAAGTAGTAGATAATTTCATTTCTTCCCATTGTAATACAATTTTAAAGAATGCCTTCACTCCATCATTCTTCACTTTTCTATCCACAATCTCAAAATAGTTTCAAATACGTGGCACCTTGTTCTTTTTTCCTTATATACATAGCCATTAAAATATACATGCGTTTTTGAATTAGCTAGTGCAACCATCTGAGAAAATCCAGTGTTCATCCATATGTACATTATTTTTCTTCAAATTATTGTACGAAATTTGAAAGCAATGTTGTACATAAGCTAAGTCATGGAAACTATCATCGCTTATGTAGAAGTATTACCCCTTCAATATAATTATGTTTTCCTTTCTACTATCTGGCCCATGCCTATAAGTGATATGGACCATTAGAATGAACTACTCTAAGTGATATTATTGGCTTTGAATTTTATTTTTTTATTAAAGGGCCTAATTATGTAAAATATGCACAACTGATAATACAATACTAGCAAGAAAGATATCTATACATAATTCGAAATTATTGTCCTCCCATCAATCGACATGGACAAGATGTAGATATTTTTGGGTCTTTTAATAGAACTTTAACTAGTAGATCAAAAATAAATGCATATATAATACACTGTAGAAATAAAAATTCCTACAATGTTTAAATCCTAGCATCAAATTGCATATTGAAGGAAAAAATAATATTATGTACTCATCACTAATGTATGAAGTGGCCAATTCTATCTATTTTCATTAATTCCCTCCCTTAGCATTGCATGTAACATATTGAAACTTTGAAAGTTAATGTCCTTCCTCCTCAATTCATACTTATCGCTCAAGTGGATGCACTTTCACAGTAATGACATTCAACCACTTCTCAAGCATGTCCCCTCTAAGCATGTTTTTTGATAAAATGTACCCCCATGAGACCTTGTACATAAGATGTTGTGAATAAAGTATCTAGATAATGTTGACAATAAAATCACTCATCATTATTCAAGAAGGGGGTTATGTAATACATAAAAATATATAGGTATGTGTCATAATAGTAAGAGTATTGAATGTAGAATCGAAAACAACATGTTTTACAAGTTATTTTTATTCTAACATACCATGACTTGGATTTTGCAAATGATTATTTCCCTATGTTAAGTGTTGAATGTGCGTTCTTGAATCTCCCATAAAATTATGTTTGTGTTAGTCCAAGGATGTCTTTAGTGTCGGGTTAATGCTGCTTAGAACCCTGTCATATGTTTATTACATTTTATTGTTTAGAGGAAGGTGTAACGTTCTCATGCCTTAAATTTTTCTCTAGTCCCTTAGATGCCCTAATTAACTTCATGCTAGAACGAGCTAGACTACTAGTGAATAATATCTTGTCAACTATGTGTTTGACCAATTTTTTTCAAGGATATCTTATCTAATACAATACTTTCAAAGTGTTTTGACATTCGATTTAATGAGATGGGATGTGTGTTTTAGTAAGTGACAATTTCTTATGATTTTGTTAATAATTGGTTGTGCCAAGATATGACTGATTACATTATAGTCCTACGATCGAGTTGTTTTACTAATTATGTTAAAATAATCCACAAGGATTCAAATTACATGATTACCTAATTTTGTATTTTTCACTATTTTGATGCCCGTGTTTCTTCTAACAACAATTAAACTTCTAGATTTTAAACAAAGACAAAAGTAAATTGGCATTCAACTACATTAGAATTTGATTTCAACTATTTTTTTTATAATTGTATGGAATCGGTAATGAATAGTTTAGTCAAGTAGCTTACCTTAAAGTAATGATAAACAAATTTCATCCATATGAAGGGATTTTTGAGTTCTTCATCACACAATTTATAAACAAGGTAGGGGTGACGAAATTTTATTCTACAACTCTTGACTTTTTCATTATAGACTTATATTCCTTGAAGGGGAATAGAAGTGCTCTCAGATATATTTTGAAATGTCACATTTTTTAATAAGATGTTCCACCATAGGAAATTCTTCATCAAGAAATTATGCCCTAGTCACCTCTCTAATTGCATCCATACTATAATCATCCCCAAGAAAATCCATCAACATTCGGTCATCCACAACATTTTTTTTCTAATGAAATATTCATTAGAGGTTCATATGTAGTGCTAGATGTTGAAATCTCCTATCCTAAAATTCTACATTTTCCCATACCAACCCTAGCCCTTTCTCTTGATTCAATGATCTTTTATATGTGTTGTCTTTTCCTTCATGACTTTTGTTTCTTAATATGATGGTTCCCCATGTTTATATAGACTCTAATTAAAAGGAGACAAAACTTTTCTTCCAGCCACAATAACCATAAAAATTGTATTCAAATTACAAAAAATGTACTCCAATAAAACAAAAAGACAAATATTGGCATGCAATCTTGTAAAAAGGTAAAAAATTATCTCGCAGTTTTGCATCAAGATAAAAATTTCCTTACAATTAATTAAAGGTACAAAAAATATTTTCCAATTACTCAATAAGGCAATAATCATCTTCAAATTGCTTAAATTTCCTTCTAGTTACATAGAAATTTTCTTCTTATGCCAAAAAAAGAAAAAAAATTGATTGCTAATATGATAAGTAGACAAAGATATATTTTCAAATTACACAAAAACTCATACCAAATTTTAAAATAGTTGCTACTCTTATAAGCTTGTTCACTAGAATTTTTCTTGGACACTAGCTGCGTGGCAAGCATGCAGGGACGAGGCTAGCAAGAAAGGAAAACATGTATTCTTATGAATGTGCACAAAAAAGGTGCACGTGCATCTTAAGAATGTGCAAATTTTCCTAAGACTAACATCAAAAACATTAAATTGCCTACATACCTCCCCGTCTCACCTTCTCATATTTTCTTAGTAATAATGGGACCACACGTGAATTATAGAACACATGCATTAATTTGTGGCATCAATTTTCTCTCTTTTTCCATTACCTGTCATTCCTCCTCCTTCTCCCTTTCACTCACACCTCCATCTACATCTCTATCTCCCTCTATCTATCCTTTCTTTCTCCCTATCTCTCTACCCCCCATATCTCTCTCTCTCTCTCCCTCTCTCTCTCTCTCTCTCTCTCTCTCTCTCTCTCTCTCTCTCTCTCTTGCCATCTCTCCTCTCCCCCTCTCTTTTGCCATCTCTCCTCCTCTCGCTTTCTCCATAACTATGTCATTATCCATCTCCCACTCCCCCTCTCTTTTCCTCTCTCTCTGTGTTATAGACATATTTGGGCACTGCAACCCCAATCACATATGTCCATAAACCAAGGGCTTATAAACCCCTAAAAGTATTGTTTCATACCCTAAAGGATTAAGGTCAGCTGATTACATCATCTCCTAGAAGTTCTCCATGAAAAACTACTCAGAACTGGTTAAAACAGGACCATACAGACTGCTCCATGCATAGGGTGCGATGCATTTCACCTATTACACATAGGGGGTGCGATGCATATTGGAAAGCCCTTCTGTAGGGTGTGATGAGTGAGGGAAAACAAATGGTAGAAGCAGTTTGCTAGGTGGAAAGCCAAAGAATCTTCTAGAAACTACTCATATGACACTTGCCTCTCTGAATTCGCCTAGGGATGAGTAAGAGATTTGAAATCTCCAAGTGGAACCAAGAACTATCAGTGAAATGACACTAATCAAAATCCCAGAAGCTGACTCACTCTCCTGTAAACATCTATATATGGATCCCTCATCCAAGAGATCTAGAGGCTGGAATTTTGTAATTTGCAACGAAATGCTTTTGGTTTCTCTTTGAAGACATTGTTGGGTGATCTTGCTTTGTATGAGGTGAAGAGGGCTTTAATGCTGGGAGGATGGCACTGGGTCAGACCAATGGGTTGTAATCATCTCTTCTACTACTTTTATCAATAAAGCTATTTGAGTTTTCCTCTATATTCTTGTATATCTCTGAATCTTATATTTATATATGCATTTGTATGGTTAATATACATCTGATCCTATATTGTTTATGGTTATAGATCTCTATGCTTTGATGGTATTATGCTACTTTGACTCTACAGGTGTTCTTTGAAACGGGACAAGTAAGGTAGGAGTGGTGAATATCTATCAAAGGAGGGAGGAAACAAGCATCCTCCAAGTGAAAGACTGAGGTTGGTACTCTCTGCTTCTCTCTCATCTATCTCTCATAAAGGAAAACACAAGTAACTTTAACCTATTTGTTTATAAGATAGCTACCCATCTTAGTGGGACTAGCAGTTCTGAATAGACACTAGTTTTTCTGATAAAAAAATGGCAACTCCACTGGGGAGCGAATAGTTTGACTGCTTGTCTCTATTTTTTTGCTTCATAAACTATAGATGGAGCTTGAAGTTAAGCCGACTAGCCTTCGAACTGCATTTACTGTGGAAGTGCAAAGTAGATCAATGTTGCTTTATTCAATCTCCGGTTTGTTTATGAACTGAACAACTGACTTGCAAACATCCTAAGTGCCTTGTTGGTAGCTCAAATAACCTCCTTAGATCAGCCCCTATACTTTGTGTTTACTGACAATCATTAGCTTAGCCTAAATCCCTGAACTTAGCTGAAAACTGTGAGAAAAAACCAAGCTCAGTCTCGTCCCTGGACCATCGCCCTATCTCTTCTTGGCAGTCTAGATGCATCGCAACTCCCATGTGCTGTAGGTGAAATGCATCCCTGTTTCCCTGTGTTACAGGTGCGATGATCAGATGAGACTATTTCTGCCTCCAAATTTTGGTTTTTTCTTCATTGTCTTCAGCTTTATTCAGTAGTTTTTTTGTATGTTATCAGTATATTTCTGTTGAAACCATCTTCCTTTTCATTATTTATCCTCTATCAATAAAGAATTGTTAATGTTTTTTTATGTATTTTTCGTCATTTACAGTTCTCTTGTGCAAATAGTAGCTTAATCGAACTGTCGTCTTTTGATTTGAAAGTGTTGCAAGTGTCGTTTTCAGTAAAAACAAAGAGTATTACAAAGCATTCCTCTTTTAGACAGTCAATTACACTTTTTCCATTGTATTTGATTTGAATCATTAGTATTTCAAGTGTCGAAAGCAAATTTTAATTTGAAATCACAAAGTGTCATCTTGGCTTTACTTTTGTTTTTGAAAAGAAAATTGTTGGCACTATCGCTTTGAGAGAACATAGTTCAGAGATATACTTAGCTTTCTTTTTGTCATTCACACATTAAGAAAGCGGAAAAACAATACATGCATGTGCATTTGCATTAAGACAGCATGTTGAAGTTGATTTAGGAAAAGTGCATCTAGTGTGTGCTCTCGTCTCTATGTTGAAAGAATTTCATTTATCTTTCCTTAGTAGGTAGGATTTTCGTTGCAAAAGAAAATAAACGTCTGTTTATAATCTTAGATTGCATATTTAGGAATTGTATATCTACATCATGCGGTGAACCTTAAAGGAAAACTTCTTAAGAAAGATCAACTGTAAAATAAATTCAATGAACATAAAAATGCTTTGGAACCTAACACACAACATCTAGAAGTCTAGGCTAGAGACGTATTCCAGCGTCATAAAGGCTGGTAACTATTGCTTTAATCGTAGGTTGGGTGATTTCTCCTCTTTGAGATGACAACTGCCAGTACAGACTTGTGCTCCCATGTACCATCGAGCATATATTGGGAGACCACAATAGGCTGCATCCTTTATCCTTACGAAGCCGTGTCTGTCGCCCTATCGATCGCAATGCACTGAAAATAGCATTTGGGAAGATTGACTACCATACCATAAAATGTACTCTCCATTTTTGCGATTGGTTTGGTAATCCCTCTATCTAGATTTCTAGAGTAGTCACTTTCATTCCTTTTCAGACTCCTTAAAAGAAAAGGTCCATCTGAGCACTTGTCTCTTCAGGCTCATTAAAAACTAAAGGCGACTTGAGTCATCTTTAGCTTTTTCTCGACTTTTAGAAATTGAAAAAGCAAGTTATGTCAAAGCATCATAAAATTTATTTAATTCGGAATAACATTTTCCCCTTTTTATTTTGAGTTGATCAATTAATCTGTAATCGTGGAAAAAAGTCAATCAAAACCCCATCATTCGCGGAGACTAACGAGTCAACCATCTTTGACTCTACAAATGAAACCATTCCAGGGCAAGAGGTCTCGTTTAACTGGGTCAAAGTCTCCTGGTTTGATTGAACCTTGTGTTTCAACATCCTCGGAAACTCCAGTTACTCCAACTATTTCTGGTATCCCTGCCTCTACAGAAGAAGTTCCATAGTTACAAGAGGACACTAGAACTGATCCTACTGTAATGATAAACACATCTATTCCCGAACCAGCTCCATCTAGGACTGATTTGGAAGGTGTTAACCCTCCAACATCTACTGTTGCAAAATGTGCACCTTCTTTGGCACCAGAAATATTTTACGGACCTGACAGTCTGCCTCTTCCACCTGGACTAATTGAAATAGAAGAGATTGTGGAGGATCTTGCATCTAGTACCCCATTACATTTTGGAACTGCAATCCACCTATATCCTTCTAATTCAGAAGATAGTCAACCTTCATCGCAAGTTCCTGTAGAATCGCTAGGAAGCCTTTTGAATAGACTCAATATGTCTGAACAACCATCGACATCAAGGACTATGTCATCTGATACAATAGTAGTAGAACTTCTTGCCACTAATCTGACAATGTTTGCTGGTGTACCATCTGTCCCAACTACCTCTCAACCGCTAGATGGAGTCCACCCGAGGACTGTTTCGACAGTGTGGTCTATTCCCATTTGTTCGTCTGGAGTAATATCTGGAATTTCTTATGTTGAGTCTCAGCAAATTGATCCTCCACAACAATATCAATTTGGGTAGTCCAGTCTACAAGGACCAATTTTTCCTTTGAACACTGGATTGCCGCCATATGGGGGGCAGTATGCCTTTTCATTGTTCCCTCCAAGAGAACAACCATATGAGAGTTCACAACAAAATTCGGGTCAAGCTGGAATTGCATCCAGTGGTTGGGTGCCAATACTACCTCAACAGCCAAGAGTTGTATATTCAATGCAACCAAATCTACCTATGTCGAATATTCCTACTACGCTAGCTATTGTAACGGTGTCACAAGTACAAGCACTACCTATTGTATGCCAACCTCAAGTCTCTCAGGGCATAACACAACAGCCTCTTGTCTCAACGACTCAACCATAATCACCAATTAGTGGTTCCTTAACTAAAGCAACTCAGGCTCAAACAGGTACTATCACCCCTCATCTTCGTTAAGCATCCAGTATTGGGCAACAAAAAATGGCTTCACAACCATGGCTGGTGCAATACCAACAACAACAATTCCAACAAACCTACTGAGGAGCTGAGCAACAAAGCTCTGCAGTTAATGGGTAACCGTATATTCAAAACAGCTACCATCAATCATATCATAATGGTTATGCCCATCAACCTTATCAAAGTTATCAACATCAAGTACATTATGCTGGTATGAAAAGACCCACTGCTCAGGCGATCCCATCTTATCCTGGGTATGCTTCGCCAAACCTGAATCAACAGTTTCCCTTCATCACAATGCTGGAATTACTAGATCTAAATCGGCTAACAAATGATCCAATTGCTTACGGCCCTTGGTGGCTAGCGATTCCTCATAAACTTTCATGAGATATTCCTAAGTTCAATGGAAATTAGGGTGAAGATCCATCGAATCATGTGATGACTTTTCATCTATGGTGTTCATCCAACACTCTCAATGACGATTTGATTAGGCTTCGCCTTTTTCATTGAACGTTAACTGGTCCAACAGCAAAATGGTACATCGAATTTCCTAGAGATTCATTCGATAACTTCAGTACCCTTCCCATGAACTTTTTAACCCATTTTCAGCTACGCATAAGGTACGAAACAAGAACAGATCTTCTCACCAATTTTAAGAAAACGACAACCACTCATATATCAGATCATATTCATGAGTAGCGATGTCGTCGCCGAATGGTAAAAACATATGTTCTTGATCAGCTACTAACTGAATGGTTTATTAAGTCATTGTTACCTTCTATTATAGAAGATGTGGCTAAAGGGGGGGTTGTCACTAAAGAGCAAATCATTTCTTGTGCGCAATATCTAGACTTGATTTATACTCAGTTTTGCATGCTCTATGAAAAAATCCCTAATGCTCCTAGACTAGAGTTTCCCATTCCTCCTCCTACTAAATCAAACAAAGACTCTCATGCCGACGATGGTGTGATAGGCACAACTAGCGTGAAAACCATGAAGGCTGCATCTAAGAAAGCCCGTATGGTTTCCGGTCAAAATGTAAATGATGAACTTCTTGCCTTGGAAGTTAATGCCATGTCAACTGACAAAGGCAAAGAACCAAAGTAGCCAGGGGGCAAGAAGAAAGGGAAAAGCAAAAATAAGAAACATGACTCCTGAAAAATATTCTGCAAACCCTTCTGGGAAAAAGAAACCTCCTTCATTGTGTCACATTTGTGACGAAGAGCATTGGACGATTGATTGTCCACATAGAGCTGAGATTAAGAAGTAGTAGTTTGACGATAACTTCAACCGAAGTTGTGCCACCCATCATTCCTGAGCTAACAACAAATCCGCCAAAGGGAGTAGTACACAAATCGACATTTAATCCTTGTGCGCAAGCAGCACAGAATTATAATATAGTAGAGGATCTGGCCCAATCGTCATCCACTATGTTGACACTTGAAGTACTACAAAATTACCCCTCCCAAAGGCAGGCTCTGTTATCAGCAATAGGTGGGATTGACCTAGAAGATTCCAATCTGGTGGCCTTCAACCATAAAGGATTTGAACCTGAGTTACTAGCTCAACTCACTTTCCTCATCCAAGTGGAAACCCTCAACAAAACTGTTCATCTAACACTTATTAATGAGGGGGCATCTACCTGCATTATGTCAATGAGTTGCTAGAAAAATTTAGGATCACCGCCCTTGTCAAGGTCATCAACGACATTAAAAGTATTCAATGGATGAACATACACCCTGTACAGGATTTTAAGTAACTTACAAGTTGAACAAGGGGGAAAAACAGTAGAAATTAATGTTGAAGTTATCAATGGAAACCTCGATTACAATATCTTACTGGGAAGGCCCTGGATTTATGCCATGGATGTTGTTGTATCAACATACTTTAGAAATATTGCCTTTCCTTTCCAAGGAGGAATTACAATCGTTGATCAGTAGACCTTTCTCCCCAACAGTTCACAAGTTACAGGAAGCGTTCCAATGATCCATGGAAGCACTCATTCGCTTCAAAATTTTGAAGTAGGCCTACTGAAAGACCCTACCTTGATGGGTACTTTTTCGCTACCACCTCCTAATAATCTAGTGGAAGTGGCAACAGTAGGAACCTGCAATATGATATCTTCCATTCAAAAGATTTTCGAACATTTTGTTAGCATGGATCATCAACAGGTTTTGCCTCCAAGCCCAATGGAGATTTTGTAGCAATCAATTTTCTTAGCCTTGGCGGCAAACCCAAACCAATGTTCATTGAGTGTTTGGGTGGATAGGTCAAAGGAATATGGCACCTCTTCAAATCCTTGGTCACATGTACATTCTATAGAGGAAGGAATTATTCAGTGGATGATGATAGAAGAGGCACCATGCGAAGATTACCACCATCGTCCCATCTTCCGGATTACAACGAAGATTATTCCAATGACCTTGATCATCCTTCAATTTTTGATTTTCTGTCAAACACTGTAAACATGGTGGATTCCGAGTGAAATCTTTCCAATATTAAAGAAACTATCGCCATAAATATCGCGATCAAACCTAATGTTGTAGAGAATATTCATGTCGACAAATCTTGTTCTTCTTTAGAACTCGAAATATATTGCGCTCTCTTTCGTCAATTTAGAGATGTCTTTGCATCGTCATATGAAGAAATTCCATGCATTGACTCGAGTATAGTTGAACACGAAATCAAGATGTATCTAGAAGTGAAACCGGTATAACAATGGCTTCGGCAAGTGCACCCGAAGAAAGTTGTTGCCATCAAGGCAGAAGTTGAAAAAACTTTACATGCTAGTTTCATTTACCCTGTTCCTCTAACTGATTAGGTATCGAATATTGTTCCTGTAATGAAAAAGCAAGGAACGATTAGAGTGTGCGTTGATTACAGGGATGTGAATCAAGCTTGTCTAAAGGACAACTACCCTACACCCTTCTTCGACCAGATAATTAATGAATGCACCGGATGTGAAATCTTTTCATTTATGGATGGATTTTCTGCGTATAATCAATTAAATATCCACCCCCAGGACTAGTCGAAGACTGCATTTATATGTCCATGGGGCACATTCGCCTACTGCAAATTACCTTTTGGTTTAAAGAATGCAGGGGAAACTTTTCAGAGGGTTGTGAATTATGCCTTCCATGACATCAAAAACATTGTTCAACCATATCTCGATGATCTTCCAGCTCATTCTCTAAAGCGGACTGATCATCCGCGGCATTTGAGAGCTATATTTCTACGTTGCCGACACTACAAGATACGAATCAATCCACACAAGTGTGTGTTTTGTGTCACTTCTGGTTGTTTACTTGGCTTCGTAGTTTCTAAGGACGTAATTCGACTTGACCCATGTAAGGTTCAGGAAATCATCGATATGCCTCCATCTTCAAATTGCTTCAGATTCAGAAACTCCAAGGGAAAGCAAACTTTCTGAGGAGGTCCATTCCAAATTATGCTAAACTTGCTAAAGGTTATATGCATCTTTCGAAAAAGGAAGTACCCTTCAACTGGGATCATGTTTCACAAGCTTCCTTTGATGCTCTAAAGGAATCCCTAATAAAAGCATCATTAATGTATGCTCCTGATTATCAAAAAGACTTTAACCTGTATCTCGTTGCAGCAGATACAACCATCGCAATGGTTTTAGTTCAAGAAGAAAATCGAATCGAACATCCTATCTATTATTTATGTCAAAACTTAAATGATATAGAAAGCAAATACTCCTATGTTGAAAAGCTGGCTCTCACAATTGTTCAAGCAGTACAGAGATTTCGACACTATATCCTCTTTCACAAAACTATAATTTTATCAGATTGCAATCCAATGACTTACATTCTGTCGTGTTAGTTACTTGGGGGAAAATATTCAAAATGGATTGCTATTTTGCAAAATTTTGATCTAGAATTCATAAAATCCAAATCAAAGAAATCTCTAGTTTTCGCGAAGTTATTATGTGATTTCCCATCATCATCCAACGATTCAACATCCAAAGAAACAATCGTGGATGAATCTTTGTTTCTAATATCTTCAAGAGATCCATGGTACGGAGATATAATCTTCTATCTCCAAACCCAAACATACAAGCCTAATACCTCTTGCTTTGAACAACGACGTACTCGATACCAAGCAAATGACTACATGATCGTCGGTGATATGCTTTACCATCATGGTATTGATACAGTTCTGCAAAGGTCCCTCACCAATGAGGAGGCAAAAAAAGTCCTGAATGATTGTCATTAAGGCGCGTGTGGGGGGAATCAATTTGGTTACGCCACAGCATAAAAGATCTTATGAGTAGGCTACTTTTAGCCAAAAATGTTCAAAGATTGCATAACCATAGTCAGAAGTTGCCATGCTTGTCAAATCTTTGACTGCAAAACCATAATACCACCCACACCTTTGCAACCAATAGTTGCTGCTGGGCCATTCGCCAAATGGGGCATAGATTTCATGACATGTAACCCCACCTCAGCCAGGGGGCATGGGTATATCACAGTCACAATTGACTATTTTATGAAATGGGCCAAGGCAATGCCTACATTAAACAACAATGGCAAAATAGTTGCTCTTTTCTTTTTCAATCATGTAGTCTCTAGGTTTGATGTTCCACAGGCTATAGTCACAGATCATGGATCACATTTTCACAATCACATGATGGTTGAATTAGCTTGCAAACTAGGATTGTCCCACGATAGTTCTACTCCATATTATCTGAAAGCTAATGGACAAGTTGAGGCCATCAACAAAGTCCTAAAGTGCATGCTGCAAAGGATGATTGGAGTCCACAAATGGAGTTGGCACCTGATCCTGTACTCAGCCTTGTGGGCATATAGAACCTTGGTAAGAAATGCAACTAGGTTCACACCCTTTCAGATGGTGTATTACCCATTCAATGTGAGATTTCATCTCTCAAGCTCGCAATCGACCTTCTCCCCGAAACTTCAGAGGAAGAGGCTCGTTTCTTGGAACTAATCCAATTGGACAAAACCTGTCATGACACCACCTTAGCTAATGGAGCCCATAAGAAACGAGTTAAGGTGCAGTTGACAAAAATGTCAAACCCCGTGTCTTCTGAGAAGGTGACTTGGTCTTGCTTTACGATCAACAATCCGATAAATTTGGAGCAGGTAAGTTCCAATCTTTATGGATAGTTCCTTACATTATTAAATGAGTGTTAGCAAAAGAAGCCTACGAGCTAGTAGATTACGATGGAATTCCACTGGCGCAACCCCAAAACGAGTTGTACCTTAAGCGTTAATATGCTTGACTAAGTGTAGTGACCTCTTCATATGCTTTTGTTACATTTTTGTTTTCGTCAAGAGTGATCATTTTGGTTAGGTAATCCGTCTTTTGCATTTGTTACAGATGTCGAACCTATTGGAATCATTCATTGGATATGCCGACAGAGCTACTCGTAGTACGTGGAACCTATCTTCTGCGGCATGGGCCATTTTTTATCCAAGCGGCGAGTTAGTGGGTTTTAGAGGAGTATGTATTTGTCGATCAATGAAAAGCATCGGTGAGTATAGCGCATTGATAGGACTTCTCTTTGATTACATCGCACGTGGCATATGCTGACGTTTTGTCAGGCTAGACTCACAACTTGTGATCCTATAGCTTACTAGCATATATTCTATTCAAAATCTAGCTATCTATAATATGTTCCTAAGGATCAGGATTTTGGAAAGACAGTTTGATTCTATTTAATATCAACACATTTCTAGAATCTTAAACACATTAACTGATTCATTAGAAAATTATGTGTTAGATAGACATTTGCAACATTTATAAAAGAAATCATTTCAATCAACACTTGCATCAAGATCATATAACTTAACCAAAATAAAGCTACGAAAATAAAAAAATATATATAACTGTTTATAGTTTGTCAAAATGTTCTGTGTCCAAGAAAAAATAGGTCACATGACCCAAGAACTCAAAAAATGCAGAAAATCACCCTAAACTAATGGTGCTGGTGATAAAAAGTCACCGCCTGTGCGATCATACGTAAGAGCCTGGTCCATCGACTCGACACGCCAATAGTATGGCGCTGTAATCTTAGAGGTAACTCGTTGATCCTCACATCTTGGATACAAAGGGTGAGACCCTTGATATGATCCTACAATACCGCAAGGGTCTCAACTATGTCTAGATTAGGGAGGATAGCCCTCCCTACAGCCTCTCCTATTGGAACTGTAGCTGCTACCCTCGGGTGCACTGCTGGTTGCACGGGTCTAATATCTGCATGAATATATGAGTTTGATTAGTCTTGATAGCATTAAAGGACATAAGAACATTATAAAAACAATAAACAAGGATATGGTCAGAACATTTACCTATAACACCCCACTGCTCGCCGGCCGGTAGCACCAAATCTGGGTCACCCCAGAAATCCATCCCAGCATATGGATACTCAGCAAAGACCATCTCTTGGTGGTCAAACCACTCAAAGAAGGCATCGGAGAATGAAATCTATGACTGACCAGCATGTCTGGCCATAAGATTGACCCATCTTTGCATCCGTGGTTCCGTTGGTACTGATGGTTCGAGTGAAATGTACTCTGGCTGCCTCAGTGGGATCTTCTCTAAGGTGAAGGTGGTAAGAATAGAACCATAACCAAAGTTCTTAGATCTTCCATTCTTCACCTTGGTGAGCTATTCTTTTATAACCAGAAGTACTGCATCACACCAGTTGAATACCTTTCATTCAAGGCATTCTAGAGCGTACTGCATATAGGACCTGTTGGCCAAATGAAGAGCTGCACAACCAGCCAATCTAACAAAGGTGAATAAGATAGTCCTCAAGGACTGGTCAGTGACATCACGAATACTGACCTTGCCGTCCTTGCTCGGCTGAGATCCATCTCTATAGAATTGGCGAATATAATCCCTCACAGATTCACCTCCACGAGCAGATCTTGATAGTGAGAGAGGGGCACCATGCCTCGATAAACCAGCCAAGAAGTAGATATCCTTAACTATCAAAGGGATGGATTTACCTTGAATCTGGAACACTTGGTTGGTAGGATTCCATGCATTGAGAAAGTATTGCAACAATTTTTTTTTTTTCCTCATGTTGGGTATGCGAAAGAATTTGAGCAAACCAGAGTTCCACAAAGTAGTCACCGTACCCGAATCATGTAAAGTGACCATGTCATCTTCTTCATGCTCATGTTCACACCATGTAATGACCATCTTGATCCAATGAACTTTTGAAAAACAAACAAAAGAAGAATTAGGATCTTGATTCAGGCAAAAACAGGGAAAAATTTCCATGAAAAACAGTGCATAAACTTGCCCTTATACGCCCATCACACCCCAGTTGTGTATTGGGTGAGATGCATCCTGACTAGCCAATGGCCAGCTCAGTATGCATCGCACATTTTGATATACATTGGGTGCGATGGGGAGAGAACGAATTTTTCAAACCCCAAAGGCCCAGAAGAACAGGAAAGCATGCTCAAAATCAGGAAAGGAAAGAATGCAATTGATGAGCTCAAGTTAGCTCCTACCTAGTCCAGACGGCACCGAAAATAGTCCATAGAATCTCCCGGAATCAGCTGGTGAAAATCAAGGGGGAAAACGCCTCCAGAGCTCCAAGAATCCCAAATTTGAATGAAATGGTAAAAATGAGAAGTAAAAACTATTTTTATGTTACTATTTACATAGTTTGAGTAAAATATGGTTGTTTAACTGGTTTTTCAAGCATGTATTCACATTTCTAATCAGTTTGATGGAGTAATTGAATAGGCAACATGACCGTCAAAAGAACATAGTGTTAATGGTGAAGTCAACGTCTCTGACTATTATCACGAGGAGTTTCATGCAAAGTTCAAGCTCGTTAAAAAATAAACCTCGCCATGAGTAGTTTTACGCGAAGTTCAAGCTCGTCAAAAATAAACCTAGCAATGAGCAAATGTTTCCATAGAGTTCAAGCTCAATAAAAAATGAACCCCACCTCCGGTAAATAACCATTCACATGGCTATCAGTGTTTGAACCTTGGTCGTGTTCTTACCATCACCTCCACTTTTTTTTAGCCGATCATACACCTCCATTTGATTGTTTACCATTTTGAGGAACAACTATGATGAGTCATTTTATTAGCCACCCTCTTTCCACTGCCGTGATTGAAAAGTTCCAAACCTTAACTGGAACCAGTTGCTATCAAAGAACATCACCCGTTCCTCAAAAGACGAGTCTCCTTTAGGCTATTTTCATCTGACTCATAAAAAATGAAAAGATTGTCGAGCAATTGGCCTCTCCAGCTCATTAAAGTGACCGGAAGTGCTATCCCTCCTCTAGATTTTAATCCTTTTGGACCTGAGGGATTATTACACAAAAGGATCGAGTGCTTGTCTTGTTTGACTCGTTAAAACCATCAAAAAGTCACCCCTTTCATATTATTTTGCACTTTTTTGGACTTAAGGGATTACATTACAAAAAAGGACCACTGGAGTTGCCTTTATGTCCATTTTTAGAGTCTCTAAAATTCAAAAGGATCGAGTTACCTTTATCATTAAACTCGTTAAAACAATAGCGACAAACTTGTTCATGCAGACAAGATCGAGTTTCATTGTCGCTAGGCTCATTAAAACATAGCGATGGGTTTGCCTGAAGGGAAAATTATAGATAAGCATATGTTATCCTCCTCAAGCTTGACAAAAATAAAGAGGTACTAGTCAGCAATGACTAGGGAAAAGGGAAGAAAACTTGAATAGCTTCATTGGTAGCAGGTCGCTCTTGAACATGACACTTTCACTCCGTCAGCATGATTGAGTAGGGTTGGGTTATTCTGTTCACTGGTCACATCACCATTGGTCCACCATACCATCCACCTTAGGGTTAACGCTACCAATCCATTTTAGTGTCGCCGGTATGTTCAAGAGAAGTCGCTCAGAGAATTCACCAACCTAGCTAACGTCTCATCCACTGCAATACCTTCACTCTCCATTTTTCATGACCGCCACCCTGAACCTTGTATCATCAGATCATTTTCACCTCCGTAAAATCATTTGCTCTCTTCCATGTCGTAGATGTGGAATTCATTAAGGCCCTCCTACTACGGGTCTCTTCTTGTCGACATCAGATCATTATCCAAGAAGTTTACTTAGGGACAACCCTTTCAGTACTTTGAAGCTTGCATGTCTCAATGGCAAGTTTCTCACTTCCGGCGACAGGTTTACATCAATGGCCTTTGACCGAAAGATTTTACATGGTGTTCAACATCAACTCATATATCCACACCATGTGAATTGTACTGAAGTACCTTGAGGATCATCATCATTATCGGTGATTCCTCTCGCACCTGTTAACAGTTTACATCATTGGCTAGTAATCAAGTGATGTCTTTCCATGTTCGACATCAAGACATCTTTTCACATGGATCGACTTGTACTTCAGAAGAAGATTGAACGAGTTTGAAGACGCTGGATCTAGTTTCATCCATCCAAGCTGTAATATATTCAGGAAAATAAAGACATCAAATGTGCATCACAGTTGCACAGATAGTCATCCAAGCTAAAGGATGATGGCTCTACCAAAATCATCAGTCTACAACATAGATGATTGTCTGTCTTGTGTACATGAATATGAATATATAAAGCTAAGCATGGGAATGCCCGCCTCAGCTAGATCATGAAAATATTGTTAAGGTAATGTATTGTATTGTATCTTATTATAGGTCACCTTCCTGTTCGAAAAACCTCGGATCCTCATTATAAAGCATTTCACCCAACATCAAAAGGATTTACAACCTCATGCTTTAGGGGGCAACTGTTATAGACATATTTGGGCACTGCAACCCCAATCACATATGTCCATAAACCAAGGGCTTCTAAACCCCGAAAAGTGTTGTTTCATACCCTAAAGGAACAAGGTCAGCTGATTACATCATCTCCCAGAAGTTCTCCATGAAAAACTACTTAGAAGTAGTCAAAACAGGACCATACAGACTGCTCCATGCATAGGGTGCGATGCATATCACCTATTAAACATGGGGGTGTGATGCATACTAGAAATCCCTTCTATAGGGTGCGATGAGCAAGAGCAGACAAATGGCAGAAGCCGTTTTCTAGGTGGAAACCTAGAGAATCTTCTAGAAATTGCTCATATGACACTTGCCTCTCTGAATTCGCTTAGGGATGAGTAAGAGATCTGAAATCTCCAAGTGGAACCAAGAACTATCAGTGAAATGACACTAATCAAAATCCCAGAAGCTGACTCACTCTCTTGTAAACATCTATATATGGATCCCTCATCGAAGAGATCCAGAGGCTGGAATTTTCTAATTTGCAAGGAAGTGTTGTTGGTTTCTCTTTGAAGACATTGTTGGGTGATCTTGCTTTGTATGAGGTGAAGATGGCTTTCATGCTGGGAGGATGGGGCTGGGTCAGACCAATGGGTCGTAATCCTCTCTTCTACTACTTCTATCAATAAAGCTATTTGAGTTTTCCTCCATATTCTTGTATATCTCTGAATCTTATATTGATATATGCATTTGTATGGTTAATATACATATGATCCTATATTGTTTATGGTTATAGATCTCTATGCTTTGATGGTATTATGCTACTTTGACTCTACAGGTGTTCTTTGAATCGGGATAAGTAAGGAAGGAGTGGTGAATCTCTGTCAAAGGAGGGAGGAAACAAGCAAGGAACCAAGCGAAAGACTGAGGTTGGTACTCTCTCCTTCTCTCTGATTTGTCTCTCATAAAGGAAAACAGAAGTAACTTTAATCTGTTTGTTTCTAAGATAGCTACCCGTCTTAGTGGGACTAGAAGTTCTGAATAGACACTAGTTTTCCCGATAATACTCTGTCCCTAATCACTCTTTCTCTCTCTCTCTATATATATTTATATCTCTATCCTTTTAGGCTTCTCTATCTCCCTTTCTCATTCCCTCACAATATCTCTTCATCTCTCCCTCTCTCTACATGTCCATCTCTCTATCTCTTCTTCTTCCCTCTCTATCCTCCCTCCATCTATATCTCTTTATCACTCCCTATCCCCTCCTCTATATCGTTGTCTCACCCACCCTCTCTCTCTCTCTCTCTTAACATCTACCTCTCTTTCACTCTCTATATCTCTCTCCCCCCTTCTACCTCTAATTCACACTATCTCTCTCTCCCTCTCTAACTTTCCCTCTTCTACCTATATTCACTTCACCCTATTCTCTCTACCCCTCTCTCTCCTTATCCATTTTCTCTCTCGCTCTATTCTCTCCTCATAAATCCCTCCCTTTCTCTCACACTTAGGATTTTAGGTTCAAGGTCCTAGCTAAAAATAGTTTCACCATTAGATATTTTTCTTGAACTCACAAAGTATATTATCAGCAAATATCCTTGGGGTGTAGGCCTTGTTTTGAAATAGTGCTTATAGCAGATGAATTCCCAAATTGATTTTAAAAAATTAGAAAGCAACACTAAAAATTGACCTAGTGGTTTGATTCTTTAAAAGGTCAATAGATAGTCTTATGGTACAAATCTATAGTAGTTTCCCCTCTTACTCAAATGACTCCATTTTCTCAAGAAAATAATGAAGAGGATGTTTCCCAAAACCAAAATTTAAAAGATCTATTCCGAAATGGATGCACATAATAAAACCATAGTAAATCAAGTTCATATCTAACAACAAGTTAGGAAAATACTCCAGGAATAGAAAAACCAACAAGTGCTCCATATACTCGAAAATAAATTTGGACAAATGTATGGAAGAAGAAGAAATTTCAAGAAGCATCCTACTCAATTTTGACAATAAGGTGGACCTAAAACGAAATTTTAATCATCTATTACTTTTTGTAAGGTTAATTAACATGTTTATATGCGTCTTTCGAAAAAGGAAGTACCCTTCAACTGTGATCACGTTGCACAATCTTCCTTTGATGCTCTAAAGGAATCCCTAATAAAAGCATCATTAATATATGCTCCTAATTATCAAAAAGACTTTAACCTGTATCTCACTGTAGCAGATACAACCATCACAATGGTTTTAGTTCAAGAAGAAAATGGAATCTAACATCCTATCTATTATTTAAGT
Organism: Pinus tabuliformis; assembly: GCA_031772625.1. Lineage (NCBI taxonomy): Eukaryota > Viridiplantae > Streptophyta > Pinopsida > Pinales > Pinaceae > Pinus > Pinus tabuliformis. The sequence continues at coordinate 1,158,900,212 of CM062817.1, read as the reverse complement.
TGAAACTTAAATGATATAGAAATCAAATACTCCTATGTTGAAAAGCTGGCTCTCGGAGCTGTTCAAGAAGTATAGAGATTCGACACTATATCCTCTTTCGCAAAACTATAATTTTATTAGATTGCAACCCAATGACTTAAATTCTGTCGCGTCAGTTACTTGGGGGCAAATATTCAAAATGGATAGCTATTTTGCAAGAGTTTGATCTGGAATTCGTAAAATCCAAATCAAAGAAATCTCTAGTTTTCACGGAGTTATTATGTGATTTCCCATCGTCGTCCAACGATTCAACATCCAAAGCAACAATCGTGGATGAATCTTTGTTTCTGATATCATCAAGCGATCCATGGTATGGAGATATAATCATCTATCTCCAAACCCAAACATACAGGCCTAATACCTCTCGCTTTGAACAACGACGTACTCGATACCAAGCAAAAGACTACATGATCGTCGGTGATATGCTTTACCATGATGGTATCGATACAGTTCTGCAAAGGTGCCTCACCCATGAGGAGGCCAAAAAAGTCCTCAATGATTGTCATTCAGGCGTGTGTGGGGGGCATCAATCTAGTTATGCCACGGCACAAATGATCTTATGAGTAGGCTACTTTTGGCAAACAATGTTCAAAGATTGCATAACCTTAGTCAGAAGTTGCCATGCTTGTCAAATCTTCGACTGCAAAACCATAATACCACTCCCACCTTTGCAACCAGTAGTTGCTGTTGGGCCATTCATCAAATGGGGCATAGATTTCATGACATGTAACCCCACCTCGGCCGAGGGGCATGGGTATATCATAGTCACAATTGACTATTTTACGAAATCGGAGGAGGCAATGCCTACATTAAACAACAATGGCGAAACGGTTGCTCTTTTATTTTTCAATCATGTAGTCTCTAGGTTCAGTGTTCCTCAGGCTATAGTCACAGATCATGGATCGCATTTTGAAAATCACATGATGGTTGAATTAGCTGCCAAACTAGGATTGTCCCACGATAGTTCTACTCTGTATTATCTGAAAGCTAATGTACAAGTTGAGGCCATCAACAAATTCCTAAAGCGCATGCTGCAAAGGATTATTGGAGTCCACAAATGGAGTTGGCACATGATCCTGTACTCAGCCTTGTGGGCATATAGAACCTCGGTAAAAAATGCGACCGGGTTCACACCCTTTCAGCTCGTGTATGGCCTGGAAGCTATCTTACCCATTCAATGTGAGATTTCATCGCTCAAGCTCGCAATCGACCTACTGCCCGGAAAATCAGAGGAAGAGGCTCGTTTCATGGAACTAATCCAATTGGATGAAACATGTCGTGATGCCGCCTTGGCTAGCAAAGCCCATAAGAAATGAGTTAAGGCACAGTTTGACAAAAATGTCAAACCTCGTATCTTCTCAGAAGGTGACCTGGTCTTGCTTTACGATCAAGAATTTGATAGATTTGGAGCAGGTAAGTTCCAATCTTTATGGATGGGTCCTTACATTGTTAAATGAGTGTTAGCAAAAGGAGCCTACGAGCTAGTAGATTATGATGGAATTCCACTGGCACAACCCCGAAATGGGTTGTACCTTAAGCGTTACTATGCTTGACTAAGTTTAGTGACCTCTTCATATGCTTTTGCTACATTTTTGTTTTCATCAAGAGTGATCATTTTGGTTAGGTAATCCGTCTTTTGCATTTGTCGCAGATGTCTAACCTATTGGAATCCGTTGGATATGCCGATAGAGCTATCTCTTCTTCTTCCCTCTCTATCCTCCCTCCATCTATATCTCTTTATCCCTCCCTCTCCCCTCCTCTATATCGTTGTCTCACCCACCCTCTCTCTCTCTCTCTTAACATCTACCTCTCTTTCACTCTCTATATCTCTCTCCCTCCCCTCTACCTCTAATTCACACTATCTCTCTCTCTCTCTCTCCAACTTTCCCTCTTCTACCTGTATTCCCTTCACCCTATTCTCTCTACCCTCTCTCTCATTATCTCTTTTCTCTCTCCCTCTGTTCTCTCTTTATAAATCCCTCCCTTTCTCTCACAGTTCCCCCTCCTCTCTCCTAGTATTCATCTCTCCTCCCCTTCAACTCTCTCCATCCCTCTCGCTCTCGCTTTCTCTCTCTCTTTCTCTCTCTATCTATCTTCTTGAACTATTTTGAACCTCTCTCTCCTGTCTCAATCTCTCACCCCTCCTTCTCTCTCTCTCTTCCCTCTCTGTCCATATCTCTCTCCTTCTCTCCCACCAACTCTCTATATCTATATTTCCAATTACATATTTGTTTATGTCTCTCTATCCTTTCTTCCCCTTCTATCTATATCTTTCGCTCTCTTGCCTTCCCTCTTTCTCTCCCCCATCACTCTCTCTCTTTCTCTCTCTCTTCTTCAATCAAATCCCCTCTATCATTTCTCTCTCCATTTTTACTTATCAATCAACTACTCTCTATCATTTCTCTTTATCTATACCTCTCTCTTCCTCTATCACTCCCTCTATATATTTATCTCTATTCTTACCTCTTTATCTACCATCCATATCCTTCTCTATCTCCATAGCACTCTCCCTCAGTCTCTCTCCCCCACTCCCTCATCATCCCTCTATGTCTTCCCCATCATTCTCTCTCCCTCTTCCTATTTCTGAATTTGTCTCTCTCTTCTTCCCCTTTTATCTCCCCTCCATCTCTATATTTATATATATATATCTCTCTAATGCATTCACTTTCTCCCTCATTCCCTCACTATCTCTTTTCCTCAATCCCCCATTACTATCTCTCCCTCTCTCCACCTCTCCCTGTCTTTGACTATCTCTCTCTTCAAAGGAAATTGTAAAATAAGAATTGTTGTAGGTCTTATCTATCCAATTTAAGACAATGAGTGTGTATCACACTTACTAATTGTGTAGGTCTTATCTATCCAATTTAAGACAATGAGTGTGTATCACATTTACTAATTGTGCTTATAAATATGGTAAATGGAAAGTTTGCATTGATTAAAGAGATATTAATGAGCCCATTGAGGAAAATCGCTTTCCCTTACCTATTATTGACCATGTTTTGGATTCTCTCACACGAAAGAAGTTATATTCACTTTTGGATGGTTTCACTGGATACAATTATATCTAAATTAGTCATGACGATGAGGATAATGCTACTTTCACCTACCCATCGGAGACCCTTACCCATAGCTTCCTTCAATTCAGCTTGTGTGATTCCCATGCCACCTGCCAGATGGTGGTATTCAGTGTTTTTGTTGATATTGTACATGATTGAGTTAATATTTATATGAATGAATTCACATTTTATGGAGATACTTTCTAGGAAGCCCCCTCCAACCTATGTGAGGTTTCTAACGATGCATAGAAATGAATATCTCCTTAAACCCTAAATTGTACCAATTTTTTTATGAATGTAAGAATTTTTCTAGGTCACTTCCTCTCTCAATGTGGAATTCAGGTTGATCCTAACTAAATTCCAAGTACTGATTTTTTTTTTGGTCAAAGTACTGATTTATTTTTTTTCCATAATGACAAAACAATAGGACGAGCTCGATACTATCTGTGGTTTATTAAATATTTTAGTAAAACTGCTTCACCTTTGCTTCGTTTAGTAAAAAAAAACATAGATTTCTATTAGATATTTCTTTGTCAAAATGATTTTGAACAGCTTAAAAAATAAAAATAACAACAGCACCAGTTCTTAGAAGCCCAAAGAAGGCCTTGGCCTTCCACATTCACACAACTTAATCAAACAAAGTAGTGGGGGAAACATTAAGGCTGTTGGAAAGTAAATTGCCTTATGCTATGTATTTCATTTCATGATTTGGGTATTTGAACTCAATCATGATTCTTAAATGTTGACGATATAAATAAATACAAGTCAAAAAAAAATCTAAAATTAATTGAATAAACTTTATATAATTTCAGATATACATACTTCTTATTTAAATCTCATTTCCTACCTACAAAATATATTAGTGTATAATTTAATTTATTTTAAATAACATTAGAAAGGGTTGTTTTCATTCGTGGATTCGTAATTGAGTGTTGTTATGGAAAGTGTAAAACTTTTGTTACGTTTAATGTCCAATTTTTATCTAATGTTACAAAAGTTGCTAAACAATTTAGTTGGGCTATTCTAATGAAAATGAATTTATGTATGAATTATTTGTTGACGGAAATTGGTTGGAGAGTGGAGGAATATGGTGTATCTCTGTCAATCCAAATATAATATATTTTTTGTTTTTCATTTTAATAAATAACTATTAATGTAAGGTATATCCAAAATTTTTAAATAATTTTTATTTAGTCTAAATGTAAATGTTCACTCATTTACCAACATTGTAACAATTCTCTCTACTAAATTTTTATTGAATCAACATTTAAATTATATAGCATATGTCTGCTCAATTAACTCATATATAATATTAGAATATACGTATTAAACCTAATATATGTTAATGCTTTAACGCGAAATAAATTTAATATATTATATTACATATACTAAAGTTTTATGGGGAAGAAATTTAATATAATATCAAGTTAAATATTAATATTAAATCTAATATTAATATTGTTAGGTTTATATTAATATATTATTGTATTTGAAAAAATATATATATAACATTGTGGTTCAATAGTTTCTCATTATTTAGTTGCATTAATTATATTTAAATATTTATTTATTTGTTAATGTGAAATATTAAAGAAATAATTTTTTATTGAAATATTATTTTCTTTTTATTTATTGGTGAAAATTTTTGAAATATTCTTCTAAAGAAAGTTACTAAATTGGAAGTTAGAAAATGCATAAGAAAAGCTTAAAGTAAAATTAAGTCAAAATTAAAAGATGATAAAAATAAAATTAGAAAAACTTATTTTACTTAAGGAGTTTAGACTTCTGTGATCCATAACATTTTTAGAAAATCTTTCACATTCAATCTTTTGTCGACGCGTTTCGAACCAACCAGTGTGTGTTATTTTGTAAATATTTTTTTGATAAGAATTATATAAAACAATATATAATACCAAATTAAATCCATTTTACTTCCATATCTAGAAGGTAATGAGAGGGATGAAATCTTTCAAAATGTAAATCTCATTTTGAGTGTAAAACTTAAAGAAAGATTTACATCTTAATTACTTTTAATGCTTTATAAATACCAAAGATAAGTCAATATTAATCATATTTTAGTAATAATAATAAAAAAATTAATTCTTATAATAAGTTCCTAAAAATACTTTATAGTTCAAAATCTAGAGAATTGGCCATATAAAATTACAATACATGATAAACAAATCTCTCTCTCTCTCTCTCTCTCTCTATATATATATATATATATATAATTTAAAAAATAAATAAATAATGAAATATCTATCTTATAACATTTTAGAAACAAATAGACCTAAATTCATCTTATATTTAAATTTATCAAAACCAAGTTCTTTAAAATATAAAAAAATATTATACCTGAAAATAGAATAATGCTCGAGGACTTTATCAAATTTTGATGTTCATATGCCTTTATGATTTGAATCGATAAAGATCATTTTTAATAGATGAAAGCGATTTTCATATAAAAGATAATGATAATGAGAATTCAGAAATATCAACTAAACAAAAGGTTATGTTTTAATCTTGACTTACAAAAATATCATCACATAATTTTATAATTTTTAGGATTTATTTTACATTGTATTATTTCTAAATAATTAAGAACTGCGAATTTAAATAAAACTAGATAATTTTCTTAGAATAAGAAAAAAGTAACTTTATAATGTGACAATGAGACAAAGATAAATACTATTAAAATTTAGTTTCCATTAAATTTTACAGCATAGGTAAACAAATAAGAATGACAAAATGAAAATTCGTAAGCTACTCAATAGCTAAGCTTCCCAAAATTGACACAAAACGTTTTAATTGCCATGAATGACAACCAACACCTCACATCACATTAAAATCGTTTGGCAACCAAGATGTTCAAACAAGAAAGAGACAGACCAAGGGAGAGAACTATAATTTCTTACCTAATTCCAAGCATGGAGCTTCCATGACTCCTTCTCTAGCAATAATAATTCACCCATGACATAAACTAGCGTTACATGATTAATTCTCTCTCCATATAACTTCAAAAAAACATACTATATTCTAGGATCCTAATTAAGTTTCAGTTGAACAGACGACCCTGTGCTCCAACCTCCCTAGACACAAAAAAAAACTCAACAACCACTCCCAAGATGCATAGACAACAATCCCCAATATCCTCACCAACCTGCTTAGAAAATGTAGATTGAAAGTGAGCCTCCCATGTCCATCCCATACCAATTTGAAAAACCCATAACTAGAAAATTGACTCTCCTTACCATGACAACACCTTGACCGTGCAAATCCACTTGAATGCCATTAAATAGAATAACTGTGCAAAGTGACCTAATCATCCTCTCTCACACGAGGATGCATGTCACCTGGGTGCCACATTACCCACCGTTAAATGCCAACATAATCACTGGGATGGTAGGAACCCACTCCGATCCCCATATCCCATACATTGACATCCCCATCGGGGAAATTTTAGTGCATGACATTAATGTAATATTAAAAATTGATTTAGATTAGTCTAAATTCTATATTTTTCATTTATCTCATTCTTAGTAATATAATGAGTTGATTTTATATCCATATTTGTAAAATAATCCTTCAAAATTCCCACAAATCCCCCTGCCACACACATGCACACACATATAATTTCCATTGACATGGTGCAATTTATTTCCACTTTACGTTAGGTTTTATGTCTAGTTATATCAACATTGTGATTTGAAAGAGTTCAAGTACATAATAAGATAAATCATTTATGTGTTTAATAGTTAGGAAACTAAAAACTTATAAATATATATAACATGAAGAATATAAATTAGCTTTAGATAATTTGAACATAAATTATTTAGCTTGCCAACAAATCCATTAAAATAAATGATTAAATGTAACAAATTTTCCTTTTAGTTTTAAATGTATAGTATAAGATATATGTGTGTGTGTGGAAAATATATTTTGATGAAAATATGGGGTTGGCACACATTGCTCAATTACATAAAAAATTACTGGTCTGTTGTTAGGTCCCTATACTACTAGTGTAGCCCCTTATTGTTATTAATGAAACCCCATTATTTTATTGTTGTGCCCATATAGTCCCCAAATTGTTATTATTGTACCCCATAGAAGCCCCATATTATTGTTATATAGGATCTAGTTATATTGTGACCCCTTAGACTCCTATATATAGAAAGGAGGCCTTGTCATTTGTATCATCCAAGAATTTTTTATTTATGTAATGTAAAGGAGGTTTCCCCCTCGATGAGGCTAATTTTGAAGTCGTTGATGTATTTCTTCATCTATTTTGTGAGTTGGTTTCATAACATTTGGTATTAGAGCTTTGGATTCTAGGGTTTCACTACTTCAAACAGGCCATCCTGGAATTTTCATTATAATTTTTTTTAACGAAGTTTCAGAAGTAGAAGCTAAATCCCATTTAAGATGAAATCTTGATGAACCTCATGTCTGAATTGTAGATCTTGTCTTGTTATATGTTCAAAGATATGAGCTCAGAAGGTTAGGATTTTTGTAGGCTCCATAACTCCATCTCAAATAGGTGACCTAGAAAAAATCATCATAACTTTCTCATAAAAAGTGATAGAAAGAAGAAGGACTATAGTCTTTTGGGGATAGTGTTTAGGGTCAAAGGTTGAAATCATGACACTTGACACATCATTAAAGTTTTCTCTACTGAACCAATCTATAATCAGGTCATCATGGGAGATTGGGTATAACACTTTATTGAAGAATCAAATCTCGATCAGACCCATGGGGTTGAAAAGAGGATTGAGAGGGCTACCACGGTACAAAATTTCAAAACTTGGAGATATGAAATTATAGAGTTATAATTGTTTCAATATCGAGCTCTTAAAACAAAGAAAAATAATGACTCGAATCAAGAAAATAGAAACACCTAGTAAGCAAAATTGGATGGATGATTTGAAGAATGTGATCGAAGCTAAGATAAATGGTTTTATATATGGCATGGAAGCTAATATCAATGTTATAGAATCAAAACTGAAAGGAAAGATGGAAGAATTGAAGAAGGCATGAGAGGTTTGAAGGAAGGTTGGACAAAGTTGCTAAAAGAAAGACTTCCTAATGAAGAGAAGGTAATAGAGGAAACTCATGATCAGAAGAAAAGAAATGTTAATCATGATTTCATAGAATCTAACGTTGGAGTGAAGACACACCATATTCCAAAGATAGATATGAGGAAGTTTGATTGAAGGGATCTAATAGCTTGGATATTACAGATGGAGCAATAGTTTGATCTACATGTTGTGCAACCCTCACGAAAGGTAGATATTGCATCTTTATATTTAGAACCCAATCACTTTGTATGGTATAGAGGGATGTTTTCTCGTAAGCCACTTGTCAGGTAGTCAATTTGTACAGAGGAAATGATAGCACATTATGAAGATACAAAGAGAAACACCTTCTTTAGCCAATTGATAAATCTCAAACAAAAGGGTTCAGTAGTGGAGCACATTGAGTACTTGTAAAAATTGAATATAAGGGTAAATAATATTCTAGAGGAGCATATGATTGATGTATTCATAGGTACTTTAAAGGATAACATCCAACATGAGGTTCATCTTTGGGAACCTGATTCATTAGAGAAGGCATTCAGGTTGGCAAGAAAAATTGAAAGAAAAACTATGGCAATAAGGAATCCTACCACTCAAAACTAGAAATATGGAAGTTTTGTTGCTCATAGCCATCCACAACCTACAAGGTTGACACCACAACAATTCGAAGAAAAAAGAGTAGAAGGGACTTGTTACTGTTGTGATAAGAAATACAATAAAGGTCATAATTGTTCTGAGAATAAATTATTCTACATAGATTGTGAAGAGGAGGAAGAAAAGGATCAAGAAACTTCAAAAGAAGAGGATATGGAATAGGAACAAACTCCATAGAAAGAAGAAATAAATCCAACCATATGTTGTAATGCATTGAGAGGAATTACCAATCCTCAAACTCTCAAGATGAGTGAACTAATGTTTGGAAGGATATTTTTGTCACTTCATATCTAATAAAAAAGCATAATGGGTCAAGTGGTTACCTTTGGTTGAATGGTGATGTAATGCTTCAATAGAAATGACCCAATTTATTGCACCTTATGGATATCCTCCAACATCCATCACATCATCTTTAAGAGAAAAATATAAGGTTCAAGAAGTGGAAGATCACATCAAGTATCAATAACAAGTTATCCAACTCTTAAAGGATAACCTCACTTTGATGCATAATCAATTGAAACAACAGGCAGATCAACATCGCAGCAAAAAAAGTTTTGATGTAGGTGATTGGGTATTTTTACGGCTACAACCATACAAACAAATTTCCCTCAAGCAAGCTAAGAAGGATAAGAAATTATCACCAAAGTACTATGGTCCTTACAATGTTTTGCAAAAGATTGGTACTATGGCATACAAATTGGAACTTCCTGCATCTTCGTGAGTGCACCTAGTTTTCCATGTTTCATGCTTAAATAAGGTCATAGGTTACACGCTCTCAGTTCAAACAATATTGCCAAAACTTGAGCAGGAAGGAAAAATCAGATTCTAACCTGAAGCAATCACGAAAAAAAGAACTTGACAGTTACAAAATGGATCAATTTCAAAGTATCTGATCAAGTGGAAGAACTTAACCGCTGAAGATTCTGCATGGGAGGATGAGAATTTTATATAGAAGCTTACAAAACTACTCAAGCATTGAGGACAACACTTTTTTGAAGGATAGGGGCATGTTAGGTCCCTATACTACTAGTGTAGCCCATTATTGTTATTAGTGCAACCACCTTATTGTATTTTTTTGCTCATGTAGTTCCCATTTTTTTATTATTGTGCCCTATAGAAGCCCCACTATTGCTACTATTGTGCCCTTATAATATTATTTTTATTTAGGTTCTGATCATATTGTGACCCCTTAGACTCCTATATATAGAAAGAAGGTCTTGTCATTTGTATCATCCAAGAATTTTTCATTTTTGTAATGTAAAGGAGGTCTCCCCCTAGAAGAGGCTAATTTTGAAGTCGTTGATCTATTTCTTCTTCTATTTTGTGAGCTGGTTCCATAACATTTGCTAAAGTATACATGATGAGGACATAAATATATCATCACCAAAGTTCCCAAGAAGAATGCAAGTGACTCATTTTGTTAAATACTCAAAAGAGCTACATTCTATAATTTCTTATATGACTACATTCTCATAAACATCTTAATTAACCATAGAAAAAGTAATAGATGATTAAAATTTGTTTTTAGGTCCACCTTATTGTCACAATTGAGTAGGACTTCTTGAAATTTCTTCTTCTTCCATACATTTGTCCAAATTTATTTTGGAGTATATGGAGCACTTGTTGGTTTTTCTATTCCAGGAGTATTTTCCTAACTTGTTAGATATGAACTTGATTTACTATGGGTTTATTATGTGCATTCATTTCGGAATAGATCTTTTAAATTTTGGTTTTGGGAAACATCCTATTCATTATTTTATTGAGAAAATGGAGTCATTTGAGGAAGAGGGGAAACTACTATAGATTTGTACCATAAGACTGTCTATTGACCTTTTAAAGAATCAAACCACTAGGTCAATTTTCAGTGTTGCTTTCTAATTTTTTAAAATCCATTTGGGCATTCATCTGCTATAAGGACTATTACAAAACAAGGCCTACACCTCAAGGATATTTTCTCATAATATACTTTGTGAGTTCAAGAAAAATAACAAGTAGTGAAACTATTTTTAGCTAGGACCTTAAAGCTAAAATCCATTTCTAGACATATTGTGGGAAATGTTTAAATATTTCATGTATGAGCTTCATGAAATTTAAAATAAATAATTACTAGAGTAGATTTAATGGCCATAAGGAAGGGTAGACCACAAAGATCTAGTAATAGTGTTTGAAGCCCTACCCATACATGAATTGTGGGTAGATTCTTTGTCAAAGGATTTAAAGGGGCACAAAAGAGCTTCAAGAAAAGGTCCACATTTCCCCAAAACCATGGACTAGAGTTAATGATGAAATATGTATCTTCAACATTGTAAAACTCAGTAAAAAATCCATTTGGATAAGGGTGGATGAAAACATCTTGCTTGATCAATTAAATCCCTATATTTCACTATGCAAGCATAAAGTTTTCAAGCCATAGCTAGTACCAAAAAACTCGACAAACTGAGCTACCAAATTTGAGTTTTTTATTTTCATCACTAGAATTAGAACTAATGAGGATGAAAATAGAAGGATATTCACACAACAAAAGAGAGGAAGAGTGAGCTAAATACTCATGAAACATTGCATCATTAAAGGACACCTTTTGAAAATTTATTGATGAGATTGGGTGTTGAATGGTCAGGAGAAGGAAATTGTGACGAGGCTACACCACCAACAAAGGCCGAAGGGGTGGAGGATGATGTGGATAGATGTGTCTATGAGAGTGTTAAGTGTACGGGGATAACATACACTCTACCATAATGCATTTGCAAGTGCATTAAGAAACTAAGGAAGATGTAGCACTAGGAGGCCAAGGCTATAGAGTAATGACTGTACGGGTAGAACATACACCATAGACTATTGCATTTGCATGTTCATTAGGAAACCAAGGAGGATGTAGCACAAGAGAGTCATGGATATATGCTAGCTATTTCACATTAACAGAAATCCATCTTACCCTTTAAAAATTTATTAATACTAACCTTATATTATAATATACTATTATATAATTATTTTAGTTATTTAATATTCAACAAACCAATTTGATAAATATTATATAATTTTTATTTTTTTTTAATACACACACATGAACACAAGTTTCATAAATAATATAAATAAATAGTACATAATATTATTCTAATATTTTTAAATATTTTTTCACTCCATAAAACTTCAACTAATTAATCTTTTCAATATTTTTTTTTGGAATTACCGGTAAATTTCCATTAATAAAGTCAAATGGTTAACATTCAATACATAATTTACTAATTAAATGAGTTAAACATCATGTATTTAATTTATTAAATTTGTCATATAATAATTTAATTTAATATAATATAATATAATATTAATATTTTAATTTACAATATTTTTTTATGAATATTGTTATTATTTGAGGATATCTATGATAATTTACACTTCATATATAAATAATATTAATGCTCATATATACATTAGGATAAATTCAATATATTAACAAAACTCATTCTGTTATATTTATTAAAAATAGTTTTCAAAAATTATATTAATACAAAATGCATTTTTAATAATAATTAGACAAATACTATGTTTATTTTTGAATTGGAATATGAGAATATTAATTTATTTATGTTAATAAATTAGATGGTGGGTGGGAATTTAACATTGAGATAATATTTAGAAAATATTATAGAGATTAAGGGCTTAAATTGCTTAAATTGATTTTTAAAGTAATTATGATCTTTTTGTTTTCAATTTATAAATTACAATAAAAATGATCTTTCCTTCTCACAACCTATAAACTTCATCACTAGCTACCTTCTTCCATTTTAACTGCATCTAAATTAAACTCAAATTCACTACTTCCAATAACTAACCACTTTTGTGGAACATGTAGGTTTTGAGGCCAGTTCATTGAGTATAATAGATGGAATGTTTATTACAGAGTGAGATTAAACATAAACATTATTTTCTTGCTCTATTATTCAGAAGAAAATAATCATTCATATCCTCATTGGCTTGATATTATGATGGGAGCTTCCTCCACTCTAGTTTGACTAATTGTAATGTGGGGGTAAACTTGTGATCTTAGCAATAATTTTTTAACTAGGAATTGTTGTTTAAAAATTCGTTATGAGCTTCATTTTGTAATACCTTTCTGAAAATAATCATTCATATCCTCATTGGCTTGATATTATGATGGGAGCTTCCTCCACTCTAGTTTGACTAATTGTAATGTGGGGGTAAACTTGTGATCTTAGCAATAATTTTTTAACTAGGAATTGTTGTTTAAAAATTCGTTATGAGCTTCATTTTGTAATACCTTTGTTGATTGTGTCTGATGGCATACTTTGTGGATATTTACTATGATTTATAATTACTTAACTACTAATACAAAGGTCAAGAGGGCTAAGACTATAATTGGATATTTGAAATAAATAAATGCGTGTGTGTGTGTTTTCTCTTTGTAACTTGGTAATGTTGTACAAATAACATGTGAGTGATGAGGTGGTTATGTTATCACTAAGTGTGGTGGTTATATTCCTATAAATAGGACAAGCACATCAAATAGGTGTCACAAATTGAAGGTCATAGTTGGTTTTGGTAGCATTTGTTATGACAAATAGGACACATGGTAGTAGACACATTGGTACCTTTTCCCTTCCATATTATTGATAAAAAAAAATACTATGTGGGAGAAAAAGGATTAGTCACTTAATGAAAAATTCTTGAGCATTAGTGATGACATAAAATAAGGGAAGGACATCACCACATTTGTATAAAGTCGATAGAAAAATGTTTCCAAGGAAATAGATGAGGGGAAGGAATTTAAAAAAATGAAAGGAAAAGTTACTTATACCATAACCACGAGAGGCACAAATGGAATTAGATGGTAGAAGCTACAACATCTCATTTGGTTAGGAGAATTGTGCTAATTACATAATATTTCCCAAGTTTCACTAATACACATATATGTTTTTCTGTAATTTTCATATTACATGTGAAAAATATGTTTTATAAGTTTTATGTTAATTTCATGTACTATGTGAAAATAATACTTAGTTATGGGAACTAAGTACAATAGGTTCCTTGTAATGTTTGTGTTGTGAAAAGAAAACATAGGTGATCAAGAACATAAAATAAATTTGTATATGCACAGACTACGGAATCGAAAAAATATTCAAGTAATATTGTTCACTGTCTATGAATAGCTTAGAAAAATCCTTATGCATTTCTTCAATGGTGTTGCTGTTTGAAGAAAAGAAAGGTAGATAATTGTGTACTAATTATTTTCTATTTCAAAGAAAATACTTGCATATCATAATTTATTCTGGAAACATGCAAGGTAGAAAGCATAATAATTTTGAATTTTATACCTAGATTATTTATGCAAATGATTGTTGAACATGATGTAATAGTACAACATTTAGAATAGAATGTATATAATGCATGGTACAAGAGAACTCTATAAATTCCTATGTATTATGTATAAAAGAATTTATGAGATGGAAAATTCCAACTTTTGTACTGGTTTGTAGAGGGAAAAATACTTTAATATTTGAAAAAAAACACCTAGACTGTGTAATATCGCTTGAGCACATATTATTTAGTAATAGGGTATTACTTTGGGCTTAAAACGTTGGTCAAGAATAGTTTTGAAACATAAAAGGTTGCAATGAACCTTGTACACATACATGGCTATAATTGTTCTATGCAACATTTACATAGATAGATTTAGTTTTGGACTTCTCAAAGCCAGAAAGGGTTACAAATATAAATATCCAAGACTACCAATATAGTGGTAAAATAACGTACAAATAGTCTCATAAAATTAAATAATAAGTAAGTAGTTATATTCTAAGAATTGATATCATAACATAATGGCAATAAAGAATAATAATATAGTAGTGACATAAGTATATTATAGACATGAATCTTTATGAACAATAGTTTGTTTGCTTAAATACAAAACCCTTGTAACCAACTGAAATTCAAATTCTTGTCTAAATAACCCTGATGGGAAATATTGTATAGAGTACAATCTAGACGTCTAAACATAATTTGTTCCCAGTAGAGCTTGTGAGAGAAGACTATGAGATCAATTGAATATATAAAAAGAGTCAAAATCCATAAATAAATAACTTCTTGTCTAAAATCGAAGCCTTTTCCTATTTTTATTTTGGTTTTTATTTCCTTCTTTGGTGTGGTGACATCCTTATATGACTGTATAGATGTTTATTTTTGTCAGAGTATATGTTGAAAAGTAGATTCTCTCTTAAATTCTACCTTGTTTGTTATGTATTAATGGATTTTAGTTTCATTAGTTGTGACTAAAGAACTGTGTCAGGCATGTATACAAGGATTCTTGTATCACTATTTATAAACTGAACTTTGTCCTTAAACAAGCAAAGTAGATCCTTAATGCTACATGTTTGTATCTCAGGGAACTTCCAATCCTAATAAATGAGGTGAAATTTAAGTGTTTCCAAAATCAAAATCTTAGGTTTTGGGAATTCACTCATATATGGTCCTAGAAAAGAGAAGTGAAATTTAATTATTTCCAAATCTTAAGTTCTGTGAATTCACTCATATTTGGTGCTAGAATCTTTAATTATTTCTAGATATTAAGTTCTATGAATTTACTCATATTTGGTGCTGGAATCGTTTGAGCAAACGGGGTGAATTTCTTTTAGTTGCATTCAAATTTTCCAGAAATAATACTAAATTTCTCCCTGAAATGGTTTTGGGATTGAAAATTTTGTAAATATTTTTAGGGAAACAACCCAAAATACTTTTTCCATATTAGAGTTTTATAACACTACGTACTAAAATAGTCTTCTCTTTTCTGCTGCAAATGTCTAATAGAGTCTTCCCAAAAACTGATCAGAAAATTAGGTAGATGCGTTGGACGAACTAAATATTTTTTAATGAATAATCACTTAACATAAATGATATATCAGGTTGCAAAAATATATAACTTAGAACCATGAAATGAATAAGAAATGTCAATGAGATTAACATATTCTTAATTGAGTTGAATGAGGCCAGGAATAACTTTGACTAAAGGGTGTTGAAAATGACTTAATTTCGTTCTGGTTGGATAGATTTAGAACTAAAAATCAGCAGTTTTCTTTCTTGCATAACTTGGGAAGATTTTTGTATCTCAAGTCTCAACCTTATTGAATAGTATGATTTATTCCTTGCAATGTTAAGATATGTTGTGATACCAGTGGCTAGTAACCTAAACACTTTGGATGAAAATTTAGTTGTGAATTTTACTTGCAAAAGATATAAGTGAAAATATAGATTAATTGTCCCTTGTGTAGAATTTCCTTGAAATTCTACTACTGCTTGAATGAATAAATCCGAAACTAATTGTTGCATGAAGACAAAAAATATTTCTACCAATTTGTAGTGGAATAGAACAAAAATAAAACACAGTCACACTATATCAAAAAAACAAAATTTTCTAGGGAAACCAACTGGGAAAACCCTCTACTAACTGTAGAAATTTAAAATACTACCCATATTAGAATTTGAGACACCTGCTTCAAGACCAGGTTCATCGATGCTTATTTCTTTCCATATTCATTTTCATAAGCATTAGGGTTGTTGTCCATCAAATCAGAGTAGCTAGAAAGTGTCTCTTTGATTTCAGAAAGCATATCAGGATTAAATTAATCAAAGAATCCCCTAGAAGGCTCATCAGTAGCAAGAAGAAATGTCTTTTTTTATTTTATTCATCACATGCATCCATCATAATCATTGATTTGTCTTCATTTCTTTCACAGTCATTTTCAATGTTAGATGAAAAAGGTAATTTAATATGATATAATCCTTAGGTAACTAACCTCAGACATATTGTGGTTAATTTATGTTGTTTGAAGTTTATTGAGTTTGAGTTTTATCATGAAACTACTAGAAGCATACTAGAATGGGTGAGTTGATTATCTTGATAGCAATGTTATAGTTTGATCTAGTCCTTGAAAGGAACTTATAGTTGATGGTCAAAATTTCACATTCCTTTCAGTTTTTTATCTTGACATTTAACAAATATCTTTATGTTATAGCCTCTAGCTAGATATATACAATAACTACCACTCAGAAGTTGGATGCCATCATTTTGGAGCTTGAGCTTATTCAACTTACCTTTCTTTTAGTTGAAAATGTCATTAAATCTCATTATATCGTCTATTGCAGAGCACGAAACCAATTTACCTTTATTTCAGTTAAAAATGTAATTATATTTCGCTATATCATATTTTGTAGAGAATGAATCCAATTTCTCATAGTCCATTTGCTTGAGGTATAACAAAGCTACTTTAATTCATTAAACTTAATTTTTATATTCTATTTGCCAATTATGATTCTGCAGGCCGCATCTACATTGGAAAAGTGGCATATTTAATAAAGTGTGGAAGGAGAGGGAAGCTTCAGTTATGTCCTTTCAAACTTTCTAAGGTATGTAATAAAATTTTAAAAAAATCTCCATAGAATGTTGTTCTTTATTTTTTCTTCTGATAATGGATTATTTATGTGATCTCCCCTCTCTTACACACATCCAGAGTTCAGATATACATGGTTTTTTGGGATATGTGGACAACGGACAGATTTACGCCAACCATTTATCTAGAAATTTACATTGTAGAAGAGAAAGCATTACATTTGAATATTTCCTTGCCACTAAATTAGATTTTAAGAGTCAGACTCCTATTTTTCAGGCATATACCTCACTTTTAAATCAATTTATTGTTAACTATATATAGACCTTCCATAGGACGGCATAGAGAGATCACTACCATTGCTTAATCTTTTGCAGACCAAGTAAAGATTTCAAATGTGTACAAATTAGTGGCTCCTTGGAGAATCCCAAGAGTGGCGGTATTGTAGCAACAAGAAATTCACTTATTTTGAGTTCTTCATTAGTGCATTGATAGTATATTGTTTATTCCATACAATAACTCAATAGTGTACAATCAAATTATAGTTAAGCCTGTCATAATATTTTGACTTGCACTCTTTTAGAGGGAAACTAGAGTGTGTGTCAAGCTTGCACATCACAATTGTATCATGCAAGTTTACCTGCGACATGTTTTTTGGATGTAAGCAGAAAGATACCTGTTGGAATTCAAGAGGCAACAATACTACAAAGTGGGAAAGAGGTTTCACAGTTAACCTAGATTTCACATTATGGTTGGAGTCAGTTTGCTGGCAAAATGATGGATACCCCAGCTTCCTTTTTATGACTGAGTGCAAGATTGAATCCTTCAACATATTCCTTGCCCAATTTTCATTAAGTGATGGGTTTTCTCAGAAGTGTTGCACACCTATAAACTTTACTCGAGTTTTTCTTGAGTCTTCGGAGGTGGTGAGCTTTTCAAAGCAAACAAATACAAGAAGAGGAAAAATAATATGCCTAGCTAATTTGAAGTTATCTACTTGTGAATAGGGTGTTCCCATTCATAAACCCGATGACTCACTCTACTTCTTTCTAGTGAACAACTTTGGGACTTGTCATGAATCGTGAGACAATTCCAACCCCATAACTATAAATTTCTTATTTAAATATATACCCAATAGATTATAATTTGCACAAGGAGAACTCCATTCTTGTTTCGAAAGAACCTTGAATCGACTTACACCATGCTATTTAATCTTTTCTGTAATTATTCCCATCCTTGGTCTATGACATAGATGCAACAGGCTACCTTTCATTTTCTATACTAACTCTCCTAAAAGATAATAAAATATTCCCAAATCTATCATTTCAAATGATCTATGTAGCTCACCTTTTCGTTTTTCAATTATCGAATTTATTCCCTATATTGATGAGAACTTCTACAATCGATACCACAGTGACAATATATGTTATAGTTTTATTCGTGTTTCTCTAAAGGTGTTTCTCCTTTAGTAGAGCAACAATACACTGTATTTTCCATTTAGGGGAGAAGTGTACCCAGTAGCAACCTTGGTCTATGTGTAAATGGGTTGAAGTCACATTAGACTCTGTCTATTTTTCTGAAGGTGTTTCTCCTTCAACAATACTTCATCTTAGTAGATACTTTGGGTCTTCACCTTTAGTAGATGTATGCATCCTTGGGATACATGTTGTCGGTTATAGTTTTCCTATGAGGTTGTAGTAGCAATGAAAGAAGTGCATCAATTTTAGGCATTTTTAGTATGCTTTTATAGTTTGACTTAGATGCTCACTTTTCTTAATTTAGGTGTTTTTCTTAGTTCTCTTTTATGCACAGATTTATCTTCAAGAAAAGTGCACAATAGAGAAGGGTTCTATATTTTGAGTAGGGGACACACTTCCAGGTAGGAGGTACTCTATTCTAGGAAGCTTTTGCCATGCAGGTTAGGTGCTTTATCTGAGAATCCCAAGAGATGCTATTGTAGCAATAAGAAATTAGTTTATTTTGAGTCCTTCATTATTGCATTGATAGTATATTTTTTATTCCATGCAATACCTCAATATTGTATACAACCATATTTAGTATTCTTTTATAGTTTCACTTAGATGCTCACTTTTCTTAAATTCTTAGTTATGTTTTATGCATAGATTTATCTTTGATAAAAGTGCATAGTAGAGAACGGTTCTATATTTTGAGCAGGGGACACACTTCTAGGTAGGAGGCACTTTATTCTAGGAAGCTTTTTCCATGTAGGTTAGGTGATTTATCCAAGAATCCTAAGAGGCACTATTGTAGAAATAAGAAATTCGTTTATTTTGAGTTCTTCATTAGTGCATTGATAGTATATTTTTTATTCCATGCAATACCTCAATATTTTATGATCAAATTATAATTAATATTGTCATAATATTTTGAATTACCCTCTTTTAGAGGGAAACTAGAGTGCGTGTCAAGCTTGCACGTCACAATTGTATCATGCGGAGTTTACTTGCCATGAGTTTTGTGGATCTAAGTAGCTAGATACCTGTTGGAATTTAAGAGGGAACAATATTACAAAGTGGGAAAGAGGTTTCACAATTAATATTCCTTTCACACTATGATTGGAGTCGTTTTTTTGGCAAGATGCTAGATACCCCAACTTCCTTTTATGACTGAGTGCAAGATTGAATCCTTCAACATATTCCTTACTCAATTGTCATTAATCGATGGGTTTTGCTCAGTAGTTTTTCACATCTATAGAATTTACGAGAGTTTTTATTGAGTCTTTGGATGTGGTTATCTTTTCAAAGCACACACTTACAAGAAGACGAGAAATAATATGCCTGACTAATTTCAAGTTATCTTCCTACGAATAGGGTGTTCCTTTCCATAAACCTGACAACTCACTCTACTTCTTTCTAGTGAACAAATTTGGCACTTTTCATGAATTTTGAGACAATTTCAACCCCATTACTATCAATTTCTTATTTAAAGTTATACCCACTAGATTAGAACCCACACAAGGAGAATTCCATTCCCATTTCAAAGTAACCCACAATTAGCTTTTACCATGCTATTTAATATTTTATGTATTTCTTCGCATCCTTGGCCTGTGACATAAAGACGTAACAAGTTACCTTGCATTTTCTATACTAACACTGCTAAACAATGATAAAATATGCCAAAATCTATCATTTCAAATGATCTATGCATCTCACCTTTTGGTTTTTCAATTATCGAAATTGTTACCTACATTGATGAGATCATCGACAACCAAGTCCACAGTGAATATATCTGTTAGAGTTTTATCCATGTTGCACTAGAGGTTTTTTTCCTTCAGCAACACTACAATACATTGTAGTTGCCATTCACCAGAGAAGTGTACCTAGTAGCAGCCTTGGTCTGTGTGCAAATTGGTTGAATTCATGATAGAATTATCTATTGTTTTGAAGGTGTTTCTCCTTCAATAGTACTTCATCTCAGCATATCCTTTCAATCTACATCTTCAGCAAATGCATACAACCTCGGGGTCCATGCTATCGATTCCAGTTTTGTTGTGAGGTATAGAAACAATGAAAGAATCAAATCGATTCTAGGAATCTTATGGTTTTTGTATGAAAGCGTGCTTGTGTAGTGTTTCCAAAACTTATATAGAGCCATATTTATTATACTTTTATAGTTTGACTTCAAAGATCACACTTCTTAAATTTTATGTGTTTTTCTTAGTACTATTTTATGCATAGATTTATCTTTAAGAAAAGTGCATAGTAGAGAAGGGTTCTATATTTTGAGCAGGGGACACTCTTCTAGGTAGGAGGTACTCTATTCTAGGGAGCTTCTGTCATGCATGTTAGGTGCTTTATCCTAGACATAGTTCCAAGTCCTTGCCTCCTTGAAAAAGTCCCTGCCACACAAGACCCCGGTGGATAGAGTTTCAAGTCCCTAAATTTTCCAAAAACCCACCTGACCCTAGCTTTCTAGCCTAAAATCCTTTACATTCCAGTCATCTCTTGGCTATGATTTCATAGGGAGATCCCTCTCTGGTTTGTTACGGCTAGCTATCAAACTAAAACATTGGTCTTTGGTTACCTCCGTCGATCTCTTCATTAGCCTGGGACATTATGGAGGATAACATAGGGCATGACAACTAGGCAGTTCCAAGGTGTTCTAGTGAATGTAAGGTTCCCAAGTCTTGAAAAAATGCATTTCTAGTTGTGAGGTCATGACTACCATGGCATGCTAGGGAATTCTAGGGCATGATAAGATGTGCTAGATAGTACGAAGACATGTCAAACAAGCTAATATGTTCCAAGTGCTAAGGCATGCCAAGATGTACAAGCGTTCCAAGTCACCGCCTCCTCTTCTTCCATATGATATCCACTTATGACATTTCCTTTGCAATATTTGGCGCATTTTATAGTTATAGGCCATTTATAGGTTATAAATTTCTTCATAGTTTCACTTCTAATTGAGTATTCAACTGAAAATATTGATTCTCTTATACATAATTATTTTTCCCACCACCCAATTTTCATAACTTCAATAACCGTTAGGTAGGGACCTACATCTTCGATGTTGCTTTTCTTATTTAGTAAAATATTTCTAAGACTTTAATTTATTTAAAGTTGTAGAATTTACAATTTATGATGTTTCAAGCTCTAATTTTAAAAAATATAATTCTTTAAAGTGTGCTAGCTCAATGGAAGAGCACCTACTTTACAAGTAGGAGGTTGCTAGTTCGATTCCATCATGCCCTGACATCCATATGGAATGGCGACGATAAATTTTTGGTGACAGAGGCTCTTTTGACCATCACCAATGAGCTTTGTTGACATTTTTCGACCCTCACAAAAAATATGAAATTGTGAGGGTCAACGAATGCCACCATATATACACATCAATAGTGACGACCCTCAAAGGTCCATAACCGTAAATTTTTGTTGTTGATATGAAATGGTGAAGGTCGTTATCCGTCATTATAGTCATTATTTGTGATGGACATTGAATGTCACCACAACACTTATACTTCTAGCAATGCAGCTTTTGGTGACAGTCAATGAACATCACCATATATATGCACCAATTGTGACAGCCATTAAAGATCCATCACAACAAATCATTATTGTTCATATGAAATGGTGACAATCACTATCCGTCATTATAACCAATATTCGTGATGGACCTTGAATGTCACCATAACACCTATACTTTTGGTGATGCCATCTTTCGTGACATTTAGTTTTTGGTGATCGAGGCTATGGTCCGTCACCATTGCTCATATGAAATGGTGACGGTCGCTATCCATCATTGTAACTCATTATTGGTGATGAACTTTGAATGTCACTACAACACCCATACTTTTGGAAATGCCACCTTTGGTGACATTCAGTTTTTGGTGATGGAGGCTATGGTCCATCACCATTTCTCATATGAAATGGTGACGGTCGTTATCCTTCATTATAAATCATTATTGGTGACGAAATTTGTATGTCACTACAACACCATACTTTTGGCGATGCCACCTTTGGTGATGTTCGGCTTTTGGTCAAGAATTCTCTTTTGACCATCACCAATGAGCTTGTGGTGACATTTTCGCCCCTCACCAATGTCCTATTTTCTTGTAGTGTCAAATAGGTAAAAAAAAATAACTTCTCTCTGTCCTCATTCCTTTGTATATTGAGAATTTGTTTATAATTCATTACCTGTCTATTTAAAACCCTATTACATATTTTCTCGAATATGTAACTGTATGACCATTAGTTTGGAAGAATTCTGACAGTTTTTCTTTGCCTTCCATACTAATGATCATAGAGTTACATATTCGAGAAAATATGTAATAAGGTTTTAAATAGACAGGTAATGAATTATAAACAAATTCTCAATATACAAAGGAATGAGGACAGAGAGAAGTTATTTTTTTTTACCTATTTGACACTACAAGAAAATAGGACATTGGTGAGGGGCGAAAATGTCACCATAAGCTCATTGGTGATGGTCAAAAGAGGATTCTTGACGAAAAGCTGAACATCACCAAAGGTGGCATCGCCAAATGTATGGGTGTTGTAGTGACATACAAATTCCGTCACCAATAATGATTTATAATGACGGATAACGACCGTCACCATTTCATATGAGAAATGGTGATGGACCATAGCCTCCATCACCAAAAACTGAATGTCACCAAAGGTGGCATTTCTAAAAGTATGAGTGTTGTAGTGACATTCAAAGTTCATCACCAATAATGAGTTACAATGATGGATAGCGACCGTCACCATTTCATATGAGCAATGGTGATGGACCATAGCCTCGGTCACCAAAAACTAAATGTCACGAAAGGTGGCATCGCCAAAAGTATAGGTGTTATGGTGACATTCAAGGTCCATCACGAATATTGGTTATAATGACGGATAGTGATTGTCACCATTTCATATGAACAATAATGATTTGTTGTGATGGATCTTTAATGGCTGTCACAATTGGTGCATATATATGGTGATGTTCATTGACTGTCACCAAAAGCTGCATTGCTAGAAGTATAAGTGTTGTGGTGACATTCAATGTCCATCACAAATAATGACTATAATGACGGATAACGATCTTCACCATTTCATATCAACAACAACAATTTACGGTTATGGACCTTTGCGGGTTGTCACTATTGATGTGTATATATGGTGGCGTTCGTTGACCCTCACAATTTCATATTTTTGGTGAGGGTCGAAAAATGTCAACAAAGCTCATTGGTGATGGTCAAAAGAGCCTCTGTCACCAAAAATTTATCGTCGCCATTCCATATGGATGTCAGGGCATGATGGAATCGAACTAGCAACCTCCTACTTGTAAAGTAGGTGCTCTTCCATTGAGCTAGCACACTTTAAAGAATTATATTTTTTAAAATTAGAGCTTGAAGCATCATAAATTGTAAATTCTACAACTTTAAATAAATCAAAGTCTTAGAAATATTTTACTAAATAAGAAAAGCAACATTGAAGATGTAGGTCCCTACCTAACGGTTATTGAAGTTATGAAAATTGGGTGGTGGGAAAAATAATTATGTATAAGAGAATCAATATTTTCAGTTGAATACTCAATTAGAAGTGAAACTATGAAGAAATTTATAACCTATAAATGGCCTATAACTATAAAATGCACCAAATATTGCAAAGGAAATGTCATAAGTGGATATCATATGGAAGAAGAGGAGGCAGTGACTTGGAACGCTTGTACATCTTGGCATTCCTTAGCACTTGGAACATATTAGCTTGTTTGACATGTCTTCGTACTATCTAGCACATCTTATCATGCCCTAGAATTCCCTAACATTGCATGGTAGTCATGACCTCACAACTAGAAATGCATTTTTTCAAGACTTGGGAACCTTACATTCACTAGAACACCTTGGAACTGCCTAGTTGTCATGCCCTATGTTATCCTCCATAATGTCCCAGGCTGATGAAGAGATCGACGAGGTAACGAAAGACCAATATTTTAGTTTGATAGCTAGCCCTAACAAACCAGAGAGGGATCTCCCTATGAAATCATAGCCAAGAGATGACTGGAATCTAAAGGATTTTAGGCTAGAAAGCTAGGGTCAGGTGGGTTTTTGGAAAATTTAGGGACTTGAAACTCTATCCACCGGGGTCTTGTGTGGCAGGGACTTTGTCAAGGAGGCAAGGACTTGGAACTATGTCTAGGATAAAGAACCTAACATGCATGACAGAAGCTCCCTAGAATAGAGTACCTCCTACCTAGAAGAGTGTCCCCTGCTCAAAATATAGAACCCTTCTCTACTATGCACTTTTCTTAAAGATAAATCTATGCATAAAATAGTACTAAGAAAAACACATAAAATTTAAGAAATGTGATATTTGAAGTCAAACTATAAAAGTATAATAAATATGGCTCTATATAAGTTTTGGAAACACTACACAAGCACGCTTTCATACAAAAACCATAAGATTCCTAAAATCGATTTGATTCTTTCATCGTTTCTATACCTCACAACAAAACTGGAATCGATAGCATGGACCCCGAGGTTGTATGCATTTGCTGAAGATGTAGATTGAAAGGATATGCTGAGATGAAGTACTATTGAAGGAGAAACACCTTCAAAATAATAGATAATTCTATCATGAATTCAACCAATTTGCACACAGACCAAGGCTGCTACTAGGTACACTTCTCTGGTGAATGGAAACTACAATGTATTGTAGTGCTGCTGAAGGAAAAAAACCTCTAGTGCAACATGGATAAAACTCTAACAGATATTTTCACTGTGGACTTGGTTGTCGATGATCTCATCAATGTAGGTAACAATTTCGATAATTGAAAAACCAAAAGGTGAGATGCATAGATCATTTGAAATGATAGATTTTGGCATATTTTATCATTGTTTAGCAGTGTTAGTATAGAAAATGCAAGGTAACTTGTTACGTCTTTATGTCACAGGCCAAGGATGCGAAGAAATACATAAAATATTAAATAGCATGGTATAAGCTAATTGTGGGTTACTTTGAAATGAGAATGGAATTCTCCTTGTGTGGGTTCTAATCTAGTGGGTATAACTTTAAATAAGAAATTGATAGTAATGGGGTTGAAATTGTCTCAAAATTCATGAAAAGTGCCAAATTTGTTCACTAGAAAGAAGTAGAGTGAGTCGTCAGGTTTATGGAAAGGAACACCCTATTCGTAGGAAGATAACTTGAAATTAGTCAGGCATATTATTTCTCGTCTTCTTGTAAGTGTGTGCTTTGAAAAGATAACCACATCCAAAGACTCAATAAAAACTCTCGTAAATTCTATAGATGTGAAGCACTACTGAGCAAAACCCATCGCTTAATGACAATTGAGTAAGGAATATGTTGAAGGATTCAATCTTGCACTCAGTCATAAAAGGAAGTTGGGGTATCTAGCATCTTGCCAAAAAAACGACTCCAATCATAGTGTGAAAGGAAGATTAATTGTGAAACCTCTTTCCCACTTTGTAATATTGTTCCCTCTTAAATTCCAACAGGTATCTGGCTACTTAGATCCACAAAACTCATGGCAGGTAAACTCCGCATGATACAATTGTGACGTGCAAGCTTGACACACACTCTAGTTTCCCTCTAAAAGAGGGTAATTCAAAATATTATGACAATATTAATTGTAATTTGATCATACAATATTGAGATATTGCATGGAATAAAAAATATACTATCAATTCACTAATGAAGAACTCAAAATAAACGAATTTCTTATTTCTACAATAGTGCCTCTTAGGATTCTTGGATAAATCACCTAACCTACATGGCAAAAGCTTCCTAGAATAAAGTGCCTCCTACCTAGAAGTGTGTCCCCTGCTAAAAATATAGAACCGTTCTCTACTATGCACTTTTATCAAAGATAAATCTATGCATAAAACATAACTAAGAATTTAAGAAAAGTGAGCATCTAAGTGAAACTATAAAAGAATACTAAATATGGTTGTATACAATATTGAGGTATTGCATGGAATAAACAATATACTATCAATGCAATAATGAAGGACTCAAAATAAACTAATTTCTTATTGCTACAATAGCATCTCTTGGGATTCTCAGATAAAGCACCTAACCTGCATGGCAAAAGCTTCCTAGAATAGAGTACCTCCTACCTGGAAGTGTGTCCCCTACTCAAAATATAGAACCCTTCTCTATTGTGCACTTTTCTTAAAGATAAATCTGTGCATAAAAGAGAACTAAGAAAAACACCTAAATTAAGAAAAGTGAGCATCTAAGTCAAACTATAAAAGCATACTAAAAATGCCTAAAATTGATGCACTTCTTTCATTGCTACTACAACCTCATAGGAAAACTATAACCGACAACATGTATCCCAAGGATGCATACATCTACTAAAGGTGAAGACCCAAAGTATCTACTAAGATGAAGTATTGTTGAAGGAGAAACACCTTCAGAAAAATAGACAGAGTCTAATGTGACTTCAACCCATTTACACATAGACCAAGGTTGCTACTGGGTACACTTCTCCCCTAAATGGAAAATACAGTGTATTGCTACTCTACTAAAGGAGAAACACCTTCAGAGAAACACAAATAAAACTATAACATATATTGTCACTGTGGTATCGATTGTAGAAGTTCTCATCAATATAGGTAATAAATTCGATAATTGAAAAACAAAAAGGTGAGCTACATAGATCATTTGAAATGATAGATTTGGGCATATTTTATTATCTTTTAGGAGAGTTAGTATAGAAAATGAAAGGTAGCCTGTTGCATCTATGTCATAGACCAAGGATGGGAATAATTACAGAAAAGATTAAATAGCATGGTGTAAGTCGATTCAAGGTTCTTTCGAAACAAGAATGGAGTTCTCCTTGTGCAAATTATAATCTATTGGGTATATATTTAAATAAGAAATTTATAGTTATAGGGTTGGAATTGTCTCACGATTCATGACAAGTCCCAAAGTTGTTCACTAGAAAGAAGTAGAGTGAGTCATCAGGTTTATGAATGGGAACACCCTATTCACAAGTAGATAACTTCAAATTAGCTAGGCATATTATTTTTCCTCTTCTTGTATGTGTTTGCTTTGAAAAGCTCACCACCTCCGAAGACTCAAGAAAAACTCGAGTAAAGTTTATAGGTGTGCAACACTTCTGAGAAAACCCATCACTTAATGAAAATTGGGCAAGGAATATGTTGAAGGATTCAATCTTGCACTCAGTCATAAAAAGGAAGCTGGGGTATCCATCATTTTGCCAGCAAACTGACTCCAACCATAATGTGAAATCTAGGTTAACTGTGAAACCTCTTTACCACTTTGTAGTATTGTTGCCTCTTGAATTCCAACAGGTATCTTGCTGCTTACATCCAAAAAACATGTCACAGGTAAACTTTGCATGATACAATTGTGATGTGCAAGCTTGACACACACTCTAGTTTCCCTCTAAAAGAGTGCAAGTCAAAATATTAAGACAGGCTTAACTATAATTTGATTGTACACTATTGAGTTATTGTATGGAATAAACAATATACTATCAATGCACTAATGAAGAACTCAACATAAGTGAATTTCTTGTTGCTACAATACCGCCACTCTTGGGATTCTCCAAGGAGCCACTAATTTGTACACATTTGAAATCTTTACTTGGTCTGCAGAAAGATTAAGCAATGGTAGTGATCTCTCTATGCCGTCCTATGGAAGGTCTATACATAGTCAACAATAAATTGATTTAAAAGTGAGGTATATGCCTGAAAAATAGGAGTCCGACTCTTAAAATCTAATTTAGTGGCAAGGAAATATTCAAATATAATGCTTTCTCTTCTACAATGTAAATTTCTAGGTAAATGGTTGGCTTAAATCTGTCCGTTGTCCACATATCCCAAAAAACCATGTATATCTGAACTCTGGTTGTGTGTAAGAGAGGGGAGATCATATAAATAATCCATTATCAGAAGAAAAAATAAAGAACAACATTCTATGGAGATTTTTTTAAAATTTTATTACATACCTTAGAAAGTTTGAAAGGACATAACTGAAGCTTCCCTCTCCTTCCACACTTTATTAAATATGCCACTTTTCCAATGTAGATGCGGCCTGCAGAATCATAATTGGCAAATAGAATATAAAAATTAAGTTTAATGAATTAAAGTAGCTTTGTTATACCTCAAGCAAATGGACTATGAGAAATTGGATTCATTCTCTACAAAAGATGATATAGCGAAATATAATTACATTTTTAACTGAAATAAAGGTAAATTGGATTCATGCTCTGCAATAGACGATATAATGAGATTTAATGACATTTTCAAATGAAAGAAAGGTAAGTTGAATAAGCTCAAGCTCCAAAATGATGGCATCCAACTTCTGAGTGGTAGTTATTGTATATATCTAGCTAGAGGCTATAACATAAAGATATTTGTTAAATGTCAAGATAAAAAACTGAAAGGAATGTGAAATTTTGACCATCAACTATAAGTTCCTTTCAAGGACTAGATCAAACTATAACATTGCTATCAAGATAATCAACTCACCCATTCTAGTATGCTTCTAGTAGTTTCATGATAAAACTCAAACTCAATAAACTTCAAACAACATAAATTAACCACAATATGTCTGAGGTTAGTTACCTAAGGATTATATCATATTAAATTACCTTTTTCATCTAACATTGAAAATGACTGTGAAAGAAATGAAGACAAATCAATGATTATGATGGATGCATGTGATGAAATAAAATAAAAAAAGACATTTCTTCTTGCCACTGATGAGCCTTCTAGGGGATTCTTTGATGAATTTAATCCTGATATGCTTTCTGAAATCAAAGAGACACTTTCTAGCTACTCTGATTTGATGGACAACAACCCTAATGCTTATGAAAATGAATATGGAAAGAAATAAGCATCGATGAACCTAGTCTTGAAGCAGGTGTCTCAAATTCTAATATGGGTAGTATTTTAATTTTCTACAGTTAGCAGAGGGTTTTCCCAGTTGGTTTCCCTAGAAAATTTTGTTTTTTTGAAATAGTGTGACTGTGTTTTATTTTTGTTCTATTCCACTACAAATTGGTAGAAATATTTTTTGTCTTCATGCAACAATTAGTTTCGGATTTATTCATTCACGCAGTAGTAGAATTTCAAGGAAATTCTACACAAGGGACAATTAATCTATATTTTCACTTATATATTTTGCAAGTAAAATTCACAACTAAATTTTCATCCAAAGTGTTTAGGTTACTAGCCACTGGTATCACAACATATCTTAACATTGCAAGGAATAAATCATACTATTCAATAAGGTTGAGACTTGAGATACAAAAATCTTCCCAAGTTATGCAAGAAAGAAAACTGCTGATTTTTAGTTCTAAATCTATCCAACCAGAACGAAATTAAGTCATTTTCAACACCCTTTAGTCAAAGTTATTCCTGGCCTCATTCAACTCAATTAAGAATATGTTAATCTCATTGACATTTCTTATTTATTTCATGGTTCTAAGTTATATATTTATGCAACCTGATATATCATTTATGTTAAGTGATTATTCATTAAAAAATATTTAGTTCGTCCAACGCATCTACCTAATTTTCTGATCAGTTTTTGGGAAGACTCTATCAGACATTTGCAACAGAAAAGAGAAGACTATTTTAGTACGTAGTGTTATAAAACTCTAATATGGAAAAAGTATTGTGGGTTGTTTCCCTAAAAATATTTACAAAATTTTCAATCCCAAAGCCATTTCAGGGAGAAATTTAGTATTATTTTTGGAAAATTTGAATGCAACTAAAAGAAATTCACCCTGTTTTCTCAAACGATTCCAGCGCCAAATATGAGTAAATTCATAGAACTTAATATCTAGAAATAATTAAAGATTCTAGCACCAAATATGAGTGAATTCACAGAACTTAAGATTTGGAAATAATTAAATTTCACTTCTCTTTTCTAGGACCATATATGAGTGAATTCCCAAAACCTAAGATTTGGATTTTGGAAACACTTAAATTTCACCTCATTTATTAGGATTGGAAGTTCCCTGAGATACAAACATGTAGCATTAAGGATTTACTTTGCTTGTTTAAGGACAAAGTTCAGTTTATAAATAGTGATACAAGAATCCTTGTATACATGCCTGACACAGTTCTTTGGTCACAATTAATGAAACTAAACTCCATTAATACATAACAAACAAGGTAGAATGTAAGAGAGAATCTACTTTTCAACATATACTCTGACAAAAATAAACATCTATACAGTCATATAAAGATGTCACCACAACAAAGAAGGAAATAAAAACCAAAATAAAAGTAGGAAAAGGCTTCGATTTTTATGGTTTTTCTAACAAAATGTTAAGTAGGATCAATATGTTAATATGGAAAATAGTGTAGTTGATTATGATTTATTGAGCCGAAGGGATTAGCCCGAATGAATGTCATTAATTTTACTGGGTATTTGGTTAGTTCTGTGCTGACAGGTGCCTGTTTGAAATCCCTTGGGTAAGGTGCACTTGTCAATGCCAATGGGTTTACTAGGGATGCCATCCATGAATGTGGGGAAACATCCATTGGGATTACCAAGAGAGTTTTTCTTGGAAAGAATAAAAATAGGATTTCGTAAAGAGAAATTATGAGATGCATACAGTGTAAACCCAGTAAAATCAACTCTATAGATACAAACCATAAAAGAAGGAAAAATACATATGCTTTTACCTATGTTCCCTCGTTTTCCCTCCTTCCCTGTGAAAGTGAAAATATGCTACTATTAAACTTAAAAGAAAGGATGAAAAAAATAGTGAATTTTGAACCAGTCCTCCTTGTGTGGGAGAAGACTAAAAGTGGGGTGGAAATTAGAAATGAAAGATACATGGGCACCATTAATGGATTGAAGAGGTAAAACCTTAACTCGCAACTCTCTTTAATCTCATTTTTCCTCTCGCTTTGTGAAAAATTAAAATATGCTACTCGTAAACTTGAAAGCAAGGATGAAAAAATAGTGAATTTTGAACCAGAGATGTGAGGTGTGTGTACTCCTCCCTGTGTGGTAGAAGACTAAAAGTGTGGTGTAAATACAGTGAGGTTAGAAATGAAACATACCTGGGAACCATTAATGGATTGAAGATCCACTGGTGGGGGATCTGAGGTGTGTGTACTCCTCCCTGTGTGGAAGAAGACTAAAAGTGGGGTGGAAATGCAGCGATGTTAGAAATCAAACATACCTGGGCATCATTAATGGATTGAAGATTGTTATGAAACCAGCTCACTAAAAGATAGAAATGATAGATGAACACCTTAGAATTCAACTTCTTCGAGGGGGCAACCTCCTTTACATTACAGAAATGAACAATTCTTGGATGATACAAATGACATGACCTCCTTTCTATATATAGGAGTCTAAGGGGTCATAATATAATCAGAGCTGACATAACAATAATAATGTAAGGGCACAATAATAACAATAGTTGGCTTCTATGGGGCACAATTCTAATAATATGGGGACTACATGGGCACAACAATATAATAAGGGGGTTGTGCTAATAACAATAAGGAGTTACACTAGTAGTATAGGGACCTAGCATGCTCCTTTCCTTCAAAAAGTGTTGTCCTCAATGCTTGAGCAGTTCTTGATGCTACTGTATAAATTCTTGTCCTCCATGTGGAATCTTCAGCGGGTAAGTTCTTCCACTTGATGAGATACTCTGAAATTGATCTATTTCGTAGCTTTCGATTTCTCGATTCTGTGACTATTTTAGGTTCCAATATGATTTTTCCTTCCTTGTCAAGTTCTCACAATATTGTTTGAACTGGGATCTTCTGCAACTTTTGAATGAGTTCCAACTCCTTTGGGCATATGGATATATGTAAGGCATGATGTTTGAAGTAACACTTCGTGGATTCAAATGAATAGCATGATCATGATCACGAATAGGTGGGAGGCCTTTGGGAGTCTCAAATACCTTGGAATGATTTTCCAAAACATTTTGGAGATCTGGAGAAATAAATGATTTCGATGTGGGATCCTCTAGTGAACATAATTGTGAAATTACACCCCATTGTTCTTTATTTATAAGCTGTCATGGTGTTAGAGTTGATTATCTTTCCAAGTTTTCCTTCGATACCCCTCAAATCAACTTCTTTTCGTTCCCAAAAAAATTTCAAGAAAAGTTCTTGAAAATTAAAAGTTGTTGTACCTAAAGATTGTAGCCATTGGACTCCTAGTAAAACATCAGCACCACCCATTGGAATGGAAAGAATTGGGCTATTCAATACATATTCTCCCATGCATAGCTTGATATTATGGCACTTCCTAGAGAAATTTATGGTTCCTTCACTTGCAACCATCACTTGACACTCCGGTGCTGGATATAGGAAGCAATTCAATTCCTTGGCTATCTTACAATTAATAAAATTATGGGTACTGCCCGAATCAATCAACACTCTTACCTTTCTCTTCTTGATATGTTCTTCTATCTTGATAGTTTTAGGAGTGGTAATTTCTTCCAATGAGTTACAAGATATGGTCGGATTGATTTCTTCAGACTCAATGTGATCTTTCAATTATTGAACATTTTTCTTCTTGATATGTCCTTCTATATTGATAGTTTGAGGAGTGGTAATTCCGTCTAATGCATTACAAGATATGGTCAGATTAATTTCTTCTTTATCGATGTGCTCTTTCACTTATTGAACCTTTTTCTTCTTGATATGTCCTTCTATCTTGAGAGTTTTAGGAGTGGTAATTCTTTCCAATGCTTTACAAGATATGGTCAGATTCATTTCTTCTTTCTCTGTGGTTGGTTCCTGGTGTATATAGTCTTCTTTTGACATTTCTTGATCATTTCCTTCCTCTTCTCCACAATCAATGTAAAATAATTTCTTCTTAGACACTTATTACCTTTAATGTATCTGTTATCACAATTGTAACAAAGCCCCTTTTCTCTTTTTTCTTCCAATTGTTGTGGTGTAACCCTTGTAGGTTATGTAAGGCTATGAGAAACAACACTTCCATCTTTATAGTTGTGAGGGGTAGACTTCCTTGTTGCCATAATTTTTCTTTCCACTTTGTAACAAAGCCCTTTTTCTCTTTTTTCTTCCAATTGTTGTGGTGTTACTCTTTGTCTCCTCATAATGTGCTATCATTTCTTCCATGAAAATTGACCATGTAACAAGTTGTCTATGAGAAACAAGCTCTTCATACCATAAAATTTGATACGGTTCTAAATATGAATATGCAATACATACCTTTTGTAACAGTGGTACACCAAGTAGATCAAAATATTGATCCATCTGTAGTATCCAATATAATGGATCATTTCCATAAAACTTCCTCATATCGCCTTTTCTTGATTTCAGGAGCTCTATCTTGAAATGACTGTAACTTTGTTCTTTCAGATCTCAAGGTTCTGAAATTGTCTCCTGCAGTAGCCCTCTGACTCCTCTTTCTAACCATGCAATTCTTACCAGAATTTGATTCTCCAAGAAAGAGTTATGCCCAATCTCCTAAGATGACCTGATTATGTAATGTTTCAATAGAGAGAACTTGTACAATGCACCACGTGTCACTGTTTCGACCTTCGGATCTAAAAACTATGCATAGAAAACTACAGTCCGTCCTATTTTTGTAATTTACGAAATTTCAATTTGTTGCTCAGAGAGAAACTTATGACGATTTTCCCAAGGTCAACTATTTAGGATGTAATTCGGGAGTCTTCAAAACCCCTAACTTCCTCATATCATATATCGGAAAATATAGTGAGACAAGATCTGAAATTTAGACCCAAGATTTAGAACGATTTCTAATCAAATGGGTTTTTTCTTTAGCTTCTAAAACATCATAGCGAGAAGGTTATAGCAAAAATACCACGATGACCTATTTTAGAGGAAATTTTGGAGCTTGCAAACACCCTAACTTCCTGATATCATATCTCTGAAAATATAGCTTGACAAGATCTGAAATTCAGGCACTTGCTTTAGCAAGATTTCTTCTCAAATGGGTTTTGTTTTTTTAGCTTCTGAAACGTTGCAGGAAAAATGTTATAGCGAAAATACCACAATGACCTGTTTGGAGTAGCGAAACCCTAGAATCCAAAGCTCTGATACCACATGTTATGAAACCAACTCACAAAAATATAGAAATGATAGATCAACGCCTTAGAATTTAGCCTCTTCGAGGGGGAAAACTCCTTTACATTACACAAATGAACAATTCTTGGATGCTACAAATGACAAGACCTCCTTTCTATATATAGGAGTATAAGGGGTCATAATATAATCACAGCTGACATAACAATAATAATTTAAGGGCACAATAATAACAATAGTGGGTTTCTATGGGGCACAATAAGAATAATATGGGGACTATATGGGCACAATAATATAATAAGGGGATTGTACTAATAACAATAAGGGGTTACACTAGTAGTATAGGGACCTAACAAAGATCCAATGGTGGAGTTCGATATCACTCTGCTACTGGTAAAACCTTAATTCACAACACTCCTCAATCTCATTTTCCCTTCTTCCATGTGAAAAGTGAAAATATGCTACTCCTAAACTTAAAAGAAAGGATGAAAAAAATAGTGAATTTTGAACCAGTCCTCCTTGTGTGGAAGAAAAATAAAAGTGGGGTGGAAATGCAGCGAGGTTAGAAATGAAACATACATGGGTGCCATTAATGGATTGAAGATCCAATGGTGGGGTTCGATATTAGTCTGCTACTCATAAAACTCTAATTCACAACTCCCTTCAATCTCATTTTCCCTCTCACCCTGTGAAAAATGGAAATATGTTGCTCATAAACTTAAAAGCAAGGATGAAAAAAATAGTGAATTTTGAACTAGAGATCTGAGGTGTGTGTACTCCTCCCTGTGTGGAATAAGACTAAAAGTGGGGTGTAAATGCAGCGAGGTTAGAAATGAAACATACCTGGGTGCCATTAATGGATTGAAGATCTAATGGTGGGGTTCGATATCAATTGGCTACTGGTAAAACCTTAGTTCACAACTCTCTTCAATCTCGTTTTCCATCCTGCCCTGTGAAAAGTGAAAATATGCTACTAGTTTTCCCTCGCTCAACCTTACGACAAGTGAAAATTTAATTAACAACTCTCTTCAATCTCATTTTCCATCCTGCCCTGTGAAAAGTGAAAATATGCTACTAGTTTTCCCTCGCTCAGCCTTATGACAAGTGAAAATTTAATTCACAACTCTCTTCAATCTCATTTTCCCTCCTGCCCCGTGAAAAGTGAAAATATCTACTAGTTTTGCCTCCGCCCTATGAAAAGTGAAAATATACTACTTGTTTTAGAAAGTAAATGAATATTGGAATTAGGAGGGCTTTGTTACATCAAAACTCAGGCTCAATTTTTTCAAAAATGTTAAAATTTCTCTCCCTAAAAAACAATAAATTTACAATATATATACAGTATAGATTAGATGTATAGGTGTAATGTAAGTATGTAAATAATTCTAAATATGGGCTTAGTTAAAGAAAAAAAATAATAATAATAATAAAACTCAAAAGTATGGAGATGAGTGCAAAAATCTAAATGTTGGCTCAATTAATAATAGAAATAATAAAATTCAATTTGTTATATTTTGATTTTGTTATTAACTTGTGGATAGGTTTTGTTACAATACCATGAGCCAATACCATGACTTATCAATACCTCAAGCCCAAAAACCATAACTTATTTCACAACCAAAATATTTTATAACAATATGACAAGATTCTTAACCATGGATATTAACCCCCCACTTTATAGTGGATATTATTAACTTGTAAAAAATTGGTTTTGTTATAATACCATGGGCCAATACTATGGCTTATCAATACCACTTGCTCTAAAAACGTAACTTATTTCACAATCAAAATATTTTATAACAATATGAAAATATTCTTAACCATGGATATTCATTCGCACTTCACCATGGATATTATTAACTGGGAAATAGACTTTGTTACAATAGCATGGGCCAATGCCATGGATTATCAATATCACATGCTCAAAAAACATAACTTATTTCATAATCAAAATATTTTATAAGAATATGATAGGATTCTTAATCATGGATATTCACCCCCGATTTGTCATTGATATTATGAACTTGTGAATAGGCTTTGTTACAATAGCATGGGCTAATACCTTGGCTTATCAATACCATGTGCCAAAAAATCATATCTTATTTCACAATCTAAATATTTTATAAAAATATATTATGAACTAGTGAATAGGATTGGTTACAATAGCATGGGCTAATACCATGGCTTATCATTACCACATGCCAAAAAATCATATCTTATTTCACAATCTAATTAGTTTATAACAATATGACAACAATATGAAAAGATTCTTAACCATCGATATTCACCCCCACTTTACCATGGCTATTATTAACTTGTAAATAGGCTTTGTTACAATACCATGGGCCAATATCATGCCTTATCAATACCACATGCCCAAAAGCCATAACTTATTTCACCATAAAAATATTTTAATTTTATTTAATTTTTTATTTGAAGCTAATAGGAAAAGGGTTGTAATTAGTTTTGAGATATATGTAAACCCTCTATCCTCACGACTACTAAAATTATTCCCATATAAATTAAATTAAGGTTTTAATAAAATAAAAAACCATAATACTTTTGTATTTAAAGATGTGAAATTTATATAATAAAAATATTAGTAAGAACCAACATAGATCTATCTTAACTAAGGATCGAAGTGATGATAGCAAGCAAAGTGAAGGGAAGAGAGGGGAGAGAGATAGTGACAAAGATGGAGGGTAGAGAGAGAGAGAGAGAGAGAGAGAGAGAGAGAGAGAGAGAGAGAGAGATGGGGGAGATAGAGATAAGGAGGTAGGAAGAGAGAGAGGGGAGAGAGAGAAGAAAAGAGTGGGGGAGAGAGATATGGAGTTGGAGGGGAAGAGAGAGAGAGAGGAAAGAACTAAGGCATAGGGAGATAGAGGTGGAGAGAGAGGGAGGAAAGAAATAAGGCATAGGAAGATAGAGGTGGAGAGAGAGGGTGAGAGAAGAGAGGAGGGGAGAGAGAGAGAATAGGTGGGGATAAAGATAGGGAGAGAAGGGAAAGAGAGAGAGAGGGAGGCACAAATATGGAGGGGGGAGAGAGAGATATAGTGATTGTGGGGGGACAGAGGGAGGTGAGAGAGAAAGGGAGAGAGGAGAGAGATGAAGTTAGAGGGGAAGAGAGAGGGAAGGAAGAAGAAAGACATAGAGGAAGAAAGGTAAAGAGAGAGGGTGTGACAAGAGAGCAATAGAGAGAGGAGAGATAGAGGGAAGAGAGAGAGGTAGAGAGGAAGAGGGAAGGAGAGAGAGATAGATACAGAGAGAGAGTGTGTATGTTTACGGGGTGAGATAGGGAGATGGAATAAGAAAGAGACACGTAGATAGAAATATCGATATTACATAGTATTATATAACTAGCCTAGATCCATCTCAACATGTATCTATCAAACACCAAAAAAGAGGTTTGAACATTGAGATCTCTTGGTTCTTGATAGATCTGGGTTAAGATGGATCTAGGCTGGCTTAATATGTTTGTAGTTGTATTTGATAAACTAACACTTTTTTTATGGTTGTGTTTGAAAATATTTTTTCCATATTTGGTGTATTTATCATAATAATAATAATCTAATTTTAATTTAATTTTAAGCTTACCTTTTTTATGCAATGATTTTTTGTTAGTTTATAGAGATAGACATGTTATGCTTTTGGAATTTGAAAAGGAAACACATGCTCTTTACTTGGTTGTATTGAAAACATTTAAGTGTAAGAAAGAAACATGTCCTCTTAACTTGGTTGTACTAAAAACATAAGTGTTCTTGTATATTAGGTGGGTGCAAACAAGAGAGAGTATATGGTAAGTGAATTAAATAGTTAAAAACAAATGTTAGTTAAGGAGAAAGTTACAAAAATATAACAAATAGGCTAGGGTTAAGATATTACTATTTTGCGACATCTAAAGTTGAAGGTACATTCTATGGAGGTGTGGTCTAAGTCCTTGGGTGTAGGGCACATATTATGGATATCTTGGACTTTTGGTATGTGTTAGTGGTGTCAATTAGTGGTGGAGTGTGTCCAACCAATGAGTAGGCAACGTTTTTCATTTACAAGGTTGGCAACAATCAAGTATTCTCCCTCTCTACCCAACTCTAATATTAGGAGTGTGCATAATGGACTTATTATTGTAACAAATTGCAGACATTTGATTATTTTTATGTTCAAGGGCTTGAAATGGTTGCCTCAACCAACAAATATTTAAAGGAACTATGTGTCTTTCAATTAAACCGTTGTGGTCAAAGAGCTACAAAATAGGAAGGCCTTATGGCTATTTTTAAGGGGATGTAATGACCCTCTTCTTGTGATAAATATGTAGATATGATGCTAATGGTCCTGATCTTAGTGCATTAACGTATATAATGAAAATATTTTCCTATCACCTTGCATTAGTAAATATGATAAATATTTTGTGATTACCCTGATGTACATGTTGAAGTTCCACTTGGACGATTATGGGAAACACTTCTCAGTTATCCTTGTGTACATGGGGAAGATCATAATTACTCTACGATAAAAGTAATATTTTCACATTGAACACTATATAATAAACTTAACCCTAATATCTTAGTGAAGAACAAGTAACTAGATAGACTCTAGAAGGGTTTTTGGATTGACTGTTAGTGAAACTCATTGCAGTTAGGTGTGCTAATGTGTGGTGAGTGTTAGTGAGTGGTAGGGAAACACATGGGAGCACTAAATCAAAATGCATGGAAATGAATGAATAAGAGTGTGTGACAGGGAGTGTCAATGAGTTCAAGGTGTGGTAAGAGGGGAGTGACATGGTATGCTAAGTAGCACTAAGTCATTCTAGCTTGCTAGAGTGACATGCAACCAATATGTGCTAGGTGCCAAGGTGTGCCAAATAGTGCTAGGAAGTGTTAGGGAGCATTAGGGAAACACAAGGGAGCACTAGGTGAAGATAACGCATCCAAATGAATGATTAAGAGTTTGTGACAGGAAGTGGCAGTGATTTCTGGGTGTGGGAAGGAGGTTGTGACAACGTATGCTAGGCAGTGCTAAGGCATTCTAGAGGCCAGGGAAACATGACAAGATGTGCTAGGCACTAAGGTGTGCCAATGCAACCCAATGAGAGTTATGGAGTGTCAGGGAAAAACAAAGGATCATTACTTCCAAATGCATGGAAATGAATGAATAAGAGTGCGTGACATGGATTGTCTACGAATTCTAGGTGTGGTAAGGAGGGAGTGACAAGGTATGCTAGGTAGTTCCAAGGAATGCTAGAGTTCCATGGCGACATGCCAAGATGTGCCAAGTCCTGGGGTGTGCTAATGTGTATCAGGGAGTGTCATGAGAACACAAGGGAGAACTAGTTCAAATTGTATGGAAATGAATATATAAGAGTGTGTGATAGGGAGTGTCAGCAAGTTCTAATTGTGTTAAGGAGGGAGTGACAAGGGTATATGCTAGGCAGTGCCAAGGCATTCTAGAATGTTAGGGAATGTTAGGGAGTGGTAGGGTCTATTAAGGAGTGGAAAATCATGCCAAGGAATGTGGAGGATGATAATGTGTGCCATGTAGTGCCAAAGGATTGTTATACATGCCAGATGTTATGGAATGTGAAGATGTAAACTATGTTGCTTAGTTGTTTTATGGGCACTGTTGGATGTGAGCCTTGACTTGGTAACTTGTTAAGTGGGATGAGTTAATATTGGGCATGACAAGCCTAAGATGATTTATAGTCCATTAGGGGAACAAGGCATAGTCTAGTTTTAGTAAAAATAACTTGGTAAAGTTGTTGTAGTTGAGGCAAGACTTGGTTGGGTTCCTAAGTCTAAAAGAAAATAAGGGTAGTTATGAGGGAATGATAATTAAGGAGTGCCATGGCATGCCAAGGAATGAAAAGGCATGCTGACATATGCTAGATAGTGTTAATGCATGTCAAGGAGTGTTTGGGAGTGTTAGGGAATCGTAAGGGAGAACTAGGTCAAAGTGCATGGAAATGAATGAGTAAGAGATTATGCCATGGAGTGTTAGTGAATTCTAGGTGTCCCATGGACGAAGTGTGTTAGGAAAATTTCATATTAGGACTTTTAGGAGAAAAGCCTATGTGATAAGAGGATAGAAAAACTAGTTTGAGACAAAGGGGGACTTTGGTCTAGGAACAACACTATTTTTTCAATGACTTGGATGGGTTCCCAAGTCACAAAACAAGTAAGGTTATCTATGAGGACATGAAAACTAGGGAGTGCCAAGGTGTGCAAGGAATTTTAGGAAGTGCTAATACATGTTATAAAGTTCCAAGGAATGTTAGGCACGTCAAGAGATGCCAAGTGCTAAGGCATGCCAATGTGGGCTAGGTTCTAGGATGTGGCATCAACACATGCTAGGGATTGCCAAGGAAAGACAAGGGAGGACTCGTTTCAATTACATGTAAACGAATGAATGTGTGTCTGTGATAGGGAGGGTTAACAAGTTATAGGCATGCTAAGGAGGAAGTGACAACGTATGATAGGCAGTGCCAATAGATGATAGAGTGCTACGAAATCCTACTAAGATGTGACAAGTGTCATGGAGTGCCAATGTGTGCCAAGGAGTGTTAGGGAGTGTTAGGGAAACACAAGGGAGAACTAGGTCATAATGCATGGAAATGAAGGAACAGGAGTGTGTGGCATGGAGTGTTAGTGAGTTCCAAGTGCGTTAAGGAGGAGTTACAAGGCATGCTTGGAAATGCTAAGGAATGTTAGAGTTCTAGGGTGACATGCGGTCGAGATGTGCCAACGTGTGTAAGGAGGCGTTAGCTGGGAGGGACATGGAAACACAAGGGATATCTATGTCAAAATGAATGGAAATTAAAAAATAAGAGGTTTTTATTATAATTTTCAGTGAGTTCTAGGTGTGCTAAGGAAAAATTGACAAGGTATGTTAGGCCATGCAAAGGCACGCTAAAGGCTAGGGTGACATGCCAAGATGTCATAGGTGCTAGGGTGTAACAACACGTGTCAAGGAGTGATAAGGAGTGCTAGGGAAATACAAGGGAGAACTAGGTAAAAATGCATGGAAATGAATGAATAATAGTTTGTGACCAAGAGTGTCAGTGATGTATAGGTGTGCTAAGGAGAGAGTGACAAGGTATATTATGTAGTGCCAAGGAATGCTAGAGTGTTAAGGTGGTAGGCCAAGATGTGTCAGGTGCTACGGTGAGATAGGGACTGTTAGGGGGTGTCAAGGAAACATAAGGAAGCACTAGTTCAAAATGCATGGAAATTAACGAATAAGAGTGTGTGAGATGGAGTTTCAATGAGTTCTAGGTGTGTTAAGGAGGGAGTGACAAGGTTATATGCTAGGCAATGCCAAGGTATGCTAAACTACCAAGGCATGTCAGGAAGTGCCATGGTGTGCTAGGGAGTGTCAAATCATGCCAAGGAATGTAGGGGATGTTAACGCATGCCACACAATGCCAAGGCATTCTAACACATGTTAGGTGCTATGACATGTCAAGATGTAAATTGTGTTGCTTAATTGTTTTAGACCAAGGTTGGATGTGATAAGCCTTGTCTTGGTAACTTGTTAAGTGGGATGAGTGATATTGTACACGAGTACCCTAAGATCAGTTACAAGTAGTTCTTAGGTGAACAAGGCATAAGTTGAATTTCCATGACACATGAGAATTCGGGTTTGGCTTAGAATATTTTATGCGAACACACTCAAGTGCCACAATACATCTACTATGCTGAACAAAATTTTCCATGAAATAAAAAGTAATGGATTGAATGCCAATAGTTTAGGGTCTGCACATCTTCATATGTTAATGCTTATTATTGTGATATACAATAGCCATTTATATGTCTGGTGTAAGACTCCTCCAGAGATTTCTATCCAACAATAACATCTCTGTGGTAAAATGTGTACTGTTAGAGGTTGCTCCATAAAAAATAGCAACCAAAAGGGACCTTACTATGCACACAGATGAAGAATTAAGAATATTTTTATCTATGAGTATTGATGTGGAGGTATGGGACAAAAGTACACAGGCAACAAACCTTTTCGTTCAACCAATCAAGACCTGAAAAGGAAGATGTGTGATTATATATACATGTGTGATAGTATTTGGAGAAATTCCAACATAACCCACAAATTTGTCGACATTTTGTTGGAGATGACCTATAATTGTTCCTAAATTTAATAAACATGTAAAATAGGACACACATTTCAATACAAAATATAAATTGATAGGAACATGGCCAAATTGTGAAAGTGTAAAAATTGGTATGGTTTAAAGGGTTCGATCTCTTTGAAAAGTCTTAAATGTGGTAATGAAGGTTGAGCCTCATTCTAGAACCCCTTTGGGCATCCATATTAGGAATTGGTGTAAGATGCAACACTTCAAAATAATTTTTTTAGTAATGATGTCAACACTTGTATAGTGACATGGGGTTGGACTTTGCCTGTCAAAGTTCATTGGTCTACTTTGGAACTTCCCTAGGGTGATGCCTTAGATGATTTGGAGTACGAGGGCATGATTTGATACTTAGTTTGCATTGAAGAATCTTTGGAGGCTGTATACTATAGAGAAACCCCTTGTTCTGAAGAGGGAAGCACATGCCACTGAAGAAAGTAACAACAAGTACAAAGATTTGAAACTCAAATCACATCACTATTTATTACTCTTTGAAACCAGAAATAACTAAAAATTTCAAACACCACTATTCACTTTTCCTTTAGCCTAGAAGGTACAATGAATCTGGAAAGATGTACAACAATGTCTCAACTTTCTTAACTCCTAATCCTAATTTACCTTCCTTGCATGGATAGAAAAGGCAATTAAAGTCTTTCGCTAATGAATATGATATGAGATATGCAAACATGCTTCCTTTTCTAAGGCAGAGAATTAATAACTAAGGAAGTGCTCCTTTTAATTCTGCATGCAAAAACTAAATAAAGTAAAGAGTTTCGCTACTCTAGGTGCCAGAAATGAATCCACTGCCTAAGGTAAGTGCTTTTCCCAGAACAAGATCTTAAGGACTCAAAAACTTTGTTGCTTCCTTCAAGAAAGGTGTATGCCAAACAAAACTAAGATATCATGAATTATCCTCCAAATTCATTCACCTTTAATAGAAATCTTG
Source organism: Pinus tabuliformis (assembly GCA_031772625.1). Classification (NCBI taxonomy): domain Eukaryota; kingdom Viridiplantae; phylum Streptophyta; class Pinopsida; order Pinales; family Pinaceae; genus Pinus; species Pinus tabuliformis. The sequence continues at coordinate 1,158,856,403 of CM062817.1, read as the reverse complement.
TGCCCAGAAAAATACAAGAGACCAATGCCCAACAGAATTCGCTGACCAGCGAGAGACCCTTGTACTCAAACAGCAAGATAATAAGGGAATGTCAACTAGGGTGGAATACTTCACCACTGAAATTGACAAGAGATAGAAGGGGTCAAAAACTATTGGACCTAATGCTCAAGAAAAAATGAATTCAATCCTTCTTTTTTATAGATTTTCCAGAGGGGTTTCATATTCTTAAGTGATTGATTAAACCTTACCCCAAACCCCAAATTTGGATTTTTTAAGCCTAGTTTCCCCAAAAATTTCCCAACAATGGCTATTTTGGTGCTTTTTCCTCTTTATGGAGGACTATAGTTGTAACAGCCTTGAAATAAAAACATGTAATTAATTAGATTAATCATGGGATTTATAGTCAACATGCAATTTATTAACTAATTAACATCAAATTTCAGAAGTATGAGTAAAGACAACTTACGTGTGGCGATGATGTTCTCACTTGTGATTTCTAGTTGAATTTTTCTAACTGCAACAAAGTCTTGGGGACTAATCTCCACCCAACCGTAGGCTCAATTGAGCAAAATCTTGCTACAACTGGCCACCCTCGAGCCCTCAATCAACGTAATACTACCAGAGACTCCTTTGTCTCACAACACTATTCTCCCAAGAGAATGGATGATGGAATCATGGAATGATGGAATGCTTCTCATCTTCCTCACCATCTATTAAATAGAGCAAACATTGGAAGGGGAACCACGTGCACATACTCCGCGTGTCAACATGCAACTTTATTGATTTCTTGTTTTATTCTTTTGTTTTTACTTTTTGATAGCTTTACTGAATTTTACTGCTTGTTTTATTTCTATTTATATTTATTTAGAGCTTTAGTATTGTTATTTATTATTTTATTATTATTTATTATTTATTTACTATTACTATTACTTATTTATTGTTTTTATTTATTTTCTTGTATTTTAACATTATATTATATTATTTATTATTATTTATTATTTATTATTATTATTATTATTATTAAAATGACTGTGGTTTCAACAAGGAAATATCTTAGATCTGCACAATGTGAAACACCGAATTAGATCCGTTAAGAATTTTTTTGAGAAAATGCTTTCAAAAAAAAAATTGCAAACTTTGTAAAAAGAAAACCCTCAAGGAAAATTTGAATATGAAGCCTATATTTTTCTTGTGGCCTGCTAAAAAGTAATCAAAGAGTTCATTCATCATCAACATAAGTAGATGGAGAGTCAAAGACTTTCAAGGGAAGACATCAAAACTATAGTAAATACTATCAAAGAAGCATTCATCGAGGCACCCATAGCACTGGTGTGAACTTGAGGTAATATAGTCTGTCAGGCAAAACAATGAAAGGACTTGAAATCAACTACCAATTAGAAATTACTAATATCATACAATGTAAGTCTTTGGTGATGGTTGGGACTAGAATTTGTAATTGGTTTTGCAATTGAATGTCAATGCAATTTTTTATGTTTCCAAAAAATAACAACAATTAGATCTTTCCCTTAAAGGGTTCCTTATATTTTAACGTTGCAAAAGAAATCTTTGTAAAACATTTGAAAGAAACCATCCTTTTATATTATTAGAATCCCTTTCTATATTTCCTTCAATCACTCTGTCAAGGCTCCCTGTACTTTTCAACATGGATTTGTTGCTAATAAGTAGATGATATACCTTTTTAGTTTGGGAGAGATGTTTTTAAATATGGCGATTGAGTTGTTCTAATTTTCTCAAATTCATTATCAAATATCCTGATTTGACTTCCTCTAATAATAAATTTACTTTGACTATTTAACCCTTCAATAGTAGTAAGCTAATAAATAAGTCCTCTTATTTCAAACTATAATTTGACTTAGTATGGCTTATTAATCTTTTGCAATGAGCTTCAATGACTCAGCAGTCCACTTTATAACTGGACTTTTCCTCAATAGAGATGCATTTTTTAGAGATTTTTAATCGTTATTTTCAATGTTATGTTTTGCCACAAACGTAAATGTTTGGAAAATGTATGAAATCGTTGGGAAGCTACAGTTTCTGTAGGGTATGATTGCAAACAGGGCTTTTAAATTTTTCCACAGGATTCAATGTTCCTTTCACACAGCACGATCTCTCCATATATCGTAGCCTACTTTTCTTTTCTTTAAAATTTTACACATCATGTTCTATCAATTTGTTGTAGCAATATCCCACTATCCCATATGCTTGTATTTTTCGGCTTTCCAAAGGTGAAATGGGTTTCTCATGTCTTTGTATTTTTGGTGGCTCTCTGTAACTATGTCAAGACTTCTCAATGGTCAACTATTGTAATGCACACAGGATCTGTTGTAATTTTTTTATTTTCACTTGGTTTTATTTTCCAAGAAAAGCCTCACCGGAAAACCCCCAAATATTTCTTATTAACATGTCAACATACTAATGATTCTATCCACTTAAAAGGGAATATTACTTCCAGAGATGATTAAATAAAGTTAATATATGGCTGGTCTTGCCGACATTTCAATTGATAATGTTGTTATGCTTCTAGCTTAGGGTTACAAGAGAGTAATTGTGTGAAATGAACCAAATAGGTGATTCGGCTGCCATATTACTCTCATTACTAGTGTTATGATTCCAAGAAACTCTCCTAAGTTGTAGCTCGAAGATGCCTGGTGACATAAGAATTAAACTTATTGTTACAATGGATGAATGGAAGGAATGATGCTTGTCCAAGCCAGATAACCACTTCTACTTTGTTTCACTCCAAACATGTGTGAACACCACTAGACTACAAGGCTTTAGACTACCACCTACTCACAGTTTAAGGAATGGGTGAATATGGAGAATACTGACCACACCAGTAGATGCACAAGACCATGTGATTGCCAGCTGCAACCAATAAAGAAGTCTATAAATCTAGTCTACTAATGCACATACAAGATGACAACTCTCTGGCACTAGATGAAGAGAAACTTGAATAACTTTTTAAACGATACATACGAGATTTTAACACAGAGATAGGATGGCAGCTACTCTAATGCTAAACATCAAGAGCTCAAGAATACAACATATCAGGCACAACTTGGAATAGAAGAAGAATGAAAAATGAGCAATTGACAGCAAAAGAAGCTTGTATTAGCTAAAAATGAAGACGAAATGTTGCAAGTGTCAAAATAGTTATAGTCTCCATAAGTTGAACCTTACATCAAAAAATCAACCATCAACCTTGATTACATCTTTCTTCTGGGCATTTATAGATTTATATTACAAGGCACTTGGGCCATTTAGGTATGGAGGGGTCATAATTGACCACCAACTACATCTAACTGCCTGATGGAGTCTCTGAGTGTGTTTGCTTCCTTTAGTGGATGAATCTGATCTTTTCAGGTGCTCTACTGTCCTCTCAAGAAGCTGGAGTTTTCGTATCAATGGAGTTCCATAACTGTTGAGTGCAGTTACATGATTGTGCTCTGTCCTTTTTCCCTTTGGCCATACTATTTGTTAAATACGGTTGTTGAGGAGAAACTGCAACTGGTATTGGTAAGCTGGTCACCTTCGTCCTTCAAGCACATGGAGCAATCAAGGGACATGGAATGCATGGTGAACGGACGAGTTGGATGAGGGGGGAAGATTGGCTGTCGGATCGGGAGAATAAACGACAGAGATGGCTAAGCGAAGGATATCAGAAGAGGTGGGAGTGGGATGAATGTGGACTATTGGATCTCAGGCTGATAGATCTAACGATGATTGGGCGATGAAGGTGCGCGACCGTTATCAGGTGGGAACGGATCGGTTAAGCGGTAAGCGGTATCGATCGCACCACCTTTGGGCATTGGGCAGCAAAAGTACTAGGGTGTGTGATCCCATTCAGCGCATGACACGTAGCGGCAGAGGAGAGAGAGAAACAACTCTTCATCGCACGCTAACGTTCCATCACTTTGTGGGCGTGATAAGTCTAAAGGCAGTCCGATCTTGGTGGAGATGATGAGATGGTGGGAATTTAATCACGCGGGTTTCTTTATCGGGCGCGATGGGAGCCATTGGATCAGCAGGCTGAAATCAATGGCTATCATTGAGGGAGGGGTTTATGAGCGCGCCAGGTTATATAGATGAGGTTTTATGGTAGTTTTTAGGTATGTGCACTCAGGGCTCAAAGTAAAAGGGGTTTGTAATGAGTTTAGCAAAAAAACAGAGGAAATGGAGGTAACGAAGAATAAGCGAAGTGAGAGAGGGAAGGGAGAATGACCACTATGAGCCTCCTTTGATCATGATTAATCTAACTGAGCTTATCCCTACCCTCAAAAAACCATAGTTATGTAGCAGAGCTAACACTGGCTCCTTCTGGGGATGAGATCCTTCCTCTGAGGTCTCAAGAATTGTAGACCATTGCCTTTCCTACAAAAACCAGTTTAGCAAAATTTCCTAGTGTTCCGTTGGTCATGGAGTCTAATTAAGTCGACACTAAAACCTGATAAAACAACATATTTACAACATTAAGGCCTGAAGACCTTAAACAGTATAAATTTTCAAAAATCTCCCATTAACTGGGCCATCAAAAACATTTACTCTTTCCACACTTTGCAGCATGAAGGTATTGTTCCCCTGGATCTATGTGATGATAAAAGGTCCAGTCCACCGAGCATCAAATTTCCCATGGTTGACTTTCTTCTCTTTCAATGCATCCCTCTTAAGAACCATGTCTCCAGCTTGAAAACTGTCTATCTTTGCCTTCCCGTCAAATGCTTCCTTAATTCTCTTTTGGTGTGCTATAGACTTCTCAACCAGCTGATCCCAGATCTGATGTACTTCTGCCATGTTAGTGATCCTTTTTTCCATGTCCTCTTCCTCATTCTTCTCTCCCTGCAATAACTTAGCCACAGGGAGTATTAACTGATTTGGGAATATGGCGTCAGTGCCATATACGAGCTTGAATGGGGAGTTCCCTATGGATTTCTTGGTGGTCACCCTATCAGCCCACAATGCATACTTGAGCTTGGAATCCCAATTCCTTTTTTGTCTTCCATCAGCTTTTTAATTATCCTTATTAGGCTCTTGTTAGAAGATTCTGCTAGAACATTACCTTAAGGGCAATATGAGGTGGAATGAACTAGCTTAATTCCCATTGAGTCACACATGTCCACCAACTCTTTTACCCTGAAGGTTGCTACATTGTCTGTAACTAATTTATGTGGGCAGCCAAACCCGGTGAAGATATTCTCTATCAAGAACTTTATGACCACATGATGATGAGCGTTTCTGGTAGGGATGGCCTAAATCCACTTAGTGAAGTAGTCAGTGGCTACTAAGATCCATCTGTGCTGGCCACTGGAATGTGGATTGGTTTCTCCTATGAAATCCAAGGCCCACTGTTGAAAAGGGCCACTGGCATGAATTGGCTTTAAGTCCAGGGATTTCAACTGTTGTTTTTCTTCAAACCTCTAGCACCTATCACACGACTTTACAAATGAAAAGACATCAGAAAACAAAGTGGGCCAGTAATACCCAGCTCTGAGGATCTTGTGGGCTGTGGTTTTCCAGTAGTGATGTCCTCCCTAGATACTGGAATGAAACTGATGCATGACCTCCATGGATTGTTCTTTATCCAAACACCTTAAAAGGATTCCAGATGGGTCCCTCCAATACAACAAGCTTTTGTGAATGCAATACTTGGCTGCTTTGAGCTTAATGGTTCTGGCTTGACTTGCAGTTAGGCCTGAAGGGACTTCTAGCTTCAGTAAAAAAATAGACTATTGTAGAATACCATTCACAGGAAGCTAGATTTTCTGCCAATGACTGATTTTACCCTAGTTCAACTATGTCTTATGTCTGTCCATCTTCTGAAATTATGCTTATAAAATTTATGTCCAGCCTCTTGCAATTTTCTTCAGCCATCAATTTGGCAAGGCCCTGTCCTCTGACCAGCTTGGTGGGCTTTAGCTCTATGTTTAATTCAATTAGTTTTGAAATCCATTTAGCCCTTTTTCCATCAACATCTGGTTGCGTTAAGAAATCTTTTACTGAAGGAGAGGGCACATATGCAATTACCTTGGAGTGCAGAATGTATATTCTGAAAGCTTTAAAAGATTTGATAATAGCATAGGCCTGTTTTTCTATAATGTCATACCTCAGTTTAGCATCCCTTAAGGTTTTGCTGAAGAACGCCACTGGATGTTTTGAACTTTCATCATCTTTCTGCAATAGCACTGCTGCAAGGGTGTCATCTGAGGCAAACAAAAATATGTGGAACTCCTTGCTATAGTTTGGGCTAATCAAAGTGGGAGCTTCCATAAAGGCTCCTTTGATTGATTCAAAAGACCTTTTTGTTGCATCAATCCATTTGATCTCGGATCCCTTTTTTATCATGGAGGTGATGTGTTTTACAAGCTCTGCAAAATTTGGAATTTACCTCCTTACAAATTTTATCTTACCCAGAAAGGATTGGATATCCTTCTTTGATCTTGGGACAGACAAGGTCTATTTTGCTCTCACTCTTTCTGGGTAAATTTTGACACTTGCAGCAAAGACAATGTGCCCTAACAACTTGCCCTCTTCTAAAGAAAACTAGGACTTTTTAGGATTAACTGATATCCCAAACCTTCTGCATTTTAGAAATACCTTCTTCAGGTGCTGCAAATGATCTTGATGGATGTTGGAGTATACTGTTATATCATCAAGGTAGACAAACTTATCCTTCTCCCCTACAAATGCTATATCCATAGCTCTCTGAAAGGTTGCTCCAACATTAATCAGCCCAAAGGGCATCTTGGAATACATAAAAGTGCCCCAAAGAGTGGTGAATGCAGTCTTTTCTTAATCATATGGATGCACAACAACTTGATTATACCCTCAAAACCATCCAGGAAAGACATCACTTTGGCTCCTGAGACTTTCTGCAACAAATGCTCCATTTTGGGCAGAGGATAGTTGTCTTTCTTAGAGCATTTGTTTAGGTTTCTGAAATCAACGCAAAGCCTGATTTCTCCACTTTTGTTCCTCACAACTACCAAGTTGGCTACCAATTTTGAATATCTGAGAGGGACTCTGATTTTGGTAGCCAACAACTTCTTGATTTCCTTTTCAATCAGAGGGAGTAAAGGGTTTATGGGCCTTAGCTTCTGCTTAAAAGGGATGGTGTCTTTCTCCAATGGGATATTATGTTGGATGATCTTTTTATCATACGTTTTTAGGTCACTGTACTCCCAGGCAAAGACATCAACAAACTGCTTCATCAAGGTGCAATATTGGAAACTTTGGGTAGTAGACAGATGGGTGGATAGATTTATGTATTTTGGATGATCTGGACTCCCTATATTATGCCTATGAACTTCAGATTGGTCTTCTTTTTGGGCAGCCTTATAAGGCACATCATTCTGGTCAAACAACTTTTCTAAGGGGACTAGGCCTTTAGCTATATGATTGCTAGGCAGCTGGACAATTCTATCTTTGCCAATTCTATTGTTTATCTAGGATTGGGGAATTTATTCCAAGGATCCATTCCTTGGTCAGTTTAAATTTCAGAGAATTCATTAATGACTTGAAGAAACCTATTTACTTCATCATCATCCTCAAATACTTTCCAATGCTGGACATTATCAGGCAAGGATGGTCTATATTTTACCTGGACTTCATAAACCAATTTAAGGGGCATGGGAGGGATAAACATACTAGCAGACACAACAAGGGAGTTAGCAAGATGATTTTTTACTCTAGGGGTATATGAAATACAAAAATTATCAAAAGAATCTTTGAGTCTCCATACCACATCTCTATATGCTTTCAGCCTCGGGTGCCTTGCTTGGAATGTTTTGTTCACTTGCTGAATGATGAGATCAGCATCTCCAAACACCTTTAGGTTTCTAATTCCTCTGTCTTTAGTTTCATTTAGGCCCAATATCAGAGCCTCATACTCTTTTATATTGTTATTGACCTAAAAAATCAGCTTGAAAGACAGATGTGTGCTTTCTTGATTTGGAGATATTAGCACTACTCCTACTCTTGCAGTTTCCCTTGAACATGCTCCATCAAAGAACATATCATAAAATTGACTTCCTTACTCTTCCATGGCTTGGATTATTGGTTTTTTGAACTATACCGAGGCCCTCTGAGACTCTTAAATTTGGAGAATACATGCTCCAAAATCAGTTTCCACAGCATAGATGGGATGATTGGAAGGATTGTTTTCATCACTGATGATGTAGGCCAGCTGTGCTTCTCTGTATACTCTCCTTCTCTCCCCTCCAAAAACTGGGACAATGGCATAAGATAAGTCATTTTGTAATGTTCCACCCAGCCTCTTAATCCACCCTTTAGAAAGTAGCATACCAAATTTAGGGGGGACATCTGCTACGACAATATCCATCATCATACTCTTCATGGGTAACTGAGTTAGGGTAATAGACAAGTCTTTGATTAATCCCAGACATTTTACCTTTCTTGAGTCAAAGGAGAATAGATCATGATAAGGTCTAGTAATGTCAAGGCCTAACTCTTCCATGACAGCTTTGGGCATCAGATTATGGCGGGCACTAGTGTCCAGCAGGTAGTTATGGAGGGTTTTGTCATGAATGGTCAAAGAGACATAGAATGATGGGGAGCTATTATCAGAGGGTTCAATTATTGGGCTAAACACAACTATAGGTTTATCATCTTGCAAACTTACATAGTCATTGGAGGCTTGGGAGGCTTTTAGCTCAAGGGCATCAAGGATAGGCTTTCTAAATACCTCACTCTTTGCACATTATATTAGAGGTACATATATTTTTAACTTCTGGACTTCTAATTCAAAACTGAAAGGTGAAGGGAACTTGTCAGGGCATCTTACCTCTTGAGTTGGAGCTTTGGGGATGACAGGATTAGCTGCTGGCTTTCTCTGTCTGCTGATTTACTGCTCTGTGGGGACAACAGACCTTTGGGCATGATTTTCCTTGACATTACTCGTTCTTGACCTCAAATTATATCTTTGTTGTTCATCAGTCTATATAACATCTTCTCTGTCCCACTCTTGACTGGTCTGGTCCTAGAGTAATGATTCTTCGTAGGCAGCTAATGTCAGAAAGGAAACATTGCTCTTATCTTCCATGCAGTGAATCTCATCCTCATCATCGAACTGTTCCTCCTCCATGACTACATTCTAAAAAGGAGTTTTAACTCTTTGATCTTCACTGGTCTCCTTTCCTCTCTGAATGATCTGAAGTTGATCATTTGCTCTTCTAAAGGAACTTGGATTTTTTGGAGCGAATGAATTAGGAAGCCTTGCCTTCCCAGAACTTTGCTCAGCCTTCAGCTTGGATATCTCAGTAACCAATGACTCTATCATCTTAGTCATTTTATCTAATTCGGGCTCTAAATATGAAGAAGAGGTGGAAGCGTCACCTCTCTGCCTTCTTCTGTCAGCATGACCTTTGAGTTTTTCTGCAGTCGCGATATTAGATTCTACCTCTAGGGCTGCATCTTGCATTTCAACGAGAGTAGCACATCTTCTTTCTCTCAACAACAGGCAAAAGTCCCAGTCAAATGCATTAGCATAGGTGAGTTTTTTAGAGGTGGGGGTAGGTTTTAATTCAGCTGGTATCTTGCTATATATATGATTAAACCTTTTATTAAAATCAAACAATGATTGTTGGGGTCCCTATAATACTAGTGATTACCCCTTTACTATTATAGTTGTATCCCTTATTAATATTTTTGTGCCTCTATTGTCCCCATATTTTTATTACTGCGCCCCATAGAATCTTTCTATTGTCATTTTTGTGGCTTTATATTATTATTGTTAGGTCGGCTGGGTTATATTGTGACTCCTTGGACTCCTATATATAGAAAGGAGGTTTTGTCATTTGAATCATCCAAGAATTGTTCATTTATGTAATGTAAAGGATGTTTCCCCTCGAAGAGGCTAAATTATAAGGTGTTCATCTATCTTTTCTATCTTGTTTTGAGCTGGTTTCATAACATTTGGTATCAGAGCTTTGGATTCTAGGGTTTTGCTGCTCCAAATAGGTCATTGTGGAATTTTTGCTATAACATTTTTTCTGCGATGCTTCAGAAGCTAAAAGAGAAACCCATTTGAGAAGAAATTGTGCTGAACCTCGGGTCCAAATTTCATAACTTTTCACACTATATTTGCGGTGATATGATCTGAAGAAGTTGGTCTTTTTGCAGACTCCTGAATTGCATTCCAAACAGGTGACTTGGGGAAAATTGTCATAACATTCTCTCTGAGCATCGAATTGAAATTTTGTAAGAAAGTATAGAAAGAGGATGGACTATAGTTTCTTGTATATATTTTTCAGAGCCAAAGGTTGAAAGAGTGACTCGTGGCACGTCGTACAAGTTCGCTCTACTGAACTTGTTTATAATCAGGTCATTGTGGGAGATTTCGCATAACTCTTCCTTGGAGAATCCAATTTGGATCAGATTTGTGGCATTGGAAAGAGGACACAGAGGGCTACTGCTTGTCACAAATTCAGAATTGGATGATATGAAAGTACAGAGATACATCAGAGGCAATATCGAGCTCCTACAAAGTGAAAGAAGGTGTGTAGATTGTTTTAATTTTTTGCTTAAGCTTGGTTTGAAAATTTATTTTGAAGGAATTCAAAGGGCATAGTAGAGCATTATTATCGGTAACTGATGCCCTGAGGAAATAAAATGCAAAAACCTAGTAAGAAACCTGAAATCTCTAGCATGACTCATGAAGAAGAGGAAGAAATGCTACATGATATATCAAAATTACAAGACCAAGTGCAACAAATGTCACTCTCACAAAAGCTAACAAAAGTTAAGATAAATTGCATGGAAGCTAAGATGGATGACTTGAAGATAGATTTGAAGACAGATTTGAAGAGAGACATGGTAGATTTGAACACAAATTTGACAAATTTTCTACAAGAAATACTTACTAATGGTGAAAAGTTAGTAAAGGAAACTCATGATGCAAACAAAATAAATGTTTATCATGATTTCATAGACTCTAATGTGGGATCGAAGACTCACCATATTCCAAAAATCGATATGAGGAAATTTGATGGCAAGGATCCTACAACATGGATATTACAGATGGAGCAATTTTTCGATCTCAATAATGTGCAAAACACACAAAAGCTACGTATTGCAACTTTATATTTGGAACCAAATCAGTTTGTATGGTATCAATGGATTTGCTCTCGTAAACAAATTATCACTTGGGCAATTTTTATAGAAGAATTGACAACATAGTATGAGGATACAAAAAGAAACACTTTTTTTAGCCAATTGATAAGTCTCAAACAAAAGGGTTCAATAATGGAGCACATTGAGGAGTTCCAAGAATTGAACATAAGGGTAAAAAATATTCTAGAGGAGCATAGGATTGATGTGTTCATAGGGACTTTAAAGGATAATATCAAACATGATGTTCGCCTTTGGGAACCTGATTCATTAGAGAAGGCATTCAGGTTAGCAAGAAAAATGGAAAGCAAAAATTATGGCAAACAGGAAGCATACCACTCACAACTATAAATTTGGAAGTGTTGTTGCCCCTAGTCTTCCACAACCTATAAGGTTGACACCACAACAATTGGAAGAAAAAAGAGGAAAAGGGCATTGTTATAGTTGTGATAGCAAATACACTAAAGGTCATAAGTGTGCTGAGAAGAAATTATTCTACATAGATTGTGGAGAGGATGAAGAAAAGGAGCAAGAACGGTCAAAAGAAGAGGATATACTCTAGGAACAAAGCCTAGATAAAGAAGAAATGAATCCAACCATATCTTGTAATGCATTGGTGGGAATTACCACTCCTCAAACCATCAAGATAGAAGGACAAATCAAGAAGAAAAAGGTAATAGTGTTGATTGATTTAGGAAGTACCCACAATTTTGTTCATTTTAAGGTAGAAAAAGAATTGAATTGCTTCTTATATATAGCACCAGAGTGTCAAGTGATGGTTGCAAATGGAGGAATAATAAATTGCTTTGGAAAGTGCCATAATATCAAGCTATCCATGAAAGAATACGTATTGACTAGCCCGATGCTTTCCATTCCAATGGGAGGTGCTAATGTCGTACTAGGTGTCCAATGGCTACAATCCTTGGGTACAATAGCTTTTAATTTTCAAGAACTTTTCATGAAATTTTCTGTGGAAGGAGAGGAGGTTGAATTAAGGGGTATTGTAGGGAAACCAGGAAATATAATTAGCTCTAATGGTATGACAAAGCTTCAAAAAAAGGAACAAAGAGGTGTAATTGCACAATTATGTTCGCTAGATGTTACCACATTAGATTCATCTATTTCTCCAGATCTCCAAAAATTCTTGGACAATCATTCCAAGGTATTTGAGACACCCAAAGGTCTCCCACCTATTCATGATCATGATCATGCCATTCATCTGATTCCAGGAACTATTCCTCCCAACATCAAGCCATACAGATATCCCTATGCCCAAAAGAGTGAAATTGAACGTATGGTTGCAGAAATGCTAGAGGCTGGTATAATTCAACCGAGTCAAAGTTCTTTGTTTGCTCCAGTAGTATTGGTCCACAAGAAGGATGGATCATGCCACATGTGTCTAGATTATAGGGAGCTCAAGAAGCTCACTATTAAAGATAAGTTTCCCATTCCTGTCATTGATGAATTATTGGATGAATTTCATGGATCAATTTACTTCTCCAAGTTGGATCTTCGTTCAGGATATCATCAAATCAAAATGAAGACTGAAGACATTCAAAAAACAACATTTAGAACTCATGGGGGTCATTATGAATTTTTGGTGATGCCTTTTGGCCTTACCAATGCACCTTCAACATTTCAAGGTTTGATGAATTCCATTTTCAAACCATTTCTTAGAAAATTTGTGCTAGTATTTTTTGATGATATACTAATCTACAACAATTCTTGGAAGGATCATGTTGAACATGTTGACAGGGTGCTACAACTATTGGAGGAGAAAAAATTATATGCAAAAAGATCCAAATGTTTCTTTGGAGTACATGAGGTGGAATATATGGGTCATATTGTATCTCATGAAGGAGTTAAGGTAGACCCTAGCAAAATTAAAGCCATTAAGGAATGAAAAATCCTCACATCCATAAAGCATCTGTAACGATTTCTCGGGTTGACGGTGTATTATCACAAGTTGGTTAAGAATTATGGGAGAATAGCAGCACCTCTAACAACATTATTGAAGAGAGATGCATTTTCATGGACTCGAGAAGCAACAAAGGCCTTCGAACATCTTAAAGAGGCAATGTGCCAAGCATTGGTCTTAGATACACCGGACTTCACAAAAACCTTTATTGTGGAATGTGATGCTTCAGGAAATGGAATTGGTGTTGTTTTAATGCAAGATGAAAGACCCATTGCTTTTGAAAGTCATCCAATCAAGGGAAAGTTTTTACACAAAGCTATTTATGAGAAGGAAATGATGGCAATAGTGCATGCACTTAAGAAATGGTGACCCTACCTAATAGGAAGACACTTCAAGGTAAAAACAGATCATGGTAGCCTTAAATACTTTTTTAGACACAAAGATTATCCTCTGAAGAGAAACAAAAATGGGTCACAAAGATGTTGGGTTATGACTTTGAAATCATCTACAAAAAAGGGAAGCAAAATGTGGTGGCAGATGCACTCTCAAGAAAGGATGAGGATGTGGAAGCATTGTTGTGTGCCATTTCTATTATCCAACTAGATTGGAAAAATGAAGCAAGGGAGGAATGGAAGAATGATGAAGAAGTGTGGGCACTTATTCGAAAGTTACAACAATATTCCAATATGTCTGATACATTTAGCTGGCAAAATGATTTGTTATGGTACAAAGATCGCTTATAACTCTGTAAGAATTCCCAACTAAAACAAAATATTCTTATGGAATTGCACACTCCTCCCTTAGGAGGGCACTCAAGATTTTTAAAAAGTTACCATAGGGTTAAGAAGGAATTTTTTTGGGATGGCCTTAAATCAGATATTCAAAAGTTTGTGGTGCAATGTTTGGCTTTCCAACAAAATAAAGTTGAAACAATTAAGACACCCGGTCTATTACAACCTTTATCCATTCCAAGCCAACGTTGGGAGGAGGTTTCAATGGATTTCATCACAGGTTTACCCAAGTATGAGGGAAAGAGTGTCATCATGGTGGTAGTTGACAGACTTACCAAGTATGCACACTTTTGTGCATTATCACATCCATTTAAAGCCAATACAGTTTCTACTGCATTTATGGAAACAATTCAAAAGCTACATGGAAACCCAAAGATTATTGTAAGTGACAGAGATCCCATTTTCACTGGAAATTTTTGGACATAATTATTTTCTTGTCTTGGTACTCAGTTAGCTCATAGCTCATCTTATCATCCTCAATCTGATGGGCAAACTGAGACAGTAAACAAATGTTTGGAAGGATATATTCATTGCTTTGTATCTGATAAACAAACATAATGGGTCAAATGGTTGCCTTTGGCTGAATGGTGGTATAACGCTTCCTTCCATACAACAACAAAAATTACCCCATTTATGGCACTTTATGGATATCAATCACCATCCATCACATCATATTTAAGAGAAAATTCTAAGGTTCAGGTAGTGGAACATCACATCAAACATCAACAACAAGTCCTCCGACTCTTAAAGGATAACCTCATGTTGGCACAAAATAGAATGAAACAATAGGCAGATCAACATCTCAACGAAAGACGTTTTGATGTAGGTGATTGGGTATTCCTACAGCTACAACCATATAAGCAAATGTCCCTCAAGAATGATAATAATGATAATAAATTATCACCAAAGTATTATGGTCTGTACAGGGTGTTGCAAAATATTGGTACTATGGCATACAAATTCGAGCTTCCTGCAACTTCCCGATTGCACCCAGTTTTCCATGTTTCATGTTTAAAGAAGGTTATAGGCCACAAGCTCCCAGTTCAAACAATATTTCCAGAACTTGATGAGGAAGGAAAAATTATATTGGAACCAGAAGCAGTCACAGAAACAAGAACTTGATAGCTACAAAATCGATCAATTTCGAAGTATCTTATCAAGTGGAAGAACTTATCCACTGAAGATTCTTCATGGGAGGATGAGAATTTTATACACAAGCATCAAGAACTACTCAAGCATTGAGGACAACACGTTTTTGAAGGAGAGGGGCATGCCGGCTCCCTATAATACTATTGATTACCCCATTACTATTGTAGTTGTATCCCTTACTAATATTTTTGTGCCCCTATTGTCCCCATATTGTTATTGTTGTGCCCCATAGAATCTCTCTATTGTTATTTTTGTGGGTTTATATTATTATTGTTAGGTCGGCTGGGTTATATTGTGACTCCTTAGACTCCTATATATAAACGAGGTTTTTTCATTTGAATCATCCAAGAATTGTTCATGTATGTAATGTAAAGGAGGTTGCCCCCCCGAAGAGGCTGAATTCTAAGGTGTTGATCTATCTTTTCTCTCTTTTTTTTGACCTGGTTTCATAACAATGAGTCCCCATTTTCCCTCTTGAGGTTGCTAAACTCCATATGGTAGTATAGCACGTCTTTCTTATCTCCCCAATGCTTTAAAAACACATCATCTAATGCTTCAATGTCTACTATAGATCTAGGGGTCAGCTCTCTGAACCACTTTCTAGCCTCTCCATGAAGGCTTTGGATAAGCACTCTCATCCACACGTCATCTTCACTAATAACAAGGTTATTAGCATTGCTATAAAAAGATTCAAGGTGTTCTTTAGTTGTTACTACTTCTGTACCAGTGAATTTAGACACGTATTTATGGTATTCTCCTGCAGGCATGGCATTCAAAGGAATAGGCAGGACCAAGGGTCCATACCTAGTGGCTATGATTCTTTCCATCTTAGTAGGAGCTTGTGGGCCTGCCATGACTGGGGTAGGTAGAAGGATACTGGCAGTCTGAAATGTAGGGAGCTGTGAAACGAATGACGGGGATAAAGGAATATGATGGAATTTATGGGAGATTTTCTTTGGACTAAGATCCAAAGGGGAACTTAATGAACAAGGAGCTTTATGGATCTCTACCAGTATTTCTTCACTGACAATACTAGGCTCTATATCTTGAAAATGTACATGCTCAGTTACGAGCCTCTCTTGCAGAGATACATAAGATGGTTTAGGCTTACTTGATCCTGATGCTCCTTTCTGAATGCTCTTTCTTCTCTTGATAATCTTCTCCGGGTCAGGCATTAGGTCAGCTAGTGATTTCTGGGGGTTTCTCTGGGTATGCCTCACAAAATGAGCCAGAACTGTAATGTGGAGTCACCAAAGGTTGGCCCTCCAATAGAGTCACCAGATAGATGATTACAACCAAACATATCTCCAAGCTTTGTCTATCATCAAAGTTGGATCTGTGTCATTCTCCCAGGGAAGCTGACCTTCAATCTCCTCTCCCCAACAATGACAATGATTATGTTAGGATTCCAAGAAAATCTCCTAGGTTGTAGCTCGGAGATGCCTGATAACATATAAATTCAACTTATTGTTGCAATGGATGAATGGAAGGAATAATTCTTGTCCAAGCTAGATAACCACTTCTACCTTGTTTCACTCCAGACATGCGCGAAGACCACCAGACTACAAGGCTTTAGACCGCTAACTACTCACAGTTTAAGGATTGGGTGAATATGGAGAATACTGACCACACCAACAGATGCACAAGAACATGAGATGGCTAGCTGCAAGTAGCAAAGAAGTTTGCAAATCTAGTCTACTAATGCATAGATAGCATGACAACTCTCTGGCACTAGATGAAGAGAAACCTGAACAACTTATTCAATGATACATACGAGATTTTAACACAGAGATAGGATGATAGCTACTCTAATTCTAAACATCAAGAGCTCAGGAATACAACATATTGGGCACAACTTTGAACAGAAGAAGAATGAAAAGTGAGCAATTAATAGCAAAAGAATCTTGTACTAGCTGAAAATGAAGATGAGATGCTGCAAGTGTCAAAATAGTTATAGTCTCCAGAAGTTGAACCTTACATCAAAATATCGACCATCAACCTTGATTACATCTTTCTTCAGGGTATTCATAGATTTACATTACAGGGCACTTGGGCCATTTAGGTATGGAGGGGCCATAATTGACCACCAACTGCATTCAGCTACCTGATGGAGTCTCTGAGTGTGTTTGGTTGCTTTAGTGGATGAATTTGATCTTTTGAGGTGCTCTGCTACCCTATCAGGCAGCTTGAGTGTTCGTATCAATGGAGTTCCATAATTGCTGAGTGCAGTTACATGATCGTGGTCTGTCCATTTTCCCTTTGGTCATAATGTTTGCTAAATATGGTTGTTGAGGAGCAACTACGACTGGTACTGGTAAGCCGGTCGCCTTCATCCTTTGGGCACACGGAGCAGTCAAGTGACATGGACTACATGGCGAGTGGATAATTTGGATGAAAGGGGAAGATCGACCGTTGGATCGAGAGAATAGACGGGGGAGATGGCTTGGCGAAGGACATCGTAAAAGGTGGGAGCAGGATGAATGTGGACTGTTGGATATCAAGTGGACATATCTAATGGTGATCGAGTGGCGAAAGTGCGCAGCAGTTATCGGGTGGGAACAAATAGGTTAAGCGGTAAGCGGTATCGATCGCACTGCCTTTGGGCATTGGGCGATAAAAGTACTAGGGTGTGCGATCCCATTCAGCACATGACACGTAGCGATGGATGAGAGAGAGAAACCGCTCTTCATCACATGCTAACGTTCCATCACTTTGTGGGCGCGATAAGTGCAAAGGCCGTCCAATCTTGGCGGAGATGATCAGACGGTGGGAATTTAATCACGCAAGTTTCTTTATGAGGCACGACGGGAGCCATTGGATCAGCAGGCAGAAATCAATGGCTCTGATTGAGGGAGGGGTTTATGAGAAAGAGGGGTTTTACGGATGAGGTTTTATGGTAATTTTTAGGTCTGTGTGCTCAGGGCTCAAAGTAAAGAGGTTTGTAACGAGTTTAGAAAAAAAACAAAGGAAATGGAAGTAACAGAGAATAAGCGAGGTGAGAGAGGGAAGGGAGAATGACCACTATGAGCCTCCTTTGATCATGACTAATCTAATCGAGCTTATCCCTACCCTCCAAAAACCATAGTTATGTAGTAGAGATAACAACTGGAATGAGCAATCCTATTGCAATGTATGTTAAACAATATGAATTAATCTATGTTTCCCCTTCTCTATATGTAATTTTTTTTGGGTTCAAAGCCAATTCATTCTTACGGGTTTTAGTTATAGCATGTATTAAAGTTTTCTCATGCATCTGAACATGAGAGGGGATTCTTGAAATGTTGAGGGTTCAATTCACATATGTTCGACTATTTGAATATAAAAGTTTCCTTAGTTATCAACCACTGTCGTGGATTTACATAAAGCATCATTGGTATTAATGGAATTTAGTGGGCAAGTTTACCTGTGTGTCTATAACATTTCTCAATTGGTTTATGAGAATTTCTTGGCTGTACCAAATGGTGTTTTCATTCCAAATTTGTTTGTTTGTATCTAGAATTGAGTTTCGAAGAGGACTGGGCCCAGCTTCTATTACCCTGTCTCAACCTCTTCGATCCTCTCTCGTACAAATAATCCATAACATTGATCTAATTTTTATTTAATTTCTGCAATAGATTATTTAAGCATGCTGCTGGTAAATAGTTCTATTCTTTTAAATTGCTTGCCACTTTTTATTTTAGTTAACAGATTCCTAAATCAAGAAATTATTTGTTACCCTATCTTTCCAGCCTTTTTCTGGATCTGATGTCATATATTTTACAATCTTTATGTTTATCCCTGTAGGGTAATCTTTACCACCATTCTTAGGCTATAATTTTAAAGCAAGCTTAATAGGAATAATTTGATAACAAGCAAGAGCAGTCACCCAAACTTGTTCACCCAAAACATTATAGGTTCTTTCATGTGTAATTTTTTCTGTTAGCCTAACTCAACAGCCCAGTCTAATTGTTATCTGCTGAGGTACCTGTTTCATTCTTTGGCGACATGTATTTTCTTCAACTGAAATCGGTTCTTTAAATAGAGTTTTTGGGTAAATTTAAATGATAAATTTAAAGTTTTATTAGTAAGTTAGACTATTTTAATGTTTAATATAGAATGTGCTGGTTATGTATATATATATAAGGTGTTATGTTTAAATAAAAAATGGAGAAATAAGAAAAAAAGAAAAGAAGAAAAGATTTTGGCAATTAATACAATGGTGATAAAAAGGTGGAATGTAAAATTATAATTTTAATTATTTTATATGAAATTATAAGTTGGTTAATTAAATATACAAGGAGATACTTGATAAGTTATTTTTGAAATATTTATTTTTCAAATTATTTGGTTAATGTCTTTATGGAATAGAATTATCATTCTAAATTGTAATTATAATTATATTTATTAAATTAATCATATGGGATATATAGGTGGAAATAATATTTATTTAATTGATAAACAAATAAATACTATTGGGAATACATAGGTTTTAATATTAACTTATTGAGGATTGGATTAAATTTATATTTTAAATTACACATGGATTTGGTGTTATTAAATTTGTGTTAGATAAGATTATCAGTTTTAATGAGTAGTGAAGAGATAGTCTACATACTAAATGGATGGTGAATGATATTTGTTATTCATATGAGTAAATGAAATTGATTTTTTCTAATGAATTGTGAGTTTACGCAAGTCAAGTTCCAGTGGGACCAATATAGCCTAGGGCCAACTATCTAGGGAGATGTAGATGTTATGTTTCATGATTTTCCTTATCTAATTAAAAATGAGTGGTGAACTAAATAGGAGTGCATAACTTAGCTAACATAGATACTTTTATGGAGCTTATAAATCATGTTTTATTTTTTAAATTTTACAGATACATCTAAATCGTACACTATGATTTCAGTTATGGTATAATTAAGTGTTATGACATTGAGTATGCTATTGGATGAGGTTTCATGGTATGATGGTAGGAGGATAATGATGCACATGTGGTTCTTATAGTGATGATGTATCCTTATGATGATGATGATATACATAGGCATTATCATGTTATGTCGAGGTATATTGACATATTCATTTACTACATGATGATAGGTATTTAATGTTGAATACTCATGATGGATATGATATGCATAACATGGCATAGGTATTATGATGTTGTAATATGAGGTTTATTGACATGTGGTTGATTTATTATGTGAAGTCATGATATGTCTTTGACGCAAATATGTTGATGTTATAACTTATGATGCTATTTCATGAGGTGAATCATGTGATAGTTACATACAAATTTATGACATGCATGAGCATGCAGTTCGTTATTATTCATAATGTTGCAATTAACAATAATGAATGTTACATGATGACATGCAAGACTTGGCATGTGGATTATTTTCTATGCTACTATGATGGTATAGCTAATGCATTGGTTGCATGTTGAGGTGTGATGATTGACAAGACTCCACAAATGGGCCGAGAGGGCTGGTTTATTTGATGATCTCGTGTGAGCCCATACGCATGAGGGAGAATAAGTAACACCATATGGGTTGGGGTCAAACTCAATCAACACTATATATGCCAGTGGTTCCTTTGTCTTATATAGCTCTTGATGGATAACTCTTGAGGGGCTATGGGACCATCTTGAGGAGGCCATGCGCCTGATATTGTAGGCTAGGTGCCTAGTATTGGATTGGGATGACGAAGTATGGTGGGGGTGTAAGGACTTCGATGCCTGGGTTTGTGTGTGTTAGTGAGTTGTGGAGGGAGTGGGCCAACCTTGCGAGATGCCCAAAATCATTGAGTACCGTACTGGATGCCTTCCTTGGGGCAGATGAGGTCTGAGTCGGGCGTGAGCCTTTCGGCCAGCCTTGGACTAGGATACAAACCAGGGAGGCTTATGCCTTGTCTCGAAAGTGGGAAAAAGGACAAATATTCCTTGGGATTTCCTGTGTGTTGTGAAACTTTCAGTGCCTGCTGGATATACTAGTTCAGGAGAGGGTGTCGGCGAACATGAAGTAATAAATAACAAAATAAAATGTTAAATAATTCAACTTAACTTCGAGACGAAGTTCCTTAAGGTGGGGAAGTATGTAATGTCCCTTAATAATAAATAATAATAAATAATAATAATAAAATTAATAATTAATAAATAATATAATATAATATTGAAATACAAGAAAATAAATAATAAACAATAAATAAAAAATAGTAATAGTAAATAAATAATAAATAATAATAAAATAATAAATAACAATACTAAAGCTCTAAATAAATGTAAATAGAAATAAAACAAGAAAGCAGTAAAAATCAGTAAAGTATGGAGTGTGTGCATGTGGTTCCCCTTCCAATGCTTCTTCTATTTAATAGATGGTGAGGAAGATGAGAGGCATTCCATCATTCCATGATTCCATCATCCATTCTCTTGGGAGAATATTGTTGTGAGACAAAGGAGTCCCTGGCAATAGTACGTTGATTGAGGGCTCGGGGGTGGCTAGTTGTAGCAAGATCTTGTGCAATTGAGCCTACGGTTGGGTGGAGAGTCGTCCCCAAGACTTTGTTGTAGTTAGCAAAATTCAACTAGTAATCACAAGTGAGAACATCATCGCCATAGGTAAGTTGTCTTTACTCATACTTCTAAAATTTGATGTTAATTAGTTGATAAATTGCATGTTGACTATAAATCACATGATTAATCTAATTAATTACATGTTTTTATTTTGGCGCTGTTACAATAGTCTACGACGATGGATAGGATATTATGTCCCATTCATCCTCAATTTGTAGAGGACATTACATGGCACCTAATTAAAGAAATAGTGCTTTACTTTAGGAGTTAATAACTAAATGCTTATTTCTTTACACATATGACATACATCTTGCAAAAATGATCATGGGGTACAAATACTACAAAATACCTAAATATTACTACCATTGAATAGTCCAAGAATAAAAACACTTTCAGGTGAAACAAGGTTAGTACCACATATTACAAGCACAAATGATAAATTCAAAAAAAATATACTTATTCAATGAAGGAATGATGGATCATATTAGCACACTTTAAATTTAATAGCTCTCGAATTGCAGTTTCAATCAAAAAATTCTCAAGTTGGATCATAATTAAGTACTCAATGTTGTTTTGGGTCCAATTTGGGGAAAAGGAGGAGCTCTTGGTGACAATTGGATGATCATGCTTTTCAGAAGGGAGCTCTGTTATAGTTTTCAACATACAAGCCATTCATTCTAGTGGAGGAGACATGGAGAAGCCTTTAATAAGGACCTTTCCAAGATCCATTTGGAGGAAAATACATTTTCAAAGTTTAAACATAGTTCTAGATTCAAGCAAGAGTTGTCATTTTTCAAAAGAATTATTAATTCCCAAAAAATTGGAGCCAAGTTGACATGTTAACCATTTATTCTTCTACTGGACAAGGAAGCATTTATGAAAAGTCCTTGGCCCTTTGATCTAGTATTTGATGCAAATCTCTTGATTAGAAATGTAATAAGAGATGTAGTTTATATTAAGGAAAAGGGAAAAGTAGAGGGCCAATTAATAATTATCTCTAAAAAACTTTCAATAGAATCCTAACATATTTGAAATGGAAAAGGATAACTCCATGGTTATTTTTTTCTTTAGAAACTTTGCTAATTTCCATGATTGAAGCATGTATTCATGCCTTGAAAGAAGCTCACAAATGCTTTTGATATTGGTTGAAGCAAAGAAAATGTGCAAATTTACACTCACATAGAGGTATGGAGAAAAAGTATGTGGAGCTTGTTGTTGCAAGCTCCAAAAGAAGAATGGACAAATGGTGAAAAAACCAATCCAAAAGGTATGTGTAGGTTTTGTCATGCAGAGGTAGGTGTTAACTCCACACTCTACAATGAAGTCTTTGCGGCACAAGTGACACAATGGTTTGCATCCAGAACTTTTGATTAAAAAGAGTGGAGCTTGATGTTACATGTCCACAATTACCCCACTTTTTGTATGAGTTATAGGAGATAAAAATAATGAGATACGGGAGATACAGAGTAGATAGTATTGTTATTCAAATTTAATAAAAAATATTACTATGTCTTCCTCAACATAAAAGAAACATCTTCCATAAAATATTTTCTCCATGAACCTTATTTAAAATGAATCTCTTCCATTGACGCACCCAGCCATAAATAGAAACAATGTCGATGGGCCAATTTTAGTTTAGAAAATTTACAATGAGTTTCCATTGTAATATCTTCTATTTTTAGTTCAGATTTCCATTACAAGCAGTGAAACAGGACTCACCAATCAATCGCGATGAGTCAGAATCTGCTCGCTCTCCAAATGATCCGATCTAAATATTTGTGAGTCAAACTCATGTTTACCAAGTTTAACTCATTCTCAATGCAAGTTTTTGAAGTTTAGGTATGTCGCATTGCTAAAAACTAAATGTCAGTTCTTCCAAAATTTGTTTCTCATTTCTCATGCCCAAAACTCGTACGTCAAGTACTTCAGTAATCAATCACTACTCACTATTATAGAGTCAATACTCAATATTGGGGAACCACTAAGGTGAGCCTAATTCCAAAGTCCATATCGAGCAATCGCCAATGTGTGCTCTATCCATACTCTATATTGACCCTCGGGCAGTCACGTGTCACCATCAGTGTGTGTTACCTTTAGGCTTAGTCACTTCACTATTTAAAAATCAAGGTACATTAGCACTTGGCTTAAATAATAGGTATATTGCTATATTGATGTTTCGATGTCATTTTCAATGGAAAGTTTCAAGTTTCACTGTTCAAAAATCGAATGTTTGGCATATTCATTTGGTTATGACTTTTCAACCCTATAAATTGGGCCTAAATATATTTAAAAAATTCACTAATAAATGGTTTCATAACAACCATCGACCAAGTCATCAAGCATTCCTTCCTTGGTCGATGTCTTGCCAACTTCAAAGGCTTTAACCATGCATTCACAACTTTGGGTATTTTTGTTCTTCTAGAATCTATTATTGATGTATTCATTTAGTTGTCTTAGGCTAAACGAACTTGCAAATTCAAGATTACAATGAAATATATGTTGAGAATATTTCCTTTAGGTAGAATTTCCTCAAATATACCTAATTGTGTTTCAAGTTCATAATGATGTATTAGGTCGAAATGTGCTTGTGTTGCTGGACAGACTCCTCTTTGATCCTTAACAAAACCTCATATCCTTTAAAACCAACCCTTGTTTTTGCGAAGTTATATAAGGCATTTTTAATTTTGATTTTTTATTGTATTTTATAGGAGCCAAATTAAATAGAAGGTGCAACTCCAAATCTAAAGATTCTTTTTTTCCATCACTTGAGTACGCGCCAAAAAAATTTGCTTGGTCTTATTGTGACAATATTCTTGGAGACCCTAAGCTCCTTTGTACATTTTGCAAAGAGAAACGTATTGGAGGCATATATAGATTCAGGTGCCACCTTGTACAAATACCCGACCATGATATAGGTCTATGCAAAAACGTTGACGAAAATGTCAAACACCAAGCAACCTTGGCCATTGATATGTTGAGTCAGCATAATGCAAAGAAAGAAAAGAAAAAAAAAGAAATAGGAACTCTTGGAGTTTACAATTTTTCTTCCACTACCCCATTGTCATCTCCCTCTATTGAATCCTCAATGCAGTTCCCAAGTTTCCCACACATGCCTCCAAGTCCAAGTCAAACTCAAGGAAAAATGAATCCTCCTGCATTCAGCATTGGAGGTGGAAACATAAGCACATTTTTTTCTCCATCCACAAAACTTGGTTCCCAACCTACCTTGGATACCACTGGTTGGAAAAAGAATATCCATAGTCAGGAAATGAAGGCCAATGCTAACTTTTGGTACTATTCTGACGTACCTTTCCATTGTGCCATAAGTCTTTATTGGAATGCTATGATTGATGCAGTTGCTATTGCAGGTCCAGGGTTGAAAGCTCCTTCATTAGAGAGCATTAGGACAAATTTGCTATTAGAAAGTGTTGAATATACCATGCTCGTGCTATCTGACTTTCATTCATCATGGGTAGAAATAGGGTGCTCGATCATGAGTGATGGATGGATAGATCACATGAATAGAACTTTAATAAAGCTCCTTGTATCTTTTCTAGTAGGTACAATGTTTCTCAAATCAGTGGATGCCTCAGACAAGGTTAAGACTCCAAAACTTATTTGTAAAATGATGGAGGAAGTCGTTCAACAAGTGGGAGAAGAACATGTTGTACAAATTTTCACCGACAATGCAACTAATTATATCGTTGCTAGTAGACTTTTTGTGATTAGGCACCCCACTATTTTTTGCACCTATTGTGTTTCCCATTGTATAGATTTAATGCTTGAGGACATTGGTAAGCTTCATTGGATACAAGAGGTTGTGGAGAAGGCAAAATACATAACCAAATACCTATACAACCACATTATTATCCTAAACACCATGAGAAAATACATTGAAGGTAAAGAAATTGTTCGACCTGTAGTGACTAGATTTGCAACAAATTTCATATCTTTGCAATTTCTGGTTGAGCAAAAGATAAGTGGATGGCATCTAAACATTCCGAGACCCTTGAAGGCATCGAAGTTGTTGCACTTGTGCTTAATGATGGTTTCTAGAGAGATGCCGAAGAGATTATTGTTGTGATGGAGTCCCTTGTTAGAGTTTTGAGGTACTTTAAGTCTTTTAACATTTTCATGTTATAAATTTCATTTCAAGCTTCTTTTTCTTTTCAATGTTTCATATTAATTTAAATTTGAAAGCGTGAACTTTGAGGATGGTTGATGGTGACAAACCCGCTTTGGGTTACCTTTATGAGGTGATGGATCTCACAAAGGAGGCCATAAAAATAATATATAGGGATGAGGAGGCCAAGTATATGCCTCGTTGGGACATTATTGATTCACACTAGGACAGGAAATTGCATTCCCCCTTACATGTTGCCAGGTAATTCTTAAACCCATAGTATTTTTATGATAAGAGCAAATTTAATGAGGATGGGGAGGTTCACAGAGGACTTATGACATGCATGGAAAGGTTCTTCCCTAATCTAGAATTTCAAAGTCGTGTCTTTTCCAAACTATAGGATTATAGAGGACCACCTAAATTATTTTCCTATACTAGTGTTATACGAGAAAGGTCTAAGGGGTTTCTAGGTACCCTTTGAGGCTTGAAGGCTTTATCCGTTCATTAAATTTGTTTAAAATTTATTTTGTATGTTAAATGTTTTATTAATTTTTGTTATCTTTCTAAGTTTTTACTATTTAGTATTTAGTACGTCTACTCACGAAGCCTTGCCAGTTTCTATGTATTTGGTGGCAAAACATTTGTAGTGATACATGAGATTTGAAGAGATTTGCCATTCTAATCTTAAACCAAGCATGCAGTGCTTCAGGTTGTGAGTGCAATTGGAGCATGTTTGAGAAAATACATTCTAAGAAGCACAACCAATTGACACAAAAGTTCTTAAATGACCTTGTATTTTTCCATTACATTCTACAACTTCGCAACAAGAAAATACTAAGTGAGAGCTTGAATTTGAAGGTTTCATAATCTGATTTGGAATTTAAAGTTTAAACTTTAAAGTTCAAAGTCAAACTTAAATTCACATTCCAATGTCTCATGATAATGATAGGTTTGGATCATTCACCAATATACCTTGAAGAGATAGATTTACAAACTACAAATGTAGTTGTTTGGATCTAATTAGAGGAGGGTCCTCTTTTAAGCCTTCATGACTTGAAGAACTTTGAGAGTCAAGCAAGTGAAGGAGTGGGAGGAATCGCTTCTAGTTATCACTCTTAAGAGTCTTAGACTCTTAGTTACTGATTTTTTCTAATTAGTATGCAGTTTTTTGTAAACGTTTAGAAGCAGTTGCTTCTAGTTCTATGTAGTCACTAGTTAGGAGTCATGACTTAGTGATTTGGATCATTTTTGGACTCATATCATATATGAGATGCTTATTCACTCATGATATTTTGGACATCCATTGATATCATGAATTGTTTGGACATGGTTTTACTAAATATCAATGAAATTTTATTTTTTCTAATTCAATATATGTGTATATTTTTATTTATTGAATTCACTGATTTTTTCCACATTTTTTTCTGATTTTTCCCCAGTATGATTAAAACTCTTAGCTCTTTTGCCTTGCCAATTTATTGTCTATTCTGAGTTTGGTAACATTGGTTACAAGTTTCATTCTTCACTTATGAGTGATAAGGTGTTCTAGAGAGTGCCAATGCATGCTGAGGAGTGTTAAGGACTTCTAGGACAACATAAGGGAGCACTAGGTCAAAATGCATGGAAGTGAATGAATATGAGAGTGTGTTGGGGAGTGTCAATCAGTGCTAGTTGTCATGCCAAGGAGGGAGTGACAAGGTATGCTAAGAACGAGTAAGGCATGCCAATGAATATCATGGAATGTCAGGAAGTGCTAGAGTGTGCTAGGTAGTTTCGGGGTGTGTTAACATGTGCCAAAAAGTGCCAAGGCATTCTAGGTGCTAGGATGTGTAGGGTGCCAGAGTATGTGAATATGCATCAAGGAGTTTCAAGGAAACAAAAGGAATAACCAAGATAAAATGAAAGGAAATGAACACATAAGAGGGTTAATAAGTCCGGACTTTATCTTTTTGAAAAGGGGCATACTAGGCACGCTAATAATATGTTCCAATACATGCCAAGTATTGGAACATATTATGCTATGCTATGCGTGCCATGTATTGGAACATATTATGCTATGCTATGGCATGCCAACATGTGCTTTGGTGTCCTACTCATGGCAAGATGTTCTAGGTACGAAGATGTTCCAGGTACAAAGATGTCCCAAGACATGTGAGGTGCCAGGGAATGTTAGTGTATTTTTCCAAAGCATGTTCAGGTGTGGCATGAGTGTTGAGGAGTGTTAGGTCTCTCTCATTAATAGAATTGATAGAGATTGCTTATTTATTAGGTAATATAGTTCATTCACACACTAGTGAAACTTTATTTAAAGGAAGTTTGTTAGATAATAAAGCTAATAGAGATGAATGATGTGTTGACTCATAGGAAGACTATATTATTATGACTTGAGTGAAATCATAGACACTAATTACTTCTAAACGAATTGATTGGCTATTATAACCACTACGACCTTGGAAACATGATGAAAAATACTCCACAACAATGGTCTTAAATCATTATATTTTGACAAAAATTATATTAACAGGTGCATAGCGTCATCAAAAACTCATTGGAATGATCAATGATCACGAACATTTTTTGACCGTCACCAAAAGTAACCAAAAAGAGCATTCGTGAGGTTCAATAAAATATTGTCACTCGAAGTGTCACCAAAGAGATAATTAGTGATGGGCCTTTAATGACCCTCACCAAAAGTGTCACCAAGCAGAGAATTAGTGATGGGTAATTAACGACCCTCACCAAAAGTGTCATTGAAAATGGCTTTGGTCACAAACCTTAAAGGACCATCACTATTTACACTTACAACAACAATTTTTTAAAGACCATCACCATATGCCACATTGGTGATGGACCTTAAAGGTCCGTCACAGGCATGAAGCGTCATCAAAAAATTGTTGGAATGATAAATGATGACGAACATTTATTGACCGTCGCCAAAAGTAACCAAAAATATCATTGGTGACGGTAAAAAAGAGATCGTCAATAGAAGTGTCACCAAAGAGAGAATTAGTGATTGGCCTTTAACGACCCTCTCCAAAAGTGTCACCAAAGAGAGAATTAGTGACGGGCCTTTAACGAACCTTACCAAAAGTGTCATTGAAAATGGCTTTGGTGACAAAGTTTAAAGGACCATCACTATATATGCTTACAACAAGGCTTTTTTAAAGACCGTCACCATATGCGACATTGGTGATGGACCTTAAAGGTCCGTCACAAGCATGAACCTCACCAATGACCTTTTTTCTTGTAGTGTGAGGATGACTTTATTCATAGCTATCTGATACAATAAAAAATGGAAGTGATTTATCAACATAAAACTTGTGTCGAGCAGAAACCTTACGAAGAGAAATTATGATTCATAACATTTGCCTTACCAAAGTTTCAAAAAGTATAATTGGATACTGAGAGGACTTAAGAGTATTTGATTCGAGAAAGAGTTTCACTGTTTCATGAGGAAAGGGATTTAAGAGTTAACACTCAAGGTGGAAGTATATCCTTGAGTATCAATGGAATTTAAAGGAATATATGTGGAGGTAGTTGGTGGCAACCCTTAGACTATGGGAATATAAGAAATAATCTGAACCATTTCCATGGTCATAATTAATTCCTAAGCATATCTTATTTGTCAACCTTAAATATATCACATGAAGTTGTGTGAGTTTATACACATGGAGGACACATGGAGTGGAAATATGATTAAACCTAATGGGAAAGAATTTATCTGGGATAATGCCTTAAAAATACATCAAGTAAGATGATGGGCATCATTGGTAGCATGTAGAACTCATGAATAATACTAAACAATGAGGTTGAGTGGTCAAGTCTAATTTGACATCCATCATCTTTTATTTTAAGTAAATAAAATGGTACATGATGCATTGAATTATGCCTTAATGTTGTTTCTTTGGCCATAACTTAATCATAGATACACTTTAAATATATACCGTATTGTTGTTAAAAAATGAATTGTGGTAATTACCTCAATATTTTTATAAATCAATTTTTTAAGTAAGCATTTAAATGAATAAAGGATTTGATAATCATGAATGAAAGGAATATAAGGGCTTATATAAACCTTTTTAGAGCCCAATAATTCAATATATTTTTTCAATAGATCTTTGCAACATTTTTAATATAAAAATAATTAGTGTTAAATATGAGATACATTACATATGGTATAAGAGTTGTATGTTACAACGTTGTGACCTATGGGCCAAATTACAATCTTAATTTAACAAGTTAAATGTTTTATTTGACATAGTAAGGAGAAAGTTAAATATTAGTCATGGCAAAACCACCCTCTAGACCTTTCAGTGAAGAGGAAATTTAGGTGGAAGTAGATGGTGAAGAATTTTCACATTGAGTGAAATTACTAAAAATCGTGAAAGGTTTGAAAGAAGAACTACAAAATATTAAGGTGAATAATGAAGAAAGATTGAAATACAATGTAGAACAATAAAAAATGATAAGAAGTATAACATAGAAACTAATAAAAAAATATAAGAAAAAACTTTGAATAATAGGGAGAAATAGGAGTCTCATAAGAAGAAAGAGCAGAATAATGTAAATAAGAGTGAGACTTTCAAACTTTAATATCAGAAGGAAATAATGAAAGATGAATCTAAACATGGTTTAGCAAAAATCCCACCATCAATATGAAATCAAATAAAATAAAAAATAGAGTTGTATGGAGAGTTTAGGAAACTTGGGCCTCCAGTATCTAATGGTTAATGTGAGGGGGCAGCTGAAGCCTATTTATTAAACATGAGTAAGAAATTTTATGTGTATGAATATCCTAATAATTTGAAGGATAGTTTGGCCACTTACTAGTTGCAACGTAAAGAGTTTGTGTGGTGAGATGAAATTAAGGCTCTGCACAACATTGAAGATAAGGATATCAGTTGTGAGGATTTTTATAAACATTTTAATAGGAAAGCATTGATAGAATGGTATTATGATGAAATAAATAAAGACTTTCATGAATTACCTATTTCTCATATGATCATGGTCAAATTGGTGACTAAATTCACCTATATCCTTGATATGTACCATATATTTGCGACGATAAAGCCAAAATTAAGTTATTCATTTGTTTTTTATCTAGTTCCTTTAAAGAGAAAATAGCATATGCTAATACAAAAACGATGGATGAAACCATTACAGAGGACATAATGTGTCACCAATAGTATAAATAGAAATTTGATAACTTGAAACACTTGAAAAATCAGAAGAAGGATAGGTTCATGGTAGGGAATAAAGGATTCAAATATCCTTGTTACAAGAATTATCCAACAAGAAAATGTAATAGGAAAATCAACCACCAGAAAAATTAGTCTCAATGAGGATCAAATTAGATAACATATTTTCAAATGAAAAGAGAACTATTCTCTCAAAATAAGAAGCCTAACAAAAAAACAATAAGAAAACATGAAAAAACAACCCAAAAACAAAAAGTGTTGATGTGGCATCAAATCTTTTTTTTTCCAAAGTAAATTTCCAACATTTTTGAAAATGACAACTAAAACCAAATAAGAAGATGAAAAGAAAAACTCAAAAGAAAAAGTATTGATGCTAGAACAGTGTTTTTCCATCTTATCCCATTACAATAAAAACTTAAAAAATCAACCATCAAAACAAAGTATCCACTTTTAATGGGGTATTAAAACTGTAACAATTTTTTAAACTATAGTATATCAAATGATAACAATAAATAATATCATTAAAATATAACTATATAATTTTAAAAATTAACATTCATTTCTAAGATTTTTTGTACTTTTAATCAAAATATCAATACCGGTAGATTGAATGGAACATAAATTATTTTTCTATGTTATTGTTGCATGGGAAATGAATTCTACATAATTAAAACATATAATCCAAAAAACATAGAAATGACTCATAACTTCATATAAGATCATATGGAAGTTAAAATATTTATTTCTAGTTATCATGTAGACATAGTTCACATAAAATGTCTTAAACAATTATTCAAAATAACCCATAGGTTCTAGAACACCATCAGAATCTAAAATACCTTCAGATGAATGAATGGATGAAAATGAAGATGAGACATATTCTTCTCTTTCATTAACTAGTGCCCCTTCTGAGTCAACATGCATGTCTAACATTTCAGGTTTCAAAAGTCTTCTAGATCTATGACTGGGTTGAACAAACTTCCATCTTCACATTTTTTCTTCTGGTACTGAAAACTTCATAATATCTATGGTATTGAAATGAAGAGTTCCTCTCTTTGTTAAATTGATATCATAAACAAGTATGTCAACATCCGCCAATTTTAAGAGTTTTTTTCGGTAATGATTTATATTGGTACCCTTTCCTTTCCTCTTTTTGCAAATTTGTTTCTCAGCTACAATCTTTGACTTGTAAACACTATTGAAGAGGTTCATATTTGTGGCATACAAATTTACTTCAATAGTTGTAACATATTCATTTTTTTAATGACCTTTATAGCCATAGAAACCCAGAATGGATATACATGTGGATCTCCACCTGCTAACACAGAGATCATGTAACCCTCCTTAACATCTGGTAGAAAAACCATGTAAAGGTTTTCCATGGCTTCGCGTTGTGCACATGATATTAGAGAACAAATATATACATTTATCTTCCATCTGCCTATGAATAATTAAAAATACCTTGAGATTAATTTTTTTCAACAACGTTTCTTTCCTCATGTTCATTTGGCATATTTTGTTGCCAAATAAATGGAGTCTTGAAAAGTATATCTTCATTTCTTGGTATTGAAATGATATCACTTTGATTATTGAAGAAAGATTCCTACCAAACTAAATCAACAACATCAAAGTTCTCATATGTATCTCTAATAGATTGCTTAATTCCTTACAAGTGTTCAAAGTAATTTATATATCTCTTTTACACTTTTACATTATGGATTTCAAGAATTGTTTTTCATAACAAAATAATTGATAACAATATTGGATTATCCATAAAGAACTTCCAAAATACTAAACCCGATGATGGTCGACATTCTACAATAGCTGAATACTTATTGCCCCATATACGTGTTTTCCCGTCAATTTTTTTGATACAAAATTAATGTTGGAAGCTAATATCATTAAGTTGTTCAATGCATTTCTCTTGACCATGAAATCTTAGAATAAACCTTCTTATGTCAATATTTTCTTCCAACACGAGATCTGAAATGTATGATTTCTTAATACATTTAATTAATGATGGAAAGATCTCAACATTCTTCGTCAATGTTACTGCAAACGATTGAACATATGATCAATATGGTCATGAGTGTGCCCAAAAAGAAGGAAAAAAAACCTTTACATTTTGAAAAAATCCCAATTGAAAAAGCATGTTTAGATATCCCAAAACAATTTTATTTTTGTTTCACGATTAGTGTTGTCTAATTGCAGATACAAAACTTTAGGAATATTACCACACCAATGAGAAAGAACATCATGAATTATTGCTATGGTCTATTTTTTTCATTATGAATATTTGGATCTATTAAGTAAACCCTTGGCCATGATTTCCCATTAGATACCATACAATCGACCAAGTAAAATTGAATAAAATTTTCCTTCTATATATTTTTTTGGTGTGTTGACAAAATGTGGTAGAAGTCTTTTCTTCTGGTCCATACTATCAATTATAAAAACCAAATATTTATTTTGATTATCGTAACACTTCATTTGATTCTTATACAACTTTTTCCTTTCACTTTTTTGTTCATTGTGATGCTCTTGAAGTACATTGAAAATGGAATCTACACATAACATAAAATAAACCTATTAATAAATACATTTTCATTGTTGATAACTATCCAATTTTTAAAAATAATGTTATGAATGCGTACCTCTTACTTCCCCTTGAAATTTATCCATTTTTTTTTATTTAGGAGAAGCACAGTATTGCAATTACCCTTCCTTTTATTCTTAGGAATACAAACATTATTAAATTATTTCCTGCACATCTTTGT
The DNA here is from genome assembly GCA_031772625.1 of Pinus tabuliformis. Classification (NCBI taxonomy): domain Eukaryota; kingdom Viridiplantae; phylum Streptophyta; class Pinopsida; order Pinales; family Pinaceae; genus Pinus; species Pinus tabuliformis. The sequence goes on along the minus strand of CM062817.1, from coordinate 1,158,822,755 downwards.
AAAATATGGATATGTAATAAAATTACCATCTCCTTCAGCACCTTCTTCATATTCTTTGTATAAGTTCTATATTTCTCATCTTGAGAAATTATTTGAAATATGTATTGTGTCTTTATTTTGCATACAATCTCCATGCTTCGAAAATAAGTCTTGCATCTATGACATTGCGATATGCTAAATCTCTTGCCTATGATGTAGTTTTGAATATAATGTGGGATCCTTTTCCAATATTCCTTGAATTCTTAACAAATGAAGATTACCAATTGAACGAAACATTTTCAAAGTTGTTATATAGAGCAATAAATTCCCAATATGATAATCATAACTTGCCAATGTAACTTGCATGCACCCCACTGAATATGATTTTTTCATGCTTTTATTCATTGAAAAATATCTCTTCATTTTCTCTAATTCAAACTTGAAATCCATATGTTTCAAGAAATCCTTTTAACAACATTTACTTGAAATCAGTTCACTAATATAACTTCTTCTCATGAGATATTATGTCCTATCCCTTGTATATTTGGAATATCCTGGATTGATAAGGAAAAGTCTACTCCTACTCCTAGATACAATATTTGCGTGAAACATGTCCATCATTTGATTACCCTCTGTATAAGCATGTTCATCATCATTACAAGGAATAGTATCCTCTATATGATCATTCCGAACATAGTTAGGAAACTCTTCACCATCTATATCCATATATGTGCCTCTAAAATTATCATTTGGAGGAAATTCTTCATCCTCTCCTTGATCACTGGTTCTCTCATAATGCTTAGGATTAGGACTATGTGGAAATTTTGACTTTCTATTCTCTGGAAATTATTTATCCTCCCATTCATCATCGGTTCCCTCATAATCCTTCGGATTACGGTTAAGTTGAAAATTACTCTCTATTTAGTGGAAATTCTTCATCCTCCCCTTCATCACTGATGATCTCATAATGCTTAGGATTAGGACTAAGAAGAAAATTTGACTCTCTATTCACATGAAATTCTTCATCCTCCCATTCGTCATTGTTGTAATTATAATTCTTTGGATTAGGACTAAGTGGAAAATGTGACTCTTTATTTACAAGAAATTATTCATCCTCCCCTTCAATACTGGTGCTCTCATAATCCTTAGGATGATGACTAAGTGGAATATTTGACTCTCTATTTGATAGAAATTATTCATCCTCCCATTCATCATTGGTGCTCTCATAATCCTTAGGATTAGGACAAAGCAGAGAATTTGACTTTCTATTATTGGCGAAAGAATTCTTGTTATATTCATCACTATGAATAGAGTTGTTATGTGAGGAACATGTTGATGTTGCAGATAGAGAAATTTCATTATGAGAAGAATCCATGAATTTTCACAGAATGTGTTTAGTGGTACAAATTCACTCTCTCCTACTAACAATGTATAGCTTAGAGAATGAAAATTTCACTCAAAGTTTTCCCCCAAAAATTTTTTCTCTGAAAATTTTCCCTCTGAAAGCATTGTTTGAAATATTTCCCTCTAAAATTTATTTTAAAACATTCTACTAAAATGTTGCCTTGAAATCTCAGGTAGTTAGCTCAATTGGTTAACCTAAGAATTATGAAACCGGTGAAGCTTGAAAGACCCAAGTTCAAGTCCTCCTTATTGTGACCCAGGCTATAGGGAGGAGGACATATCGTAGCCCCCCAAAGGTTTACTCGTAGTTATGTGTGAGGCGAGTTGTAGGGTTCCTTCGGGTTACAAAAAGAAAAATTGTCTTCAAAATAATGACCCTACCTTCTATTACAAATCTCCACATAATTTTTCCTTTAATGCATTCCTTTGAAAATAAAATAAATCTCCTACTTATATTATTTAACATTAACTAGGTAATTATGCTAATTTTAATAGTTTATATTTTAATTTTATCCATTTAACAAAAGTTAATCTACACCATTAGTATTAACTATATATTAATTTTTATTAATTCTAATTTTAATCCCACATTCAGGAAATGTTAAACTAATCCAAAAATATTCGCTATATAAAAAATTTCATTGTTACTATTCCTTACATCACATCAAGTCTTCTTGAGGATTCAATGAAAAGCTTAGAGCCATTTTGCAGGGAAGCTACATTGTTATCGAGAATACATTCAACATAAGATTTTCACATTTCAAAGGTTAGTTTTCCTTCTCTTTTGAGCATTTAAAGAGGAATTTGGTTAAAATATGTTATTTTATTATTTTTATGCTAAAAGTTTTCTTTTCTTATTGTTTTTTTTTTCGAATAATTTTTTTTTTTCTAAAATCATAATTTAGAGAAAATTCACATAAAAATATCTCATTTTTTAGATTTTTCTAGCGAAAAATACCAAGAAAAATCATATTCATAGGGTTTTTAGGAGGAAAAACAAGAAACATTGTATTTTTGGGGGGCTTTGAAGTGGAAAAAATAGTGTTCATTTTTTCCTTAAAAATTTAATTTTTAATTTTTTTTTATTCCTTTTGGAGGGCATCTCCATCTGTTGATTCAAAATTTATGAAATCTTTGAAATAAGGAAAACCTAGGTTCAACTACCCCTAAGGTGACCTAGTTTACAACAAGGAGGATATGTAGTAAAACACCAAAAAAAAAAATTGAAATTAAAAAGATAAAAAAGGAATAAAAAAACTTATTTTTCATGGCGCCACCCACCCCCTTTCATCCCCAACCCCGTAGGGGGTTGAGAGGGCATGAGTTACCCTAGGAAGGGTATCGACACCTTGCCAAGAATCATCCCCCACTTAGCAAGGGGCAAGAGGGTGCAAGCACCCGTACCCTCTCGCTCCCCTGCTAGGTAGGTGGTTGATTTAATGAAGCCCCCCACCCAGCAGGGGAACAAGAGTGTCTAGGTGAAATTGGGAAAGGGTGCCCACACCCTCTGAGCCCCCTGCTGCAAGTAAACCCCCTATGAATACTTCTAAATCAAATTGAACAAAGACATGTGGTGGAAGTCAAGAAATTGACCCCTCAAATCCATTGAAGGTTATTTCAAAATGGGAGATTGCATCAAGAATAAATAAAATGAAATTAACATGGGATGTTAATTATAGAGAAATAAATGAATAATATATATATATATATATATATATATATATATATATATATATATATATATATATATATATATATATATATATATTGTGGTATGATTTACATTGGTGGAAGTTTCCGATTACATATATTGTTTCTGTTCTTGCAAAATTGGCCATCACATGTGAGAAGGTTAGATTTCGTCACTTAAAGAGCAAGTATGACAAGAATGAATATTCTACAAAGATGTGTGAGCAAGTCAGAATCAACATTAATAATAACATTGTAATTTTTCTTATTTACATTTATGTCTTATGCATTATTGTAGGTATCATTATATTTTTTATAACTTATTTGTCATTGACATATTATATTTTGTTTGATAGGGTTCTCCTAAGAGTCTTTCAATTATGTTAGAGGAAATATATTATATGGAACAGAATATTATGAATGTCATATTTCAACACAAGAAGATAGGAGAAAGAAGCAAAAAACAATAGTTAATGAAAGTACAAGAGTACATACAAGGGATCAACAAAGAATGGCTAAAATGAATGAATCTAGTAAATTTGTACATGTTACTTTTGAAGATGTGGAATATCATGTTGAAGAATATGTTTCCATTAGTGAGAATGAGATTGGAACCCCTGTTGAAAAGGAGAAAAACCATAAAGAAAAGAGATCCCACAAATGTCTCTCTTCTAGTTCATGATGAGGAGATTGCTTATTTAGAAGAAACACTGGTAATTAACATGAGGAAGAATAAAAATTTGGTCATTCTAAAAAAGTTATGGTCACCAATGAAGATCATATTGAAATCTCCAAAGGGAATAGGGAGATCCTAACACGAGGTGTTAATTTAGAATATGGAATTATTAAAACAAAACAAAATTCCATTCGAAATATGTTGAGGAAGTGAAACCTAATTGATTGTGGCCATACATTTCAGCTTAACGTTAGCCAATTCTATAATCCAAATAAAGGACAATATAAATATCAAATTATAAAGACACCACCTACATGTTCATAACTTGAAAACATTTCTTAGGTACAATACATACGTGCATGTGGTTGATAATGTGGTTCTTGTTGATTGAACTCAAGTTCCCAACAAAGAGGCATTTTATAGGTCAATATGTTTTAAATAAAATTACTATATAATTGGGGGGGAACCATTCTTCAAAGGCTAGAAGATAATTTCTGGAGGAAAATCCAAATAACCCACTTTTTGGAACAATAAAATGTATCATTTATGTCAATTTAACAGATAGAGAAGAAACATTATTGGCATGGGATCATAATATATAATGAGTGTAGAACGTCCAGAAATTTCATCTAAAGATTCATATTTATTCATAGCGAACTTGAAGAAAAAAGTGTCGGGGATACAACAAAGGTTACTCTAAGCTTTTGGAAGAAATTATGTATGGAAATATGTTATCAAATTGAGGAAAAATTCAATAACAAATGTGGAAAAATAAGTTCATATGTATTCAGAGGTATCAATAACATTTCTGAGATGGAATTTAGTACTCGAGAAGTATGGAATTTGATAGATGATATTTTCAACATGTGGGAGAATATTACGATAAAAAATCAGAAGGTCAAGAAGTCTAAACCCTTAATATGTACCAGCAGTAAGACAGGCCCAGAAATGAAGAATCTTAAAGATGGTATGAATATCACACCTTAGAGATAAATTCAAGGAGCGAAGGATGAAAAACTTATCAAAGCAATATCATGTTGTGTGAAGTGAGGTGAAGTATCATTGGACGAAATTTTCAAGGGATTTCAAAAGTAATTTTTCTAAATTATTTTTACTTATTTTTTTACTATAATTTTCCTTCAAATATAACATATTGTTGTTCGTAATATTTGTTATACATATCACTATATTAACATTTTTTACTTTATTTATTCATTCATAAGGATTATATAGACAAGAACATATTATTAAAATGTTGAATGAAGAGAATTCATATGATGTTGTATGCAACTACCTAGTTTCAAGTTCTACAACAACTTTAGAATATTTTTATCTTGCATTCAAAAAGGTATGTTGATTTATATATTCATTGTATTCATATGTAAACTATTTGTATCTTTTCACTTATACTTATATTTCTTTATTTCATTAAGTATGTCGAAGAAGGATGTAGATGGAGTACCAAATAGTTTCAAAACCTTTATTGAAAAAACTAACTTGGAAAGGCATAGAGATCAACGTCTTAAGAATATTAAACTTGATCATTATCTTAATCATTACATTTTGAATGGGGTAGACACTATCCAATATCAAATAATACTAGGTGATTGTGAAGACATTGCAAATCTCATACCTAAAAGGGAATATTCCCTAGTTATTGTAGATATTCCTCATGGTTTCAATTTCACAAACATTGAATATGATAGTGAGCCTTATAGTTATGAAGATTTTAATAAAGTCAGTAATGGAATTCAAGAAGTCACAACATCACTACTTTAGAATTTGTGACATTTAATTCAAGCACACAATTTGCAGTGATATTGTCAAGCTTCAAGGGAAAGAATAACTCAAGGATGTAGCTTACATTCTAAGACATTGAAATTCTATGTTTGATTAATGTTAAAAATAAATTATTTATACACAAGTTAATTAAATTTTTACTATTTCATGTTACAAGCAAAAATAAAATCTTATTGCTTACAAAGATTATCCAATTATAAGTGACTGTGAGTTCATTCATGTTGAATCTTACACAAAAAATGATAGTTATATGCCTTTTCTTCTGAATCTAGTAGATGGAAAGAGTCATAATCAAGTACCGATTGAAGATGTTGTTGTAAGAAAAAGCAGATTGGAGGATAAAGATGCAAAATGACAAATAATTATCATTTATCAACAACCACAAACATTTATTAACTATAGATTTATGTTCAAATAAAGGAGATTGGGTTTTGGATTTGTTCTCAGGTTCATGTAAGTTTTATTTTGGAAAATTTAATTTCAATATTTATTTTTTGTTTTTTATGTGTTTATACTAATTTAATTAATTATTTATTTTGTACTTGATGATTAGGCACAACACGAGCATGTTTCCTATAGAAAGGAAGAAATTGGATAACCATTGAAAAATACTTACTACAATGGAGTTTTATTCGACAAAGAATTAATGTTATTCAATTTCTTCGAGTTGCAATGCTAAAATTTGGTTTGGCGAAAGGTAATTTTAATGAATCAGGTGTGGAAAAAAAAGCAAAGGGACCTCAGCCACCATTAGATGGAATGATTGGAAATACATACTTTGGGAGGTTTTCAGGCATCAAAGGTCCATTAGAAGAGGATAATGATCAAACTAAACCACATAATACTATGGAATAAGAAAATAATGAAACTCTAGAAGATGATGAGCATAGATTATATGATATTATTGATTAAATTTAATTTATGCTTGCAAATCAAGCTTAATTTTGAGAAATATTAATTAATTATAGTTGTAATGTTTTGAAATTAATATCTTATGATAATAATAAGTATTCAATTCATTCTTTTATATTTTTAATATTTGCGTTATCTGATTTTCACTTTTATTTTTGTGTATCATTATTTTTTGAAAAAAACAACAGTGAATAAGACTATTTTTCAACATAAAATTCATAAAAAGATGTTATTTTTTGATCTTTTTTTTTTGTTAAAAAATTATCATTAAAAAAAAATTATTTGACATGTGATTTTTGACAAAAAAGTCTGAAAATGTGTATTTTTTTTTTATTATATCTATACTCAAAAAATGCATTTTTTGTCAAATGTCTAGAATTATTGTATTTTTGGTGACAATTATTTAATGTATATTGAAATATAAATTAACGATACATAAATGTATAGAAAATCATAACTTGAAAATATTGACTTTTTTTTACAATATAAAAAAACAAAGAATTGATTACAAAGAATATTGAAAAGAAAAACAATTAAACACAAACCTGAAAAACACTTCAAAAATCAATATCTCAAGGAAGAAGAAGAAAACAACTACTTCAAAAATTGTTAAATTGTTGAAAATCGTTGATTTCGCATCAACGCTTTTTGAAATTAGTTTAAAAATCACTAAAATTAAAAAAAAAAATGTTCATACTTGATACGCAATAAAATTTCAAATTTAAAAAATATGCTTAAAAAAAGGGTGTATTTTGAATCAACATTTTTCAAAATTGGATGATTTTTTACTACATCTGAAAAGTGAGAACTCGCTATAGTTCTCGTTTAATTCGAAAATTTATTAGATTGACCTAAATTGAAAACAAAAACAATGAAAATGAAAGAGAACCCTTGTAGTATTGGGGTTGTGGGGAGGATAATTTTCTTTAGAACTATGCTTACAATGTTAAATCTAATCAATCACTCCACAACGTACACAAAGTTTCTACAATGAATGTTGTGGCTAGGGGTATTCCTAGAAGTAATGCAACATTGGATAACCAACAAGATGAACAGTAATATACAATGATTGAAATGAAAGGTAATAATTTAGATCAAGTTGTTTCAATTTCAATAGACTCAGGAGCTACTTTGGGATATATTAGTCCAAGAATTATGGACAAATGTGGCTTAAAAATGGAAAAGCATAAAAATTGTTGGCTAGTACAATTAAATACTGATACCAAAAGGAAAATTAATAGTTTGATTATAAGATGTGCAATCCATTTAATTGGTATGAATACAAAAATGAACTTGAACATCCTACCTTTAGGGTCATATGGTGTCTTAGTGGCCATGGAATGGCTAGAAAATCAAAGGGAAATTATAAATTGTTTAGAAAAACATTTACTTGTACTAATAATGAGGGAGTAAAATACATAATCAGAGGCATTACCATACACATATAAATAACATAGGTATCAACATTGTAGTAAAAGATATGTGCAAGGAGTGTAAATTTTTTTCATCTAAGTGGAATATTTAACGCAAGAGAATAGAACTAAAACATTGGATGAATATGTAGTGGTGAGAGAATTCAAGGATGTTTTTCTAGATGAAATTCTCAGGTTGCCACAAAAAAGAGATATTGATTTCAGCATTGAATTAGCATTTGGGGAAACAAAATTGTCAATATCCCCCTATATGATGAGTGTTCAAGAGTTGAATGAGTTAAAGATGCAAGTTTAGGAATTGTCAGATAAGAATTATATGAGACTTAGTGTCTCATCTTGAAGAGAAAGATGTATATCAAACTGAGTGTCTCACCATTGAGAGCACCTCTACTATCTATAAGGTAAACAAATATGTACTCTTAGGTTATGCATTGACTATATACAATTGAAAAAAATGACAATTAAAAGTAAATAGCCTTTATCTAGAACTGATTATGTTTTGTATCAGGTAAGAGGGGCAAGAATCTTATCTAATATAGACTTGAAATCTGGTTACCACCGAATTAGAATTAAGAATGATGATATTCATATGACTACCTTCAAGACATCATATTATGATATGAGTTTCTTGTGCTTCCTTTCATACTCACCAATTCCCCAACCACATTTATGTGTTTAATGAATAGTGTGCTTAGTCGGTACTTAGGTAATTTTGTACTGATCTTCATTGATGATAATCTAATTTATTGAAAAACACAAGAGGAACATGAAAAACAGTGAATAACAATGTTGTTGGCACTTAGAGAACATCAGTTGTATGCAAAGTTTAGAAAATCTGAGTTTTAAGAAAAGCCTTTCAGTAGAAATCACATAAGAGAATTTTTTGGCCAACGTGTTTCGAACCAACAAGTGTGGTTCATCATTAGGACGAGATGAAGAGGCAGACCATGACAAAGGCTTAAATAGAGAGTAATGTAGATAGATAAAATTGTCTCTACATTGCTATCTATTTAATATTTTGCCATTGACTGCCTTTTCGTCTGGTCCTAATGATGAACCACACTTGTTGGTTCGAAACACGTCGGCCAAAAAATTCTCTTATGTGATTTCTAATGAAAGACTTTGCTTAATTGATTATGCATCACAGAAGATTGAATACAAGAAATGTGAGTTTTATCAAGATCATGTTCAATATTTGGGTCATGTAATATCTAAAGAAGGAATTGTAGTAGACCCTAGAAAGATCAAAACAATCCTCAATTGGCCAGTTCCTAAGTACATGGATAAAATTTGATCATCCATGAGAATTGACATTTATTATTGTAGGGTCATAGAAGTTTTTCTTAAGTTGCAATATCCTATAACAATCCTACAGAATAAGAGTGCTAAATTTATGTAGACCAAAATGTGTCAAGAGAGTTTTGACCAGCTAAAACATTTGTTGATTGTAGCTCACATACTTAAAATTGATAATCCCAATAAATACTATCTAGTATGCTTAAATTCTTGACTGGAATTGTTAGTAGGAGTGTTAATACAATGCAATAAAGTTATTTCCTATGGATATAGAAAGCTAAAGGAACATGAAAAGAACCATGCCACTTATGACATAGCGTCATCTATATTAATTCATGCTTTGAAAAAGTGGCAACATTACCTTTTATATGAGAAATTAATGTTAATAACTGATCATATTAGTCCGAAATATTTCTCTAGTCAACTAGATTTGTATGCAAGGAAAGCAAGGTGGATGGAATTTCTTAGTGAATTTTATGATGAAATGAAACATATCAAAGGGAAGGAAAACAAAATACCAGATGGATTTAGTCATATTCTGCATCATATTTTTAGAATTTCTTCCACCACTATTGAAACAAATTTCATTGAACAGGTTAATACATCAACGTTAGAAGATCAGGAATATAGACAAATACAAGAAAAATTGTTGAATGGAAATGCTCCAAAAGAAGAATAAGATTATGATCTGAATAATGATGGTTTGTTGGCCTATAGAAAGAGAATTTATTTTCCAAATGTGCATAAAATTAAGAAAATGATTTTGGATGAGAATCATAAGAAACATTTTTCTTCTCATCTAGATTACCCAAAGCTTATATCAACTCTTACAAAACAATTTTATTAGCTAGCATGAACTAATATGTAGTAGAGTATTTTTATAAATGTCTTGAGTGTCAAAGGATTCAAGGAGAACACCAACACCTTGTCGAACTACTAAATCCATTACATACCGCTGAGTGGAAATGATAGGTTATTTCCCTATATTTTATAATAGGGCTACCCATAACTAGAAGGAAATATGACTCTATCATGGTTGTGGTTGATAAGGTAAGCAAGGAAACCCATTTTATACTTTTCCACTAAATTTTTAAGGTTTTTAAGGTAGTATAAATTTTCATGAAGGATATACTTATACTCTATGGAGTACCAAATAATCATTTCTAGCAGAGATGCATAGTTCACATCAAAATTTTGGAAGGCACTTGTTAGAGGGCTAGGAAATCTACTAAATTTTAGTATTTTCCTATCATCCTCAAACTCATGGACAAATTTAATAACCAATAATATCTTTAAAGACATTCTTCACATGTATCAATCGATCAACCCACTAAATGGGAGGATTAATTACATTTGGTTGAGTTTGCATATAATAAGAGTTATAAAGCGTCTCTAAAGATGAGTCCTATTGATATCCTTTATGGATGAAAGTTCCATACTACCTTGAGTTGGAATTAGCCAAAGGATAGATTGATTTTAGGACATGATATTTTAAGAGATATGGAATAGTTGGTTAAAAATATAAGAAGTAATTTAAAAATTTCCCAAGATATACTAAATGGTTATGTAGATCAAAAAAAAGTTCACAGATAGTATAGTGTGGGAGAGCCTGTTTATATAAAAATTCGACCAAAGAAGAGTACCTTGAGTCTAGGAAGTGGTGTGAAATTGGTTCCTAGGTTCTGTGAGGCATTTTAAATATTATCGAGGGTAGGACCAATGGCCTACTAGTTGGTACTACCTGACCACATAAAAGTGCATAATGTGTTTCATCTATCTCTTTTTAAGAAGAATTTCCTGTTGGGTGTGGAGCATAATTATTTAGAGGTCTTTGTTTCAGCTGGATGTATACCCTAGGAAGATTGTACACCCTTCCACGTGGGGGGGTGAGAGGGGGACTTGTCCCCCCCCTGGGGGTCTGGGGGGGGATAATCCCCCTCGCGTGTGGGGTCTGAGGGCCAACGGTCCCGGTGGGGGTTTCGAGGGCAGCACCCCCGAAGCTAAAAATATATGTAAAATTGTCTTGTAAAAGTATAGTAATTTCTAGTCAATCTGGAAGGTTCATTAGGTGGATGATATGATGGTAGAATTTATGTTTAGTTTAGGGTTTTTTACCCTAGAAGGCAACCCCCTCTCTTTGTATGAGGGCATTGTATTGAGGCTATGGAATAGATGTGTATTCTCAGAGCGAGAAACAGACACGTGAGATTGTGAGAGAAAATAGAAGATATTACAGTGGATCTGTTGTAAGTTGTGTCTCTTCATTTTTCTGGATAATAGAAAGGAAGGACTGGCTATTCGAGGTGGACGTAGCGCAAATTGGGTGAACCACGTATATTTGTGTCTCTCTGGTTTTATGTGTTTGTGTTTTTCCGCATATTATATGTCTTGCATTTCTCTGTCATATATAATATTTTTCTAACATTTTCATGATCTAATTAACATTATTGATTGGAATGTGATACAGGTTGAACCTTTCAACTTGAGCCCCTACGAATTTTAGATAGGAGAGAAAATTTACTCCAGAATCGAGGCATCATCCAAGTTAAAGTTCAGTGGAAGAACTTTTTCCTTAAGGAGGCTACCTTGGTGATGGAGGAGAGAATGTGAGAAGAATTTCCTTCACTCTTCCACTAGTGATGAGCGTGAAGAAAACATTAAGGATGATGCTAAAATTTAGGGTCAGGGAATGTAATACCCATGTTGATTGCATCTAATGATAGTTTCTGGAACCTTACTATGATTTTTAATTATTTAACTATTGAGATGAAGGCTAGGAGGGTCAAGACTGTAACTGAATATTTAGAAATAAATAAGAAAAGTCCTTTTTAAGCTTGGTAATGTTATATAAACATCACATGAATGATTAGGTGATCATGTTGTTAGTAACTAAGGTGGTTATAGTATTCGAACGCGAAATGTTTATCAAACAAGTGTCACAAATCGAAGCAGACACTTGATTCTACTAGTGTCTTTCATGAAAAAATAGGACACGCGGTAGTAACCAAATTGGTGGCTATTTCCATCCATGTTGTCGATAAGAGGAAAACCAAAAATTGAAAACAATACTATGAGATAGAGAAAAAAATGGCCAATTAATGAAAAAGGCCTGAGAATTAATGTTAGCACACAACAGGGGTAGGACACTACCACATGTGTAGGGCGTCGAGCAAGGAGATGGGAGGATGGAATAAAAAAACAGAGCAAAAGATAAATTACCGACACCATAACCTATAAATCCATGGGGGATGTTAGATGGAAAAGGTTGCAGCAACTCATTTGGTTAGGAGGAATGTGCTAGTTACATAAAATTTTCCAAGTCATAGTAATACCCATATATTCATTTTTTGTATTTTTCATATTACATGTAAGAGATACGTTTTATATTTTTTTTGTACATTGCATGAACTATGTGGAAAGAATACTTGGTTAGGTAGCAATAAGTTTAGTAGGTTCCTTGAACTTATTATGTTGTAAAAAGAAAAGAATGAGTGAATAGGAACATCAAATCAAGTTGTATATGCACAGACACTAAGGAATCCAAAATGGATTAAAGTAATATTGTTTAGTGTCTATGAATAGCCTAGGAAAAAATTTGTGCATTTTTCAAATGTTGTTGGTTCTTGAAGAAAACAAGGTACATAATTATGTACTAGTTCTTGTCTATTTGAAAGGGAATGCTTCCATATCATAATTTATTTTGGAAGCATGCAAGGTAGTAAGCGTAATCTTTATGAATTTTATACATATGAATATGATACATGCAATTTATTATTGAACATGATGTAATAGTATAACATTTCGAATATGATGTATATAATGAATGGTGAAAGAGAGTTTTGTTAATTCTTATGTATTTCATACAAATGTATTTATGAGAGGGAAAATGTTAATTTCTGTCCTATTTCATGAAGGGTAGATTACGTTAATAATTTACAAAAATATCGCTTGAAGACATATGATTTAGTAAAAGGGTATTATGCTGGGTATGAAACCCTAGTCAAGAGTAGTTCTGTGATCTAAAAAGTTACAAGGAACATTGTAGTCATATATGGGTATAATATTTATATGCATAATTTACTTAGATAAAGAATCAATTTTGGACATCACAAAGTCATAAAGGGTCACTCATCTAAACACCCATGGAAGACTTCTAGAGTGGCAAAAGGACATACAAAAAAGGAAATAATAAGGAGTTATGGTCTAAGAAATGATAACAGAATAGTGGTTACAAATAATAAAAAAACACATAAACATGAGTAGGTGTCTCTGTAATGAAATATAGTATATTATAAGAATTAATGTTTAAAAAGAGTAGTTTTTTTTCTCAAATACCAAGCCATTGTAACCAATTAAAATTCAAATTCTTGTCTAAATAACACTGATGGGAAAAGTTGTACAATGTATAGTCTAGAGATACAAAGGGAATATGTTCCTAGCAGCGCTAGTGAAAGAAGACATAGAGATTAGTTGTCTACATAAAAAGAGCCAAAAACCATCAGGAAAGAACTTATTGTTTGAAAGAAAAATGAAATTAAATTGTTTTGGCATTGTGGTATCACAAAACCATGTCAAAATGGAGAAGAATTTAGAAATGGCCATACCTATAGTTGTATCTGTTACCGAGAAAAGTGTATATTTAGAACTGCTCTATCCCACTAAGGTGTGACAACTGCCTTAGAAACAAACAGAGAAAAACTACTTTTGCATTTCCTTTATGAACTATAGACAGAGAGGAATAGAAAGAACCAACCTGTGTCTTGCGCTAATCCTTTGATCCAATCCCTCTCTTCTTTGACAGCTTCCAGCTACTTGCTCTCTTACCTGCCGAGCTTCACCAAGTACCTGTAAGATCACAGAGGAAGAAAACTTTACAAAGACATGGATCTATATTCATAAACAACTTAGGATCAGATTTAAGTTAACCATACAAATGTAACAAGCATCAATGATACAAAAGCATGGAGCAAAAACTCAAATAGTCTTTATTGATAAACAAGAAAATCCAGGAGGAGTTACAACCGATGGTTCCTGACCTAGCATCAACCTCCTAGCAAAGAAGCCCCTCTTCACCTCCAACAAAGCATAGATCACCCAATCCTCTGATGTTTGTCTCAAAACCAACAGCAATTCCTTACAATGTGCAAAATTCCAGCCCCTGGATCTCTGGGATGAGGGATCCATATATAGATGTGTGTAAGGAGGATGAGTTAGCTTGTGATTTGATTAGTGTCTTCTCTCTGTCAGTTCTTGCTTCCACTTGGAGACTGAAAGCCTCTTACTCATCCTTGGTCGAATTCAGTGAGGCAAGTTTCATAGGAGAAGATTCTGGAAGCTTCCATTGTCTCTCCACCTCGCGGAATGACACTGCCATTTGTCATTTCTCGCCCAACACACCCTCATAGTGCATTTAGGTGCGCTGCAATGCACCTAGCTAGTGTGTTTAGGTGCTATGCAATGCACCTAGCCAGTGGAGCAGCTGGAATGATCCTGTTTTGACTTATTCTGAGCAGTTTCTGGTGGAGAACTTCTGGGAGAAGCTGTAATTTGTTGACCTTGTTCTTTTAGGGGTTAGAACAACACTTTTAGGGACTTAGGAGCCCTTGGTTTATGGACATTTCATGCTTGGAGTTGTAAGGCACAAAAATGTCTATAACAGTTGCCCCCTAAAGTATGAGGCCGTTAATCGGGTGAAATGCTTTATTATGAGGATCCGAAGTTCTTTCAATGCTGGGAGGAGACCTGTAATAAGATACAATACAATACATTATCTTCATACTGTTTTCATGATCTAGCTGAGACGAGCATTCCCATGCTCAGCTTTATAAATTCATTTTCATGTACATAGGACAGACAATCGTCTGATTGTAGACTGATGATTCTGATAGAGCCATCATCCTTTTGGTAGGATGATTATCTATGCTGCAATGCTGTACATTTTAATATCTTTATTTCCCTGAATATATATCGCAATCCCAGATGGATGAAACTAGATCCGGGGTCTTCAATCTCGTCCGATCTTCACTCGAAGTACAAGTCGATCCATGTGAGAAATGTTTTGAAGTCGAACATGGAAAGACATCGCTTGATTACCAGTCAATGATGTAAACTGTTAACAAGCGCGAGAGGAATCACCGATAATGATAATGACCCTCAAGGTACTACAGTACAATTCACGTGGTGTGAATAAAGGACTTGGCGTCAAACACCATGCAAAATATTTCGGTCGAAAGCCATTGATGTAAACCTATCGTCGGAAGTGAGAAACTTTCCATTGAGGCATGCAAGCTTCAAAGTACTTAATGGGGTGTTCCTAGACCAACTTCTTGGATAATGAGCTGATGTCGACAAGAAGTGATCCGTCAAAGGAGGGCCTTAATGAATCCCACATCAATGACACGGAAAGGAGAAAATGATTTTGATGGAGGTGAAAATGATATGATGATATATGGTTCAGCGTGGCGGTCATGAAGGAATGGAGTATAATGTATGGTAGTGGGTGGGACACAGGTGGCCTTTCTGGATGACTTATCTTGAACATGTCGGCAACACTGATGTGATGCATTGGTAGCATTAACCCCAAATGTGGATGGTATGGTGTGACCATGGCGATGTGACCGGTGAATGAAACAACCCAACCCGACTCGGACACGGAGTGGAAGTGTCATGTTCAAGAGCGACTTGCTACCAATAAAGATTCTTTGAGTTTTCTTCCCAATTTTTCCCCAGTCATTTCTGACCAGTACCTCTTTATTTTGGTCAAGATTGAGGAGGATAACATATGCTTGTTCTATAATTTGTCCTTCGGGCAAACCCATCGCTATGTTTTAAGAGCCTAGCGATAGTGAAACTCGTTCCCGTCTAAATACAAGTTTGTCGCTATTAATCTTTTTAACGAGTTTAATGACAAAGATAACTCGGTCCTTTTCATTTTTAGAGAGTCTGAAAAGGTACGTAAATGTAACTCCAAAATTCCTTTTTCGTCATCTAATCCCTTAAGTCCGAAAAAGTATAAAACAATACAGAAGGGATGAATTTTTGATAGTTTTAACGAGCCGAACAAAACAAGCGCTCAATCTTTTTGTGCAATAATCCCTCAGGTCCAAAAAGATTAAAATCTAGAGGAGGGATAGAACTTCCTGTCCCTTTAACGAGCTGGAGAGGCCAATGGCTCGGCAATCTTTTCATATTTTATGAGTCGGTTGAAAAGAGCTTAAAGGAGACTCGTCTTTTGAGGAACGAGTGATAAAATGGGTAGCAGCTGATTCCAGGTAAGGTTTGGAATTTTCCAATCACGGCAGTGTCACAAGGATGGCTAGTGAAATCACTCTTCGCAGCTGTTCCTCAAAATGGGTAAACAATCAAGTGGAGGTGAATGATCGGCCTATGAAAAAGTGGAGGTGACGGTGCAAACACGACCAAGGCTTTAATGGCTGAAATACTACATTCACGGTGGTTATTTACCGGGGAATAGTTCACTTTTTAGCGAGCTTAAACGCCGGTGGAAACATTTGCTCAGTGTGGGTTTACTTTTTAACGAGCTTGAACCTTGCGGTAACACTGCTCGATGCAGGTTTATTTTTTAACGAGCTTGAACCTTGCGGTAACACTGATTGATTAATCCAGTCGTATGATAAGAATGTCTCATATAAAAAAGGCAACTTTTAGAGTTTTTCCCCACATCCTTTCTTTATGCAAGTTAGGAAACGACCAATCCTACGGGTTTAAAGGGTTAGAGGTCCTAAAAATTTAAAAAAAATAAATAGTCGCTCTTTGCTTGCATGCCAAAAGGCTTGCACGCCCCCAGGTATAAAACAAAGTTTCAAGGTCACCCTCTATTCGAGCTGACAAAACATTTGTTTTATCAGGAAGGGTATACCTCTTACAGGTTACCCAAAGATTGTTCTATTCACGGCATAAATAAAACACTTCTTCGACGATGTCTACCGAGATAAACAAAGGTGAGTGGCGGTGCTCGTCTACTCACATAACTTTGACAAGAGAATCCTGTACTAGAATAACCCCCTCTTCCAATCACGGATGGGGGTACAGACTAGGCATATTCTTCTACGGAAACCTACTCTATACCCGAAGTTTCCCTGCCGAAGCAGACCAGGATGCATGCCCCCTAGGTTTCAGTCGTGTCCCCCCGAATTACTCGCGCTCATCGAGTGGATGGACTGGATATTGAGACATTTCTTGCGTGAAAAAGACCATTCAAGGATGGTATATGACTATTTTCTATGCGTGATCCGGGAAATGAAAGCTGGTCCACGAGCTTGACCACTCTTCCTTCATGCGGAAAACACATCACTCTAAAGAGTGATGAGACAATGGCTCTCATGCAATAAATATAGTCTCATCCAAGGAGTAGATTATAATCTAGGGGTCCTTGAACTACCATTACGTTCATGTGAACGGTTTTCCTTCTCAATGTTATGGGCACATCATGAAGGATCCCTAAAGGTCGACTGGTTCCTTTATCAAAGCTTGTCAGATTTCTCATCTCAGGCAATAGCGATGGTGAACCAAGCGCTTTCCAAGCAATTGAGGAAAGGATACTCACAAAAGCCCCCTCATCTATGATGGTACTAGCCATAACCATTCTATATATTTGTACGATAATTCGGAATGGTATGCTAGCTGGTAAACGGGGTTTGCCTAGTTGATTCCAGTCAAAGGAGACAACTAGGTTGCTTGGTGGTGGGACCAAATAGACGGACGGGTACGACTCTGACGAACTTCCTTCCTGTGGTAAAGGAACGGGTAAATTGCCCCCATGTTCATTGGAGTCTGTGCTTATGAAAAGAATTTGGACGATGTCATCCTTGTTCTTTTCAGTGATTGTATCATCTGAAGATGGAACCTCTGAAGGCAAGACCGGGTCAACTGCCGCCTCAACCTTTTGACTTTCGTCTGGTATGGATTCAGATGGTTCATCTTCAATGACAGATGCTTTGGCCGACCACTTGAGCAGGCCAACTGGATTTTCAACTAGTGACGGACTCGGCAAGAGTTTTTTATATCCAGGAGGAAGTCGTAACGGTGAAAACAGATGATCATCCAAAACTCTTTTAGTTTCGTCTAAGAAGGGACAATGGTGGACGGCATGATCGCCTTCGCATAGTTTACAAGGAAATCTGCATTTCCCTTTTTGTCCTGGGGCTTCACTTTCAGTAGTGGACGGTGTGCTTTCAACATGATCATCAGAGGTTGACGACACCGGGTTGTGCAATCTAGGAGACCAGTCCCTTAATATCCGAGGGATGCAAGGACAATCTCTGTGAAAGTGGTCTCCTTTTCAAATGACACATGGCGATTTAGGCCTGGTCGGTGCAGTGTGTGGATTTTCGTTAGACGATACTCGTTTTCCCCCATTCGCCTTTGGCTCCTTCTTCTTCTTCTCTTCCTTCTTCTTTTCCTTCTTCTCCTTAGGAACTTGACTTTTGGCTTTACCAGCCCCATCAAGCGAAGAGGAAGGAGGAGAGGAAAAATTAGAGGAAGTAGAAGGTTGGTGGGAAACTCTGGACTCGTCTAATTGTTGATTCGATTGTTCAGGAATAATGGTGTTCTGAACGACAGAGGTTGAGAAGAGCCATACAGGCAAACCAATTGTCAGTCCTGGAAGCGACAATGTGGCCATATGGGACGCACCAAAATCTCCCCAAGAGGAGAAGGGACTAGGATTTCCTCCAAGGGGAATTCCTTGGTTGGTAGACTCTATTTTCTCAACCCAAGATCAACGTAGGAAAGGGTAATGAATATTTCGTTTAAAATAAATTTTATACGCTTTGACACAACTTGTTTTTTCTGTTTTTAAGAGTCGAGAAAAAAAAAAGATGACTCTAGTCTCCTTCGATTTTTAATGAGCCTGAAGTGACAAGTGCTCAGATGGACCTTTTCCGTTAAGGAGTCTGAAAAGGAACGAAAGGGACTGCTCTGGAGATCTAGGTAGAGGGAGTACCAAACCAATTGCAAAAATGCAGAATAATTTTTATGGTACGACAGTCAATCTTCCCGAATGTTGTGTTCAGTGCATTGCGATCGATAGGGCGGCAAACACGGCTTCCTATGGATAAAGGATTTAAGCCTATAGGGGTCTCCCAAAATATACTCGACGGTACATGGGAGCACAAGTCCGTACTGGCACTTTTCGTCTCAAATTGGAGGAATCACCCAACCATCAATGAGGACAACAGTTACCAGGCTTTACGACGCCAGAATACGTCTCTAGCCTAGACCTCTAAATGTTGTGTGTTAAGTTCCAAAGCATTGTTAGATTCATTGAATTTATTTTAAGTTGATCTTGCTTATGAAGTTTGCCTTTCGGGTTCACCACGAGATGTAGATGTAATTCCTAAAATGCAATCTAAAAGATGATAAAAAAACTTTTATCTCTTTTGTGCAATGAAAATCCTAGCTACTAGAGGAAAAGAAAGACACAATGTTTTCACAAAGAGCAAAGAGCACACTGTAAATGCACTTTCCTAAATCAAGCCAAACAGACTGTCAATATGCAAATGCACATACATGTATTTGTTTTCGACTTTCTTAGTATTGATGCTAAAAAGAAAGTTGATGTACAAATCTGAATTTGCTTTCAAGCGACAAACACAAACAAGCTTCTTTTCGAAATCAAAAGATAGAGACGATTACGACACTTTACGATTTTGAAATGAATACTTGTTTTGACACTAGAAAATCACAAATTCAGACCAAAGGCAATAGTAAAAGTATAATCGACCATCAATAGCAATCAAACTTTCTCGTATAATCGAAATCGACACTTGCGACAGATCTAAATCAAAGGACGATAGTACGATTATTCTACTTTTGCAATGGAAAACTGTAAATGACTCAACAAACACACAAAAACATCTACAGTTCTTTTGTATAAAGGAGGCGGAATAACAGTAAGGAAAAGGGGTTTTAGACAGACATATACTGATCACAGGCTGCAAAATTCAGAGACAAAACTGGAAAGAATGAAGCACAAGAACCTCAGCTGCATAGGGCTAGTCTGATCAGCGCACCTGTAACACAGAGAAACTGGATTGCAGCGCAGGTTGCCCTTTCGGGAAGTGCGCTGAAATGCAGGAACTCTTAACAGTACCTGCGCTGGGCCAGAAACGAGAATCTATCCGGGTTCTGGGTCACGGTTTGCAGTTCAGTCTTTGGTTTTTGGCCGAGTAAAAGCAATCAGTAATGCACAATCAGGGGTAGATCTAAGGAGGGTCTAAGAGCTATCACAAGGGCAATCAGATAGTCTGTGAATCAGCTGTTCAAATCATAAACAGATCCAGTGAATGGATTGAAGCAGCAGATGTCTACTTTGCATTTGTTATGGCAAATGCAGTTCGAATGCTACTTATAAGTTTATGAAACAAACAACAAAGAGATACACAAACAAACTAATTAGACATTCTCCCCAGCGGAGTCGCCATTTTGTTACCGGGAAAAGTGTCTATTTAAAACTGCTCTATCCCACTAAGGTGTGACAGCTGCCTTAGAAACAAACAGAGAAAAACTACTTTTGTATTTCGTTTATGAACTATAGACAGAGAGGAATA
The DNA here is from genome assembly GCA_031772625.1 of Pinus tabuliformis. Classification (NCBI taxonomy): domain Eukaryota; kingdom Viridiplantae; phylum Streptophyta; class Pinopsida; order Pinales; family Pinaceae; genus Pinus; species Pinus tabuliformis. Next base: position 1,158,801,996 of record CM062817.1, on the reverse strand, counting down.
GAAAGAGCCAACCTGTGTCTTGCGCTACTCCTTTGATCCAATCCCTCTCTTCTTTGATAGCTTCCAGCTACTTGCTCTCTTACTTTCCCAGCTTCACCAAGTACCTGTAAGATCACAGAAGAAGAAAACTATACAAAGACATGGATCTATATTCATAAACAACTTAGGATCAGATTTAAGTTAACCATACAAATGTAACAAGCATCAGTGATACAAAAGCATGGAGGAAAAACTCAAATAGTTTTTATTGATAAACAAGAAAATCCAAGAGGAGTTACAACCGATGGTTCCTGACCCAGCATCAACCTCCCAGCAAAGAAACCCCTCTTCACCTCCAACAAAGCATAGATCACCCAATCCTATGATGTTTGTCTCAAAACCAACAACAATTCCTTACAATGTGCAAAATTCCAGCCCCTGGATCTCTGGGATGAGGGATCCATATATAGATGTGTGTGAGGAGGATGAGTTAGCTTGTGATTTGATTAGTGTCTTCTCTCTATCAGTTCTTGCTTCCACTTGGAGACTAAAAGCCTCTTACTCATCCTTGGTCGAATTCAGTGAGGCAAGTGTCATAGGAGAAGATTCTGGAAGCTTCCATTGTCTCTCCACCTCGTGAAATGACATTGCCATTTGTCATTTCTCGCCCAACGCACCCTCATAGTGCATTTAGGTGCGCTGCAACGCACCTAGCGAGTGTGTTTAGGTGCTATGCAACGCACCTAGCCAGTGGAGCAGCTGGAATGATCCTGTTTTGACTTATTCTGAGTAGTTTCTGGTGGAGAACTTTTGGGAGAAGCTGTAATTTGTTGACCTTGTTCCTTTAGGGGTTAGAACAACACTTTTAGGGACTTAGGAGCCCTTGGTTTATGGACATTTCATGCTTGGAGTTGTAAGGCACAAAAATGTCCATAATAGTATCCAAGAAAAATACTTTGGTTTCTTTTCGAAAAAAATATTTTGAACTATTAGAGTAGGGTTAGAGCTATACCTGTAACAAGTCAATAAAACCCTTATTCGTAAATAAAATAGTTAATAGAATTAGAAAATGCAAAACATTACAAATGTAAATCTTAAAGGCTTGTCAAAGAGGTATCTAGGGAGAGAAGATGACTTGCATTAAACACCATTAACTTTGACATGATATATTTAGAGAAGATTAGTAACTCATTCTAAAATTGCTAAAAATATATAATGAAATCATAAAATCTTAGGCTAGATGACGAAAAAATAAACCATGTTTCAATTCCGTACAATCTAGGTATAATTTTTTTTAAGACAACACCATAGGGTTTCAAAATTAGAATGATAAGGCTAAATAGACAAACACATAGCTATAAAATTGTAAGGGAAGCTGAAGAGAAAATGTAGTAATTCTCCCCAAATAATGATCATAGAGCTACATATTCAAGCGAATATCTAATAGGGTTATAAGTAGACAAATAAGGAATTAAAGACATATCCTCGATATACATGGGAATTATAGAGCACGAAGATAAGTTAAAGTTATTTTTTTCCTATTTCAAGATGTCCTTGTTCACAACTGTTAGATATATTGAAATAAGGAGGTGAGTTTTGAACATCAAACTTCCATCGAGAAGAAACCTTGAAAAGAGAAATTATAATTCATAACCTTTATCTTACCAAAATTTCAGAGAGTATCATCAGAATCTAAGAGGAGTTAAGAGTCTCCCATCTAAGAAGGAGCTTCACCATTGAATGAGGATGGGGGTTTTAGAGTTAACCCCCAAGGTGGGTTGCATAGCCTTGAGTATGAACAATGAAAACCAAAATGAGATATTAGGAGGTAGTCATTCATGACCCTTAGAGCATGGGAATACAAGAAATGAACTAAACCATTTCCACTGCCAGTATGAATTGTCGAGTACATGTTGTCCATCCACCTTGTGTCTATTTCATGGAACATTGTAAGGTTATATGCATTGAGGACGTGGGAACTAGACCTAGGATTTAACGTAAGGTGGGGGAATATATTTGGGTTAGTGGTTTAATCAATTATATCAAGTCACATTATAAGCATGGTTGGTAACATGTAGAATTCATGAATAGTAGTGAACCATGAGGTCAAGTGGTTGAGTCTCCTTTGAAACCCATTGCCTTTTGTTTTATGTAAATAAAATGTTAAGTGATGCATCAAATTGTTCCTTAATGTTGTTTCTTTAGCCATAGCTCAATGATAATTACACCAGAAATATACACCATATAGTTGTTAAAAAATGAATTTTGGTGTTTGGCCCCAAATATTTGAAGACTAGTGTTTTAAGTATGGATTTAAATGAATAAGTGATTGTATCATCATGAATGAAAATAATATAAGGGATTATATTGAACTTTTGAAAGGTTGATAGTTCTATATATTGGTTGAAACCATAGCTATATTTTTACTAAATAAAATAGTGTCAAATATAAGGTATAGTACAAGTTTTAACTATAACTTTAATATGGGGGTAAACTTGTGATCTTTGCCACCAATTTTAACTAGGCTCCTATTGTTTAGAAGCTTTCTAAATGTACAAATTTATGGTAACATCAATGAGAGACCTCTCAATAAATAAACAACTCTTAAAATTTATGTCCCAGATGGTCAGTTAAATGCTCTATTTGCTTTCCTTTTCCATCCAAAAGAGATTTTCCACTTACTCTAAGAAAGTGATATTTGTAGGAGGCCATTTTTTGATTATAGGGAAAAAAGTATCCCCTCATCTTTATTATACAATCATTAACACTTTTACTTTTTGTAGTGAGAAAAGAAATTTCCTTTCAAGAGTGAATAAAAAAGTATTTTATTTTCATTTGGTTTTATCTAATTGCAGTGAATATCATTGAAAAGAAGCATCTAGATGAGGCTCTCATCATTTTTATAGAGTTATTGTTTACTCTTTAGATTTCATTAGAGAGATCAACATGTTTTGAATCTGAGATATTTTAATTTATTTTTGGTATAATGAATGGTAGTGCTTGAAGTGGGCTTACCCTATGTGGGATAGGGGGTGTCAATTATAAAGAGAGATCCAACAACATCATGATATGATAGACACATCACACACTATTAGCTTGCTCAATTTATCAGGTGTTTTTGTTGTAAAATGCCTCTTGTTATTTAGGTTTTTATTTTTAACTGGATATATTTGTTTTGTCTAGGCCATTAAATTTAGAAATTTTGGGAACGTTCCTAACAACATGTACTCCATGAGAGCCATAATCCTTTTTTCGGTAGTAATTCATATTTTTTTTCTAATGGTTATTTTTAATGAAAATGATTTAAATGTAATTTCTATCAAAAGGATAAGTGTAGTAGAATACAAAATTAATCGAACAAGTGTGATTTACTATACCTGAAGCCAAAAAATCTATTTCCTTATAATTTATAATTTTTTTATGATTTATTTTAATCTTGGAAATGTATCATAAAGTATGTGTTTCAATTCCTATGAATATTTTCTATCCATTTAATTTATATGGCTACACTAATAATAAATTGATATGCATTAGCATTTGTGATCATGTATAGATGACCATGTTTGTAGGATGACATGATCCACTTTAGAAATGAGATTGGAATTAAAGTAGATATAAATAGTGTATTTGTTATGAAACTAGCTCAAGAAAAGATAGAAAAGATAGATCAACACCTTATAATTCAACCTCTTTGAGGGGGAAACCTCCTTACATTACATAAATGAACAATTCTTGGATGATACAAATGAAAAGACCTACTTTCTATATATACGAGTCTAAGGGGTCATAACATAATCAGAGCCGACATAACAATAATAATGTAAGGGCACAATAATAACAATAGTGGGCTTCTATGGGGCACAATAGTAACAATATGGGCACTACATGGGTACATCAACATAATAAGTGGGCTGCACTAATAACAATAAGGGGTTACACTAGTAGTACAGGGGCCTAACATGCCCCTCTCCTTCAAAAAGCATTGTCCTCAACGCTTGAGTAGTTCTTGATGCTTCTGTATAAAATTCTTGTCCTCCCATGTGGAATCTTCAGCGGGTAATTTCTTCCACTTGATGAGATACTCTGAAATTGATCATTTTCGTAACTATCTGGTTTTTGTTTCTGTGACTTCTCCAGGTTCCAATATTATTTTTCCTTCCTCTTCAATTTCTGGAAATATTGTTTGAATGGGGATCTTTTGCAACTTTTGAATAAGTGGCCATACCTCTTCATCCTTCTTCCATTCATCCCTTGCCTCGTTTATCCAATCTGGTTGGATAATAGAAATAGCACAAAACAAAGCTTCCATATACTCATCCTTGAAGAGTCTTCCCATTCGGTAAGGTCACCATTTTTTAAGTGCATGTAGTATTGCCAACAATTCATTCTCATAAATAGCTTGCTTTGAGATGTAGCTGTAAAAATACGCAATCACCTACATCAAGAAAATTTTCACCACGATGTTGATCTACCTGTTGTTTCGTTTGATTTTGCACCGAAGTGGCATTATCCTTTAAAATTTGGAGAACTTTTTGTTCATGCTCGATGTGATCTTTCACTGCTTGAACCTTTTTCTTCTTGATATGTCCCTCTACCTCTAGAGTTTGAGGAGTGGTAATTTCTTCCAATCCTTTACAAGATATGGTCGGATTCATTTCTTGATGCTAGATGTGATATTTCACTTCTTGAACATTTTTCTTCTTGATATGTCCTTCTATCTTGATAGTTTGAGGCGTGGTAATTTTGACCAATGAATTACAAGATATGGTTGAGTTCATTTCTTCTTTCTCGATGTGATCTTTCACTTCTTCCACCTTTTTCTTCTTGATATGTCCTTCTACCTTGAGAGTTTTAGGAGTGGTAATTCTTGCCAATCCTTTACAAGATATGGTCTGATTCATTTCTTCTTTCTCTGGGGTGGGGTCCTAGCATATATATTCTTATTTTGATGTTTCTTGATCCTTTTATTCCTCCTCTTCATATTCTATGTAAAATAATTTCTTCTCAGCACACTTATGACCTTTAGTGCATTTTCTATCACAATTGTAACAAAGCCCTTTTTCTCTTTTTTCTTCCAATTGTTGTGGTGTAAACCTTGTAGGTTGTCGAAGGCTAGGAGAAACAAAATTTCCATCTTTATAGTTGTGAGTGGTATGCTTCTTGGTTTCCATAATTTTGCTTTCCACTATGTCACAAAGCCCTTTTACTCTTTCCAATTATTGTGGTGTCGCTCTAAAGAAGGTGTTGCTCTTTGTATCCTCATAATGTGCTATCATTTCCTCCATGAAAATTGACCATGTAACAAGTTGTTTACGAGAACAAAGCCCTTCATACCATAAATAATTGATCCGGTTCTAAATATGAAGATGCAATACATACCTTTTGTAACAGTGGTACACCATGTAGATCAAAATATTGCTCCATATGAAGTATCCAATTTACCGGATCCTTGCCATCAAACTTCCTCATCTGGATTTTTCTTGATTTTAGGAGCTCGATCTTGAAACGACTATAACTCTGTACTTTTGGATCTTTATGTTCTAAAATTGTGACCTATAGTAGCCCTCTGCGTCCTCTTCCCAATGCCACCAGTTTGATCAAAATTGGATTCTCCAAGAAAGATTTATGCACAATATCCCAATATGACCTGATTATAGACCTTTCCATAAGAGAGAACTTGTATGAAGTGCCGAGTGTCATTGTTTGACCTTTGGCTCTGAAAAATATCTACAGGAAAACTACAATCCATCCTCTTTCTATACCTTCTGACTAAATTTCAATTCGATGGTCAGAGAGAAAGTTATGATGATTTTTCCCAAGTCACCTATTTGGAATGTAATTCAGGAGTCTGCAAAAGGACCAACTTCCTCAGATCATATCTCCGCAAATGTAGTGCGAAAAGCTCTGAAATTCGTATCCGAGGTACAGTGTGATTTCTTCTCAAATGTTTTTTTTTTTAGCTTTTGAAACGTCACAGAAAAAAAGTTATAGCGAAAATACCACGATGACCTATTTGGAGCAGCGAAACACTAGAATCCAAAGCTCTGATACCAAATGTTATGAAACTAGCTCAAGAAAGGATAGAAAAGATAGATCAACGCCTTAGAATTCAACCTCTTCAAGGGGGAAACCTCTTTTACATTACATAAATGAACAATTCTTGGATGATACAAATGAAAAGACCTCCTTTCTATATATACGAGTCTAAGGGGTCATAACATAATCAGAGACGACATAACAATAATAATGTAAGCGCACAATAATAACAATAATGGGCTTCTATGGGGCATAATAGTAACAATACGGGCACTACATGGGTACATCAATATAATAAGTGGGTTGTACTAATAACAATAAGGGATTACACTAGTAGTATAGGGGCCTAACAGTATTCAATGAGGACCTAGTGATTTTTTTTCATTTTCGTTATTTGTTTTAAGATTAGAGTAACTAGAATAACATGCATCTCAACTTTCATATCTACCTAGACAAAGATTAAAGGGAAGGGTAGCGCCGTCCTATAGAAAGTAAGGGATGCATGTACATGGAAATCATTATCTTGTCAAGCTACAAGCAATCAAATTTCACATGACACAAAGGGAAACGTTGACAAAGTAAAAGTCTATATTGAGGGACAAACATGCTCCTATTTTTTGAACTTCTTCATTTTGTTAGTGAAGATAAAAAAATTGTAAACATTTGAACGTGTTGAGTTTGATATTACGATGATAATACTATGTGAACTTTTAAGTTTACTTTTAAGTCCAAGAATTCTCCTATTTTAATTATTGCAATCAATTAGTCAATACGCTGCATTTTTTCTAAACAATTGAACATATTATGTTTGTTATCATGATAACAAAAACATCATTGTATAGACTTGAATATCTATGAACTTATTTAATTCATCTCAACTTGTTAGGATTAAAAAATCAAGAGAGGCGGCATTGTTTAAAGCCATGATTTCTTAGGATCCCAATGGTCATGAGTAAAAATTTATCTGGAGTATTTTCACATTTAAATAGGCTATGTCACAAATGAATTACATTATCAAAACAATGGATTCTTATAAACATCGATCCTAAAAATCGTTGATAGCTTGACCGAGTAAAGTTTACATGAACTACCCTAACAATCTGCCCCTTTAAATTTGACTTGGGAAGATTAGTATCTAGGACCCCTTTTCACATACAAGGTTGATAAACCATATCATATTCTCACATTTACCCCTCAAACTAGGATACTAGTACACCTACCACCTTGGTACGTATCCATAGGGTATTATAACATCCATATAACTGTATAATAATGTTTAGCATTTATATAACATGAAAACATTAACATTTTAATATGTTGATGCGTGATTATTCTCTTGACATGTTATGGTTAGCATCAATAATTAGCTATCAAACTAACTTGTATACCTAATGAAAATGGAAAGAGGTATGAAAGCCCATAGAAGGCCAAAGACATGAGAGTGTTCCAAATTTTTCGCTACGGGAGTGTTCCAACATCATTTTTTTTTATTCTATGCAAAAGCATGAGAGTCAATAGGAGGCAGATATCTGAGGGTTTGAACTTCGTCGTGCTCAATCTATAATGAGCGCTATGTACTTACAATTCATGAATATTAGTAAAGATCAAAATATCATAAGTGCTCTACATTTATAAATACGATAGATGACGGTTAGTAAAGAGTTAAATATGCTTTCAGTTGTTTCGATAAGCCCTCCACCTCTCTACACTTTGTATTTAATTTCCATTGAATCATGACTTGTTATTTATGATCCCTATTATTCTTAGCATTTGTATTATAGATATCCCTTAATTTTGACTTAAGGGTTTTGGTATATTGTGAAATAATCTTGTGTTCAAATCTTGTACATTAATGGAAACTTCTCAAATTATATCCAAACGTCTATACAGATCTCTTTACTCTTCGAGGATGGCAACAATGGAAAAAATCCAATAGAAGTAGGAACTATTTCTTCATTACTTGAAACTCATTACTTGAAGAATTTATGGCACGGTGCAGAAATAAGAGATAGGAAACAAAAAATTCAATTAAAAATATGAATGATTGAATATGGAGGTGGAAGAAAAATGGTATATTGTGCATAAAAATATAAGTAACCATGTCATTTTCTTGAAAAAGGTTGCATATGAATATATTGCATAAAAATCTAGGTGGCCATGCAATTTTCTTCAAAATATTTCATATGAATCTTATGCAGCAAAGGAGGTAACCATCTTATTTTCTTGAAAATGATTGCATTGTTCTTGTGTGCTAATTTTTTTGAAAAGAGTGCATCGTTCTTGTGTGCTAATTTTGTTGAAAAGAGTGCACCGTTCTTGTGTGTTAATGCCTCATTCATCGTTTTGGTGCATAGAAAGATAAGTCAACTTTGTTTATTTCTTAAAAAATGTTGAATGGTTCTTGTTCATAAAAATATAAGTTAACATTTCAATTTTTTTGAAAAAGGATGCATGGTTCTTCTTCATAAAACTATAATTTAAATTTGCCATTTTTCTTAAAAAAGGTTGATTGTTCTTGTGCATAAAAAGATAAGTTAACCATGTTATTTTTTTGAAAAAGGTTGCATGGTTCTTGTGCATAGGAAGATAAGTTAACCATGTTGTTTCCTTAAAAGGGGTTATGTAGTTATTTTGTGTAAATAGATTGGTTAACCATGTTATTTTCTTGAAAAAGTTTGCATGGTTTTGGTGCGTAGAAAGATAATTTAACTATGTTAATTTTTATTTTTTTTAAGATTGCGTGGTTAGTTTCTTTAATAATATTTCTTACTTAATCGTTAGAAGTTGTAGTCCATTAATAAACTTGAAGAAAATCGATGTGGGTACCTATAGATTACAATTAGCAACACCATAGTAAAGAAGACCAAGACCATTTCTATAATTGTCCATAAATTGTCAATGCTTGTGGATGGTTAACAATTCAGTATTTAGCACAAGACCTATTTAGTTTCACGATAATCCATTAAGAAAAATTTCATTAAGTAATTAACTGAGTTGAAATGCATTATGGACAATGAATGATTATAGTGGGTGTAAAACCACCTTGGAGTAAACGGTATAAATTAATGAATCTTCGAATTTTATAGTACAATTATCTTAAACCTTAGCATGGAGAATGATTATATGGCATGCACACTTTTGAAGGTTGATAATATAAATGCGGGTTGCATATTAAATACATTGCATTCAGACAATGCATTCGAAATGTGGATAGAAAGGCATGCTTTTATAATTGTGTGCATGTGAACTATGAATTAAATACACGTTTTTATAATATTTATGGTGTTATTTAATGCATGAGAAATTTAGGACGAATATGCATGATTTTATAATATTTATGCATGAGGGATGTTACATACTCCCATTGTTTTGCATTGGGATGAAATGCATTATAAGTATGGTTTTGCACCTAATATTTAAGCTATTGTAAGTGTAAATAGTTATGGTTATGCATTTAAAAGTAAAATATTAGTCATGAAGATGAATTTTACTTTTATGCATGTGAAAGAATATTTTTTCTTGAAAAGAGGTATAATGCGTAGAAGATTATGAAAGGATAACCGATATAAATTAAATCTTGGATACAGAGGGATTTTGATTCTCTCACATTATATTTGATGAGAAAAGGCATAATCTAATGGGGTTTGATAATATAGATATTAGAGTTTATGAACAATAGTGATTATAGGAAAGAATCATGACATACATGAAGAATGGATTGATAGTCATAACTAATGCATTTTTCAACAAACGAAAGATGGATTATAGCATATACTAATTGTAGGTGATGACCCAATTATGCATAATTATTATTACATGTAGAGTGAAGGATCGTCAAACATAGTGTACGAGTGTAACTTATTATAGGAAACCCTCAAGCTATGAATACATTGTGCTTGAAGAAGTGTGTTGTAAAGTGTTTGAAAACATGATGTCATGTTTCATGTATTGGTGTGTAGTTCATTATGCTTGAATTAAATATTATGTTTTATTTTGAAAAAATCCAACAATGGACAAGGTATGGTCTCCTTAATTCCAATGAGTGATGGTTGAACTCCCTCACGAAACATTTAATAAAATAAACAATTGTTGGTTTTTCCGTCTAGGGTTCCAAGGTATATTGGTGTCTATTTACATGTTTATTTATTATGTTATCTTGATGATATTGCTACTTTGCATGGTGTTGGAAATCACTTCATCCAAAGTGTTATTGACAATTTTAGTTAAATGAGTAATGTCAATGATGCAAATTTACAATAAAAAAATTATCTTAACAAGTTGCAATAGTTGTTATTAGTTCATCACATATGCTATTTATTTTCAAAGGTTACTTATCTTAATGATCGTGATTGTATCATTTAATTATCAGTTCAAAAGTATGAGATAAGTAATTTGGGAATATTTCATCCATGTAAAATTGGTAAAGATTTATATTTTTGTGTATTTTGCACAAGGCATACTGGGGGTTGTTACAAGTGGTATAAGAGAAAAGGTTGCAGCACTAGCGCCTGTTGGGTTCTATAAGAATGAGAATGAGTAGAGGTACTATGATACTGGATATAAGATCAGTGGTGAAACTAATGAAATTACATGGAAATGTATGCAGTAGATTGCATTTAATATGAGATGCATGATGGTGTTAATAATTGCATTGAAGATTGATAGTGATAGTGGGGATTGACTACCATTATTTGTATGCATACTTTTATCATAGTGTTGAATGGTGCGTTAAAACAAAAATTCTTAGAGTTGCAATGCATTTCTTATATGAAAATAATAAATGTATGCATTACTTTGTCAATAATGAAAACTATGTGATAATGAAAGAATGTAGAAAGGTACAAATGTCCTTGAAGTTGTTAATATCATGTTTAAAAAGACATTAGAAGCCCCCTTTGAATGTTGAGAATAAATAATGAGTCAAGTGGTAGCCCTTGGCTGTAATAACTAATGGCCAATTGTGTCTTGTTCTAGAATTACATTGAATTCTGATTGAGTTGATGAAAATTGGTAGCATTTACTATTTAGTATATTGCGCCACCTCATATGAATTAGCATAACATGACATCACTGTTCGTAATTTCTCATAAATTTTGTGTCATATGTTAAGAAAATATTTGATCAAGGTGCATATTGGTGGCCACCTTCCTATTCCACTTGGATCCCCACCATTGTACAATTATTTTTCCAGCTTCCATAATTGTAGCACAAATTACTACTTGTCGCAGTTTTTTGGGTTTTAAACTTCTAGAGCCGTTTTGAGGCCCTAAGTGACATTTTTTTGGAAAATGGGAAATGGTGAGTGTTTGATTCGCATTTGTAGTTGAATTTTGTACTCCATAGATATATATTTCTAATGATGTATCATTCGTGTCAAATGCAGATCGTATGTCAAAGTTACAACCCTAGGAAGTTGATGTGCCAATTTACCCCAATGGGGCCCACAGTTTTGGGTCCATTAGGGGATTTTTGAGTTCCAAAATGGGCTTCCTAAGGAAATTAAAAAATAATACTGGAAAGCATAAAATAAGATTAGATTACATCATCAAATTTTAGATGAAGAAAAGAAAAAAAAAAGTCAACTCGTATTGTCAACTTATCTCCCTATGTGTTTACTCAAATTTCAAGCAGGAACACTCATTGGATGCAAAATTTCATTCCTCATCCAAGGAGTTCCCATCAGTAGTACAAAATATCTAATTAGTTACTTAGAAAATGACTAAGGTTTTCATATAAAGGATTGTTTTTCGGTTGGTGACCAATAGTAGCTAATTTACATTATCTTATAACATGGCCAAATTTTAGTAGTTTTTAGCTTAGTCATTAATTGGTTATCTCTATTATGTTGTCTAGTAGTATATTTGGTCATTAATTTAGTCATTGGTTTGGTCATTAATTTAGCCATTGATTTCGTAATTAATGTAGTCATTGATTTAGTCATTAATGTAGCCATTGATTTAGTCATTGATTTGGTCATTAATGTAGTCATTGATTGTCACAATTATTGACCAAATATACATCAAAATATATTACAAAATAATCACCCAAGAATACCAATTAATGACCAAACAAATATGACCAAAATGTTGGTCATGTTATAAGACACTGTAAATTTTCTAATAATAGTCATATATTTGTGAATTTTAGTCATCATTTGAAACCAATTAATTACGAAAGAAATATGACTAAATTTTGGTCGTGTTATAAGATACTGTAAATTAGCTACTAATAGTCAGATATATGCAAAAATTCATCATCACTTGTAATAAAAAAATTATAATTTGTAGTATTCATTTATCTTTTTCTAGTAGTTTCATATTAATTATATAAATGACTAATTTAGTACATTATATTCATTTCATTTACTTTCATTAATGATCATTATAAACAACTAATTTAGTCATATATTAATTTTATTTGTGTTCATCATTAAGAAACATTAACTACTAATTTAGTACCTTTATATTGATTTTATGTGTTCCTTATTAATAAACATAAATTAATTAGTATGCTTTTGCAACTAAATTTAAAAAAAAAATAAAAAATTCATACAATGTACATGTTCATCTAATATGAAAACACAAAGTTACATATGTTAATTACAAGGCTAAGTAATATCAAATGCAACTATAAATGATTCCAACCACAAATTATATTATATAAAATGTCAAGTATTACAATATGATTTTCCAAATTAATATTTGTTGGAGTACAATTTACACATGAAATATTGTTTCATCACTTCAAAATATAATCATTATGTTGCCAAGGGATTGAAAGTGAATTCACTAACTCTGAAGACATGACCATCAGTTTCTATATGTGTGTATTATGAGGGATATTGGCTATATGGGTACCACTAGACCAATTCTCTTCTCTCCCTTCAATTTCCATTTTGTTGCTCTAGTGTTATTGTTCTCATCTTGCTTCAATCCCTCCTTCTTACCATCAATACTGATTTCCTTTTCTGAACAAAATAAAAAATATACAATGTAGATTATAAGACACGATTCGATTAACGTTCAAATATAAACTAAAGTAGACTATAAAAGATTTGTGTGATCTATACCTCAACATCAACAATATTGTTAATATTATTTTCCCCCATAAAATATAGAAACTTGAACAAGTTTTCTTCAGCTGGGAAATAGTGGTCACTTTATGCCTAGATGACATGTATAAACAAAGAAAATAAACACGAAAGAACTAGCAATTTCTACTAAGAATATCTAATGCTCCACTTTTGTAGTTGCATTGTTTCCTCTAGTTATCTCTAATAAGAAGTAGCAATTCAACAATAAAACTGGTCAATATAAATCTAATGGGTGGAGCAAAGTATTGTTGACACAAGATTACAAAAAGAAACAAAAAAAAATAAGACAAGACTTTTTAAATTGCGATACTAACTGGGAATATAGCTTCAATATAGTAATATTCACTTGTGAACGTACTATTCCAAGGGAAAAGGAATCCAATTCCCATAAACCAACAAATTATGTATGCCCCTTGCTTTCCCTGTAATTAATTGAGAAAGATTAGCATATAGAATTTCCATTTAAATTCTCTGAAATGATTCGATAAATATTCAAAACAAACATAATGTTACTCATTCATTTTTCTCTAATGCATACAAAACTGAATATGCTAACTTGTTTTGAGCTAGAGGGTTTTGTGATTCATCGTGTCCAAAATCATTACTTATTGTCATGAGTGATTTTTTTTTAATGATAGGGAAATAGACTTGTATTTGATCAGAAAACATATTTTTCATAATGTATTCCATTTTTCAAATTCAAAGCCAAATTTCCTTTCCATTTCTTGCATTCAAACAAACTAGAATCCTTTTCATTTAATAAATCACTTTTGTAATATACTACTAAATGGATAGCTCCATAATGAAGTTAATTAGTGGTCTAATAATAATAAATGACAAATACATGCAAGAAATAACACCACTATATGTCCTAGGCATGCTAAGTCTTTATCCTTTTGGTTGGAAATATTACTTCATGAAAACAACATATTTGAAAAAGAGAAATTTTATAAAGCTAACTAATGCTAGTTTATCCAACAACATTGACATTTCTATTGGCATGCCCTCAAAATATGTGGAAGTATCAAACAAGTGTAGTGCACTTCCCTAAAAGGTTAAATTTTGGCAATGGGACATGTTGTCCCTTAGTCTAATTAGGTTTTAACTTGCCTTTTATAACTTAGAGAGAATGGGAATTCAATCTAGAGCAACGACATAAAGGTTTTATTCATTCACACTTATGTATATCCTAAAAAAGGATTCAAGTGCTATACAAATCCAACCATGTCTCACATTCCACCAGGAAACAAAAAGTCTAGATTTTAACTGTAAACCTTAAGCCTTTCTCAAAATTGTAAACAAGTAACATCATAAATATTATTTCTTAGTTATCAAACCTTCTCCTCTATGGAGCTTCATAAAATATGTGCATACACATATCACATTATATCATGTTGTGGAGTACATTTACAAGAAACTAATCACCCAAAATTTTATATTCTGACAAGACTGAGGCATGTATTAAATGCACATTATCTGCATCTCTACACAATGGTGTCATTAGTAATTTGAACATTCTTGTCTTGATAGTATGATATAACTATTCCTTTGTGCAATATGTTTTTTCACTACCATTATTAAAATTTTGATGTTTATGAACAATATATAGATACAATGGTTGCTTCGAATAATAAAGGACACAATTATTTTTCCATTAAGAGTGTTTGGTATTTTCATATGGTTTAAATTCAATATTTCTGCAGGTGGTACTTAGGGTCAACCTAAACGGTCCTTTCACATGCATGAAAAAAGGTAAAATGTGATAATAGGAAGGACTTGTGTGAACTTTTGGAATCGTACATGTTGAATCTGCAAGTCTTGTTGTTGTGCTCAATTTCTTATTGGAGTAAGGTCCTATCAACTAACAAAGTTTGTACAAATGTTTGAAATGATACTAAATAAGTTGGACCTGGGGGAATGAAGAAAAAAAGCACAAGATAATACTTGAATGAGATCTATAGATGGCTAGAACATAATCAACTTAAACACCCATCAATTTTTACTCTTACAAAGATAATATCTCACGTATTATTGGTTAGCATTTTCAACATTGAAACTTGTACTACGCCTTTTTTCAACTTGGAAATAGAATTAGTTCAATGAAATTAATGCATGATCTTACTTTTAGGTAAACCAGTGTCATCCACAATGTCTATGCAGAACATGAGTACATGCTCAAATTGACCTGACTTCGCTGATATTGCTAATCATCTTAACTAACTAGTGGTTAGATAAAATATCTTGGTCATTGTATCAACACTCACCCCAAGTAAATATCATGTGATTTTGTATTGTGTAATATAGGCTCAAAAATCTCCCCTTAAGGCTATTATGGTCTCTTTTTTAGTTTTTTCTTCTCAAATATGTACGAGAATAATCCACTTAAAATTGTGGATGAACAATAATATCAACAATATAAATTCCTACTAAACATTGTAGATCTGGAACAATTGATAGAAACAAAACCTACCAAAGACCCAATCTACACCATAGTCATAACTAAACAACAAAAAGAAACAGTAATAACTTCAATTATCCAATGGAAACCAAATATACAAAGAATGGATATTATTATAACACTTGTGAAGGGAACAAATAAATGTTACCATTCCCCCTCTATGGGATGGGTTCTTGGCTATCCTCAAACATCTTCAGCTTGTGTAGAGTCTCTCTCCTCAATAATGTGTAAACCCAACAAATAAAATGTTTGAACTCAATGGGAAGTCAAATGGAAGAAAAATGGTGTGCGACAATGAAAATTATTAGAGTTACAATAGTGAGTGCAACAATGAAAATAATCAAAAGTGAATAATGAATGGGAAACCCTTCTATTTATAGCAAACTATTTAGTTATCATCGAATGATGAGCAATAATAAAATATTATTAACCCAATTCTTGGAATAACCACTTGGAATATTTTATTATATTTGGTTAGGAGGGAAAAAGTGTTTAGACTTTTACATAGAAATAATAAATAAATAAATAAATGATTTATTTATCATCTCAAGGAATTGGTTAAGGAATAATAAACAAATAATGATTTATTTAACTATTCCTAAGGGATTTCGTCAAATTTGACAAGGAATAATAAATAATTAGTGATTAATTAATTATTCCTAGAGAAAAATAAGATAATTAATAATTTATCTGTTGATTTTCCATATTGGGTCAAATCTGACAAGAACTAGTAATTGAACAATGGTTTAATTAATTATTCCTAGAACAAAATTAAATAAATAGTGATTTATTTACTTATTCCTCATGGGTTTAATCATAACTTACTTAACAAAGGTGGTTTATTAAATAATTTTCCACAGTGTAAGAAATTTTATTATCGTAAAATTGGCTTTAGATGGTGCACTTCAATCTATCTAGTAAATTAGGCTAGATGATCAATTTTTTGGTGATAATAGTCTCAACCTCACTAACTAAACCAAGCCTTTGCACTCTTCCAACATGGATATTTTGTCTTCTCCCCCCATTAATTCACCATTCTACAACAACAATGGCATCCCATGGCATGTATTGAACTATTGCGGAAACTTTAATGCACCCAAAACTCTTACATGAATAATGCAAAATAATGATTAGTTGTGAGCACAATTCCTATATCCTCACCTCAAAAAGTAAAAGATCTCCATATCTAAAAAGGATTTTCCATAAATAAAATTTTAGGTACTTAGGGTCTCTTTCTATTGTAAACCCTCCGCTAGTTGACATCACTAACCCCATGGATAAAATCCATAAAATGAAATTTCAATTAAATAAGTCTATTTTCCCAAGTAAAACACACCCAAGGTTCTCACTTATATGTTGACCTGCGGTATACATAAGTTTGGATAGCAATGTTTGAGCATGTGTTTCCTTTTTTATATATTTATATGCATAACAACGATATCACTTGAGTTTCTCTTCACACTTTATTACTATTAGTTTGGGTACTAAGAATATATTACTCAAATGTAATTTACTATAAATGGATCTCATTATTAGCATGCACATAAATAAACTTCCTAATATAAAATTTTGAGTTATTCTCATTCATCTAACCAGTATTAGTGTAGGTCCTAAATGTTTGAATTTGAAATGATAGTAAATAAGGTGGACCTGAGGGATTGAAGAATGAAAGCACAAGAAAATACTTGCGTGGGATATATAGGTAGTTGGGACAGAATCGCCTTTAAATCACATCAATGTTTGATTCTTACAAAGTGTTGACGATGCTGGACCGGCCAACATTCAGGGGATCACCTTGGTATGAGGTCCCAACTAGACATCACACCATTTGGTGTGGGATTCCCATCCAGTATGATGGCCCAGTCTTCATTGTATTAAGGATTTTCCTCAACTCTTGATTGCTAGCACATGAGAGTGGTTCACTTTGTCTTCGAGAAGTGGCATTCATGTGCCTAGTGAGTGTAAGTGTACTTGTGTCAATGGTTCTTTCACTATGAGGGGAAAAAGGTGAAGGTGAGTTCCAAGTCGAAAGAGATCAATCCCAACTCAGCTAGGAAAACACAATGCAAAGGACATACATAGCTTCTGATGAAGCAGTTCACTTGGATGTGATAGTCACAACATAAAAGGTAAGATAACACATGCAGCACTCACGGATCACTCCGAGACGAGTGCAACAGTTGTTATAGCAAGGTTCATGTGAAAGGTCTATCTGATCTCTGGAAGAGCAGTTGACACAGACGGGACATCATTAACAATAGATACAACAAATTTCCATTAATAGATTATGCATTACAACAAATGAATCAGTTCAGATGTAGAACAGATGGTTAAAGAAACGTGCATTACAAGTGTTAAAGATCAGTCTTACAACAAATACAATACATGTGTGAAAACGTGTTGGCCTGTTGACAGGATTTTGAATTAAGCGAAAGGTCCAACACACATCATTACATTGTACATCACTAACCCTGTTAGCGGGGCATTAGAGCCACTACTTACTCCTCAAAGAAAAGAATACAAACTCTCTTAGCTATGTGTGAGGAGTTGAGGTGAAAAGTCCTTTCATGTACAAATGAGGGGGGTATTTATAGCCAAGGGTGAAACTGACCCTTGTGGTTGTTCGACTACCCTCATGACCATTTGACTTCCGTGACTTTTTGACTTACATGACTCTATGTTCAATAAGTAGGTCTCTTGTACTTCCATGTTACATCACATCGATTGACAACAAGCCCATAGTAGAGCTGTGGAAAACATGACCCATGACTTGACTCGACATGACCTAACATGACAATGGTGGTACATTCATGTTGTTGTTGGGGTGCATGTCGAGCTACAATGTTGCTGAGTCATGGATGTCTTCATGGTGTATCATAGATTCACCTCCGCATGGAGAAGTTTGTCGAGTATTTGATGGTACTTGGTCTGCTTGATGAATCTCTAGCAGGTTGTTCCTTTCTTTCATGTTCAAAGGCTTGATAGGCTCACTTATTTGTGAAGATTCGTGTTCGTTGCGTTCGTCCGCTTCACGTGTTTCATTCATTCGTCCGATGGTGAACCTGTCCATCTATATGTGCACCCTTCATTCATCCCATTCGTCCTTGTGACAATTTTTTAGCTGTATGTGTATCTACAGTCACTCATGACGAGACGACATCAAATCCAAAACCTCCTAGTCTACGATGACACATGATCATTCAGAAGGCTGAGTAAAGGCATGGGGCTTCCTAGTGTGGCCACAGGTTCATGGTTGGACCAAAGCATCCATTATAGATAGTTCATATTTTCCATCAAGACTTCATCGCCTGAAGGTTGTAACCAAGCACAGAAAAATGGACACAAGACTAGCCAAGTGTTGCAGTGTTACAAGTCTCTTCAAATTTCAGCCACATACTCTATTCAAAATCCAGAGCATAGTATTTGGCAGCTCTTATTTCTGGAAACAAAATTAGTAATATATCAAACAAAAAAAATGCACGTGAACAAAAATAGTGATTAGAATAAAACAAAGCAAAATCAAAGATAATAAGCAAAATAAACCAAATGAAACAACAAGCAGCAAGCAGACTATGTATAAGGCACGGGCACACCCTGACCTACTGAACTAATGTTTGAGGACTTGGTTGTTTGATAGGAATATTATCAATCCTCCCATCGAGCAAATGATAGGTATGTGGGCCAAGTTTCTAGTGGACTAGTGCCGGTCCACCGGGCTTCACTATCAGAACCTGGTGGCATTCCAGAAAACATTCAAGTGAAGACCACACTATTGTCTCAGGTACTATGTGCAACATGGGCGTGGATGATGGGACGGGGTAATTATTTTTACTTCAGGAAGGGTTCAAGTTTCTGAAGTTGATGTGTAAGTGGATCTTCCTAGATTTGTTATGTGGAGGATTTAAATCAGAAAACCAAGTGTGATGATGAACTTTGCAAGTAATCAAAACACTTAAAATGTTAATCAATCTATTCAGTGAAAGGAGTACAAACAACATGTATGTGTTACCTGTTCTTTGTTGTAATGGTTTGTCTTCTACTTTACCTAGAATCTCATGTTGGATTGTTCTCAGTATTGGGTACTCAAGTCATCATCTACTCATGTAGGCCCATCCTGGTATTGTTTGATCAAGTAGTCAACAATTGGTCATTGCTGGAGTGTGTAACTTGTATTGAGATTAGATATCTTTGTATCATGGTGGATCCCCAAGTTGCTATGTTTGTTCATAGTGTTTGTTTTTTGTGTGTTTAGCATGAGTGCTTCAACATCATTGTTTCTGACTCTGAACTTAAAATACCTTGAAATTGTGCATAGTTCATTGTTTCAGATGACTAAGATGCACTCGATCCTTGAGTCATCATGCATTACTATTTATCAAGACTCATGGTCCACAACATGTCTATGCATCGACTGTTTGGTGTGTTGGTACTGGTGCTACTACCGATATTGCTACTACTGCTACTAACAGGAAAAAAAACTATACAAGTCTCATTATCATTAGTTTGGTGAGGAAAGAGTCCCAATTGTGTATCTGATGAGGTTGGGGTTGGCCATGTAATATAAAACTCCAATGTCTTTCCCAGGAAGCAGTTGCCAAACATGAGTTCTACGAAGGTCAATGGTTCATTCTTGCCATCAAGGGGAGTGACATTGTGTTTCATATACCACTTGGATAACACATGGATTTGGTTGCATTTTCCCTTGTACGGAAGCCACATGTGAGACCAGTCTGTAGCAACATATCCATCTAGCTTGCTAGACAGTCTCTACTAAGAAGCATACCATATGCTTCTCGTATGTCGACAAAAATTACGTTGATGCACTAGTGGATTAGACTGTTATGGGATAGTCAGATGATCACATCTCATAGTTCACCAGTGGCTGGTAATGATGTTCTATCAAGTTGGATGATTCTCACAGATGTTTCACTCCATCATGCATTGTTCTTATTAGCAATGTAGAGCGGCATGACATTGGTTGTTGTGCCACAATCAACCAAACACTTGTGGACATTGTAGTTGAAAACTTCAAATGTAAGTAGGAATAGAGGGAAACCTAAGTTTACTTCTTCCATCCGGGGTGTATTGAGCACTGTGGATAGTGATCCGAGAGGTGTGCATTATCCCTTTCTGGTAGGGTTGCACTATCGGTTATGTTTGTCCCAATGCGCATAGAAGGACATCTCGCTGCCTCTAGACTTTTGCTAACTAGAACAAAGTAATGTTCACTCGAGTTTTATTCATGTGATCAACTATGTCTAATCTAGAGGTGATAGACTCACCGAGGTGTCCAGGGTGGAACGAATGCTCGTGTTGTCTAGCGAATTGTTCCGCAACTTGCTTCTCACAGATGTGTTCTTATCTGTCGTGGTCCTCCCAAACATTTTTTGGTTTTTTTTCTTTGAGGCAGTTTGTGGATCGGCCTTCCTTATCAACTGTCTCACTTTCTCTTACATCTCTTCAAATGTTGTGGGAGCCCCTTTACTCCTAATACTGAAGTGATCATTTTTCTTTTGAGGCTTCTTCTCAGTGTTCGTCTTCGAGACTACTTGTGAGCACGGATATGCATTCACCACATGCCCAGAAATTGGTGCTTCATCGGTTGCAACCTCTTCATTATCATCAGTGTCTTCCCGTTGCTCCTACATGTTGCCATACGCATCGAGTGTATGAATATAGACAAAGGTAACAACTTGCTTCCAATTTGAACAAGAGTTCTTGGAATGAAATTTTTCATGGAAGGAACAATACTTAGGATTAGTGCATTGATTGAGTTGGAACATAGGCTTTTCAGTAAATTTTAAACCAAACTAGTTGTTTCTTGATGAGCTGGTTGATGAACTACTTACTTGTCTCTATCTTGGTGTATGTGTTTGTGAACATTTCTATTTTCCTTGCATGAGTTTGGACATTTCGATGGTCAAGTTTTTTACCAGGTGAGTGAAGGTTTCAATATGAGTTGCTTCCTTGTCTCTGACCTTACTTGCTATTTCTTGGGGCTTTCTACTCGCATCCTTGGAGTCTTTTGTTGATTCGTCATTGTTGATGACTCTAATGGCGTGCCAGTATTTCTCATCAACAATACCCTCTTCATAGCTTTCTAACAGTGTTAGCTTCGCAGCTCGATTGATGAACCGTGCAATGGGGGTTGGTAGTGCAGATGTGTAATAGTCGATAGTGATGGAGTCATGAGTTTCGGTTTCTGTTACAAACTTGTTCAAGATACGCATAAATGTCTGATTGAAATCTTTCACTTTCTCTTTTCCCTCCATCTTAAGGCTTCCCAATTCTTTGAGTAGCATGGCTAGAGTTTTTTCATCAACAAACTTTTCAAGGAATATACATTTGAAAGAACCCTAGTTCTATATAGAGTTGGGTGGAAGGTTGTGATGCCAAGCAGTTGTTAGGCCATCTAAGGTACATGGAAACAATCTACATGCTACGTCATCATAAGATAACTCAACGGCCTGCAACTGTAGGTAGAGGCTGTCTAAGTGGTCTTTTGCCTTCACCGTACTGTTAGGGTTAAACTTGATGTTCATTCTCTCTGCTTGCTTTGGCATCTTGTGCAGAACATCTGGGAGAGCCAATGGTCCCTGAGTCATCCATTCAAGATTTGCGTCAGCCATCTCTTCATCCTCCTCGTCTCCTTCCTCTCCTTCAGAATCTGATGGTTCTGTATCTGAGTCTATTGGTTTGTCTTTGCCTCCACTTCCTCTACTACCTTCCCCTCCTCCTATACCAGAGTTTTATCACAAGTTCCATAAGAGTTCCTTACTCATCTTCAAAGAAGATTGGAGGTTCCTCTCTATCTTCAATAGCTTCTTCCAAACCTTCAAGAGTAGCAAGGATTCCTTCTTCCACCGGTGATACAACCACTCCTCTAGGAGTGGCCTTTGGCCTCTTGGATGCGTGTGGAAGGTACTGTATAGCTCGGATCAGTCTAACTGCTTTTGCGAATGGGTGAGTGATGGGACAGACAGAGCGAAGGTGTTGATATGAGATTTCATGTTCAATTCAGGGAGGTGAGGAGTAACCAATTGCAGAGTCATGAGAGAGGGGTTTCGATTTACTTCCTTGACCAAATGGTTGATGAGTCAGTGTGAGGGGAATTTCAGCCATGTAAACTAACTACCCTCCCTCTAGCACAAAAAATGTTAACGGTGCTAGACCCGCCAACATTCAGGGGTTAACCCCAGTATGAAGTCCCAACTAGACCTCACACCATTTGTTGTTGGAGTCCCATCCAATATGATGGCCTAGTTGCCATTGTCTTAAGGATTTGCATCAAATCTTCCTGGTCAGCATAGGAGAGGGGTTCACTTTGTCTTTGAGAAGTGAGGTTCGCATGCCTAGTGAGTGTAAGTGAACTTGTGTTAATGGTTCTTTCACTATGAGGGGAAAAAGGTGAAGGTGAGTTCCAGGTCCAAAGGGATCAGTCCCAACTCGGCTAGGAACACACAACACATAGGACATACACAGCTTCTGGTGGAGCAGTCCACTCAGATGTGGTAGCCACAACATACAAGGTAAGATAACATGTACAACACTCATGGATCAGTCCAAGACAAGTGCAACAATTGTTACAGCAAGGTTCATGTGAAATATTTATCTGACGTCTGACGGAGAAGTCGACATGGACGAGACAGAATTAACAACACATACAACACATTTCCTTTAATAGATTATGCATTACATCAAATGAATCTATTTCGATGTAGAACACGTGGTTAAAGAAACATTCATTACAAGTGTTAAAGATCAGTCTTACAACAAATACAATAATGTGTGAAAATGTGTTGGCCTGTTGACAAGCTTTTGAACTAAGAAAAAGTTCCAAGACACGTCGTTACACTATACATCACTAACCCCATCAATGGGGCACTGGGGCCACTAATTACTCCTCAAAGGAAAGAATACAATCTGTCTTGGCCAAGTGGGAGGAGATGAGGTGAAAAGTCCTTTCATCTACAAATGAGGGGAGTATTTATAGCCAAGGGTGAAACTTGCCCTTATGGCTTTTCAACTACCCTCATGACAATTTGGCTTCCATGCATTTCTAACTTACATCACTCTATGGTCAGCAAGTGGGTCTCTTGGACTTCCACATTACATCATATGGATTGACAACAAGCCCATAGTAGAGATGTGGGCAACATGACTCATGACTTGACTCGACATGACTTGACATGACAATGTTGGTACATTCGTGTTGTGCCGGAGTGCATGTCAAGCTATAGTGTTGTTGAGTGATGGATGACTTCATGGTGTATCATAGCTTCACCTCTACATGGCGAAGTGCATGGAGTATTCAATGGTCCTTGGTTTGCTTGCTGCAGCTCTAGCATGTTCCTCATTTCTTTCATGTTGGAAGGCTTGATAGGCTCACTTCTTCGTGAAGGTGCATGTTCGTCAAATTTGTCTGCTTCATTTATTCATCCACGTGTGAACGTGTCCATCTGCATGTGCTCCCCTCATTCATGTCCTTCATCATTGTGACATGTTTTTTGGTGTACATGTATCTGTAGTCACTCATGACGAGACGACATTAAATCCAAAACTTCCTAGTTTACCATGACACATGATCATTCAGATGTAGGTGACCAGGAGATGTAGGAGGATTGTTATGCAGGATGATGGCTCTGGGTGACTGCTGTTGAATACTGCACAAGAGCCACTGATGGATAGAGACAGACAATCTGAGTCGACATTGACTTCCTACAAGGTCTAACTGGGCTGAGAGGAAACATTGTGCAAATTTTGGGAGGGACAGTATGGGCTGCACGAGGGCCAAGGTAGGCATGCTCTACGCATTTTCTAGAATGAGCAATTAGCATGGGATGGACAAAAATATTTGTGCAAATTTTCAGAGGAACGGGTCGGGTTGCATGAAGGGTCAACAGGCAGGGATTACGGAGTTTTTCTGGGGAACTGATAGGGAGACTGGCAGCTAGACTTATGGAAATTCCAGAGGGAACGGCTAGTTGGCTTCTAGGGTCATTGGCAGCCAGACTTGTGCAATTCCCAGAGGAATCTGCCACTTGGTTACTGGAGTCACTGGCAGCCATAATTGAACAATTATAAAAGGGAACTGTGAGTTGGCTACTGGGGTCACTAGTAGCCCGACATACAAAATTGCTAGATGGAACTACTAGTTGGCTGCTAGGGTCACTAGTAGCTAGATCTGTGCAATTCCTAGGGGGAACTGCCAGTTGGCTGCTCCGTCACTAGTAGCAGAAACTGCGCAATTCCTACAGGGAACAGGCAATCTGCTATTGGGCGTTACTGGTTGAGAAAATTGCGTTAATGTTAGGAGGCCGATGAATTAATGAAGAAACGACTGAACCATCTAGAAACACATGTTTAACATGATTGTCCAAAAGTGCAAGCGACAGGCACAAGAATCTTTATTGATTGTTCATGATCAAGATGATGCTTGCGCGATAGTGAATGTGACTCTCTGTGTGCGTGCAATAGATGCTTTCATGGAAAACACAAAAGACACATACGAAGCAAAGACTTTGAGGATAACCAAAACACAGTCTCAAGCATGACTTAGACATTAGCATGTAGAGACTTGAGTGAAATAAAGAAGCAAGTTGAATGTCAAGACTCACACAAGCTCACTAAGCGAACCCAAGTGTGTACAGTCATCAAGTGAAACTCTCCAAGGAAGGCTCTGAAATTGGTGCAAGCCAGAATTTTGCATGGTGGTTGTAGTCGCTACAACAAGAGGGCACCATGCCATGTATTATTGGTTAGACTACAACAAAAAAGGTCATTGGTGAGTGTCAAAAAATGTCATCATAAGCTCATTAGTGATGGTCAAAAGAGTATTCGACACCAAAAATCGAATGTCGCCAAAGGTGGCATCACCAAAAGTATAGGTGTTATGGTGAAATTCAAGGTATGTCACCAATAAACATTTATAATGAAGGATAGTGACCACCACCATTTCATATCAGTAATGGTGACAAACCTTAGCCTCCATCACCAAAAAATTGAATATCACCAATGATGGCGTCACTAAAAGTATAGGTGTTGTGGAGACATTCAAGGTCTGTCACCAATAATGATTATACTGATGGATACTAACCATAACCATTTCATATGAACAACAATGATTTATTGTGGACCTTTCATGACCATCACTATTAATGCATATATATGTGGTTATGTTCATTGACCGTCACCATTTCATATGAACATTAGAGATTTATGGTGATGGGCCTTCCATGGCTGTTACTATTGATGCATATATATGGTGGTGTTCATTGACCATCACCATTTCATATTTTGGTGAGGGTAGAAAATGACACCATAATCTCATTGGTGATAGTCAAAGGAACCTCTATCACCAAAAACTATTCATCGTCATTCCATCTTAATAACAAGGCACAATGGAATTGAACCACAAACATCCTACTTGTAAATAAGATGCTCCTCCATTGAGATAACACCCTTTAAAGAATTAGACTTGCAAGAATAGATCTAGAGGAATAACAAAAATATCCATAGAGAATAGGGTTAGAGTGGGAAAAATAAAGATGATAAGAAAAATAATAACCATCAACATGTAGGTTTTAACCCCGTACAAAAATTACCTGCATACGAACACTAAAACATAGGAAAAATAAAAAATGCGAGAGCACAACACATAAAACACATATACACAAAGATTTTCTGCGTGGATCCCAAAATCGAGACTAACAGCTTGATTTTTCGTTATGTTCCTTTCAATGTTACAACACATATTTATACATGCCAAAGCATCCAATCCCATGGACTGAAAACCATCACATCCAATACCATGGACCGAAAACCATCGCGTCCAATACCATCGACCGAAAACCATCGCATCCAAAAAACACGTGCAAAAATCATGTACAAAACCATAGGTGGGTCTGCCCAACCTAGCATAGGGTCCAAAACCAAAATTTTCCAGGACGCTACACCAGACCCCATAAAGTGGGGTTACGGGTGCCCTTTGAACCCCCTGTTAACTACGTGGAAAGAATATAATACAACCCAACAAAACTTAATCTACTAATTTGAACATGTTTAAAGTACATTAAATAGAGATGGAATCAATAGTACATTAAAGTGACATTGGACAATGTTGGGAATTGTCAATTATTGACTATTCGTAGTGCCACCAATCTAATGAACTGTGACAAGAGATGTTTCCATTAATGGAGAAGCATGTTTAAAGTTCATTGTTTCTTGATAACCACTGTCTCGAACTAACAACCATGTGTAGTTATATCCACTATAATAAATGGACACAAAAGGGAGCATAAAGAACAAAATCATAATACGACCAATCTAATAAATTATGACAGGAGATGTTCCCATTAATTGAGCTGCATTTTTAAATCTCACATTGTTTCTTGATAACCATTGGCTCCAACTAACAACCATGCATAATTCTAGTGCATCACTACAAAACATGGAACCAAAGTGAGCATAAGGACCAAAAGCCCAATCTAACTTAATTGAAAAAAATAAGAAATAAAAACTTACTTATACTTTACCAACAATTGAAAGGATAAAAATGTGAAACAAAACATCTTGATACTTCTCATCAAGGAAAAATAAAATCATATCACCTTAAATGATGAATTTATAAACCTTTTGAGTTCATAAAATGGTGTTAATACACTTAAATTTAGTTGGTTGGCAAAAATGAGTCAAGGAGGCATTTTAAAAT
Source organism: Pinus tabuliformis (assembly GCA_031772625.1). Taxonomy (NCBI): domain Eukaryota; kingdom Viridiplantae; phylum Streptophyta; class Pinopsida; order Pinales; family Pinaceae; genus Pinus; species Pinus tabuliformis. The sequence goes on along the minus strand of CM062817.1, from coordinate 1,158,774,720 downwards.
CAACCAGAATTATGTATTCATGGCGTAAAATAAGTTCAATATTAGAGAATTGAAGATAATTGGACTAGAATATGAAAGAAAATATTCAACTAGAAGATATTATCAGAAGAATTAAAAAGGAAAGAAAAAGAAGATGGGCACATTTTACTTCAGCTCATAGCTAGATCCACATAAGGAACTTAAAATGAGCTTCTCCTAACCCTTCAAATCAAGGAACCCACGACCTATTCACATAAATGAGGGTCACAAACAATGAAATCTTCGACTTCCAATACTCATTTCTTGGTCCTATCATAAAAGTGCAATATCAAGAGAATATACCTCTGGTAAAGAATGATGAGTTTGTTAATTGTAACATCGTCACAATCTTTAGTTTATAATCATTAGGAAACTTTGTTGCAAAAGAACATCATAGCAAGAAATCTTGGCTTTATCACCAATGTAAAATAAACTTCATGTATTGAAATTTGAAACAAAGAAAAAGAAAAAAAGTTAGTGTATTCATCTTTGAAATGCTGATAGATACATGCTCTAAGCCAAGCAGCTGAAATTATTGATAATGTTACCAAAAATGGAAAATCAAATATGAGAAAATATATTTCAAAGAAAATGTATGAGTGTATTTTAGCAAAACTAAGAATTGTATGAATCTATTATTACCTAAAACATCTGCCAACACTCTTCATCAACTGCAACAAGTAATGAACAATCCACGACATCAATTGACTACAAACACACATTGCACACAATCATGATAACTAACTTGCTTAACCAAAATTTGAAACTAAGATTACAATTATAGTTGATTTAGAAAAATGAAAACCAAATTTACCACAAGAAAGGAAGTATCATTCTAGACAGTGATGAGCCCCAATTTTTGGTAACAATTTGGGCTCATTTGGCCTACTTACCTTGCTCAACCCTTCATTTTTTATCACTTATGCATCATTTCTTAGTATATTCGTGTTATTTGTAGGAAGAAGGGCAGTCATTATGCCTATGTAGCTAATACATGATGATTTCAGGTTTTTTGACATTAAATGGAGCAAAGACCACGCAAATGAGGACAAGGAGACAGCCAAGGTGGCATTGTGGGTTTATAGGGAGGTTGTCCACAGCCTTGAATGACCTCCCTCGTGATCTCCACCCCAACTCCGAGCTCCAAAAGCTATCACCACCGAGCTAGAAGGCAGCCAACGGATTCTACAGGAACAGCAGTTTACTTTTAGTTGGACAGCCAAACCCCACTAATAGAGGAGGCCAGCTTGGCCCTCATCATGTATAAATATTGAGGCTGTAGCCTTCGATAAAGACTCTTGAACCTTTGTTGTAGATTTTGAATCACGAGTTGTAGCTCTGTTTTTGCTCTTTGTAAGCCAATTTTGGCATGTTGTTAGACTCATGATTATGATCCTTTAATAAAAGGCAGACAGATTTGGATTCAATTATGAGTTCTTAGAGGAGCTATAGCTCTCAGGTTAGGGCCCAACCTGAGAGCAATAGACCTCCTTTCCTTTGTATTGTTACTTGTCTTTCTTTTATCATTGCATTTCTTTCCTTTACATGCACTTGGAAAACACAGTTTGTTGAGTTGACTGTTTCGGTTTGGTTATGTAGGTTAGTTTCATGAATGTAGTTGTTTCAATAGTTCAAAATTAGCGTAGGGAGATTGAAGTTACGTTGAGTTCAAAAAGGAGTTGAATGCATGCTCACTTTCACCTCTGTTTGGGGACCGGAAGTGTAGACCGTGCCAACTGCCAAAAACACTATTTTAACATATGCATGCAAGTATTGATGTAATGTTTTCAGTTGAAGAATTGTCCATACGATTATATCTTGAGTAATGACTCTCTGGTTCAGCATCACGCACGGTTTCCCTTCAACTTACATTGTTGTTCTTTGATTCCTAATAAAACAGTTAGAATAGGTTGGTGAACTTTCATTTACATGCAAGATAAGAGTGATTTGTTTCATTTACACTGCGCAGCACCACTTCATCGTGTTCCTATCCTTCTAAATCGTGCCTAAGCCACCTACTCATCCTCTGTTTAGCTCATTTGCCTTCCAACCCTTCTACTGTCCACGTTGCTCAATCTTTTTGACCTTGCACTACTACTATCCTCTAGACCAACTAACTTTACACACACCTTCCCCACCTCATCTCTCTGTCCATAAGGCATCACGAGCTCCTCTTTCATCTTACCTATCCACCCATACAGCTCCTTCACTCCTCCATCACCCAAAACTCCGACTGTAGAACATCCTGTAGAAGTTAGCAGACTTCCTGTAGAAATCCCGAGCTTCTTGTAGGATCCCCTGCAGACATCCTGTAGAAGCCTGAAAACACGGTTGCCAAGCATCTGAACATTGTGAACTTCTGTGGAATGATGTTAGGGATCCCCTGGAACCTCTCAGAGTCCTCCTGACCTTTCCCAATCCTTCCTCCCCTTTGAACTACCCCTGCACAGTCAAGACCCAGTAAGAAGCACAATCATAATAACTCCACCCACTTGAGCAAAAATACAAAAACGTGTTCTCTTCAATGGAAGTAGTTTAAATTCATGCATCTCATCTCACTAGAAGTAATGGCATCATTGTTAGGAGTTGCATTCCCATCATTGCATTATAAGGATTAAGCTAGTCAGATTAGGGTTTACTAGGGTTTCCATGCTTTGTTGGCTTTCAGTTCATTCTTGCAAAGTAGGTTAATTTCCCTTGAGATAGCCTTCGTTCATCATTTAGAAAGCTTCTTCTGAGAACATATAGAAGTTGGCTTGAGCCCTAGCGGACTTGTGCCAGCTGACCAAGTGACAGCTGTGACAAGAGCTAGTACTTGTGCATACAACACCGTCACTTCCAAGTTTGTTACGAACTACCGGGTTGATAAAATTAGAGAAGGAAGCTCCAGGAGTTGTAGCATTATTGCTACAATACTGGATCCCACCATCTTTTTGGCGTCGTTGCCGGGGAAGCGTCAGAGTATTAGTAATTGTTGCTTTTCTTCTGTTTTCCTACTCTCGCCTTCTGCCAAGTAGTTTATTTCATTTCCATTCTGCAAAAGTAGCATAGACATTTCCTACTTCAATAGATTAGCATTTCAATTCCGCAATTTCAATTCTGCAAGCGTAGACTAGCATTTCCATTCCTGCAATTCCATTTGAGCAAAGTAGACTAGTCCTTTCCTGCTTTCATTTCAATTCTGCATTTTTGTTTCAGCAAGATAGTTAGTTGTAGATCAATCTGTTTCAGTTTTGCAGGTACCAAAGAAAAAAAGCAAAAGAAATCAAAAAGTCTTTCCATTTCATGCCTCGTAGGAATCGAGATAAAACAGGCAAATTCCTACCCAACACCCCCACCACATCACTGAGTCACCCTTCTCTCTTCTTCGGTGACAGTGATCCAGAAGAACCTATAGGTGAACCTCCTGAGATATACGAAGATCCTATAGCAGAAGAAGAATTAGAGACCATCCCATCTGAAGCTATGGCTGATAATAGAGGAGAAGATGAGAGAATAGAAGGTGCCTTCCCCATCCGAGAAACCAATGGAGACATGAAAATGAAAAACATTAGCCCCTCCGCTCTGCCTCACTTCCATGGACTGACTACTGAAGATCCTGATACCTTCTTGTTTGAGTTTGCTGTCCTTCGTAGAACCTATGACTATACTGAGATGAGCAGAAGCTGAAACTCTGCCCTTCAACTCTTATGGATGCAGCATTACACTAGTTCATGGGCTTACCTGGGAATAGTATCAACACTTGGGCTCAGATGCAGCAAGCTTTCAATACCAAGTACCGGGACTACTGTAGGTCCAAGGAAACCAAGGGAGAAATCTTTCGGATGACCATGGGAAATGATGAGTCCTTAGAAGATTATGAGGAGAGGTTCCAACTTAGCTATAAGCGGGCCAGGTGCACACTTGACCCTGAATCCCTCAAGTTGGTTTTTCTCCGAGGAGTCCCTGAAGACCTTTTAGATACCCTTCACATGTTAGCTGGGGGAGATATTTACCAGCTACCTTATGAGGACATCAAGACTGTGTTCAGAAATCACTCTAGGGCAGCCCGGAAACGAGGTAGAGGAAACCTTCTCTCAGCTGGTATTCCTTTCTCCAAGCATGAATTTGCAAATCAATTAGAAGATCTTAAGAGTGAGGTGAGACAGACCATCACCATGCAACTGGACACATTCAGGATCCAGCAGAAAAAGGAAGAAGCTAAGAGGGCCTTGGCTATCTTCTGCCCTAGATGTACAAGGAGACACCCTAAGAACGAATGCCCATTGCATTCGGTCGAAGTGTGCTTCGTTTGTGAGGAGGACCATACCACAAATCAATGTCCGACCTTACCTGGGCTTAAAGCTATGTACCAAGGGACATAAGCTCCCACTGAACCTCTCTATTTCCTCAACCAAAGGAGGCCACAAGGACCTAGACCTTACCAGCAGGGGATGCAAGGGGCACCCCAAGCTTATTACAGCGCCAACCAATCGACTCCTATGCCTTCCTGGGGTCCCCCTGCTCATCCTTCCTGGTCTATTCCTCCTCCATGGTCTTATCCACCTCAGTACCCTACTCAACCCACTACTCATTCATATCATTCACATGCCCAGCCATAGCCTCAGTGGAATTCACCTGAATCGGGGTGGAGGCACCAGTACAACACTCCTCCCGCCATTTTGCCTCCACCACCAGTTCAACCTCAACCATTACCTCCTGCTCCTCCAAGGCAACCTGAAATGCCTGCTAAACTGAACCCGAACCCCAACAATAGACAGGCCCAGCAGGTATACACTGGTGAAACATCATGCCCTACCTATGCTGTGGAGATCCAGGAGATCAATCTTCGATCTGGAAAGACTCTTCCGGATCGCCAACCTCCTCCCCCAGAGGATGAGGAGGACAAACAGGAAAGTGAACCAAAGGCCATTCCACCCTTTCCTGACAGACTAACAGCCACCACACAACCCAACCCAGAGGAGGATGAGCTTCTGGGAGAGCTCAAGCAGTTGTGTGTGAAAATACCACTTCTCCAAGCCATCAAGGATGTGCCAATATACAACAAACTGGTTAAGGAAAAGTCTTTTAAACACCCAGGTAGGCGAAAGAGAGATGCTTCAACCATCAATGTCTTAGGACAACTGTCTGACCTTATGTTAGGACAAGGCATCTACCCAAAGTACCTAGATCCTCGGAGTCCTGTAGTAGATGTACACATCAATGGCACCATCATACCTCACACCTTGATTGATCTGGGGGCTGCCATTAATGTGATGACCAGGGATACCATGCTCAAACTCAATCTTCAGGGTTCCTTGAGGAAGACCTCGACAGTACTGCAACTAGAAGATCGCTCCACTGTGACTCCCGAAGGGATTGTGGAGGATGTCTTGGTCTCTGTCGACTCTTGGGAATACCCTGCAGATTTCTTGGTTCTGCAACCCAAGGCAAAGCTTACTGGATATCCTCTTATTTTGGGAAGGCCTTCGTTAGCCACTGCAGATGCTTACATAAGTTGCCGTGCAGGAAACATGACCATCAAAAATGGTCCTATGTCCAAGCAGCAAGTCCTATACCCTCCTGCCCAACCCTCCTTAGAACATGACTTACCACTGTGGTTGGAGGAAGGAGAAGAGGATGAGGTGTACTCAGCACCTTTGTGCACCCTAGATACCACTAGAAGAGACCAGCCGAGGATGACTTGATTGAGACTTTGATCCAGAATCCACCTTCCAGTGCACTATCCCTAGAGAAATTGGTGGAGGATGCCCAAGCCAGCACCTTAGTGGACCTTTGTGCCACCAACCCTGTCACTCCCAGAGTTAAGGATGTGGAGTTCGGCCCTGAGACAACCTTAAAGATCAGCTCCTCCTTATCGCCTTCCCAGGAAAAGGAGCTGTGTAGCCTATTGGCTAGTCACCTAGATGCTTTTGCTTGGAGCTATAAGGAGATGAAAGGAGTCCATCCTTCGGTCTGTACCCATCACATATACATCAAAGAGGGTTGTAAACCGGTTAGGCAACCTCAGAGGAGAATGAATCCAGCCCTTAAGGACATTGTCAAGGAAGAATTGCAAAAACTGTTGGATGCCGGATTCATTTACCCCATCTCAGATAGTGAATGGGTGTCCCCTCTGGTGTTGGTTCCCAAGAAAAATGGGAAGTGGAGAATCTGTGTGGACTACCGAGAACTGAACAAAGCTACCAAGAAAGACCATTTCCCTCTACCTTTCATAGATCAAGTGTTGGATGGACTGGCAGGAAAGAAGTTCTTCTCTTTCCTGGATGGGTTTAGCGGGTACAACCAAATCCAAATCAGCCCGGAAGACCATGATAAGACCACCTTCACTTGTCCTTGGGGTACCTTTGCCTACCGAGTTCTTCCCTTTGGGCTATGTAATGCTCCTACTACCTTCCAGAGAGCTGTCTTGAGCATCTTCTCGGAGCTGGTCCATGATGCGGTGGAAATCTATATGGATGACTTCACTCCTTATGGGTCCAACTTCCAGGAAGCATTGTCCAATATGGGAAAGGTCCTGACCAAATGCATTGAGATCAACCTGTCCCTTAGTCCTGAAAAATGTGAATTCCTGATGACTGAAGGGACCGTGCTAGGCCATACCATTTCTTGCCAAGGGTTACAAGTGGATCCTAACAAAATTGCTCTCATCAAGAAGGTTCCACCTCCCCAAAAGGTAAGGGATGTCCGGAGTTTCTTAGGGTTAGCAAGGTATTACCGGAGATTCATTAAAGACTTCAGCAAGCTAGCCTCGCCATTGTTTGGTCTGTTGGCAAAAGATGTGGAGTTTAAATGGACTAACGATTGTCAGAGGGCTTTGAATGAATTAAAGGACAAGTTGGTGTTAGCCCCAATCTTGAGAGGTCTAAACTAGGCCCTACCTTTCCACATCCACACTGATGTCTCAAACAAAGCCATAGGGGCAGCTTTAGGACAAGTTGAACAAAAACTTCCATATGCCATTTACTTTGTTAGAAAAAACTTGTCCAAAGCCGAACTGAATTATACTGTAACCGAGAAAGAATTCTTGGTTGTGGTCCATGCACTGAACAAGTTCCGACATTATATTACTGGCTATCAAACCTTTGTACATACAGATCATGCTGTAATTAGATATTTAATGAATAAACGAGATGTGAATGCTCGTATTATTAGATGGTTACTTTTGTTGCAGCAGTTTGATTTGACCATTTTTGACAAACCAGGTAAAGAAAATGTTGTTGCTGACTTTTTATCTAGATTGGATTTGTCTGCAGATGAGGATGGAACAGTGGATGACCAAATGCCCGATGAACATCTGTTTGCTATCTCAGTACTCTCTCCATGGTTTGCTGATATAGCAAACTACCTTGTTTCAGCACAGTCCCCTCCGCACCTATCTTCAAGAGAGAAGAGCAGAATCATCAGAAAAAGTGCCTCATTTACTTCGATCGGGGGCAATCTGTTCAAGCTTGGCCCTGATCAGATCTTAAGGCGTTGTGTAAGGGAGGAGGAAGTCTTTGATATCCTCCTCACCTGTCATGATGGGCCTTGTGGAGGATATTTTGCAGCAAAGAGGACTACCTTCAAAATCCTGCAGGCAGGCTACTATTGGCCCACACTTCATCAAGGTGTCAGAAGATATATCAGCCAATGTGACCGATGCCAAAGAATGGGGAAACCAACTCCAAGGGATGAGATGCCTCTCCAACCTCAAGTGACTCTTGAGCCATTTGAGAAGTGGGGTATGGATTTTGTGGGTCCAATCAACCCTCCTTCGAGGCAAAGGTCTTACATCATTGTGTGCACTGACTACCTGACAAAGTGGGCAGAGACTAAAGCAATCAAGGCAGCAACAGAAGAGAAGGTGGCCGAGTTCTTAAGAGAAAACATCTTCTACAAATTTGGCTACCCAAGAGAGCTAGTCACCGATCAAGGGAGCCAGTTCACATCCAACTTGATTGAAGACCTGCTAGCTCACCACAAAATCAAGCATAGGACTTCCACCCCCTATCATCCATAGGCAAATGGGCAAGTGGAAGTCACCAACAGAGCATTGGAAGGGATTTTGACTAAGGTGGTGAGCAGCAGCAGGAAGGATTGGGCAGATCACCTGGTTGAGGCCACATGGGCTTACAACACCACCTGGAAGACCACCACCGGTTTCACACCTTATGAGCTGGTCTATGGGAAGAAAGCTTTGCTATCCATTGAGTTTGAATACAACACTTTGAGGATGGCAGCTCAGCTAGATATAGATCTCAGCCATGCACAACAAGAAAGGTTATTGCAGTTGAATGGACTGGACGAGCACCGGATGCAGGTCGTCCTTCACTCAGAAGTGGTTCAACTTCAGAGAAAGGTGTGGCATGACCAACGCCTCCATGACAAGCAATTCCAGCCGGGAGATTGGGCCTTGTTGTATGACTCTAGGTATAAAGATTTCAAGGGGAAGCTGAGAACCAGATGGCTAGGACCATATGCAGTGGAAAAATGCCATAAAAATGGATTTGTTCTTATTCGAACCATTGATGAGGAAGCCATCCCCATGCTTGTCAATGGGCATCGATTGAAGATCTACAGGAAACCTCTCTCAAGACAAGAGTTCATCAAAACTATGGAGAAATCAGTGTTGGTCATAGAGAAGGGTTCTGCCTCTGCTTTGGGCATACCCTGAAAGATCTAAAAATAAAATAAAAAATAATAATAAAGATCCTTGGGTGAAAACCTTTCTGAGGCTCCCAAGGCAGGTGGTAGGGGCGAAAACCTCATTGAGGCGCCCCTATTCTCTTTCAAAAAAAAAAAAAAGAGATTTGAAAAAGATCCTTGAGTGAAAACCTCTCTGAGGCACTTAAGGCAGATGGCAAGGGTGAAAACCTCATTGAGGCGCCCCTGCTATTTTCAAAAAAAAAAAAAAAGAGAGAAAAAAGAAAAGAGAAAAGAGAAAAGAAGACAATAAGCAAAAAGATAGGGACAACAAGTTTATAATGTGAAAATGCATGCAGGTTGCAGGTGTTCTATGAAGGAGAGGAGGTCTTTTAATGCAAAGCCAAAGATCCTTATCATGCTGCCAGGAGACCTCACCAACACCTCCTCCAAGAATACTCATTTTCTCCAAGGTATGTGCACCATTTCATCACGGCTTGACTTTCTACAGGAAGGTGCAGACTTTCTACAGGAAACACAAACTTTCTACAGGAAGTTCTGTATTTCTACAGGAAACTTCCTGTACAAGTTCGGGACGGCCCAGAATTCATTTTATGAGGAGATCTAACGACCAAGGATCGGTTTGGACGCATGCAAGCCACTGTTGTCACCCTCATACACTGTTGTCACCTCTTTCTACCATCCCTGTCCACATGCAACGAAGTTACCTGCACCATCAAAGCAAATCATCGAGTTGTCAAGAGAAAGCAATTTTTAAGATGAAAAAATGCTGAGATGTCATACCATATCCATCCCAGCCATCCATGAGCTCTGTGAGCGTGATCGTGGGGCCATTGCCTTTATCGTGCAGCATGCACCCGAGGAGGAAAAAACTGTTACAGGACATCCTGCAGGAGTCCCGTAACAGTTAAGCCCACTAGAGTGCACACCATTCACAGCGCTTGCCATATACAATGAAAATGCGGGCGCATGAAGCCGAAGCATCAAATCCATCATCAGCGACCGGTGAATATGAACCTCTGGGCCTGTGCAAATCCACCAGCAGCAAATAAATTCACTCATCATCGTCTAAGAACCGAAAAATCGCGTTGCGGCCGCACAGGTAAGTGTCTCGACCCTTTCTTCCGTCGAATTGCATGAATTTTACTTTGAAAATGTTTGCAAGTGTGAAGTGAATGGGTTGAGCGGTTGTATGGCCATTCGACTGGCCACGTCGATCAGTTAATGGTCTAGTCGTATGTTTGGGTGGCGGTCGTGGCAAAAGAAACGGGCAGTACACACGTGAGAGCAATCCCGTCGAAAAAACGAGTTTAACAGAAGAGACGGCGGCGGATCTGCGGGGAATGATGTGGCAGTAAGGGAACTCGTAGGAAAATGATGGGATGATGTCGCCCAACGGTCCGGCAGCGACAGCTCACCCCCACGCCACGGATTCCGCCGATTCAAATCTAATCGGCTAGATTGCCACTCCATGCATTTATCATCCACCGTTTGAGACTCGAGTGATCATCCGGATCCCTCTACAGCTCGATACTCCGAGTCTTTGGCCATCAGAACGCCTGTGAAGCAACACCAAGAGCGCAGACCCACTGCAGTATCCCCCAGAAATTGCGCGCTGCTCCTACAGGAAAGTTGTTTCTACAGGAAGTCGGGTTCCTCGCGTCAAAAGGTGGCGGATTAAAAAGGTAAGCCTGAACTCTCCATGCAATTGGTTTTTGAGGGTGGCAGAATCGTCGTCTACAGTCTGGTCGTAGAAAATTGTTGCAAATGTTGTCTGCCGTGCATGAACTGTCGTCCTACAGGATGTCAGTGTAATTAGCTATGTTAAAAGTTCTCAGGGGATAAGATTTGTGAATTATGTGCATGACAGAGGCGTAATCCTACGCTCTGTCCCAGTAGACAAAATTTCTTCCGCATTTGCCACCTCCAGCTAACACAGCAGTTTTTCACCATGCCAAGTGGGTTCATCAGAAGGGAACCCACTGATTCAACGAAGTTAAGAGAAAAGCCTGAGGTGGTGGAGCTCTTCACACAAGCACAATGGATATCCTTCTGTGACAAATTGCAGGGCTATGACGACGAAGTGGCAGAAGAGTTTTTGCAAGCTCTGAGGTCGAAATCTAAAACGTTGGCCACCATTAACTTCAGGGGTTTAAGCCTCAAGCTCACCCCACAATTCATCAGCCGAGTTACGGAGCTCCCAATGGGATTACCATGGGATAAAGAAGAAAGGAAATTGGGCCAACAAGCTAAGAAAGAATTCTTTCCACCAGAGGAGGAATTCTCAGAAGACAAAAATGGGGTTCATAGAACCAGTTTACTGCCACCGTGGAATGAAGTTAGCCTGCAAATTATGAAGTATATCACCTGCGAAGGCCGTTTTAGCATTGTATACGGGTATCATTTTCTGTTACTCACTGAATTACGGCACCAGATGGATCTACCTGTAGAAAACAAGCTCAGTCTCCCCTACTTTCTACTACAGTCTCTGATTGAGTGTGCAACCAAGTTGAAAGAAGGCACACCAGACGAGGTAGCCCACCATGGACTGATCAAACTCCTCGTGGAGGATGCGCTCCACACATACAAGGTTCCTCTATCATGGGAAGCCTTCAGAAATTTGACAAAGGATGGGGATATAAAGATGCTGACCGAAGAGCTCGGTTCATCTAGCAGTGAGGAGAAAGAGTCAGTGCCCGTAGTGAAGAAAGAAAAAGGCCAAAAGACCCTGACCACAGAGCAGAAGAAAAAGCAAGAGAAGAAACAAGAGAAAAAGGGTGACAAGGAGAAAGATGACACACCCATCTTGACAGCAAGAGAGAAAAGGTTGCAAGGCAGAGTGGACAAGGCTGAGAAGGTCCACATCAGCAAGAGTGCCTCGACAGCGACCGCAACGAAGTCAAAAAGCAAAACTCATGCAGCAAAGCAAACCAAGGCAGTGACACCTGTTTCTATAGGAAAGCCGAAACCGGCTTCTACAGGAAGCCTGAAATTAACTGGAAAAGGGTCTTCTACAGGAAGCCCGAAATTGACTAAAACAGGGTCTTCTATAGGAAGCCCCGAAAAAGTGAAACCCAAGGAGAAGAAAGCTGACATTCGTGAAAGGGAGGTAGCAGCTGTGCTGGCCGCCCTCAGCACACCTCCTAAGCCAAAGGAGAAGAGAAAGAGGGAGACCCCTCTATACTTTAAAGCTCGAAGAAGCGTGCGAATAAAGACGGGCAAGCCACAGCCTCCGTCCAGCAGCCCGATCATCATTGTAGATGCCCCTACTTCGCCCAAGGAAAGGTCTCCCTCGAGGATATCAGTCACCTATGAGAGGGGGACCCGAAGAAAACTACGTGGCAAGGAAAGTTAGACCAATTGACTGAAAAAGCTCGGCTACAGGATGCTGAAGATGCTCTACAGGAAACCTTAGCCAGGCTTAAAGAAACTGAGAGAATGGAAGGAGAAGCACCCCTATCACCACCAAGGGAGGGTGAAGTAGAGCCACCAAAGGAAGTGGAGAAAGAGCATATACCAGAGCCCAGCCCTCAGCCAAGTTTGAGTTCATACTACAACTTTATAGAGGCTGGAAAAATTATACCTCAGAAATTTACTGTGCCACTGTTTTTTGCATTAGAGGAAGAGAGAGTCCGTACACACACGTGGATGAAAATAGCCAAGTCAAAGGGTGTGGCGGACATAGGTCCCTTACAGGAGCAGCTCAAGGAGGCCAGAAGTGAATTGTCCATGGCTAAACACGTGACAAATCGCCAACGCGTGTTCCTACAGGAAGAAAACCAGAAGCTGAGATTGCAGCTACAGGAGCTGAGGGCAGGGACAGGAACATCCTCCAAGGACACCACAGAGGAACATCAAGGCAAAAAGGAATTGAACACTGGTCTTGGGGAGCCAACCACACTTCTACAGGAAGTAGAACAACAAGCACAAATTGAGGTGCAAGCTCTCAGAGAACAGCTGCAGCAGAAAGATGCACAATTGGCCTGCATGGCCAGCTGGGCCGTGGATGCTATCCAATGCAGGAAGCCAGCCAAATCCTATGGCTTGTACTTGAAAGACCAATGGCTGCAATTCCAAATCAATACCTTGGCACAAAGAGGTATTTCTCAGCTCCAAGACCCGCAGCAATTCACTGAAGTTTGCAGTACTAGCTCATCAGAGGATAGGGCCAAATTAGCGGAGTTCTACCTCCATAATCTGGCCCTGCCTAATGTAGTTTCATGGGATCCCAATATGGCCTTGGGAGATATGCAATTAATGGCATTTGCCTCATGGCTGAACCATGATGACAAAAGAGCAGCAGAAGCCAAAACGATCATGAACCGAGAGCTGAACGAGCCATTGCTCATCAGACCAGAACCGGGGGATCCAGTTGCACTAATCTCGGCACACCAACATTTGTCCACTGACCCTCAAGCTTCATTAAGATATATGGATCAACAGGCCCAAGCCATAGCTCATTTTGAGGACATGGAGAGACTGTTAGGAGACAACGTTGTCCATTCATGCACACGCAGATGGAATACATTGGCACACAGTCTAAAAATCCGTGAGTACCATACCCCAACTCGGATGAGGGAAGCTCTGGTACGGGTAGCCCTCTATAAGAAATCCATGCAAAACCTCCAAGCCAGCTGGATTGGCCTTAAACTCAGCCCACCACTGCTGCTAGGATTGATGGAAGGCAGCACAGAGACAGATGATAATGAATAGTGGGAAGAGGTAAACAGAAGGGTTGGGTTTCATATCAGCAAGGAGGACACTACTACAGAGGCTTGGGATGTAAGGGTAGCGGTAAAGGCAATGAAGGATGAAGAGTTGGACTAGTTGCTCAAGGATGAGCAAATATTTTAGCTGGGGGGTGATGATGAGCCCCAATTTTTGGTAACAATTTGGGCTCATTTGGCCTACTTACCTTGCTCAACCCTTCATTTTTTATCACTTATGCATCATTTCTTAGTATATTCGTGTTATTTGTAGGAAGAAGGGCAGTCATTATGCCTATGTAGCTAATACATGATGATTTCAGGTTTTTTGACATTAAATGGAGCAAAGACCACGCAAATGAGGACAAGGAGACAGCCAAGGTGGCATTGTGAGTTTATAGGGAGGTTGTCCATAGCCTTTAATGACCTCCCTCGTGATCTCCACCCCAACTCCGAGCTCCAACAGTTATCACCACCGAGCTAGAAGGCAGCCAAAGGATTCTACAGGAACAGCAGTTTACTTTTAGTTGGACAGCCAAGCCCCACTAATCGAGGAGGCCAACTTGGCCCTCATCATGTATAAATATTGAGGCTGTAGCCTTCGATAAAGACTCTTGAACCTTTGTTGTAGATTTTGAATCACGAGTTGTAGCTCTGTTTTTGCTCTTTGTAAGCCAATTTTGGCATGTTGTTAGACTCATGATTATGATCTTTTAATAAAAGGCAGGCAGATTTGGATTCAATTCTGAGTTCTTAGAGGAGCTATAGCTCTCAGGTTAGGGCCCAACCTGAGAGCAATAGACCTCCTTTTCTTTGTATTGTTACTTGTCTTTCTTTTATCATTGCATTTCTTTCCTTTACATGCACTTGGAAAACACAGTTTGCTGAGTTGACTGTTTCGGTTTGGTTATGTAGGTTAGTTTCATGAATGCAGTTGTTTCAGTAGTTCAGAATTAGCGTAGGGAGATTGAAGTTACGTTGAGTTCAAAAAAGAGTTGAATGCATGCTCACTTTCACCTCTGTTTGGGGACCGGAAGTGTAGACCGTGCCAACTACCAAACACACTGTTTTAACATATGCATGCAAGTATTGATGTAATTTTTTCGATTGAAGAATTGTCCATACGATTATATCTTGAGTAATGACTCTTTGGTTCAACATCATGCACGGTTTCCCTTCAACTTACATTGTTGTTCTTTGATTCCTAATAAAACAGTTAGAATAGGTTGGTGAACTTTCATTTACATGCAAGATAAGAGTGATTTGTTTCATTTACACTACGCAACACCACTTCATCGTGTTCCTATCCTTCTAAACCATGCCTAAGCCACCTACTAATCCTCTGTTCAGCTCATTTGCCTTCCAACCCTTCTACTGTCCACGTTGCTCAATCTTTTTGACCTTCCACTACTACTATCCTCTAGACCAACCAGCTTTACACACACCTTCCCCACCTCATCTCTCTGTCCATAGGGCATCACGAGCTCCTTTTTCATCTTACCTATCCACCCATACAGCTCCTTCACTCCTCCATCACCCAAAACTCTGACTGCAGAACATCCTGTAGAAGTTAACAGACTTCCTGTAGAAATCCCGAGCTTCCTGTAGGATCCCCTGCAGACATCCTGTAGAAGCCTGCAAACACGGTTGCCAAGCATCTGAACGTTGTGAACTTCTGTGGAATGATGTTAGGGATCCCCTGGAACCTCTCAGATTCCTCCTGACCTTTCCCAAGCTTTCCTCCCCTTTGAACTACCCCTGTACAGTCAAGACCCAGTAAGAAGCACAATCATAATAACTCCACCCACTTGAGCAAAAATACAAAAACGTGTTCTCTTCAATGGAAGTAGTTTAAATTCATGCATCTCATCTCACTAGAAGTAATGGCATCATTTTTAGGAGTTGCATTCCCATCATTGCATTATAAGGATTAAGCTAGTCAGATTAGGGTTTACTAGGGTTTCCATGCTTTGTTGGCTTTCAGTTCATTCTTGCAAAGTAGGTTAATTTCCCTTGAGATAGCCTTCGTTCATCATTTAGAAATCTTCTTCTGAGAACATATAGAAGTTGGCTTGAGCCCTAGCGGACTTGTGCCAGTTGACCAAGTGACAGCTGCGACAAGAGCTAGTACTTGTGCATACAGCACCGTTGCTTCCAAGTTTGTTACGAACTACCGGGTTGATAAAATTAGAGAAGGAAGCTCCAGGAGTTGTAGCATTATTGCTACAATACTGGAGCCCACCAGACAACTCTCTCCAAAAGGTGCTTTCCTTTATTCCCAAGAAATATTCGAGTATTTGGAATGGTCTGTAAGAGATTCTAGTCCAAAAGAAATTCGTTGTTTCCTGATGAATATGCATTGTAACAAGAGCAATTAGAACATTTGAGGTCATAAACCAGTGCTAGATTTCTTACAAACAAGAGATTTTCCATTCCCATCAATTCATCCTCATCTCTTTTCCACCTTTTGCATTCTTTATAGACATGAAACATAAGCACATTATGTAACACACACACAATATCAAGGAAACAAAGCATGATAAACTCTCTAGGAGTCTGCAGAAGGTAATTGTCAAATATAGAATAAACAATATTATGACTATCCAACCTAATAAATACCATGGATATTTTCCAAACATGTGGAGGTTCCAGGACATAATGAGTCACATAGATATTTGAAATATTTTGAGGAAAACTTTAGAAAAGACTCCAATTTTGTCTTGGTGACTCTCTTAATAATAAATATTTCATCCAAGGATCTTGCAAAACACACATTGCTCTTTCTTCATTAAGGCCCCCATTTCTTGCAGCAATTTAGTGCCAATCTAAAGTCAATGTCTATTGGACAACACCTTTTCCTAAGGTCATGAAATTGTTTTGTATAATAATGGCTTACCAACTACTTAACATTTCTGGGAGGATTGTCATCACGATAGGATATTTTTGCCTATGTATTTTCTATATAGTGATTAATCTAAACCCCTATTCCCGTTGGAACCATATGTGTAAATATCCCCATATCCTGAACTTATCTCTTTGGAAAGAACTTTACTCGAGTCTAATGAACCATATGATAGCTAAAGTAGGTTTGAAACAACTCCACCCATACCAAATAACTTTGCACATTCCTTTGTTTTATCCATGTCTATTTCCTTTTAGTTCTCACTATCAGGTGCCTTGTCATATAGGAAAGCCTGATATTCCTGTGATCTTAGTGCATAAGTTATTATGGTTTTTGGCTCACCATTATAAAAAACAATAACCATATCGTTGACACCAATTGGTAAAATAAACTTACCCACTCCATTACCACCCATATGACTGACATATGAAACAAACATAGAACTATAGCTTCTCTAAGAGTCAACTCTAATAGACCCCAATAAACTTTCTTGTAAACTCTTGCTACAACTTTTTGGTAAGTTTGACATAGGAGCCCCAATGCAACTTCCAAACTCTTCTGATAGATTTAATTATTTTACTAGTGAGGGAGGGATGGTTTTCTTAGGCACCTCTATTCCACTTTTATCATGCATGATTTAGGCATATTTGGACATCATCCTGTCTCCTATTGCAATTTTTTGAACTGGATTAAAATCTTTTCTATTTGTAGATTGACTACCACTGGCACGAGTAGCCAAAGTGGCAGAACCAACTTCTCGTCCTTGTGATGTCATAGATACAACCTAAGATTTTACTAATTACCATTCACCTGTCCATGTTGCATCTAATGTATTTGAAACATCATCCACGAGAGGAGAATCACGCTCTAACAATTTCAAACAGGTTTCCATATCTTCATCCAAACCATTTGTATTGTCCCTACTATGAACGGCTTCAAAAATCATTGTCTCATAAACATTGGTGTTGGTATCGCACTAACCATTCTCCATGTCAAAAGTATCAAACATGGTACCATTAGTTATATTGGATCAATCTCTAATGTTTGGATCACCTTCCATGTAATAAATACATTCTCGTTTGTTTTACCTTCTACCAATTTAATCATTTCCATGCCTTAATTTAATTTTCCGTTCATAGTCCCAATTCCCTCTAAATGGTCACACAAGTAGGAATTTCCACATTACTAATCATGGAAAGTTGTCGAGATCCATTATTTAAAACATGCTTGTAGCCAACTTGGATATCTTTGAACTGAATATTCTCAAAACAGATAGTAGTGTCAAAACAATTTCCACCAACCATGGAGAATGTGTCCTTTGTCATCAGAATGCTAGAACCACCACTACCATTGTTACTATATTTGATTGTACCCTGATGGTCTCCAACTTTTTCATTTATGCTAGAATCATATTCCTTAAATGGAGTCTTAAAATCCTACAATGGACTAGATTCCAATTTGGCAAGAGATTTTTTCTCTCTAAGAGATGAATCTAAATGGAAAATATGGTGATCCTATTCATAGGCTTCATAAAGAAGAAGACACCTTATAATGTTTAGCTTTGAAATATCAGCAACAGGTCTTCCAAGTTCCAATGTTCCCAACACTAATGATGACCTCTTGCAATAAACCTTGTTTGAATTTCATAGATTTCATCAAAAGAATGAACCCTATGAAGAAATGATTTCCAACCAAGAAATTTATATAAAAAAATATGGACAGCCTAAAGTACACTAAAAAACCTTTATATACATCTATAATATCACCTCAAAATCAACTCCCTCTTTATACGACATTCCTTCAAGCTCTCCAATTTACCTCTTTGACTCAAGAACCTTAATACCCGAATAAAAGGATCCAGATGTTGCAATTTTATGTCTGAGAAAATTAAAAACCTGTCTAAACAACATTTTGAATTTATCTGGAACGTGTTCATTTGTATCAAAATGCACATTAGTTTGGATCTAGGGGATCCTACTTCATTTCATTTTCTGCTATTCCTTGCTTCTCCCATGCCACCTTCCTAGATAGCTCCTCTATTGTTATTTGATAATTAAGATTAACCTTGGATAAAAGAGAAACAATGAAACCATTTTCCTTATCTGAATCTTTTCATTCCTTTTCTTGAAGTTCCAAATATCATGTGACTGCCCCATATGAACCTGGACCCAAAGGAGATATAATTCCATTTGGATATGCCTTTATTGAAGCTGACATCCAGATAAATCGCTTGAAGGAGTAGTTGGAAATGAAGCTCTTTGTCCAAATGGATATATATCCCACTATACCCTTGTAACTTGAGCATATGTATCTCCTATGGAGGATTTCTTAAAAACAATTTATGTTTAAACAAGACTAGTTTCATCAACATTAGATTTACTAGTAACATGTGATATAGGTGGGTCCATCCCTCCACTAGTAAAAGTTGGTTTGGACTGTCCCTTATTTTTATCAATAATAGGTTCATCTGCTAAGGGAGGGACAATTGACATTGTCTTATACATTTTCAGGCTTTGCATTTCTCTGATGAGTTTTGTTCTGGAATAGGAACAACAAAACTAGGTATCATAGAAATAGATCTATCTAAACATAATTTTTTGTCTGGAAATGCAATATTTATTGATGATTTCAAGGTAAGTCCAGGAAAGGTGTAACCTTCCTCTGCAAGGAAACATGTCTCAAGGGCTAAATGGAAAGGTGCAAACCCTTCATATTGAACAACATGTTTAGCTTTCTTCAATTCGTCATGACTTGCACCTATAAGCAGAACTTGTAAACACAAGAGAAAAATGATTCCCATAAACTATGACTTCAAGAAAAGAGGATATAACTTAATATGAAGATATCACCTAATTTGTAGATAGTCAAGCATATGGGATACTTTCAAGAATGCAATTTCGAGAACCTCTTTACTTTGTTGGAAATATTTCAGAGAAAATATTAGATTGGTTTCGAGGCTCCGGTCTCCATCTGTTAATTAGACTATCATAGCATCCATAATAGAAGTATCATTTCTACTAGACATATTAGAATTTCAATGCATTTTAAGTATAAATATAATACTTATTTTAATGACAATAAGATCTTAAAAATACACAATGAATCCTAGACAATTTTCCACCTTTGGAATCACAATCCTAGACTGGAAAATGGGTTTCCAGTTTTTATTTGAAATGCGGATTTATTGATTCACGTCAAAATCTCTAGGACAACACTGATCATCATGAGAAACATTTTATGCATAAAATTAAAAAAAAATAGAAAAGTTGTAAAATACCTTGTCGATTTTGGAGAGAATAGGTAGAGTGGGTCCACACGACCTCCCCACACCAGCTAGCATTTGAGGAGGGATGGGTCCCCTATTTATCAAATTTTTTCCCCCTATCTCTCTACAAAAGTAATTGAAACCGAAATTCATCTCAATTTTCAGTTTCATACTTTGGAGAGCAGATTTAGACAACGGAAATGAGAACAACTTAGGGTGGGAAGGTTTGGTAGAACAACAATGAAAAGAACTTTGGCAAGCAGATTTGAAGGCAGGAACAAAGTTTTTCCAATAGAACACCACTCAAAACTCTTACATGTTCTTATGTTTCTTACTCTCATATATTATTTTGATGGAATCTCATTCATCATATTGCGGAGGGTATGATCATAGAAAACATTGTGGAAGAAGTGGCAAAGGGAGAGGAGATGGTGAAAAAAATAACATAAATTTCTCATTGATTCCCCTGTGTGGAACTGTGTAATAGAAAGATAGAGAAAAAGGAAAAAAATAAGCTCAAAGGTTGAAACTACTTATGGAATTAGATAGGTGCAAGGAAAATTTTGGATTCATACTCAAGGGGTAAAGCCCTTTTTCTTTGGATTCCTAACAATGGGGTTGAGTTTTGTAATCCATCACCCCAAATATTGAGGAACAATTTCAAAAGGAGCATGATGATGCAAAGTTAGCTAGGGAAGAAATGAGGGGAAACAAGTGGGTTCTCGTAGGTTAAAAGAATGGGCACCACGTTTCCTCAACAATTGAGGAAGCCTAGAAGATATTGAACACCAAACTCTTGGAAAGAATGTTTGATTGATTGCATGAGGGAAGAAACGAATAATGGAGTTCCCCCTACCATACATGCATGCACTATTCCCTTTATAGAGTATTATGTCTCTATATTGGCAAGTCCTGTTTAGAGTGGTGAATGAAGAACCCATTGGTTACAAGGGACACATTTTGAAAAAGTATACACCAACATTATACCAAAGGACAAGTTTTTGTGGACTAATACAACAAACCAACCATAAATAAATTTAATAGTATGTCACTTTCAAGACAATAGCTCTTCAGATAAATAAATGCTTCAAATGAAGAGAAAAACATTGGATGCATGGTTGAGACTTACAAAAGTAATTGAGATTTCGAATCGTGGCTACAATATTTGAATATGGATATTGATTCTATACAACAAAAGTGTGTTCTTAAAAAAAATCCCATACAACCAATATGTAGGTGTCTACAACTCAGAAAATGAAAAAACATGTGAATTTCCAAAATGCTAGAAAATTTAAAAAAATAAGTAGACAAAATTAAAGATGTGGATGTGCTAT
This sequence comes from Pinus tabuliformis, assembly GCA_031772625.1. NCBI lineage: Eukaryota > Viridiplantae > Streptophyta > Pinopsida > Pinales > Pinaceae > Pinus > Pinus tabuliformis. The sequence goes on along the minus strand of CM062817.1, from coordinate 1,158,753,849 downwards.
AAACTTATACAGAGGTTATTCCATAAAGACCTTTTAAATCAAGATTTTTGAGGCCTTTTTTATTTTTATAACAACGATTTTAGGGGAGATTTTCCAAAACTTGTGTAGGGCATATTTTTTGTTGTACCTTTCAATACATAGATAGATACAATACAAGTAATCATATCTTGACCATTTGTATATGTACAATACAGAGAATGTGTGAAAAAATAAATGCCCCAAGCCTAAACTAGGTTGTATGGTCACTATGCTTCAAATTTAATGCAAGCTATCACAGACAATGCAAGGTCACGCAAAGAAATTGATGCAATAATTGAGCAGGCAAGGCCATATTTTTGGGAAACCATGGGTAGTTCATAGCTTGAATCCTGCTTTCAAAACTATTATTGTTGAAGTTGCATAAACAAAAAAATATTTTGATGAAGCAAAAGAAATATGATTTTTTATTACGAAGGACCAACATGCATAAACAATGTATAGACAAATTCCCAAGCTCTAACTTCTTAAGGTTGGAGAAAATAGATATTCATCACACCATGCCTTGATTCTCCTTTCGGAACTTGGGGTTTCTTTGTCTTTTATGGAAGTTTGTCCCAAGTGGAAAACATGGATATCACCCGACACTAAAATAAAGCATTGCACATCGGAACTATCATTCTCGATTAGGCTTGTTGGCATTAGATTGAGTAGTTTCTTTCCATATTGAAGCCATATTTGATCTATTACAAACTTTTTGATATAGATAATGTAGATTAAGATAGATATTGGTTCATATGTGCATTTATTTTGGATACGAGAGAATGAGCTACAATAATAGCAGGGATCGAATTGTCAAAACAACTGTAAGAGAGTTCAATATTATGACCTAATAAATACAATATTGTAGAGCTACAGTGTAACATTGTATGATGAACACTATGATTGCATTAATTTTTTACAAATGGACTGTAAATATTCTTGGATGTCAAACCATCATGACAAGCTATGCATATGTTTTGTACTTAGAAAAGTTGGCTCGACATGTAACAATATCAAACCTGAGAATGAATGTTGGTGGAATTATTAGGATATAGGCCACTAAGTGAATAGATCCATGTGAAATTATTGCCATTGTCCTTTCAAATTTACTATCATATAGTATATTCTTATTTGTTGTTGGAAATGAAGTTGTCTTCCATATATAAAATGGAACAACATTAGTCAGTCTATAACAAATTGCTAACAAATAACATCACACCACTGAGCCTAACAACATCTCTTTTATCAGAAATTCCATTTTCATTTTAAAATCCCATACATGAGCAATTTGGTCATATTTTAGGCTTTTCTATCTTTTCTAGTCATAATGATGAGCTCATAACTTCCAGACTATGTCCATTTGTGATCCCTTTACTACTGCCAATAATCTCAGCATGTGTGCAAGGGCTAAGTCACTTTTCCTTTGGGATTATGGACATGTTTCAAAACATTAAGATAAATTTTCTGAGCACATCATCCTCATAATTTCACACATACTAAATCATGTGTTTAGGATCATGTTACTATAGTCCATAAAACCTTGCATCAAGGCAAACCATCTACATCAAAATGAAAGATACATGCATCACCATGATCAACCCAGAATAATAAGCATGCGATCACCAAGAACCAAACCATCAAAGAAACGATGGAAATGATGTAGCAAATGGTTTGTTACCATCGTCAATAAATTGCTGTACATCTACATGAATATCATCATCTCAAATATGGGCATCACTACATTTCGGAAGGACAAGCATCACTAGGCTGTACACCTCAAGATGAAGTACCCAAAATGATGACCTCGTCTAGCAAGGGAAGGCTAGAAGAAACATCCAAAGGATAGGATGGACTAGATGATGAAGTAATACCTTTAGTCTCGACCCCCCATATACTACTCAATAACTACAAAGAATTAACTTAGAGGAGTTTGTATAGGTGGACAAACAAAAGATGGAGATGTGGAAAGGTTCACTGCAGCTAGATGGGAGTCATCAACAAGAAACTCAACAAGAGAAGAAGAGGCATGGTCCATGGATACATGTTGGGATTCATCACCAGAAAGGAGCTATAGAAGAGATCTTAGTAGTCATCATGAAAAGGCTTATCAAAGATAACATCATGATGCTTAGTCACTTGGTGAGAGGTAGGGTCATACAGATGATACCCTTGAAAAATTTCATAGTAGCCAACCAAAGTCCTATGAGTTGTTTAATGGATAGGAGATATATCATGTCTTTCATGATACAAGTGGGTCCATGCACTTGATCCAAAGAACCTAAAATGTGAGATAAAGGACTTCCAGCCTCATAACGAATAAGTTTACGACCTTGCATTGAGGAAGAATTATCAGGCTACAAAGTAATTCTAGTGTCCTATTCCTAATCAATGGCTTATTTCGTCCTACAAGGCCAACTAAAATATGAATGTAACCTCCTAATCCTATGCATTGTATGTGGTTTTCTTTCTCATTGCTTAACCTTAGTAATTCACTAGGAGTATACAACACATTCTTCTCCTCACCAGAATCCATATTAGACTTCAATGAAGCTATTATGACCATTTTATTTCTATCCTTCAACTCTTCTATAGACCTTCAAAGTATGATATTTGGTCTGAGCTCTTTACAGATTAGCACCTGAGTAGTCATGGGACAAGTAGTGTGCCCCTCTCCAAAACATCTTTGAATATAACTTCTATCAAATGTTTGACAAGAATAAATCTCAACATGATATTCCATTACGTCTCAAGAAATTGGATAGTAAAAGGATTGAAATGAAGGCAAAGAATGACTTCCCAAAGAGAACCTTTTCTTGTAATATATCTTATCCCTCTCTTTGGCAGAAGATACCACATCTACATGGTGAAGTAATCCAATGATTTGTTCCATTTGTAAAGCCTATGCTTCATTTTTTGTTTTCAATATGGTATCTTCCATATCCCTTTTAATCTCTTCTTATTGTTGTTTTAAAGTCGATGTATCAGTGGAAACTCCCACTACTTTGGAAATCTAGAAAATTAATTTATTTAAGTAAACACTATTAGTATTCCTTTCTCTGATCCCAAATTCAATTTTATCAACAATTTCCTCTTCTGCAACTGCTGTCTTGAACTCGACATTATACATATCCTTACATATCTTATCTATTTTTTGTCTAATATCCAGTGACACATCCAATGATGACAGAGTAAGAAAACTTAGAGCATGTCCAATTTCCCTCATAATATATTGCAACTGTTTCACAATATTCCTACAATTCAGAAGAATATGAAACTTTCTCTTCTGTGAACAAGTATCAATAACATTATTTGTGGCCTTGAGTACCCTTTCAAATATCCCAAGAGATTGTCTAATAGTCTGAGTTTCCCTTCCATTATTATTATTAAGCTCTATTAAAATGGGCCTAATATTTTCCAAATACTTTGAAAGTTCCTTGGGGCTCTCTTGGTCATAAATCACATCTTTTGCAGCATGAATCGTGTCTCTAACTAGCACTAAAACTTTGGTTATCAACTCAGACACTGGCACCAATGTTGCATCACCAACTACTCCATTAGAAGAAAATTGTATAATTACTCCAAGAGAAGACACCATTGTCCAAGATTGCTTGATGTGCATCCAAGGCAAAACAGGAAGCGATAGATAAATTATACATGATCTTATCCAAATTTATAGTGATTTCTTTAGTTTAGCCACTAAAAGATGTCTAAATTTAGAGTGAAGAAAACAATTCCCCATTATGTAACCATTTATATATCATATGCGGCTGAAGGGCTAACCAAGAGTTAGCCTTTCAATCAGGACCACTGATTAAAACCTTCCAGGACCAACTCTTCAGCGTGGTTGTTGGCCGTTCAACCAAGGCATGTACTATTTAAGAGGTGAAGATTGTCTCTAAAATTCCTATATAACTGGGATCATGCTTAGAACGAACAATACACGAAGGTCACATGCCTTCCCCAAATTCATAACTGCTTGAAGAGGTCGCAAAGGTCTAAATATAAATTTCTATACCATGTCCCATGTATGAGTCTTACATTTTTACAACTCAATAAAAAACCAGAATCGACATTTTCTTACAAGTTTAGTAGAGCCTTTTTGGGAAAGTGATTTCAAAATGTCTCTGCATCACCAAACGACTATGAGTTCCTAAATAGCATATGAAGACCAAGCATGGGGTACTCAACATAGTTATGTTTGAGCCTTAAACTTTTACAATTCCAAATATAAAACAGTTCGCAAGATTGACCGTCGATGGTGAAATTCTATTTTATATCATGTACCCTCATATCACCACAACTCATTCAACAGTAAACAATTACTCTCGATATCAACTCTAGGTAGAGAAATTATATCGTATATCGTGCACCCACATATCACAACTCATCCAATATGAAATAGGCTACCCCCCATGGATCTTCTCTTAAATAACTCTGTTTCAATCAAAAAATTAACCAAATCATTTACTTGATTAAAGTATAGAGACACCTGGCTTGTCTTAATTCTGAGTTCTAGATACTAATTATTTTTGCATTCTCCAAATTTCTTGCCAAAATTCACCCCAAGCAAATAATTCACAATGGGAAATCACCTTAATTCCATTCGTGATGCTTCCTTGAACTTTTTGAGCCTTGAATTCGATAATCTTCGGCAGTTCTGAGTCATTTGACTATAGAAAATACCCATCTTAGAAGGCTCTGAGCTACTTTGGAAAAACCCAAATGGCTTATGGGAGGACCTAAATGGCTAAAAAGCCTCGCATTTCACACTTAAAGGACTCATCATAGAAGTGAATCACCACAATAGGAGAAACCGAGAATCCAATATCATGAATGAATTCAATCAAAACATTAACCAAATCGTTGACCTAATTAGATATAAAGACACCTGGTTTTCCTGAATTTCGAGATCCAAATCCTAATTCTTTTTGTATTCTCCCAATTTCTCACCAAAATTCACCCCAAGCAAATTCTACACAGTGGGAAATCACTTGAATTCCATTCTTGATGCTTCCTTGAACTTTCTGAGCCTCAAATTCTATAATCTTGTGCAATTCTAAGACATTTGACTGTAGTAAATAGCCATCTTATAATTCTCTGAGATATTTCAGGAAAACCCAAATGGTTGATGGAAGGACCTAAACGGCTGAAAAGGCTCGCGTTTTACTCTGAAAGGGCTCTTTGCAGAAGGGAATCACCACGATTGGTGAATCTGAGAATCCAATATCCTGAATGAATTCAATATACCTGTGATCGCATGCCTGTGCCTGCCCTTCTCCTACTTACCTGATAAGCCTTTCAATTGGAGGGAGATAAATGAGGGAAAAAATAATTTTGATTTTTGAAAGACATAAATCACATGAAACCTTAAACGAAATGCATGTGTTTTTCGAGTGGAATTAAATTTAAATGAAATGTGTAAGTCTTTTGTTTTAGTTAATAGGGTTTTATTAATCGTAAAAAAATGGTTGGGTCTTTATGTCACCAAACGTTATTTGAAGGGATTTTAATTGATTGATATCAAAAATTTGATTTATCGTGAAATCAAAATAAGCTTTGTGTAGTTAAAAAGTGTATCAATGTAGTAAATTTATGGTAATAATTAATTTCAATGAAATGTTTTGTTTAGTAAAAATAAATAATTTTCAGAGATTTCCCATGATGTAGCGAGTCAATTTGGGAAAGGTGATAGTTTGGCTTCCACATTCTTTATAATATTGATATCCTTTTGTCCATAAACACTGGGGGTTGAAAAATAACATACGCTCTATAGCTAAGTTTGTTCCAACTTAACTATATTTTGAACCAAAAATTATTGTTGACCTCATGGATATGATAGAAATTTGGTGGCTTATAGTGTAGTCTTGTCATGAAATAAATGGAGGTACTAGGTAGGTAGGAAGAATCATTTTAGTGGAACATGGCCATAAAAGGGACATATATCATTGAATAGTTTTAAGAGAAAATACACCTCGTGTATTATGATTGTAAGGACATCACTTTAAAATCTAGCCTAGTGTGTACTACACACTAACCAAAGGGTGATTAGTCAAACCCACAAAAGTATTATAGGTGCCTCTAGAGAAGTAGGTGTTCTTGTGCTCTCATTAGCTAGGTATGAGCAATGAAGATAGAGTAAGATAAGGATTTAGCCACTAGTATTTCCTATAATTTTCATCCCTTTTTCTATCATCACCCTTCTTAAGGTAGTTGTACATTTAGATTAATTGAGAAGAAAAACGTGAAATTAAGATATCATTTGATGGATTATTTTAAATAAGAATTACTATTGGAAGGAGATACAAAACATATTTTGTCAAGAGTATCTAGTATTGTGGCTAAGATGAGGGTTATGAGTGCCTAAAATTTGTATACTACTCCTCATGTATAGTATTTTCTCATCGTTATTCTAGTTATTATCATTTGCAATTGCAATAGAAAACCAAGGGAATACTGGAGGTCTACCTAGGTATGCTAGTCTTACGATAATAAAGTTACATATCTAAACCCTACATAAAGAAAGTTATCTACTTCGAATAATCATAACCAAATATGTAGACAAGGGGAGCTATCATAAATAACAAACCATACTTAGTAGGTGCAAGTTTTATATGTGCCACCTACAATTGGGTTAACTTGGAAATCCTTAAAAATGGGAAATCTAATTTATTAATTGTATTTAATGAGAAAATACCATGCAGTGGAAATTTTTCATTAAGATTCAGTAAGTTATAATTTCAAAATAAAATGGAATAAATGGAAGTAAACCTGAAAGGATATATTGGTTCAAAATCTAGGATATTTTTCATTGGCTTAATATTGAATGCTTGTAGTAAGCTTGAGTTCAATATAAAACTTCATAATCATTGATAAGAGATTCATCTCCCAAAGGCATAACTCCTTTCCACTTCATCGTTTAATGCAAAAGTTAAAAGGAATTATATACACTAGAATACACATTACCAATGACATGGAAAATATTGAGGACGATAAATTGTTTATTAGGATGACTCATCTTACTTATGTTGAAGCTCAAATGGATGTAAATGTTGAGTGAATCCTAGCAGCTCATAGAATTCAATGAAACTATTATTTCAAACAGAAAATCCATACAATGGTAGTATGCTTGACATATTATCTCTTTCCATGTTATGCTTTCATCATCTTAGCAAGCCTTTAAATCCCCTAGGCCCTAAACCCCCTAAAACTACATTTATCACTAACCTATTAACCCTTCAAGCCTTAACCATTGAGCTCTAGTCTAGTCTTATTAACCCTTAAGCTGCTAAACTTTAAATTGCTAGCCCTTTACACCGTATACCCATAAACCTTAAACCCCTTATCCCATATACCCTAATTAAAATATACATCTTATGTCTACTTCTTCTCTTCTTAAGTTACTCTCAATTTGTTGTGTACATAGAATACATCTATAACAAAAAAAACAAAATGTTATTTTATTAATATTTGAAAGTTGAGTTGTTAAATTTATATATACTTAATATTTTGTTTTTGGTTTTTTAGTTTTGAATCTATTTGATTATTTAATAACATAAAAGCATAAAATAGATAAATTTAATCATAATTATTAATTAATTTCTAAAAACAAATTGTATAAGTAGTTAATAGTCAATAAATATTGTTCAATGATTATATATAATAATAATTTAAAATAAATTAAGGGAATTGTTTAATTTGTTATTGTCAATATTGTTGGCTATTTGGTTACTTATCTTTTAATAATTATATCATTATGACCCATGAGGTGTAGACTACTTGGTTTGCATGGGGTTTAGTCCCTCTAGGTCATAGTTTCAAACCTCACGGGGAGGGGTTGAGGATGGAAGCCACTTTGGGGGAATTAACTATCCCAAGGGGCATCCAAGCTCAACTAAGCCTCACACAATCATGGTGAGTAACATCCTATTATGGGTATATAATTCTTCCTCTATCCAATAAAATGGTTATCCCTCGCCTAGGCTCAGCCTAATGACAAAAAAAACAAGTATATTATTATAATATCCTTGAATTAAGGGTGGTACTATGTTAAGTCGTTAATGAAGAGTCACTGGAAAGTAACAACATGGATAAAACTAATCTTGGAGCTTATAGCCAAAGCATCAAGAGCTATAATAGAATTTTTAAGTCATCACAGTAAAACTAATACACATTGGAGATATAATATACACATGGATCATACATATCAGGCTAAATGTGGTAACTAAAGCAACCTCTTCCTGCACATAGTGTCCTAGACGGACAAGGCAAGTTGTCATCAAACCAATGATACATACATGAATTATATATAGATCCACATATCTCAGTTGGGAAATGATTGTTGTGAAAAGAATCACAGGGGTTGAGGTGACAATCAAAAATTAAAAATATCCTCTAAAAAATCATATAGAAAGTGGGGTAACATGTCCTATGACATCCAAATTGCAATATAGGATGGGAAATCCTCAAAATTCAATGACAATGATGATAACCATGATCATATGATCATGACTTGGATGACAATTTTGAAGATAATGATTATGATTATGAAAATGATGACATTTAAAAGGGAGAAGATCAGCGAAGGTCATTAGCATCATCATCATCATAAGCATTCTTATCATCCTCATTTTCAATGTAACCAACATAATATTTATCATCATCATCATCCTATCCTTGGAAGCTCGGATTGATGCCTTATATTTTCTTAAGACATAGACCAAACTAATTTCAAGGGCTCTAATCTAGGTTTTGATGGTTTATTGGCAGTCATACATACTCCATTAGGATGTTTATATGAGTTATAAGGGTGGTGAATGTTAGTGATGAAAGGCAAGTTGTTTCACCAATGTGGACAATTAACTTCATGGTTTTGCCCAAGTTTCTTAATTATATAAAACCTTAACCAAAATCAACATTATTTTTAATCATAGAATGACCTTAGATTTTTTGTATGGGTCAACTATAAGATTATCTTAAAAAATAAATCTCAATAGCATTTAACTATTTGTAATGCAATTATGAAAATGAAATATTTTTCTGTTATGACAAAAAATAGCCATTCTATTGAACTTTCGATGGATGTTGACGAGAGATTTGTTTTCCAACTGGAAAAATATTGACTTTGTCAATCATCAATATTCGAGTAGATAGATAATTGACCTTGACAAATGTCAAATATTTAACAAACATTCAATTGTTGTCGCATATTTGACCAAAAAAATTATCGTCAAGTATCTAAATAACTTATCATAGGATATCCAAGGACAATTGTGTTTTTTGGATATCTAACAAATGTCAGGCTTGTTTTTTAAATACAAAAAATATTTTCAAGTAAAAGACAAAATTATGACTGACCTATCAGAGTACGGCATTGGATTTTTCACCCATATGCACCAATGGAGGTTAGGGGATAATGATCATAAGTTAAGAGGATAAGGGTTTAAGGCTTAGGGGGTTCATGGATTTTAGGTCAGGGGATAGGGCTTTAGGATGTTCTAGGAATTTACAATTTGGATAAGTAATTGTTGGATCTCGATGTTATTATTAAGATTGTAGAAGATTCCCCAAATCTAAAATTGAAATGAATTCAACAACTTCAGATTGGCCATGTATGTTAGCTTCTTCCACCAAATTTTAACTTGATAAATTTTATGGAATTCATGATTTAAGGGTGGCAACTAAACCTCTTTATCATTTGTAGAAAATATGTCATTAGTTCCCTTATTGTGGTCCACATATTAACTGAGAAACACCGAAGGGAAGAAGTAGACAAATTGTTGTTATACTGATCTCTTCATGCACATGGAGGGGGCCCTAGTCAAGTTGGTCCCAAAAGGTATGTAGTGGTGTCAAGATGATATCAATCCATTGTAGCCTCGCACTCTTTTTAGTTTCAGATATACAGATCCAAATCAACATGTTACAAAAATGTATGTATTGTGTGAAGTTTCACATCAACTCAAACTGAAACTTCTCAACATCAATCTGTGTGGAGTTTCCTTAGTCCTCAAACCTTCTCCTGTGTCGACCTTGAGAAAATATGTGCATACACATATCACATTATAACATGTTGTGGAGTACATTTAGAAGAAACCAACCATTTAAATTTTTATATTCTATCAAGATTGAGGCATGTGTTAAATGCCTATTATCTGCATCTCTGAATAATGGTGTCATTAATAATTTGTTTTCTTGTCTTGCTAGTATGATCTAATTATTTCTTTGTGCAAGATGGTCTTTTACTCCCATTACTAAAATTTTGATGTTTATGAATGCTATATAGATACAATGGATTCCTCGAATAATAAAAGAGTCAATTATTTTACCATTAATAGTGTTTAGTATTTGCATATGGTGTAAACTCAATAGTTCTATTGGTGGTTACTTAGGGTGAACCTAAGCAATTATTTAACATGCATCAAAACAAGTAAAAAGTGATAATAGGAAGGACTCGTGTGAACTTTTCTAATCGTACATGTTGAATCTGCAAGTATTGTTGTTGTGCTCAATTTATTATTGGAGTACCTATCAGGTGGCAAAGTTTGTACAAATGTTTGAAATGATACTAAATAAGGTGGACCTGAGGGACTGAAGAATGAAATCACAAGACAATTCTTGACTGACATATATAGATGGTTGGAACAAAATCACCTTGAACTCCAATCGATGTTTGATTCTTACAAAGGAAACATCTGACATATTATTGGTTAATATTTTCAACATTGAAACTTGTACTATACCTTTTTTCAACTTGGCAATAGAATTGGTTCAATGAAATTAATGCATGATCTTGCTTTCACGTAAACTAGTTCCATCCATAATGTTTATGTAGAACATGAGTACATGCTCAAATAGACCTCTCTTGGTTTATATTGGTAATCATCTTCACTAAATAGTGTGTAGATAAAGGATCTTGGTCATTGTATCAACACTCACCCCAAGGGGATATCATGTGAATTTGGATCAACACTCTCCCCATAAGGCTATTATGGTGTCAACTTCACGAACTAAATCAAGGCTTTGCACTCTTCCAACATGGATATTGTGTTTTCTCCCTCCATGAATGCACCATTCTAGAACAATAATGGCATCCTATGGCATGCATTGAACTATTGCATAAATGTTAATGCACCCAAAACTATTACATGAAGAATGAAAATAATGATTAGCACAATTCTTATATCCCCACCTCAAAAAGTAAAGGATCTCCATATGTAAAAACGAATTTCCATAAATAAGATTTTAGGTAGTTAGGGTCTCTTTTGATGGTAAACCCTCCACTAGTTGGCATCAATAACCCCATGGATAAAATCCCTAGAATGAAATTTAAATTAAATAAGTCAATTTTCCAAAGTAAAACCCACCCAAGGTTCTCACTTATATGGCGATCTAGGGTATACATAAGTTTGGATAGCAATGCTTGAGCATGTGTTTCCTTTTCTGAATATTGATATGCACAATGACAATACCACTTGGGTTTCTCTTGACACTTGATTACTATTAGTTTGGGTTCTAAGAATATATTACTAAAATGCATATATGTAATTTAGTATACATGGATCTCATTATTAGCATCCACATAAATAAAATTCCTAATATAAAAATTTGAGTTACTCTCATTCATCTAACTAGTATTAGTGTAGGTCCTAAATGTTTGAATTTGAAATGATACTAAATAAGGTGGACCAGAGGGACTGAAGAACGAAAGAACAAGACAATACTTCACTGAGATCTATAAGTGGCTGGAACATAATCACCTCGAACTCCCATCAATGTTTGATTATTACAAAGGAAACATCCCACATATTATTGAATACCATTTTCAACATTGAAACTTGTATTGCACATTTTTTTCAACTTGGCAATAGCATTGGTTCAATGAAATTAATGCATAATCCTTCTTTCACTTAAACCAGTAGCATTCACAATTCTTGTTTAGAACATGAGTACATTATCAAATTGAGTTGTTTTGGATGATACTGGTAATCATTTTCCTGATGCATCCACATAAATAAAATTCCTAATATTTACTTATTTTACTAAATAAATAAATTCCACACTCTAAAAAACCCTTAAATCATCTATAGTTTACAAATTAAACCACTCAACCTTATAATTCTAGCAAACATCTACTCAATTTTGGACAAAATCTATCCAAAAAATATTCAGAGAAAAAACTCAAAAAGTAGTTAAAATACAACATTCTAAAGCCATTTTAACCATGTTGATGACATCCCTTATCCTTTCTCTCACAATATGTGCCATATGTGGAGCCAATTAACCTCCATAAGCTTTATATAGTCGTGCTTATCTAGATGACAGATTTTGGGAATATCCTTAAATCCAATAAATAGAAGTAAGGTCAATTGCCTCACTTTCTTGTTGTCTTTGGAATTTCAGGATGTTCCAGGAATTTACAATTAGGATAAGTAATTGTTTGATCTCGATGTTGTTCTTAAGATCCCAGAATATTCCCCAAGTCTATAAGTGAAATGGTGATCCAAAAATATCCCTCAAGTCTACAGTTGAAAAGAGTTCAGCAACTTTAGATTGCCTAGGTATGTTAGCTTCTTCCACCAAAGACTAGGATGGCTTAATTTTTTGGAATAAGGGTGGTAACTAGACCTCTCTACCGTTTGTAGAATATGTCATTAGTGCCATTATTCTGGCCCACATATTATCTAAGAAACACCAAAGGGAAGAAGCAGAGAGATTGGTGTTACAATGATCTCTTCGTGCATATGGAGGGGGGCCTAGTCAAGATGGAGACAAAAGGTCTGTAGCGGTGTCTAGATCCTATCAATCCATTGTATCCTCACACTCTTTGTAGTTTCATGTATACATATCCAAATCCAGATGCTACACAGATGGATGTATTGTGTGAATTTTCACATCAACTCGAACTGAAATTTCTCACCATGAATCTATGATGGGCCACATAATATTGATATGGGTGATTTGTGGCTGAGATTATAGGTCATGAGAGCCTGCACTAGATTGGAGGCCTATATTCCCAAATAATTCTAATCCTCTATCACTCCACAAGTTTAAGGTTTGTATGTAACCTCAATCCCCTTGTGCCATCAATCATTTGTCTGAAGAAATAAATTTTTGCAACGTTGAAAAACAAATCTATTAAAGGAAATTGTGTTTTGGATTTGCAAATGGTTAGACCAATTAATACATTATCCAAAACCAACCTATTTAAAATTCATTGACACTTCTTATGAAATTGAACAACTTTTAATGTATATGAGAACTACAATTAAATGGGTCTATCAGGAAATGTGGGTAATCACAATGCTACTTCCCCATCAATAGAGACACAACTATTAGATTTGTGAGGCAATTGATTCATTTGTTCTGAAAGAAGGGAACTGAGTGGAGGTCAAGATGGGGATTTGTCTTTAGAGTTAGAACTAAATACAAGGAAATTTCCAAATCAATCATTATCCTCTTCTTACAACACTAACTATAAATCTATTCATGGAGATGAAGAAACTTATAATTCTGATAAACATGATTCTAAACACTAAGTTGTTTCCACTACCTTTTTCCTTTATGATTGAATATTACCACCATGAATTGAATTATTGATTGAATGATAAATACATAAATGGAAATTTGGCATTCTCATATTCATTTCTTTATATTCAACACCATTCATGCTTGTATATTCAGTTGCTGAAATATAATACATGAATCGTAATAGGCATTTTCACATAACATGTACATATGTTCAATGGAATTCAAGTATTCATATTCAATTCAATTTATGGTGGTCAAATTCCATTGAAAACCAATAGTGTATATTAAATCAGATTCCATTGGAGAACGATAAAATGTATTAAATAAACATTGGACAGAAAAGGTTAACACAAAAAACTAAGCCTGGTGAGAAACCTAAACCCCTCGAAGTTCATATGAAATTAAGAGACCAAAAACACCAGATTGCTAGGACATCGTTAGTTCTACTATGGTAGGCTAGGATTTTGGTTTCTATCTAATGGATTTTGGTGGGACAAAGTGTTAATGAGATGGGAGATCATGTGGTCAGGCTTGTATGCAACCACCCTGCCATGAATACCTTCGTTGAACTCCATTCCTATGAAATAGTTTTTTAGCTAGCTGGGAGAGGTCCATATTCTAAATCTTGCTCTGTTAATCAAATTATTATCACAAAATCTCAGGTAATCACACCTATTTAGGATAACTACTCCACTATCATAGGCTATTTACAAGCCTAGTTTCCTATGTTAAAACGTAGATATGCTAGTGAGAGGCTGTGGAAGAATAGATACCCCTCAAACCCATTGAAGTCCTAAATATAAAGAATCAAAGCTATATTATTAAAATATGGAAAGATCAAGTAAGAATGAAGCTTGCAAAAAAAAAATGAAAGCAGGAAATGGCAGCAGTTTAAAATTTTGCAACTAACAAAAGTTCTTTGAGTTGTAGGTATGTGCATGAGGCAAATTTGACTATATAGAATGAACATCGTAGAACTAACCCAGGGAAAAGTAGTAATAGTACATGAAAATAGAAGAATATAAACCTATAAACCCAACTAATTAACTTGCGATTCCAGCTCTAAAATTCCAGGCTTCAATTCTAAATTAGTTGTTGGTTGCCTCTTTAAAAGCCTCCAAGTTCTCTCCAATTATCTTCTATCCATGATAGGAGTTGTAATTATATAGAAAATTTCACAAGCCCTAAAAATATTTAACTACATAACCAATTTCTCTCAAATCTCTCAAAATAAACCAAAACCCTCCCACCAACAACAAATATTTGGCACCAAAGAGCCATCTTCATGGACCGAACATCTAGTTTTCATGGATAGTTTAGAAACCAGGTAAACCTAGAGTGGACCTCTTCATAGTAAGAATAACCGATTTTCATAAAAATAGGGTTCTTAGGAAGTTTTCGTGGGGTAAGAATAGACAGTTTTCATGGGTAAAAATATTTTGTTTTCATTCTTGGTCTTTCATACCCAGGTTTCCACTTTCATAGCCATTTTTCATACCCAGCATTTGACTTTCATGTCCGATTTCCCATTTTCAAAAAAAAATAATAAAACTTCATATGGCATTAAGAAAAATTAAATCATTAGAAAAGGTTTATAAATTATTTAAAAAAAAATGATATCTAAACAATTAACAAAAGTTCATAATACCATTAAAAATTAAACAAGGTTCATATCAAACAGTTAATAAAACTTTATACACCATTAAAAAGTTAATTAAGGTTCATACACCATTAAAATATTAAATTTCATACTTCAATTAATAAAAGTTCATACCTTTTTAATAAATAGGTACATAAATATAAATTTTAGGTTTATTTATCTAGTATTTATCAAATGTAAATATGATGATTTTAATACCAGATTTAAATGAATTCACACTTCTAACATAAGAAAGGTTATGTTTATCTATTTATTAAATGTAAATATGAAGATTTAACCTTAGATTTAAAACCACTCACACTTTTAACATAAATCAATGAAATTTAAAAAATAAACTTTATGGCCAAAGAAATATAAATATAAATATAAAGTTGATTATCTAAATATTACCTTTACTAAATGAAGACATTAGTGTAAAGTAGATATATGATACATGCAATTATGTTAATTGTAGATGAATCCATATACAGTGTTAAACTTTAGAGACAAAAGGGTATTTGGAATTTTAACAATGTAAATGGATTCAGAGACCCCTGTAGTGAAATGTAACACTTCGATATCAAAATTACAATTTTCCATTTCTTGAGTGGTACACAATTAAAAAATACTAACATAAAAGACTAATTCATATACTTCTTGTAGTTGTTATTTGGTCTCATTTTTATTCTTGGACTATAATAGTCATTTATGTTAAGCATTATTAATTTTGTCACTTATTTTCTAGTCATATATTTTAATCCTACACTAAATTAGTCATTTATGTTAGTCGCTTTTAGTTTAGTCAATTATTATCTAGTCGTATATTTTATCCTTGGACTAAATTAAATGAAATTTAGTCATTTTTAGTTCAGTCAATTAAAATTGCTCAAATTTGGTAGCAATTCACTTGAAATAATTGTGGTGACTAACTTTTTTAGTCACCTAGTCATTAATTTCATCATTTTCTACTAGTGTATGTTGGATACTTTCTATGGACCACGCAAAACGAAAAATGAGAAATACATGAAAAACATGATTGCAATCACAATTTTTCATTTATTTCACATTTTTCATGTAGCAAGGTCCATCAAAAGTATGAACATGATTACTCCTTGGATGAGGAATTAAATTTTGCATCGAATGAGTATTCCCACTGGAAATTTGAGTAAGACCTTAGGGAGATAAGTTTAAAATACAAGTTGAGAAAGTAGTTTTATTAGTTTATTATTTGTTAATATTTTACTTTTTTATGCGAAAATGGTGAATCATCCCCCATGATTGACATCATCATCTTGAATCCTATTGGTTCTTATAAATAAATGAATCGGTTGTACATTTTTCATAGGAGGACCATTTTAGACCTCAAAAGTTCTCTAATTTTCATCTCCTACGACTAGGATTTTGGATGTTTAGGCTTTTCCATTTGTCCTCATTAATAAATAGGATTTCGAGTCACATTGTAACATAGTTCAAAGGCATTTAACTACCACATCTCTTCTCAGAGATAAGCTACCATCACCCAAGCTAGTTTATTTCCATTTCATACGTAAGCATATTTCTATTCTTTGATATTAGTGAAATAAAGATTTATTTTTTCTACATCTATGTGTTTATGTTAATTTATGTATTATGTTGTGTTCCTATAGAAATCCATATAAGTGGTATCAGAGCAATCTGATCTTTCTTTATCTTTCTATGCACGTCCCCAACGAGGATGGGGTATAAGGAGTTAGGGCTTGAACAAGTTAAACCTTTGCAAGACCAGCTTCTCCAAACCCAACAGCCTCCCATGGCTGAAGTAAAGAAAGATGAGAGAGAAGAGGAACCTTTCAAGACATTCCTCGAATAATCCCTCGAGTGACAAAGGAACATGATGATCGACAACTTTGCCCAGATCCTTTGGTAAATGTCCACAAGTGAAGCATCTTCATTTGGAAGCCACTTGGGAGGCACCACTCCTTCTAAGGTACAAGTCAACATTGACATCCCCATATTTGAAGGTGAGATAGATGCAAATGTCGTAGATAAATGGTTAAATATCTTGGAAGGATATTTTTCGGTTCATGATTTTTCCAATAGGGAAAATATTACTTTTTCACTCAAACCCAACCCCCACATCAAGGATTGGTTGGAAACCTACTCTGAGAAGAGGGGTAAGAGGGAACCCTCACTATTTTCAATTGAACCCACTTAGAATTATTTACGGGATGTTATCAAGGAACAGTATTAACTTATCGGTAGCTATGAGGAAAATTATATACAATGGGCTTTGCTATGGTAGCAAAGGGACCAAGTTGTGTATGAGATGATGAATCATTTCTATACACTGCACACAAAGTTGGGTATCAAAGATTTCAAGAAACATCTGATGCTCAAGTACCACAATTTCTTACATAAATACATTAACAAGGAAATGGAGTTCTTGGACATCTCCTCGCTTAGTGCAACGTATTGATATTCTACCAAGATTGAACAGAAGTTCAAGCATAAGAAGGAATATTTTTGATCTACGAACCTAATGTAGAGAAAAGGCACCCCCACGTGATAGATAAAAGGGAAAAGCCAAGCTGCGACCCCCCAGGAAAACTCCTTGAAGCTGCAAGAGAAGAACAATGGGAAGGAAAAGAAGGACATTGATAAGCGGTGTCAGATACATAAAACTCCCACTAACAACATGAATGAATGTCAAACAAAGCTAGCACTGTTGGTCAAGCTAAAATATTCAAAGATGGATGCGTTCCTTGTTGGAAATAATACTGAGAGGGGGGGTGAATCAGTATTATCAGATCAATCAAACTTTTCAATGCTCAGAAACATATACGCTACTTCAGTTAAGTGAACCAGCGTGTACACGCTACTGTGACTAAGTAAAACAGCGTATAAGAAGAAAACTCACAATTTAGTTAGCTTATTCTTCAGTTAAGTGCATCAGGACATTATTCACCACATTAATAGTAAACATGTGCAGTATAACAGAACAGATCAAAAGCCACACACATGAACACCAAGATATAAGGTGGAAACCCAATGTGGGTGAAAACCACCTGCTGCAAGTTGTCTCTATCTTTCTTTAATATGAAACTTCAGTTTACAATCTTTTGTACTGGTGCAACCTTATACCAGTACGCAGGCTACAACCTGCAGAAGGCTACAACCTTCTCTCGTTCTCCAAACTTCCTTGGAAGGGAGCTCCAACCCCCTTTGCTCTTGTACTAGCCAAGATACTAGTACGTAGGTGCTGACCTACAATCTTCTTTCTTTCAGGTATCACTTTTCATACATTTTCAGACTTGGATATTCCTGAAGCACAACATTACAACCTGAAGACCACAATTCATTCAATTTCCACAACAGATCATTGAAGCATAAAACAACCAAACTTTGAATCACTGAACCACTGAACCCTGTCAATCACCAGTTACCAGAACACAGAGCAGACTACAGAACTCTGCAATAACAGTCAGACCCCACTGTAAACCCAAAATCAAGCTTCAAAAGATATACGCTACTTCAATGAGCAAAACCCGCGTATACACGCGCTTTTACCGAAGCCAACCTGCGTACAGATCTAAAAATAAACTTTCTCAATTTGCAGCTGTACCAGACATTAGTTAGACCCAGAACATAACATTGCGACAATATGCAGATCTAGAAATACGCATAATCAACCATATCATGATAGTGCATTTCAAACCATTAGATCCCGATCTATCCTTAGATCTAGTCTTCCATCAACCGATGTGATCTCTCCTTGGCTTAGATCAAGCAACCCAGAACCTGCATATCAGATCTCTTTCTCTCTTAGATATTCAAGCCTTGTCGAAAGATATATTTTTGCCTAATGATCTTCTTCTCCTTATATAGCCTTAGGCCTTGCTCAATACCAAGAGCCAAAACCATAGTAATACAATACCATCAACTTCAAAACTAGAGATCGACACGCCCGTCGAGACACAATGGTCCGAAACCATAGGCACAACTTCCAAGGACTAACCACCATGGACCAAAGGTACTTTTCCACATACACGCGCTTTTTATGAATCCAACTAGCGTGTACACGCGACTTGGTCTTAACGAACCTGCGTATATGAACTTCCTTGGCATGCTGTACTAAGATCTGTCTTCTGATTAAGTTGCCATCACCTGTACCAACCTCTGAGCACCTGTACCAACCTCTGAGAGAGTTGCCATCAAGGACAACACTTGAATCATAATGCCAACAATCTCCCCCTTTGGACTTGATGGCAACCACCACACCAAGTCACTCTCCCCCTTTGACATCAAGGGCAAAGGGCTGTGCTCCCCCTGAGGACATGCTGATACCTCTGCTTGGCTGTGCTGACTCGTGCTCCCCCTGACAGTAGGCCAGATCTGCAAAAGATGTTCTTCAACAAGAACCAAGACTTATACACCATAAGAGACCTTCCTATCACCAAAAGACTCAATACATACATCCATACTCCCTACCAAGAGGGGACATATCAGAAACAACCAATTATATTACAGCATTCATCCCAGGCATAGAGGGGAAACCAACATAGGCCGTTACATGACCTTGACACCATAAAAGAGATATGACAAGAGAGATACATGACATAGAGACAACAGATCTAGACCAAGACTTAGGAAAGGCACCAGCAGCATCTGATAAACATCTTGTTAGATCAGCAACCAGGATTTCTTTCTGAGCTCCTTCTCCTGAAACCAACAACCAAAACATCTGAATGCCAACAATGCTTTATGAGACTTTTAAGCTGCTCCCCCTGAACCTGTGCCTGTTGCACCCCCTGAAACTGTGCCTGAAGAATTCTGACATTCCCATTGCTGTTCAGAACTCCAGAGTTTTCCCTTGCTGTTCAGAACTTCATATACGCGATTTCTCCTGCATAAAACAGCGTATGTACGCGGATATAATCTCTGCAACAAGCGTACACCTTACACGCGACTTTCCCAGCATAAATCCGCGTGTATACGCGTATATACCTTTCGTAACTTGCGTATACCAACTTTTCTGTAGAACAGACAAGCTTCAACAGCAGGATGAAGCATCAACTACTCCCAGCTTTTGTCTGAGATATTCAAAAGTTTCCCTGGGCAGTGGTTTTGTGAGAATATCAGCAACTTGTTCCTTAGAAGGAACATACTCCAACTTGACCTTCTGTTCAAGCACTTGTTCCCGGAGAAAATGGTACTTGATTGGTATGTGCTTGGTCTTTGAGTGCATGACTGGATTCTTTGAAATGCTGATTGCACTAGTATTATCACATAAGATAGACACTGGTGGAGTGCAAGTGATTTGAAAGTCCTGCAAGGTCTGCATCATCCAAAGAAGTTGTGTGCAACAAGATGCCGCAGCCACATATTCTGCTTCAGCTGTAGATAAGGCAATCGAACTCTGTTTCTTGCTGAACCAAGATACTAATCTGGAACCCATGAAGAAAGCACCACCACTTGTGCTTTTCCTATCATCCACACTTCCAGCCCAATCTGCATCTGTGTAAGCATGAAGAGTGAGATCTGTATTTCTAGGATACCATAAGCCATAGTTTTGGGTCCCTTGAAGATATTTGAAGATTCTTTTGACTGCCTGAAGATGAGTTTCCTTTGGGTTGGCTTGAAATCTTCCAACCATTCCTACTGCATGTGTAATATCTGGTCGAGTACCTGTCAAATAAAGCAAACTCCCAATCATGGATCTATAAGTGGGTTGGTGAACTGCTGCTGATTCATCATGAGCACTGAGGCTGCATCCTGTAACCATGGGTGTACAAATTGGCTTTGACTCTTCCATGCCATACTTCTTCAAGATCTGCTTGAGGTATTTGGTTTGAGACAAGAAGATACCTCCTTCATTTTGTTGGATTTGCAATCCAAGAAAATATGTCAATTCTCCAAGAAGTGACATTTCGAATTCTTTCTGCATAACCAAGGCAAAGTTTTGACTCATAGTCTCTTCATTGCTGCCAAAAATAATATCATCTACATAAACAACAAGAATTAGCAATTTGTTATTTTCAACTTTTATATAGAGATTGCTATCTGCTGATCCTTTTGAAAAGCCTTGTTGGTGAAGATATTTGTCCAACCGATAGTACCAAGCCCTTGGAGCTTGTTTGAGCCCATAGAGTGCCTTTTTCAATCTGCATACAAGGTTTGGATCATTCCCAAGAATGAAACCATCTGGCTGCTCAATATATACTTCTTCTTCTAAGTCTCCATTCAGGAAGGCTGATTTCACGTCCATTTGAAATACCTTGAAGTTTTGAAAGCTTGAGAGAGCAAGGAACATTCGGATGGCCTCTAGTCTTGCCACAGGAGCAAAGGTCTCTTCAAAATCTATTCCTTCTTGCTGTGCATACCCTTTACAAACAAGTCTGGCCTTGTTTCTAATTACTTCTCCATTTTCATTTAATTTATTCTTGAAGACCCATTTTGTTCCTATTACATTCTTATCTTTTGGTCTAGGAACTAATTCCCAAGTGTTGTTCTTTTCGATTTGCTCAAGTTCTTCATCCATTGCTTTGACCCAACATTCATCTTTGCATGCTTCTTTCACATTTTGTGGTTCAATGGAGGAGAGTAGAGCCAAGTAGCTTGAAGCTTCTGCAAGTGTCCTTCTTGTTTGTACTCCTGCTTCTTTCTGCCCCACAATCTGAGTTTCTGGATGATTCTTTTGGACATATCTGGATGGAGTCTTCTCTTCTATTCTTGTCTGCTCCTCTGGTTCTTCTTGAGATTCTTCTTCTTCTTGAGGTTCTTCTTCTTCATCATTTCGTCTTTGAGAGTAACCTTCATCTTCTTCAATGTCTTCATGATGAACTTGCCTAGGAATATATCCCTTCTCATCAACCACTATATCAATACTGTCAACAATTCTGCCAAGTCTTTTATTGTAGCACTTGTATGCTTTGCTATGTGGAGAATAACCAAGAAGAATGCCCTCATCTGCTCTAGGTTCAAGTTTGCCAAGTTGCTCATCAGTATTCTTAATATAACATTTGCTCCCAAAGATTTTGAAATGCTTCACGGAAGGAGTTTTACCACTCCAAAGCTCATGAGGTGTTTGAGTGCTGTTTACTCGGACATTTGTTTTGTTAAAAATGATAACAGCAGCATGTGCAGCTTCACCCCAGAAGGTTGCAGGAGTACCTGATTCATCGAGCATAGCACGAGCCATTTGTTGGATAGTTCTGTTCATTCTTTCCACAACCCCATTTTGCTGGGGAGTTCTAGCTGTAGAGAATTCTCTTCTTATCCCATGTTCATCACAGAAATTGAAAAATTCATTTGATGTGAACTCCCCACCTCTGTCAGATCTGAGGCACTTAATTTTGTGTCCTGATTCATTTTCAGCCAATGCTTTGAAGGATTTGAATTTTTCGAATGCTTCATCTTTGTGCTTCATAAGCCCTAACCAAACAAACCTTGAGAAATCATCAATGAATAATATCAGATATTCTTCTCCTCGAGGTGTCCTTTTCCTAAATGGACCACATACATCTGTATGGACTAGCTCAAGAGGCAAGCTAGCTGATCCTTCCTTCTCTGGAAAGTTAGTTCTGGTTTGCTTTCCAAACTGACAAGATTTGCATATGGTGTTGTCTGGAATTTTGATATCTGGAAGATCGCGAACTGCCTGATATTTGCATGCTTTCCTTATTTGTGAGAAGCTTAGATGTCCCAACCTTCGATGCCATAACCAGTGCTCTTCATCCTTGCTAAGATAGCATTGTTGTTGTCCTTCTTCAAATATGTACAGATTATTTGGAGTTCTTTTGCCTTTGAGAACTGTTTTACCTGTATCAAGATCACGAACAAGACATCCATTCGATCTGAAAATAACCTCGGTTTTTTGATCACACATCTGGCTGACACTTAGTAGATTATGCTTCAATCCATCAACATACAAAACATTTCCAGCCTTGACCTTTTCCTTCAAAGGAGCAATACCTTTTCCTTTTATAGTTGCAGGAGTATCATTTCCAAAAGAAACTTTCTTTCCCTTTTCTAAAGTAGAATAAGATTCAAGTTTTTCTTTATCACCTGTCATATGTTTCGAACATCCACTGTCAATGTACCATAGATTTTCCTGTCCTTCTGCATAAAAAGCTATCCCACATCTTTCTGTCTGAGGTTCCTTTATTCTCCATTTTTTGGTGCTCGTGGCTTGTTCCTTTTTCTCCTGAAACCTGCTCCTGCATTCAGATTCTTTATGACCAAAATTATTGCAAATAGAACATTCAACTTCATTTTCAAGAACCGAAAAGTTGTTATAGGTCCTCTTTGCAATCCCTGTCATACTTCTTTGTTTTTGAGCTTCCCTAGTCATGATTGTTTTATATGCAACACATTGAGCTGCTTTGTGACCAAAGTTATGGCAAGAAAAGCATTGTCCATTGAAGAAGCTTCTGCGGTTATTGAATCTACCAGCCAACTGATTGTAATTTCTATTTTCATCTATTCTTGTGCCAAACTGAGAAGATTTTACCTGTGGTTGGTTGTAGCTTTTGTTCACCCTTAAGAAGGATTGTCCCTGATAGTTTCTGTTTGTAATTCGTCCCTGCTTTACCTGATTATCTTCATTGTTCTTCTGCTCATTTCTTCTTGCTGCATCAAGATAACTTTTTGAGGTGGATGCTTGAGAGGTTTCTCCATTATAGCCCAAACCTGTCTTGTTTAGAGGAGACCGCTGCACATTGATAATCTCATCCAAAGTTTCAGATCCTTTGACAAACTTAAGATTAATAGCTTTTGTTTTCTCAATTTCTTTTCTGAGACCAACAATTTCACCTTCTAGTTTTTCAAGATGTTTTTCCTTTTCATCAATTTGAAATTGCAAAGTATCAATGATCACACTCTTTTCTTCTATGCATCTCTTGAGTCTAGTAATTTCATTATAGAGATTATCCACATCTACAGCATCCTCATAATCATCATCTTCAAATGCCATTAACATCTTATATTTATTACCTTGTTCATCTTCATCACTGTTTGATAAGCCATCACTATCTTCATGGGTGTAGTAGCTTTTCTTATTTGCACTTTGTTTCTTGTTCCATCTAGCAGGTTCTTTTCCTTTATCCTTATAAGGACATTTTGCAGCATAATGACCTACTCTTCCACAAGCAAAGCATTTGAAAGGTAGCTTACCTCTGAACCTTCCAGCACCCCTTTGAAGATTTCTGACAAAATTTGATTCTTCTTCCTCTTCTTCTGGAACATGGCTTGCTTCATAGTAATCTTCTTTTCCTGATGCCTTAAAAGCAGCTTCCCTTCTGTCTGATGGACCTCCCTTTCTCATTTCATAAGCAGTTAGAATTCCATGTAGCTGAGACATAGTGAGAACTTTGAGATTTTCCTTTTCTTCTATTGCAGATACTTTAGATTCAAACTTGGGGGATAATGATCTTAGAATCTTTTGAACTACTATAGTCTCTTTTATTTCTTCACCCAAATTTTTCATACAATTAACAATCTCATCTACCCGAAGAAAATAATTAGCCACACTTTCATCATTATACATCTTGAGAGTCTCATATTGAATCCTGAGAGTTTGAAGTTTAGCTTGCTTTACCTGTTCATCTCCTTCATAGCTAGTGATCATTTTGTCCCATATCTCTTTTGCTGATTTGAAGTGCATGACCTTCATGAATTCTGTTTGGGATATACTTCCTAATAGAGTACTGACTGCTTTTGCATTTGTTTCATATGACTTTTTCTCAGCTGGATCTGTAGGAGTAGCTGAAGGAAAAGCATAGCCTGTTTCTACAATGTTCCAAACTTCTGTACCAAGAGATTGAAGATATGCAGTAACTCTTACCTTCCAATAATTGAAATTTGTTCCATCAAAAACCGGTGGCCTGATTGATGCTTCTTTCTCGTAGTTGCTCATGATGAATGATCTACCTTCAAGCGATCAAGCTTCTCTGAAGGACCTGCTCTGATTCCAATTGTTGGAAATAATACTGAGAGGGGGGGTGAATCAGTATTATCAGATCAATCAAACTTTTCAATGCTCAGAAACATATACGCTACTTCAGTTAAGTGAACCAGCGTGTACACGCTACTGTGACTAAGTAAAACAGCGTATAAGAAGAAAACTCACAATTTAGTTAGCTTATTCTTCAGTTAAGTGCATCAGGACATTATTCACCACATTAACAGTAAACATGTGCAGTATAACAGAACAGATCAAAAGCCACACACATGAACACCAAGATATAAGGTGGAAACCCAATGTGGGTGAAAACCACCTGCTGCAAGTTGTCTCTATCTTTCTTTAATATGAAACTTCAGTTTACAATCTTTTGTACTGGTGCAACCTTATACCAGTACGCAGGCTACAACCTGCAGAAGGCTACAACCTTCTCTCGTCCTCCAAACTTCCTTGGAAGGGAGCTCCAACCCCCTTTGCTCTTGTACTAGCCAAGATACTAGTACGTAGGTGCTGACCTACAATCTTCTTTCTTTCAGGTATCACTTTTCATACATTTTCAGACTTGGATATTCCTGAAGCACAACATTACAACCTGAAGACCACAATTCATTCAATTTCCACAACAGATCATTGAAGCATAAAACAACCAAACTTTGAATCACTGAACCACTGAACCCTGTCAATCACCAGTTACCAGAACACAGAGCAGACTACAGAACTCTGCAATAACAGTCAGACCCCACTGTAAACCCAAAATCAAGCTTCAAAAGATATACGCTACTTCAATGAGCAAAACCCGCGTATACACGCGCTTTTACCGAAGCCAACCTGCGTACAGATCTAAAAATAAACTTTCTCAATTTGCAGCTGTACCAGACATTAGTTAGACCCAGAACATAACATTGCGACAATATGCAGATCTAGAAATACGCATAATCAACCATATCATGATAGTGCATTTCAAACCATTAGATCCCGATCTATCCTTAGATCTAGTCTTCCATCAACCGATGTGATCTCTCCTTGGCTTAGATCAAGCAACCCAGAACCTGCATATCAGATCTCTTTCTCTCTTAGATATTCAAGCCTTGTCGAAAGATATATTTTTGCCTAATGATCTTCTTCTCCTTATATAGCCTTAGGCCTTGCTCAATACCAAGAGCCAAAACCATAGTAATACAATACCATCAACTTCAAAACTAGAGATCGACACGCCCGTCGAGACACAATGGTCCGAAACCATAGGCACAACTTCCAAGGACTAACCACCATGGACCAAAGGTACTTTTCCACATACACGCGCTTTTTATGAATCCAACTAGCGTGTACACGCGACTTGGTCTTAACGAACCTACGTATATGAACTTCCTTGGCATGCTGTACTAAGATCTGTCTTCTGATTAAGTTGCCATCACCTGTACCAACCTCTGAGCACCTGTACCAACCTCTGAGAGAGTTGCCATCAAGGACAACACTTGAATCATAATGCCAACATTCCTTGACCCTCAGTTGGAACTTGAGAAGGGAAGGGACAAGGGAAAGTAAATGTTGGGCATGGAATCCCCCGATAGAATGTTTTGGGGCTCAAAGCCCAAGTTATGAGTACTATTGTTGTAAAGACTCCACGAATTGTGGGCGTGAAGCTCAAATTGTATGTTAGAGTCATAGGGTTGTCCGCCCTAAGTTTTGAATGTAGTGTCTACCTATCCATGGTCTGCAGACTATGGGATTGTATAAATAGGGCAAGGCTCTGAGTTGTAAAGTAGTTAGGAAGAAGTAAGGAGAAAAATAGATGGAGTCAAGAAGATAGTGAGCATAGAGTAAAGGTATAAGTGCTTTCGGTCATAGTAGGAGGAGGAGGCTCTCGAGATGATTTCCAGAGGCCTTATAAAGTCCACAGCTGAGTGCGCAGACCCCTACAGTTGAGTGTGCAGGGAATAGTCGGGTATGTAACCAGGGAAAGAGATAATAAAGAGAAGTTTGATTCCAAATCTTGTGTATTTGTTATATACCTACGGGGGATAATATGGGGTACAAAGGGAGGTACCCAAGGTAATAGTGTTTTTATAGCTCTGATAGCACTTCTTATAGCTCTGATACCACTTGTTATAGATCTGATCCAAAAATATAAGATAATAGAAATAAACCTAGAAATAATAAGGAAGAAATAGATAGAAATGATCTTTATTGATCAAAAGCCTTAAGGTAGGGCAACACCATACATTCACTCCTTAAGGAAGGAGAACACTCCACAAGCCATATGACTGTTCTTACAATAATCTTTGACATCCTCCATGTGGAGTCTCTAGCCTCTATATAGACCTCATACATACAATACCATGGGTCATTACCATGGTTCCCTCATACCATCGAACTAATACCATGAGCCCATTACATTATTACTAACTACTTGTGGTCCCTTACATGATATGGGTTAACCACCTTATCTATTACTATGGCCCATCCCATTATTACATTATTACCTTGGGTACCTCCCTTTGTACCCCATATTATCCCCCCTAGGTATATAACATTCCACCCTCCTTAGCATGTTTCATCCTTGAAACATGGGAAGAACACAAATAATAAGATCTACTCAAGAGAGTAGTCCACTAGTACCATGCACGTGCATCTAACCATCCAAGAGAAAGGTGAACCCTCGATCTCACTAGTGCCTCGTTCGCTTGAGATGGAAGTTGACCGTGCTAGCTCTTCTGTGTTGATGTGTAGTAGGTGGATCTTCACTCTTCTCTATCTTTCCTATCGGGGTTGTTGTCCTTGTGGCTAATTCGTTGCCATCTTGTTGGTTGTTGTCTTTCTGGGTGATGTCGGTGATGATATGTTGAAGTTTTAACCCACGTTGTCTTTTTCTTTAATTCACCCTTTACTGGAGCCTGAATATTATCTGGTGCATGCTATGGTGCCTGCTGTGGTGTTTTATCTTCCAATATTACTTCAACCACTGAGCCTTCATATGATGTATCAGCACCTGTAACCTTTTTAGCTTCAACCTCTATTTGTGTTTGATTGTCGATCATCACAGGCTCATCATCTGATATGTCAGTCCCTGGAACATCTTCTACTTCAGCCTCCTTGGACTCTACCTGTTCATTAATGGAAATATCCTGTAATGTAATTTTCTTAGACTTTTTATACCAGAGCTTCAAGAATTTCTTCTGCACATTAATATTGATAGTACAGATTCCATCCAAGGATATCCCAAAACAACATCCATGTTATCCATATCTGAAGTATAGAAATCACCATGCAACACATATTTATCCATATAAAGCTTCAAATCCTTATAAACTTGAACATCCTTAGCATCAACTTGTGTGTTATCAATGTGTTTTGCTAGCACTTGCAATTTTTTTGCCAAGTTGACATTTATGAGATTTTTCTTGCAACTCGGATTTATAGACACAATGATTGTCTCCTTCTGAATAAATCCATGAACCTACAATAAGGATTTACCAGTAGGAAACAACCACACATGTTTCCCCTTATCTCGTTTTCTAGCCTGAGACCATTTGTCCATAAGGAGTTTTTCCAATTCTTCATCCGAAAATTTGGACAAGTCTTTGATGCCAAGTGAGTTCCACCATATGGCGGCCTCTTCTTTCAAACCAATTGGTACTATAGACTTCCAAAATACCCCATATATTCTCCTTAGTTTTTGTATGAATTTTTTAATAGTAGGGCTATCATACTTTCCTGTAAAATTTTCCATGAAGAGGGTTTGAGAAAAAATTCACTTACTTGGCGAAAATTTGAAATGGCCACAATTCTGTCAATATTGCTCAGAATCTCTATTATGACCTGTTTTCAAAAATGGAATAACCATTCTGCATCTACTCCTGTGATAGAAATCCTAATCCAAGCACTGGAATTTTAGATCCACGCTGCAACTGTCTCACCGTCACAAAAAAATATCTGAAAATAGAGCTAATTTTAAATCAACGATATCTCCATCATCCGTACTCCAATTCGAATTTTTTTTTTTTTAAATCGGGTATTTTTTCACAAAGAATCCAGATCTACAATTAGATTCTACATATCTTGCACCAGGACATCCAGATATGTTCCACAAACTCGCTGCCCCGAAAAATTGTCTGCAACACCACTGGTTTTTAGATCAACGATGTCTCCTTCATCCAGACTCTGATTCGGCCGATTTTTTTTTTTGAAATCGGGTATTTTTTCACAAATAATTCAGATCTACAATTAGATTTTTCAGATTTTGGCCCAAAACATACAGATCTAATTTGTAAACTCACCACCCTAGAAATCCTACAAAAAAAAAATCTCCACTTTTGCCCAAGAAAGTGCTCCAATACCATTTGTTATAAATCTGACCTGAAAATGCATGATAATACAAATATACCCAAAAATAATAAGATAGAAATAAATAGAAATGATTCACTTTATTGATTTCAAAACCCTTCAGGTAGGGAAACACCATACATTCACTCCTTAAGGAAGGAGAACACTCCACAAGCCATATGCCTATTCATAGAATATTCCTTGACCTCTCTCCATGTGGTGTCTCTAGCCTCTATATAGGCCTCATACATACAATACCATGGGTCATTACCATGGTTCCCTCATACCATCGAACTAATACCATGGGCCCATTACCTTATTACTAACTACTTGTGGTCCCTTACATGATATGGGTTAACCACCTTATTTATTACTATGGCCCATCCCATTATTACAGTGGGAACCTCCCTTTCTGCCCCATATTATCCTCCCCTAGGTATATAACAACATCTGTTTTGAGTTATTATATGGTTGATATCTTTTGCAATTGTATTGTTTTATTTATCGCGTGCACTTGTACGAATGATTAACACTGTTAATTATACCTAAACATGTATAGATAAGTTAAGTGGTAAACTAATATTGGGTTAATCATAAGATATTGGGTAATAATGAGGATCTAGCCCCGAGTAAGGCTGCACGAAGGCAGCATCGCGGACTACGAGGTATTGATAGGTTCACATAGCATCATGCATGCAGGGTCAAACCGCGGACCACCAAAAATCATTAGACATCTCTAGGGTGTGGAAACCTGGTTCTACCACCCTTCCATACTACTTCAGGTGAGACCTAATTCTACACTCTGCGGGTCGTTGCCAAAAGGGCCAGTAGTACCGGGATTTGTTCGGCTAAATCACCTCTGAACCTAGCTCAGGCCCCTACAAGCCAACAAATGGTTCTGTTGCTGGACTGAGATCTGCATAAGGGATGTCTGATGTCATTTCACTAGAATCCAACAAAGAAACAAATTGAAGGGTGGCTAGACAAGAAGATTCACGAGTTCATGGCACAGGAAAATAGGGATCCTCGAGTATCTAAGGAACAATGGTTGGAGCGCTACCTATATATGGAAATAAATGAAATTTCCTTTGCCTCCTTTCCTTCTGAGCTGTATGAGTGGATGATGAAGCTAGCAGACAATCAGGGAAGGTATAGGCTCGACAAACCAATCGTGTGGACTCTGGAATTAGTGCGTAGACTAGAAGCATCAGAACATAAGATTGCGCTAGCTGTGGACCATTAGCTCGATCAAATTATAGGAGGATTTATCACTGAGTTCATGGCAGATGCGACTATCAACTACAATGAGGTAGAACGACTCTTCCTCAAGAGACCGTGAGGTAAGCATATTAAATCTTTCAAAACTTGGATTAGGATGATATTGTGTGAAAAGTAGGTTATGTGAATAAATTAATGTTTAGGACTATGCAAAGTGGGAAGATCTACAGAAATGGAAGTAGTGAAGAATTAGAAACTAGTCCCTTAATTTCACCCTTGCGAGAAAGTGAGGAAGAGCTCGCGAAAGTCTCTCTGAGAAGCACGGTCAGTCTTATAAGGCAGAAAATTCCACGCTTCCCACATACACCTACACTGCCACCCATTTCATCATCTTCACCTCCTTCTCCACCCACTCCACCTCCGCCACCACCATAGTTCAGTATGGTGAGTACAATCAAACTGCCGATATTTAGAGGAGCATGGAATGAAGATCCAGACCAATTCTGGTTCATGGTAAAGGCAGTATGGGTAGCACAAGGAGTCGTGGATGACAATATAAATAAGGCTATGTTGGTAAGCACGTTGCAGGATCACGCATTAACATGGTACATAAGTATTAAGCATTCTAATAACCATCCAAATGCAGAAATTGCAGAAATCCAAGCCACGCTAAACAAGGAATTTAGCAAGCCAGAGTCGGAGACACAATCAATTATCAGGTTTAAGGAGATCCCGATGCTCCTCGGCGAGACCCCTAGGATCTGGAATAGAGACTGAAGAGTATGATTCACAAAGGCAACATGACTTTAATAGATGGATAGCATCGCGCATGGTTTGTAGCGTCACTAACACCACATTTAAGGACGACACTGTCACAACAAAAGCTTTCCACCCAAGACGAAGCTTTGGAGATGGCAATGAGATTGCATGAGACCCCTATACAAGATCATGGTCTGGGAGTCCAACAAATCCACACACAACTACCAAATTTGTGTATGGAAATGCAGAGCTCGAAATAGGATGGGACACCTCAGCCAGAAGTGGGTGAGGAGGTATGGTGCATAAAATGCAAAGGCCAGGGGCATGACAAGGACCACTCTCTAGTGTTTGTGAATTAGTTGGTGAGAGGAGGGCCAATTCCATTAATACCTGAGGCACAAGAAAGACCAAGAGCGATGCCTGCACTATGGTGCACGATTTGTTAGATAGGAGGAAAACGCACTAGGGATAATTCTCATCTATTGCAGAAGTATACAGAGACATCCCAACAATTCTTTTGTAATTTTTGTAGGTCGGTAGGTCATGATGAATCCACCTATAGAAGCTACAAAAATTTTATGGATCGAACTCTTGCCTACAAGGTGCAAACTGAAACATGAGCCATCGACCCAAATGCAGTAATGACACGTGCTAGATTTTAGGGGCACGGATGAGGTCGAGGTTGAATGGGACCAGGAAGGGGTCACAGACAACTAATTTCTTACAATTGCAGAGGGCCGGGATACTATGCCCATGATTGTACAAATCTAACGAGAACCTCATGTCTTTACTATACTCAGTTTGATCATGAGACAGAAGACTACCCTACATTGATAGCGAGGTTGCGCAAAAAAGGGGTAGTCCAGCTGTTATAGACATTTTTGTGCCTTACAGCTATAAGCATGAGATGTCCATAATTCAAGGGATCCAAAGTCCCTAAAGATGTTGTTACAGCTCCTAAAGGAACAAGGTCAACTAATGACAGCTTCTTCCAGAAGTTCTCCACCAAAAACCACTCAGAAACAGTCAATTCAGGATCAATTCAGATGCTCGACTAGCTGCCTGCGTTGCAAAGCACCCAAATACACTGGCTAGGTGCGTTGCAACGCACTTGGATACACTACCCAGGTGCGCTGAGCGGGAAATGACAAATGGAAAGCTCATTCAACGAGGTGGAAAGACCATGGAAGCTTCCAGAATCTTCTCCAATGACACTTGCCTCAATGAATTCGACTAGTGATGAGTAAGAGGCTCTCAACCTCCAAGTGGAAGCAAGAACTGATAGAGAGAAGCCACAAGTCAAAACATAAGCTGACTCATCCTCTCTGCTTACATCTATATATGGATCCCTCATCCCAGAGATCCAGGAGGCTGGAATTTTGTACTTTGCAGAGAGTTGTTGTTGGTTTGAGATTGAGATTAGTACATTGGGTGATTTATGCTTTGTTGGAGGAGAGGAAGGGATTCCTTTGCTGGGAGGTAGATGCTGGATCGGAACTCACTTGGTTGTATCTCCTCTTGGAATTTCTTATTCTATCAATAAACTATTTGAGTTTCTCCTACATGTTGTGTATCAATGATGTTTTGTTATGCTTACATGTTTAGCTTAATCTGATCTTGAGCTTTTTATGAATGTATATCTGTATCTTTGTGTAGTTTCTCTCTCTTGTGATCTCGCAGGAATTCGGTGAAGCTGGGCCGGTGAAAGAGCAAGGAGTTGGGAGCTATCGAAGAGAGGAGCGATTGGATCAACAAACTAGCGGAAGACACAAGTTAGTTACATCCTTCCTCCTCATTTACATTTCATAAATAAGAATACTCAATTAGTTTTCCTTTTTTGTTGCTAAGGCACTATCACACCTTAGAGTGGGATATGGGCATTCCGAATGGATACTTTTCCCAACAACAAATTGGCGACTCCGCTGGGGAATGTATCTTGTTAGTTTATTTGTGTGTATATTGTTGTTCTTCTCATAAACTTAGGAGTGGAGAATCGAACTGCATTTGCCATTTACAAATGCAAAGTAGAGATCTGCCACTCTAGTCCACTCACTGGGCCTGTTTATGATCTGAACAAGCTGATCCAAAAATGCTCTAACTGCCCTTTGTGATAGCTCTTAGTCCTCCTTTAAATCATCCTTCTAATTGTACCTTATTGATAGCTTTTATCCGGCCAAAAACCTCAGATCAAACTGCAAACCGTGACCCAGAACCCAGAGACAATTCTCGTTTCTACTTCAGCGCAGGCTCTGTGAAGAGACTCTGCATTTCAATGCAGGTCCCGAGAGGGCTACTTGCGCTGCAATTCAGTTTCTCTGTGCTGCAGGTGCACTGATCAGCCTTTGCCCTCTGCAGCTGTGGTTCTTTGCATCCTTGTGTTCAGTTTTATCTCTGTTTTTTGCAGCCTGTTATCAGTGTGTGTACCTATCTGAAAACCCCTTTTCTCTGCCTTAATTCCACCTTAGTTGTATAAAAGAAATTGTATTTGTTTTTGTGTATTTGTTACATCATTTGCAGTTTCCCATTACAAAAGTAAACTAGTCATACTGTCGCCCTTAGATCTAGACCTGTCATAAGTGTCGTTTTGATCTTAGGAGAAAGTTTGTTGCTGTTGACAGTTGATTGTGCTTTTTCTTTTGTCTTTTGGTTTGAATTTATGAATTTCTAGTGTCGAAACAAGTGTTTACTTCAAAATCATAAAGTGTCGTAATCGTCTTTTTGATTTCAAAAAGAAACTTGTTTGTGTTTTCACTTGAAATCGAATTCAAATTTGTACAACAACTTTCTTTTTAGGCATCAATATTAAGAAAGCAAAAACAAATACATGCATTTGTGCATTTGCATATTGATAGTTTGTATGGTTTGATTTAGGAAAAGTGCATTTACATTGTGCTCTATGCTCTTTGAGAAAAGTTTGTGTCTTTCTTTTCCCCTTGTAGCTAGGATTTTCATTGTTGAAAAGAGATAAACGCTTGCTTATCATCTTTAGACTGCATTTAGGAGTTGTATCTACATCTCATGGTGATTCAAAAAGGCAAACTTCTAAGAAAGATCAACCTAAAATAAATTGAATGAACTTAACAACGCATTGGAACTTAACGCACAACATAGAGGTCTAGGCTAGAGACGTGTTTCGGCGTTGTAAAACCTGGTGACTGTCGGTCTCACTAATGGTTGGGTGATTCCTCCTGAGAGACGATAAGCACCAGTACGGATTGTGCTCCCACGTACCGTCGAGTATATATTGGGAGACCCCTATAGGCATAAAACCTTTATCCATAGGAAGCCGTGTCGGCCGCCCTACTGATCGCAATGCACTGAACACAGCATTCGGGAAGATTGACTGCCTGTACCTTAACAAGTATTCTACAGTTTTGCGATTGGTTTGGCACACCCTCTACCTAGAACTCCAGAGCAATCCCTTTCGTTCCTTTTCAGACTCCTTAACGGAAAAGGTCCATCTGAGCACTTGTCACTTCACGCTCATTAAAAATCAAAGGAGACTAGAGTCATATTTTTCTTTTTCTCGACTCTTAAAAACTGAAAAAGCAAGTTGTGTCCAAGCATCGTTAAAATTTATTTTAAACGGAATAATCATCACCTTTCCCTCGTTGATCTTTGAAGTTAGTCTTCGTTCATCACAAGTTCTTGTAGAATCGCTAGGAAATCTTTTGGATAGACTAGATATGTCTGAACAACCATCGACATCCAAGACTGTGTCATCTGACACAGCAGTGGCACAGCCTCCTACTGCTACTACAATGATGTTCAATGGTATACCATCTGTCCCGGCAAGTTATCAACAACAAGTCGGTGTCACATCAGGGACTGCTTCGACGACATGGTTAGTTCCTATTTCTTCATCCGGATTATCATCTGGTATTTCTTATGTTGAAACTCAACAAATTGATCCAATGTGTCTTCAAAGGCCAATCTACCCTTTAAGTACTGGATTGCCACCATATGGAGGGCAGTATGCCTTTTCACTGTTCCCTCCCGGAGAACAACCATATGAGAGTTTACAACAAAGTTCAGGTCAAACTGGAATTACATCCAGCGGTTGGGTACCAATACTGCCTCAGCGACCAAGGGTTTCATATTCAATGCAACCAGTCCACCCTGTGTCGAATATTCCCACTATACCTGGTATGGTGATTGCGTCACAAGTACAAGCGCTACCTGTTGTATGTCAACCCCAAGTTTCTCAGGTGGCAATACAACAACCTCTTGTCTCGACAACTCAATCACAACCTCAGGTCAGTGACTCCTTATCTGGAGCGACTCAGGCTCAAACAAGTACTATGACTCCTCATCTTGGTCAATCATCCAGTATTGGACAACAGCAAATGGTCCAACAACCAGGGCTGGTTCAATCTCAACAACCGCAATTCCAGCAATCATATCAAGGACCTGAGCAACAAGTCTTTGTAAGTAATGGGCAACTGCATTTCCAAAGCAGTTATCAACAACCATATTATAGTGGTTATGCCCATCAACCTTGTCAAAGTTGCCAACATCAAATACATTATGCTAGTATGCAAAGACCCATTGCTCAGGCGATTCCATCTTATCCTGGGTATGCTTCACCTAACCTGAATCAACAGTTTCCCTTTGTAGCAACTCTAGAATTACCAGATCTAAACCGGCTGACGAATGATCCAATTGCTTATGCCCCTTGGTGGCCAGCGATTCCGCATAAACTTCCGTCAGATATTTCTAAATTTAATGGAAATCCGGGTGAAGATCCGTCAAATCATGTGATGACATTTCATCTGTGGTGTTCATCAAACACCCTGAATGATGATTCGATAAGACTTCGCCTTTTTCAGAGGACGTTAACTGGTTTGGCGGCAAAATGGTACATCGAATTGCCTAGAGCTTCATTCGACAACTTCAGTACCTTAGCCACGACTTTCTTAACCCATTTTCAATTACCGCTAAGGTATGAAACGGGAACGAAACTCCTAACCAACTTCAAACAGACAACGGCCACTCACATATCTGATCATATACATGAGTGGCAACGTCGTCGTAGGATGGTAAAAATGTACGTTCCCGATCAGCTATTAGCTGAATGGTTTATCAAGTCCTTACTTCCTACAATCACGGAAGATGTGGCAAAGGGGGGAGTCATAACGGAAGAGCAAGTCATCGCTCGTGCGCAATATCCGAACTTGGTCTATACTCAGTCTGGCACGCTCTACGACAAAATACCTGACACCCCTAGACCGGAATTCTCAATTCCTCCTCCTCCTAAATCAAACAATGACTCTCACGCCGGCGATGGCGTGATTGGCACGGCAAACGCAAAATCGACAAAGGCTACGTCCAAGAAAGCCCATAAGATTTTAGATCAAAATGCAAAAGACGAACTTCTCGCCTCGGAAGTAAATGCCGACAAGGGCAAACAACTGAAGCAACCAGGGGGCAAGAAGAAAAAGAAAGGGAGAAAAAAGAAGCAGGATGAGTCATCTCCTCAAAAATCTTCTGTAAACCCTTCGGGGCAATGGAAACCCCCTGCGGGGTGTCATATATGTGATGAGGATCATTGGACGAGAGATTGTCCACATAAAGTTGAAGTTAAGAAACTCTTTAAGAGTTCAAAAACCTCAGCAGTTTTGAGTGATCTATTTCCAAACCCGGGAACCAAGCTGGTTCCTAATCAAAATGCTTCCCGATCCCAAGTGCTTATGTTGTCTATCTCAAAGCAGCAAAATGATGCTTTGACAAGGAATAAAGATTACGGGAATCCACAGCTGTCGAATAACAAGGCTAATGAACAACCTAGTAGTTCGACGACAACTTTGACCGAAGTTGTGCCACCCATCATTCCTGAACAAATGATAAAGTCACCAAAGGGAATAGTACACAAATCGACATTTAATCCTCATGCAAAAATAGCACAGAATTATAATATAATAGAGGACCTGGCCCAATCGTCGTCCGCTATGTCAACACTTGAGGTACCGCAAAATTGCCCCTCCCAAGAGCAAGCTTTATTATCAGCAATAGGTGGGATTGGCCCAAGGGATTCCAATCTTGTGGCCTTTGATCATAAAGGATATGACCCTAAGTTACCAGCTC
Source organism: Pinus tabuliformis (assembly GCA_031772625.1). NCBI lineage: Eukaryota > Viridiplantae > Streptophyta > Pinopsida > Pinales > Pinaceae > Pinus > Pinus tabuliformis. The sequence continues at coordinate 1,158,716,344 of CM062817.1, read as the reverse complement.
AACTAGCTTTCCTTATTCAAGTGAAAGCCCTCAACAAAACTGTTCATCGAACAATTATTGATGAGGGGGCATCTACATGTATTATGTCGATGAGTTGCTGGAAGAATTTAGGCTCACCACCCTTGTCGAGATCGTCAACGATGTTAAAATCATTTGATGGACGATCATACACTCCATACGGGATTTTAAGTAACTTGCAAGTTGAACTAGGGGGCAAAACAGTAGGAATTGATGTTGAAGTAATTGATGGAAACCTCGATTACAACATCCTACTGGGAAGGCCCTGGATATATGCCATGGCCACAGTTGTGTCAACCTACTTCAGGAAGATTGCATTTCCCTTTCAAGGAGGAATTACAGTCGTTGACCAACAAACTTTCCTCCCCGACAGTTCACAAGTTACGGGAAGCATTCCAATGATCCATGGAAGCAATCATTCGCTTCAAAATATTGGAGTAGGTCTCCTAAAAGACCCTGCCTTAATGGGTACTTTTGCCCTACCGCCTACGAGTAATCTGGCGGAAGTGGCCACAGTGGAAACCTACAATATGAAATCTTCTATATCTAATGGATTCCAAAGATTCCTGAACATTTTGTTAGCATGGATCATCGCCATTTTAGAAATATTGTAGCAATCAATTTTCTTGGCCTGGGGGGCAACCCCAAATCAACGCTCATCAAGCGTTTGGATAGATAGATCTAAATAATATGGTACCCCTTCAGATCCTTGGTCGCAAGTGCGTGTCACCGACGAAGGAATTGTCCAATAAATAGTAATTGACGGGGCACCATGGAATGATTCCCACCATCGTTCCCTTCTCCCGGATTGTGGAGAAGATACTCAAGATGACCTTTATCATCCTTCAGTTTTCGATTTTCTATCAAATACTGTAAATACAGTGGGCTTCAAGGATGGTTCTTATCCTGTGTCGACCTCGTTAAAATATGAAACAAGGAGTCATGAGGATAGTTCTTTTACTGTGTCAACCTCATTAAAAAATGAAACAATCCCCTTTCCAAATCTCAAAGGTAAACCTTCATTCCAACCACCAAGTTGAATGCAATGAAGCTTGGGGGGCATGCACCTTGATTTGTGTTATTATGCTGGGGGCATGCAAACGTATCACGAGCAGTGTTACTGTAGGTTTCAAGCTCGTTAAAAAATAAACCCGCCATGAGCAGTGTCACCGCAGGGTTCAAGCTCGTTAAAAAATAAACCCGCATCGAGCAGTTTTAGCACATAGTTCATGCTCGTTAAAAAATAAACATAAGATCGAGCAAGTGTTTCAACCCGTGTTTAAGCTCGCTAAAAAATGAACTATCCCTCCGGTAAATAACCACCGTGAATGTAACATTATCAGCCATTAAAGCCTTGGTCGTGTTTGCACCGTCACCTCCACATTTCCATTGGCCGATCATTCACCTCCATTTGATTGTTTACCCATTTTGAGGAACAGCTACGAAGAGTGATTACACTAGCCATCCTTGTGACACTGCCGTGCTTGGAAAATTCGAACCCTTACCTGGAATCAGCTGCTACCCATTTTATCACTCGTTCCTCAAAAGACGAGTCTTCTTTAAGCTCTTTTCATCTGACTCGTAAAATATGAAAAGATTGCCGAGTTTTGGCCTTCCAGCTCGTTAAAGTGACCGGAAGAGCTATCCCTCCTCTAGATTTTAATCTTTTTGGACCTGAGGGATTATTGCACAAAAAGATCGAGCGCTTGTTTTGTTCGGCTTGTTAAAACTATCGAAAATTCATCCCTTCTGTATTGTTTTATACTTTTTCGGACTTAAGGGATTAGATGACGAAAAAGGACTTTTGGAGTTAGCTTTACGTACCTTTTCAGACTCTCTAAAAATGAAAAGGACCGAGTTATCTTTGTCGTTAGACTCGTTAAAAAGATTAATAGCGACAAACTTGTCTTTAGACGAGAACAAGTTTCACTATTGCTAGGCTCGTTAAAACATAGCGACGGGTTTGCTCAAAGGGAAAATTATAGAACAATCATATGTTATCCTCCTCAAGCTTGACAAAAATAAAGAGGTACTGGTCAGCAATGACTGGGGAAAATTGGGAAGAAACTCAAAGAACTGTTATTGGTAACAAGTCGCTCTTGAACATGACACTTCCGCTCCGTGCCTGAGTCGGGTTGGGTTGTTTCATTCACCGGTCACATCACCATGGTCTCGCCATACCATCCACCTTTGGGGTAAATGCTACCAATCCATCACATAAGTGTCGCCGATATGTTCAAGAGAAGTCATCCAGAGAAGTCAAGCGTGTCCCATCCACTACCATACATTATCCTTCATTCTTTCATGACCACCACCCTGAACCATATATCATCAGATCGTTTTCACCTCCATCAAAATCATTTGCTCCGTTCCGCGTCACTGATGTGGGATACATCAAGGCCCTCCTTTGATGGATCGCTTCTTGTTGACATCAGCTCATTATCCAAGAAGTTGATCTAGGAACACCCCCTTCAGTACTTTGAAGCTTGCATGCCTCAATGGCAAGTTTCTCACTTCCGACGACAGGTATACATAAATGACCTTCGACCAAAAGATTTTGCGTGGTGTTCGATGCCAAGTCCTTTATTCACACCACGTGAATTGTATTGCAGTACCTTGAGGGTCATTATCATTATCGGTGATTCCTCTCGCGCTTGTTAACAGTTTACATCATTGACTGGTAATCAAGCGATGTCTTTCCATGTTCGACTTCAAAACATTTCTCACATGGATCGACTTGTACTTAGAGTGAAGATCGGACGAGATTGAAGACCCCGGATCTAGTTTCATCCATCCGGGCAGCGATATATATTCAGGAAAAATAAAGACATTGACATGGACAGCACCGCAGAACAGATAATCATCCTACCAAAAGGATGATGATTTCATCAGAATAATCGGTCTACCATCAGACGATTGTTTGTCCTATGTACATAAAAATGAATTTACAAAGCTGAGCATGGGAATTCCCACCTCAGCTAGATCATGAAAACAGTATCAAAAATAATGTACTGTATTGTATCTTATTACAGGTCTCCTCCCAGCATTGAATGAACTTCGGATCCTCCTAATAAAGCATTTCACCCGATAAACGGCCTCATACTTTAGGGGGCAACTGTTATAGACATTTTTGTGCCTTACAGCTATAAGCATGAGATGTCCATAATTCAAGGGATCCAAAGTCCCTAAAGATGTTGTTACAGCTCCTAAAGGAACAAGGTCAACCAATGACAGCTTCTTCCAGAAGTTCTCCACCAAAAACCACTCAGAAACAGTCAATTCAGGATCAATTCAGATGCTCTACTAGCTGACTGCGTTGCAAAGCACCCAAATACACTGGCTAGGTGCGTTGCAACGCACTTGGATACACTACCCAGGTGCGCTGAGCGGGAAATGACAAATTGCAAGCTCATTCAACGAGGTGGAAAGACCATGGAAGCTTCCAGAATCTTCTCCAATGACACTTGCCTCAATGAATTCGACTAGTGATGAGTAAGAGGCTCTCAACCTCCAAGTGGAAGCAAGAACTGACAGAGAGAAGCCACAAGTCAAAACATAAGCTGACTCATCCTCTCTGCTTACATCTATATATGGATCCCTCATCCCAGAGATCCAGGAGGCTAGAATTTTGTACTTTGCAGAGAATTGTTGTTGGTTTGAGATTGAGATTAGTACATTGGGTGATTTATGCTTTGTTGGAGGAGAGGAAGGGATTCCTTTGGTGGGAGGTAGATGCTGGATCAAAACTCACTTGGTTGTATCTCCTCTTGGACTTTCTTATTCTATCAATAAACTATTTGATTTTCTCCTACATGTTGTGTATCAATGATGTTTTGTTATGCTTACATGTTTAGCTTAATCTGATCTTGAGCTTTTTATGAATGTATATCTGTATCTTCGTGTAGTTTCTCTCTCTTGTGATCTCGCAGGAATTCGGTGAAGCTGGGCCGGTGAAAGAGCAAGGAGCTGGGAGCTATCGAAGAGAGGAGCGATTGGATCAACAAACTAGCGGAAGACACAGGTTAGTTACATCCTTCCTCCTCATTTACATTTCATAAAGAAGAATACTCAATTAGTTTTCCTTGTTTGTTGCTAAGGCACTATCACACCTTAGAGTGGGATAGGGGCATTCTGAATGGATACTTTTCCCAACAACACCAGCCTCCCCCGACTCAAAATTTTCAAGTGATGAGGTCTGAGCTGTGTGAAGAGGACCCGAATGTAAACATAGTGCTCAGAAGTGGTATCACCACTAGCAATGATAAAGGTAAGTTGTCAGAAGAAATTCCATGGGTTCACAAGGCTCCTACAAAGGAACATGAATTTGATTTGGAGTGCACAAAGGAGACATTCATGGAAGCTAAGAAGTGCTTCATGGAGGCCTCCACTTCAGGTAGAAAGGATCATCTAGAACTAGGGATGGTCCTCCAATGCTCACTACCTTTCTGGAGACATGCATGAAACTGCTACACAACAACAAGGTTGTAAAAGGACTACAGGAATTTATCACTAGGTGCATGGGGTCAGGAGGACCACACATGGTCCGAAAACTTGGAAAGCATGCATTGTGCATAGGAAGGGAAATGAGATTGACTACACCAATTGGAGAGTATGAAATGGATCAAGTGATACTGGACCTTAGATCGGATGTGAATGTACTTCTGAAACAAACATTGGAACACATGGGTAGACCCACACTACAATGGTCTCCTATCCAATTATGAATGGCGACCAACAGAAGATCTTACCCATGGAAATATTACAAGGAGTAATGGTGGATATTGAAAGTTGAGCACGCTAGCGGATTTTTGAAGTGACAACAACCCCTATCTCACGCTACTAGGAATAGATTGGGCCACTGATATGAATGAGGTAATAAATCTAAAGAAGCACAAAATGATTTTTGAGAAAAAGTCACTATGCGTTGTAGTACCACTAGATCCAGCCAAAGGAGCATGATACACTAAACCAGTGCGCGACGATGATAGTGATGATGATCTCAATTGTATCTATTAGATAACCACATGAGAATAGGATTGGTTGAATCCAACAGTAGATGGTAGGATTTCGTGGGAGCGTGAAAGCTCCTGCACTTCGGATTCAGACAAAGAAATAGAACGATGGCAGAATCGGCTGCACGAAGTAAACAATTCTCAATTGCAACATGATGATCAGATCGCTATGCTATGTGACAGCATAGATAAGGGATCTACCTATGTATGACAGGTTGATAGCAGTGGATGAATTCCTGAAAAAATTTGAAAGCGCAGTGATGGAATAGCAACAGTTTGATGCTTTGAAATGGGTGCTACGCATGATGCCCACAAGGTGGTGCGGTAAACATTAGACAAGTTTTTAGGATTGGCCTAGATGCAGAAGGATGATGCACCTATGATTTGGAAAACCCCAGCTATGCATGAGAGATGGTTATGAGAGGCAAAATAACTTGCGTGCCCACATTTCCCAATGGGTACAGACATATGACATCCAACCCACACAAGCACACACCACTCCCAGAATAGAGAATTGAAACAAAACGCAGTGGCAGGAAAGGAGAAGCATGCCAAATATTATCCACAGAGAAGCATTCGACAAGGTGTGCGAAGTACTGGACAGGGTTCACCAGGTGAGACGCACTGACTCGGACTTGCTTGTACCAGAGGTTCGATGGTCCTATAGGACCATGTGAAAAACCTTCACCGCAAAAACAATTCCAATTTTACAGAATGAAGTAGGCACCGTAATCTCTGACAAGCATGCAAAGATGAATCCACACATAATAGCACACGCAGGTGCGACAGTGCACGAAACCCAGGATGAAGAAATCACACAGTTACGTGAAGTATAACACATAAGACTTTAGGAAGCCATTCGGCAAGGGAACTTTAGACTTCACGAACTTGAAAAGGACAAGGTACAGCTAAGGATAAAGAGCATTTTGATGGATGAGAGGCTGGAAAACAAGATCAATGAAGCATGCTTCATCTATAAACCAAGGATGGCAAGGCAAGGTGTGGGTGATCATACTAAGGAATTGAAAAACTATCACCGAGAATTAATTAGTCTGTTGTCATGGCTAGGACCACATATCACCAAACACAGTAACCAAAGGAGTGCACTACAAATAGCAGAGCGCATGGAACCAATCGCCATGAGGATAGATCAGGATTTTCTACAGACTATATTGGAGGCCGAGATGGAGCCCTGCACAGGTGGTGTGGCCACCTGACTAGCCGTAGGAAGAACAGTCTTACCACTCTAGGCAGCTGAGAGGGAGCATGGGACTATAAATTATTCTTCGTAGGAGTCATAGGATCTGACAGGTGCGCGCAGGAACAACCTGTCACAAGGTTCACGCTGGCACATGGAGGGATGTGCTGCCACGCGGGTGGTCTGACAAGTGACCGTTGGTGTCCCTGTTTATGACAGGATGTCCGATTTGAGGCCAAATGGAGTGGGAAACAGACATTTAAGATAGGATTTATGGGCAACATTTCGGAAAATATGCCGCCAAGAAAGCATTGACGGGCCTGGAATTGGGGGGAATGTTCGAATTTGAATTCGAAATGTGCTATAAAACTCCAAAGGATATCCAGTAGACAACACTTGGTTAGTTGAGATTTGGGAAGTTGAACAAAGCGCAAATTGTTCAGAACCTAGTGATAATAGAGCCCTTAAGTTCACAAAAGACCGCATACAGTGCAAAAATGATGATGGATACTAAGGATAGGTTGGGCATTGAAGAAGGAACTGCCGACAAGGCTACATAGACCCCCATGGTCCACGATGTTCTCAAAGGTACTAGGGTTGTGACATAAATCCCCAAATCACCCTAGACGCTAAGGCCAAAGAAAGATAAGTAGGTAATGGGACCAGTACGCATGTCCCCGAGGAATCCATGGCACAATAAGTTATCAATGGAGCAAAAAGGAAAGATAGTCAGCATTGAAAGAGATGAAGAGGAAGAATACTTGCAGGTTCTGATTGCCACCATAGAGGAAGAACAAGACATGGAGGAAGACATCCAACCTTAGTGCTCTACGATGAAATTACCCGAGTATGTCCCTCCACAAAAATGGAAAACCAAAATAACTAAGGCTTTGGATGTAGCGATGAGTGCACTCCGTACCCAGTCCTCCCTAATGGAATTACGTTTGAGGGCTCGCTCCTAGGATGCGTGCCCATGCTGAAATTTGAAGATTGGGACCTCAGTGACATCGAGAAGTTCCTGCACTTAGAAACAATAAACCTAATGAAATAGAATACGGAGGGGCCACTGATAATGCTAGAGCTGAAAATGGTTGCGCAGTGTGGAAAAGGTCGAGTTTCTTCATCTACTATGGATACCAAATTATCATCGCATGCCCATCACCATTTTTGTCATTAGGCAGCTGTTATGCCTGGTGCGTGATGCGTACTTATGTCTGGAAGAGCCTATTCCCATTACGGCAAATCTCATCCACCGAATTTTTCAGCTTCCCTGTAAGGAAAGGACCCCACAGCGATCACAGGGAAAAGCAACGATTTGGCTCTCGCAGAGGCCATGAAGGAAAAAGATAAGCTATAGAAGAAAAATAGGGGTTACGCTATCAACTGTATCACGGATAAAGGGGTCCACGTAACCACCCAACTCCTGGCTGGTAAAGTAATGAGAAAATTCAGCGTTGATGAAGTACCGGTGTTGATTGTTGCACTGGCCGAACAGTGTGCAGAGGGGGTCCAATTGAACTGGGCCGAGTTCCTCTCGAAGAGTTTTTACACAACTATAAAGAGGCCCAGGAACAAGGTAAGACCTTCCACTATTTGTGGTTGCTCTTATCCATCCTGCTGGTAACAGGAGAAGTACCGGAGGATAGCCAGTTCCCAAGCATCGACTGAGACTTACTAGAGGCCGTGAAGTATGGTTCGCTCTAAGCCACCAAGGACGCGAAACAGATTCTTGATACCAATATTTTTTGGGTGCTCATGGAGGCGAGCATCAGAATGTAGATTAATAGGAGGCCATGCCTATCCCCCACGGTGCACAACAATCTGCATAGTTTTGCACACTTCAAGGGGGACATGCACAATACCTACATCAAGGCGCAGAAGGATCCGACACAATAGTGGTCAAAGCTTCCATTCATAACCATTGACGACGTGATATTTACAATGTCAGAGACATGGCCTCCTGAGTGGTGTGCCCTAGATTTGACGGAGTTGGAGAAGACGATAGCACAAAAAAGGAAGGATGATGCTAAGCTAGGCATCACCCAACTAGCTGAGAGAAGGCGGAATGAAAAAGTGGTAGCCGAGGTAAGGGTAGTCTGCCAAGCGGCACAGGCAGCTACAGGGCAGAAGAAGTTCATTGAAGCAGCAATAGCACAGACAACAGAGGCCACAATAGTATGCAAAGGAGGGCCATGCAGTGTCGTTAGGATAGGAGGCAAAGGACACGGAACTTGTGGAAGAGACTGTGGACCCAAGGACCACTTCTACGTAGTTCAAATGACCACGCATCGCAAAAAGAATGGATCCAAGAAAGAAGGTCAAGGCCTCAAAGCTGGCCATTGACCTGATCACCTTAACTGAAGGTGATCTCCATGACATCGGTGAGATGATTCGTGATGTCACTAGTGAAGCGCTCCAAGAATTTATGACGGAGCAACATACTGTCTTCAGCAGCCTAAGGGTGCAACTGTAGGATTTATAAGTGCGGACACTGCATGAGGGTACCTTCTCTACCCACATCGCAGCAGGCATGTCAGCAGAAGAATAGATGCTATGCATGAAGATGGCCAATATGATAACATTGCTAGATGGAGCGCTAGTCTCGAAAAACACGATGGAGCTGGCGATACTTAATATGATGAAAGGCATTGGCCTTAACTTGGTTGCCCTTGCCTGTGACACACTTTATCAGCTATAGGATGGGATAACAACCGAACTCTGCACCAAAGAGAGATCCATGGTCTGGGTTCTGAGCAAGCAGAAGATTAATATAGAATAGCTTAGCTTGCAGCACGACAAGTTGGTGTCACAGAACCAACAGTTGGTGTAGACAGTCAATGATGCTTGTTGACACATCCCAAAGTTTTCCATTGCAGTGGACCTACCAATGGAAGTGTGGATCCACTATTTGGTAAGTGGATTCTGTAACACACGTGAGGAAACAACAAGATTGCAGTTCGAGCTGAATCTCGAGATTGTTGAGCTGTCGCTGAAGGTGCAGCCTTCCACTCCCCCAGAGGTCAGAGAATAGCATGCCAGCGCTATTGCAGAAGGGATGGAAGAGATTGGAGGTGCAGTCCGTGATTCTACCAACATGTGGGAGCAGGTGCTTGCAGTCCTCACTATGTTACAGGAGGATCCCAACATCCAATGGCTGGAAACCGAGGCATGCGAACTCTAACAAAAATATGATAGCATTAGAGGGACTGCACAGATAGTAGTTTATTTAGAGGCTTGCAAGGATGCAACAAGCCAAGGCTTTAAAAGAGAAGGTGGATGCAGTGTGCCACAAGGAAGCAATTCAAAAAGCGCGCGTCCAGCCATGGATTGATGAATCCTTCACAATCACAATGAATATTGAAGGAAAGCTCGTGTAGGTTCAAGGAATGCATGCACAGATGCAGGGCAGCACACCCGAAACAGAGGGTTCAGAAGCAAGAATGTAGCAGGTTCAGCAGGTAGCAGCTCAGTGCGTTGCTGACATTCAGACTGTTCGAGACTAGCCAGAGAGACTTCACACCAAGATCTCCACACCAACTAGGTGACCCAAGGGTGAGTCACAATATTTGTGTTGGGGGCCTGTTGGGCATGGAATCCCCACACATCATGTTTTGGGGCTCAAAGCCCAAGTTTTGAGTACTATTGTTGTAAAGACTCCGCGAATTGCAGATGTGGAGTGCAAATTGTATGTTACAGTCATAGGGTGCCCACCCTAAGTTTTGAATGTAGTGTTGGCCTACCCACGGTCTGCAGACCATGGGATTGTATAAATGGAGCAAGGCTCTAAGTTGTAAAGTATTTCGGAAGAAGTAAGGAGAAAAACAAATGGAGTCAAGAAGATAGCGAGCATAGAGTAAAGTTCTAAGTGCTTTGGGTCGTAGTAGTAGGAAGAGGCTCTACAGCTTAGTGCATAGAGGCCTAGTAGAGTCCATAGTTGAGTGTGCGGACCCCTGCAGTTGAGTGTCCAGGTACGAGTTGGGTTTGTAACTAGAGAAATAGATAATAAAGAGAAGTTTGATTCCAAATCTTGTGTATTTGTTTTGAGTTACTATATGGTTGATATCTTTTGCAATTGTACTGTTTTATTTATCATGCACACTTATATGAATGATGAACACTATTAAGTATAACTAAACATGTACAAATAAGATAAGTGATCAACTAATATCAGGTTAATCATAAGAGATTAGGTAATAATGAGGATTGAGCCCCGAGTAAGGCTGTTGGAAGGCAACATCACAGAATGCGAGGTATTGATAGGTTCGTGCAGTGACGTGTGCATAGGGTGAGACCTCAATCCACACTCCGTAGACTGTTGTCAAAAGGGCCAGTAGTACTGGGATTTGTTTGGCTAAATAGCTCTAAACATGGATCAGGCCCCCACAAGACAATAGTAAATCATTGACCCATAACCATTGTGATGGTAGCAACAACCAAGCTCCAAAGGATGAAACCCAAGGATCTAGAGGAGGGGGGGTGCCTCTTCCACTCACAGATGTGGGTAAATGGTTCCCTAGTGCAGTTCGTCTTTGACAGTGGAATAGAAAAGAACCTGATATTATTTGACATTGTTAAGAGATTGGAGTTGCCAAAAACGTCAAACCCATAGTCATACACCATCGGGTGGCTCCACCAAGGCTGAGATCTTTGTGTCATCCAACATTGTTTCCTTCCTTATATAACCAAAACCTTTGAAAATGAGGTATTGTGCGATGTTATCCCTCTAGAAGTTTCTGAGGTTTTTTATGTCATCCATAGCTATGGAAGTTTCCTGCTGTATATCAGTCCAGACCTCATTTGGTTATTATTACTTTGGGTCAAAAATTGTACATGATACTAGAGGTAGCATCACTTGCTTCTTTTTCATTGATATTGGCTAAACAATGCGGTAAGATCATTTCTCAAGCTAGGAAATTTTTCTTGCTTATGATTCTCCCTCAAAGCATGAGAAGGATTATGGCCACATCCATAGCCTACAAGGAGAGCTACTCTGCACGACATCAACAAATGGACAAGGTTGTGGAGGAGGAAAGGGACATATTCACTTCACTCACAGTGGTACCCCTACACTGTCAATTCAAGCACTCCCTTGATCTTATCTCAAGCATACTCCTACCTAATGGACCGATCTACCGACACTCTATTCTAGAGAGCAATGAAATCAATAGGTATATTTAGGACATGTTCTAGAAATGTCACATCATGCCAAGTTCATCACCGTATGGAAGAATGATCATCTTTGTATAGAAGAATGATAGACCTGGAGGCCTTGTATTAACTATCAAGCATTGAATAACCTCATTTTCCACAATAGGTATCTAATCCCATGCATTGATCACCTTTTTCACCAGCTCAAGGGGGCCAAATATTTCATCAAGATTGACTTAAATTCCATTGTCACTAGGTACCCATCGAACACTCTGATGTGTGGAAGACCGCCTTCGTATCCAAGGAGGGCCTTCTTCAAATTGTTGGTCATGCCTTTCGAGTTGACAAATGCCCTGGAACCTTCATGAGGTTGATGGATGATATATTCAGAGTCTTCACTAACTCATTCGTGGTAGTTTATTTAGACGAAACCCTGATATTCAGGTAGATTTTCGAAGATCACCTACACCATATTTGCCAGGTCCTCCAAACCCTACGACAACATAATTTTTGTGCCAATTTGGATAATTAAACTTTTGGTATGAACTCAACTCAATATTTTGGGTACATTATTGATGAGCGAGGTGTGTACGTGGATCTGACCAAGATACATGTTATTCGATATTCACTAGCCCCAGCCACTCTAACAGAGCTCCGCATCTTTATGGGTATTTCCAATTTCTATTGTAGGTTCATGTTGGGATTCTCTCATATCAATTTCCCTTTGAGTCAAGTAACCAAAGGTAGAGCGGAAGCAAAGGTATTTTGGTATGAAACCCAATAGAAGGTGTTTTCCAAGTTGAAGCATCACCTTTCTTCTATACAAGTGCTCACATTACCAAATCTGTAGCAACCATTTGAAATTAAGATAGATGCATATAACTATGATATTGGTGTAGTTCTTACCCAGTAGGGACATCCAATGGCATATCAGAGTGAGACACTTTCAAATATAGTCCGAAACTATCCCACTTATGACAAAGATATGTGTTCCATTATTGAGGCCTCCCAACAATGGAAGAATTATATTATGAGGAAGGAAACAATCATCCACACAGACCACCAACCTTTGTAGTTCATACAAACATAAGAAAAGTTGCAGAATGTTCACTATCAGAATTGGTCCACAAATTTGCAACATTTCCACTTGAACATCAACTAAAAGACAAGTAGCACAAATAATGTTGCATACTACCTTAGTCGAATGCCAATTATGGTTCTGACCACTGTGATTGACTCTTATAGAAACAAGACTTCAGGAGAACTGCATCCTTGCAAGAGCGATCCAAATTTTGGCACCACATACCATATGTTCTTGGAAGGAAAGAAAGTTCCAGACTTTCACCTCCAGGGTGCACTATTATGCCACCTATGACATGTTTGTGTTCCTTCATGCGTGCGTGCCACGATGATTTGGGAGGTGCACTATAGTTGGGTCACTCAAAATATTTGGGTAGATAAAATAGTGGCATTGTTGCGGAATTATTTTTATTGGCCAAACCTTACACAGGATGTTGGGAATTACATTATATATTACACTTCTTGTGCCATTACCAAACCTAAAATAAAGATGCAAGGCCTATATACTCCTTCGCCTACAACTAGCCGGCCCTGGGAATCCATCTTCATGGATTACATGTCAGGCCTTTGTATGACCAAGCATGGCAACGACTATTTTTTTGTGGTCGTTAACGGATTCTCTATGTTGCCCATTCTGGCAGCCTGCAAGAAAAGTATGACAATAGGAGTCAATGCGAAACTCTTGTTTGAACGAGTGTACGTACAATTTGGGATCCCACAATCCATTATTTCAGATTGGGGCAACAGGTTCCTAAGTACATTTTTGTCAAGCCTTTAGTCGTTGTTGGATACCAAGCTCTCTAAGTCCACATCCTTCCACCCCAAAACTGATGTCCAAATAGAGGTTGTGAATAGGATGATCATGCACATTCTTCACATGTACACATTGAAGCATCCACACACATGGGATGAAATCCTCGCCTATGTCTAGTACAACTAAAATAGAGCTCTCGATAGTTCACCTGATCACAGCCCCTTTTAGGTGGGGTTGGTATTCTAGCCACTATGTCCAATGGATGTTTCCATACCACTTGCAACTCCTCTGACATATTCGACTCATGTCTAGGCTTAAGTTGACAAAGCTACAATTTTCATTGAACGCATTCAACACATCCTCTATTATGTCCATGACCTATTGGAAAAAGAAAATTCCAAGTACAAATAATGTGATGATCAACATCGGGGGCCACACAAGTTATATGTGAGTGACAAAGTTTGGTTACATTTGCAAAAGGAGTGCCTCACTATAGTCCACCACAAGCTTCACTCGCCTTGATATCGGATTTATACCAGTACTAAGGTTATCAAAGAAAATTATTTCAATCTCATCATTCCCCCACTTCTTAATGTACACCGAGTGTTCAATGTGGACCACCTTCGGCCATACTTTCCACCATTATTGGACACATTAGACATTGCAAAAGAACTCACACCAATAGAGTTAAACCAAAACTGCATGGAATAAGCCACAATTGATCAGTTCATCAACACATAAATCAAGAACACTCACCAGAAAAATATCCAATTGTATCGGATTGTTAAATCTTACCAACTCCTGGACCAAGGAAAGTGGCTTACTAGGGACCAAGTTTAGCAAAAGTTTCCCCATCTCATGGAGGAACTAAACGAAATGGGGACCATTGCTTCCTAAGGGGGGAGCATTACCCCAGGTGGATATTGGTAGCCACCCACCTATTCCACTTGGACCCCCACGATGGTACCATTATTTATTTCAATTTCCGTAATTGTAGCACAATTTACTATTTTTGGTAGTTTTTCAGGCCGTGAACTTTTGGAACTATTTTGAGACCCTAAAAAATGTTTTTGCAGAAAATGGGAAAACATGAGCCTTTGAATGAAATTTTTAGCTGAAATTTGTAGTCCCCGGATAGATATTTATAACAATATATTGTGCATGTCAAACTGAGATCGTATGCCAAAGTTACGACCCTCGGAAGGTTATGTACCAATTACCCCAACGGGACCCACAATTTTTGCACTTCACCTCCTAGGGTTACGTTTTTGGATGTTTATGGTTTTCCATTATTTCTCAATAATAAATAGGCCTTCAAACCTCATTGTAATATAGTTAAGAGCCATGTAGGCCTGACATCTTTTCGTTGTTTGATATTAATGAAATGAAGATTAATTTTTGATGCATCTCTATGTTTATGCATATTTATGTATTATGTTTCATTCTTCTATAAATTTGGATCACTATTAAACTTATCTTTAAAGGAGTATTGCAACAACTTTATTGGGATATGCAACATTCCATCTTTGATTGAAGATTATTGATAAAGTTGTAAATAATTTGATAGTGGTAGTTCATACTCATAATATTGGCTTACTAGTGGAAATATGCTACTGACTTCTAAAGTATTACTAGTATCTATTAGCGATAGTTAATTACTAATGTTATATTAGTGCTCTTGAATAGCTAAAGCTTACATAGGATTTTATGCCTATTAAGGTAGTATGCAAGAAACTATGATGATTACATAAGTCGAATATTTTTAACAATGCATAAGCATGATTGTAAGCTATTTAATTTTATAAAGAACCTAGATCATGATAACATTAGTGTGTTTAAAAGTGTTTGATAAATAGAAATACATTTTTATGTCAATAATAAGAATTGAAAGGAAAGGATTGTGGCCTTCCATATGAACATTAAAAAATGGTAACTGATGTGGTAAGGAAAACAAATATTTTTTTAGACTATAATAATGTATTTTCCAATAATGAGAATGCAGGAGATGAGACACACTATGTATGATCTACACACTTAATGATAGAACTAGTAGAAGCTAGGTGTTTCCAATTACATTTATTTCTCAAACCTTATATATGAGAATGAAATTCCACAAGTTAATGATTCAAATATAGTGTTAGTAGGAATGAGTTTGTATACATCATGCATCTAAAAACATATTTTCATTTTCATCCTATGGAAATTAATCTAGTTTGTGTGCATATTGTTGGTGACACTTCACATCGCACATAATCAGTTTGGTCCTTTATATTGTAAAATTGTGGTGTCTTCTTTATAATTTCTAAACAAAATCTAGACATAATTTTGAATCGAGTGACATGATTGATTTCTTTGATAAAAAAATCGGTGTGATTGACTTCAAGTTAGCAATGTCATATAATGACTTATGGTTAAAGACATATGCATGAAAATAAAATATCATTTTGCATGAATTAAAGCTATGGTTAATGTTAACGTTTAGATCATAAAGGTTATATATGTTAGAAGGTCCTTCTTCCTCGATTGTCATTATGAAAAACATTTTCGTGGAAACTTTTCCTTAAATTTCCTTGGATGTATTATCTCGAGGATGTATCCTTGTCTTGTATTCTTACTCTTAATACTTAGAAATTATTTTTGTAAGTGGAAAATGGAAAGGATCAATAACTTTTTATGTTGTTGGATTATTGAGAAATATTGATGCATGTGAGAATCCAAATGCATTTTGAGTATATTTAACAAGATGTTTTGTATATAAGATGACTTTGTGAAGGGAATGGTTTTATGAAATACAATTATGACTAAAGTTTCTAGCACTATTAGGTAGGGATAGCTTAACGAAAGCATAGTGATGCCACTAATATTTTGGTAGAACATAATATAAGAACTAGTGGAACGTAAGAGGTTGCAATGCAATTTGTGACTGTAATATAAAGGTATAATGTTTACTATTATGTAAGGATGACATGGAAGAAGATATAGTGATGTTTTCTCTAAAATTGACATCGATTACTATGTGGAAAACTTGAAATGAACATCACCTAGATGACATAATATGTCAGTTTTGATTCATGTGAATTGTTGGATTTCAGGGGATGCCCTAATTAAAGCCAAAATCATGAGAATGATTGGGTAGTAAGGCCTATAAATTTTTAAGGAAATAATGATATGGTAGGAATCATAACTAATTATTGGAAAATGTTTCAAGGAAACAATTGATGATAGTGGAAATTGAATTATGACTTTGATTTTATCTTTAAAATGCATATTGAAAAATAATGTTAACATAGAGTGGTAAATCTGTTTTAAAATTACTTTCATTATTTTTCTATGACGACATGTGATTGGAAAGCCAAAATGTTAAAAATAAGTATTTATTTTTGTACATAAAATGAAATTGTTTTATTTACTATCTTTTTCAAATATTAGATGGGCAATCAAATGAGAGCTTGAACTCCTAACTCTCAAGTAAAAATAAAAATCAGTTATGGTCCAAGAAGGGATTAGAAAAATGGTCTATTTTTTTTGCCAAAGAAATGAACCTATTTATTTGATCTAACCACTAAGAACTATCATGACTGGATTTAAATGTCATGGGTGGAAGATGTATGAATAGGACTACAGGAGATAAAGTTACTCTCAATTTAAAGGTGTCAAGTGGGAGATAAAGACTACACTTATACCCAGATCAAAGAGGATAATGCTTCGATAAGGAGTTTTGAATTTGTAAAATATTTTTTATTAGTTTTCTAGCAGTAAACAAGCCTAGTGCTGGGGGAGGTACTACTGGAATTGTAGTTTGATTTTGATGGTGAACTCTATTTCATTTCCAAGAATTGATGATACTAGACATGTGAATGTCTTTAGCAAGGGCTAAGAAAATATTCACTTTGTGCAGTCATGCCTCCTTTGATCATTTTTATCATTAGAGATTTATGTTCTCCCCGAATACTTTCCTAGGTTCTTTAAAAAATGATTGATAGTTAAAAATATTACTTGAAATTACATAAATGACTAATAGTTGAAAATTTGTGATTAGGATCTAGATAAAAGTGTTGTAATAAAAATAATGTGATTATGATTGAGAACTAATAACTAGATTTGTTGGTTATATGCCATGAGGTACTTGATGTCACGCTGATAAACCACTCTTACAGTGCTTGCCACAGCTGATAAATCAAATATAATTAAATTATTGTGTGACTTGGTCATAGTTTCCAAAAAAATTGACAAGTAATAATAAGTTGCTTGTTTTTATGAAATGGAATATTTTCATAGCATAAATATTTATGATTATTAATAAAACATTATTATTTTTACTTATTGGTCTTTTTTGAAAATAAAATTCTTCATATTGAAAGGGAAGGATCTCCTTTTGGTTTCTTGGATATATAACTGTCATGGCTGGGGATAGATGTCATCATTGAAAAATGATCTAAAAAAAAATATTGTGGGAGACAAAAGAAATCTAAATTAAAATAAAAGGTCTGAGTGGGACATAAAGACTAGGGAAAAATATAACTAAAGGAAGAAGAGATAAACATTGAGGACTATGTTCTCTTTAAGGGGGAACAATGTAATATCCCTAAAAATGCATAATAATATTTAACATTTATAAAAAATCAAAACATTAATGTTTTAATACGTTTGCATTCAGTTATTCTCTTGACATGGTATGGTTAACTTCTACAATTAGTTATCAGACTGACTTGTATAACTCATGAAAATGGAAAGAGGTACCATATCCCATAGGAGGCCAAAGACACGGGAATGTTCCAACGTTTTCGCCAGGGAAGTGTTCCAAATTCATTTTTTTTCATTCTATCCAAAAGTACAAGAGTCGATATGAGGTTAATACATGAGGGTTCGAACCTTGTTGTGCTCAATCTATTATAAGTTATTTGTGTTTACGATTCATGAAAATAGTAAGGAGTGAAATATTGAAAGAGCTCTACATTTACAAATACAATCCATGGAACTTAGTAAAGATAAAAATATCTTTTCAATTATTCTTGATGATCCTCTATCTCTTAGAAACTTGTATTTGATGGAATTGAAACATGTATCGTTATTTATGATACCTATTTCTCTCAATGTTTGTATTTTATCTATCACTTAAATTTCACTTTAGTGTATTGGTATATTGTGAGATGATCTCATGTTCAAATCTTGTACATTAATCACAACAGTTCAAATGATCTTCAAACCTCTATGCGGATGGTTTTACTCTTTGAAGACAGTGACGATGGAAAAAATACAATAGATGTAGGAACTCTATATTCATTATTTGAAATCCATTATTTGAATAATCTATGGCACAACACATAAATAAGAGAAAGGAAACAAGAATTTTAGTTGTAGATATGAAGGATTGAATATGGAGGTTGGAGCAAAAGGGAAGATTATTCATAAAAAGCTACATAACAATGTCATTTTCTTGAAAAAATTGCATATGAATCTCGTGCATAAAATGTTAGGTAACCATATAATTTTCTTGAAAAGGATTTCATATGAATCTTTTGCATAAAAATATAGGTAACCATTTTATTTTATTGAAAACGATTGCATGGTTCTTGTGTGTTAATCTCTCTAAAAATATTTCCTAGTTCTAGTGCATAAAAATATAAGTTAACTTCATTTATTGCTTAAAAAGGGTTGCATGGTTCTAAAAAGATAAGTTAACTTTCTTATTTTCTTGAAAAGAATTGCATAGTTCTTGTGCATAAATTATAAGTTAAGTTTTCCATTTTCTTGAAAAAGGTTGCATGGTTCTTGTGCATAAAAAGATAAGTTAACCATGTTGTTTTCTAAAAAAAGGTTGCATGGTTCTTGTGCATAAAAATATAATTCAAACATGTTATTTTCTTGAAAAGGGTTACATTGTTAAATATATAAGTTAACCATGTTATTTTCTGGAAAAAGATTGCACGGTTTTGGTGTGTAGAAAAATAATTTAACTATCCAATTTTTTTAAAGATTGCATGGTTAATTTTGTTAAAAATATTTCTTCATTAATGGTTAAAATTTGTACCATGTTCATAACCTTGAATAAAATTGATTTGTCTAGATGTAGATTACAATTACCGGCACCATAGTAAAGGAGACCAAGATAAATTGTCAATGCTTGTGTGTGGTTAATTGTTGGGTAGTTAGCACAAGAGCTATTTAGTTTCATGATAATCCATTAAGAAAAATACCATTAAGTAATAAACTGAGTTGAAATGCATCGTGGGCAATGAATGATTATGGTGGGTATAAAGCTGCCTTGGAATATATGATATGCACTAGTGCCTCCTATTAGTGTCAGTCTTTCCAGCCTTCCTTCAGTGATCAAACATGCTCTTACAAAGTGATTTTGAAGTTTCCAAGTCAAATTTTGTCATTTCAAAGAGTTTTCAAGCAAAATTTGGTCACTAGGCATTAGGTCTAGGGTTTGCTCCCACTCTTTTCAAAGTTGTCAAAATGTCGGCCCATGTCATTATTCAGCTGAGTCTATTGTCATTCAAAGGGGTTGTCATTATCATGTCTGTATCTAATGAGTCATTTTACATCTTTTTCATGCTTCAGTTGCGCCCAGGCAAGGTCATTTCCCTCTCCTAGGGTTTTGAAGCCAATTTCTCTTGGACGCTCAAATCATTAGCAAAAATTGTATCCAGATGTTCATACACCTTCCCCTATCCTTCATGTACCTTATCAAATGCTTCCCATCACTGAGATCCCCCAAATTCCTCATTTTTGCACAAACCCTAGTTTCTAGCTACAACCTGGCAATTTTCTAGGTTTGGCCTGTGTTTTTCCCTTTTGGACCCCTTCCCCTCGCACAATCTCTGAGATTCCACTTTCCCCTGCTTCCTAATATCCCTCCCCACTCCCAAAAAATTCCCCAATAATTTAGAAGCCCCTTATCCCCTTCATTTCGCTTCATTTCGACAAAATTCCTTGTTTCACACATCAGGACAAGTCGCACTCAAATGATGTTCCAGAGCAATAAAAGATGAATTTTGGAAAACTAAGAGAGGTTTTTGTCCATAAAATGCCAAAGAAGGAAAACCTCCTTCACTTTTTTCACAGGTGTCATGGTTTTAGAGAAATGTCAAAATTACAATCGCCGGATCCAAGGAGGTTGGCCAAGGCACTAAAACGACGAAAAAAGCCCGATCCACTCCAAATTTTGGCCAAAGCCTCTTTGACTGAGCATGGTACTTGATTAGGGACTCCCAGCCCAAATTTCAAGAAATTTGGAGAAAATTTTGTCAATTGTGAATTTTTTGTGCCATACACAGGTTTTTGCTCTCAACGGGTCTCACCCCCCGCGCGACCCTTTCATTTGGCTACTCCGTTCCAGGAAACCTCAGCATTTCTGGATTTTTCATGAAAATTTACACATGCTCACCCATTTCCAAGAGATTTTATGAAGTTTTTGGCCTCCAGAAAGTCAAAAAACAAGCAAAAAAATGACTTTCTGCCACATTTTTGACACACAGAAAGCAGTCTTGGGAGATTGCAATTTTGGAGGGGCAAATGACCACCAAATTCCAAAATTCGACTTGGGTTGGAAAGCAAACATCCAGGCCTTTCCAACAAGCCTACTCTTGCCCAATTTGGACACCTGGAAAGCCCCAAAAGTTCTCTCAAAGGCACGCGACCCGTCAAGATTTGGCGCGCGACCCGTCAGGCAAATTGCTCAGGATTTCAGCCTACAGCTCAGCAAAACGCAGTTTTGACTATGTTTGAATTTTTGGAGTTGATTTTTATCCTCCTTTTTGTAAATGATGTAATTTTATGACACTTTTACACTTATTTATCTCTTCTAGAAGATTCATTCATGAGATAGGTGAAAATTAAATGAATGAATTGGTTTCCTAGCTTATAGAGGCAAGTTGTTTTGACTGCCTAGATTTTAGTGCTCAGTTTAGAATTGGTTGAAACAACTCCTAGAAGGATGAGCTCGACCCCTAGAGGCAAGGAAAGGTGTTAGCTTGCCTATATTATGTATTTTCTTAGTCATTTTCATGGGTTGGAAGGTTGGACTCTTGAGGGAGAAGCTATCATTATATTATTCACTGTATCTCTGCAATTTTTGGCTAAGGAAGACCAGGGTTTTGCAGTCCTTTTTGGGATTCTTGTGGTTACATGTATTGATGGTGTGTTTCCCTATGTACTTGTAAGTGTGTTATGTGAATCATTTCCTTTCTTTTCCTTCTGCACATTAATCAAATGAAGTGTTAAAGTAGAACTCATGACTGTCATGCTCTGCTTTTAAGTTTGTTTAATTTCAATGTTTTCTACTGTTTAAGGAGAATTCAAAGTTATTGTTTTCTCTCCTTAACTCCTCATCTGTCATTCTTAATCATCCACCTCAATCAAAGGCATCAATACTGTCTCCTACCTCGCCCCAAAGAACCCCCTGCAGAAACTGTGTCCAATCCCCGCACCCAAAATTGCCACCTCCTCGATTTGCCACCAAAAACCCTAAAAATCCCAAATCAACCCTTTGATCAGTTTACTAGCCTAAAATCAGTGTTACCCTATTGGTTATCTTGCCCATTGAAGATCTTTATCGAGATATATCGGAGAGAGCCCTCTCCTGCCCCGTAGGGCTAGCTACAAGGCTAAGTGGTTTGATGTTGCCTTGAGGTTTACCTTTCTCAGCCTGAGGTGAAATTTCAAGCGCTAACACCTCCTACAATTTTATAGTACATTTATTTTAAACCATGGCATGTATAATTATTATATGGAATGCACACTTAGCATTGAAGTTTAATAATATGAATGTGGGTTGAATATGGAAATACATTTCATTTACTCAATGCTTTTCAAATGTGGATAGAAATGCATGTGAACTACAAATAAAATATGTGATTTAATAATATTTAATAATTTATGTATTGCATGTGAAATTGAGGATGAATAGCCATGATTTTATAATATTTATGCATGGGGATGTTACATACTACCACGATTTTTCATTTGGATTAAATGCATTAAAAGTATAGTCTTGCATGTAATAGTCAAGGTATTGTATGTGAAAATAGTTATGTTTATGCATGTTAAAGTGAAATATTATTCATGGAGATGGCTTTTACTTTTATGCATGTGAAAGAAAGTGTTTTGTTGAAAAGAGCTATAATGCGTAGAAGATTCTCAAAGGATAACTAATATAAATTGAATGTTGGAGATAGGGGGATTTTTATTCCCTCACATTATATTTTATAAGAAAATTCATAATATTATTGGTTTTTATAATCTTGATAATATAGTTTATAGATGATAGTGACTGTAGGAAAGAATGATGACTTACGAGAAGAATGGATTGTTAGTCTAAACTAATCCCTTTTGCAACAACCAAAATATGGATTATAGATAATATTAATTTTAGGTGATGAGGCCATTGTGGTTAACTTTTGTTACATGTATGGTGAAGGATCATCAAATTCAATGTATCAAGGGTGACTTACTACAGGAAACAACCATGCTCTAAAGACATTGTGCTTGAAGAAGTGTGGGGTAAAGTGTTTGAAAACTTGACATCATGTATAATGTAATGAACTCTAGCTCATTATGCTTGAATTAAATATTATGTTTTCTTTTGAAATTTTCCAACAATGGGCAACTGATGGACTCCCTTAATCCTACTAAGTGAGGGATGAACTCCCTCACAAAACTTTTAATAAAATAAAAATTTGTTGGTTTTTCCCTTTGAGGTTTCCAGGGTATATTTATGTCTATTTTCATGTTTCACTATTCTGTTATCTTTATGATAGTGTTTCTTTGCATTATGTTGGAAATAACTTCATCCTGATTCTTATTGATAAGCCTAGTTAAATGGGAAATGTCAATGAGGCAAAATTACAACAAAAATAGTTATGTTAACAAGTTGCATTAATGGTTATTAGTTCATGACATTTACTATTCCTTTTATAATGTTACTTCACTTAATTCTTACAATTGTATCATTTGATTATTAGTTAAGTAGTGTGGGATAATTCATTTGGGAATATTACATGCACATAAAAATGGTAAAAAAAAATTATTATGTGCCTTTTGCATGAGGTATATTGGGGAATGTTATAAGTCCATCCAAAAAATTGATAAATCCATGCACCACTGTACCACTTGTATGCTAGATCGAACTCTTAATATCTTAAAAAAATGAACCTCAAGCTAGTGCACACATACACTTATCACACTCATGCCTATCCATGCTGTTCATTCTGCAACTTGAGTCAACACATGTTACTACCCAACATGTATTCCTTAAAAACAGGTCTCATAACTCATTAAGGAATACCCATTCCTATGGAAGGATTTTGACTTAGAGAAAAACCCTTAGTGTGTTCACTCACCACTGTCTCTCGTCACAGCTTAGCCACTTCACTATCCTCAAACACATTGAATCCATATCAATTTTCTCGTCCATACCAAAACTCTCTAGATACATCCTTTTATTTTTTTATCCATACTCACTACTTAATGTCTCTCTCCTTGCATCTCCAACCCACAACATTCATCTACATCCTCATAACCATTGTGCATCCTCTTCCTGGCTTTTCTTGCTACTCTTGTAACTAATGCGCACATGCCTCCTTAGATATCTATTAATAACTCTGATTATGGGATCATCCCCAAACACGTTGTCCAATGAGTCATCTTTGAGTTCCTCAAATTGGATGAACTTGTCCAGTTGCCTTTCCATTAGAGCCTTAACAACACTATCAAATCTTCCTAAGTTTGAAACACTGTGACTACCATGAAAATTTTAGGGGATAATATTAATAGTAGGGATAATTGTGCACACTTTTTCTTAAAGGAAGATTCATTAATTTCCATTTTTCCGAAAGTAATTCACCAAGATTCTATAGGGTACAATTGTTTTACCTTAGAAATTGCCAAAATTTTATAGGTTGTATAAAAATCATTATAAATTTGAATATTTGTACAAAAAATATTGCCAAAAATTTTATAGTTTTCATTTTAGGGAATAGTAAGATTCGTCAAGGATTCTAAACTTTAATATAAATTTTCATCCTTAAAATATTACCTAGAAACTACCACCTATCATGGCTGTTTATTCAAACCTACGATTTTCTTGACTATTCCACAAAGAAAACTCAAACATATTTCATTCAATTATTTCTAGTCACCATAACCCACATATTCCTTCACAATATAGTTGGATATTCATCCCTTTTCATTTCACCACAGAAAGAGACAACTCCTTACAAAAATCTACAAACTAGCTAAACCATTAAAGAACCTCCCTTCACAAATATAATAAATTACATTTGATATCACCATATATTTTTAGCCTTCATTGATAAAAAATTAAAAGACTCTATTTGGCTTCTCTTGACCCTACATGTTGGCCACCATAGTATTTTACATAACTAGCATGCTACTCCAATTTATATCCTACTCATTATTGCCGCAATTTTACAATGAAACACAACAGTTCACTTCTCATCTGCCATTCATTTATTTGTAACAATTTTCATTCTAGAGATGCATTTGCATACTCATCCTCTTATTTAGAATTCCATTCTAATAAAAAATTAAGAATTTTAGATTGTCTTATGGCCCGATGAACCTAGTTACCATTGTGGACTTTTCTAAATGCACATATGGCTACATCTTTGGCTTTCCTAGCCATTGCCACTTTTTGTTTCATAACCATTTTTCTCCTTTTTCAACGATTCTCGAAAAACATTAAAATTCCAACCTTGTACCTTTATATTCATTTACTTTAATTACTCTTTTTTGCATTAATATATAGGTTTGGGTCTCGTTCATGAGACTATACACCGCTTCATATCCTCTAAAGAACGAGTTTCTTCAACCAGCTTTATGTTACATAGGGACGTAAGATCCTGACTCCTCTCTCACGTCAATAGCCAATTTTTTAGTCTCATATTGCCTTCCACAATTGTGGCTAGCTCCCATAACTCATTGATCTAAGGTGGCAATTATGTGATGATTCAACTTGCTTCATTTTCCTTGGGCATTTCTCTTCCTCTTTTTCTCCATGGGGGTCACCACCGCCCTTGATCTCAAATGTAAGGGTATATTCACACCAATCTAATTATGTTTCTCAACTCACATCCAGTTCCTGGACTGCGACCCTCTTTTTTCTTGTTTTTACTCTAGAAAATTCTACCAAAAAATATCTACTTCTCTCCACCATTTTCTTTGTTGACTGAATGGTCTATACCACCTACTCCAAATTTTATGTCCTGCATTCTTCATGACTTTTTACCCACCTACTCCACCAGGTAATCCCATCTCTCATACACGTTGTTAGGATAACAAATATTAGTCAATTTTACCATATCTACTTTAACAAAATTACCACCACATGGAATTAGAATAAGAATTCAAACAATCCTCTTGTGTGACCAAAAAAATTAATTAACAATTCATACCATTTAAGTGTAACCCTTCAACTGACTAAGAAAAAAATAATTTATTTCCGCTACCACCATCTAGTCTCTCTATAATTTTCGTTTGGATGTTTTTTCCATTGAACATGTGACAACTTGCTACAATTGTTGGAGTTTCAATATCTCAAACTTTATAATTGATATAGATAAGTGGTAGATTAGATGTACCCCAAAATTATACATGGAATTTTTTTTCATCAAATGCATGACAGATAGATGTTCTTGCAAGAATTTCGATGGAAAATTTTGTTGGAAGTTTGGTGTGATTAAATCAGTACACAACTAGATCAAGAGAGTTTTATGCATCTAATGTTTGACACGAGTATACAATTGATGATGTTATGATAGAACCCACTACTAACCATGTTCATAAAAATAATGGTGTTTATTCATTGATTTGTTATCAAAAAAATTGGATATTATGATATCATGCCATATCTACTAATGCATTATGAAATGAAATTAATGGCGATTTTATTATTTGTGCCTTGGGATGCTATCACTAACTGTAACAATCCTACATTGGATTGAAAATGTAATACCTTCCTAATAAAGATAACAACCTTTTATGTACATCATGGTGGAATTGTAGACCCTTTATTGCAACAAGATGCTTTATATTGATAGTGTTGGATCCCTCCAAGGCTACATTTTTCAAAGAGACAACTATTGTGAATTATGAGCTCACATACGTTCTTCTCTACCCAATTCTAATAGTTATTTTTAGCTAAGACTAGGCCTCTTCCATTGTTATATATGGAGGGAATTTTTGTATATTTGACGAAATATGAGTAATATATAATACTTTTACATTATATTGGAGTTTTTGTTTCCTTCCCTATTGATTTTTCAGATCTAATTATGGTATCTTAGAGTTGTTTTATAGATCTATAAATTTGATTGAGTGATTTAAATATTCAAATGGATTATTTCATTGGCAGTAGTCATACCTTCAAAAATTTATAATGTATTTATCCAGCCTATGGCTATAATTTAGGCCATGATGACAGTGGTTGTGGACATGTCACCACAACCTCAAGTTATGATCTTATCATTGTGATGGAGTGCTCGACCATGGATATATTGCATATATGAATATTTTGATGGTTTACAACAATCTCATTGAAGATATGAGATCGCATCCTTTTGAAAACTTATACTCAGAGAAACTATATACTACTTCAACCTCATATCCATGGAGGGAGTTTTATTCTTGTTTATGTTAGAAATTACAACATACTTCCTTTAAAAACTTTGTGTGTATAATGATTAGCTATCACTGCTTCCCTCTCTATTCTCCAATGGTCTCAATCATTGTGTAGATATGAAGGATATCAGTACATATGAATATGACTCTCCACTTATGACATTTATAACAATATCTATTAGTTCTATTGGAGAAACCACCATCAACGTCATATATCAATAAGTAATTTTGCCTCTACTTTTGTTAGGAGGGTGTGACTGTGATGACAAATACATTTTCTTCATATTTTAACAAATATAACAATGATGAGCAACACTTCGACTATGGATTCAACTTTTGTTTAAGAATACATGACCACTGTTGAGTGAATTTTATTAAAAATTGTGCAAAGCCATTGCAGTTCATCATGACTCCCCCTCCTAAAAAGGCATAAAATTTAATTATCCCAAATTAACTAAAATATCAAAGCCTTTGTAGGTGGGGTCCCCTCATAAATAAGGAGTATTTATATGACATCATTACATAGTTTCATGCTTTTAAATTAGTAGGAGGTTATACATTATTGTATCTATGCTTATATATACATTTTGTATTCAGTTTATAGGTTTTAACTATTTTAACAGTATTAATGTATTTATGAGTTTGACAACTACAACATATTTATGGATATACCTATATTATAAATTCACAAGTAGACTTTGGTATAAAGGAAATAAAGAGTACTTCTCTCATTGTAGACGTATATTTTTGGACAATTACTCATTATAGTATCATAAAAAATCCAAGCATAATGACATTACAAAAAAATAAGGTTTAAACATTCAAATCTAGCAATTTCTTAATCAAGATTTGGATAATACATGTTGATATAAAAGTCTACATTTTAAATATGAAATATAGATACCTTATGAAAGAACTTTGGCAGGACGATGAGAAACATATCTGTGATAGAAAAAGTTCATGAACAAAATTATATTATTCAAAATATTTAATACAATGACCTTGGAATATCCATAAATATTGTAGGTGAATTATCATGAGTTGCTACACGCTTTTACTAGAACGGTCATATGTCGCTGCCACCACTTTCAAGAAAAGGAGGGCATAGTTGTAGAAAATGGATGATTCAAAACATTAAACATTTGATTGTTCGCAAGAAACATGGTCCTTGTAGATATGAAGGTATGGAAGAAAACCAAGCACTATCAACTCAAGCTATATTGTTGAGATACCACTAGAAGCATGCATGCGGCATGGAGTTTTTTATATGCAAAATATATTAAATTATGGCTAATAGTCAGATTATGACCCTACCAACATTCCTAATTCATATAAGAACTCATTGAGTGCCTCATAAATGGTATGGTGAAAGAATACATGGAAAACCACACTCAAAGTCAACATTGTTAATTTTTGAACCTGCAAACAAACTCCACCTTGGACAATTCAAATTACTGGGATAATGATTTCATTAGATTCTTCTTTTCAAGAGGACCAAAGTTGACCTAAATATCATCTTATTTGGTCAAGCGAATGTTGAGTTTTGAATTATTTTATTCATACATGTATTATGGAATGGGTCGGCCCTAACCACATGTGTAACTGCTTAGGTAGACCTCAACCCCAAGTGGACACCTCATGAAAACTGGCGAGCACCAATATTGCAGAAATAATGCCGCAACTCCTGGGCTTCCTACTTTACTTTTATCAATCTGGTAGTTCATAACAAACTTGGATGCGACGGTGTTGTATGCACAAGTACTAGTTCTTACTGTAGGTTATCACTTTCTCAACTGGCGCAAGATCACTAGGAGCTCAAGTGAACTTCTATGAATTCCAAAAGAAGCTTTATATGTGATGAAAGAAAGGAAGGCTTACTCTACAGATGCTACTATACTTGCAGAAAGAGAAAGAAGACTAAATGCAAAGTAAACCTTGCAAACCCTAATTAACCAACTAATCCTATTTTTGCAGAAAGAGAGATGAAAAACCAAGAAATGAATGTTATTACCTAACCTACGAAGCAAACAACATCTACTCAAGTTATTTCTAGAAGGAAATGAGAGAAAAATATCTTTTTGGATTTTTATGTATTTTTAGGTGAAATTGTCATGTATGTAATTTATTTGCTTGCAAATGTGGTAGTGATTAGGTGGCGATGGAGGGAGACTTTGGAGTTTTCAGAGGTGTATGATGTTGTGGATGGGTTCTAGGAGGTCTCAGGTGGCCTTCTGGAGGCTTTCCCTGCAATCAGACTTCAAAAGGACACCTACATGAAAATCTACAGGAGGCTGCAAGGGATCTATAGGAGGTCTATAGGAGGATGTCGAGAGCTATTTTGGAGGTTTTGAAGGTGGGAAAATGGGTGGAAAGGATATCTAATGGCTAGCAAGATGTGTTAAGGTGTCTAAGGTTCATGAAGGAGGATTAGGGAATGGAAATATGGTTGGACTTGTTCAAGGAAAGAGAGGAAAGTTCATGAGAAAAGTATAGAAAATTAAGGTAGATTTGTGAGGGACTTTGAATGACCTGTGGAACATGGATCAAAGAGAGATGATGATGGCTAATTGGTTGACTTATTGTGAGTAGAGATGTATTGCAAGAGAACTAAAAATCAAACACTGAGACTAAGCAAGCAAAGAAACTAGCTACACTAAAAACTCAGAACTATTCATCAAGCTAGTCTAAATTCTGATCTAGGAAAGTAAATGTTGAACAATGCTATATGGAAAGGAAACATGGAAGGAAATTTATTGCATATATAGAAATGAGCATGATGAAATAGATATATAGAAAATCATTAACCTTCTAACAAGCTGTAACACTAGAAATCCTATGGTAAAGGCAAATCTGTGCTTTTTTTGTGGCAACAAGAGGGTCTTGGCCTCAGTTCATTTTCCCAAAGGGGAGAAAGTAGGCCAAGGCTCTATTGATGGCCTTTTTGTATCTTCTTATATCACTATTCAACCTGCTATAGCAAACTGAAATGGAAACAACCTTTTAAATTACCAAAAGCCACCTATTCTTAACTAAGAAAGAAATCTATCTATCAACAACTCTTTCATAAACTGAAACAAAGCATATAAATACAAAACAAGAGGTGCTTGGCTGCTTGGATTGGTCCCTAAACCAAGAGATTCAGCCCTCTGAGGTAACTCAGTGCTACCTCAGAAACAATCATCTTCATTATCAAAATAACAGTAAGATTACATGAAACTGCTACAAAAGTAAGCTCGAAGTTGAGCATAGCGAAGCTGCAACAAGAGTGTGAAAATTTGACTAACATCCAACAAAATAATGAGGCCGTAAGCCTCTCCACTTACACCACTAGAGCTCCGACCATATCCCTTGAAATCAAGGAGGCTTGGCTCCCAAAATTTGAGATAGACAACAGTTATCCTCCACTTGCTTGGCTGCCTCTTTGGTGCATTGATGTGGTTGCTTGTGCTCTAAGCTTTCTGAAGGAGAATTCGAAGTAGGGAGTCATAAATGAGGGTGACACTCTCCTATAAATCCTCTCCCTTGTCTTCTTCAAATATTTGCTACCAAATGTTGATTAAATCTTTGACTTTGTCTCCAAAATTGACCAAAAATCTGCATTAAGCACACATTAGACTTCAAGGCATAACGACCGACCCAAATCACTCTATTAGGATAAATATAATAAAAAACATGTAATAAAATAATGAGAATGGTGGCTTAAGCTAAGTTAGGAGGAAAAATGAGCCCATATAATTACCCATTTATGGGTCTCATCATCACCCCCCTACTGAATGTGTTTCTCATCCTCTGAGCAACTAGTCCATCTCCTCATCTTTGATGGCCCTGATGGCCTCCCTGATATCCCATGCTTTTGATGTGAGGTCCTCTTCTTTGTCATGGAATCCTGCCTTTCTATCCACCTCTTCCCACTATTGTTCTTCTTCTTCCTCTTTTCTACCTTCCAGTAGGCCTAGTAGCAGTGGGGGACTCAATTTGAGGCCAATCCAATTGGCCTTCAAACTCTGCATAGAGCATTTGTAAAGTGGCACTCTCCTTAATGCTTCTTTCATCCTTGTTGGGGAGTGATACTCCCTGATTTACAGACTGTGTGGGAGAGTGTTCCACCTCCTCATACAAGCATGAATACAGTCTTCCCCAAGCAATCTTTCCATGTCCTCAAAATGTGCATTGGCCTAAGCCTGCTCATTGATATACTTAGGGGCACCTTGAGGATTATTTTCAAGCAGATGGTGGATGCCGATGAGAGCCATGGGGTCTAATGGCTCAGCTCTGATCAGTAAGGGTTCATTTTTCTCTTTTGCCGCCAACTTTTTGATTTCTGTTTCCCTTTTCTCCTCATGATTCATCCACGATGCCATGACCATCAGTTGCAGGTCCCCCAGCCTAGCATTGGGGTCCCATAGGTTCATATTGGAGAGAGCCATGTTATGCAAATAGAACTCTGCTATCTTTGTCTTGTATTCTGCTGAACTTTGGTCACATAGGTCTGTAAACTTTTTATAATCTTGGAAAGGCATGGGGCCTCTTTGTGCCAAAGTTTTGATCTAAAACTATAGCCATTGGTCTTTGAGGTATACTCCATATGATTTTCCTGGTGTTTTTCACTATAGTGCCTCCATAGACCAGCTAGCCATGCATGCCAATTCTGTCTCCTTTTCTTGTAGTTGTCTTCTTAGCAACTCATTTTCTGTTTCCAAGTGAGTTCTTCTGATTGCCTCTCTATTTCTTATAGCACTTAATTCCCTGCCCATCTCTCTGATCTTCTTCTCCATGTGGCCAATATCCTCTACCCCCCTTGGATTTGGTGATTCACATCCATCTATGGCTCCTTATTCTTTCTTTTTCCAACTCAAAGAAAAGCGGGACTACAAATTTCTGTGGAATTATTTTTCTGCCTCAAGAAGATTGTAGTAAGAGCCCAAACTAGGCTGGGGGTTAGGTTCCTAAGTCTCTGTTGTTTCGTCCTTCCCCTTTGGCTGTTCTTTGACCCTTTTCTCAAGTTTTTCGGTCTCTTGTAGCTTAGTTAGGGTCTCCCGTACAACAGTTTGTGCCTCCTGTAGAGCTATTTTTGAGTCCTGTAGTTGGCCTCTTTCCTTCTAGGTGGAAGATTTGGGACTTCCTCTTTCATATGTGATGGGGGTTTTAGAGGGAGATTCTTCCCCTTTGACAGTGGGTGAATCTTCAATGATAATAGGCACTGTTGAAGATGGATGTGGTTTCCCTATTTTTATCCTTGGGCTTTTCTGAGCCCTAAAATACATTGATGTTCACCTCTTCCTCTTTTGTTTTGGTTTAACTGGGGTGCTGAGGGCAACAGGTACAACTGTTGCCTCCCTTTCTAGGGTCTTAGGAGACACTTCTGTCTTTTCTGCCCCTTTTCCCTATCCTTTTGTCTTCTCTGTCTCTGCTGGTTTTTGTTTCCTCCTGCTCTATTTGGTTTCTTTCTCCTCTAGTTTAGTTTCCTCCTTCTCTGTTTTGGTTTCTTCCTCCTCTGTTTGTTCCTCAGTTTCCTCCCCTTCTTCCCCTTGTTGCTTTCCCCCTCACTTTCAGAAGGACTGTGGTTATATGTGATGGCCTTTATATCATCTTCTCCTGTCATATTTCTGAAGATTTCCCATGCTATGGGG
The DNA here is from genome assembly GCA_031772625.1 of Pinus tabuliformis. Taxonomy (NCBI): domain Eukaryota; kingdom Viridiplantae; phylum Streptophyta; class Pinopsida; order Pinales; family Pinaceae; genus Pinus; species Pinus tabuliformis. The sequence continues at coordinate 1,158,683,860 of CM062817.1, read as the reverse complement.
ATTGTGAAGGTGTGGAGGGCTTCTTCCACTAATAGTTTAATTAACCCATGGTGATCCAACTGATCTAGACCTCCTTCCTTTAACTTAATGCTGGAGTCTATAAGGGACTACAGGAGAAAATAGGGGATGCTGAGTTTTGGGGGTGTGGGAGTGTTCATGCCATATCTCAGCTCACGGAGAAGTCTAAAATGGTAACCATAAACTATGTTATACCTCCCTTCACAGGAAATATACTTGATGATTTGGTAATTGGCCTCATCCCAAGGGTAAGGCGTGCTTATTCTTCTAATGCCATTTTTTTCTTCTATAAGATGTTCATCTGGTTGGAAAATGGTTTTCTTGGCAACTTGTCCCATTGGCTTTTCATCTTTGCTCCAAGGTAATTCAAGGGGAAGGCTGGTAACTCTACTAATAAATTCTGGGCTAATTTCCATGGTTAGACCTCTGAAAGTAACAGTGGCATGGGTCTTTAAGTGAGGTACTAAAGAAAGTGAAAACTCCTAAGCCACTTCTTCATTAAACCCTTGAAATTTTTCGAAAAATGGCATCCAATTTGCTATGGTAAAAATGGCTACCACCTCGGGATGTTCATGGAGCCTAACTGAATTTGTAGGTTCCTTCCTCATGAATCCCCATGTCATTTTGCTTATCCCCCTTTGGAACACCCTAGGTAGAGATGGAGACAAACATTTTGAAGAAATAGGAAACAGAGAAAAACTGTGTTTTTTAACAAAAGAGGCAGAAATGTTTTTGTGGAATTCCTCTCCTTCTAGAGGCCCAATTCCCCCTTAAAATTGTATCATTCGTTGCACATATTAATAATCAAGGTGGGTCTGTATAGAGCCTACCTCTTCAAGACAGAATTTGAACAAAAACCCCATGTTTCCTCCTTAAAAACTACTTACTACCCCTCCTGTAGAACTGGCTGTAGGTACTCCTGTAGAAGTTGTTATTGCTCCTATAGAACCTGTTACTGCTCCTATAGGACTTTGATAGCAGAAGGATGGCTGAAATCAATAGAGAACGATGTTTTCAAGGCTATGGAGGTGGTATAGAGCTTGTTGCAGCTAAGTGGATGACGACGAAATGGAAGAAAAGGTGGTGAAGGAGTTTCGAGGAAGAACACTTATGTCTTTTTTCAGATATTTCTGGTGATGGGGTGAGCTGGGGAAAAGGTACGTTGCCAGATTCGGACCGTTGGTCCCCACTGCTCTGTCATCATGGCTCTTCATGACTCCTTCTTGCAATCACTTCCCATCATTGCATCGAACTTCATCGGAGTTTGTATAACCTCCACTACATGTCCTTTGGATTTCCGTGAGTTGACTAGGCACACATGTGGTAGCATCTTCGAATGAGCACAGTCAACTGGATGAGGGTGGCCAATTAACTGGCCACCTTTTCTCGTTCGACCCTAACCATCTCATTCACTTTTGCATATTTTTGAATTACACAGATGCAATAGAGGAGAGGGTTAGACACTTACCTGCAAGTCGAATGTTCGTGATGTGGTGCATCTTGGTTCCTTTACTGTTGCATGCTCGTATTTTAGTCGTTGCATGCCTGTATCTCCTTTAATGTATGCTTTCTGATTCCTGATGTGTGGCTTATTTGCTTCATGCAGGTACCCTTTGTGATCCAGATTTAAATAGGAACGCAGCAGAATACAGAGATAACCATAAGCATAGAGACGCAGCAGAAATAATACTTCATTTCATTAATGTAAAATATTGAAATATGCTTACAACCAGAAATGGAAATAAACCAGCTAGGGTGATGGTAGCTTATCTCTGAGAAGAGATGTGGCAGCTACATGCCTCTAAACTATGTTACAATGAGGCTGGAAGGCCTATTTATTGTTGAGAAACAATGGAAAACCCTTCACATCCCAAAACCTAACCCTAGAAGATGAAACCCCAAATTGTAGGCCACGTTTGGGTAAATTGTTACATCAATTTCCCAGGGTCGTAACTTTGGCATACGATCTCCCTTTGATGCGTACAATCGCTCATTAGAAAGATCTGTCTAAGCACTACAACTTTGGGAAGGGAAAAATTGATCCATGGACCCATGTTGCCCCCAGATTTCCCAAAAAACGTAGTTTAGGGCCTCAAAACGACTCCAGAAGTTTAGGACCCGAAAAACTACTAAAAATAGTAAACTGTGCTACAATTTAGGAAACTGAAAAACTAAAAGAGACAGTTGTGGAGGTCCAAATGGGATAGGTGGGTGGCCACCAACATCCACCTAGATCATTTCTCACCCCTTAGGAAGTAATGGTCCCCATTACATTGAGTTCCTCCATCTGTTGAACTCATTCTGCAATGTCTGATGTGTTTAGTAATGGTGGGAAGCATGGTCGAGGGAATTCCACATTGAACACTCGGTGCAAGCGAAGGAATGGATGATTGTTTTGCTTCAAAGCATTGTTTCTCACGGCCTTGGTAATTCTGTAAGAACCATGTCGAAGTGGTCTGAGCTTCTGATGGGTTCTAGTAAGGTGTTCTTTCTATCGATGCAACCAGACTTTGTTGCCTACCTGAAACTTGTGTGGTACCCCTATGGGTGAGGAGAAGTTGTTCCTGTGTTTTGTCATGACCATATTCCTTTGCTGCTGCTACTGCGTGGAGGAACCCTTCGCGGGAGTCATGGATGTGGTGACGATCTTCCCCTTACTTTGGGAGTGAACCAGATAGAAAATAAATTTCCTAGTCTATGAGATGATCTTGCTATCTTTCTTGGAAGTGATCAAAGAGGTGGCAGTAGGTGGGGCTACCCTCGGTATCCTATATAATGAATTATGCAAAGAAATAATGACAACGCGAGGCCTTGACTCATACATAGCATGTTGCCTCCACAAGTATGGTTGGCCTGATAGTATATCACAAACATCCGGAGGTGTAACATCACACAATACCTTATCTGTGAAGGGCTTGATGCTGTAGGGAAGGTGGCATTGTTGGCGAACTTTGAGATCTCATCCTTCATGAAGCCACTCGATATTGTATGGCTACGGACGTGGTGTAGTCGGTAGGCCCACCCTTGTGAACTACGGCACATCTTGGTCCGTTCCTTGCTGTAGCTTGGTCCACTTTATGTATTTGTCCTCGTAGCTTTTGATAGGGTAGTACTACTCCTTTATGGCATCCCGGAATGAATCCGAAGTGGGTGTGGCTGAATGTAGTGAGCCAGTACTTTCATCCTTCTGCTCGCAGTAGGTTTCCCACCAGTCCTTGATGTGGGGGGCTTCTTTAAGAAGAGTGAAAACAATCTTTTCCCGACTAGAAAATTCATGAACAGAAAAACACCCATCTAGAAAATTTAACCATTTATCTATGGCATCTACATCTATTTTACCCTTGAAGATGGGGATTTCAAAATTAACTTGTACCTTAAATGGTGTGGCATTTCCAGAGTAGCTGTTGGAAGCCGATGCGTCGCCTCTAGGGAGCCGCTGAAGGATCTACGCAAAGCTATCCATCATCGCATTCCTTTGTCACTCGAGGGCTTCTTCGAGCAATATTTTGATAGGATCTCCTGCCCCTTCATCTTTCTTTTCATCCGCCATGAGAGGCCATCGGGATTTGTGAGGCTGGTCTTGCAAAGGTTCGACCAGCTCAAGCCCTAACTCCTTATATCCTGACCTCATTGGGAACATGCAAAGAAAAACAGGGAAAAAGTAGACCGCTCCGATACCATTGATCCAGATTTAAAAAGGAACACATCAAAATACAGAGATAACCATAAACACAGAGATGCAATAGAAATAATACTTCATTTCATTAATGTAAAATATTGAAATATGCTTACAAACAGAAATGGAAATAAACCAGCTAGGGCGATGGTAGCTTATCTCTGAGAAGAGATGTGGCAACTACATGCCTCTGAACTATGTTATAATGAGGCTCAAAGGCCTATTTATTGTTGAGAAACAATGGAAAACCCTTAACATCCCAAAACATAACCCTAGACGATGAAACGCCAAATTGTGGGCCCCATTAGGGTAAATTGGTACATCAATTTCCCAGGGTCATAACTTTGGCACATGATCTTTGTTTGGCCCGTATAATAGCTCGTTAGAAATATCTATCCAGGCACTACAACATTGTGAAGGGAGACAATGGTCCACGGACGATGTTACCCCAAAACAACACCATTTAGGGCCTTAAAATGGCTCCAGAAGTTCACGACCCAAAAAACTGCTAAAAATTGTAAACTGTGCTACAATCTACAAAAATCAAAAACTGAAAGAAACAGTTGTGGGGGTCCAAATGGGATAGGTGGGTGGCCACCAAAATCCAACTCGATCATTCCTCCCCACTTAGGAAGCAATGGTTCCCATTTTGTTGAGTTCCTCATTCTGCTGAACTTGTTCTGCAATGTCTAATGTGTTCAGTAATGGTGGGAAGCATGGTCGAGGGCATTCGACATTGAACACTAAGTGCAAGCGAAGGAATGGAGGACTACTGTGCTTCAAAGCATTGTTTCTCATGGCCTTGGTAATGCTGTAAGAACCATGTCGGAGTGGTATGAGCTTCTGATGGGTTTTAGTAAGGCATTATTTTTGTAGATGCAACTAGACTTTGTTGCCCACTTGAAACTTGTGTGGTACCCCTGTGGGTGAGGAGAAGTTGTTCTTGTGTTCTGTCATGACCATATTCCTTTGCTACTACTGCTGCGTGGAGGAACCCTTTGCAGGAGTCATGGATGTGGTGACGATATTCCCCTTACTTTGGGAGTGAACCAAATAGAAAATAAATTTCCTAGTCTATGAGATAAGCTTGCTGCCTTTCTTGGCAGTGATCAAAGAGGTGGCAGTAGGTGAGGCTACCTCTGGTATCCTGTATAATGAATTATCCAAATAAATAATGACAATGCGAGGCCTTGAATCATACACAACATGTTTCCTCCACAAGTATGGCTGGCCTAATAGTACATCGCAAACATCCAGAGGTGTAACATCACACAATACCTCGTCTGTGAAGGGCTTGATGCTGTAGGGAAGGCAACACTGTTGGCAAACTTTGAGAACTCATCCTTCATGAAGCCACTTGATACTGTATGGCTGCGTGTGTGGTGTAGTCAGTATGCCCAACCGCTTCACGACCTCTATTGAAATGAGGTTCTTTCGGCTGCCACTGTCGACAATGAATTGCAGCGGTGAACCCTTCACCCACATTTGTAAGTGGAAAAGACGTTTCCCCCCCTCTGGATCTTTGGGTTCATTCTTTTGGATCTTGGTGGTGGCAACAGTGGCATTGGGATCTACATCAATGATCTACATCACTTTGCCATTCCTCTTGTCAGGTTCTGGCTTAGGGTCGGAACATGCATTTGATTTGAAAGCCTTCAACTCGACCACCAGTGACTGCTTGGTCTGACACTCACTTCTGTTATGAGTGGGACTCTTGTGGAACTCACACCACTTTCCTGTGTCCTTTTTCAACTTCGTGGTGTTGTTCTTTTCTTGTGGCTTTGACAGGTTGTCTTGGGTCACCCCACCTTGGCTTTCTCCTTTTGTCTTCGGATTTGCAGATCCAAAGTCTCACTTTTTCTGTTTGAACTTTTGCTCGATTTTGACAGCATATCGGTACACTATGCCAAGCAAGGAGATGTTCAGGAACTCCATCTCTTCTTCGACGTATTTGTGTAGGTAGCCTTAGTATTTGAGTACTAGATACAGATCAGAATCTTTAATACCCAATTGTGTGCAAACGGTATGAAAAATGTTTGTGAACTCTAGCACAACTTAGTCCATTCCTTGCTATAGCGTGGTCCACTTTATGTATTTTTCCTTGTAGCTTTTGACATAGTACTACTACTCCTTTATGGAATCTCGGAATGAATCCCAAGTGGGTGTGGCTGAATGTAGTGAGCCGGTACTTTCATCCATCTGCTCACAGTAGGTTTCCCACCAATCCTTGACGTGGGTGGCTACTTTTGAGAAGAGCGAAGACAATCTTTTCCTGACTCGAAAATTCATGAACAGAAAAATACCCATCTAGCATATTTAACCATTTATCTACGACATCTGCGTCTATTTGACCCACGAAGATGGGGATTTCAAAATTAACTTGTACCTTAAACGGTGTGGAATTTCCAGAGAAGCTGTTGGAAGCCGATGCGTCGCCTCTGGGTAGCTGCTGAAGGATCTACGCAAAGCTATCCATCATCTCGTTCCTTTGTCGCTCGAGGGCTTCTTCAAGCAAGATTTTGATAGGATCTCCTACCCCCTCGTATTTCTTTTAACCCACCATGGAAGGCCATCAGGATTTACGAGGCTGGTCTTGGAAACGTTCGGCCAGTTCAAGCCCTAACTCCTTATATCCTGACCTCATTGCGGACATGCAAAGAAAAAAAAAGAAAAAGCAGACCACTCTAATACCATTGAACCAGATTTAAACAAGAACGAAACAAAATATAGAGATAACCATAAACACAGAGATGTAGTAGAAATAATAGTTCATTTCATTAATGTAAGATATTGAAATATGCTTACAACTAGAAATGGAAATAAACCAGCTAGGGCGATGGTAGCTTATCTTTGAGAAGAGATGTGGTAGCTACATGCCTCTAAATTGTGTTACAATGAGGCTCGAAGGCCTATTTATTGCTGAGAAACAATGGAAAACCCTTCACGTCCCAAAACCTAGCCCTAGAAGATGAAACGCCAAATTGTGGGCCCCATTTAGGTAAATTTGTACATCAATTTCTTGGGATCATAAATTTGGCATACGATCTCTGATGACGCGTATAATAGCTCGTTAGAAAGATCTATCCAAGCACTAAAAATTTGTGAAGGGAAACATCGGTCCATGGACGTATTTTGCCCCCAAATTTCCCAAAAAACGTCGTTTAGGGCCTCAAAACGGCTCTGGAAGTTCAGGACCCGAAAGCTGCTAAAAATAGTAAACTGTGCAACAATTTAGGAAACTGAAAAACTGAAAGAGACAGTTGTGGGGGTCCAAATGGGATAGGTGGCTGGCCACCAACATCCACCTGGATCATTCCTCTCCACATAGGAAGCAATGGTCCCGATTGCGTTGAGTTCCTCCATCTGTTGAACTTGTTCTGCAATGTCTGATGTGTTCAGTAATGGTGGGAAGCATGGTCGAGGGATTTCCACATTGAAAACTCAGTTTAAGCGAAGGAATGGATGATTGTTGTGCTTCAAAGCATTGTTTCTCATGGCCTTGGTAATGCTGTAAGAACCATGTCAGAGTGGTTTGAGCTTCTGATGGGTTCTAGTAAGGCGTTCTTTCTGTCGATGCAACCAGACTTTGTCACCCACCTAAAACTTGTGTGGTACCCCTGTGGGTGAGGAGAAGTTGTTCCTATGTTTTTTCATGACCATATTCGTTTTCTACTGCTACTGCGTGGAGGAACCCTTTGTGGGGATCATGGATGTTGTGATGATATTCCCCTTACTACGGGAGGGAACCAGACAAAAAATAAGTTTCCTAGTCTATGAGATGAGCTTGCTGCCTTTCTTGGCAGTGATCAAACAGGTGGCGGTAGGTGGGGCTACCTCTGGTATCCTGTATAATGAATTATCAAAAGGAATAATGACAACGCGAGGCCTTGACTCATACACATCATGTCATCTCCACAAGTATGGCTGGCCTAATAGTACATCGCAAACATCTAGAGGTGTAACACCACACAATACCTCATCTGTGAAGGGCTTGATGCTGTAGGGTAGGTGGCACTGCTGGCGAACTTTGAGATCTCATCCTTCATCAAGCCACCCAATACTATACGGCTGCAGGTGTGGTGTAGTCAGTAGGCCCCATCACTTCATGACCTCTACTGAAATGAGGTTCTTTTGGCTGCCACTATCAACAATGAATTGCAGCGGTGAACCCTTCACCCACATCTATGAGTGGGAAAGACGTTCCCCCTCCTATGAATCTTCCTGTCCATTCTTCTGGATCTTGGCAGTGGAAACAGTGGCGCTGGGATCCACATCAATGATCTGCTTACCTTTAACATTCCCCTTATCGGGTTCTAGCTCAATGTCGGAACATGCATCTGATTCGGAAGCCTTCAACTCAGCCACCAGTGACTGCTTGGTCTGACACTCACTTGTGTTATGAGTGGGACTCTTGTGGAAATCACACCACTTTCCTGTGTCCTTTTTTGACTTCGTGGTGTTGTTCTCTTCTTGCAGCTTCGATAGGTTGTCTTGGGTCACCCCGCCTGGGCTTTTTCCTTTGGTCTTCATATTTGCAGATCCAAAGTCTAGCTTTTTCTATTTGAACTTTTGCTCAATTTTGACAACGTATCGGTATGCCATGCCGAGTGAGGAGATGTTTAGGAACTCCATCTCTGCCTGGATGTATCTATGTAGGCATGCGAGGTATTTAAGTACCAGATGCAGATCAAAATCTTTGATACCCAACTGTGTGCGAAGGCTATGAAAAATCTTTGTGAATTCCGGCACATTTTGGTCCCTTCCTTGTTGCAACGTGGTCCACTTTATGTACTTGTCCTCGTAGCTTTTCATAGGGTAGTACTGCTCCTTCATGGCGTCCCGAAATGAATCCCAAGTTGGTGTGGCTGAAAGTAGTGAGCGAGTACTTTCATCCTTCTACTCGCAGTAGGCTTCCCACTAGTCCTTGACGTGGGGGGCTACTTTAGGAGGAGAAAAAACAATATTTTCCCGACTCAAAAATTCATGAACAAAAAAATACTCATCTAGCAGATTTAACCATTTATCTACAGCATCAGCATCTATTTGACCCTCGAATATGGGTATTTCAAAATTAACTTGTACCTTAAACGGTGTGGCATTTCCAGAGTAGCTGTGGGAAGCCGATGCATTGCATCTAGGTAGTCGCTAAAGGATTTGCGCAAAGCTACCCATCATCGCATTCCTTTGTCACTCGAGGGCTTCTTTGAGCAATATTTTGATAGGATCTCCTACACCCTCGTCTTTGTTTTCATCTACCATGGGAGGCCGTCAGGATTTGCAAGGCTGGTCTTGCAGAGATTCGACCAGTTCAAGCCCTAACTCCTTATATCCTGACCTTGTTGGGGACATGCAAAGAAAAATAGAGAAAAAGCTGATCGCTCTGCTACCACTGATCCATATTTAAACAGGAACGCAACAAAGTACAAAGATAACCATAAACACAGAGATGCAGCAGAAATAATACTTCATTTCATTAATGTAAAATATTGAAATATGCTTATAACCAAAAATGGAAATAAACCAGCTAGGGCGATGGTAGCTTATCTCTGAGAAGAGATGTGGCAGCTACATGCCTCTAGATTGTGTTACAATGAGGCTCAAAGGCCTATTTATTGTTGAGAAACAATGGAAAACCCTTCACATCCCAAAACCTAACCCTAGAAGATGAAACGCCAAATTGTGGGCCTCGTTTGGGTAAATTGGTACATCAATTTCCCAGCGTCGTAACTTTGGCATACGATCTCTGTTTGACGTGTACAATAGCTCATTAGAAATATCTGTCTGAGCACTACAACTTTGGGAAGGGCCCCTAGATTTCCAAAAAGACGTCGTTTAGGGCCTCAAAACGGCTCCGAAAGTTTAGGCCCCAAAAAACTGCAAAAAATAGTAAATTGTGCTACAATTTAGGAAACTGAAAAACTGAAAGAGATAGTTGTGGGGATCCAAATGGGATAGGTGGGTGGAAACCAACATCCACCTAGATCACTTTGGCTGGATCTACTTCAGGCATCCTCTTCAATCCTATGGCTTCACCTATTTTGTTGTTGTGGCTTGATTTTGAGGGGATTAGCTACTATAGGAAATCCTACAGGAGCTCCTGTAACTGCTTCTCCCTTTAAAAATTTTAGTTGATCCTTGTGCTGGGAGCAGTGAGGATGCTACCAGAGATGCTGATGGCAATGGAGAGGTATTTGGTAAGATGCAGGTGAGCTTTAGAGGTGTTGTTCTTTTTATTTCTTTGTTTTTACTAAAACCTGGTTTCTGTGTTTTTTTTTCTAGCAGGAATGAAAGAAATCCATGATAATGAGGTGGTGCAAGTGTGGGATGCATGGCTAGGAGGGTGGATAGCTATAGGAGGGCCTACATGCTCTTCATGAAACTTCCCATCTCCTCAAACTATTTTTAAAATCCATTTCGAGCTCTCTATGATTTCTAGAGGAGCCTCCTATAGAACACACAAGGCCTCCTGTAGGATACACAATGTTCGGAAAAAGCACATAGTGAGGTGGAAGAAAGGTTAGAAATGATTGAGAAGAGTATGGAGGAGGTGAAATAGGCTTTGTGGCATCTTCTCTTGCTTCCTGTAGTCCACCTGTAACGTGTAATGCATTTAAAAAATCAATTTCCTCTTCCTTCTTTTCTCTATTTTTTCTATTTTCTTTAAAGACAACCAGGGTGCATCAAGGAGGCTTTCATCCTAATTGCCTACCCTGGCTGCCTCCAAGGGAGGTTTTCACCCAAGGACCTTATTCTCTCTCTCTTTTATTTTTTTTGTCATCAATGGGCCACCTCAAAAGAGGTTTTCAACCTAATGATGGGACTCAAGTGCCTCATGGAGGTTTTCACTAGAGTCATTATTTTTCTTTTTTTCTGCTTCTTCAGTGACTGGGTGGAGTGGAGGCTAAGACCTGATCCACTATCAAAACTGTCTTATTCATATCTTCGATGAAATCTTGCTTGGAGAGGGGCTTCTTGTAAATTTTCAAACTATGTCCATTGACAATCATGGGAATGGCTTCCTCATCAATGGTTCTAATCAGAACTGAACCAATGTCATTGCATTTTTCCATAGAGTAGGATCCCAACCATCTTATCCTCAGCTTTCCTTTGAAGTCTTTATATCTTGATTCATAGAGCAGTGCCCAATCTCCCTCTTGGAATTGCTTCTCCTTGATACTTTTATCATGCCATATTTTCCTTTGAAGCTGGACTACCTATATGTGGATAAGAGCTTGCAATCTTTGTTCATCCAATCCATTGAGATGGAGTAGCCTTTCCCTCTATGCATGGCTAAGGTCTAGGTCTAGCTGAGCTACCATCCTCAATGTATTGTATTCAAATTCTATTGACAACAAATCCTTCTTCCCATAGACTAGTTCATAGGTTGTGAAATGTGTGGTGGTCTTCCATGTTGTGTTGTAGGCCCAGGTGGCCTCAACTAGTCTATCTTCCCAATATTTTCTACTGTTTCTCACTACCTTGGTTAGAATTCCTTCCAAAGCTATGTTAGTGACCTCCACCTGTCCATTGGCTTGTGGATGGTAAGGGGTGGAGGTCCTGTGCTTGATTCTATGATGTGTGAGAAGGTCTTCAATCAAATTGGAAGTGAACTGACTCCCTTGATCTATAACTAATTCTCTTGGATACCTAAACTTATAGAATATGTTCTCTCTTAAAAACCCAGCTACTTTTTCCTCTGTTGTTGGCTTGATTCTTTTGTCTCTGCCCATTTTGTCAAATAATTAGTGCACACAATTATGTATTGCCTCTGTTTTGAAGGAGGGTTGATAGGACCCACAAAGTCCATGCCCCACTTCTCAAATGGCACAAAAGTCACTTGATGATGCATGGGCATCTCATCCTTTGGAGTAGGTTTCCCCATCCTTTTGCACAAATCGCATTGGTCGGTATATCTCTTCACATCTTGATGAAGAGTGGGTCAATAGTAACCTGCTTGCAAGATTTTGAAGGAAATCATTTTTGCTGCAAAATGGCCTCCACAAGGCCCGTCATGATGGGTTAGGAGAATGTCAAAAACTTCCTCCTCCCTGACACATCTTCTCAAGATCTGATCTGGACAAAGTTTGAAGAGATTTCCCCCAATCCAAGTGAAAGGGGCACTTTTCCTCACGATCTTGCTCTTCTCTTTTGAGGACAGGTGTGGTGTGAACTATGCTGAAACCAAGTAATTTGCTATATCGGCAAACCATGGAGAGAGTACTGAGATAGAAAATAGGTGTTCATCTAGCATTTGATCATCCACCATTCCTTCCTCACCTGCAGGAAAATTTACTCTAGACAAAAAGTCAGCAACAATATTTTCTTTACCATGCTTATCAACAATGGTTAAATCAAACTACTGCAGTAAAATAAACCATCTAATAATGCGAGTATTTACATCTGGTTTACTCATTAAATACCTAATTGTAGCATGATCAGTGTGTACAAAGGTTTGATAGCCTATGATGTAATGCCTGAATTTATTTAAGGAATGCACTACAACTAGGAGTTCCTTCTAAGTGACTGTGTAGTTTAACTCTGCCTTTGACAAATTTTTACTTATAAAGTATATGTCATAAGGTAACTTTACATCAATTTGTACCAAGGTTTCTCCTATTGCTTTGTTTGAGGCATCTGTGTGAATTTGGAAAGGTGGGGCCCAGTTTGGGCCTCTCAAATTTGGGGCAGTCACAAGTTTCCTTTTCAAGGTATCTAAGGATTCTTGATAGTTTTCAGTCCATATGAACTCGACATATTTTCCCAAAAGACCAAACAACGGAGAGGCTAACTTACTAGAATATTTAATGAATCTTTTGTAATATCCCACTAAGCCTAAGAAACTTCAGACATCTCTCACCTTTTGAGGAGGTGGGACCCTTTGGATGATGGCAATTTTCTTGGGGTCCACCTGCAATCCTTATTGAGATATTTCATGACCTAGCACGGTCCCTTCAGTCATAAAAAGTTCACATTTTTCTAGACTGAGGGACAGGTTCATTTCATTACACTTGTCCAAAACTTTACCTAGGTTAGATAAATCTTCTTGAAAGTTAGAACCATAAGGAGTAAAATCATCCATATAAATTTCCAGCGCATCAGGAACCAATTCAGAAAATATACTCAATACTGCTCTCTAAAAAGTGGCTAGAGTGTTGCACGAACCAAAAGGAAGGACTTGGTATGCAAAGGTACCCCACGGACAAGTGAAAGTGGTCTTATCTTAGTCTTCTAGGTTGATTTGAATCTGATTGTACCCGCTAAACCCATCCAGGAAGCAGGAAAACTTTTTCCTTGCCAGACCATCTAACACTTAGTCTATGAAAGAAAAAGGAAAATGGTCCTTTTTAGTGGCCTTGTTCAGTTCCTGATAATCGACACAGATTCTCAACTTACCATTTTTCTTTTGCACTAACCCATTCACTATCATAGATGGGGTAGATGAATCCTACATTAAGTAGCTTTTCAAGTTCTTCCTTAACAATGTTTTTAAGGGCTGGATTCATCCTCCTTTGAGGTTGCCTGACTGGTTTACAATCTTCCTTAATGTATATAGGATGAGTACATACTGAAGGGTGCACTCCCTTCATCTCCTTATAACTCCAAGCGAAGGCATCTAAATTTATTCTTAATAAGTTGCATAGTTCCTTCTCCTAAGAGGTGGATAGAAATGAGTTGATTTTCAAGGTTGTTTCTGGGCCAAACTCTATATTCTTAACACAGAGAGAGGTCAGGTTGGCCACACAGAGATCAGTTAGGGGATTGTCTTTGGTTTCTTTCAGTAGATGTTCTAATGGAAAAATACTAGGGGATGGATTCTGAATTAAATTTTCAATGATATCATCCTCATTTTGCGGTTTTTCCCCCATGAAAGTTTCTACTGCACACAATGGTGTAGAATAGACTTAATCCTCATCCTCCTTCTCCAATCGGAGAGGTAGATCATGTTCTAGAAAGGGTTGGGCAGGAGGGTATAGGGTTAGCTACTTGGACATATGCCCATTCTTGATGGTCATGTTCCCAACCCGACAACTAATGTAAGCATCAGAAGTGACCAACCAGGGTCTTCCTAGGATGAGAGGATACCCAGTGAGCTTTGCCTTCGGCTGGAGAACTAAGAAATCAGAAAGGTACTCCCAAGAATCAATGGAGACCATCACATCCTCCACAATCCCTTCAGGGGTCACGGTGGAGCAGTCTGCTAGCTACAGTACTATCTTGGTCTTTCTCAACGAGCCCTAGAGTTTGAGCTTGAGCATGGTGTCCTTTTTTATCACATTAACGGTAGATCCCAGATCAATCAAGGTATGTGGGATCATAGTGCCATTGATGTGGATATCAACTACTGGGCTTCTAGGGTCTAGATATTTTGGACAGATTACCTGTCCCAACATCAGGTCGGATAGTTGTCCTATGACATTGATGGTTGGGGCATCTCTCTTGCGCTTGCCTAGATGCCTGAACCACTTCTCTTTGATCATCTTATTGTATATAGGCACATCCTTTATCTCTTGGGGAATTGGTATCTTTACACATAACTATTTCAATTCTCCCAGAAGCTCAGTTTCTTTTGGGGTGAGTTGTGTTGTCCTAGATAGTCTCTCAGGAAAGGGTGGAATTGCTTTTGGTTCACTTTCCTCTTTATCTTCCTCAACCTCCTGAGGGGGAGACTGGCTATCTAGAAGAACCTTCCCAAATCATAGGTTAATCTCTTGAATCTCCATAGCATAAGTTGGGCATGATGGTTCCCCACTATATACTTGTTGGGCCTGTCTGTTGTTCGGGTTTGGGTTCGACTAGGCAGGCATTTGGGGTTCCCTTGGTGGAGCAGGAGGCAATGGTTGTGGTTGATCAGGTGGTGGAGACAAAAGAGTTGGAGGAGAGTTGTATTGGGGCCTCCACCCTTGATGAGATGCATTCCACTGAGATTGTGGCTGAGCATAGGAGTGAAATGAATGAGTGGCTGGTTAGGCATGATATTGAGATGGATAGGACCAAGGAGAAGGTGTGGACAAAGAAGGATGAGTAGGAGGGCCCCAAGAAGGTATGGAAGTGGCTTGGTTGGGGTTGTAGTATGCCTATGATGTCCCTTGCATTCCCTGCTGGTATGGTCTAGGTCCATGCGGTCTCCTTTGGTTCATGAAATAGAGTGGTTCAGTGGCTCCTTCAGCCCCTTGGTATATAGCTTTAATTCAGGGCAAGGAAGGGCACTTATCGGTAGAATGATCTCCTTCATAGACTGAATAAACTTCTAAAGAGTTCAATGGACATTTATTCCTAGGATGCCTTCTGGTGCACCTAGGACAAAAAATGGCCAAAGCCCTCTCTGCTTCCTCTTTTTTCTTTTTGATACGCAAGGTATCCATCTACATCGCAATAGTCTGCAGCATCTCACTCTTGAAGTCTTCCAGCATGTGTCCAAGTTCACCTTTTATGGATGAACTGGATGAGGAGGTACTGGCTATGGGTTGACTCTCCCTACCTCTCTTTCTGGCTGCCCTAGAATGGTTTCTAAAAATAGTATTTATGTCTTCATAAGGTAGTTGGTAGATGTCTCCTCCAGCCAGTAGATGGAGGGTGTCTAGAAGGTCTTCCAAAAATCCCCTAAGTAGGACCTGTCGGCATTATGATACAAGTGTTGTCCTTGATGGAAACTGAAACAGATGACAGATCATAGTGCAGTAGGTTAGTAGCAAAGGATTGATGATCAGACTACAAATAATGAAGAAAGAAAGGTATATACATAGGTTCACTATATACCAAGTAGTGTATACACGCAGGTTATATACACAGGTTCACTATATACAAAGGCGCTTATACATGCGGTATTGCTGATCAGAAGTCGCGTATGCGTATGCACACACTTTCATGCACGAAAAAGCGCGTACATGTGGGAAAGCTTACTTTTGGTCTGTGGTATTTAGACCTATGGTTTTGGACCTTCGTATTGTGTCTGAAGTGTTGAACCCAGGTATTGGGTCCCTAGTATTGGTTCTAAGTGGTTTTGGACCATGGTATTGAGTAAGACATAAGACTATAAAAGGAGAAGAAGATCATTAGGCAAAGTCACTTAGAAAGTCTTGAATATCTGATGAAGTATGAGATCTAGTATGCAGGTTATGGGTTCATGATGCTTTGCTTCATTTGAGCTAAGGAGGAATATCACCGGTTGATGGAGAACAAGATATAAGGATAGATCGGGATGAAATGGTTTGGAATGAATCATCTCTATATGGTTTGATTATGCTTATTCTAGATATGTATATTGACACATGTAATGTTCTGATCTGGGTATAACTCAAGTTTGGAATAGCTACAAATCATGAATGAATATTTACAGATGTATACGTTAGCTGACTATGATAAAATCACGTACATACAGAGCTTAGATACATCTAAGTAGTGTATACCATATGAGATATAATGTTTGAAGTTACAGGTGGTTCTGGTTGTTGATGAGTTCTGGTAACTGTTTACTGGTGTCAGTATTCTGCATATTCAGTTTGGTTGATTGTGTTTAGCTTCAGTGTTGATGGATGAGATCTAAAATGGATCAGGATCATAATGACTTATCTTTATGTGATCTGATGGACTAGATCTGGTTGCTAACATATGTATTATCCTTGTATATGTAATGATCTAGGTATGTCTGAAGTCAGGAAGTGCAACAATGTTATAATTAAGTAATTGATGACATATACGCTGGTTTGCCTTGGTGAAGTTGCATATACATGCTGGTTCGGCACTTCCAAGTAGCGTATTCACTCTGATGCATGGTTTTTGATGATACAGTTAGATCTGAACATTGTTGCAGAGTTCTATGTTCTGCTCGGTATTCTAGTGATTGCAGTTTGTTGATTGGGTTTCAGTGATTCAGTATTGGGTGATTCAGAGATTGATGATGCTAGTGTTGATTGATTTTGTGCTTCAATGATATTGATGGGTCCTGTATGAAAATTGGATGAAACGTGGCCTTTCAGATTATGGTGTTGTGCTTCAAGAGTATCCAGTCTGAAAATTTATGAAATGTGATACCTGGAGGATGAAAGAGAAGGTTGTAGCCTTCTATAGGTTGGCACCTATGTACTAGTACATCAGCTAGTACAATAGCTAAGGGGGTGGTAGCTCCCTTCCAGTAACAACTAGAAAAGGAGTGAAGGTTGGAGCATTCAGTAGGCTAGCACCTACGTACTAGTACATCAGCTAGTACAAGAGCTAAGGGGGTTGTATCTCCCTTCCAGGAGAAGTTGGAGAACGAGAGAAGGTTGTAGCCTTCTGCAAGTAGAAGCCTGTGTACTGGTATAAGACTGCACCAGTATAGAAATGTCGTAAAAAGAAGTTTCTTATTAAAAGAAGATAGAGACAACTTGCAGCAGGTGGTTTTCACCCACATTGGGTTTCCACCTTAAATCATGGTGTTCATGTATGCTTCTTGTGTATGGTGATTAGTTCTGTTTTACTGCACCTGTTTACTATTCATATGGTTAATAAATCTGATGCACTAACTAAAGATCAACATTTAATGGATTAACTGAATCATAAGTTTACTGGATATATGCTAGTTGCATTAGAGATAGTTGCTTGTACACACATGTTCCCTTCACTGAAGTAGCGTATATGAATGTGAGTATGGAAATGAAAAAGTGTTTGATTTGATAATACTGATTCACCCCCCTCTCAATATTATTTCCAACAATTGGAATCAGAGGAGGTCCTTTGGTAGAATCTTGATCGCTTGAAGGAGATCCACAAATCAATGGGAAAGAAGCTTAAGAAGAAAGTGCGTAAGAAGAAGAAGACATCTCAAAAGATGTATGACAGTGGGAGTATCAATTGGTGAATATGTGGAAGAAGCACTTCAGATTCAGAATCACTTCAGAATAAAGATGAACAAGAAAAAGAACTATCATGTATGAATTTTTTATCCTGTTGTGATACATTTATCCATCCATTTGAAGATGATGAAAGTGATAGCGAAACAACTGAATTTGCTCTTATGGGTGAGCAAGAAAGATATCAAATAGAGGAAAACTTTTAAAGGCTTACAGACAAAATTAGAGATCAACAAGATTTATTGAACAAAAGGGAATGTGCCTTCAAAGAAGAAGCTACCAAACTAAAAGCTCAACTAGAGAAAGGAAACAAGGTAAGGAAGTTATGCAAGGACAAGGAAGATCAATGTCAAAAGTTGCAGGATGAAGTGCCATCATTAAGAAATGAAGTCAACGAAAGGAGCACAACAATCAGGAAAGTCAGAGATAGATCCAGTTACTATGAAAGTCTTGAATCTAGGATCCTCTCACTAAAAGAATATCTTGAAGGATAAAATAAGCAGAATAAATAACTACTCCAAGCTCTTGAAGAACAAGAAAACAAAGTTCTTGAACTAAGACATCAGTTGGAGGAAGGAAGAAAAGCTGAAGAAAACATGAAGAAGCAGTATCATGAAAAGGAGGAGCAACATCAGATTGAGGTAAATATTCTAAAAGATAACTTAGAAGAAAAGGATAAGCTCTTATGATTTCAAGATAGTACTAAGATCTTGGATGATATTCTTATTAGTCAAAGGTCTCCTGCTATCAAAACTAGCCTTGGTTTTTATGAATCTATTGAAGATGAATCTAGCTCACAAGGAAAGGCAAGGAATTCTAATGAGAAATCTAAAATAATCAAGGAGATGAGAGGACAACCCCATCAACAGCCAAGGAAAGAAAGTCTTCAAAGAAAATATTTTACTCCTCCGATGAATAATGTATGTCATAGTCTTGGACATGTTGCAGCTAGATGCAAAAGAAGAATGGTTCAAGACCATCACACAGAAAGACCACCACATTCCAAATACTTTAAGGGATATTGCTTTGCTTGCAATATGTTTGGTCACAGAGCTGCTGATTGCTACAGAAGGAATATGAAACATGTGAGATTTTATATAGCTAAGGATTGTAGGAACAAAGTATGGGCACCATACTAAAAGGAGAAAACATCATCACCCCTGAAGATATGGAAGAAGAAGGAAGTACAGCCAGAAGGATGTGGAAAAACACAATATACAAACATAACAGACTCAGAGGGAGCTGAATTTGTAAGACTTCAGTGTCCTAAATGTCATATGCAAGTTTCATAAAGGGACGTCGTGTATATACACGATTTAGTTACTACACAGTCGCGTATATGTTAGTTTGAGGAAAAGCAGTAGGGATAGGCTCAGAAAAAGGGTCTGATATGATTCAGTCCATTATTTGCTCTGTTTGATAATGGTTACAATCTGCTGATGATGTGTGGAAATGTCTTGACACTTGTAAGATGTTTTAAAGTGTTTTGATATTAAACTAATGATGATGATGCCTTGATACTTCTTGCTGATATATGCATGATCAGATCTGAAAATGAATAGATGGCACAGGTTCAGGGGGAGCATATGCTTTTAATAATGCATTGTTGGCATTATGGTTAGTAGTCCTTGTTAATGATGCTTATATGGTTATGAGTTATCCATGACAAAATCTCATATGATTCTTGGGGTTACATAGTTGATGTTCAGATCAGATTCGTGGTTGATTCTCTCATGATGCATATATGGTGCTTACATGGTGATCTTCATAAGGATAAGGAGAAGTACAAAGATTGAATACACATCTTCATTAATTGATAATGATTCACTCATATGTTGCTGTCATCATATGCATAAAGATCATATAATATAGTTATGATGCAGGATTCCTATAGTTCTTGGTGCTCATATGGATGAGGCTTGTTGATGTTGATGATATCAAGAAGTCTTGACAAATGATCTTGAGCTCAGGATACATATTGTTGGATACATCAATGATTACTCAAAGTTTAATTGTTGGATACATGATGAGTTCTTACCTATATGATGATAAGTTGATACTTACATATGTTGATTGATGCAGATGTTCCCAAAGTGATGATACTTGGATCATGCAGATCTTGATGAGACGACTATGGCGTTTTTCACATATGATATAATGTGAATGATTTTGTATGTCATATGCAGAATTCTATTCAAAAGGATGAGTTGATATCTATATGCAGACATACCTTGTTATAGGTTGATGACTTATACACTAATGGACATATACAGGTTGCTAGTCTAGATGTTGTTGATAGATGCTTATGGAGCAGATCATACATTGTGTATGATAGTTGCTGATGACTATCATGGTCTTATTTAAATGTTTGGTCTCTATTATAAATGTCATGTAAAGGTCATATCAAGACTCATGATGTAATAGTTTGTCTCTATCTATTGTAATCATTTGATGAATCCCTTTTGGTCATATGATGTAATTTGTACCCCCATTATGCATGGGAAAGATGATGCAATATTTTAGTCATTTATAAACAATTGGTATTTGGTGTATTCCCAATTGGTTGGGTGGATGAGTCAATATTGGTATATCTCCACCTGGTTGGGAGATGGATGTATGTATGAGTCTTTGGTGATAGGAAGGTCATTTATGATAGAGTCATGTTCTTATTGTAGAATATCCTTTTGTAGACCATTATAGTCAGGGGGAGCATGAACAACACTCTTCAGCAGAGTAGAGATTTCAACATGTACTTAGAGGGAGCATGGTCAGATTGGTACAACATGGCATATGCAAAGGGGGAGCTCAATAAGAGATTTCAGCAGGTACTCAGGGGCAGTATGGACATTGGAATGTATATCATGGAAGAGAATAACTTGGTCCGCCCTTTGCCCTTGATGTCCTAGGGTGAGAGTGACTTGGTATGGTTGTTGCCATCAACTCCAAATGGGGAGATTGTTGGAATTATGATGCATGTGTTGTACTTGATGGCAACCCACTTTTAGTAGAACATCTCACTTATACATAACTAGATGAATCTACAGAAGAGAGATCAGATGTGACATAACACATGGGATCTAGGGCAACTCAAAGGAATCAGTTCAGATGTAATTTGCAATGACAACTCATTAAGTTGACAGTTCTTAGTATGGCAAGTTAGTTTTTCCATCAAGTCAAAAGGGGGAGATTGTTGGCATTATGATACAAGTGTTGTCCTTGATGGCAACTCACACAGATGACAGATCATAGTGCAGCAGGTCAGTAGGAAAGAATTGATGATCAGACTACAAATAATGAAGAAAGAAAGGTATATACGCAGGTTCACTATATACCAAGTAGTGTATACATGTAGGTTATACACGCAGGTTCACTATATAAAAAGGCACGTATACATGTGGTATTGCTGATCAAAAGTCGTGTATGCATATGCATGCAATTTCATGCATGGAAAAGCGCATACATGTGGGAAAGCTTATTTTTGGTCTGTGGTATTTATACCTATGGTTTTGGACCTTAGTATTGCATCTGAAGTGTTGAACCCAGGTATTGGGTCCCTAGTATTGGTTCTAAATGGTTTTGGACCATGGTATTGAGTAAGACCTAAGACTATAAAAGGAGAAGAAGATCATTAGGCAAAGTCACTTAGAAATTCTTGAATATTTGATGAAGTATGAGATCTAGTATGAAAGTTATGGGTTCATGATGCTTTACTTGATCTGAGCTAAGGAGGAATCTCACCGGTTGATGGAGAACAAGATCTAAGGATAGATTGGGATCAAATGGTTTGGAATGAATCAAATCTATATGGTTTGATTATGCTTATTCTAGATATATATACTGACGCATGTAATGTTTTGGTATGGGTATAACTCAAGTTTGGAATAGCTGCAAATCATGAATTAATATTTACAGATGTATACGCTGGTTGACTATGATAAAAGCACATACATACGCAAGTTAGATATATCTAAGTAGTGTATACCATATGAGCTATGATGTTTGAAGTTATAGGTGGTTCTGGTTGTTGATGACTTCTGATGACTGTTTACTGGTGTCAGTATTCTGCATATTCAGTTTGGTTGATTATGTTTAGCTTCAGTGTTGATGGATAAGATCTATAATGGATCAGGATCATAATGACGTATCTTTATGTGATCTGATGGACTAGATCTGGTTGCTAACATATGTATTATCCTTGTATATGTAATGATCTAGGTATGTCTGAAGTTAGGAAGTGCAGCGAAGTTATAAGTAAGTAATTCATGACATATACGCTATTTCGCGTTGGTCAAGTTGCATATACACACCGGTTCGGCACTTCCAAGTAGCGTATGCACTCTGATGCATTATTTTTGATGATACAGTTAGATCTGAACATTGTTGCAGAGTTCTGTGTTTTGCTCG
Source organism: Pinus tabuliformis (assembly GCA_031772625.1). NCBI lineage: Eukaryota > Viridiplantae > Streptophyta > Pinopsida > Pinales > Pinaceae > Pinus > Pinus tabuliformis. The sequence continues at coordinate 1,158,661,933 of CM062817.1, read as the reverse complement.
GTATTCTGGTGACTGCAGTTTGTTGACTCGGTTTCAGTGATTCAGTATTGGGTGATTCAGAGATTGATGATGCTAGTGTTGATTGATTTTTGGCTTCAATGATATTGATTGGTCTAGTATGAAAATTGGATGAAACATGGCCTTTCAGATTATGGTGTTGTGCTTCAAGAGTATCTAGTCTGAAAATTTATGAAACGTGGTACTTGGAGGATGAAGGAGAAGGTTGTAGCCTTGTGTAGGTTGGAAAATATGTACTAGTACATTAGCTAGTACAAGAGCTAAGTGGTGGTAGCTCCCTTCCAGTAGCAGCTGGAAAAGGAGTGAATGTTGGAGCATTTAGTAGGTTGGCACCTACGTACTAGTGCATCAGCTAGTACAAGAGCTAAGGGGGTTGTAGCTCCCTTCCAGGAGAAGCTGGAGAATGAGAGAAGGTTGTAGCCTTCTGTAGGTAGAAGCATGTGTACTGGTATACGACTGCACCAATACAAAAATATTGTAAAAAGAAGTTTCTTATTGAAAGAAGATAGAGACAACTTGCAGCAGGTGGTTTTCACCCACATTGGGTTTCCACCTTACATCATGTTGTTCATGTGTGCTTCTTGTGTGTGATGATCTGTTCTGTTTTATTGCATCTGTTTACTATTGATATGGTTAATAAAATATCTGATGCACTAGCTAAAGATCAACATTTAATCGATTAATTGAATCATAAGTTTACTGGATATACAATAGTTGCATTAGACACAGTTGCATGTACACACATGTTCCCTTCACTGAAGTAGCATATATGAATCTGAGTATGGAAATGAAAAAGTGTTTGATTTGATAATACTAATTCAACCCCCCCCCCCCCCCGCTCTCAATATTATTTCCAATAGGACCATCTTCAGAGATTCAGGGTCGAGTGTGCACCTGGCCCTTTTATAGCTAAGTTGGAACTTCTCTTCATAATCTTCCAAAGATTCATCACTTCCCATGGTCATTCGGAAGATTTCTTCCTTGGTGTCTTTTGACCTACAGTAGTCTCGATATTTGTTATTGAAGGCTCACTACATTTGAGCCCAAGTTGTGATGCTATTGCTAGGTAACCCCATGAACCAGCACAATGCTACATCTTTGAGGGTAGAAGGAAATAGTTTCAACTTTTTCTCATCTTCTACATAGTCATAGGTTCGACAAATAACAACAAAATCAAACAAGAAGGTGTTAGGGTCTTTTGTAGTCACTCCATGGAAGTGAGGTAGGGCTAAAGGGCATATGTTTTTCATTTTAGTGTTCCCATTGGTCTCTCAGATTGGAAAGGTACCCTCTACTCTTTCTCCATTCCCCCTAGAATTTTTGTTTTCAACCATTGTGTCAGGAGGGATGTTTTCTTCTTCTTCTTCCCCTATAGGTTCTTCAAATATCTCTGGTTGTTCACCTAAAGGTTCTTCTTGATCACTACCGCCGAAGAAGAGAGAAGGGTGGCTATGTGATGTGGTGGGGGTGTCGGGTAAGAATTTTCATGAATTATCTCTATTCCTACGAGGCATGAAAGGAAATCTTTTTTGGTTGGTTTTGTTTTTTTCACTGCTTGTACCTGCAAAACTGAAATTGATTGAACAAACAAATTACAACTAGCTGAAATGAACTTGTTGAAATGGAAATTGTAGAATTGAAATCAAAGCAAGGAAATGACTAATATACTTTTGCTGAAATGGAAATTGCAGAATTGAAATGAAAGGAAGGAAATGGCTAATCTACTTTTGCTGGAATGGGAATTGTAGAACTGAAATGAAAGAAAGGAAATGGCTAATATACTTTTGCTAGAATGGAAACTGCAGAATTGAAATGAAAGCAAGGAAATGCGGAAATTGAAAGAGATAACTACTCCACTTTTGCCGAAATAAACTACTTAGCGTAATGTTACTGTAGAAAATAGAAGAAAAGCAGTAACAACACAATACTCTGACGCTTCCCCAGCAATGATGCTAAAAGGTGGTGAGCACCAGTATTGCAACAATAATGCTACAACTCCTTGGCTTCCTACTTTACTTTTATCAACCCGGTAGTTCGTAACAAACTTGGAAGCGATGGTGTTGTATGCACAAGTACTAGTTCTTACTGCAGGCTGTCAGTTGGTCAGCTAGTGCAAGATCACTGGGAGCTCAAGCCAACTTCTATGAATTCCAGAAGAAGCTTTATATGTGATGAAAAAAAGGAAGGCTTACTCTACAGAGGTTACTCTACTTTCAAAAAGAGAAAGAAGACTGAAATGCAAAGTAAACCTAGCAAACCCTAATTAACCAACTAATCCTATTTTTGCAGAAAAAGAAATGAAAAACCATGAAATGAATGCTATCACTTAATCTAGGAAGCAAACAACATCTACTCAAGCTATTTCTAGAAGGAAATGTAAAAAAAAACATCGTTTTGGATTTTTATCTATTTTTAGGTGAAATTGTCATGTATGTATTTTATTTGTTTGCGAATGTGGCAGTGATTAGGTGGCGATGGAGGGCGACTTTAGAGTTTTGCATAGGTGTAGGAAGGTGTGGATGGATCCTAGGAGGTCCCAGGTGGCCTTCTGGAGGCTTTCCTTGTAATCAAACTTTAAAACGACACCTACAAGAAAATCTACAGGAGGCTACAGGCGATCTACAGGAGGTCTACAAGAGGATTCCAAGAGATGTTTTAGAGGTGTTAAAGGTGGGAAAATGGATGGAAAGGGTAGATGATGGATAGGGGGATGTGCTAAGGTGTCTAAGGTTCGTCAAGGAGGATTAGGGAATGGAAAGATGGTTGGACTTGTTCAAGGAAAGAGACGAAAGTTTATGAGAAAAGTGCAGAAAATTAAGGCAGATTTGGTAGGGACTTTGGTTGACCTATGGAACATGGATCAAAGAGAGATGGTGATGGATGATTGGTTGAATTATTTTGAGCAGAGATGTACTACAAGAGAACTGAAAATCGAACACGGAGACTAAGCAAGAAAAGGAACTAGCTACACTAAAAAAATAGAACTGTTCATTAAGCTAGTCTAAATTCTGATCTAGGGAAATAAATGATGAACAATGCTATATGTAAAGAAAACATGGAAGGAAATTTATTGCATAGACAGAAATGAGCATGATGAAATAGATCTACACCAAAGCATTAAACTTCTAACAAGCTGCAACACTAAAAACCCTATGGCAAAGGCAAATCTTTGTTTTTTTGTGGCAGCAAGAGGGTCTTGGCCTCAGTTCGTGGTATCAAAGGGGAGAAAGGAGGCCAAGGCTCTGTTGATGGCCTTTTTGTATCTTCTTCTATCACTATTCAACCTGCTACAGCAAACTGAAATGGAAACAACCTTTTAAATTACCAAAAGCAACCTATTCTTAACTAAGAAAGAAATCTATCTATCAGCAACTCTTTCATAAACTGAAACAAAGCATATAAATACAAAACAAGAGGTGCTTGGCTGCTTGGATTGAGTTGTAACCCAAGAGCTTCATCCCTTTGAGGTAACTCAGTGCTACCTCAAAAATAATCTCATCTTCATTATCAAAATAACAGTAAGACTACATGAAATTGTCTACAAAAGTGAGCTCGAAGTTGAGCAGAGCAAACTTGCAACAAAAGTGAAAAAATTTGACTAAAATCCAACAACCGAATGGGGCCCTAAGCCTATCTACTTATACCACTAGAGATCCCAACAGCTCCCTTAAAATTAGAGAGGTTTGGCTCCCAAAACTTGAGATAGACAGTAATTATCCTCCACTTGCTCGGCTGCCTCTTTGGTGCATTGCTGTGGCTGCTTGTGCTCCGAGATTTCTAAAGGAGAATTCAAAGTAGGGAGTCATAAATGAGGGGGAAACCCTCATATAAATATTCTCCCTTGTCTTCTTCAAATATTTGCTTCCAAATGTTCATTAAATCTTTGACTTTGTCTCCAAAATTGACCAAAAATATGCATTAAGAACACATTAGACTTCAAGGCATAATGACCAACCCAACTCACTCTATTAGCATAAATATAATAAAAAACATGAAATAAACTAATGAGAATGGTGGATTTAGCTAATTTGGGAGGAAAACTGAGCCCATATAATTACCCATTTATGGGGCTCATTAAAAACCTATAAATAGAAGGTACCTCAAGTTCATTTGGACACATTGAACAAGCCATCTTCTATTCTCTTATTGTCTTGGTTTGCACTGGTCTCTCGGAGGAAAGTTTGCACAAGGGTTTAAAATCTAAGGGTCAAAGCTCACACTGATATAGGGTTTTCCAAATCTCAGACGCTAACACATAACTAGAAATTTTAGTCCCAGAATGCTAGTGCAATGTGTTATGGGAGCATCCAAGGAGCCTTGGATGTTGGCACAGTGGGTTATGAGAGTGTCTAGTGCATCAAATCTAGATGAGGTTGTACTATTCTCCATACACTCATAGAGAGTGGTCCTGAGAAAAGAACAATGTAGCCCTATGAAAATTTAACATGGCATCACAGTCGGGCTGAAGAAAACACATGGAGATCACCCTGATGATGACAACTTAAATGGAAGAAAGAAGAGCATGGTGGAGACCTAAAAGAATTCTAGGGTTTGAAGAAAACCCCTAGCAACTTCATTATTATGGTTTGAAGGATTTTATGAGGTTAGGTTTAGAAAGAAAACCATTGTTTATGCAAACAATATGAGATATGAAACCTAGTTGGTCAATGCGAAGATGTTCAAGCACTTGAAAAATATTTGATGAAGCCCTAGATGGGATAATCCCTAGCAGCACTAGTTGGAGGAAACATTGGCATATGAACCATGGATATTCATGGCTCTTGATGGTTGTTTCAAGAGGGAGAGGATCACCTCTCATTAAAGATAAGTATTTATTGACTTATTCTTCCTCTTACTTTTGTTTAGTCTTCTGGATCTGATGATTACCTTTATTTCTTATACTTCCTATAGATAAGTATATGGATGCTTCTCATCTCCTTGATGATATGTCATGACTATATCCTTCTTGAGAACCATTTGAGATGTAGGAAAGAAAATCTAGATCTAGAAAGTGGTAAAGAGGTACTTGATGAAAAAGGTGACAAGCACTACAAGATTCCTATGAGAAGGTGAATAGGTATTTGAATACCAAAAGGCATGCATGGTATGTTTCATTTCATTTGTATCATTGGATGGCTTGGTAATCCTTAAGTTATGATGAGAGTGTCTCCTTCTTTGATGTCTCAAGAATGCATATGAGAGTGACTTGGATCTATGTTTCCTGTGATGAAATGATGTACCTGGTGTTGAAGATTTTGATCTTCTTGAATTATATGAGGCTATCTAATGTTTTTATATACTTGATTTTTGTCTAACATCCATCCGTTGGGCATATCATCAATAAATCTAGGACCTTGGCTCTAGTATATCATACTCTTGATACTTGTCATGCACTTGTCATGATGAATTTCACATAAAAGGATAACCCATTCACTCTTATACATGAATTTGTTGGTAATGCTTGCTATAAGCATGGAAGGAGAGATTGACACTCGTTGTTTTGACAAATGGCCTTACTTGATATTATTGATAATCAAGAGCATGGTAACCTTGACGTTAGAATTATAAGTGTAAGATTTATATCTAGATGTCTTACTAGCTATGGACATGTCTTGATGATATGGGTAACTATGGTTGCCCTAACTTGATGGAGTGACTTGATGGAAAATGTTATTGTGTTCATAATATCTAAGATATGATGTTGCATCTATATGTTGCATGGAGTCTAACCTTTGATTAAAGACTAATGTCATGATGCTAATAGCCATGAAGATATACATTTATGATCTAACAGATCTATTGTTGCATGACTCTAGCATAGACAGGTTGATGAAATGAATGAATATGAATGAAGTAGATACCCATTCGAAGGAAGAATCTCTTCTCATATCATTATTTGCATTATGTACGGTTGAAATATGATTTATGTGAATCTAACATTATTAATCTACAATAGAGTCTCAGGTCTAAAGCACGTACAAAAATTTGGGTTTCTACTCTGGATGTAGTCACAAATCTGGTAAATCTCATCCCTGGATGCTCACATGTTAAGGCCTAGATAGTGTCCACAAAGCTAAAGACACTCCCATTCTAACTTGAAGGGAGCGTATAGGGGTTTTACTATAGTTTACTATCATCTAACGGTTTCTAATGATTTTAGACATCTTAATCAAGATGTTTCTAACATATCCTACCACTGTAATCAAATTTCTAAAGTTGTTGGGTTAAATTGATGATCACATAAGAATGAGGAATCTTGCATGAAATTAGATATTCACCTGGAAAATGTCAGTACCATAGATGTGTTTTATATAAATGCAAGATCTGCAAGCAAGAAAAGTTTGAATGTTTTCCATAATATGAACATGCATACTGAACTTGTGTTTATAAGTGACGGGGACATACATATAGATATGTCGCTATATTTGTGCTACAAGAGGTTGGCATGATTTTACTGATTGACATAGATGAATAGTGCTTTCTCATAATGATTTGCAATAAATTTGAATTGATGATTGAGATATGTTTTGAGTATAGATCTCTCTACGATAACAAATTTGGACTTGCCCTGATAATTTGATTTCGCGATTGTTGATTTTCCCTGATTCTATGCTATGTGGGCACAATGACTTATGTGGGTATTGGGAAATTGACCTTCTTGTTCCTCACACAATGGTTTAAGTAACGATATTTTTTATTCAACATGAAGTTGAAACCTGCATGACTCATCCTTGATGTATGCATTTACACCTAGTGAAATGAATGACCTATATTATGATTATGATAATGGCTTGATAAAGTTTAGATTGATAATGCATCTAATTAATGACAATTATTTGGCATAATAATAAATGAAGTCACGACCTGATGTGAGCTCGACCTGTCTCGTAGTTGAAATAATTGATACTATGATATTGATGACTTTGACATTGGTTGCGATCTGGCTTCTAAACTTTGATGAGCTGACTTAGTTTATGTGAGGGTACAAAATTAATGTATGTAAGGCTGATTTTCAGATTTTCCTTACAATAATGTGAGGAAACCCTAAAAATACATAATAAATTTAAGGAAAACCTAGAAACTAGCAAATTACATAAGCTTAAATTAATCAATAATCAAAATATTAAAAGAAATAATTTACTAAACACCTCTCCTTTAAACATAGACAAATAAAAAAAATTAATTAGAATAATAAAGAAGTAAAAATTAATAGACAATTTATTAACGTAATGAAACTTATTACATTAGATAAATAACTAGCTAATAACATAAACTTATATTAATCAATAATTAAAAATATTAGGTAAAACAATTGCTAAACATAAATAAGAGTATTTAATTAGAATAGATAAACTAATAAATATTATAGAAAGTTGAAAAATATAAAGGAAAAATATAATCAATAGTGAACGCAATATATCAATTATTAAAATAAAGTAACCTATATAATTAGTCATTTATTAACAATAAAATAATAATAATTAATTTGAAATTGAAATCATTAAAATGGTTGGCTCCCCGACTTGACAAGCTCACCTAATCATATTTATTACTCCAACTCCTCTTCTTTGTAAATCAGTGTTGATGATGAGTCTTGGTCTAGACTCGAAACGTCGACAAATTAAAAATGAAAACTGTGGAATATCTGAATTCATTGTCTCAAAAACCACACCATAGAAATCTGCAAACCATAATTGTGACCCTATACGGAGGGGAAACCTAGAGAGAGATCCGTGATCTCAAAAAGACAAGGGTTAAGATACAAAGAAAGGAATCTGATCTATACTTCCTCAAGCATTATCGCGATCACAATCTAACCCTGCCCTTTGCCTACATTAAACACAGATTACACAACCAGCAAAACCATAAAGCATTCAAACGGCTCAGTAAATCCTTAATTCGCCTGGAGATTTACAAGATGAGAGTCTCTTTATGGAGATTATCTACAATAGCCTTTAAATCTCACTTAAAACTAGTAGCAGCTATCCAGGAGGACCTTTGGACAGTCATTGATGCCTCTGCAGTGCTCAAGCAAGACATAACAAGAAACTGCAGAAACTAGAAGAGCAACGTAACAATGGACGTAAGCAAGACTCAATGGTAATCAACGAAAAGCAGCATACACGCAGGATTACAAGAGACAACGACGAGCATACACGCAGAAGGGAGGCACTGCGCAACTCAGAAGATGATTCCAACCTCGAGTCAAGCATGGTTGATTCCAATGAACACAGGAAGGGATCAATACAGAGCACCGAAGCTGAGTCCAATTGTGGTATGCACAATTGGGGCTCAAATGCATCAAACTGAGCAGAATCACTACGCAGAACCAAAGGCATTCTGCTCACAAATGAATTGAACAACAGCACAACATCAAGCAGAATTGAACTATGTAGAAATGAAGCTTTGAACAAGACAAAATCACTGCGCAACACTGAATCCAACTCCCACCAAAGCATTCTGCTACCTAATGAATCGAACGTCAACATAGACAGTAATAACGCTGCAACAAGGGTTGGAAAAATACAAAATGAACCGAAATCAGACAACAGGTACGCAAAAAATGGTAATGAAATGCAAATTAAATTAGGTTCAAGTGACAACAACGTAGATAGAAACATTAACCTAGATAATGAGTTAATTAATGATAACACTAATACACTAGATACGAATAATCATAATATAATGAATAATATAATAGATAATAATAAAATAAAAACTAATACTAGAAACATCAACATAGATAATGAATTAATTAATGATAACACTAATACACTAGATACTAATAATCATAATATAAACAATACAACTAGCAGATCTGACAATATAACAATAAAAAACATGTCTCACAATAACTCTATTAACAATAAAAAAGTTATAAATATTTCCTCTTATAAGTTGGAAAAGGAAGAAGCTGAGGTCCTTGACAAAGGTCTCAATTTTTCCCTAGCCCCCAAATGAATCCCTAACGAAGAAATTATCTGCAGTCTTGAAGATGGAATCAAGACTCTCAATGATGAGGACAAAGAGCTCATTAGACAAGAGTGCGTTGTCATCCTAAGGAAAGCCAGACCTCCTAAAAGCAATCTAAACCATGAGAAACTTAAAGCCCTAAAAAGTCTAAGAAATAACAATGACATTGTCATTCTAAAGGCCGACAAAGGTGGCGCCACGGTGGTAATGGATCATGGGGACTACATAAACAAAATGAAAGACCACTTATATAACAGTGGTAGCTACAAAAAACTTGAAAAAAAACCCATCTCTAAAATCACAAGGTTGGTCAAAAAAGCCATTAAAGAGACCAATCTAGACGAGAAACTGAAAAAATGCCTTACCCCTGACAGTGAAATTACACCTCGTATTTATGGGGCCCCCAAAATTCATAAAATAGATGACCCCCTAAGACCTATAGTCAATACTATCAGATCACCCACATATGAATTAGCAAATTGTGTCACCAACAACTTAGCACCTCTGGTTGGTAAAACTAGCTCTTACATCAAAGACTCCAACCAATACCTTGAGTTCATTAAACAGGCTAAGCTAGATCCAGGAGATAATATTTTCAGTATTGATGTGCTCCAACTCTTCCCCAACATTCCCTTAGATGAAACAATCCAAGTGGTAAAAGAAGTGGCAGACCCCCAAACTGCAAAGTTGGGTGAAATTTGTCTACATTCCACTTTCTTCACCTTTCAAGGGGAAATCTTTGAGCAAACATCAGGAGTAGCTATGGGATCACCTCTTTCACCTATTGTAGCCAATATCTTCATGGAAAATTTTGAAAAGGAAGCTCTTGAAACCTACCCTTTAAATCCTAAGTTTTGGATTAGGTTTATGGACGACACCAGTGTTGATTGGCCTCATGGAGATGGTGAACTCAAAAACTTTTTAAACCATCTCAATAGCATGTCTGATGACATCACATTTACAATGGAGGTTGAGAAAAATGATTGCATTCCATTCCTTGATATCATACTCATAAGAAACGAGGATGGTTCCATAGGACACAAAGCGTTCAGAAAGAAGGAGCATACTAATAATTATGTACATGTTGACTCACACTACCACCAAGCTCAAAAAATGGGTGTTCTTCAAACCCTCTTCACTAGAGAATGTAGAATATCAGATGAGATCGACACAGAGGAGGAGATTAACTACTTAAGAAAAACATTTACGAGATTTGGATACAATAATAAAGACATATTTAACGCCATTCATAACACCAAATTGGTAACAAAATAGATAAATCAAATAAACCCTAGAATACTATGCCTACCTTCTGTATATTCAGGGAGTCACTGACAAGCTAGCTAAAGTTCTCATAAAGAAGGATATCAAAACTTCATCCAAACTAATCGCATCTATCAAACAAAGAATGAAATCTGTCAAGGACAACCAATAGCAACTCCAATAGAAATGTGTTTTTATCATCAACTGTTCTTGTGGAGAACACTACGTTGGAGAAACAGGCAGGTCAGTCAAGATCAGGCTCAAAGGGCATGGTGGAGATATCCGAAATGAGAGAACTCGTTCTTCAGCATTAGCTGAGTATGCAGACAAGACAAACCACCATATATGTCTTAAAGACACAAAGGTCATTGCGAATGAAAAAACACCATTTTAAGCAGAAAGTTCATGAGGCCATGTTGATGCCTTGAAAATCGTTGCAACAACAATGGGGGATAACCACCCGGTCCGGACCTTGAAGCAGCTCCTTTTCCATTTGGTGTGGTGGCTCCAAATGGTTTAACTAGGTCCAGGTACCTTCTCCCTATTGCTATTGGTTTATTATGTATCTTTAACTACCCATAGACAGGGATATCGGGTCACTTCTTCTTGCTGATCAGGTAAGAGAATGACCCTTAAACCGATTTGGGTTCAGCCAAGCAACAACTAAAACTTTGCCTCTTTTGAGAAGAGGACTTAAAAGAATGTAGAAATTAATATAAATTAAAGTAAGAAACTAACTTAATCCTATCTTAATTAGGCAAATATACATCTAACCCAACCAAGAGCAAGATTTTTAAAGTATTAGGATTTAAACATGTCTTTCTTATAATGAATATCAAGTTAATGAAGTAGTTCAATTAACTGATATTATGGGTACCAAAACACCTCCTATTGAGACCTCTTAACTAAAATAATTAATCAACAACACTCAGGAAGAAATTCACAAAAATGTTATTGATTGTCAAATCATTAAATCCAATAATTAAACAATAATATGCAGAAATAGTTCACAACACATTACCATTCAATAAATCAGTTTCACAAGATAGATTTCTGAGTATGTAGTTACTCAGAAATCAGAATTTAATCCATAAGAATAGAGATACATAATAACAACATTGAGACAAATTACCCATATTAACAAAAGTGCACAAACATAAATAAAATAACACATTCCTATTACCATAAAAATGAAACTGATATTTGAAACAGTATTATTAAAAATACCAATTTATTGCATCCATTTCTCTGTCGCTGGTCCACAACAGCTCTTTACATTGCTTGAACTTCTACGTTCAAAGCTAAAGCCACAATAGTGTAAACTTTGCCTTTCATGCATAATTCAAGATACAAAGGCAAAATCCTCAATAATCCTCAGATCTAATATTTTCTCTACTCCCTCCCACAGCTTTAAATTTTTATTACAAAAGTTCTTTTAGAAGTCCAAAATTGCAGAGAAGAGCAACTCCTTATTATATTCTGCAATCTATTATTTATAATATTTCCAAAAGTATTTTGAGAGGAGAGTTTGTTGAAGAAAAAATCTGTCCAATCAAATTTTATTTGCTCAAAGATTCCAATCTTTAATTGCTGGAGCATTCTCATTGATTGAGATTCTTTTCTCCATATCTCTTCTACTATTTTTCTATAAAAAGAAATAAATAATGAATTAAGATGCAACAATAAAATCAAAATATCATTTCTCGCATTAAAACAAATCCAATCAAATGCAATTAATTAAAGAATTGAAAATAAAATATAGGATTTCTATTGATGCCTGGGATGATTTAGTTGGCCAAGGATATTATTGACGAATGGATTTACATTGAGAAGAGGCTTGGACAAATGAAAATGCAGAAAATAAAACTCAGAAAATTGATTTTGTTTTAGAAATTCGTAGCTTGATCTTCTGCCTAATTTTTGACCCAATAAATGAACAAATCTGTTAGTGAATCATTCTCAAAAATGTTCTCCTTGATTTTATCTTTCCAATAAGCCATCCTGGGCTTCATTTGGCTAAGTAAAACTCAATCTATGAGCTTCCAAAGTAGATGAATTAATTCTGGCACAATTCTGGAATTTCTGTTGTTGGGCTAAAAAGATCAGTGTTTTAAGTAAAAATTTAATCTTAAATTAGAATTCCAATTATCTAATAATTAATTCTAATTTAATTTTTAATTATGAACTAAACTAATTAATTAATAAACTATTATTAATTAATCTTAATCTAATTAACTAATATAATTAACTATTTATAAACTAATTAATATTAATCTAAATAATATTTAAATTTTAGTATATATATATATATATATATATATATATATTAAATTAATTAAATATTTAATATTTAATAACTTAGTTTTAATGTTAAACTGACTTACTTACACTATTTCATTCAGGTAAAAGTGAGTTTTCAATGAAACTTTTAAAATAAAACATTATACCATTGCTTTAATTAATGACTCGTTGCCTTATGCTTATTGGCGATCGGAGGTATGGAATGATTTGTGCCGAAATAAATCCCCGATGCGGTCTAAATTAATTTTTTTATTATTATTATTATTACTTATATATTTTATGCATTAAATTTTATCTTAATTAAAATAATTATATTTTATATATTAATTAATTTAATTAATTTAAAATTTAAAATCAATTTCTAAACTTCAACCACTTTGAAAAAAAAAAAAAAAAAAATTAACTACAGCCACTTTGAAATTCTAGGTTTTCGAGATTAGTAATAAATTTGGAAATTGGAGTAAAATTCTAAACTCTCGCTGCTTAATGATTTGGTTGCACAAGAAGCTTTCGAAGAATCCCCTCAAGAAGGTTTCCAGAGCGGTCGCTCTTGCGATCAAGTCGTGCAATTCCACGATTCCTCTAGCCCAGAAACTTATTGAGGGAAACCCCATCACTCCTAGGATTTATGGTCTTCCTAAAATCCATAAGGATGGGGTCCTCCTGAGACCCATTGTCAATACCATCGGTGGTCCGACTTACCTCCTCGCCAAATTCCTCGCTGCGAAGTTGAGACCCTTGGTTGGGCAGACTGAGTCCTTTGTCAAAGACTCGGCTTCTTTTATCGAGGATCTTAAGAGAATTAATCTTGAGCCCGAGGACATTTTGGTTAGTTTCGACGTGGTCTCTCTTTATACTTGCATTCCTATCAATGAGGCTATGGTGGTAATTAATAAGCTGACCGACCCTGATACGGCTAAGTTGGTTGAGCTTTGCCTTACCTCTACCTTTTTCAGCTTCGAAGGAGAATTCTATGAGCAGACTTGTGAGGTTGCCATGGGCTCCCCCTTGTCCCCTGTGGTCGCTAATCTCTTCATGGAGGATTTTGAGTCTAAGGCTTTGGCCTCCTCTCGTCTCTTACCAAAGCTGTGGAAAAGATTCGTCGATGATACTGGTGTTGTCTGGTCTCATGGTCTGGACGAGCTGGATCGTTTCTTTTGTCACCTCAATAACCAATCCGCCGCCATTAAATTCACGATGGAAAAAGAAGAGAATGGTTGTCTTCCGTTCTTGGATGTTCTCATCTCGAAGAAGGTGGATGGTTCCTTTTCTCATCAGGTGTTTAGAAAGAAGACGCATACTCAGCAATACTTGCATGCTTCGTCGCATCATTTCCCCGCTCAGAAGTTAGGGGTTCTGAGCACTCTTGCCACCCGTGCTGTGAGAATTTCGAATAAGGAGAGCCTGGAAACGGAGAAGGCTCACCTCCTAGAAGTTTTTGAGAAGAATGGTTACAATAGGCACCTCGGTCAAAAAGCCTTCCTCAAGGCCAAGAAGGAGCCTTCAACCTGAAGGGTTCCTAAAGATCATGTCCTGGGTGTGAACCTTCCTTACATCCAAGGGACCACGGACAGGATTGCGAGGATTCTAAGGAAGTATGATGTATCCGCCACTTTTAGACCTCTCAATACTATCTGTGGCTCCCTCAGGTCTGTAAAAGACCCGGTTGACCCTAAGAGCATGAAGGGTGTCTATGTCATTCCCTGTTCCTGTGGGACCCCTTATATTGGTGAAACTGGTCGGTCTATCAATCAGCGGATCAGCGAGCATTCGGCTGACTTAAGACATGGTAGGACCAAGTCCTCGGCCCTGGCTGAGCATGCGGGGAAGACTATGCATCATGTATGCATAGAGGATGCTCAAGTCATTGCCAAAATTGCGCAGTTTCACCATCGCAAATTTAGAGAGGCCCTGGAGATTGAGAAAAGGCCGAACAATCTTAATAGGGATGATGGTTGGAAGATTAGCCGTTGCTGGGTCCCAACCCTGTCTTCCTAGCCTCCTCATTCCTCTTTGGGTTAGGTCTTAGGGTTTCTGTCTTCCTCCTCCTTTAATTTCTCTTTTGGCAAGTTTGTCCTTTGAATGTAGAGTGAATATAAATCATTAATTTAAATATAAATTTATTTGTTATATATAATATAAGTTTAACATAATTTATATAAAGTTAATATATTTGTTATATTATAATAATATAAATTTATTTTATATTAATTTAATATATTTTTGTTATATAGAATATAAATTCAAGATTAATTTATTTGTTATATATAATATAAATTTATTTGTATATTAATCTATTTAATATATATTAAATATAAATATATGGCAGATTTAATATATTTGTTATATTATAATAATATAATTAATTTATATAAAATTAATATATTTGTTTATTTGTTTTATATAATATAAATTCAATATAGTTTATGTGTATATTATTTATTTAATATGTATTAAATATAAATGTATAACTAATTTTATAATTAATAATGTTCATATATATTAGTCTAAGAATGATAATAGGGATTTTATTTGTTTGTTTTTATTAATATTGAATTAATAATTTTTTAGTAAATATAGATTTATTAATAAACTTATATTATTCGAATGGACCATTATATAATGTAGAATAGTATATTTTATAGAAAAATTACCTAATATAACTAAATTTAAGAATGACATAATATTTAAATAATATTAGAATAATAATAATTATAGACATATGACCATTATAGTAAATATGATATTATATTATATACTAAAAAAAAAAAAAAAAATATCAAATCGATTTTAATTTTAGATATAAATTAACAAATTTACCTGTTGTAGCTATTTATAGTATTGTTAGGGGTTTGACTAGGATCCTTAGGTCAAAATTAGCAGTTGGCAATATAGCCGTTGGAGTCTCTGCACACTATATTT
This sequence comes from Pinus tabuliformis, assembly GCA_031772625.1. Classification (NCBI taxonomy): domain Eukaryota; kingdom Viridiplantae; phylum Streptophyta; class Pinopsida; order Pinales; family Pinaceae; genus Pinus; species Pinus tabuliformis. Next base: position 1,158,646,456 of record CM062817.1, on the reverse strand, counting down.
ATTCAGCTTAGCCGGATTGGTTCTTCAACTTGTCCTGACGATGTACCACACTGGTTGGTTCGAAACGCGTCGACATAAGATTGGTTATGTGATTTTGCCGAAGATTATCTAAATAATGAAAAATGTTAGTAAAAACTCACTAAGGGTTAATATTTAAAATAAATATATTATTAAGTTAGAGAAAGATTTCGGCGTAAATCACATGGAAAGTCATTTGTTACTAATCTATTTAAAATAAATATATTATTGAACGAATTTATTTACAAAATGCAATATCGTACATTTTATGCATTTTTAACCTAGGCTAGATAAATGATGAGACTTCAAAGGAGCACCATTTTCAAACTAGTTGACCAAATGAGGTGAAACAAATGTCAATTGGAAGCTTATAAAAAATCGATTCTAGCAAAGCAATCAAAACAAGAATCCAAAGAAAATGAAAAATTAACAAAAGCGTAGGATAATTACCTAAATAAAAATCCTAAAAGGGGTTTAGCCAGAAATTTTATAGGAAGGGTCCCCATTATTTAAGGTGAACAAGTCAAAAATGGGGGTTTGTGTTTTACCTCAACACTGGCGACACACGGGAGAAGAACTACTTATCGCTGTTTAATACGAATGAGGTTTTCCCAAAATTCAAGTAAAAATAATTAAGGAAGAGAGAATTATATTCGAAATGCTTGACTAGGTTCATTAGTCTGAATAAAAACAAGAATTATTAATTGTAAGTTTTCTCAAAATTTTCTCATATATAAAAATATTTCAAAACTCCGTATTAGTCCTTAACTAGTTGTAGAGATAAAGCAGGGGTCATTTTACAACTTAGCTTTTAAAATATACTCATTTGTCACAGGTAGAGCCACTGCTACCAACAAACATCTATAGTCTTGACATGGTTACCTTTTAATCATCAATGATTCAGAATCCCATCTATTTAAGAATTATTGACCTAGAGATAAATCCATCTATATATGTTTATTTTTTCTACTTTTTTTTTTTTTTTAGTTCTTGAAAGTCATTGTCCTGGTTTGGTAGCCATATAATTGACAATGCCATTTACTGGTTATAATTGGACTGAACAAGCTGGCTCGTGATGAGACCCCTTGTCTTACAATTGTTTGCAATCATAAGCCATTACCCTGGTTTGTTTAGCATTGTTGGTAATGTCAGCCTATTTTTCTCGTATGATCATGGTAAGCAGACTCATGATGCGACCTCTTATCTTTTAAGTTTAAATATATCTCTAGATTATACTCTAGAAAAATAAAGCTCTTTGGGACAGGGAGAATCATTAACTCCTTAAGAGTTAAGAATGACAATTTCATAGTTAAAGGTGCTTTGTTGTAAAGTGTCTTTACTTAGTTGAAAATAACTTTTTTTGACTGATAATAGAACTTTGAAAGATCCTAATAAAATTTTGAAATCTAAAAATAATTAAAATTATGATTAAAAATAAGTTCTCAGAGTTTATGATACTTTGCCAACTTCTCTTGTTTTGTAATCTCTTCCTTAATTATTTCTACCTTTATAATAAGAAAAACAATTTTTATTAAGAGATTTAAAGAAAAAGCTAATAGGTGACTATTAACAATTTTTCCCTATGTATGTCAACCATTGTTAGTGTAACAAGAAGCCCTTTCATATAAATCATGACAAAGTCAATATAATCGAAATTGAAAACCAAAGGAAAAGAATTGTTAAGCCAAAGTGAGAAAAGAAATCAACAAACAAAAATAAAAATGAAGAAATTTAAAAGTGGAAGGAAAATCCAAGTTTTGAAAGATAAATCCAAACAAGAATTCTTATATCAATGTCTCAACAAATGAAGTAAAGGAAAATAATTGTGTAATCATTCTTTCTTATGTCGAGATTTAAAAAAATCATACCTTGCAGGGTTGTAAGTGTTTTAGGCTTTTTGGATAGCAGTGACGATAAAATTCAACCACAATGAAAACTTTCTATCTGATATCCATCTTCTTGTTTCAAAGCATCATCTTAATCATTTTCTAATAAAATGAATGCTTAAAGAAAGAAACTAGAGGTTTAGAAACTTCCTGGTGTAGCGTTTTTGACGAAGATTATCGCTGCTTATTTAAATAAAGTCAAGAGAAGAGTATAAGACTTCGAAAATATGATCCAACAGAGGATTGAAAGCTTCAAATGGAGAACTGCAAAACAGATTTTTATATTAGCATAAGTTAAAAACAAACATGAAACTAAAGTAACGAAATGGAAATTCATGAAAGTGGGTATGTGAAGCTTACCACTTTGAAGATTTATCTTCCTTAGTTTAGTTGGATGGATTTCTATTAATAATTGGGAAATGTTCAAAAGAGGAGATGGAAGGCTAGATTGTCGATATGAACTTTTACATTCAAAGGCCTGGAAAAAATTGTTAGTGTTATGTACAAATGTTAAACTATTAACAATCTTCCTTGAAGGAAAAATTTCCCAACAGTTTTCAAATAAGCTAATGAAAAATGGATGGAAATATTTCAAATAAAATGGAAAATTATTGATTGAATTGGATTGTTGGCTAGAATGTAAAAATGCATTCTCTTTTTGACATTGCCTTTGAGAAGATAGAAGATTTTGATGAAACATTAGCATTGATTGAAATTGAAATATTAATAGCTTTTGATGCTCTTGATTATAATATGAAACTTCAATTTTCCAACAGGACAATGCATCAATTGAATGTTTGATAGTAAAGTGCTCAATATGCCAGCATAAAGTATCAAAAATCTGAAAAATAAAATTAGAATTAAAATCTGATTTTAAAGAAAAGAAGTGAGCAAAAAAAAATAAAATGAAATCACTAATGGTACAACTAAGGTTACAGCACAATTGGGATCGTTTTGAAATAATTTCTTTTTTACAAGGATTTGCTAGAATTATGAAATTTGAGTAATTAAAAATTCCAACTTGTGAATTAGAAAACGAATTGTAGTTATGAGTAGGAATGAGAGCTTGATCATTGTATAAATCATAAATTGGAATGTTTTCTTAAATAATGAAATCATAAAGATAATTTGTTGCTTTAGAATGAGGATTAGTTGGAATATTTTTTAAATTGAAATGTCCCTCATTCTCAGATGTTATTTGAAGTTTCTCATAAGGATAGTAATCAACACCCTCAATGTCGGAGTAATTATCATAAACAACTTCACAATATTCTCTAGAATTCCCTTTGATCTCGTCCAATATATCAAAACAAGGAGGAATAAAAATTTCATGTTCATTAATGGCAAAACAATGATCAATAATTATTTCTTTATCTTGATAAAAACTTATTGATAGTTTATTTATATCTTCCTCTTTACATTTTAAAATATATTTAATAGCAAGAGGGGAAATTACCATCTTTAAAAATATCAGGATAAAGGGAAAAATGTGAACCTGAAACAATGTATTTAAAAATGTCTTTGTTTGAGAACTCTTGTGCATTATGGTTATTGTAAATTACAGATTGCAGATCATTCCTTTGCGTACTCATGCTTTTTTGAAGAAGATTGCTTTGCTGCTCTGGTTTCGGCATTAGCTTGTCATGAAAAAATTCATAAATTTGTACAGCAGTTTGCATGTTATTATTTACTTTGATTGCTGCTTGTACTTGATAATTTGCAATCTGATTTTTCAAAATCACTGTAGAGTAGCATTCAGATTTCAAGGTAGCTCTTCCTTCGAAATTGCTACTGTTGTCTTCTTGCATTTGATAAGAAATATTTTATGAGCTTTGTGAAACCACTTCATCATAATTTATTTACACATCCAAATTGGAATTCGGATTTATGTTAGAAGAGGATGGAACAAAACTTGAACTAATTTCATATGGATCGGGAATGGGAGGAAGATAACAAATATGTTCAAACCAATCTAGTGATTCATCTTCTGTAGGTTTATCTTTGATTTTGAATCTTAAACAATTCAAATGAAATTGAATATTAAAATCAATAACGGACTCGTTTTCAAACCTTTTTAGATATTCAATTTAATCACATACCTATTCATAATCATAGCCATCAAATTTAAAAATTAAAATTGTAACAAATTGATCCTAGCTGTAGATTGAGGCAACCTAAAGAATTCTACACCAGCTTCTAGCCTTTCATATAAATCATGACAAAGTCAATATAATCGAAATTGAAAACCAAAGGAAAAGAATTCTTAAGCCAAAGTGAGAAAAGAAATCAACAAACAAAAATAAAAATGAAGAAATTTAAAAGTGGAAGGAAAATCCAAGTTTTGAAAGATAAATCCAAACAAGAATTCTTATACCAATGTCTCAACAAATGAAGTAAAGGAAAATAATTGTGTAATCATTCTTTCTTATGTCGAGATTTAAAAAAATCATACCTTGCAGGGTTGTAAGTGTTTTAGGATTTTTGGATAGCAGTGACGATAAAATTCAACCACAATGAAAACTTTCTATCTGATATCCATCTTCTTGTTTCAAAGCATCATCTTAATCATTTTCTAATAAAATGAATGCTTAAAGAAAGAAACTAGAGGTTTAGAAACTTCCTGGTGTAGCGTTTTTGACGAAGATTATCACTGCTTATTTAAATAAAGCCAAGAGAAGAGTATAAGACTTCGAAAATATGATCCAACAGAGGATTGAAAGCTTCAAATGGAGAACTGAAAAATAGATTTTTATATTAGCATAAGTTAAAAACAAACATGAAACTAAAGTAACGAAATGGAAATTTATGAAAGTGGGTATGTGAAGCTTACCATTGGATAATTTCTTTTGATCTAACCTGAAAGGTATTAGTTTCTCCAAACTACCTGACTTCTTCTTTTAATTAACATTAAAAACATGAAAAAGTCAAACTAACCAAAATCTTATAACCCAAAATCATTATTTATTTTATTTACGCTAAAGCAAGCAGTAAAATGCAAAAATGGAATGCTTAGTCGTCAAGGTAATTGAAATTAAAACAAATCCATCAGAAATGAGAATGAAAATTTGCAGTAATGAATGTTTCTCAAAATATTATAAGTTTCGTATAAACTCCATGATTTTATAAATTGTCTAAAATTAAGACCAAATCCAAGATAATGAAATTTAAATGTGAAGGTAGAAAGGTCTTGAATTTCTTATTAAATTATGGAATTATATATTTAAAACTGAAATGTATGAGAAATCGAAATGATTTGAATATGCTGCAAATTTGTTATCAATAACTTTCTTACCATAGTGGTTGCCCAATATTCCTTTAAATTAACACAATGCCTTATCGGAGGATTTGCATTGCATGTAGAGGCATGCATTGGAGTTTATTGCAACGGAGGTTACAATAGTAAATTGCCGATGAGAACATGCGATGAGAACATTTGCAATGAAATGAAGCGATCACATTATTAAAGAAATATTATATTGGGGATCAGGGAATATTTACATTGTGCCTCCCACACCAGATAGCACATCGCAGATTTGGAGATGTGATGTGAGCATAAATAAAAATGCAAAGAAGCAATTGCGATATCGGCAATTGGTGAACTTTTGGTACCTGATGTAACACAATATGATTCTTACGATGCCGATATGCGAAGAATGACGGGTCTAATCGGCGATCGCAATCGGAAATATTAAGCACATGTTGTAACAATTTTCGGTATGCCGATATGCCATGAAGAGTGGACCCGATAATTTTATGATTAAAATTTAATAACATATCGGATTCGAGACATCGGCCCTTTAAAATTATGCCCCTACTTTTATTCTGATTGAATGGATGCGATATTTTATAAACATGATTTGAATTTCATATCGGGTCCAGAATTATGTGGTCATCACAATATTGGTAAAATCGTTTATCAGAGATCGGCGATTCATGATAATGGAAGTATATTCAACTGCAAACCTCCGATATGCGAAATGTGATATGACATATGAGCGAGGTAATACATCGGATTTATGAACAATTTGTTATGAAAAATGCTAAAAGCTACTTCCGATGAAATATTTCACTAGAAATGGTTGTGAAGTGGATGATGTGATATCAGAGTGAAATGATTGACGAAGATGAGCGGGATGGTAGTATTGCGAATATGTATTCACCGTAGTATCAACAATATGAAAATCAAATTGAAATGATGAATGAAAGAAAAATTAAAAAATGCTTAAATTCGAATGAATCACAAATAAAATTTCCCTCAACCTGTTGCAAATTTGAAATGGATTTGCTTCTTACTTCAAGTTTTGAAAACAAATGAAAACATGTAAATAAAACAAAACAAAAATAAAAAATAAATTAAGTAAAAGAGAAACTAATAATAGATGAGAATGAACTTGTGAATGCATACTTGGAAGGAAATTCTCTGTAGTTTTTACCTCATGAATCTTCAAATTCTTCCTTCGATTTATCAAAATTTTAACTTTGTTTAAAATCATCTCATTATTTATTCTAAATCAGAGTGAGCAATCAACCTAAATAAAATCTGCTTATTCATGTTCAGGAAATATAAAATTTACCATAAATAAATATGAAAATAGTCTTCCCTTTTGAATTGAAACAACAATTTATTACCTCTGCTTATTTCGAATAACTTGAGAAGAATCAGTATTGTTATTTTGACTATTCAATAATGCCTTTAGTAAATGAATATGATGCATATTGCAACATCAGATAATAAACTAAAGATCCGAATGGGATAAAGCCACTAATTGTGGAAGAATATCAACACAGATTTAAATGTGTGCCAAGTGCATACTCAATTAAATTATATCAATACATTATTCGAAATAGGCAAAGATGTATTCATCGGTAGAAGTATTCCTGCAAGAAATTTTAAAAAGGAAAACAAGAATTAAAACTTTCTTATAGGAAGAAAATGTTTCACTTGACATGTATGAGAAGGGCTGATTTCTTTGTTTTATTTTTTTAATCTGCAAAATTGTTGAAATAAAAATAAACAAACTAAATTAATTCTACTTCTATTCTAACCATATACATGAAAATGGCTAGGTATAGTCATATTTGCAGTGTAACCATTTTCTCATTTTAATTGCTGCATGTATGTACAGTTCAACCATTAGTAATAAAAATAAAAATCTAACTAAACTAAGGAAGATAAATCTGTAAATAGAATTTACAGTTATTATTAGTAACTTAATTAAAATCTTTCTTTTGAAATGTCTTTTCCAACTGAATACCAATTGGATCATAAAAATCTGGATGGATTTCTATTAATAATTGGGAAATGTTCAAAAGAGGAGATGAAAGGCTAGATTGTGGATATGAACTTTTACATTCAAAGGCCTGGAAAAAATTGTTAGTGTTATGTACAAATGTTAAACTATTAACAATCTTCCTTGAAGGAAAAATTTCCCAACAGTTTTCAAATAAGCTAATGAAAAATGGATGGAACTATTTCAAATAAAATGGAAAATTATTGATTGAATTGGATTGTTGGCTAGAATGTAAAAATGCATTCTCTTTTTGACATTGCCTTTGAGAAGATAGAAGATTTTGATGAAACATTAGCATTGATTGAAATTGAAATATTAATAGCTTTTGATGCTCTTGATTATAATATGAAACTTCAATTTTCCAATAGGACAATGCATCAATTGAATGTTTGATAGTAAAGTGCTCAATATGCCAGCATAAAGTATCAAAAATCTGAAAAATAAAATTAGAATTAAAATATGATTTTAAATAAAAGAAGTGAGAAAAAAAAAAAAATGAAATCACTAATGGTACAACTAAGGTTACACCACAATTGGGATCGTTTTGAAATAATTTCTTTTTTACAAGGATTTGCTAGAATTATGAAATTTGAGTAATTAAAAATTCCAACTTGTGAATTAGAAAACGAATTGTAGTTATGAGTAGGAATGAGAGCTTGATCATTGTATAAATCATAAATTGGAATGTTTTCTTAAATAATGAAATCATAAAGATAATTTGTTGCTTTAGAATGAGGATTAGTTGGAATATTTTCTAAATTGAAATGTCCCTCATTCTCAGATGTTATTTGAAGTTTCTCATAAGGATAGTAATCAACACCCTCAATGTCGGAGTAATTATCATAAACAACTTCACAATATTCTCTAGAATTCCCTTTGATCTTGTCCAATATATCAAAACAAGGAGGAATAAAAATTTCATGCTCATTAATGGCAAAACAATGATCAATAATTATTTCTTTATCTTGATAAAAACTTATTGATAGTTTATTTATATCATCCTCTTTATATTTTAAAATATATTTAATAGCAAGAGGGGAAATTACCATCTTTAAAAATATCAGGATAAAGGGGAAAATGTGAACCTGAAACAATGTATTTAAAAATGTCTTTGTTTGAGAACTCTTGTGCATTATGGTTATTGTAAATTACAGATTGCAGATCATTCCTTTGCGTACTCATGCTTTTTTGAAGAAGATTTCTTTGCTGCTCTAGTTTCGGCATTTGCTTGTCATGAAAAAATTCATAAATTTGTACAGCAGTTTGCGTGTTATTATTTACTTTGATTGCTGCTTGTACTTGATAATTTGCAATCTGATTTTTCAAATTCACTGTAGAGTAGCTTTCAGAGTTCAAGGTAGCTCTTCCTTCGAAATTGCTACTGTTGTCTTCTTGCATTTGATAAGAAATATTTTCTGAGCTTTGTGAAACCACTTCATCATAATTTATTTACTCATCCAAATTGGAATTCGGATTTATGTTAGACGAGGATGGAACAAAACTTGAACTAATTTCATATGGATTGGGAATGGGAGGAAGATAACAAATATGTTCAAACCAATCTAGTGATTCATCTTCTGTAGGTTTATCTTTGATTTTGAATCTTAAACAATTCAAATGAAATTGAATATTAAAATCAATAACGGCCTCGTTTTCAAACCTTTTTAGATATTCAATTTCATCACATACCTATTCATAACCATAGCCATCAAATTTAAAAATTAAAATTGTAACAAATTGATCCTAGCTGTAGATTGAGGCAACCTAAAGAATTCTACACCAGCTTCTGGCCTTTGCCACGAATGTGAGAGTAAAAATTCTGCATAAAATGCCTTCATCAATTCCTTGAAAATCATAATTTGAAACATTTTGAATAAATTGAAAGACATGATTAAAAGAAGAAGAATTTTTATTACCATAGAACTTTACGTGAGACAATAGTTTTACCGCTTCAGGTGGAGTATTGGAAGATGCACGTCCATGGATACAACTCCAAATTGGAAGCTTAAGAGGAGCCATCGTAATTAAATAAAGTGTTAAAATTGAAAAGACTCCAATAGACAAAAAGTCTTAGGCCCTCCTTCTAGTGCCAAAAATGGTGATGCCTCAGAAATCACTGCAACAACAATAGAGGATAACCACCTAGTCCGGACCTTAATGAAGCTCCTTTTCCATTTGGTGTGGTGGCTCCGACTGGTTTAACTAGGTCCAGTTACCTTCTCCCTATCGATATTGGTTTATTATATATCTTTAACTACCAATAGATAGGGATATCCGATAACTTCTTCTTGCTGATTAGGCAAGAGAATGACCCTCAACCTGATTTGGGTTCAGCCAAGCCACAACTAAAATTTTTCTTCTTCTGAGAAGAGGACTTAAAAGAATGTCGAAATTAATCTAAATGCAAGTAGAAGAAACTAGTTTAATGCTATCTTAATTAGGCATATATAGATCTAACCCAACCAAGAGCAAGATATTTAAAGTATTGGGATTTAAACATGTCTTGCTTATAATGAATATCATGTTAATAAAGTAGTTCAATTAACTGATATTATTGGTATCAAAACACATCCTATTGGGACCTCTTAACTAAAATAATCAATCAACAACACTCAAGAAGAAATTCACAAAAATGTTATTGATTTTCAAATTAGTAAATCCAATAATTAAATAATAATATGCAGAAATAGTTCACAACATATTACAATTCAATAAATCAATTTCATAAGATAGATTTATGAGTAAGTAATTACTCAGAAATTAGAATTTAATCCACAAGAACAGAGATACATAATAACAACATTGAGATAGATTACCCATAGTAACAAAAGTGCACAAACATAAATAAAATAACACATTCCTATTACCATAAAAATGAAACTGATATTTGAAACAGTATTATTAAAAATATCAATTTATTGCATCCATTTCTCTGTCGCTGGTCCACAACAGCTCTTTACATTTCTTGAACTTCTACTTTCAAAACTAAAGCCACAATAGAGTAAACTTTTCCTTTCATGCATAATTCAAGATACAAAGGCAAAATCCTCAATAATCCTCAGATCTAACATTTTTTCTACTCCCTCCCACAACTTTAATTTTTTATTACAAAAGTGCTTTTAGCAGTCCAAAATTGCAGAGGAGAGCAACTCCTTATTACATTCTGCAATCTATTATTTATAATATTTCCAAAAGTATTTTGAGAGGAGAGTTTGTTGAAGAAAAAATCTGTCCAATGTAATTTTATTTGCTTAAAAATTTCAATCTTTAATTGCCGAAGAATTCTCATTGATTGAGATCATTTTCTCCATATATCTTCTATTGTTTTCCTGTAAAAAGAAATAAAAAATGATTTAAGATGCAACAATAAAATCAAAACATCATTTATGGCATTAAAATAAATCCAATCAAATGCAAGTAATTAAATAATTGAAAATAAAATATAAACTTTCTATTGATGCATAGGATAATTTAATTGGCCAAGGATATTATTGACAAATAGATCTACATTGAGAACAGGCTTGGACAAATGAAAATGCAGAAAATAAAACTCAGAAAATTGATTTTGTTTTAGAAATTCGTAGCTTGATCTTCTGCCTGATTTTTGCCCCAATAATTGACCAAATCTATTAGTGAAACATCCTCAAAAATTTTCTCCTTAATTTTATCTTTCAGTGAGCCATCCTGGGCCTCATTTGGCTAAGTAAAACTCAATTTATGAGCTTCCAAAGTAGATGAGTTCATTCTAGCACAATTCTGGAATTTCTATTGCTGGCTAAAAAAATCAATATTCTAATTAAAAATTTAATCCTAAATTAGAATTCTAATGATATACTAATTAATTCTAATTTAATTGTTAATTATGAACTAAACTAATTAATTAATAAACTATTATTAATTAATCTTAATCGAACTAATTAATATTATTAACTATTTATAAACTAATTAATATTAATCTAAATAATATTTAAATTTTAGTTTAATTAAATTAATTAAATTATATATATTTTAAATTAATTTAAAATTTAATTTTAAATATTTAATAAAAATGAAACTATAAAAATGAAACTGATATTTGAAACAGTAGTATTAAAAATACGAATTTATTGCATCCATTTCTCTGTCCCTAGTCTCCAACAGCACTTTACATTGCTTGAACTTCTACTTTTAAATCTAAAGCCACAATAGTGCAAACTTTGTCTTCCATGGTTAATTTAAGATACAAAGGCAAAATCCTCAATAATCCACAAATCTGATATTTTCTCTACTCGCTCCCACAACTTTAAATTCTTATTACAGAAGTGATTTTAGAAGTCCAAAATTGCATAGGAGAGCAGCCCCTTATTACGTTCTACAATCTATTATTTATAATATTTCCAAAAGTATTTTGAGAGGAGAGTTTGTTGGAGAAAAAATCTGTCCAATCCAATTTTATTTGCTTAAAAATTTCAATTTTTAATTGTTGAAAAATTCTCATTGATTGAGATCATTTTCTCCATATATCTTCTATTGTTTTCTTGTAAAAAGAAATAAAATATGAATTAAGATGCAACAATAAAATCAAAACATCATTTATGGCATTAAAATAAATCCAATCAAATGCAATTAATTAAATAATTGAAAATAAAATATAAACTTTCTATTGATGCCTAGGATGATTTAATTGGCCAGGGATATTATTGACAAATAGATCTACATTGAGAAAAGGCTTGGACAAATGAAAATGCAGAAAATAAAACTCAGAAAATTGATTTTGTTTTAGAAATTCGTAGCTTGATCTTCTGCCTGATTTTTGCCCCAATAAGTGACCAAATCTATTAGTGAAACATCCTCAGAAATGTTCTCCTTAATTTTATCTTTCCAGTGAGCCATCCTGGGCCTCATTTGGCTAAGTAAAACTCAATCTATGAGCTTCCAAAGTAGATGAGTTCATTCTAGCACAATTCTGGAATTTCTATTGCTAGCTAAAAAAATCAATATTCTAATTAAAAATTTAATCCTAAATTAAAATTCTAATGATATAATAATTAATTCTAATTTAATTGTTAACTATGAACTAAACTAATTAATTAATAAACTAATATTAATTAATCTTAATCGAACTAATTAATATAATTAACTATTTATAAACTAATTAATATTAATCTAAATAATATTTAAATTTTAGTTTAATTAAATTAATTAAATTATATATATTTTAAATTAATTTTAAATTTAATTTTAAATTTAATTTTAAATATTTAATAACTTATTTTTAATATTAAACTAACCTACTTACACTATTTCTCTCACGTAAAAGTAAGTTTTCAATGAAACTTTTAAGATAAAACATAAAACCTTATACCATTTCTTTAAGTAATGACTCGTTGCCTTATGCTTATCGGCGATCGGGGTATGGAGGTATCGGCGATTGGGGGTATGGATTGATATGTGCTGATATAAATCCTCGATCCGATCTAAATCCTCGATGCGATCCAATTTTTTTTTATGCATTAAATTTTATTTTAATTAAATTAATTATATTTTATATATTAATTAATTTAAAATTTAACATTAATTTCTAAACTTTAGCCACTTCGAAAATAAAAAATAAAGTAAACTACAGCCACTTCGAAATTCTGCGTTTTCAAGATTAGTAATAAATTTGGAAATTGGAGTAAATTTCTAAAATATGGCTAGTTAATGATTTTGATGTATAAGTAAAAAAGAAAAATGTTATTAAAAGCTCACTAAGGGTTAATATTTAAAATAAATGCATTATTGAACTAATTTATTTACAAAATACAATATTGTACATTTTATGCATTGTTAACCCAGGCTAGATAAATGATGAAACTTCAAAGGAGTAGCATTTTCAAACCAGTTGACCAAATGAAGTGAAACAAATGTCAATGGGAAGCTTATAAAAACTCGATTCTAATAAAGCAATCAAAACAATAATCCAAAGAAAATGAAAAATTAACAAAAGCATAGGATAATCAACTAAATAAAAATCCTAAAAGGTGTTTAGCCAAAAATTTTATAGAAAGGGTCCCCATTATTTGAGGTGAACAAGTTAAAAATGACGCGGTTGTGTTTTACCTCAACAGGCCCTTGAAATCATAAAACACCCACATAACCTCAATAGGGATGGAGGCTTGGAAATTAGCAGAAATTGGACCTCCCTTCTCACCCCCATTGATTAAAATGACCCTCCCTTTCTCACCAACCCTACCATCCTTCATCTTTCCCACCCTCTGTTCCCCTACCTCTCACTATTAGCCCCTTACCACACTCACCCCTCCTCTTCATGCTCTGCCCTTTAGCATCTTAACACTCTTCCCCCTTTCCTTTCATTGACCCTACTCTAGGTCAAACCACCTCCTCACCCAACCATACAAATAATATTAATCATTATAAAAGATAGAATATGTTTATAAAATAAACTAGACTCCATAGTAAATATAATTAAGATTCAATTTATAATACACTAACAATAAACTAATAACACAAGACATATGATTCCTTTAAACATAGATAAATAAAAACTTAATTAGAATAAAAAAAGATAGAATATTAATCAATAATATAAACATAATATTAAGCATTATAAAAGATGGAATATACTTACAAAATAAAAACTAGACTTCACATTAATTACAATTAGGTTTCAATATACACTAACAATAAACTAATAACACAGGACATATGATTCCTTTAAAAGTGGATAAATGTAATTTAATTAGAGTGAAAAAGATTGAATATTAATCAATAATATATACATAACATAATATTAAGCATAAAAAAGATGGAACATACTTACAATATAAAAAGTAGACTTCACATTAATTACAATTAAGATTCAATTTACACTAACAATAAACTAATAAAACAAGACATATGATAAAAATTTAAACACATTAAACTTCTCTCCTACGAATTAAGTTATTGAAATTAAATAAAAATATATAATAAGAATTTTGAAAAAACTTCTTACAATAATGTTAGGAAAACCTAAAAACTAGCAAAGTACATAAGCTTAAATTAATCGATAATCAAAATATTAAAAGAAATAATTTATTAAACACCTCTCCTTTAAACATAGGCAAATAAAAAAATTTAATTAGAATAATAAAGAACTAAAAATTAATAGACAATTTATTAAAGTAACGAAACTTATTACATTAGATAAATAACTAGCTGATAACATAAACTTATATTAATCAATAATTAAAAATATTAGGTAAAACAATTTATACACATAAATAAGAGTATTTAATTAGAATAAATTTAAAATAAAAAAGATTAGAAAAAGTTGACAAATATAAAAGAAAAGTATAATCAATAATGAACGCAATATACCAATTACTAAAATAAAGTAACTTATATAATTAGTAACTTATTAACAATAAAATAATAATAATGAATTTAAAATAGAAATCATTAAATTGTTCAGCTCCCCAACTTGAAAACTTTACCTAATCATATTTATTACTCCAGCTCCTCTTCTTTGTAAATCAATCATGATGATGTGTCTTGGTCTAGACTCGAAAAGTCGGCAAATTAAAAACAAAAAATGTGGAATATTCGAATTCATTGTCTCAAAAACCACACCATAGAAATCTGCAAACCATAAATATGCTCACTTAGTAAGCCATTATGCTTGCAAAGATAATTGCATGAATCAAGTCCCCCTGATCAAGATATGTCTATAGTTGAGAGTTATCTGATTTAGTCAATATGACGAGTTCCAAGGTATGGCTTTGATTTTGACTATGATTTTGGTTTTATAACCTCATGGTCTACTCTTGACATGTGATGAGCCTCTGATGATATAAGTAATAGGGAGATGGCCTCTAAAGCTCGAAATGATATACCATGGCATGATGATCATTTTCTGGAATTTAGAATAGAAACTCTATATTGCAAATCTACTGAAAATTCTTTTGAGTAAAGAGAATGAAAATCCTTGGAAGCTTTGTTTTGAAGTTCAAATATGTTGTTGAACTGGACATGAAATACGTCAATTGATTAAATAATTGATTTTCTGTTTTTCAAGATCCATATGTATATATATGATGTGCATAGAACCTGAAGAAATTCATGATTGAGATGCTTCATTCACATGGAGTTGTCATCAAGCATCCTTTAAATTATGTGCATGAGATATTCTATTTTTTAGACTTACATAGTTCTCCTATGATATGTGACTACATGGATTTATTATTATTGATAGAAACTAGTATTAATCACATTTGGATGCTACTTTAGTATGAGATCTTCCATGATATCTTGGATGAGAGGTCCATAGCATGACAGAGGTTGACATGTTGTTGCTAGCATGGCTAGTTGTAAGGCGTGATGAAGAATCTCCTTGGAGAGATGTTTGGGCATGAACTAGATATGACATGGATACATTGTGATCTTATTGGTAGAAAGTCCCATATTTATTGTTGGAACCAAGATAGTCTCTTACATTGGGACAATGCAGTTGTTTAAAACAAGCTAAGGCTTATGGTCGGAACCTCCTTCAGAGGGAGGATTGTTATGGTATCCTTTTGTGATTTATATGATTATATATGATCTAACATGATATTTGATTTAATGTTCTGTATAAATAAGAAACAACTGGTATTGAGACGAGCAGATACCATATTTGAGTATGATGAGAGCAGTGTTGATCGAGGACATTGAGCCAATTCTTCCTCTCTGTCTGAGCTCCCAGGGTGAGGAATTAAGACGGTAGGCCCGAGGGGTTGAGGGAACTCTGTAAAATATGGAGTTACCCCTATCTTTTACCCATAGGGTTCGATAATTCTGCTCTCCTTTCTTCATAGGGTCAAAGAATGTTTCTCCCATGTTTGGTATTTATAGAGTATATTGAGTTGGCATCATTCCCATAAGAAAGAAGGCTTGTCGGGAATACCGATCCTCATTTAGCCAACGCTTTGAGAGTGTACTTGGGGTATATAACCCAAGTCTATTATGATGCAACTGTTCTACCACATGACTATTTAGAGTCATTGATGGGAAGATCAATAGGTGATAGGATGGGTTGATATAACCCTATCCGATTCCAGGTTGAGATTGAGCTCCCTAATGAGATCCCATGTTTGAGATGTGCTCCCCTTTATGTTTGTATATCCTATTTCTCGATATGGGGTTGTATATTTTAGCTCTCCCATCATATTTTGGGTCGACATGTGCTCCCCGATGTGGTTCCATATTGAGATGTGATCCTTGATGATATGCTAGGTAGCATCCTACTGGCAGCTATTCTAGGTAGCATCTGATGGATAAGGGGTGGTAGCTTAAGATCCCATCTAGTAGCAAATTCTTCTTCTTCTTCTAGTTTTAAGAATGTTCAGCATTCAAGCAGGGAAAATCAAGATATAAGGAAAAACAAGCAAAGGATAGATCAATATGTACAATGTTCATTTATGATGATGGGCATGACATTATTAGGACATGATATAGATGATTCATTATGATATGTGATGAAACTTGAAGATTCCAAAATGCGATATTGGTCGGTGGACAAATATTGGCAGGTGGATTTCTTCCTAGTTGAAAGGAAGTGTTAATCTTTTCAACTTTGGTCAAATTCCACCTTAGATATCTCAAATGATTGCAATAATGATCGCATTATATTCCTCTTTTTGAGAGGACAAAAATCAACCTGAAGATCACCTTATTTGCTCAAGAAGAATATGGGTTTTGAATTATTTTATTCATACATGTATTATGGAATGGGTCAAGCCTAACCACATGTGTAACTGCTTAGGTCAACCTCAACCCCAAGCGGATCCTCATGAAAGCCTATAAATAGAAGAGACCTCAAGCTAATTTGGAAACATTGAACAATCCATATTCTCTTCTCTTATTATCTTGGTTAACACAGGTCTATCAAAGGAAATTTCACACAAGGCTCCAAAATCTCAAGGTTGAAGCTTGCACTAATCCAGGGTTTTCTAGATCTCTGATGCTGGCAGAAAACTAGAAATTTTAGTCCCTAGATGGTGGCACAGTGTGTATTGGGAGCATCCAAGGAGCCTTCGACACTGGCACAGTGGGTTATGAGGGCTTCCAGGGCTTCAAAGATAGATCTGGTTGTATTAGTCTTTGGACACTCACATAGAGTGGTCATGAGATTGTCTCAGCTACCATAGACGCTCGCACAATAACCTTATGAGACTGACTAGAATTTGAAACAAGTTTAGCTATGTTTGACCCTAGATGCCCTCATCTAGTTTTCCTGAGAGCATCTATATCTGTTCCAGACCCAGTCATCCAGTTATACAAAGAGTGTATAGATCACCTATAAACACTTGCATAGCTCCTCCCCCTGCGTCCGAGACTCATCAATGAGATTTCTATATTTTCAATATTCTGCTCAGTGATAACAATGTTCAACAATATCCAGTATTTTTACATAGTGAGTGATAGGATTTACAGTTAGCAGAATGAGGGTTTTGACTTCAAGCATGATTAGATATGTTTCATGGATATCATAGTTGTTTTTTTTCCATAGATAAGGTTATGGATCATTGTACTCTGTTTTGTTGAATCATTTGATGACAATCTAAGAAGAAGAAGATTTGCAAGGGTTTTTCCCATAGCGGTTTTTGCCTTGGTCTTAGACCAATCCTAGTGTCTCTATGTGTCTGAATGTTTTTCTTCTACTGTTCCTTTATATTCCAATAAATTGATGATGACGATGATGATGTTCTTTCTATATAATTGCATATGATGATGAATAATGTTGTAGATTTGAATAATGTAATGATTATATGGGGTGAAGTTAATTTATAAATGATGAAATGAAATTATCAAATCAAAGAAAAATGTATCCCTGTGAAAATTTAACAAACATAACATATTACCATTAACATTATTTGATAAACATATTAGATTAATTTAATGGTGTCAAAACACACAACGTGAATATTAATATGATTTTCAAATTCACATCATGAATATGAATTATAAATTTGTTCCATGCTTGTGGTGATATTATGTAGTACATATGGTGATAGGCTTGAGAATTTCTTGTACTTATGGGACTAGACCTGCTTCTACTCTGCCAAAACTCAAAGAGCATGACTGAGCTCAAAGGATATTTGAAACCATAAGTATCACATTCATAATGACTAATAGGAACATATGGCAATCAATTCATAGGAAAATAAAGTAAATTATCCATAGATACAAGAAAAATCTAGTCTCACCTATCACTTTTGATAGTTTTTCCTTGCAAAATTATTTTTTTTTGGTTTATTGAACAAAGTGAAAGGAGTTAATCATGTCTCATATTTTTTCCCCTCTCCCTAATTCCTTTTTCATATCACTATTATACATGAAAAAGGATTTATTGTTTTCATTTCAAATTCTTCAATGTGTTGTTCACCATCACATATGGGCTACTATGCTCTACTTTCGCAGATCAGATTATTCAAAACCTATTGACATCACCTAGGTATGATTGATATTGTTTTTAAAATAACACATATAAGGGATATGGATGCAACATACTTTGGAAAGAATCCATGCTTGTAAAACTAACAAAGAAATATCCATGAGTATAGTCCACTATATTTCACTCCTGGTTTTCCCCCTTAGACCATGACCATGTTACCAATTTATACCCTACCAAGAGTAGCCCTCTTTGTAATTCTAGTCTATAATTATGTGAATTGGATTTTATGTTTCAAGAATATCCCATGGCCATAGCTAATACAAAATTATTTATACCACCATGGCTAAGTACCTAGACAATGTTTCATTCCTGAGAGGTCAGTAAACAAGCTTTTCTTCCTAGTATATTGAAATTTTTAATTGTTTAATGCCATAAGTTTTGTGCCCTCTGTGTTCATTGTTCAACAACTTACACTTTTCTATCCTAATAGGCATTTTCACATACTAAAAGTGGTTTCCGCTTTCTATCCCTTCGTCAACTCAAGAAAAAGGTGATAATCCTGATCACGTTAAAATCAAATAATGTGTATGAAATTTAATGTTGTTAGTTTTTCCATTGAGGCAACAAAAATTAGTGTAAATACCAGAGGCATAGGTTGGGCTCCATCCCACATGGTTTTTCTCTTTACATTACCATATCGAGCAATGAATTTTAAAATCCAATCTATTTTTAATGCATTGAAAGTTTGTTCATACATTCTTTGCTTACATGTTGAGCCCGAGTCATGGTGAAAAAAACATATTGACTATCATTTGTAGATCTACCTCGGCTACATTCTGCCACACACAAGAAAACATATAACTTTTTAATCGGAGAAGATACTTTCTCTAGGACTTATCATTTGACTTTCATATTTCTATTTAAGTATGTCACTCCCCAACTCACGTTCAAACTTCAACACAATTCTATTTTTCATATGAATGATATAAAGTTATATGTTATTTATGCCATTTTATTGTTTATCGACTTTTCATACTATGATGTGAGCCTCTCAGCCACCCATTATGTAATAAATAAAAGAGGCCTTATTTTCTAACATTTTGTGTTGCCTATATATAATTGGTTAGTTCCATGTTACCATCATCCTCAGCTGGCTTGTCCTCTACTAAATTAACTTCAAAACGCATCACCCAAAAAAGTCAAAATTTAGCATTTGTGGATAGTAGGAACCCTCTTCGTCATGATTACCATTTATTGCATCCCACACTAAGGCAACATTCCCTACCTTCCTCCACCTCTAAAATCAAGTCCAAATAAGGTTTTCCCCCTTGTTAAGAAGAATGTGTGCTTTATCCATAGCTTGAAAATCAATTTGGGTAGGAAAAGGTAAAGCTTAGCCCTCAGCCCACCCAAGTCATATATATGTTCATTATATTTTCCTAGTGTTGTATCCAAGTTCTTTTTATACTGATATCTATGACCATCAGTACAAGAAAAATAAATTACTCATATTGTCTTGACCTTTACTTAGCTACAAACATTTTATTTATTTTCTATTACATAAAATATATCTGCTACATATTATGTTTTATATACACACTATCCATGCTTTGGGAAACATTCCAGAACTGATTGTCTTTGTTAGCAAATTTTGGCACCTTATATATTTCTCTTTGTGAAAAGTTCAATATTTTTTTGATAATCACTTCATATGGGCATAAAAATATCACATTCTCTTATGTGTATATGCAAAGTACTCCAAACTGTATGTGAAACATGACTTTAAATAGTTGTTATATTTCCAATTATACATTTATGCTTAGGAAATTAATGGTTGGATGAAAAATTTTCTTGATCATGGTACATTTTGAGTTTCTTTTGTAGAGGTTCTTGAGGTTAAAAAAGGGGGAAAGCTAGAAGAAGAAATGCATCATGAAAATGATTAGATATTTTATACACTTTCATGTTGAATCTGAGGAGTTCAATAAAATCACTTGGATATTCCACTTATACTGTGGAGGTGCTATGCCCCTCCTCATACCCCATAGGCTTGACAAAACATATCTCTTCCACATCCTAGCATAATGGAAATTCCAGAACGTCATACACTCCAACAAAAAGTAGTCTAGAATAATGGTTGGGAGACCAACACTATCATCCATGCATCTAGATTTTCACATTGTCCTACTATTTATCATTAGTCATTTCACCCTATGATCATTCCTCAGATACATTTAGCAATATCTCCGACCACTTCTTGATTCCCTTGCACATATTGTATTGGGAAAGTTTCACATCTCAATTATGTTTGTACCTTCTCCCTTTAAGCCCACTTCATCGCATACACATTCTAACATTCCATAGTTGAAGGAGGGGGAAGGAGAGAGATCTCCTTTTGAGACATGCATTTTGAGGTACAAGAAGAAACAGAGAAAGAAGAGGAAAGACTGCTCTACATGGCTAGTCCTAGTGGACCCTTGAGATGACATGAGTTACTTCTTTGGCATAGTGTGTTTTTACTTTATTTTAATTGGACATATTTTATATTATGATCTTATAATGTTTTTGGGACATCATACCACTTTTTAGTATGGCACATATTTCAATGATGTTATGGTTGATGGGAAACACGAGGATTATTATACCTTCTTCCTTATACATGTTTATGGATATTGAGATGCTTCATATATATGGTTTTTGTGATTGTATTATTCATGATGATGTCATATTTATATATGTTATATTACACAAAATTTAAAAGGTTGATGAAAATGTTTCATGCACATGATCAGGGACCCCACTAACTACAATAATTTAACTAGAAATATCGCTTCTAAATTCTTTCTCCTAAACTAAAAGAAAACAATGTTTAACGCAATAAAAATATTAGCTATAAAATAGTATTTTCTTCTAACTAGACAATGGGTGTATAAAACTAAATAGAAGGTACCGAAGGGAGGATGGAAGATATTAGTGAGGAGAGGTATGCATAAGTTTTAAAATTTTCATTTTTTCTATGATTAATTTACTCTAGCGTATGAGAGATTACATGTTTTGGTGACGACAAAAATTCTCCAAGGAGTGACAAGGAGAAAGTGAGCTCACCAAATTTATGATTCTTTCATTAAGGTTGTTGTTTATTTCATGCACTATTTTGTTTTGTTAGTAGGTTTGATATTTATCATATTATTGGTGATTAGTGCACTTTTGTAGAAGATATTGTTGATCCAATCTTATCGAAAGAGTCTAAGTTTCACAACATTTTTTCTTTCTTATTTTTTGGTATTATGTGTCTTTCTATGAGTCATTTTACATGTTAGAAATTTGAAAGTTGATTTTTGGTATAGATTCTCATAGTTGTTAGCATAACAGTATGTTGTACTGATATTTTTATTAATAAAATCAATAGTTGACAACGAACATCTTTCTAGCATATTTCTTTATAACTTTCACTTTATATTGTTAATTTTTATGGGAATATTTCTCTGACATTACTGACTAGACATTATGAATTACTTATGTCATATTTTAGTACATACTTTTGGGCTCTTATGGCTAACAATCTATGATAAAAAAATATTCCTCTCATTTCATTTATTATTTTGTGATCAACTTGTCAAATTTTAATTTATTTTCCCTGCAAACTATACATTACTGTTCATATGATTTCCCTTTCATCTATTTCTTTCTTGGGAATAGTTTTATTTTATTACATTGTATAAATTAGTTGTATATAATTTCATAGTATTTTAATTCTAGGATTTGTCCCATTATCTCCCCTTCCCAGTAGGATTTGAGGAATTTGGAAGGAAATACGGTGGCGTCGGGGGTGATATTATGAAAATCATATTATCATAAGAAACTTTTCTTGTTAACAAATTATGGTGACCATACTAGGGATTCGATTAATTAATCCCCATTTGTATAAATCATCCTGCATGACCATACCATTCATGAATCATCCTAGTGATGGGTCCCATCAATAGGTACATTATCAGGCACATTTTACTACCGTCCAACCTAGAATTTCCTCTTTTCTCACATCAATTAACATATTTTTGGATATAATGTGCTTGATAGGGAGAATAAAGGATGTTTGTCATAGTCCGTAGCCTAATGTGGTTAACGTTCAAGAGAATAGCATTTTTTACTGCATTCACTAGTAGAGGCATGTTGGAGGCAGCTAAAGGATGTGCAGGAGGATTTCCCCCTGCATTTAATATCTTACAACTCGACTTGATCCCTAAATCACTCACCTACACCTCTAGGATATACTAGTAGTTGTTGGCCTAGGTGGTCTAGACCCAAGGTCAAAGTGTACTGGGCACCAACAAAACCCTCAACCACTAGCCCTCTCGACAACGACCTACAAGCATATTGCAGTCTCACCAGAAGTGATTGTGGGAGGTTGTAGAACCAGGTTTCGACAGCTTGAGTGACACTTCATTGTGTAAATAGTGTATTCTTTTATGTTTAACACTTATGTACTAATTTGCATTCATAAAACACTTCATACTTCTGTGTTACTTCGTAGAATTAGAGTCATTACTTACACATATCATAAACATTCATAAACCTTACATTAAGTCTAAAAGAAAGTGGAGCTAATAAGTAAATAAGCACATGTAGACACAAATTTTACCGTGGTTCATCCCAATGTGGGACTACGCCCACAAGAACTATTTCTTATAATATAGAAATTGTATAGCAAACAATTCCTGACCTACGCACTCAACTATAAGTCCTCTGTGCACTCAGTTGCGCACGTAGGCCTCTCCACACTTAGCTACAGAGCCTTTCCTTCACCACAAAATCCAATCACAAAGAATCAATCCACAAACATAGCTTGGTGCCTTACTTCTTTATTATTCATGCCTATAGGATATTAGATCAATGTATTACATCGCTTCAATACCACATAGCACAACCCATGGTTTCGAAAATACAACGGACGATGGTCCAAAACCCGTTCAACTTTTAGAATTATATGCTTAAACAAAAAGCGAGGGGCTTCCCCACAAAGCCCCTATATAGCGTGGTAGGTTTATTTCATGGTCCTCGTTTGTTGTGCAGTCTACTTCACTTTGTACTACATGCATTATCCCCAAAATTCAGCTTCCTTGCCCAGAATCTGGCCAAGTTGGGTTGCGCCGAACAGGCCCCCAACACTCACCTGTGACTCGTCCCGAGTCACTTAGCTGATGTGCATCTGATCTTCTACGCAATGTTGTGATAGGATTGGTTGAATGGTTGGGTCACTTATGTCTTTTTCTTATCCTCACTGCATCCTTCCTCCAACAATGCTTCTGTTAGATGATCATTGGACTTCTGTAAGAATGCTTACTCCTTTTGTGAAAGCTGCTGGAGATTTTCATCCATTGTATGGGAGAGCGAAGGGCCTCATTCTACCAAGGTTGAGTTTTTTCTATCAATGTATGCTCTTCGTTCTTCAGCTCTTTGATCCTCTTATTTTGTTGTTATCTAATTAGCGTTGTTGATGTCAACTGTTTTGTACTCTTCCTTAACAGGCTCATTATACCTCGGTCCTTCTGATGGATCTAATGGAACAATGACTCTCATATTGTTGCTTTAAAATATCATTTGCCTCTTGTTTAAGTTAATTATAGCCATGTTACCAAATGCCCAATACAATCCAAGTAATGCAGGATAGTGGTTACTATCATCTACAATTTCTATTACTTCAAAATAAGTAGTAGTGGACACCCCTTCAATGTTTACTTTAACACCTGATAGTCTTCCTAGAGGAACAATATTTTGCTGTTTCATCTTTAGCTAAATAGGTGACGATTACAACTTTAGCTTACACTTCAATTCCAAGGTTTCCTTAGGAAAAACATTAGCATCAAATCCTGAATCCAAAATAACCTAATCCATTGCATATTCTTTGATCTATGCAGCAAGCCTCATTTCTTTTCTAGTCCACTACTTACGTCGATGTAGACTATTTACTTCATGCATATTGCTTCATGGTACTTCCTTAGAAGCGCAAGAGTCTATCATATCTTGCAACCTGTCTACAACTTTCTGGTTTCTTAAAAACTTCATACAAGTTTGCAGAAATGACTTCAAAATCTCTAGATCCACCTCTTGTGTTGCAGCTGATATTATACTCCAATTATTATTCTATGTTGGTTGTGCACTAGATGTCGAAGCCCCATCATCTGTAAAGCTTTGCTTCACTTCCATGAAGACTTATTTTTCCTTTTGAATATAAGAAAAACAACTTTTTCAATAGATTTTCTCACCCATGTTGCTTCATCTTCCTTTTCCCATCTTCTTTATCATCTCTAGTCTCATCTCCATTCCTCGTTACAATGCTAATGTGAGGTTCATCATTCCTTGGTTTTGCAGACTGTTGATGGTGCTGGACCTTCCAACATGTAAGGGGATATCCCCAGTAAGAAGTTTCAATTAGACCTCAGACCATTTGGTGTAGGATTCCCAGTAGTCGGTCATACAGTAATGCCCTGACCTCGATTTCGCATAGAGGCAAGTAAGATGTCCCTATTGGTAGCAAGGGCATGACAACTGCAGTAATTCAAGGGAGGTGCATGAGAGGTTCTAGCATACTAAGGGTGAGGTGAGTGCACCCCTTGGAAACCTGTAATAGTACGTGGCTTGGAAGGGAACACACGAGCAAAGATGCATCACAAGCTGGAAAGCAAGTTAGCAAGCAATCCAAAGTTATGGTTAAACCAACAACACATTTCAAAAAGATTCATATATATTTATACAAAATAGTCCATACATGCATGTGTAAGAAAAAAAATACATATATCATTTAGAGTAAACCAGATAACATAGAATATAGTACAACATATGCATGAAACGTGATGGCTCTATTATATTAAGATGTAATTTCCAGTCATACAATACATCCATGTCCAACCACTAGTTCTGATAGCGGAATGTTACAGCCACAACCGCCTACTCCTCCAAATAGATGTGCTAGCTCTGCGCAGTATAGAAGCCAAGGCTTGTTACAATATTGTCCAGGCTCTCTCTTAGATAGTCATCGGAAGCTTGGCTCAACAAAATCCTTCACAATGAGTTATGAGGTTCCATTTATAGCAAAAGGGTGGGGTGACCCTTCACGTTCCCCTTTGTGGTAGTTCATCTACCCTCATGACTCTTCAACTACTCTATGTTTGTTACATCCAACTATCGATGCTTGAACTTCCACTTGACAAGACGTTACATTACAATGCACATGTGCCCATATGAGACCAAATGGCTAGAGAAAGTCATGCAAGACATCACTGACACTCAGTCCATTGTGGTGAGACCAACTCTTTTACATGCTTGTGGTGGTAATGGTGGTGAGTTGATGCCAAGCTTGGTCATCCGTGATGGTGTGCATGCACTCCATGGTCACATCTTCCTGAAGCAAACTATTGCCTCCATTAAATATGGTGCATTGGTGTGGCTCCTCCATTTAACTCATTTGCTAACATGCACATGGTCTTCTAGGGTAAAAAGAAACTGGCAACACGCTGATGCATAGTGTCTGTGTTGATCTTCGAGAGTGTGTTGGTGGTAATCCGCATCAAGTGTCAACTGAATGTTCAACTCTAGTTGGAATTACTTCTTTTATTTCGCTCGGTGAGTGTGTTGAATGGGTGGGATCGCATGCATGTGCATGATGACATGCGTGCTGTTGAATTCCCTTGGATGTGATCAACAACCCTGTTCACCATGTTTGCTCCTTGCTGGCTGCTAGGATGGATTTTAAACTTGTACAGCTGTAGTTTCATCTGTAAGTGCATGTTGCACCTGTTGCTATACATGTTCTTGCTGCAACTCACTCTCTTGTCTATGCAGCTCTTGTTATTCCTTGATTTTCTCCTTGAGCACATGAAACTCCTCTCTGTTCCATTCTCTTCCTTCACGTGATCTTCATGTCATGCCGTCACCTTATAGCCTAGGTCTCCAAAGTTGCTTTCACCATAAGTGGATCTAAGCTTGCAAATTTTCTTCGCCTCTTTGTTTTCAACAACCTTCCTCTTGCATTCATTTCATCTAGTATGCTTCCTTTAACTGATGTTCATGATGCTACTCATTATGATGTTGCTACCATCATATCTTGATGTCCTTGTCTACGAACAACTTGATGTCTTCGTGGGTAGGCAAGTCCATAAACACTTGATCGACTACATCCCCAAGTGTGCTCTGAATGGTGTCCTTGAATCTTCTCTCTTGAAAACCATTGTACATGTACAGCTGAGAGGCAGATGAACACCTGCGATACCTAGAGAGATGGAAACACTCATGGAAAGCAATTCGTCAGTCAAAAATGAAAATGAGCTTGAGAACTGACTTGCAACATACCTATGTGTCTGATCATGAAGGTTGTGCAATTTCCATAAAGATGTCACGAGACTGAATACAAAGATTTGACAAGGCACACTATTGACTGTTGGGAGGCTAAGTGATTGCTCGAACTGCACAATTCATAGTCCAGTCTAGCTACTGACTGCTGGAATTGTGCAACGTGCAATCTCAGCTGGCAATGGCTGCAGGCTCAAGGACTGCATTGCTCAATTTTTTGGGCCAATAGTCACTGTCCCTTAGAAAGGCACAAAAAAGTCATAGAGAAAGGTTCGTGGGAAAAAATGTGCATTTTTTTAGAGGAAGATAGAGCCTTCCTTCCCCGAATTGCGCAATGTTGTTTGGTGAGGTAGAGTCCGGGCCCAGGATGCCCAGACCCACCGACATGCAACTGAAAGCAAATCTGAGAGTGAATGCATGGTGACACTAAGTGAAAGCAGAAGTGATTAATCATGCATGAAAAAATTGAATGAAAGATTCATTAAACAGACCAACATGCATGTGGGTGAAGCGAGTCACTTAATCGGCAACCGTTCGTGAAAAATAGTTTCATGCATATGACAACAGCAAGATAGCAACGAAAACTAAAACGGTGCTAGTACAAGCTAGTATGCATGCAAATGAAAGAAAGTGTTCAAACAAATCAAGCAAACATCACTCACACAAGAGAAAACACAAAAAGAAAAATAAATGCTGAAAAAGGCAAGTTGATACCACTTACCTGTGAATAGCTCAACCATATGTGTCAGAGAGTCCTAGATGTGGTGTGGGATGTCAGAGCTCCAATATCAATGTGAGAGAATGAGCTCTGATGCATCGAATAAATAATTTTGAGCTCATGACATGCATGCCACAAATCTAAGCAAAAGCGACACTTGAAGGAAAGGTTCTCAAACAATTTTTCATGTAACCTCTAGCTGCTAAAAATAGCTCCTTGAATCATGGGATGATTTTTGCATGTTCCCTTTTGTTGTTCTAGGAAAAAGCAAGTCATGCATGCAAGTAAAGTTTCCATGGTCCTAGGTGGAACTGGTCACCCCAACTGCTCATGCATGAGACTACTCAACTGCTGGGCGAAAATGTGCATTTATGGATCTGAGATGGGTTGGCTGCCCAGGAGATTTATGCAATTTCTGGCTAGAGTAGTTGACATCTGCCTAGGATTGTGCAATTCCTGGGTTGAGCAGCCATGCTGGGAAGGATTGCACAGTTTTCTGGGTGAAGCTTGACTAGTAGGATTGTGAAATTCTGGAGCCCAACATGGTGCGAGATAGAATTGCCCAATTTATGAAGGGATCACTAATTTCCCTCCAGAATTGTGCAATTTCTTGGGGGAGCTACTCAGCCTGTAGCTGGACCAAGTCCGGATGAACAGCCTATGAGGGGAATTCATCAAGATTTGATCGATAGGCTATCTTTGTGCAAGAAAAACACTAAAGCTTGTGTACTTCATGAAGAAAGATAAGGTTCATGAAAGGTTGGTAGGGAGGCTCCAAAACAAAGCCAAGGAAAAATTTTGGAGAGTGGTTGTGGCCAGTACAACACTTGGAGAGACAATGGTAGAACTCAAGCTCTCTGAATGGACCTTGTTCATGAAAAGCAAGTCTAACACCTCCGGAACTATTGTTTAGTTTTCAGTTCATCTTGGTTTCCACAATTTCTTGATTGTAAGATGTAGCATTTGCCAAGATCTTTGTCGATTGAAACACATTCCAAGCCAAATCAACATAGTTGTTTCGATTTGGGTTGAGGGGTATATTGGTGCACAATCAGTATAGTCATCAGTGTCTTAGTCTCATCTCTGGTGTTGCTCTATTGCCAGCAGGCCTAGACAGTACCCCGACAAAGTCACAAAGGAACACAAGCATGGATCTGCCACCAGCAAGCTTGGCCAGTACCCTGGCAAGTTACTTGCATCACCTCTATATGTAGGAATCCCTTCTCTTATATCGCCTTACTCATTTTCATATTTTTTTTATTTTTATTTTTCAAAATTTTTTCACTTTTTCAATTTTTCATTTTTCATCTTCATAACTGTGCATAGAACTTATTCATTTTAGAGGTGGAAGGTGGATCCCAAATTATTGAGAGAAGAAGAGGTTGTTCTTATAGAGAAGTAGTTTACTATACCTCTTAGATGCATGTTAAGGTTTTCCCCCTCACCTTACTCTACTTCACTCGGCTGACAAGATTTAACCCAAAAACAACCGACTAGAGTAGGTGATACTAGTTAGTGTGAAAGCGTTGTGTTTTTACAAAGGTTTACTTCAAACAGTATGTATTTTCCATTGATGTATAATGGAATGAAGACAAAAAGTTCTTACAAAAGAGAGCGGATAACAGATAACCAAATGTTTATAGTTGTACAAGTCCTCTTGTACATTACCCAACTTTTTTCAAGAACCATACATTGTTTCATGTGAAACTAACCTACGAACAAAAAAATAAAACAAACCACAAAGCAAAGTAGAAGAAAAAGAAAAAGAAAAAGCAAAGCGAGTATGAAAACAAGCAAGAAAACAAACAACCCAACAAAGAAAGTAAGCAAACAAGCATGAAAGCAAAAAGACTGAAAACAAAGACTAATCCTACTCCCAAGCTAACGATGGATTGGCCATCTCACATGAAGTGATACTTCCAATGCAACCACTCATGCATTGGTTCACCAATGTTGGTGAAGGCATGGATCTTGAACAAGACAGTTGTGTGAACCAGCAAGCAAGAAAGATGTAACAGTAAGACAAACACACAAAACAAAATGAGTGAAAGTGCATGACATGCACTCTGTGGACTTTCCATGGTGTTGTGCTACATTGCATGTAGATGTTGAGTGTATGCATTCTCTTAACTATGACATGCAAGAAAACGTGAGAAAGGTACCTGCCATTTACGATGTGCATGTGTGCTTGATGTGTAAGATTCCTCCAATGCATCAGCGATGGGATCATGTAGTTCAAGTGGAGGAAGAAAAATCTGGTTTTTTGATTAATCTTCAATGCAAAGCAAAGCGTGATGAGAAACCTTGAGTGTTTCAACAATTTCCTAATCGGAAGTGAAACCAACCTCAGGACAGCGAGGGCCTGAGATAACCATCATCTCGGGTTGAAGTTCCTCGACAATCTATCGGGTTTTGACTTTGTTGATAGATATATCATCGTAGACAAGTGTCTAAGAAATGTTAACAATGATTGAATCAACATCGTGATCAGATGAAGAAGTAGAGAGATCACAACAACCAAAGTCAGAAAATTCAAGATGTTTGTTGGCATTCTCATGATTTGATGAATCATGTAGAGGGGTAGGTGAGAAGAAAAGATGTTCACCCTTTGTGTTTTCAGAAATGATAGGTGACAGATTGGATAGATTCTTGGAGGAAGATGTGTCCTCTTCGCAACGTAATGAAAGACCGACATGTTACATGTTCAATTAATGATTAGAAGTAGAAGCATCCCTAAATGAGTTTTCACTGAGAAAACCAGTAGTGACAGAATCACAAGGGATGTTAGGATAAAGTGGATGAGGCGTGGCTGGAAGGGAGTCATCCTTCACTGCATGTTCTTATTTAGATTCTCAAAAACACTCATCATGAATGATGGCATAGGTTGGCTGCACAACACCAACACCGTCTACAACTTGATCCTCATTCACAGCAGCTGAGGAGTCTGGAATGGAAAAGAACAAGATAGTACAATCCAAAGGATGAACAAAACACCAGGATGGAGGTTTAGGGAATGAATCCATGTGACAACCAACAAGCCTGCAAGCCAAATCTGTGCAGATATCAAGAGCAAGTGGGGTGGGAGAATTTGATAGTTCAACAGATGTGTGTGCATGATCTCCCACATCACTCTGTGGTGGTGGAGTTATTTGATGAGGTGAATGCGGACAGTCACTTGTGACAACAACCGTGCCTACCTTTGATTGCACAGATCCATCACAAAAGTGTGCTGAGAGTGGTTTGGATATGTGAATAATATACTCACATATTCCAAGAAGAAATTCCCAATCAATATCATCCTCGGGGAACCGGTATGTAATATTACAAAAGAGTGTGTAAAATTTATCAATGGATTCATTGGGTGCTTTTCGTAATTTCAGAATTTCTCTGTTGAGTGCTTTATGGTCAAATTGATAGAAAGCACAATCTATCTCTATGAACGGATGAGCAAGAGAACAAATATATTTTTCAGGGAGCGTGGCACACCAATGCATTGGGTGCCCTCGAAGTATGTAGACAAATATCACGCAATTCATGTATTCTTCAAACATTACACGCCTTTCACATGAGCCTACAATGTCGATCATGTGTCTAACCAACGCTACGTGGCCTCCACCATCATATCTTTTATGAGACAAGTTATATGAGAACTTTTCCGAGATAATGAAATCGTTTCCATAAGACATACACTCCAGAAGAGAAACTTGGTAGCTAGTCATGATAGATATGTGGAGATTCAAAATATATGTGCAGACTCATCTTGTCATCTGGCCCTCCTTCTACCGCCAAAATATTGACAGTGCTGGACCTGCCAACATGTAAGGGGATCTCCCAGGTAAGAAGTATTTATTAGACCTCAGACTGTTTGGTGTAGGATTCCCAACAGTGGGTCATACGGTAATTCATTGACCTCAATTTCCCACAGAGGCAAGAAATATGTCCTTGTTGGTAGCAAGGGTGTGACAGTTGTAGTAGGTCAAGGGAGGTGTATGAGAGGTTCTAACACACAAAGGTTGAGGTGAGTGCACCCCTTCGAAACCTGTAATAGTATGCAGCTTGAATGGGAACACATGAGCGAAGATGCATCACAAGCGGGAAAGCAAGTTAGTGAGCAATCCAAGGAAATGGTTAAACCAACAACACATTTCAGAAAGATCCATACATACTTATACATAATAGCCCATACATGCATGCGTAAGAAAACAAATACATATGTCATTTACAATAAACTAGATAGCATAGAATACAATACAACATATGCATGCAACGTGCTAGCTCTGTTATATTAAGAAGCGTAAGTTCCAATTATACAATACATCCATGTCCAACCACTAGTTCCGATGGTGGAATGTTACAGCCACAGCCACCTACTCCTATAAGGAGATGTACTAGCTCTGCGCAGCAGAGAAGCCAAGACTTGTTACAATACTGTCCAAGCTCTCTCTAAGATAATATTATTGGAATCTTCGCTCACCAAAAGCCTTTACAATGAGTTATGAGGTTCTATTTATAGCAAAGGGTGGGGTAACCCTTGACATTCCCCTTTGTGGTAGCTCATCTACCCCCATGAATCTTCATCGACTCTATGGTTGTTATATCCAACTATCGACACTTGAATTTCCACTTGATAAGACCTTACATTATAATCAACATTTTCCCATGTGAGACAAAATGGCTTCAGCAAGCCATGCAAGACATCACTGACACTTGGCCTGTTGTGTTGAGACCAACTCTTTGACATGCTTGTGATGGTGAGGGTGGTGAGTTGATGACAAGCTTGGTCATTCGTGATGGTGTGCATGCGCTCTATGGTTACATCTTGCTGAAGCAAACTCTTGCCTCCATTGCATTTGATGCATTGGTGTGGATCCTCCAACCAACTTGTTTGCTAACGTGCGCATGGTCTTCTTGGGTGCGGCTGAACCGACAACACACTAATGCATAGTTTCCGTGATTATCTTCCAATTTATGTTGGTGGTCATGCACATCAAGTGTCAACTAAATGTTCAGCTCCAGTTGGACTTGCTTCTTGCGTTTGCCTCGGTTAGTGTTTTGAATGGGTGGGATCGCATGAGTGTGTATGATGACATGCATGCTACTAAATTCACTTGCACGTGATCAACAACATTGCTCACCATGTCTTCTCCGTGCAACCTGTTGGGATTTATTTTTAACTTGTACGGGCATAGTTTCATTCGTGAGTGCATGTTGCACCTACTGTTGTACCTGCTCTTTTTGCAACTCATTCTCTTGTCCATGCAATTCTTATTCTTCCTTTAGTTACTACTTGATCACATGCAACTCCTCTCTATTCTATTATCTGCCTTTGCGTGATCTTCATGTCGTGTCATCATCTCATAGCCTGAGTCTCCAAAGTTGCTTTTAGCACAAGTGGATATGCTTGAGCTTGCAACTTTGTTTCGCCTTTCTGTTGTCAACAACCTTCCTCTTGCATTCATTGCATCTGGTATGCTTCCTTTAGATGATTTTAATGATGTTGTTCATTGTGATGCTACTGTCGTCATATCTTGACGTGCTTGTCTAGGAACAACTTGATGTCTTCATGGGCAGGAAAGTCCATAGACACTTGATCGACTACATCCCCAAGTGTGCTCTGAATGGTGTCTTTGACTCTTCTCTTTTCCAAACCATTGTACCTGTACTGTTGAGAGGAAGATGAACACCTACGATACTTGGAGACATGGCAACACTCATGGCAAGCAATTCGCCAGTCAAAAACCAAAATGAACTTAAGAACTCACTTGCAACATACCTGTGTGACTGATCATGAAGGTTGCACAATTTCTGTCAGGAGGTTACGAGACCGACTGCGAAGACTACTCAAGGCACAGTCTACACTAGTGGGGGGTTGACTAAATGCTGGAACTATTCAATGCACAATCCAATCTAGGGGCTGACCACTGGAATTGCACAATTCGCAATCTCAGTTGGCAATGGTTGCAGGCTCAGGGACTGAATTGTGCAATTTTCTGGGCCAACAATCACTGTCCCTAAGAAATGCGCAAAGAACTCATGGAGGACAACGCTTGGGAAGAAATGCAAATTTATGGAGAGGAAGATAGAGCCTTCCTTCCACAAATTGTGCAATGTTGTTTGGTGAGGGAGAGTCTGGGCCAAGGCTGCACAGACCCGCCGATGGGTAACTAAAAGCAAATCTGAAAGTAAATGCACGGCAAGACTAAGTGAAAGAAAAAGTTATTAATCGTGCATGCAAACATCGGATGAAATATTTAGTAAACAGATCGACATGCATGTGGGTGAAGCGAGTTTTGGAATAGACGATCATTCGTGCAAAACAGTTTCATGCATGCGATAGCATCGAGATAGCAATGAATACTAAAACGGTGCTAGTACAATCTATTATGCATGTAAATGAAAAAAAGTGTTCAAATAAATCAAGAAAACAACACTCACATAAGCAGAAACACAAGAAGCGACAAAAATGTTGAAAAAGACAAGTTGAGGCCACTTACCCATGAATAGTTGAGCCAGATGTGTTGAAGAGTCCTCTATGTGCTGGGGATGTTAGATCTTTAATATCGATGTGAGAGAATGATCTCTGGTGCATCAAATAAATAATTTTGAGCTTATGATGCGCATGCCATAAATCTAGGAAGAAGTGACAATTGGAGGAGAGGTTCTAAAACAATTTTGCATGTAACCTCCGACGTCTAAAAATATCTCCCTTAATCATGGGATGCGTTTTGCATGTTTCCTTTTTCTATTCTAGGAAAAATAAAGCCATGATGCAGGTTAAGTTTCCTTGGTCCCAAGTGGAACTGGTCAACCCAATTTCCCATGCATGAGACTCCTCAATTGCTAGGAGAAAATGTGCATTTCTTGATGGGAGCTGGGTTGGCTGCCCTGGAGATTTTCACAATTTCTAGGTAGAGCAGTTGACTACTACTGAGGATTACACAATTCCTGGGCTGAGAAAGCCTCCTATAAAAGGATTGTACAATTTTTTGGGTGAAGCCTCACTGGCAGGATTGTGCAATTCTGGAGCCCAGCAGGTTGTGAGACAAATTTGTGCAATTTCTGGAGGGAAGGTTGGTTGCCCTCCAGAATTGCACAATTTCTTTGGAGAGCCACTCAGCCTACAGTTGGACCAAGTCCGGATGAACAACTTGTGAGGGGAATTATTCAAGCTTTGATCGACAAGCTGTCTTTGTGCAAGAAAAACATTGAATCTTGTGTACTTGATGAAGCAAGACAAGCTGTTGTGAAAGTTTGGTAGGGAGGCTCCAAAACGAAGCCAAGGAAAAATTTTAGTGGTGGTTGTAGGCGGTACAACACAGTCATCATTTGGATGTTTTGTGTCACCTGTTGGTTTCTTTTTTCTTGCCTTTTTTCCATAAGTACTAGACACTCTTCAATAACATGATTAAAAGATTTGCAATACTTACATGTCGTGGTAGGGCTCTAACAATCTCTTGCAAAATGTCCAGCTTGCCTGTAGTTATAAGAGACAATATTTCCTTGTCCTCAACCAGCCCCATGAACTCAACCAAAACCTCGACCTTGACCTTGATAGCCACCTCAACCACCCTGTTGTGCATTTTCATCATGTCCATGTTTTTCAACTAGCATTCTATATGCATCAGCGCTTCACTCTACCATTAATTCATAGGCTCGACAATTATTTTCATCATGTCCCACTAAGTTGTATAACTTGCAATACAAATTCCTTGGGGTATGTACATACTTCTGCAACAAATAACAATCTTCTGGGTGGTGTTCTCCTCTAGTTTTACATATCTCAAAGTGTAAACTAGATCCGACATTCAAGGGATTTAAAGGGTTCGACATACCACTAGCCATGTAGGTTATGAAAAGAGGGCATTGTTCCTTATAATGGCCTTTTCCTTTACACTTTGTACACCATACCTCCTCTTGAACTTCCTTATTTGTCTTCATATCTTGTATCTATAGAGTCAAGTTTTCTAGCTTACTGTAGATCTGTTACATATCTACACTGGTATCCCTTATGGGTTAAGCTTTTAACTTCATCGCAACTTCTAAAGCTTCATCCTAAGTCTCTATTTTCTACTATGACAAAGGAAATCTTATTTGTGTAATTAGCGCAACTATAAACCATTCCTTATGCCACTATGAAGGTGTTTAAAAATTCACCTAATCCAATAAGATCTTGAATCCCTGATCAAATTCCCAAATAGACTCAGTAGGGCTTTTTTTATCTCTTTTATTTTTGTAATACACTGTGACTCAAACTACGGCTTCTTGAATTCTTCTATCGGCATTGTTCTAATGTCTAAAAATGGTTTTTTTTTATTGCTTGAATACATCACGTACCATGTTAGTGCTCTATCCCAAAATATTTTAAGAAGTTGCACTTTATTTATGTTATCATCATGGACCTGCTTCGATGTCCATATTGCTTCACATAAGAACCAGAATTTCTCTGGATCCTCTGATTCAATTGCTTTAAAGATAGGGAGCTTAATATCATCGGACATAGTTATAGTTGGAGGGGGGAGGGGGAGGGGGAGGGGGTGGGGTATTCATAATTGGAGGGGGGTGGCAGGTAGGAGGGGTAGGGGGGGTAGGGGGACAGGGAAAACCAAAAACACCCTAATTACTACTTCATTCTAATATTGGGGAACTTTTAGACTGGAAGGGTGAACACTGTGGGGTTACTTTAGGGCTTTTGGGACAATTTTATTCACTTTATGACTCACTTAACAAGGGACTATATTCAATTTCTATAAATGCATTTGGATATTGGCCACAAGATCTCTCTCTGATGTTTATTCTATACGTTTTTCCACTTTGTGTTGCTCCAGTCTCTTCTTTGGATCTTCTAAATATAAGTAACTAATAATCTATCTGCATTCGTAAAATTCCTTTTCACACAACAACATCTTAATCTAGAGATTCAGAGATATTAAAATATTACCTCAAGGTCCTTTGAAAAATATTTTTTCTACTTTGTTGTAGGACACAATCAAGTCTACCATGAACTTGGTAACGAATCCTCCCAAAATGTAATTGATCCAGGAATCAAGATCCCTTTAGATCATGTTCTTGGTGTTCTTGAGTCGTTGCATTAATTGAGGATTCCACTCTTTAGGTTTGTATCTCTTAAAACAATCTTTCCTTTCTATAAATCTTCATACCCGCTCATATAGCTCAATGTGAAGTGAACCAAAGAATATTTTTTACTGATGTTCAAAGATATAACTCTCCAACCACCTTTCATTTGATAGACGAGGGTTTCTATTTTCTTTCTCTACAAATTCTCGTTCCTTTTGTTCTACCAACTCTTCAATTTATTTCTTCGATGGATGCCAAAACATATCCCTGAAGCAAATCCCAGTCCTAGCAATGGAACCATTTGTTGTCTTAGGTGGGTTGGACCCAGGTTCAAAGTGTATTGTGCAACAATAAAATCCTCAACTATTGGCCCTCTTGCTAACGACCTACAAGCAGATCGCAGTCTCACCCAAAGTGATTATGGGAGGTTGTAGAGCCAGGTTTCTACAGCCCGAGGGATACTACATTGTGAAAACATTGTATTCTTTTATGTTTAACAATTATCTACTAGTTTCCATCCATAAAACACTTCACACTTCTATGTTGCTTCATCATTACATTCAATACTTAGACATATCATAAACGTTCATAAATTGTACAATACTGAAAGAAAGGTGCAGATAATAACAAAATAAACACATGTAGACATATATTTTATCGTGGTTCATACCAATGTGGGACTACATCCACAAGAAATGTTGCTTGTAATATAGAATTTGTACAACAAAACATTTCTTGACTTGTGCACTCAGCTGCAGACTTAGGCCTCTACGCACTCAACTATGAAGCCTTTCCTTCACCACAAAAGCCAATCACAAAGAATCAAACCATAAACACAGACTGGTTCTAATTATTGTTGCTTTCCTTCTTTATTATTCATCCCTATATATTATTACATTGATGGATTACATTGCTTCAATACCATGTACCACATACCACGGTTTCATAAATACAAGGGACTATGGTCCAAAAACGATTCAAATTTTACAATTATATCCTTAAGAAAAAAAGGAGTGGCTTCACTATGAAGCCCCTATATGATGTGCTAGGTTCGTCGAGCGATCCTCAGTTGTTGTGCGGTCTAAATTAATTTGTATTGCATACTTTATCCCCAAAAATCGACTTCCTTTCCCAAAATCTGTCCAAGTTGGGCTACGCCCAACAGCATCTGAGGCTCTCAAAGGTTTGAAAGGATATAAGGGAGATAGATCCACGTTTTTTGATATTTTGGAGGGAAGCAATATGTTTTCCAATCTGGTTTCCCCTCAATCATATTTGTATAAATAAGCAACCCCAAGGGTTTGATTGCATTCATTTTTTTGAGGAGAGAAGAGGCACTAAGAGATAAGAAATTGAGACTATGATTTTTATATCATTTGGATTATTTACTTGAACATTATTCTATATACTGAGAAGCTTATTTTTGTCTTTCATCTGAGTGGGATTATGAGGGCTCGGTCCCCTTAGTCTAGGGCCCAACTTAGAGGCTCTAGTGTCTCTTTGTGTATCTTATCTATGCATTACTTTTTGTAGCAACTTTTTTTCCTTTCTTAGTAAAAGTTTACTTGCAAAAATTGTTAGTGAACATCTAGTCACCGCGTCTCTTGTGGGAAGTGTGGTTGAAGAATATGCATTAGAAAGAAAAAATATGTGGTTATTTCTGTAGGAATTTACAGGGTAAGTTCCACAGAAAGAATACCAAAAGGACACCGCTCACAACCAGATCTCAAATCAATACACCAGTATTTTTGACGTGGTTAAAACCCTCAGAGTGCAAGGAGGGAAACAGTCCACGGCCTGTCCCAACGTGGGTACTACAGGCAATTTATTAATCAAAGAATGAAAATTTACATAAGCTTCTCTCATGCACGGATTACCCGAACAATGACCCTCCATGCGCTTTAAATAGAACTCATGGACCAATCGGGTGTCAAGCCACGGATCAAGTGTCGGTAATACCGAGGTGAGAGTGAACCGTCGGATCACTACATATCGTGACCGTCGGATTGTAAGTTACAAAATGTACAACGGTAAAGAAACACACTTTACCTAACTCTAACCTAACTCTATACTAGACCAAGTTGAACTTAACTATATCCTATGTGTCAGAATATCCTAACATCCCCCCTTAAGAACAACTTGGGATAGGATTGAAGGATTTACAAATATGACACAATAGGAGAAGGAAGGAGGCACTAGAGCCTATCCCCCCTTAGTGACAACTTCCTAAACTCCAAGCATATATCGAAGTTTAGTGAACTTCGCCTCTGTGAGAACCTTTGTGAAGATGTCTGCAACCTGATCATCTGTTGGACAATATTGCACTTCAAGAACATGGTCATGAATGAGCTTTTTGATGAAGTGCATGTGTAGTTCAATGTGTTTGCTGCGCTGATGCTAGACTGGATCTTTGCATAGCTGAATGGCACTTTGATTATCACACCAAAGTGTGGTTGGATGCTGCTGCTCAAAGCCAAACTCTGATAGGATCTGACGAAGCCACAAGGCTTCCTTACTAGCTTCCACGGCACCACGATACTCTGCTTCTGCTAACGAAAGAGAAATGGCAGCCTGTTTCTTACAAGCCCATGTAATAGGTCCTGAACCAAGAGTGAAGACATAACCAGCAGTAGACTTCCGATCATCAGGGTCACCAGCCCAATCAGAATCAGTGAAACCAACTAACAGAGGAGCTGCTTTGGCACTGTAATGAATCCCAAACTGTACTGTACCTCGAACATAACGAAGTATTCTTTTAGCTGCTTTCCAATGACTTTCACAGGGGTTTTGCATAAAACGAGCAACAAGGCCAACAACAAAGGAAAGATCAGGACGAGTATGGGTTAAATACAAGAGTTTTCCGACAAGTTGACGGTATAAGGTAGCATCAACTTCAGGAGAAGTACAAGAGACTGAAAGTTTGACTCCAGACTGAAAGGGAGAAGGGGCTGGCTTATAGTCTTCCATGTGAAAATGACGAAGAATTTCACAAGCATACTTGGACTAGGAAAGGAAAATACCCTCTTGGGATTGCAAGACTTGAAGACCGAGAAAATAGTGTAAATGTCCTAAGTCTGTCATTTCAAAT
Organism: Pinus tabuliformis; assembly: GCA_031772625.1. NCBI lineage: Eukaryota > Viridiplantae > Streptophyta > Pinopsida > Pinales > Pinaceae > Pinus > Pinus tabuliformis. The sequence continues at coordinate 1,158,606,636 of CM062817.1, read as the reverse complement.
TTCTTTTTAAGGCTGGACTTCACATGGTTTATAAGGTTGGGATCACTACCAGTAAGAATAAGATCATCAACATAAAGAACAAGGATGATAAGAGAGTTGCCCACTTTCTTGGTGTAGACAGTATTGTCAGAATGACACCTAGAAAAGCCAGATTCTAAAAGAAAGTTATCCATTTTGGCATACCAAGCCCGAGGAGCTTGCTTGAGGCCATAAAGGGATTTCTTAAGTCGACAAACAAGGCTGGAGTCTGTTTGTATGAAGCCAATGGGTTGTTCCATATAGATTTCTTCCTGCAAATCCCCATGCAAGAAGGCAGATTTAACATCCATCTGATGGACTTCCCATTTTAAAGAGGCAGCAAGGGAAAGAACAAGGCGGATAGAGTTCATTTTGGCAACAGGGGAGAAGGTTTCAGTGTAGTCAATGCCTTCAACCTGTGAAAATCCCTTAGCAACGAGACGAGCTTTATGTTTATCAACTTTCCCATCTGATCCATACTTGGTTCTGTAAACCCATTTACATCTAACAAGTTTGCGTCCCTTTGGTAGAGGAACAAGATCCCATGTATCATTTGTCATTAATGAATGATATTCTTCATTCATAGCTGCTTCCCAATGTGGATGGCCTGAAGCTTCTGCAAAAGTGTCAGGATCATGATTTACTGGAGCTTGAGCCAGTAAAGAAGAGGCTCTTTCAAACTGAGAACGTGTACGTTGCTGATCTGTAGGATCACCGGCAAGATCACCTGCTGCATCCCGAGTAGCACAGACCCATCTTGGAAGTTGAGGATCCTGAGAAGGTGGGGGAGGATTATCATCCTCGCTTTCATCATCTGAAGAAGAAAGGTTTTCAAAAGTAGAAAAGATAGGAGGAGGTGGCACATCCGCCGGACTAGGCTCGCAGGCCGATTTATTTTCATCAAATTTTACATCTCTTCTAATGATAACATTTTTGGACTTAAATGGAATAAGTCTATAACCTTTTACATCTTCAGAATATCCAACAAAAGTACATTTCTCACTCTTAGGTTCTAAAGCTTTATGCTTTTCATCTGGAATATGGGCCCATGCTTCACTTCCAAACACACGAAAGTGACTTACATCTGGTTTAATGGAACTCCAAGCTTCTTCTGGAGTGATATTCTCTAGAACCTTAGTAGGAGTGTGATTGATTATATAATTTGCACAATTAATTGCTTCGGCCCAAAAACTAAGACTGAGTCCTTTAGATTGTAGCATACAATTAGCCATTTCCTTTAAGGTGCGATTTTTCCTTTCAGCTACACCATTTTGTTGTGGAGTGTATGGAACAGTATGTTGCATTTGAATTCCATTTTCGGTGCAAAAGTTGATGAATGCGTTTTTAACATATTCTCCACCATTATCAGTTCTTAGCTTAAGAATTTGATGTCCAGATTGTTTTTCAACAAAGGCTTTGAAGGCCAAAAAAGTGTTAAATACTTCACTCTTGAGTTTTAAGAAGTATACCCAAGTGCGTCTGGAGAAATCATTAATGAAAGTTAAGAAGTACTTGCAACCAGAGAATGAAGCAACAGGAAGAGGACCACATAAATCACCGTGCACAAGCTGTAAAGGGGCTGAGGCGTGCCAAGAGGCACGTTTGTCAAAACTGTCCCGATGATGTTTTCTGAGTACACATCCGGAACAAACACCATCTCTGCAAGATACCATAGGAAGACCTGTCACCATATTTTCTTTACATAGATGTTGAAGGGAGCGATAGTTTAAGTGACCAAATCACTCATGCCAAAGTTTGCTCACTTCATCATTATGAGCAACAAATACTGAGGGAAGATTGGATGACCCAAAGTTGTGAAACTTATACAACCTTTTGGAATCATCAGCAAGACCAGTAGCTAGAATCTGTTTAGGATCTTTTAGATCCTTGATTACAACATCATGAGGTGAAAATTCAACAATTTTACCTTCACTTGAGTGAGTTATCTGATAGACAGATAGAAGGTTGCAGGATAAGGTTGGAACACACAATACATCATTAAACTGACCAATGTCTAGATGAACAGTTCCAGTCCCTACAACGTTAAGAGATCTATCATCACCAATATATATATTTTTGGTGTTACAATCATTTAAAGAAGAAAACATGGCTTGGTTTTTGGCCATGTGACAAGAGGCTCCAGAATCAATGAGCCACTCATGAGAATGAGAAGAAGAAGAAGATACATTTAATGCATAACCAGACTGAGATGATTGACAATGAGATGTAGAAAGTGCCATTCCGGAAGTTGAAGTTGAAGTAGGCTCCACATGGATGTTATGTTTCTTCATTGCGGCTTCCAAGGCTTCCATCTTCTTAAAGCATTTAGATTCTAAGTGGCCATCTCGATTACAAAAGTTACAATGTCTATCAGTCTTCTTCCATTTGTTTTTATTGGTCTTATCATTTTGCTGAAATGATCTTTCATTTTGAGGCTGAGATGGTTTAGGACCATTCTTTTGAGGATATGACTTCTTAGGATTCTTTGAATTTGGTTGTTGTTGGGCGGCTAACGCTTTCGTGGAAGAGTTTCCAAGATTAAGAAGACCAAGGTGTAAGAGTTTTTCTTGTTCTCTTATTAAGGAATCACAAAAGGAGTCAAAGGAAGGGGCCTTGTAGTCTTGTCCTTGACAAATGAAAGCTTCCCTTGTAGAGTGGAAAGTGGAAACAAATATAGAGTAGGCTGGTCCCAACTTAGTAAGGATGGAATAAATAAGGTTACCATCTTCTTTCTTAACTTTAACACCTTCCAAGAGATATCTAAGGGTCTTGAATTTGGACAAGAAATCTTCAATGCAAGAAAAATTATTAGGATCCAAAGTAAGAAGCTCATTTTCAAGTTGATGGGCTCTAATTTCATTTTTAATCCCAAAAATTTTAGCAAGTTTTTCTAATGCTTCATGAGGAGTCTCAAGTCCTGCAATGTGGAATCTAAGATCAGGAGAAATAGACATCCCTATCAAACCACGTGCTTGATCTTGTCTATTTTCCCATTTTGTCGCCTTGTCTTCATCTTTTGGTTTCTTCTCTTGGTTTGTGGCTATTCTGAAGAGACCTTTACTTCTAAGTAAATCTTTCATGTATTCTACCCATTGGAAGTAGTTAGTGCTGTCAAGAATGACTTGGCATGGACTTTCCATTTTAAAAAAAAACTGAAGCTGAAGATGCTGAAAGTAAGTGTTCCAACGGATAGATCTCGAAAAAATAGGCGGTTTTAAAAAAAACGGCTCTGAAAAAGGCTTCCGGATGAAGAAGTTATGGCTTTTTGAAAAAAAATTGTTGACATTGCCGGCAAAGTGCGCGAATGTGCGGGAATGAAAAAAAATCCGCCCCCACAAAATGGAGACTTGAACCCAAGACCTCTACTCTCTTAAAATAGCTTTGAACCAATTGATCTATACAAAAAATTTGAGAGAGAGAGAGAGATAGAGAGAGAGAGAGAGGGGGGGGGCCTTGGTTTGCGTGCTTGCCTTGAGAAAGCTCTTTTTCCCTACAAAACACAAAACACAAAACCCAACACGAATATGCAAAGAAAAACGAACCTTGCGGCTCGAAGTTAGCTTTAGCCAAAAAACTAGAAATTTTTTAAAAAAAATCTCAAATTTAGCTTTAGCCGAAAAACTAAATATTTTTCTCAATGTTTCTGATTTTCCGAGATCACACTAAGGTGCAGGGAAAAGAGCATACACATGAGAAAAATCCTTCCTTTCTGTTTCTGATTTGCCCAGATCGCACAGAGTCGCAGGGCAAAGAGCATACGCAGAAATCAAAGGTATAGATCCGGTTAAAAAAATGGCTAAATAAACTAAGACCGAAATAAGTAGAGAGAAAATAACAGTAAACTGCAAAAGAAACACTGTATACCTCCCGATCTGAAAAATGACGCAGCTAGGGCTACCGGAAACCTTTTCGCGTGAAACGAAAGGGGTTCCTCACTGGAACAGATGCTCCGAACGCAACAGAGCAGTCCTCTCGGCCCGAAAGCAGTCAGAAACAGCAGATCTAGGAAACGACAGCCGCATGCAGTTCTACCGGCTTCAGATTTGGATCACCAACGGACGCGGCCCTCAAATAGCTCTGATACCATGTAGGAATTTACAGGGTAAGTTCCACAGAAAGAATACCAAAAGGACACCGCTCACATCGAGATCTCAAATCAATACACCAGTATTTTTGACGTGGTTAAAACCCTCAGAGTGCAAGGAGGGCAACAGTCCACGGCCTGTCCCAACGTGGGTACTACAGGCAATTTATTAATCAAAGAATGAAAATTTACATAAGCTTCTCTCATGCACGGATTACCCGAACAATGACCCTCCATGCGCTTTAAATAGAACTCATGGACCAATCGGGTGTCAAGCCACGGATCAAGTGTCGGTAATACCAAGGTGAGAGTGAACCGTCGGATCACTACATATCGTGACCGTCGGATTGTAAGTTACAAAATGTACAACGGTAAAGAAACACACTTTACCTAACTCTAACCTAACTCTATACTAGACCAAGTTGAACTTAACTATATCCTATGTGTCGGAATATCCTAACAATTTCCTTTAGTTGTTGATAGCTCTTAAATCAATGTTATTTTACACACTCTTTTTATTCATACTCAGGAGTTAAATCAAATTTCTCTTTAAGTTTTCACGTATTTAGGTCAGATGCATGTTCCAAGCGATATTGTCTTTTGATGTAATGAAATTCGACTCAGCCTTTTTGATTTAGTACATTCTAATGCAATTTGGTTATTTGTTTGGCATTCTTTTTAGGTGCAAAACAAAAATGATTACTTTTTTGGTTTGTAGGTAATACTAGTGGCTTGCAGGGTTGGCACACTCATCCTATATTTCTCCTATCATTATCAGCCCCTTCCTCTTCATCTAATAGTTTCCTCAAAACTCTACATTGAAAGTCCATTCCCAAGTCATCGAAAGGCATCATGTGCATTTTATTTTGTCCAAGATGGGCTTCTAAGAGGTTCCAATATTGAAAAAAACTTCACCCGTACTTGATATGCCTTCATCCTCCCTTTCCTACCTTCTAACCATATTTTCCACCATGTAAACTTGACCAGATTTTCTCCAAAAGCTGTATTTTTGCCTCTTAATCTAGCGTAATGTCCCCTAGGTTGTGAACCCATGGTTGAGGAAGACCAAAACCACTTTAGACCTGGCTTTTCTTCACTACAACAAAATTTTGTAAATAGGGTTAGAGGACCAATTTCCAAATTTGAATAATAATGATGATTTTCTTATAAAATTTACGTGGAATCTGTCACTATATCTAATTTTCTTTGAACACGGTGATTAAAAGGGTGATTTATCAATGAAAAGTACATTAGGCATGTTTTATTGAATTTATGCTTTTTAAGGGTTTCAATTACAAGCGTTGTTGTTGCATAAGTTGATTTCCTTTTCAAAACAACTTTTCACATTTTGAAATTAGGATAATGTTCACATTCTTGCAAGTAGCATATAGTTTACATTCAAAAAGTATATTAGTATTTTAGTTTCTGCAAATAACACAATATTTACATTCCTACAACTAGGCTTAGCCCTTACATTTGGATAAATAATATTTTTATTTCTGTACGTAGAATAATGTTTCCATTCCTATAATTAGAATATAACTCTCTTTTCATGCAATATCATTCCTTGAGTTAGCTAAAAGAGTGGTATCTGTAAGCCTTGATCTAGTCTATTTCTTGAATGTGGCATGAGTAGAACTTAACCTACTGCGCATATAGCATTGTCACCTCTTAATTTTGTATGAAGCCCAGGTTGATAATTAAAGTTGTTAGCCTTCGGAATCTCAACATTCTTGTTGTGATACTTGGGCTGTTACACAAAATATTGTCACCATGACTATTTGCAGTCAGTATGGGTCTATCATCATTCATACTATCCTCCTTAGCCAGTCTCAAACCTCAGCTCTTCATGTCAAGCTTTGAAAATGAGAGAAAGACTTTAAAAATCAATAAAGCTCTGGTTCCGCACTTTCTCTCACTGTTGCTTGCGGTCCTGCACCCCTTGTTCATGTTAGCTGCGGACTTGCCTGCTCTGTCTCTAAAGGAGTGGGTGCGGACCCCTGTGAAAGTCAAAAAGGCACAGGTTTATTCTTAAAAACTCACTTTGGGTTAATTCTAGATGATTCTAGAAGGAATCTTGATGTGGATGGTTCGCTCCTAGGTGTTTCATGCATCCCAAAAGTGAAGGAGCTAATCCCTTGATGAGACGAGCTTATCCCTTTGAAGTAGGGTTTTATCCCTTTGAAGGTGGACCTAGTACCTTCCCTCCATTGCACTATAAATTAAGGCATTCGGTTGGTTGCTAGAGAGGTTAGAAGCTGAACATTTTTTAGGGTAAATTCTGTTGGAATTAAGACTTCCTAGTTGAGCTTGAGAGGAGAGATCACATACCTTTTGGCTTCATTGGGAAGAGAGTGAAACTTGTCAAAGTAGAGGAGACTTCTTGTTGGACCTTGGGAGGAGCTTGTACAACATCAAGGCATAAGGTTGTAAAGTTCTTCTTTGATTTAAGTTAATACAATCATATTCACTTTTCTCAACAAATTGTCTTATGTGATTTGTTTCATGAATTCCTTGATCATCATGATAAGTATGCTTTATTATATTGGCTTTTCAGGTGCTATTTAATTTGTGTGCTTGTTTGTGTTTGCAGATTCTCTACAAGGGAGCTCATTTGGATCAATGGAGCAAGGTTTCCACAAACTTGCATTGGACCCAAGGTAGGCCTAAAACACTTGTTTTCCTTTATTTATAAATTGCATATTTAGAGAAAGATAGAATTTGTTTGGTTTGCTTGTTGCTAGATATCATTAGATACTAGGGAGGTCAGTCTTGTCCGCAAGAACGAATTATCGGGTCGACAAAATGGCGACTCTGCTGGGGACTTGGATTTTTTATTTGCTTTTAATTTGCCCTGAGAAACTGTGTTTTTGTCTCTGTTTTTGGCTTGACGTGTGTGGGATTGGGTACGTTTAGTAGATCTTGAATTATTTTTTGTTTTTCATACTTTTGGGAGAGGACCGCACCCTCTGCTTGTAACACAGTATAGACCTATCCTCACTTTTGCTTTACACACAGAGCAGTCCCGCACCTGTGTGAATTGCGGGCCTGCGGACCCTATCAAAATTTTGAAAAACTTAAGATTTTCTCTTTCAGTCATCTTAAGGTTTGTTTAGATGCTTTTAGCCTCTGCCAAGATATGCATGTGACTTGTCAGGAACTTTTCTTAGGTTAATTCCATCAGCATTAGGGTTTTAGGTGAAATTCCTAGAAGTTTTGGTTGTCGGGTTTGATTTTCATTTTGGTATTGTAGTAGCTCAGAGCTTAGAAGCCTTAGAAGCCTCAGATCACCTTGGTTTTTACTGGTCTTCTTATGATCCTGACCGTTTCCAAAATCTGGCTTTGTTGAGGAATCCATCTTGTGTTTCTCTTTGCGAAACTTCGAAAGGACTTGTGTTGAAAGGTTTGGATTTCATTTTTAGAAAAGAAGACAAAAATTGGATGTTTTTTGACTGATTTGTGATTCTGGACAAATTAGTCCTTAGTTTTCTTATAGCTAAGTAAAACATGCTTGAAAATAAATCTTGTAAGCTTTTACTTCAAATAGTTTTTAGAATTTATAGATCTCAAGATTGAATTTTTCCATAGTTTTAAGTGTTTATAAAAATAAAAAAATCTCTTTTGAAAAAGTTTGCTTTTGTAGTATTTTAGTTTTTGAAAAGAAAGGAAAATTTTCATGAGCATAACTAGTTGTCTCGTTTTCGAGTGTATTGGAAAAGACAAAAAGCTCTTCTTTTGATTTGTTTGTTAAAGAGAGATTTGTTTTTACAAGCATTTGCATTCTCAACTCTTTCCTAGCTGGAAATTCATTGAAGGGAAAAGATTGCTTATCATCTTAAGTGCATTTTTTAGTGATTTGGAGTCGAGTCTTCACACCATAAGTTTCATCTCCGCACCTTTTGACTTAAGAAAAAACCAATAAAAATAATGCTTAAAGTAAAATCTATCTAGTAATCTTTTTATTTCTAGGGCTCTATATCACCAACGTAGCTTAGGCTAGTATCTTGGAGTATGGAGTAATTAACACTCCAAGACAGTAAAACAAACAAGTAGCTATATCTTGTGGTAGGAGATAAATTCCAATTGTTACATCTATGCTCTGGGAAAGCTCCTCTTAAAGGAGAAGCACGAGATCATATCTGAACCAGTGTGGGAATCAATCCTTCCTCATTGGGAATGATAGAATATATTCACATATTAAAAATGGTAAACCTCGGATTAACCATTGTCGAGGAGCATGGGTCACTTGTTGGTAAACCTTGGATTATGTCAAGGAGCCTTCAAGGGGATTGAGCTTGTTACTTTGCCCTTGTGTGCATATTGGATCGTAGACTGTTCCCCCAGGTATATTTGTTTATGTTGGTAACCTTAGTGACCATATTCTATAGGATTCTTTCCTAAGGTGACGGTGGAGGGAAGATCCCACTATACCTGGAGCAGACGTTGGCTAGACTCACTTGGATTTTTTGGGGGGTTCTCTTCACTCGAGACGGTCTAGTGGAGAAACTTGTGCAAGTCTATTCATTAAGTAGGTTGTCGGGGTAACTGTTCCAACTGCCATTTCTGCATTAAACTCTGCGACGTTCGATTTCATCACCAACTAGTGTTTTCAGTACAGAAAGTTACTGTTTGTGTGTGGTTTGATCTCCTAGATTCTTTAGGCATGTGATTCAAATTTTTTTGGTCCTTTAGAGGCTTTAGGTGGTTTTCATTGAGATCTTTATTTGTTTGCATGTGAAGTAGTTAAAATATTTAATCATGGCTGAATTACCGAAGAAGTCCCATAGACTTCGGGGCCAACCTCCTAAGTTTTCACCGAGCTAGCCTTAAGGGCTATGAGCCCTTGTAACTCCTAGAGATAGTAGAGTTGGGTCACCTAAAGAAGGAGAGTCTTCATTGGTTGTACATCCTGATTATCAAACTCTAGTAACAGATTATAATCCGCAATCTATTTCATTTTCCGAAATTACTGGTAGTTTTTCATCTACTAGTTATTTAGCTGAGGAACTTGAAATATTTGAACTTGAAACTGAATTTGCTGCTACTCCAACATCAGGATTTCCCTCTCCAACTTCCAGTGGTCCTGGTTCACCCATGGTAGAAAGAGTAATTACCCAAAATCTTCCTCCTGGACTTATAGCTATTGAAGAACTTGCTACTCCTTAAGAAGGTACCCCTATCCCTGAAAATCAGCCAGCTATAGAACTTAGGGAGCGTGAATCGATATTTTACAATCCACCTAGGAGCAATGCTTGGTATCTTTCATTGACCAACTTTTTGGAAAGCCCGAGACTATGTTTTTCACCACCTCGCATTCCTTTTCACCCAACACCCAGGGGTTATTATCCTCCGTTAAATATGTCAAGACAGTCGTCCATGTTTTCTCAATCTCCAGAAACCTTTTTAGACGGCAGTCCTTCTGTTCCCTCTGGGTATCAGTCACTTACTGGTACTTTTTCGGGAGTATCTCCTCAACGTATTGAACAAGGGTTATTAACTGGTAATAACGGAACTAAGCCGTTGAGTGTAGAAGATATTCTTATGATGTCAGGTACTATTCCTAATCCGTAACCTCGAGGTGGCCAGTTATCGCCTGCGGGGCAGCCTCAAAGTCCTCAATTATCGCCTGGGGGGCAACCTCAAGGTACCCAATTTTTGCCTGGGGGGAAACCTCAAGGACAGTAAGTACCTACAGGACAGTACATTCCTCAAGGTCAACCGTAGACTCGGGATGTACCTCAAGGTCAACCACTGTATGAATATGTACCTCAAGGTCAACCCCAGTATCAGTACGTGCCTCAAGGTTATCAACCTCAAGGTCAGTACCCAACCCAAGGTTTCCAACCACCTTCCGGTCAATCATTTGTCCAAGGAGCTGGAAATGTAACTTTGAATTATCAACCCTACCCTCAACCCGGTTATGGGCGTCAATATTCTCAACCTGCTATGGGTCCGTACCCCGGAATGAACTTAGTGTGGGATCCATCTCAATCTCAACAGATCTTGCAACCGAATGTGCAGTTGTCATCTCAATCTGGACAACCCTTGGTTTCTGGTTCACCCGAGAAACCTGTCCAGTCTACTATTCAAACTTCTGCACCATTTGTAGTTTCTCAGCCTGGGCCTAGTACGCCTCATACTCTACCTCAAACAACTGCTGCAACTGCTGCAACATCTGTTCAATCTATCCCACCTACTTTTGGAGTATCGATAGCTCCGGTTTCTACTGTTCTTGTATCAACTCCTCAGACATCTTTACCTCAGTCTCGATCTACAATTCATACTTCGATTCAAATGCCTGTAGGACAACCTAGTCCAAGTACGGTTGTCACAAGTCAACCTCAATTTACTTATCAACCGTACCAGGGACAGTACCAATTCGGTCCTGCTGTACAGCAGCCAGTCTATTAGTATCAACCGTACCCTGGGTATACATATCAACAACCTCAACAACACTAGTATGGTCCAGTTAATCCTAGTTTTCTGGGAGGATATAATATCCCAAATGCAATTCCAATTCCTAGTTATCCTAGATATCCTCCTCCTGGGGCTGGTCTCATGACCCAGGGTTTCAGGGACCCTAATCGTCAATTACCGTTCATTGCAACTTTGGACTTGCCTGACTTGTTGCGCCTTACGAACGATCCAATTAACTATCTTCCGTTTTGGCCACCAATGCCAAACAAGTTGCCTAGTGATATTCCTAAGTTTGAAGGCAAATCAGGAGAGGACCCGTTGAACCATGTGATGACTTATCACCTCTGGTGTGCGTCTAACTCCATTTCAGATGATTCAATCCATTTGAGGCTTTTCCAGTGCACTCTAATTGGTCTTGTGGCCAAGTGGTACATTGAGTTACCACGAGCCACTTTTTATAACTTTAGTCAGTTAGCTACTTTGTTTTTAACTCATTTTCAGTTGCCAATCAGATATGACAATGGCACGGAATTATTAACTTCATTAAAACAGTCAACGTCCACTTACATTTCAGATCACATTCATGAATGGAGACGTCGATGGCGTTTAGTGAAGGTTTTTATTCCGGATCAGATCTTAGCTGAATGGTGTGTCAAACCTTTATTACCGAAGATCACTGAGGATGTAGCTAAGGCAGAAGTCGTTACTGAAGAGCAAGTAATTTCTCAACCTCATTACCTTGACTTAGTTTATATGCAATCAGGTACGTTACACGAGAAAATCCCCGACCTTCCTAAACAAAATAAAATAACTGTAGCTCCTTCACGGTCTCATGCCGCTGATGGTATGATTGGTACGGTTAATACCAAAAGTAAGAAGAAATATTCTAAGAATTCTTCTCCTATCATAACTTTACCAGATTCCCCGACAGGAGATTCTTCCATGGAAATTTCTGCCGATATTCATGTTGTAGAGTCATCCACAGCCAAATCAAAATCCGGCAGTAAGAAGAAAGGGAAGAAGAAAAATAAAACAGATAAAAATTCGAAAGAGAAACCAAAAAAAGCAGAATCAACTGATGAGAAATGCAAACCTCGTTATCCTTGTATCATTTGAGATGAAGAGCATTTTATAAGAGACTACCCTCATCGCACTTAGGTTGTGAAAATCGTCAAAGGTTCCCAAACACCTGCTGTTTTGAAGGATCCTTTTCCTAGTCAAGGCAGTAAGATGATAGGTTCTTCCTCAAATTCCTTTGAGGAACCCATAATGATGATGTCCCACATTAGGATTGCGACTCGATCGCAAGATTATGGAAGTAAAAGTCTTGTTGATGGTAAGGAAGCAGAATCTTCTCATTTGAACCCATCAACTTCAACTCTTGGTTCCGATCCACTACAGATCGAGAAACCTAACCTAGACTTAGTAATCAAACCACCTGCCAAGGGTATACTTCGAAAGTCAGATTTCAATCCACATGCGAGAGTGGCTGAGAACTATAACATTGTTGAAGATTTGGCTATTTCACCTTCAGCAATGTCGGCTTTGGAAGTGCTGCAATCATGTCCAACACAGCGTAAATTGCTATTGTTGGCTATAGGAGCTTTTGACGCTCAGGACTCGAACCTTATGATTTTTTATCTAGAAAATAGTACACTACGCTTGCCTCCTCAAATGGCTTTCCATATTCCAGTGTTAGTAAAAAAACAGACCTTGTTATAGGACTGTGATTGATGAGGGAGCCTCAACATGTATTATGTTGATCCAGTGTTGGAGATCGCTTGGTTCTCCTACGCTTAATCAATCCCCGACGATTCTAAAGGCCTTTGATGGTCATGGGTTCCATCCTTTTGGCATTCTATAGGATTTACCTATAGGGGTTGAAGGCAAAACTGTTAATCTAGATGTGGAGGTGGTTGATGCCCCTATAGATTACAACCTTCTCTTGGGTTGTAGTTGGTCTTATGCTATGACAGTTGTTATTTCATCGGTCTTTCAGTTTATAAAGTTCCCCCATAATGGAAAGATCGTAACTATAGACCAACTGACTTACTTTTCATCTGACCCAGCCTCTTATGAAGGTATTCAGCATGTCGGCAAAACAACTATCCCGTATAAGGATGTTGGAGTAGGATTAGTTAAAGATTCTGGTTTACTAGGAACTTTTCCTTTTCCTCCTGTCAACGCATCGTCTTCTACTACAACCATTCATATGATTTCGTCAGACACTATTTTTTATGATGATCCTTGGATTGTACCTTCGGAATCTGAGATAGATTCATTTGGTGACCTTATGCCTTTAAGTCTATATGAAATTGTGTATCAGGCCGTGCAGTCGTTTTCCAACCCTTCTTCAACCAAAATTGACTTAATGAATGTGGTCCATGAAGAATCACTTTCAACATCAAACTCAGATTCAACAACGTTTTCCGAACTTGTCCACACTGATGAGCAAATTCGTAAAATCCTATGTGTCGATGATTTACCATGGGAAGATCTTCATCATAGATCTTCATTTTTACCTGAGATTGATTGCTTTGAAAATGACTTTTCATCTATTTTTATGACTGAATATGTCAAGGAACCTCAGAATCCAATGAAAAATCCTGATTCTAAGTTAAATTTGGGAAACATTTCTCGAACTATTCCTATTGATATTTCGGTTAAACTTGGAATTGTTGAAAACATTCATATAGGTGCCTATTGTACAGAAAATGAAATTCAAACATATAATGCCCTATTTCAAGAATTCCGCGACGTGTTTGCCTGTTCATATGAGGAAATGCCAGGAATTGACCCAGCAATTGTTGTTCATGAAATCAAAACTTACCCAGATGCTAAACCCGTCCGGCAACGTTTGCGTCAGATCCACCCACGTAAAGCTACTGCCATTAAAGCAGAAGTCGAAAAATTACTGAAAGCAGGTTTCATTTATCCGATTCCGTTAACGGATTGGGTATCGAATATTGTTCCTATTAACAAAAAGCAAGGGCCAATAAGAATATGTATCGATTATAGGGATATTAATCGAGCCTATCCAAAAGACAATTACCCAACTACCTTTATCGATCAAATCATTGATGATTGTGCCGACAGTGAAATATTCTCCTTCATGGATGGTTTTTCCGGATATAATCAAATAAATATTCTACCTGCTGATCAACCAAAAATGGCTTTCATTTGTCCATGGGGGACATTTTCTTATTGCAAATTACCTTTTGCGCTCAAGAACGCCGGGGCAACTTTGCAAAGAGCCATGTCTTATGCGTTTCATGACATCAAGCACACTGTGCAACCATATCTCGATGATTTACGCGTTCATTCATTACATCAAGCTGATCATCTCATCCATTTACGAGCAATATTTATGAGGTGTAGGCATTATCGAATTAGGTTGAATCCACACAAGTGTGTTTTCTGTATAGAAACGGGCCAGTTACTGGGGTTTGTTGTTACGAAAGCCAGCATTCGCGTCGATCCCTTGAAGGTTGAAGCTATTGTCAAATTGCCTCCTCCTTCGAGTCTTCACCAACTCCAAATTTCGCAAGGGAAAGAAAACTTTTTACGCCGATTCATTCCTAACTACGCCGAGATCACAAAGGGTTTTACCTGGTTGTTGAAACAGAATACTCCATTCTTTTGGGATGAGATAGCTGACAAACCTTTTGATGCACTAAAACACACGTTGACCCATGCACCGTTACTGAATCCTCCCAAATACAACCAGGACTACTTCTTATATCTCGCCACCTCGCATTCCACCATTGGAATGGTGTTAGTTCAGGAAGATGAATTCGGTAGTGAACATGTGATATATTACCTTACGAACTTTAAATCCAACTGAGCTAAAATATTCACATGTGGAGAAATTGGCATTGGCAGCTGTTCAAGCTATCCAACGTTTTCATCATTACATTTTACTACGCAAAAATACAGTAATTTCTGATTACAACCCTATGATCTATATTTTGACCAAACAATTGCTAGGGGGCAAGTACTCCAAATGGATTGTGATCCTGCAGGAGTTTGACTTAGAATTTGAAAAGTCTAAGTCAAAGAAATCTTTAGTTTTTGAGGAATTGATGTGTGACTTCCCGTGTGCTGACACGGAAACTTTGGCGGAGGAGCCCATTGCGGACGAATCCTTGCTTCTAATCAGCACTTTAGACCCATGGTATGGAGATATCATCGTTTATCTCTAGAACCAATCCTTTTGGCCAAAAATCTCAAGATCAGAGTGTCGAAAAATACGATTCCAGTCCCAAAAATTCAAAATTATTGGAGATACACTTTATCGTCATGGGACAGACTCTATTTTTCGACGTTGTTTAACTTATGAGGAAGCTGAAAGGGTTCTAAATGACAGTCACTCTGGAGCGTGTGGTGGTCATATGTATGGGTTTGCCACATCCCAAAAGATATTGCGCGCTGGCTATTTCTGGAAGTCTTTGTTTAAACATTGTATTAACGCAGTTCGAAAATGCCACAACTACCAAATTTTTGATCGAAAGATGCGCGCTCCACCTACTCCTCCCCACCCTATAATTGTTGTCGATCCTTTTGCGAAATGGGGTATCGATTTTATTACATGTAACCCTCACTCGGCCGGGGGGCATGCTTATATCATCCTTGCGGTAGATTATTTTACCAAGTGGGCCGAGGCGATGCCTACATTTGAGGCAGATGGAAAAATTGTTGTGATTTTCGTGTTCAATCATATAATTGCTAGGTTTGTTGTTCCACAAGCGATTATCACTGATCATGGGTGTCATTTTCCAAACATTATGATGACTGAACTTACACACCAACTTGGCTTGAATCACGATAGTTCAACTCCATATTATACACAGGCTAATGGTCTGGTTGAAGCCATCAACAAAGTTCTAGTCATCATGATCCGACGAATCATTGGGATTCATAGGTAAAATTGGAATAACATGCTATTTTCAGTGCTTTGGGCATATCGAACCTTAGTAAAAACGTCAACTGGTTTCACTCCTTTCCAACTATTTTATGGTCTGGGAGCTGTGTTACCCATTGAATGCGAAATCCCGTCATTGCAAATGGCCATCGAATTACCTCCAGCCACTTCCAAAGAGGAAAACGTTTGTTATACTTGGCTCAGCTAGATGAGAATCGACTTGATGCTACATTAGCAATCGAAACTCATGTCAAACGTATTAAAGCTCAGTATGATTGAAATGTTACCCCTCGAAATTTTTCGGAAGGAGACCTAGTCTTATTGTACGATCAAGCAAATGATAAATTAGGCGCTGGAAAATTTGTACCCATGTGGCATGGTCCTTATGTTGTTAAGCGAAACCTAGCAAAAGGGGCCTATGAATTGGTAGACTTTGACGAGGTCTCTTCAGGTAAACCCAGAATGGTCTTTACCTGAAGAGATATTATGCTTAAATCTGGGCGTGGAGATTTTTAGTTAGGTTTAGTTTTCTTTCTAGCTGGTGTGTTTTATATTAGAAAGTGTGCTTAGCTTAGAGAGTGTTTTTTGTCATTTTTCGTGCTTATCTTGATTTTACTCTTGATATTGCATATTTCGACGCCTCTCCATACGTACATTGGTTTTGTTGATGGTGCTTGTCGTAATACATGGAATATTTCTTCCACAGCTTCGGTTATCTATTCGCCCTCTGACGAGTTGGTATCTATGCATGGGGTAAGCCTCGGTCAAACAACAAACAACATTGCAGAGTATAGTGCAATGATTGAGTTATTATTTGAATCTATTTCATTTGGGATTCGGAGTTTGATAGTGAGGTTAGATTCTGAACTCGTTGTATTACATCTTAATAGAGTATATGCCATTAGAAATCCAGTGTTATTGAGATTATTTTTGAGAGTTCATCTCTTGGAACATGAATTTGACTATATTGAATATCAGCATATTCCAAGATATTTAAATACATTAGCAGATGCAATTGCTTCTTGAATGTTAGGTAGACATTTGCAATAATCATACAAGTAAATTTAAAAACATTTCATAACATGTTTAACAAGATAAGCCGGTAATAGTGATATAGTATAACAGAGAAGTGTGTCAAATATACATCGTCCTCGATCATAAGTTGAAAAACACCTTATGATCAGCAAAAATGATAGTACAAAAAGCAAAAAATGTCATATGTGTCTACAATAGGCGATCATCCTATCACTGGTGATGATCACAATAAGAAACCACTGTATGGGCCACCTTACAAAGGAACCTCCTGAAAGGTCCTGGAACCCCAATCACATAGCGTTGTAGCCTAAGAGGAATGTCATATATGTTGGTCTCCGGAATGTCTATTGTCAAACGCTCTAGATGGCTCTCCAATTCGGCCAAGGTCTCTGTGGATTCGTCCTGTGGGGCTGGTGCTGCTGCAGCTGGTTGTTTCCTCTCATAGGTTCGGAGAGTGGCTAGTCGTCATGGACCTACATTTGCATTTAAAAATTTCACTATCAATTTTGGGACGAGAAAAAAAAAATAAATTAGAAAATGTGAAAATGATTTTACCTGAGTCATCCCATTGTTCTCCTGGTGGAAGAGCCATGTTTGGGTCACCACGATAATCTACCCCAGCGTAAGGAAAATCCTGAATAGAAAAAACTTGGTTCTCCAACCAATGGAAATACTCAGGAGTGAATCGAATGACTTCTGTCCCCTCCTCAGGATGACGGGCCATAACTGCAACCCAACGCATCAGTTTGGGCTCTCAGAGAAGTCCAGCTCCCATAGTGAAATGTTGTGGGACCAACATTGGAACCCTCTCCAGACCAAAGCTCACAACTAAAGCACCATATCCAAAGGTCTTCAGTTGTCCGTTCTTTGCTCTAGTCAGTTGGCCTTTTATATTAGCCAACACAACATCGCACCGGTTGAAGATGGTGCCTCAAAAGCAGTCTACTGCCATCTGCATTTGGGATACAATGGCTATATGTAGTGCTGCGCTTCCGCAAAGTCTGGTAACAGTAAATGCAATCACTTTCAGTTCAGTAAGGGATATGGTTTTGATATCTATCCCTTTGTCTCTAGTCTGGTCGTTGCAAAACTCTAGCCAGAGGCTATTGACAGATTGGCCACCTGGCCTAGTCCCGAATAGAGTCAAGTGTTCACCTCTCTTAGGCAAACCAGTCAAGAAGTAAATGTCTTCCAGCTCCATTTCAAGCTAGTGACCACCAATAAAGAAGCATTGGTCATGTATGTTCCACCTGTCTACCAGCCACTGCATAAAGTCCACCTAGGCCCTCATGCCAGGTATGGCCCAGAATTTGTATAAGCCGCATGCCTTCAATGCATCAACCAAAGGTTGATGATTTATCGTGGTGAGATCTGCATCCTCGTGCTCCCATTCTCGCCAATCAAGCATGATGTATACCTTACATTCAATAAAAAGGTGAATTAGAATATCTAAAAGCAAAATTTTTGGGTGTAAATTGAGAAATTTAGGTTTAAAAACCTTTGTTGTGGTGACCGCACCCTCTCTGATAGAGACAGTGCGTGGGTCCACACTTTTCCTTCACGGTAGGTGTGGACCCCTGACTTTTTTCCTTTTACGAAAAAGTTGGGGTCCGCAGGTTACCTGTGCTATGCCTGCGGACCCCCGTGTGTGGGTTTCTAACCTAAAAATTCCTTAAAAAATGAAATCAAAGCCTAAGAACAAATTTGAAATGGATGAAATGAAAGAGTAGGATGATGTATATTACCTGGAGGAGACGGCGTTCGATTCCAACAGACGAATTTTCCGCAATCTTCACGGGAAGTTTATGACCAAAAGCTCTCTTTTCTCAAACTGAAGTCAAATGGTAAAAATGAATTTACAAAAGCCCTTTTTATAAGCTTTTTTGAATAAATGAGTTTTTAATTTGTTTATTTTTCACTTTAAAGAGGTAACTTTTGCACCATTTTTATCTATTTTAAATAGGTATGGATAATGTTTGAGTTTTTGTGCAAGATAACAGATTTTTCAGGCAAAATTGGTCATTTTCGATGAAAAACATTAGAGTCACCTTTAAGCTCTTTTCTGACTCCTAAAACATGAAAAGATTGCCGAGTTTTTTCTTTTTAAATTCGTTAAAATGGAACTAAAAAGACGGTCCACTTACAGCTCTTTTCTGACTGTAAAAAACATGAAAAGATTGCCGGCTTTTTGTCGTTTCAAATTCGATATTGGTTATAAAATGATGTGTCATTGATCGCTTTTTTACTTTTTCGGATCAGAGGCACTAATTATGAAAAGTACTCCTTGGTCCTAATTATCAAGCGGTTCTCTCAAGTATTATTTTATACTTTTTTGGGCTTGGGAGACACAAATTTACGAAAAAGGACAACCATGGAGTCGTCTTAAGTTTTTTCAGACTCTCTAAAATTGAAAAATGCCAAGTTTCTCCTATACTGGACTCGTTAAAATTTAATAGTAAAGGACCTATTCAATTACAAACAAGAACGGACCACTCCTTCTTAGGGTTCGAACTTAAACTAAGTTGGACTCATCGGAAGGATGAGCTTATAATCAAGCAAATGTTATCCTCCTCAAGCTTGTCAAAAATAAAGAGGTACTTGCCAGAAATGGTGTGGGAAAAAAGAGAAAGATGAGCTTGTTTGTCATACTTTGTAACCACTCTTGAACACGACACTTTTATTCACCTGGGTTGGGGAATGCTTTACCTAATAGTTGATCAAACCATATTGAAAGTCTTCAACCGGTTTCTGGGTATTAACTTTGGGTCAATTGTCACCAAACCATCTATTGTGTCATTATGTGTTCAAGAGGTCAGTGCAAATAAACCATTCATCTGCAAAATATCTGTCATCCATCTTGACCATCCCTGAGTTAGTCCTTGCAACTAAATTTCTTCAAAATTGATCTATGATTTTGTGTTGTGGGATTGCCTACGACGGATTGCTTTCTATCAACTTCAGCTCATTATCTAGAAATATGATCTAGAAATCGTCAGTACCTTGGGATCTGCATGCCTCAATGGCAGGTTTCTCGCCTTCGACGATAGGTTGCATCATTGACCTTCGATCAAAGGATTCCCTGACATGTTCGACATCAACACATCTATTCACATCTCATGGATTGTACTGAGTACTTTGAGAGCCATTGACATCACTGGTGGTTTCTCTCACACTTTTTAACAGTTTACATCATTCACTGGTAATCAAGTGGTTTCTACCATGTTCGACTTCAACACATTTATTCACATGGTTAGAATCGTACTATTTCGGGAAGTAGAAATCATGACCCTGGATCTAGTTTCAACCATCTAGGCTGCGAGGAATTTTGTATTCATTATATAGTAGAGTATTCATAAACAGATGGTTGCGTCCATACTATGTCTACATGTGTCTATACCTGTGATGTATTACAGAATCATTCCTATATCAGAGCAGTAGTTAGTTTCTAGTTAGTTTTGATCTAAGTATGGGAATTCCTACCTCAGCGATGATATGATCTCATATATATATTTTTCATTGAATGTTTTTACAGGTTCCAACCGGGCTCTCCACAAGATGATCCTCAAAATGATAAAGTACTTCACTCTTCTTAGATGATAAATGAAATCCTCATCTACTACAGACTTCACACTTTAGGGGGCAATCCGTTACACAAAATATTGTCACCATGACTATTTGCAGTCAGTATGGGTCTCTCATTATTCATACTGTCCTCCTTAGCAAGTCTCAAACCTCAACTCTTCATGTCAAGCTCTAAAAATGAGAGCAAGACTTTAAAAATCAATAAAGCTCTGGTTCCGCACTTTCTCTCACTGTTGCCTACGGTCCTGCACCCCTTGTTCATGTTACCTACGGACCTGCCCGCTCTGTCTCTAAAGGAGTGGGTGCGGACCCCTGTGAAAGTCAAAAACGCGCAAGTTTATTCTTAAAAACTCACTTTGGGTTAATTCTAGATGATTCTAGAAGGAACATTGACGTGGATGGTTCGCTCCTAGGTGGTTCATGCATCCCAAAAGTGAAGGAGCTAATCCCTTGATGAGAGGAGCTTATCCCTTTGAAGGAGGGCTTTATCCCTTTGAAGGTGGACGTAGTAACTTCCCTCCACTACACTATAAATTAAGGCATTGGGCTGGTTGCTAGAGAGGTTAGAAACTGAACACTTTTGAGGGTAAATATTGTTGGAATTGAGACTTCTAGTTAGATTGAGAGGAGAGATCACATACCTTTTGGCTTCATTAGGAAGAGAGTGAAAATTGTCAAAGTAGAGGAGACTTCTTGCTGGACCCTGGGAGGAGCTTGTACAGCATCAAGGCATAAGGTTGTAAAGTTCTTCTTTGATTTAAGTTAATACAATCAGATTTATTTTTCTCAATAAATTGTCTTATGTGATTTGTTTCATGAATTCCTTGATCATCATGATAAGTATGCTTATTATATTGGCTTTTCAGGTGCTATTTAGTTTGTGTGCTTGTTTGTGTTTTTAGATTCTCTACAAGGGAGTTCATTTGGATCAATGGAGCGAGGCTTCCACAAACTTGTATTGGACCCAAGGTAGGCCTAAAACACTTGTTTGCCTTTATTTATAAATTTCATATTTAGAGAAAGATAGAATTTGTTTGGTTTGCTTGTCGCTAGATATCATTAGATACTAGGGAGGTCGGTCTTGTCCGCAAGAACGAATTATCCGGCCGACATGGGCTCATCACATTTTCCTTTCGTTATTAGGGAGGGTTCCAAGTAGGTGTTTTTTCTACTTGGAATATTCCTTTCCTCTTCATCTGTTGTTTTTCATCAACATTGTTTAATTTGAAAAAGTTCAAAGAAAAGGGGAAAACACGACAAAAAACAAAAAAACTTCTTTCATGCCTCATAGCCGTAGGGATAATCAAGGAAAATTTCTACAAAAAAATATTGCCCCTTCAAGCAGTCAAAGGTCACTCCTCTTTGGTGCCTATGAACTTCCCTCTCTAGCCACAGGAGAATCAGAAAATCATCTATGTGAGCAACCTAAATTTCTTGAAGAACCCATAGTGGAGGAAGATCTTATATCACCTATCCAAAACATGTCTAAAAACAGGTAGAATGATTTCTTTCCTATCCAAGAGACCAATGGGGAGGCCAAGATGAAGAATATAAGTTGCACTTCTCTTCCACACTTCCATTGCGTAACGTCTAAGGACCCTGATACATTCATGTTTGAGTTTTTTGTAGTTTGTAGGACCTATGAATATACCTCTGAAGAACATAAGTTGAATTTTTTAACCTCCACCCTCAAGGTCGCAGCCTTTCATTGGTTTATGACCCTAACTGGAGGCAACATCACTACCTGGGCACAAATGTAGCAAGCCCTTAATGAGAAGTACAGATATTACTATAGGTCTAAGGAGAGAAAACAAGAAATATTTAGGATGACCCTAGGACTAGAATAGTACTTAAAATATTATTAGGAAAGGTTCCAACTCAACTATAGGAAGGCTAACTATACCCTTGACCCTGAATCACTCAAGGTTGTACTCCTCCAGGGGATCATTGAGGATGCAATGGAGACCCTCAATATGTTGTCTGGAGGAGACATTTACTAGCTGACCTATGATGACATGAACACTGTATTCAAGAATCATTCTAAGGCCACCAGGAAGAGAGGTAGGTCTACTCAAGGCTTTGCTCAATTTTTTTCCCTCCACCTTGACCATCAAACATGAGATAGGGATTATACTAGAAGACATCAAGAATGATATGTTACTTAATTCTTTCTTACAGATGGATTCTATGTAGATTCAAAGGAATCAAGAGGAATTATAAATGGGACAAACCATATTTTTCCCCAGATGTAGAAAGAGGCATCCCAAAAATGAGTGCCCATTGAACACCATAGAGGTTTGCGTTGTTTGTGAGGAGAACAATTTAAATGAAAAATGTCCCTCTCTTATAGGACTAAAGTTCCCACTGAACACCATAGAGGTTTTCTCTGTTTGTGAGGAGAATGATGTAAATAAAAAATGTCCCTATTTTCTAGGGCTAATCGTTATATACCAATGGGTAGAGAATGGATCAGAAGAACTTTTCTTCATCAACCAGAGGAGTGCACAAAGCCCTCGTCCATATCAAAAGGGCATGCAAATTTCACAATATCCTCCTTACAATCCAAATCAGAATGGACCCTTCCATCCTTGGTACCCTTCAACTCACCCATCATGGTCCAAGCCCTCTCCTTGGTCCTATACTCGTTAGTACCCTCTTCTTACTATCAACATGCCTTTCCATCCATATCAACCTCAACCTCCTCAATGGGGCAACCCTTCACAATGATGGAGGCATCACATAGCCCAATCTCCTGCCTTAATGTGTCCTACTCCACATCAACCACAACAACCCACCTAAGAAATCTCAAATGTATTCACAACCTAATAAGAACCAGAACAATAAGTAGGAACAATAGGTCTACAATGCGGAAACATCTTATCATACTTATGCCATGTACATCCAAGAGATCAACCTTTGGTCTAGGAAGGTACTTCTATATTCTCACCCACCTTATCCACCTAAATATATTGAAGAAGAGAAGGAATACAATACCCCTCAAGCCAATATATCTCCCTATCTTGAAATATTGCTCCACCCTAAACAACACACCCAAAAGAGCCTAATCTTTTGGGAGAATTGAATAATCTGTGTTTTAAGATACCCCTTCTCCATACAATCAAAGATGTCCCCATTTACAACAATCTCATCAAGGAAGAATGTTTCAAAAGGCCTAGGAGGGGCAAAAGAGATGCCCCACCATCAATGTTGATAGGAAGTTGTCTGATATAATGCTTGGGAGATTGATCTCACCAAACCTCTTAGATTGTGGTAGCCCAATGGTGGATGTGCATATTGATAGCATTGTAGTCCCTAACACCTTGATTGATGTTTGGGTTGAAATCAATGTTATGACCAAGGAAACAATTCTAAAGCTCAAACTCCAAAGATCCTTGAGGAAGACCACTACATTGTTGCATCTTGTAGATAGATCCAAAGTATCCCCTGAGGGATTTATTGAGGATATGATGGTATTTGTTGACTCCTAGTATTATCCCACATATTTCCTTCTCCTCCATCCCAAAACCAAGTTTAATGGCTACCCTCTCATATTAAGGAGACCTTGGTTAGCTACTATTGATGCTAACATTAGTTGAAGTGTTGTGAACATGACCATAAAGAATCCACATCTATGAAAGAAACTTGTAATATATCCTCGTTCTCAACCTTTTTTTGAACATGATTTACCCTTATGGATAGCGGATAAGGAACAAGAAGACCTTTATCAGTCACTGCTCTACCCAATTTGTACACTAGACACTGTTGTAGGAAGTAGGAAGCTAGATGAAGATGACCTTATTGACCACTTCTTACAAAATCAATGTCCTACTGCCATGCTAATTAATGAGCTAGTAGAGGAATCCCTAGAGAAACTTGATAATAATCCATGGACTAAACTATGCTCTACTGATTCTGATCTAGATCATGCCAAGCTTATGGAAATCAACCCATACAAAACTCTAAAAATCAACCCTTCCCTGTCAGCAGAGCAAGAAGTGCAATTATGCATTGTGCGAAGCAAGGAAAATTTTAAGGATGGAAGTTTATCTTAAAGTTTAGAAACATTAGCGAATCTTACTAGTCCCTAATATGCAAATTGTAAAATGTTTGGCAATATTTCTGTTAAAATATTTAGATTTTTAATGATTTCATATTAGTCTATATAAAATTTTGGCGTTTTTAAGGTAAAATAATTTTATACTATAAAATATGGGTGAATCATTTTTTTAAAAAATGGAAATTTGTGAATCTATTTTTTGGAAAAACTGTGGAAAATTAGCCCTCCTCCAAATATTAGCCCCTAAAATTTTCCCTGGTGCTAAGGCAACATCTTGATGGCTTTTCTTGGAACTATAAGTAAATTAAAGGGGTGCATACCTCAATTTGTAATCATCATATCTACATCAAGGAGTGATTCAAACCTATGCTCCAACCCCAAAGGAGGATGAATCCTACCCTTAAGCATATTGTAAAAGAGGAACTGCAATTTTTGTTAAGTGTAGGGTTAATTTACCCCATTTCAGATAGTGAGAGGGTGTCCCCTCTCGTCATAATGCCCAAAAAATGTGAATTGGAGTATTTGTGTTCACTATAGGGAACTAAATAAGGCTACAAAGAAGGACCATTTCCCTTTTCGCTACATTGACCAAGTCCTAGATGGCCTTGTATGGAAGAGATTATTTTCCTTCCTAGATGGATTTAGTGGGTATAAAAAAATTCATATAAGCCTTGAGGGCAAAGATAAGACCACATTCACGTGTCCATGGGGGACCTTTGGCTATAGGGTCCTTTCATTCTGTTTGTGCAATGCCCCTGCTACTTTTCAGAGGGATTTTTTTAGTATATTTGTTGACCTTCTTCATGACACTATTGATATATACATGGATGATTTCACCACTTAAAAAAGTTATTTCTAGGAATCTCTTTCTAATTTATCTAAAGTATTAAGGAAATGCATTAATATGAATATTTCATTAAGTCCTAAGAAATGTGATTTATATATGAATGTAGGGGCTATCTTAGGCCATTTCATATCTAAGGAGGGGATCCATGTTGACCCCAACAATTTTTCCATCATTAAAAGGGATCTTATCCCTAAACAAAAGAGGGAGGTTAGAAGATTCCTTGGATTGGTTAGATATTATAAAATATTCATTAAGGAAATTAGTAAGTTGGATTCAGCCCTATTTGGATTATCGGCTAAAGATTCATAATTTTGTTGGATAGATAGATGTCAATGGGAATTTGAAGAACTTGAAGAGAAGTTTACCACTACATGAATCCTTAGAGGCCCCAATTGAGCAGTCCCTTTTCGCATACATAAAGATGCATCAGATAAATATCTAGAAACAGTCTTAGGACAAGTGGAAGGAAAATTTCCCTATGCCATATATTTCATTTGTAAGAACCTCTCTAAAGTTTAACTCAACTATAAATTTATTGAAAGAGGGTTCTTAGCTGTGGTGCACTCTCTAAATAAGTTTACGCATTATATCAATGGAGGTCAAGTATTTGTTCATACTAATCATTAAGCCATTAAATATTTGGTGAATAAACTTGATTTCAATGCTAGAATAATTAGACAATTGTTATTATTGCAACAATTTGATCTAACCATTGTTGACAAGCCAGGGAAATAAAATGTGGTTGTAGATTCTTTTTTCAAGACTAACCTTGTCTACAGGAGATGAGGGAATGGTAGATGATCAACTTCAATATGAAAATATATTTTCCATCTCTATTTTATCACATTAGTTTGCTAACATATAAAATTACTTGGTTGCTGCAAGATTCCCCCCTAATCTATCCTCCAAGGCAGAGAGCAATATTGTTAGGAAAAACGCCCCTTTCAACTGGATTTGGGGAAATTTCTTCAAGTTGGGGCCATATCATATTTTTAGAAGATGTGTGAGAGATGAGGAGGTCTTTTACATCCTCTCAACATGCCATGATGTACCGTATGGGGGGCATTTTGCTGCTTGGAGGACAACCGTCAAAGTTTTGCTAGTTGGCTACCACTGGCCAACTCTACATCAAGATGCAAAATGATACACTGCTAGATGTGATGAGTGCCAAAGGATGGGAAATATTAAACTCAAGGAATAAATTCCCTTACAACCTCAAGTGACTTTGGAGCCATTTTGGAAATGGGGCATGGATTTCATCAGTGGGAAAATTGATTCTCCATCTTGACAAAAGCGATATATCCTTGTGTGCATTGGTAACTTGACAAAGTGGGTTAAAACAAAGGCAATAGATGTGAGAACCGAGTAGAAAGTGGTAAAATTTATAAGAGAGAACATCTTCTACAAGTTTTTGTTTCCAAGGGAGTTGGTTATTGATTAAGGAACATAGTTTACCTAAAATATGATTCAAGGCATCATGGAGAAGCACGGCATCAAAGATAGGAAATCCACCTCCTATCACGCTCAAGAAGATGGGCAAGTGGAGATCATAAATAGAGCCTTGGAGAATATTTTGACGAAATTTTTCAATCAAGGAAAAAGTGATAAGGAAAACTAACTTGTAGAGGGCAAATGTGCCTATAATACCATTTGGAAAACCACCTTTAGATTCACTCCTTTTGAGTTAGTTTATGCAAGGAAGGCTTTTTTTTCCATCAAGTTTGAGTGCAATACCTTGGGGATGTCAGCATAGTTGGATTTAAACATCACTACAACTCAACAATAAATGTTTCTCTATCTCAATGGTTTGGATGAGTTAAAAATGAAGGCTTTGATGCACACTAGGGTAGTCCAACTGCAAAGGAATATTTGGCATGATAAAAAAAGATTAGGGAAAGAGCCTTCAAAGAGGGTGATTGGGCCCTTTTATATGATTTGAGGTTCAAGTATTTCAAAGGTAAATAG
The DNA here is from genome assembly GCA_031772625.1 of Pinus tabuliformis. Taxonomy (NCBI): domain Eukaryota; kingdom Viridiplantae; phylum Streptophyta; class Pinopsida; order Pinales; family Pinaceae; genus Pinus; species Pinus tabuliformis. The sequence continues at coordinate 1,158,579,710 of CM062817.1, read as the reverse complement.
ATGACAAGGTGGTTGGGTCCTTATCTGGTAGAAAAATGTTATGAGAATGGATCTCTCCAAATAAGAGCAATCGATGAGGAAGGAATTCCATTACCTATTAATGGTTACCGATTAAAGTTATACAGGAAGCCTTTGTCAAAGGAGGAATTTATTATCTCAATAAAAATGGAGATAAATGTAATTGGGGGTTTTGAAAACTCTTAGTTCATCCAACCTATGATCAACAAAAGAAGGAAAAATAAATAAAGATAAAAAATAAAATAAAATAGAATAGAAGAAAAAAATAGAAATGCCAAGATGAAAAACTCCATGAAGCACCTGAGGACCACTATAGGGTTTAAAACCTTCATGACACAACCCAAGAGTATAAAAAGGATACAAATAAATTAAAATATCCCTAGGTGAAAAATTCCTTTGAGGAACCTAGGATGAGCTTACATATTGAAAAACCCTCTAGAAGAAGCCTACAAGTCTCAGAAAAAGGAAAAAGGAAAAAAAGTGAAAAAGAGAAAGAGAAAGAAACAATAGAAGCACATGATCCCTTACATTAGTTATGCTAACAAGTTTTCTTGCAGGGTTCCAATCATGGTCAAAGGGATAGTGGTCAAATGAAGCAACCTCCACATCCCACTTTTCCAACCCGTAAGCTAGCCTCCTACATTTCTTTCATCCTTCCACTCATCTCTCTACATTCCTTGATCATTAGGAAACCTATCTAACTCAATTTTTCCTCAATCTTGTAGTGCTACAGGATTGTCCTGAACTGCTACAAGATTAACTAGAATTCCTCCATGATTGTGATCAGCCTAAGGGGAGGGGTCAAATCTCATATTTCACTTGGGGAAATGAAAATATAAGTCTACCACGCCTCCATTATCCCTCGTCCACACAATTTAGCCATTTTTACATCCAAAGATTCTTCTTTCTTCATGAAAATAACTCCATTTCCACCGATTCTTCCATAGCATTAAACACCACCAATGTTTCTAGTCCTTGCCAATGGGCTCACCATGAGTTATCATAGCTTTAGAATGCATTTGATGAAGGCTAATTTGATTTTGGAGTGGTCTATGTGATTTCTAGAATGATCCAATCTTGTAGTAAACTACAAAAACCCTATAGAACCACAAGTGAATATATTTTACAGCACGAGAGTGAATACTTAGCCATCTCAAAGCATGGATGAACCATACTTGTGATCTTTCGAAGCCACACAACTATTGAGGATATCCTACAGGGCCACTAATCATCTCAAACAACAATATATTGATCCAAAAATTGAAAAACTTGCATCAATAGAGCTCACATAGTCTGGCACCTATTAGAGTATATATATATATATATATATATATATATATATATAGATATATATGTTTTGTTGAAATGAAATACAATGCATGAAACAACTATCATGAAAGAAGCAACCTCCAAATACCAACAAATCAAGCACTATCATGAAGCGGCATGCACATATCAACAACAACTCAAAATCAATAGGTATGCTTAGTTACAACACTCCTTTCCTCTTCGTTTAAGTGCATGGTATCTCAAAAATGTTTCTAATGAATGAGGAATGAGTTTTATAGGATGGAGGTGGCCAGTAAACGTGGCCACCCTCAAATATTTAAAGTGTAGTTAACTCACCCAACCAGGTAGTGTAGGAAATGTCAAGAAAAGAAGGTGATCATTACAAGGAGTGGGGCCAATAGTCCAAAAGAGGAAATACATAGATGGTAGAGGGGGGGCATCTCACAAAGCGTGTTAATACCACTACCACAAGAAGAAATAAAAAGGATGAACCCAATTTCATTTTAATTAAGAAACTCATTCCCAAAGCACTAATATAGGACCATTAAGATGTTGAGAGTTGGGACAGCTATGACCAAGGATCCTATAAGGTGCTACAGATAAGCTATAGTGTTGCATATAAGGTGCTACAAGATCAGAGGAAGAAACTACAAGATTGCAGAAAATTATTACAAGATTTCAAAATAGTGTTAGAGGATCACATAGACCGGTGAAAGAGGTTGCCAATTGACAAGAATTTTCCTCCAAGCCCTCATAGCCATGAAGGATTCACATAAGGAATGGTAAGTAGCACATTTTACTCACCTTCCATGCACAAAAGTAGTATAATTTGGCCAAATTCTTCTTGTTCATACATCATGTAGCAAACCTTTGCAGATTGAATTGTTCCCTTTCCAAAAGTTTTTTCATGTGAAGGAAGAAAGATAGTAGCAAAACTAATGCACTTTGGATTTGGCATGTAATTATCCTCCCTCTGTCCAAAATAAAAACATCACCCCTATTATCTTTGTTTTGAGACCCTAAGCCACTCAGAAAATAATAATTGACAGAAGATTTCGTGCGCAGACTTGAGGAAGAAGTAGTAGAAACATGGGAGGGGGTTTCAATAGAAGGGAGCCCACAGATACTAAAATAATCCATCAACATCCTCCTATCAGAGATATATTAATAAGCCACCAATGGATGGGATCCTTTAAAAACTGAAGGGGTATGATGATGAGATAACTCATAAATTTCCCATGGCCCTCCACTCTCAAGGGGAAGATAGTGCCACCACTATTAAAATATGACTTGTCATCCATTTGAATGTAGATCTCATTAGCAGAGTGACCACAATAACATTATGAGTTAGATGGGGCAAGGAATATAGGAAAAAAGTGTTGGTGGAAAAATTTCCCTAAGGAAAGGGCTTAAAAACTCAACAAAGAAGGATTAAACAATCAACAAGGAACACTCAATCAAGCATGCCAAACATTTCAATTATCAAAATTTGGACTTAGATACATACCTGAGGGTCCTATGTTTGTAAATGTTTCCATGGGGTCCAAACCCTCTACTTCCTCCAAGATGTGCGGACCTACAAATCAATTATAGAAGAATATACATAATATATAATTAAACATGCATGCATAAGAATATGTTAGATCATCATATATAACAATTTGGAATATCATTCATAAGATGAGAACATATATTTGGAACAAGACATGAGTTTCTTTATTTATTAACAACAGTAAGTACATGATAGATATAATGTGATCGAGGCCTAAGGCCCTGACCAAGCCTTCCTCTAAATCCTCCTACCCAGAGCCATGAAGACAACCTCTATAATAGGTGCAAGAAGATGCTAGATAAGGAGACTAGGGATATCTGCAAAGGAAACTAGTATTTCCTAGAGGTTGGGAGTGTAGGAGGCATGGGAAAAGTATACTTTATCTGCGGGAAATCGACTATAATTTCAATATATCTCTTCTCTATATGCATTAGGCCTACCCAAGGGGTGTATATACACCACCTCAAACCGGTTATTTTAGTTAGGTCACAGGCTCCTGAAGCTAGCCTCTCGGTAAAACCCATAAATCCTACTTGAAAAATAGAATTTATTTCATTTCTTAATATTTAAAAAAGTATACATGGGTATAGTTTTCTAGGACCCATACATGTACACATTTTTGTGTGGGAAGAGATGCATATGAAATTTTAAATATGGTTTTTTAATATAAAGTCAAGTTTGCATGGCTAGAGGGACTTCACAGGGCCATAAAATAGCATCAGGGCTACAAGAGTTAAGAATTAAGCTATAATAAATACCCCCTAATATATGAGGTTATAGGCGAACATGATGGATGAAATATATTAGGTATAAAGAGAGGAGTCAATTGAAAACCTAGGTGGAGATCACCGACTCCATCCCATCAAATACCAATGGAAGGATTCAGAAAGAAAACTCATGTCTGAGGCGGGCATACCCATGCTCAAAAGTAGTAAAGCATGTTTTCTGAACAAGTATAATGTGGATCCAAAATGTATACATAAGTGTACAAAATGAGCTGAAGAATACATAGTGGGTCATAAGATCATAGCTCCAAAATATCACAACGGAGCTATGTCTCAACTTCGCATAGAAGAATGTTTGAACATTGATGCTACATAACTAATGCTGCATAAACTCGGGTGCCAACATATAATATGCTTCTGAGAAAGTATGCAACATATAGAGCTGAGAGTTTTTGCTGGCAGAAACTGAAGGAGATGTCAAGTCAACTCAGATGCTGATACAACCCGAGCTCTTCACCTATCGCAGATGGTACATTCTACACCATGGGAATAAATGAGTTGAAGTTGACCATGTGAGAAGTCATTTGATCAATGATCATTGATATATACCATTAAAAAACATGAGGCAAATCATGAATAATGATAATGAGCATCAAGGTACCCTACTAAAATGTAACAAGTGCGAATAGATGTGTTGAAGTCAAACACTTGAAACAATCTACTAATTAGGAGACATTGATGTATTCTCACTTCCCATAGCGAATGACTCTTCCACTGATGATTACAAAACCTAAGGTACTGAAAAGAGGACATTAGCCCTTGTTCCTAGAGAAATGAGTTGGAGTTTATGGGAAAAGATCTATTGAAGGAAGGCATTATGGAATCCCACATTAACCAGTGTGAGCCTAACCTGTAGACCTATAATTTGGAAGAAGTCAGACAAAAAAAGGTGAAGTAACCATTCTGAGGTACATTTTCAACACGCAAAAAATGTGGCTAACACACGAAATAAATCCTCTGGACCAGCAAATAATGAAATCTAACACTGAGGTGAGGAATCAACCAATAGGGTCAAATAGAAACCAAGATACTGCAATAATCCCAATGTGTGATAATGTGAGATGATTTCGAACACAAGGGAAACCAATTGGTGAAAGACACATGATACTGATCGATGTTGAGCACAAGGTCACCTATCAATGATGTAAATAAGGCTAGGGTGTGACTCTATGTGTACCCTCAAAGAAATTTTTCAGAGTCAATAACAGCAAACCTGTCAGCAAGAATTCAGTGAGGACCTTCTTAACTGACATAAGTAAAGGATCAAGTTGTTGTTGTGATACTGAGAATAACTTGATATACTAAGTATGGCCAACATAAATGATTCAAGAAACACAATAGAATGTGTTATGCTTTTGACTGTTAGGATATTCCGACACATAGGAAATAGTTAAGTACAACTTGGTCTAGTTTAGAGTTAGGTATAGAGTTAGGTAAAGTGTGTTTCTTTACCATTGTACATATTGTAACTTACAATCCGACGGTCACGATATGTAGTGATCCGACGGTTCATTCTCTCCTCGGTATTACCGACACTTGATCCGTGGCTTGACACTCGATTGGTCCATGAGTTCTATTTAAAGCGCATGGAGGGTCATTGTTCGGGTAATCCGTGCATGAGAGAAGCTTATGTAAATTTTCATTCTTTGATTAATAAATTGCCTGTAGTAGCCACGTTGCCATAGGCCGTGGACTGTTTCCCTCTTTGAGGGTTTTAACCACGTCAAAAATACTGGTGTATTGATCTGTGATCTGGTTGTGAGCGGTGTCCTTTTGGTGTTCTTTCTGAGGAACTTACCCTGTAAATTCCTACATGGTATCAGAGCTATTTGAGGGCCGCGTTCGTTGGTGATCCAAATCTGAAGCCGGTAGAACTGCATGCGGCTGTCGTTTCCTAGATCTGTTGTTTCTGACTACTTTCGGGCCGAGAGGACTGCTCTGTTGTGCTTGGAGCATCTGTTCCAGTGAGGAACCCCTTTCGTTTCACGCGAAAAGGTTTCCGGTAGCCCTAGCTGCGTCATTTTTCAGATCGGGAGGTATACAATGTTTTTGCAGTTTACTGTTATTTTCTCTCTGCTTATTTCGGTTTCGGTTTATTTGCCCTTTTTTTTAACCAGATCTATACCTTTCATTTCTGTGTATGCTCTTTGCCCTGCGACTCTATGCGATCTGGGCAAATCAGAAACAGAAAGGAAGGATTTTTCTCATGCGTATGCTCTTTTCCCTGCACCTTAGTGTGATCTCGGAAAATCAGAAACATTGAGAAAAATATTTAGTTTTTCGGCTAAAGCTAACTTTGAGATTTTTTTTAAAAAATATCTAGTTTTTTGGCTAAAGCTAACTTCGAGCCACAAGGTTCGTTTTTCTTTGCATATTCGTGTTGGGTTTTGTGTTTTCTGTTTCGTAGGGAAAAAGAGCTTTCTCAAGGCAAGCACGCAAACCGAGCCCCCCCCCCCCCTCTCTCTCTCTCTCTCTCTCTCTCTCAAATTTTTTGTATAGATCAATTGGTTCAAAGCTATTTTAAGAGAGTAGAGGTCTTGGGTTCAAGTCTCCATTTTGTGGGGGCGGATTTTTTTTCATTCCCGCACATTCGCGCACTTTGCCGGCAACTTCAACAAATTTTTTTTCAAAAAGCCATAACTTCTTCATCCGGAAACCTTTTTCAGAGCCGTTTTTTTTAAAAGAGCCTAATTTTTCGAGATATATCCATTGGAACACTTACTTTCAGCATCTTCAGCTTCAGTTTTTTTAAAAAAATGGAAAGTCCATGCCAAGTCATTCTTGACAGCACTAACTACTTCCAATGGATAGCCTACATGGAAGATTTACTTAGAAGTAAAGGTCTCTACAGAATAACCACAGACCAAGAGAAGAAACCAAAAGATGAAGACAAGGCTGCAAAATGGGAAAATAGACAAGATCAAGCACGTGGTTTGATAGGGATGTCTATTTCTCCTGATCTTAGATTCCATATTGCAAAACTTGAGACTCCTCATGAAGCATTGGAAAAAATCGCTAAAGTTTTTGGGATTAAAAATGAAATTAGAGCCCATCAACTTGAAAATGAGTTGCTTACTTTGGATCCTAATAATTTTTCTTGCATTGAAGATTTCTTGTCCAAATTCAAGACCCTTAGATATCTCTTGGAAGGTGTTAAGGTTAAGAAAGAAGATGGTAACCTTATTTATTCCATCCTTACTAAGTTGGGACCAGCCTACTTTGTATTTGTTTCCACTTTCCATTCTACAAGGGAAGCTTTCATTTGTCAAGGAAAAGACTACAAGGCCCCTTCCTTTGACTCCTTTTGTGATTCCTTAATAAGAGAACAAGAAAAACTCTTACACCTTGGTCTTCTTAATCTTGGAAACTCTTCCACAAAAGCGTTAGCCGCCCAGCAGCAACCAAATTCAAAGAATCCTAAGAAGTCATATCCTCAAAAGAATGGTCCTAAACCAACTCAGCCTCAAAATGAAAGATCATTTCAGCAAAATGATAAGACCAATAAAAACAAATGGAAGAAGACTTATAGACATTGTAACTTTTGTAATCGAGATGGCCACTTAGAATCTAAATGCTTTAAGAAGATGGAAGCCTTGGAAGCCGCAATGAAGAAACATAACATCCATGTGGAGCCTACTTCAACTTCAACTTCCGAAATGGCACTTTCTGCATGTCGTTGTCAATCATCTCAGTCTGGTTATGCATTAAATATATCTTCTTCCTCTCCTTCTCATGAGTGGCTCATTGATTCTGGAGCCTCTTATCACATGGCCAAAAACCAAGCCATGTTTTCTTCTTTAAATGATTGTAACACCAAAAATATATATGTTGGTGATGATAGCTCTCTTAATGTTGTCGGGACTGGAACTGTTCATCTAGACAATGGTCAGTTTAATGATGTATTATGTGTTCCAACCTTATCCTGCAACCTTCTATCTGTATATCAGATAACTCATTCAGGTGAAGGTAAAATTGTTGAATTTTCACCTCATGATGTTGTAATCAAGGATCTAAGAGATCCTAAATAGATTCTAGCTACTGGTATTGCTGATGATTCCACAAGGTTGTATAAGTTTCACAACTTTGGGTCATCAAATCTTCCCTCAGTATTTGTTGCTCATAATGATGAAGTGAGCAAACTTTGGCATGAGCGATTTGGTCACTTAAACTATCGCTCCCTTCAGCATCTATGTAAAGAAAATATGGTGACAGGTCTTCCTATGGTATCTTGCAGAGATGGTGTTTGTTCCGGATGTGTACTCGTAAAACATCATTGGGACAGTTTTGACAAACGTGCCTCTTGGCACACCTCAGCCCCTTTACAGCTTGTGCACAGTGATTTATGTGGTCCTCTTCCTGTTGCTTCATTCTCTGGCTGCAAGTATTTCTTAACTTTCATTGATGATTTCTCCAGACGCTCTTGGGTATACTTCTTAAAACTCAAGAGCGAAGTATTTAACACATTTTTGGCCTTCAAAGCCTTTGTTGAAAAACAATCTGGACATCAAATTCTTAAGCTAAGAACTGATAATGGTGGAGAATATGTTAAAAACACATTCATCAACTTTTGCACCGAAAATGGAATTCAAATGCAACATATTGTTCCATACACTCCACAACAAAATGGTGTAGCTGAAAGAAAAAATCGCACCTTAAAGGAAATGGCTAATTGTATGCTGCAATCTAAAGGACTCAGTCTTAGTTTTTGGGCCGAAGCAATTAATTGTGCAAATTATATAATAAATCGCACTCCTACTAAGGTTCTAGAGAATATCACTCCAGAAGAAGCTTGGAGTTCCATTAAACCAGATGTAAGTCACTTTCGTGTTTTTGGAAGTGAAGCATGGGCCCATATTCCAGATGAAAAGCATAAAGCTTTAGAACCTAAGAGTGAGAAATGTACTTTTGTTGGATATTCTGAAGATGTAAAAGGTTATAGACTTATTCCATTTAAGTCCAAAAATGTTATCATTAGAAGAGATGTAAAATTTGATGAAAATAAATCGGCCTGCGAGCCTAGTCCGGCAGATGTGCCACCTCTTCCTATCTCTTCTACTTTTGAAAACATTTCTTCTTCAGATGATGAAAGTGAGGATGATAATCCTCCCCCACCTTCTCAGGATCCTCAACTTCCAAGATGGGTCCATGCTACTCGGGATGCAGCAAGTGATCTTGCCGGTGATCCTACAGATCAGCGACGTACACGTTCTCAGTTTGAAAGAGCCTCTTCTTTGCTGGCTCAAGCTCCAGTAAATCATGATCCTGAAACTTTTGCAGAAGCTTCAGGCCATCCACATTGGGAAGCCGCTATGAATGAAGAATATCATTCATTTTTGGCAAATGATACATGGGATCTTGTTCCTCTACCAAAGGGACGCAAACTTGTTAGATGTAAATGGGTTTACAGAACCAAGTATGGACCAGATGGGAAAGTTGATAAACATAAATATCGTCTTGTTGCTAAGGGCTTTTCATAGGTTGAAGGCATTGACTACACTGAAACCTTCTCCCCTGTTGCCAAAATGAACTCTATCTGCCTTGTTCTTTCCCTTGCTGCCTCTTTAGAATGGGAAGTCCATCAGATGGATGTTAAATTTGCCTTCTTGCATGGGGACTTGCAGGAAGAAATCTATATGGAACAACCCATTGGCTTCATACAAACAGACTCCAGCCTTGTTTGTCGACTTAAGAAATCCCTTTATGGTCTCAAGCAAGCTCCTCGGGCTTGGTATGCCAAAATGGATAGCTTTCTTTTAGAATCTGGCTTTTCTAGGTGTTATTCTGACAATACTGTCTATACCAAGAAAGTGGGCAACTCTCTTATCATCCTTGTTATTTATGTTGATGATCTTATTCTTACTGGTAGTGATCCCAACCTTATAAACCATATGAAGTCCAGCCTTAAAAAGAAATTTGAAATGACAGACTTAGGACACTTACACTATTTTCTCGGTCTTCAAGTCTTGCAATCCAAGGAGGGTATTTTCCTTTCCTAGTCCAAGTATGCTTGTGATATTCTTCGTCATTTTCACATGGAAGACTGTAAGCCATCCCCTTCTCCCTTTCAGTCTGGAGTCAAACTTTCAGTCTCTTGTACTTCTCCTGAAGTTGATGCTACCTTATACCGTCAACTTGTAGGAAAACTCTTGTATTTAACCCATACTCGTCCTGACCTTTCCTTTGTTGTTGGCCTTGTTGCTCGTTTTATGAAAAACCCCCGTGAAAGTCATTGGAAAGCAGCTAAAAGAATACTTCATTATGTTCAAGGTACAGTACAGTTTGGGATTCATTACAGTGCCAAAGCAGCTCCTCTATTAGTCGGTTTCACTGATTCTGATTGGGCTGGTGACCCTGATGATCGAAAGTCTACTGTCGGTTATGTCTTCACTCTTGGTTCAGGACCTATTACATGGGCTTGTAAGAAACAGGCTGCCATTTCTCTTTCGTCAGCAGAAGCAGAGTGTCGTGGTGCCGTGGAAGCTAGTAAGGAAGCCTTGTGGCTTCGTCAGATCCTATCAGAGTTTGGCTTTGAGCAGCAACATCCAACCACACTTTGGTGTGATAATCAAAGTGCCATTCAGCTATGCAAAGATCCAGTCCAGCATCAGCGCAGCAAACACATTGAACTACACATGCACTTCATCAGAAAGCTCATTCATGACCATGTTCTTGAAGTGCAATATTGTTCAACAGATGATCAGGTTGCAGACATCTTCACAAAGGCTCTCACAGAGGCGAAGTTCACTAAACTTCAATATATGCTTGGAGTTCAGGAAGTTGTCACTAAGGGGGGATAGGCTCTAGTGCCTCCTTCCTTCTCCTATTGTGTCATATTTGTAGATCCTTCAATCCTATCCCAAGTTGTTCTTAAGGGGGGATGTTAGGATATTCCGACACATAGGAAATAGTTAAGTACAACTTGGTCTAGTTTAGAGTTAGGTATAGAGTTAGGTAAAGTGTGTTTCTTTACCGTTGTACATATTGTAACTTACAATCCGACGGTCACGATATGTAGTGATCCGACGATTCATTCTCTCCTCGGTATTACCGACACTTGATCCGTGGCTTGACACCCGATTGGTCCATGAGTTCTATTTAAAGCGCATGGAGGGTCATTGTTCGGGTAATCTGTGCATGAGAGAAGCTTATGTAAATTTTCATTCTTTGATTAATAAATTGCCTGTAGTAGCCACGTTGGCACAGGTCGTGGACTGTTTCCCTCTTTGAGGGTTTTAACCACGTCAAAAATACTGGTGTATTGATCTGTGATCTGGTTGTGAGCGGTGTCCTTTTGGTGTTCTTTCTAAGGAACTTACCTTGTAAATTCCTACATTGACCTGTGAGAAATGCAAAATACCAAAAATATGAAGAAATATAGCCCTAAACACGAAATTATCACATGAAATGAAACAAACTGTAAGATATTTTGTTATTCAGAGACATATTACAATGTTCACTTGCCTCTTCAAGGGGGGCACCTCCAACAGAGAAGAGCTCTATGAAAATAAGACTCCATGATCTTTCCCTTACTAGCTAATACTATTTATAGTTTAATGACATCCAAAACCATAACTACTCATGGTCCATCATATAACATAGGTTAACCACTTTATTTATTAACTATGTCCCATTTACAACTAATTGCGGTCCCTTTTCTATAATGTGGGTCGACCACTTACAATTATTAATGGGATATTTATTGACTCTTTAACTAACTATGACCCTGACTCGGTCCCTTGGGTTTATTACATAAATAAACAAGTTAGGGTTGGCCCCTAACATGCCCTCCAACATCAAAAGCAGTCTCATCCTTAATGCTGAAGCTACGGAAACTACTGGAGAATAGTGGTTGGTTCTTAGGTCGCATCTTCTGGAGAGGTGTACTTCCAGTTGATGTTGACTTCCTTGATCGCACGGTCATGGATATTTCTTTCACAAGTGTTGAGGACTTGTTATGGTTAGAGGCAAAGTGAGCCTTCCTCATCCAATTCAGGTATACTTGCTAAAACCTGTTCGCCACCACTTTCTTGAGGCATGATACATGGAAGACTAGATCGACTTTTGAAGTAGGTGGCAAGGCTAGTTTGTAAGTGATTGCTCCTATGCACTGAAGTATCTGATAAGGCCCATAGAATTTTGGTGCTAGCCATTGGTAGCCCTTTTCTTTGATATATGCTTTCTTGTATTGTTTGAGTTGACGGAATACTTCATCCCCTTCTTGAAATGAGTGGTTGGAATGATGTTGGTAATACTATTGCTTCATTTTGTTCTGAAATCGATGTAGATTATATTTGAGATGTGCGATCATGGTGGCACGGTTTTGTAGGATTTGATAAACTTCATGTGCCTTAGAAAATCCAAGGATATAAAAAATTGGTGAAGGTGGGAGTTGGAAATACACTACCTCATATGGAGTCATATTGTTGGTTTCATGATAGTTAGTATTATACCACCATTTAGGTAAAGGTAGCCACCGTACCCATTTATATTGTGTGTCTGGAGTGAAGCACCTGAGATAGGTCTCCAAAAAAAAATTTGACTACTTTTTTTTGACCACTGGTTTGGGGATGATAGGCGGTACTTAGTTGGATTTGCATGCCCTATAGCTTGAAAAGTTCCTGCCAAAATTTTCTTGTGAAAGTGGGGTCTTGAATAGACACAATGGAAGTTAGCATGCCATGTAGTTTGAAGATCTAGTCCAAGAACACTTGAGCCACCAAACTGAGGGTAAATGGGTGTGGTAGAGCGCAAAAATGAGCATATTTCGGAAGTTTGTCAACAACTGCCATGATGATTGATTTGTTTCTCAACTTTGTGAGACCAGTAATGTAATCCATGGAAACACCCATCCAGAGAGAAGCAGGGTGTCATAATGGTTGTAAGGTTCCTAGTAGCTTGACTATTTTCCCTTTGTTGCATTGGCACACATCACATTCAGCTACAAAAGTAAGAATAGTGTTCTTCATGCCAGTCCAAAATAAATAACAACATGCCCAACTATAAGTCTTATTAAAGCATGAATGTCCTGCAATCGGAGATGAGTGCAACTAGTCGAAGATGCAAGTTTGGAGGGTGGAGTACGCGGATAACACTACTCAATCCTTGTAGCAAAGAATCTCACCCTTCCAAGAGTAGTCTGCTAGGGAATTAGGATCTTATCTTAAGTTATTAATGAGTCAGGATAGAGAGGGATGGGAGAACCATTCATTCCGGGTCTCTTCAATTGAATCTGGTATGGGTAGAGAGAGTAATAAAGGGTGCTCTCATCCAAAAATTCACACGATAAGGCATCATGCACTACATTGTCATGCTCTTCTTGTAAATTATCTCATAATCATATATGAGCATTTTGGCTGGCCATTTATTTTGTTGTGGTGATGATATACGGTTCTCTAGAAAATATTTTAGGCTATGAAGGTTCGTGTGAATTTGGAAACACCGCCCCAATAATTATGGTCATCAAGTGTCTACTGCATGTAATATGGCCATCATTTCTTTCTCATAAGTGGATTGACAAAGATATTTTCCACTAAGTTTTTGAATAGTGGATGACAATGGTCTATATTCCTACATTAATACAAAATCAATACATATATCTAAAGCATAACAATCACAAATTATTTGGTGAAGCTGGGTAAGGCCAATATGGGAGTGAAGCACAGGTCCCGTTTGAGAACCAGGAAGGCTTGCTAAGCTCCATTAGTCTAGAAAAATGAATTTTTCTTGAGAATATTAGTGAGGGGTCTGGAAATTCATCCGTAATTGTGGAAAAATTTGTGATAGTAGCCAGTGAGACCGAAGAATCCCCTCAAACTCTTTAAATATTTAGGTTAGGGCCAATCTTGGATTTCCTGAATATTTTTCGAGTCAACCGTCACTCCTTGATGACCCACACTATGTCCTTAATACTCTACTTCCTCCACACCAAAGGAGAACTTGGATAATTTGACAAATAATTTGTGAGCTTGGAGTAGTTGCAATATTTGGTCTACATGCTGAACATGTTTGTTTGAGGTTACGTTGTAGATGAGATTTTCATTGAAGAAGACCAAGACATATTTTTTGATATATGGTTTCATAAGGTGGTTCACAAGGCTTTTAAAATTATATGGAGCATTATAGTGACCAAAGGGCATGACCAGGAATTCAAAATGGCCTTCATGGTTTTGGAAAGTTGTCTTGGGAATGTCTACTTCCTTCATGTGTATTTGGTGATAGCCTGAGCGGAGGTCTAGGTTGGTAAAAAATTTAGCACCATGGAGTTCATCAAGTTGATCATCAACAACTAGAATAGGAAAATTGTCCTTGATAGTGAGCTTGTTAAGGGCCCAAATGTCTGGACACATGCGCCATTCTCCATATTTCTTTAGAACCATGACGACTGGATATGAATAAGGGATGATGGTGGGATGAATAACATAGGCTTCAAGGAGTTCCTTAATTAGTTTGTCAAATTCACTCTTTCAGGCAAGAGGATATTGATATGGGCAGACATTAGATGCGTAGGCACCTGGGACCAAAGCAATGTTATGATCATTTTAACCCCTAGAGGGTGGAATATCTTTATGTTTGTTAAAGACCCATTTGTGGTGATCTAATACTTGTTGCATCTCAGGATGAACATGAGGAGTAGTGGATTCAATGGCCTAGATGGCATTAAATATGGTGACTACTCCATGATGGCCCTTTTTTAAAATATTCACCACTCGATGTGAATTGATTATAGTAGGATCACCTTTGTAGAGTCCCCTCAATGTATTAATGCGGTCATTCTACTTAAATCTCATATATAACTCCTAGAAATACATTGGGATAGGGCCCAGTGTACGAAGCCATTAAGCACCAAGGACAATGCCTTAACCACGCATTTCAATGGCAAACATGTCACCCTTTAGATGGTAGTCTCCGATATGAAGCTTAATATTTTCACAGTGGCCTTCACATTTAATGGTCCCCCCATCAGCAATAAGGATGTGGAAATTAAATACCACATGTAAAAAGAAATAAATAGATTCTGTGACTCTCTTAGGGATAAAGTTATGAGTGCTTCCACTATCAATTAATACCAGTATTGGTTGATGTTTAATAAAGCTATATATTTTAAGAGTCTGAGGAGAAGAAATTTCAGCCAAGGCATGTAGTGATATAACTGACTCATCTAACGTAGCTCTGAGATCATTTTCTGGGTCAGTTTGAGTTTCACTCACTTCTTCATCAAGCACCTCAAGGGATGGAGCTTCATCTGGTGAGATGTTATCATTAGCATCAATTTGAAAAAAATTTGGTTCCTTTCATTTATGTTCGGGGGAGTTCATGTCATCACAACTGTAGCAGAGTCTTAGTTTCCTTATTCCGGGAATTTTTGTCGATGACCACTTTTGAACCGTAAGTGTTTGGGTGGGGCCTGTAGCCTGGGTGGGATGTTCCTTGGCAAAAATTTGGATGATTGTACTAGGCATTTAAGGTGACTTCCACATCTAAGGCCTTGTGGCATGTGTCCAACCAAGTAGTTGGGTGGTTCAACAAGACATGGGCTTGGATGGCTTCCTTTAGGCCACTGAGGAAATATTATGAGTAAAAATAATCTCCTAGCCCATCAGTTCTAATGGCTAATTGCTCAAAGGATATAATGTAGTCGTTTACTGTACCTTTTTTTCGGAGCTTAGTGAGATAGCCCAAAAAAATAGATTCTCGATCAAAGCAACAACATATGACTTTTGAGAACATGTTCCAAGTTTCTCTCCCTGGATAACATTTTTTATGCCACTTCCAGCACTGCCATCTCTCCTGATCCAGGTAAAGGGCTCCCACATGTAGTTTAGTCCCATCTTCGCAGATATCATTAAAGGATAAATATTGTTCCATTTGTGTTACCCATACTGTAGGGTTAGACCCATAAAATTTGTACATGTCCACGTTGGGAGTCTGGTGGCTCGAAGAGTGGTGATTTCCATGGAAATGAATGTGATGTTTCGATTCTCCTTCTATTTGTCCATAAACATTAGGCCCCTCCCTATGACACGTATGTATAAGGGGTGCTAGTTGTGAGATCTAGGAGGAAATTTTCTCCTCGAAATCCTCATATTTTTTCTCGAGTTTGTCAATATTCTCCACTTCCCTTTTTGCATTCATAACATAACATCTACTACCTAGCATACACTAGTCTCGGTCAAATTTTTTATCTTACTTAAGAGTAGTACGCATGGAAACAGGGAAAACTTAAGATTCTAGTGGAGTGGGTCACTTAAAGTAGTCTGTGTGTGGTTCTGTCAGATTCCCTACTACTCGAAGGGGTAACCAAAAGGGTTACAACGGAGTCAAAAAAGTGAGAGCACCTCTTATAGTTCCTGCATGCATGCCTCCCAAAATCCATAGTTTTATGTGCTCAATGACAGATCCTATGATCTAAAGATGTTGGAACACATCTCTAGCCTAAAACAAATATGCAGAATCAGAGGCACAACTGGCCTTGGAAAGTGCTCTAATACCACTTATTATACTCTTTAACTATGAGAAATCTAGAAGAAATATGGCCCAAAGACAAAATTATCACATGAAATGACACAAACTGCAAGATATTTTATTATTCATAAACATATTACAATGTTCACTTGGCTCTTCGAAGGGGTAAACTTCAATAGAGCAAAGCTCAATTAAAATAAGACTCCATGATCTTTTCCTTACTAACTTAGACTATTTATATCTTAGTGACATCCAAAACCCTAACTACTAGTGGTCCCTTACAAATCAAGGGTTAACCACTTTATTTATTAACCATGGTCCATTTACAACTAATTGTTGTCAGTTTTTTACAATGTGGGTCAACCATTTACAATTATTAATGTGGGATTCATTAACTCTCTAACTAACTATGAATTTTATGTGGCCCCTTGGGATTATTACATAAATAAAATGGTTAGGGTTAGACCCTAGCAGACTGATTATTAGGTCCCTATATTACTAGTGTAGCCCATTGTTGTTATTACTGCAACCCCCTTATTGTATTTTTGTGCCCATGTAGTCCCCATATTGTTATTATTGTGCCCCATAGAAGCCCACTATTGTTATTATTGTTCCCTTAGAATATTATTGTTATGTCAGCTCTGATTATATTGTGACCCCTTAGATTCCTATATATAGAAAGGAGGTCTTTTCATTTGTAGCATCCAAGAATTGTTCATTTGTGTAATGTAAAGGAGGCTTCCCCCTCAAAGAGGCTGATTTTGAAGTCATTGATCTATCTTTTCTTATATTTTGTGAGTTGGTTGCATAACATTTGGGATCATAGCTTTGGATTCTAGGGTTTTGCTGCTCCATACAGGTCATCCTGAAATATATCCTATAACATTTTTTCTGTGATGTTTCAGAAGCAAAAATTAAATCCCATTTGAGCTGAAATCATGGTGAACCTCAGGTCTACATTTCAGATCTTGTCTAGCTATATTGTTAGAGATATGATCCAGGGAAGTTAGGGTTTTTGCAAGATCCCAAATTACATCCTAAGGAGGTGACCTTGGGAAAGGTGTCATAACGTTATCTCTAAGCATCATATTGAAATTTCATAAGGAGTTACAGAAACAGGATGGAATATATATTTATCTGTATCATTTTTAGGTGCGAAGGTTGAAACAGTGACACGTGGGAGGTCATATAATTCGACTCTACTGAACTAGTCTATAATCAGGTCATCATGGGATATTTGGGATAACTCTTTCTTGAAGAATCTAATATTGATCAGACTGGTCGAGTTAGAAAGGACGTTGTGGGCTACCGTGAGATGCAATTTCAGATCTTGGAGATACAAAATTACAAAGATACAATAGATTCAATATCGAGCTCCTACAAAGAAAAAAAAGGTGTGTATATTTTTCTAAAAATTTGCATAAGTTTGGCTTGAAAATTTAGTTTGAAGTGATTCGAAGTGATTAGTCAAGGATAATTATCATTAATTGATGCCCCGAAGAAAAAAAATGGAAACAACTAGTAATCAACCTGAAATATCTACCATGACTCATGAAGAAGAGGAAGAAATGCAACATGATATATCAAAATTACGAGACCAAGTACAATAAATTTCACTCTCACAAAAAGTATCAGAAGCTAATATGGATGGTTTCAAGAAAGACATGGAAGCCAAGATGGATGGCGTGGAAGCTAATATGGAAGGTTTAGAAGTAAAACTGAAAGAAAACATTAAATATTTGAAGAAAGACATGGAAGGTTTGAAAGGAGGTTTGGCAAAGTTGCTACACGAAATTCTTCCTAATGGTGAAGAGGTAGTAGAGAAAACTCATGATGAAAACAAAAGTAATGTTAATCATGATTTCATAGAATCTAATATTGGATTGAATACTCACCATTTTCCAAAGACCGATATGAGGAAGCTTGATGGGAAGGATCCTGTAACATGGATACTACAGATGAAGCAAAATTTCGATCTCCATAATGTGAAAAACACACAAACAGTATGCATTGCAACTTTATATTTGGAACCCAATCAATTTGTATTGTATTGATGGATTTTCTCTCATAAACAAATTTTCACTTGGTCAATTTTTCTGGAGGAGATGATAGCACATTATGAGGATACAAAAAGAAACACCTTCTTTAGCCAATTGGTAAATCTTAAACAAAAGGGTTCAATGGTGGAGCACATCAAGGAATTCTAAAAATTGAATATAAGGGTAAAAGATATTCCATAGGAGCATAGGATTGATGTGTTCATAGGGACATTAAAGGATAAAATCCAACATGAGGATCACCTTTGGGAAGCTGATTCATTGGAGCAAGCATTCAAGTTGGCAAGAAAAATTGAAAGAAAAATTATGGCAACAAGGACCACTCACAACTATAAATATGTAAGTGTTACCACCCGTATCCTTACACAAACTACAAGTTTGGCACCACAACAATTGGAAAAAAAATATCCAAAGGGCTTTGTTACAATTGTGATAGAAAATACACTAGAGGTCATAAGTGTGTTGAGAAGAAATTATTTTATATAGATTGTGAAGAGGAGGAAGAAAAGGAACAATAAATGTCAAAAGAAGAGTATATACATGAGGAACCAAACTTAGAGAAAGAAGAAATGAATATGACCATATCTTGTAATACATTGGCAAGAATTACAACTCCTCAAACCCTCAATATAGAAGCACATATTAGGAAGAAAGTGTAATAGTGTTGATTGACTCGGGTAGTACCCATAATTTTATTCATTGTAAGATAGCCAAGGAATTGAATTGCTTCCTGTATCTAGCACGAGAGTGTCAAGTGATGGTTGTAAATGGAGGAACCATAAATTTATCTCGAAAGTGCCATAATATAAAGTTATCCGTGGCATAATTTGTATTGAATATTTCAATGCTTCCCATTCCAATGGGTGGTGCTGATGTTGTACTAGGAGTCGAATGGCTACAATCTTTGGGTACGATAGCTTTTAATTTTCAAGAATTTTTCTTCAAATTTTTTTGGGAAGGAAAGGAAGTTGAATAAGGGATATCTCAGGGAAACTGAGGAAGATAATAAGCTACAACAGCATGACAAATCCTCCAAGGAATGAACAATGGGGTGTAATTGCATAATTATGTTCGCTAGAGGTTCCCACATCGAAATCATCTATTTCTATAGATCTCCAAAATGCTTTAGAAAATAATTCCAAGATATTTTAGACTCCTAAATTCCTCCCACCTATTCACGATCATGATCATGTGATTCATTTTATTCCAAGAAGTGTTGCTCCAAACATCAGGCCTTACATATGGTTGTAGAAATGATAGAGGCTGGTATAATTCAACCTAGTCAAAGCTCTTTCTATGCTCCAAAATTATTTGTGCACAAGAAGGATGGATCAGGGCACATGTGTCTAGATTATAGGGAGCTCAACAAGCTCACTATTAAAGATAAATTTCCTATTCCCGACATTGATGAATTATTGGATGAATTACATGGAGAAATTTACTTCACAGAGTTGGATCTTCACTCATGATATCATCAAATCAGAATGAAGATAGAAGGCATTCTCAAAAAAACATTTAGAACTCATGAGGGTCATTATGAATTTTTGGTGATGCCTTCTGGCCTTACCAGTGCACCTTCTACATTTCAAGGTTTGATGAATTCCATTTTCAAACCCTTCCTTAGAAAATTTGTGTTAATATTTTTTAATTATATACTAATCTATAGTGAGTCTTGGAATGATCGTGTTCAACATATTGACAGGGTGCTCAAACTATTGGAGGAGAAACAATTATATGAAAAAGCCTCCAAATGTTTCTTTGGAGTACAAGAGGTGGAATATTTGGTGCATATTGTATGTCGTGAATGTGTTAATGTACACCCTAGCAAAATTAAAGACATTAAAGAATGGAAAATCCCCACATCCATAAAGAATTTGTGAGAATTTATCAGGTTGAAAGGGTATTATCACAGGTTTTTTAAGAATTATTGGAGAATAGCAACACTTCTAACAACATTACTGAAGAAAGAAGAATTTTCCGAGACTCTAGAAGCAACAAAGGCCTTTGAGCATCTTAAGGAGTTAATGTGCCAAGCACCGGTCTTAGCTACACCAGATTTCACAAAAATGTTTATTGTGGAATGTGATGCCTTAGGAAATGGAATTGGTGTTTTTCTAATGCAAGAAGGAAGATCATTGCTTTTGAAAGCTTGCCAATCAAACGAAAGTATTTACACAAAGTTATTTATGAGAAGGAAATGTTGGCAATACTACATGCACTTAGGAAATGGCGACCTTACCTAGTGGGAAGACACTTCAAGGTAAAAACAGATCATGATAGTCTTAAATACTTTTTAGAACAAAGATTATCTTGAGAAGAGCAGCAAAAATGGGTCACAAAGATGTTGAGTGATGACTTTGAAATCAGATACAAAAGAGGGAAGAAAAATGTTGTTTCAGATGCACTCTCAAGAAAGGATGAGGATATGGAAGCAATGTTCTGTGCCATTTCTATTATCCAACCAGATTGGATAAACGAAGAAAGGGATGAATGGAAGAATGATGAAGAAGTGTGGGAACACATTCAAACATTGAAGAAATATCCGAGTACATCTGATACATTCAGCTGGAAAAATTATTCATTATGGTACAAATATCACTTATACCTTTGTAAGATTTCCTAACTCAAACAAAATATTCTTTTGGAATTACACACCTCTCCCTTAGGAGGGCACTCAAGATTTTTGAAAACCTACCAGAGGGTTAAGAAGGGTTTTTTTGGTATAGCCTTAAATCTTATCTTCAAAAGTTTGTGGCGGAATGTTTGGTTTTCCAAAAAAACAAAGTTGAGACAATTAAGGCCCTGGGTATGTTACAACCTTTATCAATTCCAAGTCGATGTTGGGAGGAGGTTTCAATGGATTTTATCATAGCCTTACCCAAGTCTGAAAGAAACACTGTCATCATGGTGGTAGTTGATAGAATTACCAAGTATGTGTTGGCATTATGATTCAAGTGTTGTCCTTGATGGCAACTCACTCAGAGGATGGTACAGGTGCTCAGAGGTTGGTACAGGTGATGGCAACTTAATCAGAAGACAGATCTCAGTACAGCATGCCAAGGAAGCTCATACACGCCATTTCGTTAAGCCCAAGTCGCGTGTACACGCTAGTTCGATTCATAAAAAGCGCGTGTATGTGGAAAGGTTCCTTTGGTCCATGGTGGTTAGTCCTTGGAAGTTGTGCCTAT
This sequence comes from Pinus tabuliformis, assembly GCA_031772625.1. NCBI lineage: Eukaryota > Viridiplantae > Streptophyta > Pinopsida > Pinales > Pinaceae > Pinus > Pinus tabuliformis. The sequence continues at coordinate 1,158,558,358 of CM062817.1, read as the reverse complement.
GATTTCGGACCATTGTGTCTCGACGGGCGTGTCGATCCCTAGTTTTGAAGTTGATGGTATTGTGTTACTATGGTTTTGGCTCTTGGTATTGAGCTAGGCCTAAGACTATATAAGGAGAAGAAGATCATTAGGCAATATCATCTTTTCGACAAGGCTTGAATATCTAAGAGAGAAAGAGATCTGATATGCAGGTTCTGAGTTGCTTGATCTAAGCCAAGGAGAGATCACATCGGTTGATGGAAGACTAGATCTAAGGATAGATCGGGATCTAATGGTTTGAAATGCACTATCATGATATGGTTGATTATGCGTATTTCTAGATCTGCATATCGTCGCAATGTTACGTTTTGGATCTAACTAATGTCTGGTACAGCTGCAAATTGAGAAAGTTTATTTTTAGATCTGTACGCAGGTTGGTTTCGGTAAAAGCGCGTGTATACGCGGGTTTTGCTCATTGAAGTAGCGTATATCTTTTGAAGCTTGATTTTGGGTTTACAGTGGGGTCTGACTGTTATTGCAGAGTTCTGTAGTCTGCTCTGTGTTTTGGTAACTGATGATTAACAGGGTTCAGTGGTTCAGTGATTCAAAGTTTGGTTGTTTTATGCTTCAATGATCTGTTGTGGAAATTGAATGATTTGTGGTCTTCAGATTGTAATGTTGTGCTTCAGGAATATCCAAGTCTGAAAATGTATGAAAAGTGATATCTGAAAGAAGGAAGATTGTAGGTCAGCACCTACGTACTAGTATCTTGGCTAGTACAAGAGCAAAGGGGGTTGGAGCTCCCTTCCAAGGAAGTTTGGAGAACAAGAGAAGGTTGTAGCCTTCTGCAGGTTGTAGCCTGCGTACTGGTATAAGGCTGCACCAGTAAAAAAGATTGTAAACTGAAGTTTCATATTAAAGAAAGATAGAGACAACTTGCAGCAGGTGGTTTTCACCCACATTGGGTTTCCACCTTATATCTTGGTGTTCATGTGTGTGACTTTTTATCTGTTCTGTTATACTGCACATGTTTACTGTTAATGTGGTGAATAATGTCCTGATGCACTTAATTGAAGAATAAGCTAACTAAATTGTGAGTTTTCTTCTTATACCCTGTTTTACTTCGTCACAGTAGCGTGTACACGCTGGTTCACTTAACTGAAGTAGCGTATATGTTTCTGAGCATTTAAAAAGGTTGATTAATCTGATAATACTGATTCACCCCCCCTCTCAGTATTATTTCCAACAATTGGTATCAGAGCAGGTCCTTCAGAGAAGCTTGATCGCTTGAAGGAAGATCATTCATCATGAGCAATTACGAGAAAGAAGCATCAATCAGGCCACCGGTTTTTGATGGAACAAATTTCAATTATTGGAAGGTAAGAGTTACTGCATATCTTCAATCTCTTGGTACAGAAGTTTGGGACATTGTAGAAACAGGCTATGCTTTTCCTTCAGCTACTCCTACAGATCCAGCTGAGAAAAAGGCATATGAAACAAATGCAAAAGCAGTCAGTACTCTATTAGGAAGTATATCTCAAACAGAATTCATGAAGGTCATGCACTTCAAATCAGCAAAAGAGATATGGGACAAAATGATCACTAGCTATGAAGGAGATGAACAGGTAAAGCAAGCTAAACTTCAAACTCTCAGGATTCAATATGAGACCCTCAAGATGTATAATGATGAAAGTGTGGCTAATTATTTTCTTCGGGTAGATGAGATTGTTAATTGTATGAAAAATTTGGGTGAAGAAATAAAAGAGACTATAGTAGTTCAAAAGATTCTAAGATCATTATCCCCCAAGTTTGAATCCAAAGTATCTGCAATAGAAGAAAAGGAAAATCTCAAAGTTCTCACTATGTCTCAGCTACATGGAATTCTAACTGCTTATGAAATGAGAAAGGGAGGTCCATCAGACAGAAGGGAAGCTGCTTTTAAGGCATCAAGAAAAGAAGATTACTATGAAGCAAGCCATGTTCCAGAAGAACAGGAAGAAGAATCAAATTTTGTCAGAAATCTTCAAAGGGGTGCTGGAAGGTTCAGAGGTAAGCTACCTTTCAAATGCTTTGCTTGTGGAAGAGTAGGTCATTATGCTGCAAAATGTCCTAATAAGGATAAAGGAAAAGAACCTGCTAGATGGAATAAGAAACAAAGTGCAAATAAGAAAAGCTACTACACCCATGAAGATAGTGATGGCTTATCAAACAGTGATGAAGATGAACAAGGTAATAAATATAAGCTATTAATGGCATTTGAAGATGATGATTATGAGGATGCTGTAGATGTGGATAATCTTTATAATGAAATTACTAGACTCAAGAGATGCATAGAAGAAAAGAGTGTGATCATTGATACTTTGCAATTTCAAATTGATGAAAAGGAAAAACATCTTGAAAAACTAGAAGGTGAAATTGTTGGTCTCAGAAAAGAAATTGAGAAAACAAAAGCTATTAATCTTAAGTTTGTCAAAGGATCTGAAACTTTGGATGAGATTATCAATGTGCAGCGGTCTCCTCTAAACAAGACAGGTTTGGGCTATAATGGAGAAACCTCTCAAGCATCCACCTCAAAGAGTTATCTTGATGCAGCAAGAAGAAATGAGCAGAAGAACAATGAAGATAATCAGGTAAAGCAGGGACGAATTACAAACAGAAACTATCAGGGACAATCCTTCTTAAGGGTGAACAAAAGCTACAACCAACCACAGGTAAAATCTTCTCAGTTTGGCACAAGAATAGATGAAAATAGAAATTACAATCAGTTGGCTGGTAGATTCAATAACCGCAGAAGCTTCTTCAATGGACAATGCTTTTCTTGCCATAACTTTGGTCACAAAGCAGCTCAATGTGTTGCATATAAAACAATCATGACTAGGGAAGCTCAAAAACAAAGAAGTATGACAGGGATTACAAAGAGGACCTATAACAACTTTTCGGTTCTTGAAAATGAAGTTGAATGTTCTATTTGCAATAATTTTGGTCATAAAGAATCTGAATGCAGGAGCAGGTTTCAGGAGAAAAAGGAACAAGCCACGAGCACCAAAAAATGGAGAATAAAAGAACCTCAGACAGAAAGATGTGGGATAGCGTTTTATGCAGAAGGACAGGAAAATCTATGGTACATTGACAGTGGATGTTCGAAACATATGACAGGTGATAAAGAAAAACTTGAATCTTATTCTACTTTAGAAAAGGGAAAGAAAGTTTCTTTTGGAAATGATACTCCTGCAACTATAAAAGGAAAAGGTATTGCTCCTTTGAAAGAAAAGGTCAAGGCTGGAAATGTTTTGTATGTTGATGGATTGAAGCATAATCTTTTAAGTGTCAGCCAGATGTGTGATCAAAAAACCGAGGTTATTTTTAGATCGAATGGATGTCTTGTTCGTGATCTTGATACAGGTAAAACAGTTCTCAAAGGCAAAAGAACTCCAAATAATCTGTACATATTTGAAGAAGGACAACAACAATGCTATCTTAGCAAGGATGAAGAGCACTGGTTATGGCATCGAAGGTTGGGACATCTAAGCTTCTCACAAATAAGGAAAGCATGCAAATATCAGGCAGTTCGCGATCTTCCAGATATCAAAATTCCAGACAACACCATATGCAAATCTTGTCAGTTTGGAAAGCAAACCAGAACTAACTTTCCAGAGAAGGAAGGATCAGCTAGCTTGCCTCTTGAGCTAGTCCATACAGATGTATGTGGTCCATTTAGGAAAAGGACACCTCGAGGAGAAGAATATCTGATATTATTCATTGATGATTTCTCAAGGTTTGTTTGGTTAGGGCTTATGAAGCACAAAGATGAAGCATTCGAAAAATTCAAATCCTTCAAAGCATTGGCTGAAAATGAATCAGGACACAAAATTAAGTGCCTCAGATCTGACAGAGGTGGGGAGTTCACATCAAATGAATTTTTTGATTTCTGCGATGAACATGGGATAAGAAGAGAATTCTCTACAGCTAGAACTCCTCAGCAAAATGGGGTTGTGGAAAGAATGAACAGAACTATCCAACAAATGGCTCGTGCTATGCTCGATGAATCAGGTACTCCTGTAACCTTCTGGGGTGAAGCTGCACATGCTGCTGTTATCATTCTTAACAAAACAAATGTCCGAGTAAACAGCACTCAAACACCTCATGAGCTTTGGAGTGGTAAAACTCCTTCCGTGAAGCATTTCAAAATCTTTGGGAGCAAATGTTATATTAAAATACTGATGAGCAACTTGGCAAACTTGAACCTAGAGCAGATGAGGGCATTCTTCTTGGTTATTCTCCACATAGCAAAGCATACAAGTGCTACAATAAAAGACTTGGCAGAATTGTTGACAGTATTGATATAGTGGTTGATGAGAAGGGATATATTCCTAGGCAAGTTCATCATGAAGACATTGAAGAAGATGAAGGTTACTCTCAAAGGCGAAATGATGAAGAAGAAGAACCTCAAGAAGAAGAAGAATCTCAAGAAGAACCAGAGGAGCAGACAAGAATAGAAGAGAAGACTCCATCCAGATATGTCCAAAAGAATCATCCAGAAACTCAGATTGTGGGGCAGAAAGAAGCAGGAGTACAAACAAGAAGGACACTTGCAGAAGCTTCAAGCTACTTGGCTCTAATCTCCTCCATTGAACCACAAAATGTGAAAGAAGCATGCAAAGATGAATGTTGGGTCAAAGCAATGGATGAAGAACTTGAGCAAATCGAAAAGAACAACACTTGGGAATTAGTTCCTAGACCAAAAGATAAGAATGTAATAGGAACAAAATGGGTCTTCAAGAATAAGTTGAATGAAAATGGAGAAGTAATTAGAAACAAGGCCAGACTTGTTTGTAAAGGGTATGCACAGCAAGAAGGAATAGATTTTGAAGAGACCTTTGCTCCTGTGGCAAGACTAGAGGCCATCCGAATGTTCCTTGCTCTCTCAAGCTTTCAAAACTTCAAGGTATTTCAAATGGACGTGAAATCAGCCTTCCTGAATGGAGACTTAGAAGAAGAAGTATATATTGAGCAGCCAGATGGGTTCATTCTTGGAAATGATCCAAACCTTGTATGCAGATTGAAAAAGGCACTCTATGGGCTCAAACAAGCTCCAAGGGCTTGGTACTATCGGTTAGACAAATATCTTCACCAACAAGGCTTTTCAAAAGGATCAGCAGATAGCAATCTCTATATAAAAGTTGAAAATAACAAATTGCTAATTCTTGTTGTTTATGTAGATGATATTATTTTTGGCAGCAATGAAGAGACTATGAGTCAAAATTTTGCCTTGGTTATGCAGAAAGAATTCGAAATGTCACTTCTTGGAGAATTGACATATTTTCTTGGATTGCAAATCCAACAAAATGAAGGAGGTATCTTCTTGTCTCAAACCAAATACCTCAAGCAGATCTTGAAGAAGTATGGCATGGAAGAGTCAAAGCCAGTATGTACACCCATGGTTACAGGATGCAGCCTCAGTGCAAATGATGAATCAGCAGCAGTCCACCAACCCACTTATAGATCCATGATTGGGAGTTTACTTTATTTGACAGGTACTCGACCAGATATTACACATGCAGTAGGAATGGTTGGAAGATTTCAAGCCAACCCAAAGGAAACTCATCTTCAGGCAGTCAAAAGAATCTTCAAATATCTTCAAGGGACCCAAAACTATGGCTTATGGTATCCTAGAAATACAGATCTCACTCTTCATGCTTACACAGATGCAGATTGGGCTGGAAGTGTGGATGATAGGAAAAGCACAAGTGGAGGTGCTTTCTTCATGGGTTCCAGATTAGTATCTTGGTTCAGCAAGAAACAAAGTTCGATTGCCTTATCTACAGCTGAAGCAGAATATGTGGCTGCAGCATCTTGTTGCACACAACTTCTTTGGATGATGCAGACCTTGCAAGACTTTCAAATCACTTGCACTCCACCTGTCTCTATATTATGTGATAATACAAGTGCAATCAGCATTTCAAAGAATCCAGTCATGCACTCAAAGACCAAGCACATACCAATCAAGTACCATTTTCTTCGGGAACAAGTGCTTGAGCAGAAGGTCAAGATGGAGTATGTTCCTTCTAAGGAGCAAGTTGCCGATATTCTCACAAAGCCACTGCCCAGGGAAACTTTTGAATATCTCAGACAAAAGCTGGGAGTAGTTGATGCTTCATCCTGTTGTTGAAGTTTGTTTGTTCTACAAAAAGTTGGTATACGCAGGTTACGGAAGGGATATACGCGTATATACGCGGATTCATGTTGGGAAAGTCGCGTGTATGCTGGACGCTTGTTGCAGAAAGAATATCCGCGTACATACGCTGTTTTATACAGGATAAACCGCGTATATGAAGTTCTGAACAGCAAGGGAAAACTCTGAAGTTCTGAACAGCAATGGGAATGTCATAATTCTTCAGGCACAGTTTCAGGGAGTACAACAGGCACAGGTTCAGGGGGAGCAGCTTAAAAGTCTCATAAAGCATTGTTGGCATTCAGATGTTTTGGTTGTTGGTTTCAGGAGAAGGAGCTCAGAAAGAAATTCTGGTTGCTGATCTAACAAGATGTTTATCAGATGCTGCTGGTGCCTTTCCTAAGTCTTGGTCTAGATCTGTTGTCTCTATGTCATGTATCTCTCTTGTCATATCTCTTTTATGGTATCAAGGTCATGTAACGGCCTTTGTTGGTTTCCCCACTATGCCTGGGATGAATGCTGTAATATAATTGGTTGTTTCTGTTATGTCCCCTCTTGGTAGGGAGTATGGATGTATGTATTGAGTCTTTTGGTGATAGGAAGGTCCCTTATGGTGTATAAGTCTTGGTTCTTGTTGAAGAACATCTTTTGCAGATCTGGCCTTCGGTCAGGGGGAGCACAAGTCAGCACAGCCAAACAGAGATATCAGCATGTCCTCAGGGGGAGCACAGCCCTTTGCCCTTGATGTCAAAGGGGGAGAGTGACTTGGTGTGATGGTTGCCATCAAGTCCAAAGGGGGAGATTGTTGGCATTATGATTCAAGTGTTGTCCTTGATGGCAACTCACTCAGAGGATGGTACAGGTGCTCAGAGGTTGGTACAGGTGATGGCAACTTAATCAGAAGACAGATCTCAGTACAGCATGCCAAGGAAGCTCATACACGCCGTTTCGTTAAGCCCAAGTCGCGTGTACACGCTAGTTCGATTCATAAAAAGCGCGTGTATGTGGAAAGGTTCCTTTGGTCCATGGTGGTTAGTCCTTGGAAGTTGTGCCTATGATTTCGGACCATTGTGTCTCGACGGGCGTGTCGACCCCTAGTTTTGAAGTTGATGGTATTGTGTTACTATGGTTTTGGCTCTTGGTATTGAGCTAGGCCTAAGACTATATAAGGAGAAGAAGATCATTAGGCAATATCATCTTTTCGACAAGGCTTGAATATCTAAGAGAGAAAGAGATCTGATATGCAGGTTCTGAGTTGCTTGATCTAAGCCAAGGAGAGATCACATCGGTTGATGGAAGACTAGATCTAAGGATAGATCGGGATCTAATGGTTTGAAATGCACTATCATGATATGGTTGATTATGCGTATTTCTAGATCTGCATATCGTCGCAATGTTACGTTTTGGATCTAACTAATGTCTGGTACAGCTGCAAATTGAGAAAGTTTATTTTTAGATCTGTACGCAGGTTGGTTTCGGTAAAAGCGCGTGTATACGCGGGTTTTGCTCATTGAAGTAGCGTATATCTTTTGAAGCTTGATTTTGGGTTTACAGTGGGGTCTGACTGTTATTGTAGAGTTCTGTAGTCTGCTCTGTGTTCTGGTAACTGATGATTAACAGGGTTCAGTGGTTCAGTGATTCAAAGTTTGGTTGTTTTATGCTTCAATGATCTGTTGTGGAAATTGAATGATTTGTGGTCTTCAGATTGTAATGTTGTGCTTCAGGAATATCCAAGTCTGAAAATGTATGAAAAGTGATATCTGAAAGAAGGAAGATTGTAGGTCAGCACCTACGTACTAGTATCTTGGCTAGTACAAGAGCAAAGGGGGTTGGAGCTCCCTTCCAAGGAAGTTTGGAGAACAAGAGAAGGTTGTAGCCTTCTGCAGGTTGTAGCCTGCGTACTGGTATAAGGCTGCACCAGTACAAAAGATTGTAAACTGAAGTTTCATATTAAAGAAAGATAGAGACAACTTGCAGCAGGTGGTTTTCACCCACATTGGGTTTCCACCTTATATCTTGGTGTTCATGTGTGTGACTTTTTATCTGTTCTGTTATACTGCACATGTTTACTGTTAATGTGGTGAATAATGTCTTGATGCACTTAATTGAAGAATAAGCTAACTAAATTGTGAGTTTTCTTCTTATACGCTGTTTTACTTCGTCACAGTAGCGTGTACACGCTGGTTCACTTAACTGAAGTAGCGTATATGTTTCTGAGCATTTAAAAAGGTTGATTAATCTGATAATACTGATTCACCCCCCCTCTCAGTATTATTTCCAACAGTATGCACACTTTTGTGCGTTATCTCGTCCATTTAAATCCAGTATAGTTGCTACTTCATTTATCGAAACAATTCAAAAGTTACATGGAAACCCAAAGATTATTGTAGGTCACAAAGATCCCATTTTCACTAGAAAATTTTGGATAGAATTAGTTTCTTGTTTTTGTACTCAGTTAGCTCATAGGTCATCTTATCATCCCCAATCTGATGGGAAAACTGAGATAGTGAACAAATGTTTGGAAGGATATCTTTGTTGCTTTGTATATGATAAGAAGACACAATTGGTCAAGTGGTTGCCTCTGGCTGAATGGTGGTATAACACTTCCTTCCATACTATAGAAAAAATGACCCCATTTATGGAACTTTATGGATATCATCCGCAATCCATCACATCATATTTAAGAGAAAATTCTGAGGTTCAAGCACCGGAAGATCACATCGAGAATCAACAAAAAACTTTCCAACTCTTAAAGGATAACCTCACTTTGGCGCAAAATAGAATGAAACAATAGGCAGATCAACATCACAATGAAATAAGTTTTGATGTAGGTGACTGGGTATTTCTATGACTAAACCATACAAAAAGGTGTCCCTCAAGTAAGTTAAGTAGGATAATAAATTATCACCAAAGTATTATTGTCTGTACAAGGTGTTACAAAATATTGGTACTATGGCATACAAATTAGAGCTTCCCGGATCTTCACAAGTGCACCTAGTTTTCCATGTGTCATGCTTAAAGAACGTTATAGGTGACAAGCTCCTAGTTCAAACAATATTGCCAGAACTTGATGAGGAAGGAAAAATCATATTTGAACCTAAGGCAATCACAGAAACAATAAATCAACAACTACGAAATCGATCAATCTCATAGTATCTCATCAAGTCGAAGAACTTACTCGCTGAAGATTCCACATGGGATGATGATAATCTTATATGGAAGCATCAAAAACTACTCAAGCATTGAGGACAACACTTTTTTGAAGGAGAAGGGCATATTAGGTACTAAAACTACTAGTGTAGCCCATTATTGTTATTAGAGCAACCCCCTTATTGTATGGTTGTGCCCATGTAGTCCCCATATTGTTATTATTGTGCCACATAGAAGCCCACTATTGCTATTCTTGTGCCCTTAGAATATTATTGTTATGTCGACTCCTATTATATTGTGACCCCTTAGATTCCTATATATAGAAAGGAGGTATTTCCATTTGTAGCATACAAGAATTGTTCATTTCTGTAATGTAAAGGAGGTTTCTACCTCGAAGAGGCTGATTTTGAAGTTGTTGATCTATCTTTTCTTCTATTTTATGAGTTGGTTGCATAACAATGGCCAAAAACAAGTTGACTGCCCCTGAACAAAATCATGACTTGATGTTACTTTATGGCAGCATAAATTAAATTTGTATAAGTTTGTGACGGAGGAGGCATCAACAAACTCTCCATATGATTGGAAGTGTTAACCAACGAGTGGAAGACTAAACCAAAAACATGGTTTTGGCATCCCTAAAGTCAAACTAAGTCCCATCCCAATTGAGGAAAGACTTATTTTTTAAGTTATTTGTACAAGAGCGACATCCCTGATACTTACTACCATCAAATGATGAAGACATTGCCCCGTTCCCACTATTTTTTTGGAATATTCTTTTTTGTATTTTTCATATTATAAAGCCTAAAAAAAATAAAATAATTCCTATAGTATAGTGGTGAGAACAAGTGTCAAGGGAAAGTGCACTAATTCCTAGGTCTAGAGCATTCTTATGCTCAATGAAAGGTGACAGATATTGGTCATCAACACTCGAGGAATTTTCCCTCCATAGAAAAGGGTGTCAAGTCACAAAGGATAATGAATCCATGATTTGAACTTGCAAAAATGTCATAGTCAAAATTGGCTCATACATGATTCCAATGAAGTCAGATTAAGGTAAAAAGCAGTGGAAATGGTCAATATTCAATGTAACAGTACAACTCAACACATGGGAGCCTCTAGGGTATAAATCTGGAATAAAAGTGAAGGAGAATGACGTTTCAATGCAAAGTCATGGTGGGACTAAAGAGAAGTCTCGAGCCTACTCAATATTTGCAGCATGGGCAGGATATTATAGTGAGGTTCTAACTAGGAATACCATGGAACGAAAGGCTCTACCACTATGTTATGATTTTACAAAATAAAAAGTGACAGAGGTTAAAAAATCACAACATAGTGGGGTCAAACCTATGGCTAAGTATCACAATATGAGGTCAAGATGAAAAATTCAATGGAAAAATAATGTGTCATAACCTATGTGCCAGTCTAGAGTACAATACCTTCTACAATAGGTCAACAATTGTGGAATAAAAATGACAGGAAAGCAACACTAAGTGATAAGAGGGTCTTCATCACCCTAAAAAATTCCTTTCCCAACTCTTTAGACAAAGGTCAAAAGCTCATAAAATTAAAATAATCAAGTTAGAAATGAACTTTAGAAAATTGGGTTTAATTTTTTATTATAAGGTAAAGTTTTGAATTCACCCAATTTCATTTTTACCATCCAAGTGTTGAGGAGAGATATTTTGGAGACAAATTTAGCAAGAAAATCCAACCAAACCCACCAACTGATTCTGAAACCATGAACTCCAGGTAATTCATAACCGTAATATCTTTCATTTGGATCAAAATTTTCATTCATCGATTTGATTTTTGAATCAGGATTTCAACATTAAAATTGGTTCTATGTATACGCAGGGTTGGGATTATCGTGCCACATATAGAAAGTCATATACACAAGTTATCAAAGGGAAAGTTATGTATATACACAATTGTCTATTACAGAAGCCGCATAAATGCAGAACCAAGTTGGTAATTAAATTTCTAACAGTGAAATCACTCAATTTTTTCAATATGGGGATCATTTGGAGAGAGAGAGAACACACTAATGTGGATCATCAAGTCCTGGAAGACCAGGAATCGATGGGTGGATTAAAAAAGTGTGGTTTTCTCAAATTCTTCATGATGCCAAATATGAGAGCTTAAACTTAATTATTGGAAATATTGATTAATTATTGGGATCCAGAGTAGGAGAAATTTTTCATTGGCTCAATGCCTTTGCAAATTGAAGTGGAAGACATCTACTTCATTACAGGTCTCTCTAGAAGGGGATAATCAGTCAATTTGAAAGGAAGGGCCAGTGGGTGCCTTAACATTGATGTTTATATTATTGTGTATTGTGCACCAAACACTAACAAACTTGGGTCACAAGTCCTCATCAAATAAATCACGAACCTACCTATCAAGATAACAATTTTTACTATTGTTAGAATATGAGGTTTGACTTCTTTATAGTAGACCTCACGACCAGTTATGTTTCTAGTAGTGGAATTCTTGAAAGTGATAGTGTATGATTGTTGTACAATGCTCTTGGCCAATATCAAGAAGAAAATCACATCAGTAAGATAGGGGACGATAAACAACTTCGGTTATGGTACCATTCTATGCTCATTTTTCTTTTAGCAAAATCCTACATTATGATCCAGAGTAAAATGTACCAAAGTAGTCATAGAATCCTAGGATGGTTAAATGGTTCGACTTAGTGATGAAACATGGTGGAGAAAATTCCATCCAAGCGGCCTTTGATGATGATTTATTCCAATGGTGGGAGAAACAAGTTATACCCATAATAGATTACCCCTATGTAGGACTAGTCTTCTAAGGGAACCCAAAGTTAGTACTTCCGAAGGGGGATGCATAGGGCGACCTTGGTAAGTTTTAATTTTTCAGCATATTTGATTTTTTGTTAAGAATAATCTAAATAAATTTAAAGATTCTTTGCCATGAAATATATATCCTAAATAGAATAAAGTTATCATGAAGAATATGTGGGACGAGTGAGACCTCAGGGTCTACCGAGGCATAAGCTTCTTGATAGAGACATGGAAGGAGAAAAAGTTGAGTATGAGAGGGCCCTCCGAGAAATACATAGGAATTTGGATTGTTTGACTCGCCAGGTTCCAATGGTGGTAGTAGAGGTCTTCCCAAGGCTATATAGAGATGGGAGGTTGGAGTACCACGAGAGTAGGTGTGACTCTTCTAGACGAGTGGTGAATGCCATCGTCCTTTAACGAGATGCTCATCTATGGTACAGACCTCAGTCTTATATTTTAGATAGAATGATCTTTTTTATATAGACATGATCAGGCATAAACACTAATTTTTAGGACATTTGCCCACATTTTGTAAAATTTTGACACTTATCTGTCTATATATACAGAGATCTCAAGATGACTTGATCATATATACAAATGATTATTTGATGTTTTTATTTTATATGATCAATTATTGATATGTAAATCTAGTTCTTGGTATGCTATCGAATCAAAAAATGCATTATATGATCGTGGAATATGAATGAAAGATAAAACTAAATGATATTTGCAATTATCTCACTCTCAAGAATTGACGATGTAATAAAGGATCTCTGACATGATAAATATTATTTAACTTAGACATTACTAGTTGTGAGTCCAAGTACACCACTAATGATTCAATATCATAAGATATTGCTTCAAAACATAAATTAATAACAACATTGTATGCATCCATATTATTAGAAGCAAGACCAATACATATGCCTTTTGCAGCCAACAACTGACCAGATAGATAATGAATTACACATGTTGAAGAAGCTAGATTTCAAGTGCGTATACTGGCAATGTCCTGTGAACCTTATGTACACTGAATCACCCATTGAAACCTGCCAAAGTAGTTTGAAAACACCATCATCACCATGACACTCATAGACAGAAACTAAAACTATGTACAATATTTACAGAACAAATAAAATGCACAAGAAAGAGCCTAAGCATAAAACTTCTCGAGGTAAAGCCCATTTGTGGGCTCTGATAACACATTCCCTTAAAAATCAACCAACTCATAAGAACCCTTCTTCAAGACCCTTTTAACAATGAAAGGACCATACCACGTGGGTTTGAATATTCGTGCCCCTAAGGAGTCATTATCTTGGTCATAGACCAAGACAAGATCACCTTCAGAGAAAACCCTAGGTCACACAAACTTATCTTATCTAGATTTAAGTCTTTTCTTAGTAGCTGCATTAACTGTGCCAGCATCCCAATGCTACTCATCAAGATGTTCCAAATGAACAAGGTGCTCTGTTAAAATTTATTTGTCTGGAAGATGTTGTATTTCCATCTTAAGAGATGGAATCTAACATTCTATCGCAAAGATCGATTCCAGATCATAAACTAACTTGTAAGGAGTGAATCACGTGGTAGTCTTAATAGACATTGGATATTCCCATAAGGAAGGATAAAGCATGATATGCCACTTAGAATTAGCTTAATTAATCTTCCTTTGTAGGATAGTATTAAGGGATTTATTGGCAAATTCAACTTTTACATTATCTTAGGGATAATAAGGAGATGAATACTCTTACCAAAATCCTAGTTTCAAAACCTACTCAAACATCATCTTATTCTGAAGATTACTACCATGGTCAGTGACAATCTGTTTAGGGATATCGCAATGTGAGTTGACTTGATTAAAAAGGAAAGTGTTTTTTGTCTCACAATTGTTCTTATAATTAGGCATAGATTCAACCCACTTTGTAAAGTATTCTACTGCTATGATAATGTACATGTGTCCCTTAGTTGAAGCCAGGTGAAAATTTGTAAAATCAATTTCGCACTTAGTAAATGGATCAACAGTGTGTTTGGAAAAATACTGAGAGGTGGGGTGAATCAGTATTTTCAAATCAATAAATTTTTCATTTCATATTTAGATTCTTATACGCGACTTTATTGAAAGGAGCCTACGTCTGTACGTGACTATTCTTAAGACAACTAGCATACATCTAGTAAAGTCATAATTCAATTAATTCATCGTACGTTGATCTTCAGATAGTGTATCAGTACTTTATTAAACATAGATAAATAATAACCTTATGTTGTAAGAACAGGATAACCCATCACACATAAGAAACACACACGAACACTAGGATTTAACGTGGAAACCCAATGCGGGAACAAACTACTTGTTGTTGTCATCTTTGTCTTCTTTAATATAAAGAAAAATTTGTTTATAATATTGTACTAGTGTAGACTCATACTAGTACCAATTCACCCACCTGCAAAAGGCTAAAACCTTCATTCTTTCTCCAACTCCTACTTGAAGGGAGCTCCAACCCCCTAGTTCTTGTACTGGTGTAAAATTGTACTAGTACACAGGCACCAACCTGCATAAGGTTAGAACCTTCACTCCTTTTCCAACTACTACTGGAAGGGTGCTCCAGTCCCCTAATTTGATCACCAACTACTACTGTTAAGGAGATTCAAATTCCACACTAAAGGCTCCAACCCTTAGCAACATCCATGGACCATGTTTCATGAATTTTCACACTGGATCCACCTACTTTAACACATCATAGCTTGTAAGCCACGTTTCATCAAATTTTCAGTTTGGACCCATTATCAATATTTAAGCTTGGCATCAATAATCAAACCATAACTCATCACTGTAACACAGTCATAAATCTCTGACACAACTAAATCAATCAATCACTGACACCCAATCATCAATCTTAGGCATAACTGAAACCCAAATCATCAATTTCTGAATCAACCAATCACTAGAACTTCTGACACAACGGAATCAATCAATCACTGGAGCCTCTGGCACAACTGAATCTCCAAATCATCAATTTTTGATACAATTGAATCAACCATTCAGTCAAAATCCAATCCACTAGCACTTAATTAAAATTCAACCAATCAACTGGAATAGTTAGATCATTGTAACCAATACACATAAATAAACTCATAATGTTGCATCTACACATAGAATCAACTGCAACCCTCATGATTCAAATGTCGAAATACATATGCCGCTTCACTTGATGCAATCCATGTGCATACGATCTTTTCTGTCGAGAAACCTGTGTACAAATCTTAAACTATATAAAACTAAAAACTTGACTACTACAATTCTGAAAAGACTACTGATTCATACTTAGATATACATCAACACTATGAACCAATCTTAGAATTGAACCTGATCTTCAATCACAATCAGCAAGTAATATTAACACTATTCATAACCACATTCATCTTCATCTTTCAATCAGATCTACTTCAGACATTATCATTTAACCCAAATCAATCATGAGGGCATCATTGACAGACAATAAAGAAGCAACAATACTGATCATATTGATCAATCATCTATGAACATAAGCCCTTACTTTGTATACGTGACTTTGAAAAAGCTAACCCATGTGTATATGTGCTTTTCCCTAGACCAACCAACATATAAATCTGCAAATCTTGACCTAAAATTTCGCAGCTCTTCAAAACTTCAGAAAGACCCATATCATAATATTCAGAGATAATAACATGCATCAATACTTCAATCTAGTAAACCAATGAGCAGATCATACAATGAAAATTCATTTTAGGTCTCGTGATCTTAATCCATCATTGTATTCATTCGTGCATAATTATTTCGAATCTATTGGATCTCATCCATCATCAAACTCTTAGGTCCATACTTAGTTTAGATCAAGAAAAGCATAAAACACCCATAACATGCATATTTTCTTTTGATCTATATTTTCATAATATTTCCATCACTTTGACACCTAGCACTTTTCTCTTCATCTCTTTATATATTTTTAGCCTTTTTCAATACCTCGGGTCAAAACCATAGTTATGCCAATGGTATTCTTTGACGCGATTAATATTCTTTCTCGCATTCATTATTATGGGCCAATACCATGTTAAGAACCCTTGGTATTTAGAATACCATGGTGCAAAATCCATACGCTACTTTTCTTCACTAAGCTCACCTACATACGTGACTTGTCTTAACAGAATTCGCGTATATTTCTTGAGCTTCTAAATTTATCATTCCTCTAAACTGATTCCTCTAAACTTCCATGCATTATGTCACATCTATAAACACAACTTCCATGCATTTTGTCACATCTGTAGACAAATCCTGTTTATACATTTAACAAGTACATCAAGAGACAACGTATCAAGCAAGATTCCATTCATCAAATAGGTTTTCATCAAGGACAACTAATCAGGTAGGTATCCATCAAGGACAACACCGAATTTATAATGCCGACAATCTCTTGAATCAGTATTCTGATTCTGATTTGTCAACCTTTAACCCATCATTCTGGTATTTTGTTCCATCATTCTGTCACCTCTAAACTAACCTATGGATTCATCTAGTTACCGTATACGTGTTTTGTTACAAGTGAGTTTAAATTAAGGACAACACATGCATAATAATGCCAACAATCTCCCCCTTTGGACTTGATGGCAACCACTTTGGTGTTTTATCACCATAACCTGTAAATAACATCAAGCCAAGCACCAAGATTTTCAAAATATCAAGCTGTTGTCCAAACACGAAGCCACTTTCCCCCTTTCATATCAAGGGAAAAAGGATGATCAATGTTAAATGAAAACTTCCATACTACTAAACATGCATACTGACCATGCTCCCCTTGAGCACATGTCGCAATCTATGATGGATATAAAATGAGGTACATGACTTTATGACTCAACTGAGTATGACCTTCCTATCACCAAGGACCCATACTTACTTCAATCTCCCAATCAAGCGGGGATACATATTTGACTCAACCATCCAACCAAGTGGGATTACATATTTGACATGATCTCAAAAGTCCATACATGACCGAATATGATAATTATTACATCATAGGTCTTTACATGACCTTACATCAAATGATATACATGAAATTTATAACAAAGACCAAATACCTAAACAAGATGATCATAGTTATCAGAAACTATCATACACCATATATGATCTGCACCATAAGCACATGTGAGCATCATCAAGAACAAAAACCTGTATATGTCCATCACCAATTTGCAAGGAAAGACAATGTGGCTTTAATATCGTCAACATGTGACTGAGTATGCTGCATATCAACTCATCCTCTTTGAACTTATCAAGATCAACTTTCTCAACTTTCATTAGTAAAAAATCCTTATGTTTTATTAAAAACATAGCCTTCCATGAATCAACTAAGCATATGCGATATCTCCAAGAAGTGATACAAAACCATTCACATCATATCATATATATGGGAAAACACCATAGTCATCATCCATGACATCGTCAAGGTAGCAAGAATTGCATGATATTTCCACAAGAGCCCTCAATATATCAACCATATATCATTACTATGGAGTTTTCCAACATTCCACACCTGATAAAGCATCAACTATGATAATCAACATATGTGAGAACCAAACCTATCATCATAAAGTAATAAGTCATCATCATTATGTGACTAAGTAAGCCATGTCTCCAAATAGCCATGTCTTAAAATATATATGTCCTTATGTAACCTCCAATAACACCATTCTCTTGGCCAACCAACATTATTTACCAATGTGTAATTTAAGTAATTGTTGAGCCACCTTTTTGTCGATATTTTTATGATTTTA
Organism: Pinus tabuliformis; assembly: GCA_031772625.1. NCBI lineage: Eukaryota > Viridiplantae > Streptophyta > Pinopsida > Pinales > Pinaceae > Pinus > Pinus tabuliformis. The sequence continues at coordinate 1,158,540,442 of CM062817.1, read as the reverse complement.
TCGAATAATTCTATGCTTGTTCCTGGTGCTTTTAATCATTATTATCCTTTATATGCTATTATGCTGTTAGCTAGAGGCATTCAGAGGAAAAAGTTGTTGAATTAAGAATTCTTATTGTTTAGTTAATTTGAAGAGTGTTTTGTTTAAAAATGTCAATAATAATATGCCTTAATAGAGTTTAGGCTTCTGTGATCCATATTAAGTTAGAGAAAGATTTCGGCGTAAATCACATGAAGAGTCATTTGTCGACGCGTTTCGAACCAACCAGTGTGGTTCATCGTCAGGATCTTGTCCTGACGATGAACCACACTGGTTGGTTCGAAACGCGTCGACAAATGACTCTTCATGTGATTTACGCCAAAATCTTTCTCTAACTTAATAATATGCCTTCTTGGTGCTAGGTGAATAGGTCATGTAATAGCAGTTTTCGTACCAACAGTGCAATAATTCTTCCTAAAGAACATTTGAGTACGGATTCATCTCATGCACAGAAAGCATTAATGTCATGGTCGAAATGGTATTATAGTTTCATATGTTTTAATGTTGGTCCAAATGAAGTAATATACACACCCAATAGGAAGTTGCGAACCACCTTCTTCAACAACTGATTTTCTATTTTTTCTCTAGACTCTAGCAATACAATGTGCATTACATCTATGCTCCTCCACCATACAGTAGACCCTTCAATCCTATTTGAAATATCTTGTTGTGGGTGTTGATTCACATAGTCTATCCTAAGCCAGTCGAGAGGAAAAGCTGAAGGCACAATGGGTGACTCTGTTTTGATGCTCCTGTATGTTCATTAGTACTAGATGGAGGAAATACTAATGATGGAGCTCAACTTCGTGTTAACACAATTTATGGTATTTGAAATGGGTTTCTGCATGTGCAACACTGCAAATATAAGTTGTCGCAATTATGGGAAGTAGGTCGTTCCATATCCTCTCAGCATCGACGATACTTGTAGGAAACCAAATTACCACATCTTCAGTAACAATAATCATCCGAAATTCAAGTTGGAGAATGGACCTTCTTATCTGATCTTTAGTATTGACTCATATTCTTTCACTCTAGTGAGTAACCGCCAACACTGGCAAACGATACATGCATTTCTACAGATTTTCGGGATGGTGGCCCTGTTCTCAATGACACTTTTCTATTCAGCATCTCTAATCGCAACATGGTTGTGTTGTTTAAATTTCTCTAAAGCTTTATTTCTTTCCCCTCTCAACTGCACCTCAAGCATCCTTTGCCATCAGTTTGTGCGGGACACAAAAGAAGCCAAGACCTGTCAAAACAAGCTCTGTCGCACTTATCTCAAGGACAATGCCATGATGTCTCAAATAACACACATGTGCAAGGAAGGTTGTAGTGCCTTCACAAGTGTGGTCAACATAAACACTACATTGCCAACAAATGATCGGAACTAGGTTAATGAGATCCAATAAGAAGAGTTGCAACAAATTCAGTAGACAAACTGGAGCTTTCTAGTTGTGTGTTGATGTGCCTCTTCCAGCAGTGCATGAGGGTAAAATTAATTCTATAATTTGATCACCAATTTGAACCCAATTGGAAAAAAATCCTTTTGCTTTGGCCTTAATTGATTTTTATTAACAAAAATCCTAAATTTATATGCCAATGTAACAATCGATCCAGTTAATTAGGGGCATCATTGCTGCGATAAAAGAGAGTGTTGCACACTAATAGAGGATGGGGCAAATCTCAGACTGGAGACTGCATACTGAAGATTGGGATTTGAACCTATAGATTGTAGAACTTAAGCGTGGATTTCAATTGTGTACTGAGAGGAATCTGAACCCAGTGGAATGATCCCTGGAAAGGACCACTCAAGCACAACATTGTATGATTTAGCATTTAAGTAATTGGATTTTAGTAGCAAAATGATTCTGCACTTAATTTATATTTCCCAATTCTTTTGAATTTTCTGAAGATGGTGTTTTGATTTAGCTATTGCAGAACTAGCGAGTTGGGTGGTTGGGCCCATCAGCCAGTTCGTTGCCTAAATTTCTTAGGATTTATTTATTTTACTGCATTCTATTTTCTGCATTGTGTGGTGTGATTTAAATTTTCGTCTGCAACTTGATTTTAGAGATTTCCTTTATGTTTTATTGTATAGGTTTGATTAATGAATTTAATTATGCAATTACTCCTTAGAATTTATTTTTGTTCAAAGTAATTAGATTAAAAATAACATACTGTTAACAAGTTCTTCTTTTCTAATTTTCATTATTTGTCTGTTCAATCTATTTTCTAACGAAACATATCTCTAGTTTGCAGGAAGTCACAACAGGCATAATAATGGTATAATATCAATAAGGTTTTCATTTAATTCATTATTCATATTGTTAGGCACTTTTGAACAATTTAAATTATCATATAAATTGATCACGAAATTTTAAGCAAACAACATTTACTATCATAACTTAAATATCAAGATTAATTTTAATAAACTTTATTAACATAAGTAAAGTGTCTAGAAACAGTCCTAAAAATATCCTGGATCGATGATTTAAATTCTAGATTGAATATTGCTATACACCTATGATTCCTTTCCAACAAGAATATTCACACATTAGAAAGAATCATTTAAAGTAAATATTTTAAAATAGTTGAAAGTGAGTTTGTTTCATGCTTTCCATATTTCTAGTATAGTTGTAAACTTTTAAGAAGCTTTGCAATCTTTATTTCTTGCATATATTATTAATTTGCAATGTGTTTATTTTGAAATGTCTTATTTCTTTCTTGAATGATTTCCTTTTTTAATTTGTTTTGTAAGAATTTGATTTTACAAATCCCTGAGGTCTTATTTTGGCATATATTGTGCTATATCTCTAAGTTTGCTGACCCAGATTGACAATTTAAATGTTGGTGTAAATCTCACATTTATACCACCCAACATTTTGGCATCGTTGTCAGGGAGGCATTGTAGGATAAGGCCTCATGATTTGTTATGCTTTTTCTTCGGAATTGAATTTTATGATTAACAAGATTCCCCTTGCTTGCTGAAGCGTACTGGAAGGTATTTCCAAACATCTCATAGACCAGATTTTCTTTACTGCAAATGAGTGATTTTCTTTACTGAAAAGTGTGGTTGTATTCTTTATTGCAATTGAGATTAATTGATTTATTTTTTTCTGATTTTACCAGCACTGGAAACTAGACGGCGGAGATGATGTAAGACATGAGTGAAGAGCCATGCTTCCACTTTTGTTTTGGGTCAGTCCAAAGTTTGGTTGTCCAAGTAAAGAAATATTTCAAGCTTGGTGATAACAATACTTTCCAGTTAGCAAGAAAATGTCAAGAAGTGTGATGTTACTCCAAGAATTATCTCAAATTCCAACAGAAGCTAGCATCTCTACTTCACATAAAGATCACATTTTGGCATCAATCAAAGAAAGGTCTATTCCTCTGGAAGATAATATTCATGAAGATCTGTAAGATCTTCCTAAGGATACCGAGAAGTTGTGTATCATGCATGATGAGGAGAATCCATTAGAAGCAGAACATCTATCTGATCTAACCTGCACTTTAGAGGATAAATAAGGAAATGTGGAGGATTTGCACAATGAGATGGATGTTGCCCATGAATGAAGTAACCAAGTGTATATGGATCCCATAGAATCCTAGTTCCAAATGACTATCAATATCCAATCCTCCTCTAACATTTGGCAATTTGTAGCATCACATCAGTTAGTGCAACTGGTACCTCATGTTCTGGTATTTTCTCGTATATACTTTTCAAATTTGAACATGAGTAGGATTATCCTCTTGTTGCACACATGGATGCATTGGAAGTACTCCTATACTTAAAAGGGAGTCTTTTTCCTCTTAGGGTAGAATAATAAATTAATAAAGTTGTTATAATAATTCTATTAGGGTTTTGACTTTTAGGGAATTGCCACTGAAACTACTTTTGATCCATATAAGTTTTTAACACACACATATGTGACAAATCTTGTTGACTATGATTCACTCTAATATCTCATGATTATGGAAAAGTAACCATGATTAATCACTCTAATGAGTTGTCACCTAAGATATATATTTTTTAGTTTACTTTAGAAGGTACTGTTGGAGAGCCCCCTATGGTGGACCACTCTTGTAAAATATAATAATGAGTTGTTCACGAGAACACTAACATTACTAACTCAAATAATTTTTTAGTCACTATTTGGGATATTTTTATTAAGTATTTACGGTAGAGGAACTATCCAGTAATGATTAGTCATTGAAAACTGTTCACGCGATCGCGTACTCTTAAGGAGGAGATATGACTCCACACTTCATAAGTAATCTTTAAGTTTAATCATAATCAGAGTTTAAAAAATATTTATGGGAGGATAGGAGGTCTTTTCATGAGTCGACCTACCACAATCATGAGACCTAACATGCATGACATTGTTGTTGATGGTCACCAAGCCAGAGTAATGGATTTCAACAAAAAAGTTGGAAGACAGGAGGTTTCATCATGAGCCGGCATGTTCATCCATGATACTTCTTATCAGTGGCACTGCCATCAGCTGGTTACCAAGCCAAGACAGTGGCCTACATCTAAAAGTCAAATAAGCTAACTGTGAATCTATATCTAGTAAGTAGGACACATGCATTTCATTGGGTTAAAAGACATCCTTGCCGACGTTATAGACACCTATGGGTAGTAGGGCCATGTATGTGGTATTAAAGTTAATTTCATACTAAGATTTACTGAGTTATCCTTCTCTTTCCCTAAAACTCATCATTTTAATTCTTGGAAAATGGTTCTAAGATGATTTGAACATGATGCTTTGAGTTCTGTTTTTCAAAAATCAGGAATCTTCAATGATGTGGTACCCTTAGTGAAGGTAATTCTTTGTACTGATTAAGGAGAGGTTCATTTTTGCATCTACTTGACAACAAAATTTAGAATGTTCAATAAAGAGGTTGTTGATTGGTCCAAGAAAGTGTCATAATGCTCAATTTTTATTTCTCTTTTTCTAGTATCATAACTCACTTTAATTTTCATGGTAATTAGAGTGATGAATTACTCAGTGATGACTACTCACAAGGTGTTGATTGAAAACCATTTGTATTGGTTGTGGTTTCCTCTAAATACGTGCTACATAGTCTAGGTAAAAGATTGCTATAGTAGGTGTAGAATCTTGTGGTAGTCTTCTTGAAATTTCACCTTTTCAGAAAAAGCTTGATTTTTATCATAAGGCTCTGGGTAGAAACAAAACAAGGAGTTCATTTGGAACAAGACAACAGGTATGTGTAATACTCTTTTCTCCATAATGTCTAGTTTGTGTACCTGATCTTGTTACATTCCTACAATCGATACTTTCATTAGAGATGTAACATGGTTTTATTTGGCATTGTAATAGTTATGTTGAAGGCTAATGAATGCTTTAAAATACCAGGCATCTTCATCTTTACTTGTTGAAAATTTTGATAACACTCTTATCGGGAAGCGTAGTATGATATTTAAACATTTCCCCTACCTTATTTCATGATTTTATAATTTAATGGTTTAGATTTCACAAGCACGTACAATAATACCGGCATGGGGAGATGTTGAGCTGCCTTTTCATCCAGATTTTACAATTTTTATCGAATAATTCTATGCTTGTGCTTGGTTCTTTTAATCATTATTATCCTTTCTCAGCTATTAAGCTATTAGCTAGAGGCATTCAAAGGAAAAAGTTGTTGAATTACGAATTATTCTTCTTTATTTAATTTGAATAGTGCTTTGTTTAATAATGTCAATAATAATATGCCTTGTTGGTGGTAGTCAAATAGGTCATGTACTAGCAGTTTTCGTACCAGTAGTGCATGAATGCTTCCTAAAGGACATTTGAGTATGGATTCATCTCATGCATAGAAAGCATTAAACTCATGACCAAAATGTTATTATAGTTGCATATGTTTTAATGTTTTCCCAAATGCAGTAATATACACACCCAATAGGAAGTTCCAAGCCACATTATTCAGCAACTTCTTTTCTATTTTTTTCTGGACTCATGTTATACAATGTGCATTACACCTATGCTCCTCCACTGTACTATAAAGCCTTCAACCCTCTTTGAATGATGTTGGTGTGGGTGTTGAAGCACATAGTCTATCCTAAACTAGTCAAGAGGATAAGGTGAAGGTGCAGTGGGTGACTCTATTTCGATGATCCTGTATGTTCATCAGCGCTAAATGGAGGACGCATTCATGATGGAGCTCAACTCTGTGTTAATGCAATTTATGGTATTTGCAATAGTTTTCTACATGTGCAGCACTGCAAATATAAGTTGTCCCAATTATGGGAAGCAGGTCATTCAATACCCTCTGAGCACCAATGATACCTGCAAGAACACAAAATACCACATCTTCGATAACAATATTCATCTAGAATTCAAGTCGAAGAATGGTAATGCTTATCCGATCATCAGCATTGACCCATCTACTTTCACTCTGGTGATTAGACCACCGAAACTGGAGAACGATACATGCATTTCAACATATTTTCGGGATGGTGGACTTGTTCTCAAGGACACTTTTCCATTCAACATCTCTAAGTGCAACATCATCATGTTATTCAAATTACTCTGAAGCTTTATAACTTTCCCCTCTCAACTGCACCTCAAGCAGCCTTTGACATTAGTTTGTGTGGGACATGAAAGAAGCCAGAACCTACCAAAACAAGCTCTATTGCACTTATCTCAAGGACAGTGCCATGACGTCTCATATAATATGCCTGCGCAAGGAAGGTTGTAGTTCCTTCACAAGTGTGGTCAACATCAATACTACATTTCTAAAAAATGATTGGAACTATGGCATTGAGATCTAGTAAGAAGAGTTGCGACAAATGCAACAGATGGATCGGAGCTTGTCAGTTGTGCATTTATGTGCCTCTACTAGCAGTGTGTGAGGGTCAAATTATTTCTAGAAACCAATCAACAATTTGAACCCAATTGGAAACAAACCCTCTTGTTTTCATCTTAATTGACTTGTATTAACAAAAATCTTAAATTTATATGCCAATGTAACAATCGATCCAGTTAATTAGGGGGAACATTGCTGCTATAAAAGAGAGCATTGTGCACTAATAGAGGATGGGGCAGATTGCAGACTGAAGAATGCGAAATAAAGATTGAGACATTAACATGTACATTGTAGAATTTAAGGGTGGATTTCAATTGCACACTAAGAGGAAACTAAGCCTGATGGAATGATCCCTCGAGGGGACCACTGGAGCCCAACATTGTATGATTTAGCGTTTACGTAATTGGATTTTAGTAGCAATATTATTATGCACTTAATTTATATTTCTCAGTTCTTTTGAATCTTTTGAAGATGGGTTTTTGGTTTAGCTCTACAGTTGTAGCAATCTCGGTGGTTGGGCCCAGCAGCCAATTTGTTGCCTAAATTGCTTAGGATTTATTTATTTTACTACATTCTATTTTCCGCATTGTGTGGTGTGATTTAAATTATGTTCTGTAATTTGATTTTAGAGATTTCTTTTATGTTTTATTGCATATATTTGATTAATGAATTTAATTATGAAGTTACTCATTAGAATTTATTTATGTTAAAAGTAATTAGATTAAAAATAGTGTACAGTTAACAAGTGCTTCTTTTCTCATTTTCGTTATTTGTCTGTTCAATCTATTTTCTAATGAAACATATCTCTAGTTTACCAAAACTCATGATGGGGATAATAATGGGATAAGATAAGGAAGGTTTTCATTTAATTTCTTATTCATATTTTTGGGCACTTTTGAAAAATTTAAATTATCATATGAATTGATCTTGAAATTTTATGGAAACAACATTTATTATCATAACTTAAATATCAAGATTAGTTTAAATAAACTTTATTAACATAAGTAAAGTGTCTAGCAACACTCTTGAAGATATCCTGGATCGATGATTTAAATTCTAGATTGAATATTGCTATACACCTATGATTCCTTTCCAACAACAATATTGACACATTAGAAATAACAATTCAAAGTATAAATTTTAAAATAGTTTAAAGCGAGTTTGTTTCATGCTTTCCATATTTGTAGCATAATTGTAGTCTTTTAAGAAGCTTTGCATTCTTTATTTCTTGCATATATTATTAATTTGCAATGTTTTTATTTTGAAATGTCTTATTTCTTTTCCTGAAAGATTTCCTTTTTGAATTTTTTTTTTAAGATTTTGATTTTACAAACCACTGAGGTTGTATTCTGGCATATGTTGTGCTGCGTCTCTAAGTTTACTAAACCAGATTGAAAATTTAAATGTTGGTGTAAATCTTGCATTTATACCACCCAACAATAATCATCCATGTATCCATGATAGAGATAGTAATATTTATCTAGCTTCTCATCAATGAGAAAAGAAAACCATGAGCTCACAGTCATTTGTAAAACATTCTTGATACCATCAAGTGAAAAAATCCTCAAACAATATACTATGTGAGAGCCAAGACTATATGAATCCTCATTCATAACTCCACCATATTAACTTTATGCATCTTTGAAGGCATGATGACAACGACATAACAAAAATGAGTGACACTTATCATCATAAAATAATGAATTTGTATACTCAAGCTTTGTTATTCTCCTCTAACTTATGAAGGTCACCATGTAAGAAACATAACTATATGCATAATCAAAAGAGTCATCCACAAATCTAATTAGAAGCATAAAAAAAACTATGTGGCTCAAGCAATATAAGCATCATCTATGATTTCATCATAGGTAACACATGACTGCAGGATAGTATGATGCATCATTTAAACACCTTAGCAACATAAGCACCATCAACATTGATAAGCATTTTTATTTACCAAGGAATTATAAAGAAATCATAATATCAACAATGCATTATTAGAAGAATAGCATATGCTCCCACTGAACATGTTCCAATTGTTCAATCTCAGATCTGATCATTGCATATATCAGTAAGAATCATCAAGGCATCCTCATCAACCAGTTATACATCAAGTCATCAACAACTTATGAGGGTCAAAATAAATTCTTAATAGCATCCACAGACTATAATCATCAACCATAAAAACAAAAAAGATAGTTGATAATTGATTGAACCATATCAGACCCTTGTTCTAAGTTTGTCCCATTGTTTCTTCATCAAACCAACATATATATGATTGTGCAGTTTCGAACTCACCTATATATGTGACTATACATCATAAGATCTGCGTATGGAAGGTGGAATACTGAGATTTCATAAGTTCAGCTCCCCCTAAGTCTCTTGTGACTGTACTTAGTCCTAGAACTTTTGTTGAAAAATCAGTTCCAAGAATATAATTACCATTACGGTTATTCATCAGAGACTCCATTTTACTTTTGTCTCCAATCATGTGATGATAACATCCACTAGCATCTTTGTCTTTGAATGAGCAGAGAGAAATACCACACATTATCTGATCTTCCTTTTCTTTTTTATTGGTGTATGCATATTTTTTAGATTTTCTGATATTAATGTTCTTATTTGGTTTCTTACCAAATTGTCTATGATGATCCATAAACTTGTTCCTGCATTCTTTTACTATATGCACAAACTTGTTACAAGGATAAAATATTATATGTTTCATCTTCCTTCTATGAAATCAATGGATTTGTGACCAAACATACTTCAAGAAAGGAAATATCCCTTAAAATGCTTGGAAATTGATGATCTTTCTGTGAGATGATTATTAGCTTGAAACATTCTACTTCTACACCTAACTGCAACATGTCCAAAATTATGACACATAGAACATTAAACATTATTGATCAGAGGAAATAATTGATGAGCACTTCTATAGTTAGGATTAAATGATTTTATTTGATTACTTTCTTTCCTTGATTGTTGATGCGGTTGACTTCTTATCTGCTTGTTCAGCGTTTCATATTTTTCATTAGAATTCCTTGCCTCGGTTTGTCAACTAGATTCACCTTTAAGAATTTCATGACAGCCAATACTAGATTTGATGGTAGGAGACCTGTGAGTACTAAGAATATTATCCAAAATATTAGTACTATCTTGAAATCGTAAAAATTTATCCTTTTCTTCTAATTTACCTTTTAGGATATTTACCTCAACATGATATTGATTTTCTTTTCTAGATACTGCTTCTTCATGATTTCCTCAACTTCTCTTCCTTCTTTCACTTGTTGTTTTAACTTGAGAACATCATTTTCTTGTTCTTCAAATGCTTGAAGTAGTTCTTCATTCCGCTTATTTTATTTTTCAAGATCTTCTTTTAGAGAGACAACTCAGCTTCAAGAGCTTCATAGTAACTAGTTCTTTATTTAAGTTCCTTGGTTGTTGTATCATTTTCATTCACTTGATTTATCAATGATGTTACTTCATCCTTCAGCCTTTGACATTGATCTTTCTTTTCCTTGTACTACTTCCTTATTTTGTTCCCTTCTTCCAATTGAGTTTTTAACCTGGTAACCTCTTCTTTGTAGGTACATTAGCTTTTATCAAATAGAACTTGTTGATGGCTAATTTTATCTACGAGCCTTTTAAGTTTTACTTCAATTAGATTTGTTTCACTTTCACTCATAAGAGAAAATTTAGTTGTTTCATTGTCACATTCGTTATCTTCAATATTTCATGAAAAAAGAAAGGTATCACTAGAGGACCAAAAATCAATACTCGATAATTCTTTTGCTTGTTCATCTTCATTCTGAGGTGATTCTGAATCTGAATATTTTCTTCCACCTAATATCTAATCGTCTCTAACATTGTCACCGCTTATTTGAGATTTCTTCTTCTTTTGAGTTGCTTTCTTATTTTTCTTCTTTCCCAATGTCTCGATGGATCTTCTTTGAGCGATCAAGATTCTGCCAAAGGACCTTCTCTAATACCAATTGTTGGGAAAAATACTGAGAGGGGGGGCGAATCAGTATTTTTAAATCAATAACTTTTTCATTTCATATTCTGATTTATATACGTGACTTTAATGAAAGGAACTCGCGTGTGTACGTGACTATTCTTAAGACAACTAGCATACATCTATCTTATGATTCAGTTAATTCATCATATGTTTATATTCAACTAGTGCATCAATAATTTATTAAACATTAGATAAATAGTAACAATGTGATGTAAGAACAATAAACCATCACACATAAGTAACACACATGAACACCGAGATTTAAGGTGGAAACCCAATGCGGATAAAAACCACCTGTTTTTGTCATCTCTATCTTCTTTAATATAAAGGTAAAGTTGTTTACAATCGTTTACTAGTGCAAACTCATACCAGTATGCAGAAACACACCTGAAGAAGGCTACAACCTTCGTTATTTCTCTAGCTCCTACTGGAATGGAGCTCCAATCGCTTGGTTCTTGTACTGGCCTAAACTCGTACCAGTACACAAGCACCAACCTACATAAGGCTACAACATTCACTCATTCTCCAACTGCTACTAAAAGGGATCTCTAACCCTCTCATATGATCACTAGCTACTAGTCGTAGGAAGCTTCGACTTCCACACTAAAGGCTCCAACCCTCGGCAACATCCATGTACAATGTTTCATGAATTTTCACACTGGATCCACCTACTTCAACACATCATAACTTGTAGGCCACATTTCATCAAATTTTTGGATCGGACCTATTATCAACATTTAAGCTCAACATCAATAATAAAAATCTAACTCATCACTCTAACATAGTCATCAATCTCTGGCACAACTGAATCAATCAATCACTGACACCCAATCATCAATCTCTGGCGTAACTGACACCCAAATCATCAATTTCTGAATCAACCAATCACTAGAACTTCTTACACATCTGAATCAATCAATCATAGAAACCTCTGACACAACTCAATCACCCAATCATCAATTTACGATGAAAGTAATTCAACCATTCACTCAAAACCGAATCTACTCACACTCAATCAAAATTCAACTAATCAAGTCGAACAGTTAGATCGTTGTAACTAGTACACAAAACTGAACTCATAATGCTACAACAACACACAGAATCAACTGCAGCCCTCATCATCCAAATTTCAAAATTCATACGCCCATTCACTTAATGTAACCTGTGTGCATACACACATTTCTATAGAGAAACTCGCTTACAGATGTTAAACCATATAAAACTTAAAACTTGACTACTACAGTTCTGAAAAGAATACTGAGTCATACTCAGATCTACTACAACACTCAGAACCAATCATAGAACTGAACCTTATCTTCAATCACAATCAAAAAGTAATCTTAACACTATTCATAACCACATTCATATTGATCATTTAATCAGGTCTACTTCAGACATTATCATTTAACCCAAGTCAATCATGAGGACATCATTGACAAACAACACAGAAGAAATAGTATTGATCAGATTGATCAATCATCTATGAATAGAAACCATTACTTTGCATACGTGACTTTAAAGAAGCTAACCCACATGTATATGCTCTTTTCTCGAGACCAACCAGCGTATAAATCTACAAATCTTGACCTAAAATTTTGCAGCTCTGCAAAACTTCAGAAAGACCCAGGTCATAATATTCAGAGATAAAAACATGCATCAATACCTTGATCTAGTAAATCCATGAGAAGATCATAAAATGAAAATTCATTTCAGGTCTCATGATTGGGATCCATCATTGTATTCATTCATGCATAATTATTTTAGATCTATTGGATCTTATCCATCGTCAAACTCTCGGATGCATACTTAGTTTAGATCAAGAAAAGTATCAAAAACCCATAACATCCGTATTTGCATTTGATCTAACCTTTCATAATATTTCCATCACTTGCACACCTAGCACTTTTCTCTTCATCTCTTTATATAGTTTTATCCATTTTCAATACCTCGTGTCAAAACCATAGTTATGCCAATGGTAATATTTGATGGGATCATTATTCTTTGTCATTCTCATTACTATTGGCCAATACCATTCTAAGAACCCTTGGCATCTAGAATACCATGGTGCAAAATCCATACACCACTTTGCTTCACTAAACTCACATGCATATGCAACTTGGCTTAACAGAACCCGCGTATAGTTCTCGAGCTTCCAACTTTATCATTCCTTTAAACCGATTCCTCTGAACTGTCATGCATTCTATCACATATGTAAACACAATTGTAGAGCTGTAACTAGGGTCTCTCACACCACTAATTATTCCACATTAATAAGTCAATCCGGGAACGTTTTGTTATTGCAAGGAGTAGCTCAATCCGAGTCTATTTGTCCGAGTAATGCTCGGTAGTATAGTGTTCTAATGATTTCAAAGGAAACAGATGCTAAGTTGTAACTAAACTAACCCAAAAGATAGAATCACACAAGGCGGTTGATCAGTCAAGGGTACGGAAGCAATAACCCATCCCTTTAGAAACTGATAAAGAAAGGAAATCAGAGCATGGACTTATAGGTCTGGGGCTAAGCAGCGTCTTGCTGAGGCTCACTACAGCCTTAGGCCTGCTCTCACACTATGAACAACAAAGGCAGGTAAATCAAGCAGCGGAAAGTAAAATGGAACAGCAGTCTGGAAATGGAACAACAGTAAAGAAATGGAACAGCAGTAATGAAATGGAACAGTAGTAATGAAATGGAACAGCAGTAAAGAAATGGAACAGCAGTAACGAAATGGAACAGCAATCCTCAACCGTATGTACACGTTCTATACTACTATAGCAATCTGAGAGTAATGGATGATATGACTATGTTTCTGAACGAAGTAATATTGCTTTCAAGTCTTACAAATACTATTTCACATGGATCTGATAACAATAACATTCATACCAACATTCCGCTACAGAAATAGATGAGAGATGCAATTCGAATAGATCCACTTATACAATGCAGAGACATGAGATAAAGAACTCATTCAGATATCAGTTATAATGAAGCATAGTATCTCACATAAAAGATGTATCAGATTACTTAAATAATGGAAATAAACAAACTACACACAAATCACAGTATAATAATACAAAAGCAAGTGTCCTTCGGAGCTGGGCCCTTGGCTGCCAATGGAACACTGCCTTAAGTTACTCCAGATGTAGAGACGAAATGAACACCAAGTCTTCTATATTAATCGCATCAACAAAAGTAGAACAAAGTCAGGTCTCAGCGAGACTCAATGATCACAGTTGGTTCTGAAACGTAGAATTACAAAAACAGTCGCCCCCCCGCTCAATGGCGTGGTGCCTTTATATAACAGAAATGACGGAGGTATCTAGATAATCAAAAGATAAGTTAAAGCAGTGATCCCTCAGGATCAAAGATCCTGAGGGATTCGCTAATCGTTCGATTCTTCTCTTTCCCTTCTTGCGTTCTCCGACTCAGTATCCTGCATTCTTTCTCTGGGCTATTCGGCTCTAATTTTACTTGATCTTGTCCGCATCCGGTTCCCCATTGGAGGGACAGTAGTTATTTTCCCTTTGCTTCTCGCTTTTGGGCGGGAACTCCTTGCTCGCATGTCTTCCTGCATAGAAACGTCAATTATTAGCACTTGAGCTTCCTTTGTCTATTTTTGCACATTTTATCAAAACCCTTTATCTTCTTTGAACTCATAATGCAGAAAAGGTTACAATTATTATCGAAAAACCACTAGATTTCTAGTCAAAAGCATCCCTTCCAGGTGCTCCACACACCCCCCTGCTTACCCTGTTTCATGGCCTCATGAAAACATTGTAGTTGACATGCAAGGCGATGAGAGAATAGGCCGGAGAAGGGATCTCGTGAGGAGGCCGGCAACTGTGATGAGCAACTAGATGGTCAAAGAACTGATCTATTTGATCTGCAGGCATCTCATATAAGGCCTGATATCCGGGTGCAGGGTGCCAAATAATTGGACTGCGAAATCGATACCCTAACCAGGATGGCTCTGCTTGCAGAATCCATTCCCCATAAAGGTTCAATCGGCTGGCAGCCAGCTCAAAATTCTCATATTTGAATGGTTCCCTGAGCTGGATGCTTGTACTAGAGGTCCGGTATCGAAATTTTGCAGCATCGAGGGCAAGATCTTTAATAGTCAGGAAATATTCCAGACCATTTCGGATCAAGTCTTCGCGCATCGGTCCTATTATCTCAATAACACCTGGGATCCTCATAAGACTCCTATGCTCTCTCCATAGCGTCACTGGGTCTCTAGGTTCAGCTCGTATCCACAAGTCTAGGCTATTTTCTTGTCTCTGAAAGGTGTTATAAGCTCTGAGCCATTTCACCTGATTAACCCCAAATGAGATGAAGGCTTGGAATTGTATATCGGCAACAAAAGGGCCAGGATTTAAATCAGTTTCCTGGTCTAGCACAAGATTGTGCAGGTAAAACTCGCATAATAACCTTTGAACTTTAACTCCATAGTGCTTGCAACAGTCTATAAAATCATTAACAGTGTTGATATGGATAGGTGCTCCTGCCCTAACGACTTTTATTTTTAATCTCATATATCGTTCAAGCAAAAATAAAGCATAATTTTTAGCAGGGGCCCTACAAGTCAAAACGTCATTATATAAGGAACACACAGTGTCCATCTGCTTAACAACACTATCTAATCGACGAGTTACCTTAGAAACCTTTTCCTGCTCCTTCTGCCATCCTTCAAAGGCTTGGCTCTCAGACTGACTGATGTCTCGAAGTTGCTGTTGGAGCTCTTCGTATCTTTCCTTGGGGACTGTCTGTTCTCGCAACTGCTCGGCTTCATGCTGGGCTTCCTTCATCATTTTATGCAAGGTTCTGGTTTTTGGGTCCTTCTTCCACACAGCCGTAGAGGCTGGAAGTTTAACCTGGACCTTCCTATTACGTTGCTTGGAGTTTAGGACCCGAATTACGCCCGAGGGTGGCGCTTCTGTTTGAACTTCTTTGCTTTCTGTTTCCTTCTTAATGCGAACGAAGGGTTGTTGTGGTCTTCCTGCCATCGGAGCCTCTTGCTGTTCCATTGGAATATCCATTCGTTCTTCAAGGCCAGATGGAACAGCAGTCTGTCCCTCCGCGCTATTTGGAACAACAGTTCGTTCCTCCATGTCATTTGGAACAACACCCTATTCCTCATTATTATTTGGAACAGCAGACTGTTCCTCGGCAGTAGGTCTCCTGATGGGGTTTCGACCATCAAAGCGAATTCTTGTCCTCGGGGTTCTTGCTACCGTGGTCCTCCTCCTTTTCCCTGCAGTCTATTGTATTCTCAGACTGGCTTTCAACATTCGAATTTGCTGCCGGAGTCTGGCTATAGTGCCCAGCAACCTCTGCTGCTTCTTTCTTAATTTCGCAATTTCCCTTGTCCCGGCAGAGGGTTTGGTTCTCAAGCTTGCTTCTTCTTTATCTGGGATATCTTCCGGCATCCTGGGGACAGATTGTCCCAGATCATTATCTTCCATTTTATTATCATAACCAGGCAGGTTTTCTTCCCCTGCCTCTTCTACATGCATTTCCTCGGGTAATTCTTCTTCTGTGGGACCGTCTGGGACACCTCCTGTGGTGGAGGCCTAGCCATATTCTCCCATATTGGCCAGGACTGTTGCCAATTCCTCCTCACCTGGAGGGTCTTGCAACGGGCTACCCCCTGGCTGTGCAATTTCCTCTTCCTGATTACCCTGTTTGGTGGCCTCTTCTCCCTCAGAGTGTTCATCTCCTTGGTTGCTTTGTCCGGTGGCCATTTCTTCCTCAGAGTGCTCATGTTCTTTTTCAATTTCTCCTTCCGGCTGGTCAGTCTCGGCCTCCAATTGCTCAGCATTTCCTTCGGAGGGCCCTCCCTCTGGTTCTGGAGGTTCATCCGCAATTTCAATTGGTTGGGCCGTTGTTCCCTGAATTCTTTCCAATCTTCCTCATATCCGGGCCAGCCGAGCTGACTTCCTTGGCCTCTCAGGTTGGTCGGGTGTACCAGCAGGTTCTGCGGGTTTCTCTGGTTGTTCTGGCGTATCGGGAGGTTGTTTTCGTTTTGAAGCAGCATGTCTTTCTGCTGCCGACTTCTTGCGTTTCTCTAATCATTCCGGCGTGCTAGAGGACTGTTCAGGTTTTGGGGGTGGTGCAGCTGATCCTCCTTCGACTATTGCGACCAGTTCCTCCCAAGTGCTTTGCTATTGAGTGAGACTATGGCTCACTATCAACCGAATCAGCCCATGGTGGCTAACGACTTCATCTGTGTGCTGGGCCTTTCTCAGGTTTCGGGCCGCGTCATGTAGTAGCGAATTTAAAAGTGCAGGGAGATTTACAGAACATTTTCCTTTTAAAACAGCTAAAAGTTTCAGGTGACGAGGTCTTACCACGTCTTTTCTCCCTTCGCAGGTGATATAGCTTTGTACTATCTTCGCTAGCTCGGTCCAGGGTTCCCCTAGTGTTGCCGACAAAACTCCTTTCCCTTTGACTGTCAAGCTTTGGCCTTCGTCCTGGAAAATTTCCATAGCTTTTTGTAATCTTTCCTTCTTCGGCGTCCATATGGGTCCAGCAGCTGGTAATCCTGAGACTTCTGCGATAATATACTCTGTAACCGCTATTCGCTTCCTCCTACTACGGAGTAATTTTCCTGCAAATTCTGCAGGAATTCCAACGCTACTGCTTCGTTTGATTCTTGCAGGCGGTTGAAGTAATTCAACCATCCTGCGTTTTCCAGGATTTTGCGAGCAGCAGCGGAAACTGTCAGCTTGTGAGGTTCGCTTTGGACCGTCTTTCTGCCCATGATTCTTCTCAGAAATGGAACAGAAACTGCTTGCGGTGTTTGCGACGCAGAGAGGATGATCACCAAGCATGCAACTAAAATAAATAAAAAAAGATCGTGGATGGCAATTTCCGTAGGACGGAAGCATCATACCGTTAAACCATGTCATTCCTTCGTACATTATCTTGCCCGAATGGTATGCAGCCACGTAATCCATGGAGTAATGAGGTTACTTCCCCCCCCCGCGATCTGATAGGCTGCCCACAGCCATCAAAGAGAGGAGCAGTAGCCAGTCGGGAGTGCAATCATCAAGTACAGCATATGAAATTATGCCATGTTGTAAAAAAACAACGAAATGCCGAAACCGAGGCAAAAAGGTGGATCGCGTTTTATATAAGCCTGCGTGATATAATGAGGAATCGGGGGATTGGACGTCTGTCAACTGTACGAAATCTCCAGTAGTCATTGTCAGTTCCGTTGCCATGATCGGTGGTAATATTCATGCGATAGATATATCGGGGTGTGACATATGATACATGCAAAGGATATAAGAGACAAAAAGATTTAATATCATACCTGTTGGTGTAAATATTACGACTTCTATGCCATTAACAGAGCTCTGCTGCCAACAGGTGTTCATAACCTTGGCAGAGTTGTTTATTTCACCGTCCGGAACCATGATCCTTTGTGTATATTCAAAAGAGTGCTTTGTCAAAATGCAGGCCATTATGCTGGCTTGGTGACCAGATAGCCATAATGCCATTCACAAGGTAGGCGCGAAACGTGGTCAGGCTGGCTCGCGATGAGACCCCCTGTTCCAAGGTTTGCTTGTTAATTTACCTTCGGACCATATCCCTGGTGTGGTGGCCGTTATGGGAATGCCACTTCGCCTCCATCCTTATGATCATGGTAGGCCGGCTCTTAATGAGACCCCCTATCCTGCATTTGACAATTTTCATATTTTTTTTTGTTTTCTTTTGCAGAGCACCTCTCTTGTTTATTTTCACATAAGGGTGGTTCCGCACTCCTTAAGAGCGGGGAATGGTGGAAGAAGTCTTACGATCCCAATAGATAGATATAAATCGTTCGTTCTTACTCCCAAGTAATGATCAAAAAAGATTTTCATGGGAATCGTCATGATAAAGATCACCAATGACAATGGCACCGGTAAATGATAATGACAGCGAAGATGAAAAGTTCACGTCCCTCCTCTTGTCCTTTTATACATACTGGCTTCATAGTGATAGCAATTTATGATGTGCTAATTTCGGTATCTCAAGGTTTATGTTCACCGCATAAGTTCATTGCTGTATCTAAAAGATTGAGGAGACCATGGTCGCAAAGCATCCTCCATAAGGGCGAAAACATGTCAATGGCATTCCTGAGAGAAGAATTCATTCGTAGGATACCATTTCTTTGAGAGGAACAACAGAAAATCGCAAATGCTGTTCCTTTTGAGAAAGGAACAGCAAAGACACTCAAATGTTGTTCCTTTTGACAAGGAACAACAGACGCACTCAAGTGTTGTTCCTTTTCGCAAAGGAACAGCAGGCACACACAAGTGTTGTTCCTTTTCGCAAAGGAACAGCAGGAACACACAAGTGCTGTTCCTTTTCGAAAAGGAACAGCAAAACACACAAGTGTTGTTCCTTTTTGCAAAGGAACAGCAAAAACACGCAAGTGTTGTTCCTTTTCGCAAAGGAACAGCAAAACACACAAGTGCTGTTCCTTTTTGCAAAGGAACAGCAAAAACACGCAAGTGCTGTTCCTTTTCGCAAAGGAACAGCAAAACACACAAGTGCTGTTCCTTTTTGCAAAGGAATAGCAAAAACACGCAAGTGTTGTTCCTTTTCGCAAAGGAACAGCAAAAAACACGCAAGTGCTGTTCCTTTTCGCAAAGGAATAGCAAAACACACAAGTGTTGTTCCTTTTTGCAAAGGAACAGCAAAAGCACGCAAGTGTTGTTCCTTTTCGCAAAGGAACAGCAAAAAACACGCAAGTGTTGTTCCTTTTCGCAAAAGGAACAACAAAAAACACGCAAGTGCTGTTCCTTTTCGCAAAGGAACAGCAAAAACACAAGTGTTGTTCCTTTTCGGAAAGGAATAGCAAAAACACACACGTGTTGTTCCTTTTCGCAAAGGAACAGCAAAAACACACACGTGCTGTTCCTTTTCGCAAAGGAACAGCAAAAACACACACGTGCTGTTCCTTTTCGCAAAGGAACAGCAAAAACACAAGTGCTGTTCCTTTTCGCAAAGGAACAGCAAAAACACACACGTGCTGTTCCTTTTCGCAAAGGAACAGCAAAAACACAAGTGTTGTTCCTTTTCGCAAAGGAACAGCAAAAACACAAGTGCTGTTCCTTTTCGCAAAGGAACAGCAAAAAGCACACAAGTGCTGTTCCTTTTCGCAAAGGAACAGCAAAAACACAAGTGCTGTTCCTTTTCGCAAAGGAACAGCAAAAACACCCAAGTGCTATTCCTTTTCACAAAGGAACAGCAAAAACACTTGGAATACAAGTAAAAAAATCAAGGAAACATATATACAAGATGTTATGTACAAATTATAAAAATGAATTTCTTAAATTATAGGTGAGGAAGATTTCGCTTCCTCTCCTAAGATTTCCATATCAGTATCTTGTCGCAACTGCTAACAGAAGGATTCCCGAGTGAGTGGCTTTCGATAAAGGCGAACTCGGTGGCCATTTACTTTGAATGCATATCCAGAACCGTCAATTGTGATCAGGGTAAGGGTCCCATTATCATGTACCTTCTGGATTTCGTATGGTCCTAACCATCGAGTCTGGAGTTTCCCCGGGAAATCCTGAAACCGAGAGTCATATAACAGAGCCCAGTCTCCTTCATGAAAGACTTTATTCTTGATAAGTGCATCGTGCCATTTAGCTCGCTGCTGTTGAATCAATGTTGTATTTTGTAATGCAGAGAGCCTGATTTCGTCCAATTCATTAATCTGCTGTAATCGATTGATTTGTGCCTCACTCAGATCTAGGCCGACTTCCTGTGCAGTTCGTAACGTTCGGATTTCAAATTCTATGGGGAAAATTGGCTGCTTTCCAAACACTAACTGATAAGGTGAATAGCCTGTAGTACTTCTCCATGTGGTTCTGTAGGCCCACAGTGCCTCAAGTAGTCGAGCGGCCCAATCTCGCCGATGCGATGCAATGTTCTTTGTTAAAATTGATTCTATTACCTTATTACTACTTTCTACTTGCCCATTTGCCTACGGATGGTATGGGGTAGTGATCTTATGTTAGACATGGTAATTGTTAAGTGTTGCAGCTAATTTATTTCCAACAAATTGTGGTCCACCATCGATGATTAATTCTCTCGGAAGTCCATAACGTACAAACAAATGGAACAAGAATTGTATCACAGAGTCTTCTGTAGCCCTAGGTAATGATTTGGCCTAGACCCATTTAGTAACATAGTCTGTCGCCACCAGAATGTATGTCCTCTAATTTGATGATGGATTGATGGGCCCAACGAAGTCCAGAACCCATCGTTCAAATGGCTCAATGACCAATTGTGGTCTCAGAGGCATTTCATCGGCTTGGCCAGGTTTTCCTGCTCGCTGGCAGCTGTCACAGGCTTGTGCAAATTTTTTCGCATCCTTGAAAATCGTAGGCCAATAGTATCCGGTCTGCAATACTTTATGTGCTATTCGTTTTTCAGTGAAATGTCCCCCGCATGGCCCATCATGGCAAGCTTTTAGAATGTCGAAGATTTTGTCTTCTCGAATACACCTTCTGATTTGCATGTCTGCCCCTGTATGGAACAAATGGCCTCCAATCCATGAAAACCGAGTTCTCTTCTGAACAATCTGCTTGCGTTCCTGAGGGGTTAAGTGTTTTGGTAGCTTACCGACTGCGAGGTAATTGGCGACATCAGCATACCAGGGTGTTCGAACAGCAACAGCAAACAGGTGCTCGTCAGGAAATTGATCTTCCACTACTGCTGTTTCAATTGCTTTCGGTATTCATGAGAGGAAATCAGCTACAGGGTTCTCCTTGCCAGGTCGATCCTTGATTGTGATGTCGAACTCCTGCAATAAGATCAACCACCTGGTTATTCTAGCATTCGTAACAGGTTTATTTGCCAAATATTTGATAGCAGAATGATCTGTATATAACACAACAGGATAGCCTGTAATATAATGTCTAAATTTGTTAACAGCATGTATTACAGCCAGGAATTCCTTTTCAGTAACAGTATAATTGAGTTCGGCAGAGGATAGATTTTTGCTAATATAGTAAATAGCATATGGCTTCTTATCCTCTTCTTGCCCTAGGACTGCACCAATTGCTGTGTCTGAGGCATCAGATGATATTTGAAATGGCAAATTCCAGTTGGGTCCTCGAAGGACTGGGGCTATTGATAGCAGATTCTTCAATTCCTTAAAAGCCTGGTCGCATTTTTCTGTCCACGAGAAATCAACATTGCCAGTTAAAGCATATAGAGGTGCAGCAATACGTGAGTAATGTTCTATAAATCGTCTGTAATACCCAGAAAAACCAAGGAAACTGCGTACCTCCGTTTGAGTAGTGGGGGTAGGAATAAGCAAAAGAATCTGGATTTTAGCCGGGTCTACCTGGATGCCGGCTGCTGAGATATAGTGCCCTAGAATGAGCCCTTCTATCATCATCATGTAACACTTTTCGTGACTCAGACAAAGTCTGGTAGCGATACAACGTTGTAGGACTTTTTCTAGGGTATCTAGAGCTGGGTCAAAATCATCTCCGTATGGTGTAAAATCGTCCATATACACTTCAAGTCCGTCATTTATCAGATCTGCGAAGATACTAAGGACAGCCCTTTGGAATGTAGCAGGGGCATTACATAGGCCGAAGGGCAAAACTCGATAGGCAAACGTTCCCCAAGGGCAAGTAAAGGTAGTTTTATCCTGGTCTTCAGGGGCAATTTGGATTTGGTTATATCCGCTGAAGCCATCCAGGAAAGAAAAGATTTTCTTTGCTGCCAAAGTGTCCAATACTTGATCTATAAACGGGAGAGGGAAGTGATCCTTCTGTGTGGCCTTATTTAACTCCCTGTAATCCACGTAAATCCTCCATTTCCCATTTTTCTTAGGTACCACCACCAGGGGAGAGACCCACTTACTGTCAGAGATGGGGTAAATAAAATTAACATCTAAAAGTTTCTGAAGTTCGGCTTTTACTATTTCTTTTAGATGGGGGTTGAGTCTTCTTTGTGGCTGACGAACAGGTCTTGCATCCTTCTCTATATAAATGTGGTGGGTGCATAATTGAGGATCAATCCCCTTCATGTCAGGGTAATCCCACGCAAATGCTCCCTGATATTTTCGTAACAGATTTACAAATTTTGCTTCTTGGTCTGGTGTAAGGTTGGCGTTGATATTTAGGGCCTTACCAGGTTCAATTTCCACTACTTTACTATTGGCAACAATAGTCACTGGTATTGTTTGGTCATGTGCGTCTTTCAAAGGGTCTTCCTCTAGCTCACTATCAAATGCTGCCTCTATCATAAAACACTGTGTGTGAAATCTAGATTCGGTTTGACTAATGAAGTTATTGATGGCATCATCTTCTATTTGATCTTTAAAATCTAAAGCCTTCTGTACAGTCAATGGGGCTCTGATATTGTTAGTAAGGTATGACACAGGATACTGATTGGTTTTGATCATTGGCAGGCTTGGCTGTGCTGGAGGATATAGAACTAGATTTTTAACATCTGGTCCTTTAGTTATAGTCATGTTTCCCTGCCGGCAGCCAATGTAGGCATCGGCAGTAGCAAGCCAAGGTCTTCCTAATATTAGCGGATGTCCATCTAGTCGGGTTTTTGGATTAATTATCAGGAAATCAGTTGGATATTCCCAGGAATCTACGGAAACCATGACATCATATAGAGTACCTTCGGGTCGAACTACAGATCGATCTGCCAATTCTAACAAAGTAGAAGTAGGTTCCACTGATGTGATGTCGAGCTTTTGGCAGGTGGAAGTTGTCAAAATATTGATTGCAGCTCCCAAGTCGACTAAAGCGTTAGTCAGGGTTTGGCCATAGATTTGGACAGTCACAATTAGGTTCCCGAGATCTTCGTATTTGATAGGTGTCTCTTTTCCTGATAACAGGTCGGATAAAGTACCAACTACTTGGACTCTAGGGTTAGTAGTTATATTCCTCCTTGATTTTTTTATGCACAATTCTTTTATAGTTTTTGCGTATATAGGAATATCTTGAATGGCTTGGAGGAACAGAATCTTTATGTACAGATTTTGTAACTCTCCCAGAATGTCAAAGTCTGGAGTTTGTACTGGTCGTGGTATGACTAATCATTCCGGGAAAGGAGGAGAGGATTTACTTGTTTGTTGATGGGTTTGTTCCTTATTTACACCCTCTTGTTGTGGTGGTTGTTCTATTGGTAACTGATTTTCAATGTGAATTGTTTTGTCTCCCTCTATTTCTATTATACGTCCAGATCGTAACTGAAGATCATTGCACTCCCTTAGGTCAGGTCCAATTTCTGATGTGTCTATGATTTGGATGGATTGGACTGGTCTATTATTAGGATTGGGATTGGGTTGGGCTGGGAGTTGCGGTCTCAGATTAGACTGGGGGTTTTGTTGTAAGGCTGGCAGAGTTGGTTGAGGGAGTGGAATAGTTCCTGTTGACTGATATGTCGATCTTGGCCAATTGGTCTGCCAGGGTGAACCTTGTGAAGTAGGGGGAATCCATTGCGGAGGATATGAATTGTTCTGCCAATATGGTGGGGTATAAGGAAAATTTGGCCAACCAAATTGGCCTGTCTGATTCATCCATGGATTCGGAGAAGGAAACGGCTGTGATGACCAATTCGGGACTAGGGGTGTAGATTGGTTTTGCCACATACCATATTGCT
Organism: Pinus tabuliformis; assembly: GCA_031772625.1. Classification (NCBI taxonomy): domain Eukaryota; kingdom Viridiplantae; phylum Streptophyta; class Pinopsida; order Pinales; family Pinaceae; genus Pinus; species Pinus tabuliformis. The sequence continues at coordinate 1,158,515,927 of CM062817.1, read as the reverse complement.
GAGCATTATACTGTGGAGGTTGAAAAGAAGAAGCTGGGTCCGAAAACATACCTGATTGCCTAGGTTGCCATTGGCGACGTTGGTTAACAAAGTATGCTGGTTCTGATTCTTCTTCTGCTTCCTTGTATACTGCCTTCAATCCAGGAAGTGAGGGGCAGCTCTCAGTAAGATGGTCTTTCGTACAAATAGCACATGCTTGAACTGTATCTAGCAGACATTCCTTATGGCTGTGTTTTCTTCTGCATCGGGGGCAGAAAATTGCCAGATTTTGCTTCGCCTCCATTTGCTTTTGTTTAGCCTGCACAATATCAAGCTGTGTAGTTAATGTCCCTAGGATATCAGCTTTAAAATTTTCTAATAAATTCCCAAGTTCTACACGTGTTACCCCTTCTGTTGATATTTTGTTATCTCTAACAAACCTATCATATTCTGTTGGTTTTATCCTTGTGCTACCTCTTGAACTCCTAATGCATAAATTAATGATATCAGCAAAATTCTCTTGGTAAATATCCCCTTTTCCCATGATATTCAATGTTTCAATCCACTGTTCTTTCATACCTCTAATTAATGCAGTTTTCAACACATTATCAGGCAGAGGTAATGATGCATAGGGGGATCTCTGTAAATTATACTGGAAGCGTTCTACATATTCCTCTAGAGTTTCATTTGGTCTGGCCGTCATTTGGAAAATTTCATCTTTCAGTTCTCTTGACCTACAGTAATCCTGATATTTCTTGAGAAAGGACTCTTTCATTTGCTCCCAATTGTTTATGACTCCACCACCTAGACCCATAAACCATCTCAAAGCTGCCCCCTTCAAAGTAGAGGGAACAACTTTAATTTCTGGGGGTCAGTGGTGTAATCATACCCTCTACATAACACATCGAATTCAAATAAGAATGCATCAGGGTCCTCTGATGTGAGTCTGTGAAACGTTGGGATGTGTTGAAGAGGAATCGCCTTCATGGGGGCATTTGCAGCAGAATCTACTATAGGATATTGCAATGTAGAAGTTTGGGTATTTGGCTGATTCTGCGCCATGGGATCGAATATGTGCCAATAACCTTCCAAAATTTCTAGGAGGGTGTTCCTAGGTTGAGAAGGGGCGGCCTTAGCAGGGGCTGTTTTAATGACACTTCCCTTATCTGGGATTTCTATCTGAAGGAATGGGGTGCCTTCAGTATTAATTCTGGCTGCGCTTTCCTTATCTGGGTTGTTTAACAGCTGGATTATCCTAGAAGGAGATTTTGGTTCCTCTATTTCCCCTGTTTCCCCTTCTCCTTCACAAAGGTTGCTTAAGTTCCCTTCTTGCAGCCGTTCTGACACAGGATTTTCAATTTCTTGGAAGTCTTGTTCATCAGTCTGACTATGCACCTCAGCGTAGGCTCCAGATGGTGATGTTGTAGCCTGAAGGGAACTAGTAGGCTGCTTAGAATGAATCTTTCTGAGGCCTACTGACGGCTGAGATTTAGTTTTCTTATAGATTTCGTCTATGAAGGTTGTTCGGCCAAGGGTCACCGGTCCTTTGGCTTTTTCAGGTTTGGCTGGGGGTTTGATATTCTTTTCTAGCTTTTTTTGCTTAGTCATGCACTCTAAAAACTACTAAATCCTATCAACCAGCAATTCTACTAAGAGAGCGGACGGTGGAGCAGGGCTTTTACATGCTCCGTACGCAGGTTCTTACCTTCCGTTTTTAAAATCCAACTCCCCCCTAGCAGATTTGCGCAATACTCTGTAAAGGGCAAATGGCTATTACTCCTCCCCGGCAACGACGCCAAAATGTAGAGCTGTAACTAGGGTCTCTCACACCACTAATTATTCCACATTAATAAGTCAATCCGGGAACGTTTTGTTATTGCAAGGAGTAGCTCAATCCGAGGCTATTTGTCCGAGTAATGCTCGGTAGTATAGTGTTCTAATGATTTCAAAGGAAACAGATGCTAAGCTGTAACTAAACTAACCCAAAAGATAGAATCACACAAGGCGGTTGATCAGTCAAGGGTACGGAAGCAATAACCCATCCCTTTAGAAACTGATAAAGAAAGGAAATCAGAGCATGGACTTATAGGTCTGGGGCTAAGCAGCGTCTTGCTGAGGCTCACTACAGCCTTAGGCCTGCTCTCACACTAAGAACAACAAAGGCAGGTAAATCAAGCAGCGGAAAGTAAAATGGAACAGCAGTCTGGAAATGGAACAGCAGTAAAGAAATGGAACAACAGTAATGAAATGGAACAACAGTAATGAAATGGAACAACAGTAAAGAAATGGAACAGCAGTAATGAAATGGAACAACAATCCTCAACCGTATGTACACGTTCTATACTACTATAGCAATCTGAGAATAATGGATGATATGACTATGTTTCTCAACGAAGTAATATTGCTTTCAAGTCTTACAAATACTATTTCACATGGATCTGATAACAATAACATTCATACCAACATTTCGCTACAGAAATAGCTGAGAGATGCAATTCGAATAGATCCACTTATACAATGCAGAGACATGAGATAAAGAACTCATTCAGATATCAGTTATAATGAAGCATAGTATATCACATAAAACATGTATCAGATTACTTAAATAATGGAAATAAACAAACCACACACAAATCACAGTATAATAATACAAAAGCAAGTGTCCTTCGGAGCTGGGCCCTTGGCTGCCAATGGAACACTGCCTTAAGTTACTCCAGATGTAGAGACGAAATGAACACCAAGTCTTCTATATTAATCGCATCAACAAAAGTAGAACAAAGTCAGGTCTCAGCGAGACTCAATGATCACAGTTGGTTCTGAAACGTAGAATTACAAAAACAGTCGTCCCTCCGCTCAATGGCGTGGTGCCTTTATATAACAGAAATGACGGAGGTATCTAGATAATCAAAAGATAAGTTAAAGCAGCGATCCCTCAGGATCAAAGATCCTGAGGGATTCGCTAATCATTCGATTCTTCTCTTTCCCTTCTTGCGTTCTCTGACTCAGTATCCTGCATTCTTTCTCTGGGCTATTCGGCTCTAATTTTACTTGATCTTGTCCGCATCCAGTTCCCCGTTGGAGGGACAGTAGTTATTTTCCCTTTGCTTCTCGCTTTTGGGCGGGAACTCCTTGCTCGCATGTCTTCTTGCATGGAAACGTCAATTATTAGCACTTGAGCTTCCTTTGTCTATTTTTGCACATTTTATCAAAACCCTTTATCTTCTTTGAACTCATAATGCAAAAAAGGTTACAATTATTATCGAAAAACCACTAGATTGCTAGTCAAAAGCATACCTTCCAGGTGCTCCACAACAACTACCATGCATTCTATCACATCTATAAACACATCTTGTTTATACCTTTAACAAGTAGATCAAGGGAAAGCTTATCAACTAGGATTCCATTCATCAAATAGGTTTTCATCAAGGACAGCATATCAAGTAGGTTTCCATTAAGGACAACACCTAATTCATAATGCCAATAATGTCCCATATCAAGCCTCTAATTTTGATCTGTAAAACTTTGACCCATAATTCTGGTATTTTGTTCCATCATTTTGTCACCTCTGAACTGACTGATGGATTCATCTAATTACCATATACTTGTTTTGTTACAAGTGAGTTACAATCAAGGATAACACATGCATTATATTGCCAACACAGTGATGACAGGAAAAAGTGGAGTTAGATGAGTGTGCATTTTTTGAGTATAGATATGGCAAGGGTGGCATTTTTTAACCACTTCAATATATTCTTTGAAAATTGAAGGCCAAATATACCCTATGTGGAAGATCTTTTGAGTTGTTACAAGCCTAGACAAATGAACTCAACAAGCCCCACTGGGTTAGTCATTTAAAAATGACTTGAGTTATTCTAAGGTCAAACAACACTGAAGGATTGAATCAACCTCGCAACGATATAATTCATCACCAATGATCATATAAATCTTAACAATGTTACATAATTTTTTGCATTCACCCTTAGAAAAAGATTGAGGAAGCTTCAAAGTCTAGAGATATACAATGATTTATTCATGCCACGGATCTTATGAGGAGATAAGAAAAATATTTTCATCCAAAAATGATTCGTCATAAGTAACCTCTCCCTCACAAGGAAAATTGAAAATTAATTATGCAAAAACCAAAGACTTCTTTTATTTAGCTCACATGAACTCTAGATCAAACTCTTGTAAAATAACAATCCATTTGTTGTATTTTCCCCAAATCACTTGCCTACTTAGGAAAAATTGAAATTGATTGATGTCAGCTAATACAAAGGTTTTTCTTAGCAAAATGTAATGATAGAGTTTCTCAACAACATGAACTGCTACTAAAGCCAATTTCTCAATGTGGGAATAACAAAGTTTAGGGCTGACTAGTCCACAACTTAGATAATAAATCACATGTTCTCTAAGGGCATCATCTTCTTAAACCTAACCATACTGATGGTTGATTTTTCCCTCACGAGGTACAAAAGGAAATCCCTGCTATAATCAGGTGGAATCAGATGGGTAGGAGAGGTTGATGCCTTTTTCAAAACATCAAATTAGAGTTGAGTGAATTTGTCCCAAATAAATGGGACTCCTTTCTTAAGTAAACACATAAAACCTTTTGTAATATTAGCGTAGCTCACAGTAAACCTTCTTAAAAATTTGGCTTTTCCTTGGAGACATTGGAGTTCACGAATTCTAAACAAGGGAGGAAACTAAAGTATTGCCTCAACCTTGAAAGGATCAAACTGAATCCCTTCATTAGAAATGATGAATCCCAACAACCGACTAGATGTAACAACAAAAACAAACTTATTAGGGTTCAACGAGATTTTATAATAACGACATATTTAAAAATCTAGACATAGATGCTTTGGATGTTCCATTCTCTTATGAGAGAGAGAAGCTAAATCATCCAAATGAGCCTATATTATGTTTCTTATGTCATGGAAAGCATCAAACATTGCTCGATATAAGGTAGCTCCAACATTTTTAAGGTCAAAAGGCATTTTTCTATGTTTACCCCAGGGGAAAATAAACATCACCTTATGTTGATCTTCAAGACGAATAGTTATTTGATTATACCCAAAAGATTCGTCCATGAAGGAAAAAAATTCATTTCCAACATGCTCATCAATAATTTGATCTATAAATGGAGTAGGGAAACTATATTTTCGACATGCTTTATTTAAATCTTTGAATTCAATGTATACACATATTGTTCCTTTTTTTTTGTCCATAGGGGCTAGATTTGAAACCCATCCAGTAAGAGGAACAACTTAGATGAAACCTGCTTTAAGAAGATTGTCTACTCCTGCCTTGATAGTAATAGCTTTCCTAGGGTTCATTGGCCAGAGATTTTGATGCACAAGTTTTGCATTGTCATAAGTCTTGATATCAAAATGAACTATACTAGGATCAATCCCAAGAATTTCAACATAAGGCCAAGCAAATACATCTCTAAACTCCTTAAAGAGACCAATGTAAATTGTAATATCTTCAAGGGAACAATCAACTCTGATGAAGATATTTGTAATAATGTTGCGACTCTTAGAAATTTTCATTGGAATGGTTTCTAAAATTTTAGCCATATTACCTTCAAAAAATATATGTATGGGAGCTACAAGGTTTAAAATTTTGTGAGCACATCCATGAGAAAGAGGACTAGACAATCTTAATTTTACTTTACGCAGGTTAGGGAGAAAATAGGACCGATGATGCATCCAACAATCTCTCTGCACTAGTCATTGCTTCTAGAATTTCCCCCTCATATGGTAAAACAGTATCAAGCCAATCCATAGCCAAAGTGGAATCAATTTTCTAGATCGACACCACATCATCATCCACATTCTCTGATGAAATAGGGATGGGCTCGAAATCTGTAGAATTAACAATGGATTGATATTTAATTTCTACTACATACATAGAATAAGCCATTCCACCCACTTCCCCTTCTTCTAATGTGGCTAGAGGAGGGGGAAAGTTACAAGGATGTCAAAAATAACAAGTTCTAAAAGAAAATTGTCGAGGGACCTCCCTAGAGGATTAGATGGAATTGATGTAAGTAACAAGAGGTGGAAGATCGAAAGTACCCATCAATGAGGAATACATTCCAACTTCTAGATTCTCAATAGGATTCTTGGTATTCTTCACGAATGGGATAGTGGAGTGAGTAGATGAATTTGGGTCATTAGGAGAATAGGCTAATTGATTAATCGTAACAATTCTTCCTTCATGGGGAAAAGATAGGATCTAAAACAAAGATAAGACTATGGTATCCATTACATAAACCTAGTTCTGACCCACCAAAATAGTATAATCAAGATTAGCATCAACTATCTCTACTTCCATGTTAACAACCTTACCCCCTACACAAATGGGGAAGGTAGGAAGAATCCCAAGAGGCCTATGATAATCACCATAAAATGCATTGAAAAGAGTAGGAGAGGAACAACTTTAGGGGACCTGATTTATTTCGAACAAGAAATAGACATGACACATGGAATCTTCATTAGTAACTATGGTTCGAAATATGGTCTTCTTATGATACATAAATTTAATTTTAAAATCCATATGATAAGGGAGTCTCTTTTTAACATTTGACATATCAAATGTAATCAACATATATTTTTTAGATCAATTACTCCAATCGTAATGAGTAAAGAACTCCTTTGCACATGACACGACTAGAGTACCTCTAATTCCGACATAGCATAGGGGATCTAAGAAAAATATTCAACAATGGAATATTTCTTAGTAGCCCTAGCATATGGATTATAAGTAGACTATTTTGTGGAGCCTCTCAGTATCCAAGGTATAGGTTCAACTGTGGGCCTCTCTATATGAAGATTTTCTTGAGTAACAGAAGCAGTTTTAGGCCTCGAAGATTTTGGTTCTCCATAATTATGAGCTTTAATTGAAATATTAACATGAGTCTTAACCATATACACATTCGATGAACATTTCCCTTCCCGGTTTCCCCCTGTAGGGGCTCCAGTATTAGCATTCACATTAGTAAGTAATTGTTTCCCTTTGAGAAAGGGGTTGGTTAGCATCACCTGGAAGCTAGAAGAACATTTCTCAGCTAAGAGGTGTTGAGAATCTTGAATCTTAGGGAAGATATGGGTAACATGATCCCCACTGCATAATATGCATTGGAATTTAACCTTCTTCTTAGACTCCTTCTTTCCCTCACCAGTTGCTTCACTAGGTTTATTTTCATTTCCCTTCCCTCCCTTACCTTTCCTTTTCTTACTTCCTTTTGTCTTCCCATTGGATTGTTGATTTCGTTTAGGATTCGAGGACTAAACAACATTAACTGCCAAAGGTTGATAAGGAGGATACATTGATGACGTAGTCTGCATCATAGAAGTAGATTGTAATGACCACTATTGTAATTGATTTAACAAACTAGAAATATTAGTATCAATTGATCCTACAACTCGGTTAGCATGGGGCCGTGGTTTGATTTTTGCGATATTGATTTTAGATCTAGAAGCATCAAGAAGAATATTATAGAGGAATCCACACTAGGAATAAACAAGCTCTAATTTCTAGGCTCTAAAGATAGCATGTTCTTCTCTGAACACTCATAAAAGTGACACATCCTTAGATACCTCAAGCTACAATGATTTCAAAAACCACTGGAGAAGAAATTCATTAAGGATGTAAGCCTTGATAAGGCTCTTTCTTTCGCAACATTCTTGAATGTAGTTAGAAATATGGGTAGCCTTTTCCTACTCAAAATTTGTCAGAAGTTCAATTTCGACATCGTAACTGACAGGAAACTAAAAGTAGTTAAGAAACATTGTAGCCAAATCACCAAATGTATAAAACAATCCACCCTTTATTTCAATATACCATTTCACTACATTTCTAGTTAAGGTGCGTTGAAAGTGTCTCAACCTATTTGAATCATCAATCATCAATCAAGGAGTTTGATGAGAACCATAAGTGGAGAGTGGTTACATGGTCTCTTGGATCCTCACCAGACTTCCCTTCAAATTTTGGTATATTAGATGAATGTTTGGTAGGGACTGAGGACCAAGCCAGGTTGTAACGGATCAGATCATTAGTAAATTTTGAAAGATCTATAAATTTGAGAGTTTCTAGGAATGGTAAGTATGGAGATACTATCGACCTCCAAGCTCCTAGAGTGGAATCACTGACATTTGAAAAAGAGTATTACTGATTTTGAGAGGCACTAGGCTTCCAAGGATTACTCATGGAGGCAACTGAACTATGGAAAACCTTGTAATCTAGGGGTATACAGAGGGTATCCACCCCCTATTGTAGCATTACTAGTCATATGAAAATTTCCTCCAGGCAAAACATTATATGAAGGGGAGAGCCCTTAGTTAGGATTCCAAGCACTAGCCAAAGGGGGAAAAATCTGCGAACTAATAGCAGTAGGGATGGGCATACTTCCCTGTTGACCAAATAAATGAGAGAGATTCCTATACCCAAAACCACTAACAAAAGGATATACCAAGCCCTAGATCCCTTGAAAAGGATTAATATTCTAAGCATAGTCGTAGAAAGGCATTGATCCTACATTCAATGATGGTTTGGAAGGAGGAACATGTCCACTTCCAAATGCAAAACCATGTAAATATGTTGAAACACTAGCCATCAAATTTATAGATACTGAAGTAGTAGAGGATAAATTTGATGAAACTTAGGGAGTCCCACTAAATGGCATTCCAAAAGGATAAGCACTAGTGAAAGGAGTAGAAGGTTGGGTGACCCCACTCGAACCCAAGATGGGGGTAGTGCCAATAGCTACCATTTTAGGTGCAATAGTAGAGATAAGAATAGTATCTCCTCCTATAGCTAAAGAAGGAGTATTCATACTGGTCGTATCAGAAGCCACACTTGTGCCACTAACATTGGCCATTAAGAAAAAATAAGGAGAGTGAACAGGGCTAGCCGGTCTATGATTTGGAGTACCCCTATACGATATGATGTAAGGAAGAGGTTTTGAAGGAGTCTCGTGGGACTATGAAGCATCTTCAATTTCTACTTTGTCTTTCGATTGGAAGAGTACTCTAGAAAGAACTGGAGCACTTCCTCCTGGATTATGGACTAGACTAGGTTCTCCCTGTGAAATAAGAGCCATCGATGAAGGATTTCTCTTTGTTGCATTATCTTGTACTAGTTCAAAATGATTAACAGAAATACTCCTACACCTTCTTGGTGAAGGCTTGTCACTCACAAGTAAAAGCCCACGAAGCCTTCTAGACCAACAAACTGGTCGATCAACAACCTTTATATATAAATAAAACTTAAAGACTCAAATCACCCAAGGAAATCTAGGAGCACATATCACTCTCTAAAATAGTACCAAAGATACAACTAAGAAAACAAATTCCATGTATTTCCATTCCAGGTTATTAGGACTAGATAACAAAATAAAATAAAGTGAATAAAAGGACCTCCCGAAGGTACTTTGGGATGATGACGACCCAAGGCTACCAAAGAAGGTACCAGAAGCAGTTACGCTAACCTTCAAACAATAAACATTTTCAGTGCAGATACCCAAGCTTTGCCAGGGAACCCTCGAGAAGTACTATAAAAGTGATACAACATTCGCCTTAGGTACCACAAGCATTCCCCCTCACAATCACCTATGTGATCCCTAGGAAAGGAAAGTAAGGTGTAACAACCATGGTGAAAATTTCATGTAATAAAAGCGAGAAACAATAACCACGAATGAATGCAACACTTATTCTCTTAGGGTCCCACCCTAACCCCCTTATTTATGTCATGGGATCACGTCATAGTCAAGAGTCAATAAAACCCACGGTATTGGCCCGTGGTATTGCATGTATGAGTCATATATAAAGGATATAAACTCCCTGCGAGGAGCATTGTGTCTTATTTTTGTAATCGAGCTCTGCTCTATTGGAGGTTGCCCCCTCGAAGAGGCATGTGAACATTGCTCTCTGAATAATAAAATCATTGCTATTCTGTGTTCTGGGTATCTTTTCTTCGCATATTCTGTATCTGGGTATTATTTTGCAGGTTAGGAGCATAACAAGTGGTATCAGAGCACTTTCCAGGGCTCGGTGGGATCTACAACTTTTAGCAAAAAAAAAATTGGCTAGAGACGTGTTCAGGCGTCTTTAAACCACGGGATCTGTCGTTGACCGCATAAACCTGCGGATTTGGGGAGGCATGCACGCAGGAAATACAAGAGGTGGTCACATCTGTTGGACTCCCTTGTAATCCCTGTGGGTACCCCTTCGAGTAGTAGTGCATTAGACCGAACCGTGCACGGACTGTCTTCCACGTATCCTCTGGGTATATAGGAAGCCCCCTAGGCTCCCTTGAAACCTCGCCATAAATAAACCTTCGGCCGTCTTGTGGCTACAGTACACCGAGAACAACACTCGGAGAGATTACTTGCCCATACGATAGGGTAGTCGGGTTGTACGGCTAAGGGTACGGTTGATCCTCCTTAGTTAGAGCCCTGAAACATTGGGTCGAGTACTACTGTCAGACCCTTATGTATATTGCGATCTATAGCACTTGACACTCCTCTAGACCATATTTCCCTTTTCTATCGGGGGATCACACATCATCTATTCCAGATCCGCGTGTGCAAAGACGTGCCGCAGCAGCAAACATCAGTCCCGCAGCTCCATCAGATCCGCAGCAGCAGTTGTTCCACCATTCAGATCTCTCAGATCCACCACAGGCTCCCAACACAACTCAGAGACTTAAGATTCAAAAGGTGTCACGTGTAGAAATGGCCGAAAGAAGGAAGAAAGGACTATGTTACTACTATGATGAAAAATATTCCCCGGGTCATAAATGCAAGGAGCCCAAGTTTTTTCAAATAGATGCCACTGACTACAGCTCCACTGAGGAAGATCCACCACTTGAGGAACCGGAGGCGATTGAAGAAGACAACCAAAAGGAGATTGTATCTGACGAACCAGTTATTTCGCTAAATGTGTTGGCAGGAATTTCTTCCCCTCAAACTCTCAAAATCAGGGGTTTTCTTAAACATCGCCCAGTAGTAGTCTTGATTAATAGTGGAAGTACCCATAATTTCATCCATCAAAAAATCGCAGAAGCAGTGCATTGTTTTGTACGGGCAGTCTCTAACTTCCAAGTCCAAATTGCAAATGGGGGCACAATGAAATGTGAAGGCCGTTGTGAAAATGTCAAACTTCAAATGGGGGATTATCAGTTGAAAACCCACATGTTTGCCATACACATGGGGGGTTGCGACATTGTCCTAGGCGCTGAATGGATCCGCACTCTTGGGCCAATCACAATGGATTTCCAGGAGTTATATATGAGTTTTAAGTAGAACAACTCCACACATACCCTCCGTGGACTCTAGGCAGGAGCCCCCTCTATCATCAGCTCGCATAGGATGGAAAAATTGTTAAAAAAGGGCCATCATGGAGTGGTCGCTCAATTTAATGCCATCCAGGTAGTCGAAACCTTGTCTCTGCCAATTCATCCTCAGATGCAACAGATTTTAAATAACCATCGGACGGTCTTTGACAAGCCTCATGAGCTTACACCCTCGCGAGGGGAACATGATCATAGCATCACCTTGGTTCCAGGGGCCCAACCCCGAAATGTGCGGCCATACAGATATCCGTTCACCCAAAAGAATGAAATAGAAAAAATCATCAAGGAATTGTTGGAAGCAGGTGTCATTTGTCCCAGCATTAGTCCTTATTCATCCCCAGTGGTCATGGTCCTCAAGAAATATGGGGAGTGGCGGATGTGTCCCGACTTCAGGGCCCTCAATAAGTTGACAGTCAAAGATAAATTTCCCATCCCGGTGGTTGACGATTTGCTGGACGAACTCAATGGGGCTCAATTCTTCACTAAGTTGGATCTTCGCTCAGGCTACCACCAAATTCGCATGAAGGAAGTCGACATTCCCAAGACGGCTTTCAGAACTCATGAAGGCCATTATGAGTTCCTGGTCATGCCATTTGGTCTCTGTAATGCCCCCTCTACTTTTCAGAGCCTTATGAATCACATTCTCAAACCATATCTCAGAAAATTTGTCCTTGTCTTCTTCGATGACATCCTCATCTATAGTGGCACTTGGGCGGCACATCTTCAGCATGTAGATCTACTCTTGCAACTGCTCCGCAAGCATAAATTATTTGTCAAGATGTCTAAGTGTTCGTTTGGCATGGAAGAAGTTGAGTATTTGGGCCAAATTGTGGGGCGTGAAGGTGTCAAGGTGGACCCCAAAAAGATCCAGGCAATGCAAGAATGGCCTCAACCTAAGACCTTGAAGAGCTTGAGAGGATTTTTGGGTCTCACAGGCTATTATCGTAAATTTGTCTGCAACTATGGCCGCATAGCGAAGCCCCTCACTCAACTCCTAAAGAAAAATTCCTTCTTCTGGAACGAGGAAGCACAACAGGCATTTATCGCTCTCAAAAACGCCATGTGTTCCACTCCAGTGTTAGCACTACCTAACTTCACCAAATCCTTTGTCATTGAATGTGATGCTTTGGGAACAGGTATTGGGGCGGTCTTAATGCAGGAAGGGTGACCATTGGCCTTCATAAGCCAACAACTCAGTGGGAGGAATATAGGCCAATCTACCTACGAGAAGGAAATGATGGCCATCTTACATGCAGTAGAGACCTGCCGACCTTATTGGGGCGACGTTTCCAAATACGCACAGATCATCACAGTCTTAAATATTTTCTGGAGCAACGCCTATCCTCCCCACAACAAAATAAATGGTTAGCCAAAATGCTGGGATATGATTATGAGATCATTTACAAGAAAGGGAAAGACAACAGTGTAGCAGATGCATTATCTCGCCAATTTAAGGAGGAAAGTACTCTGCTCGCAATTTCCCTCCCCATTCCAGACTGGATTGAAGAGGCTCGCAGGGAATGGTTTTCACACCCAGGGCTCTCCCAACTCATTTCTCAATTTCAGGTAGATCCTAATTCCAGCAAGGGCTACTCGTGGCAGAATGATATTCTTCGCTACAAGAACAGAGTTGTAATATCACCAACATCCACCCTCAAAAGTCGCATTTTGGCAGAATTTCACTCATCTCCCATTGCAGGACATTCGGGCTTTTAGAAGACGTATGCTCGCACCAGAAGATCATTTTTTTGGACAGGCATGAAATAGGACATCCTTACTTTTGTAGCAGAATGTGATGTCTGTCAACGCCACAAAGGGGAAACTGTCAACACACCAGGCTCATTACATCCATTGCCCATTCCGGCATCAATTTGGACGGAGATTTCTATGGATTTCATTATAGGTCTTCCAAAGTTAGGGAACAAGTCAGTCATCATGGTGGTTGTGGACCGACTGTCGAAGTATGCTCATTTATGCGCCCTACCCCACCTGTTTACACCAACTTTGGTTGCTCAATATTTCATGGATCAAATCTTCAAATTGCATGGCATGCCCACTTCCATTGTGTCTGACCGCGACCCGATCTTCACCAGTCATTTTTGGCAGGAACTCTTCAGAATACAAGGCACTCAACTCAAACTCAGTACTTCATATCATCCGCAAACAGATGGTCAAACCGAAGCCGCAACAAATGTCTAGAAACCTACCTTAGGTGTTTCACTTCAGAAAAGCAACACCTTTCGGTACAGTGGTTACCTCTGGCTGAATGGTGGTATAACACCAACTATCATGCCACCACCAAAATGACTCCCTATGAAGCAGTCTATGGTCAACTTCCGCCTTCCCCTACTTCTTATCTGAAGGGGTGCTCCAAAGTACAAGTAGTGGATCAACTCCTACAACACTGCGCAACCATGCTCGCCCATCTTAGACAGAATCTTCATCAAGCTCAGAACCGCATGAAGCAACAGGCCGACCAACATCGCTCAGAGCGCAGATTTCAAGAAGGGGATCAGGTCTTTTTGAGGCTGCAACCATATAAGCAAACATCACTCAAAGACAAGGGTTGTCAAAAGCTCTCTCCAAAATTCTACGGACCATACCAAGTACTTCAGAGCATTGGAGAAGTGGCTTACAAGTTGGCTTTGCCACCTACGGCAAAATTCCATCCAGTTTTCCATGTATTGTGCCTCAAGAAAGTGATTGGGAACAATTTCAGAGTTCAAACCAGTCTGCCTGAATTGGACGAAGAAGGGTCAATCTGGCTTCAACCCGAACAGGTTCTAGATACACGAGACAAACACCTGCACGGCCGCATGATTAAGGAAGTCCTCGTCAAATAGAAAGACACCTCTCTAGAAGATGCAACTTGGGAACTAGCCATTATTCTTCACCAGTTTCCGCAGCTTCAGCCTTGAGGACAAGGCTAGTCTTAAGGGGGAGGGCATGTTAGGGTCCCACCCTAACCCCCTTATTTATGTCATGGGATCACGTCATATTCAAGAGTCAATAAACCCCACAGTATTGGCCCGTGGTATTGCATGTATGAGTCATATATAAAGGATAGAGACTCCCTGCGAGGAGCATTGTGTCTTATTTTTGTAATCGAACTCTGCTCTATTGGAGGTTGCCCCCTCGAAGAGGCATGTGAACATTGCTCTTTGAATAATAAAATCATTGTTATTCTGTGTTCTGGGTATCTTTTCTTCGCATATTCTATATCTGGGTATTATTTTGCAGGTTAAGAGCATAACATATTCCAAGTTTAATTTTGGGAAAGGCATCATAGGGGGTGTTAATTTGGTTGATTATGGCTAAGGAAGTTGGCAAAGGAAATGGCTAAGGCTTTGGACAGGAAAATTGGCATTTTTGGCACATTTATTTATGAAAATAATGGAAATTAGGAGAAAAATGAGATCAAAGGCCATAGGTTGGATGTGACGAGGAAAATGAAAGAAACTAATGGAAAATGAAGAAAATAGAGGCCACATTCATAAAAAGAGGCTTTTGATGATTAGTTGGCAAGCTTATTCTTTTTTATTGTTAAGCTATTAGTTAGTGTAAGCTCTTGGCTCACGTTCTTGCTATGGTTATGCAGGGGATCAAGGAAGCAAAAGAACACAAGAGGAAGCAAGGATGAAGCAGGAAGAGGAAGGATCAAGCCTCTATGACGGGCTTCATTGCAAGTATCAACTTGCATGCCTATTTTCCTTGCTAGATTTGGTATGCATGGTATCACATGTGGTTATTTTCTATCATAGCATGGGTTTTCCATGTGTAACAGTGTTTTTAGCCTAACCTTTCCATTCCGAATAGCCATGGTGTGATGGGTTTCTCATGTTTGGTTGAGTTGGATTGTTGGATGGATATGAATCTCAGTGAGGTGGATCTTTGAAATGATAGAACACATAGCCTAGTAACCCTTGAATTGGATTTTTTGGTTGTGGTAAAGCCAGATTTTGTGTTGCCTCAATGGGCCTAGGAATCCTTGCTGGTGAATGGTAGGATATACGGTAAAGCGAAGTGGTGTTTTCTCTTCGTTAGGCCTAGTAATCCCAGTTTGTGATATGCAGTAAAGCATTGAGAGTGGGTCTCGGTTTAGGACCTAGTGATCTGGGTTTCAATTGCAGTAAATCGTGACAGACTAGGAGACAAGAACATTCCTCATGGTGTAGGTGGAGAAATCTGGTGGCATCCATGCTTATTTGGCATAGTGATCAGGTGGAGATCACGGTAAATCCTATTATGATGTGTTCATTATGTTGGCCCAGTGGTCTTGGATGGATTATAGTGAAGCCTAGTTTCTCTTGATGAAAGTGAGTTATTTTAGCCTCGGTATGCTCTGGTTGAGTTATTTTTGTTTTAGTCCCACATTCGTGCTTGGAATATGGCATGGTGGTGAATGGTTGAAGAGATATTTGTCTCATCCAGTCTATGGTCGGGTTGAACGTGGTAGTTCCATTTCTGGTTGGTTGATTGCATTGATTAATGAGAAATTCATTCCCTTGATTTATATATGCAAATGTACTGATGTATATATGGATTTTGATGGCTTATAGGTTTATGGTAATTTTGTTCCTATTATGTTGGTTATATTTTGTGACGACAGTTATATATGGCTCTTAGCATTTTTTTACTTGTATTTGAATGGATATGGTATCTATGACCTAATAAGTGATAAGGCAACAAATGGCATGAGGGAACCATGGTTCATAGAGATTCTCAAATAATTATGAGATCCATACACTTAATTCCTTAGTTTACAATTGTAGGTTACATGTTACCAATATGTTTGATGAAATGCCTATCATGGCTAGTAGGGGTGTGGTTAAGGTATTGATCAACTATTTACTTTTGCATCATTGTTTCCTTGTACTTTTCTTGATTCTGAGCTTTCATTCCATTCTAGGCAGTGGCCTAGGCTCTGGGCTTGAAAAAGTGGCTTAAATCCTAGGGTCGCTGGCATAGAATTGGCGAATTTAGTCCATAGTCACTGACAAGAAGGCCTATCAAAGAAACTTTAGGTCTTTGGTAGCTCCCTTTCCCATAACATGATAGTGATTATGGCCTAAGAGGTCTGGAAGAGCAGTGGGACCTAAGGATAGGATGTCTAAGTGGTTGATTTGTCTCCTGAGGGTTATGTTGATGATGTTGGATGAGTGTGTATGATGTTCATTGATTCCACTTCCTTAAGGTCACCTAGGAGGTTAAATCTGATCATAATAGCTTCTCGTCTCATGTTTACCCTAGTTGGCATGGTTACTTGGGTGGATGTGGGAGGAGGGCATTACAGAGTGGTATCAGAGCATGCTTCAACTCTCAGCCTAGATGGATTGAATGTGGTCGCCATCCATTCATGTTAGTTGCATGTGTATCTCTTACACTTCCATTTCATGTGCTTGTTGCATTTACTTCATGATTGATTATGGTTGTGGTATGCTTGTTATGGAGAATTTGATATTGATCTTTCAGAATTTATTTTTCATGAGTATGTGACTAGTTTCATATGGATTATATGTGGCTTACATGTTGATTTTATGTCGCTGACTTATATCCTTGTATGTTAGGTTACATAAGTGAATATTTTTTATTACATGTATCAGTCTTGTAGGTTGATTACAAGAATTGATCATTTATGTTCGAATATGTGTGTCTATGCATATGTGTGGCTGATTTGCCACTGCTTATGCACACTATTGGTTGTGTGTGGAAATGTGCACAATGGAGTAATGGTTGTTTTCACGCATGAGGTCATGGTTTGTGTGGTTGATATGGTCATGCATTGATGACTTGACTCTAGCTAGAATGATGTGTATATGGTTCGGTACTCAAGTGTTATATGTCTATATGATGTTGTTATGCATGTATGGTCTTGGTTATAGTTTGAATAGTAGGTCAAGCATGCCTTGTGAAGTCAATGTATGAAATTTAGTTCATCATGGTTCTATTGGTATGTTATGATGCTAATGTGTTGAATCAGGTAAAGAAGGAGATGCATATCATCAAAATGAGGTTGTAGCATTAGACTTTGGGGTAAGAGCAGATCCTCATATAGGTATTGCATGTTTTGCATGCAAGTATGTAAGTTAGGGATTGCCATATGCATTAGGTTCATATACATTAGGTTTATGTAGATGTATTTTGATGTTATGGTTACATTCATGATAGATGTTAATTGATTAGTGTAGTCATATGCACATGTGTCAGATAATCATGAACGATAGTAATCTATGGTTTTATGCACTGCTATTGTTGTTTTATATTAGGTAACTTGATGATTAGGGTTATTTCATTAAGATATTGATGTCATATGTATCATGCTAAATTGGATTGGCCTATGCATATGGTTAGGGTTATGACATTCAGGTATGAGTTGGCTTATTGTGCTGCACTATGTGTTACTAATCTAGACCAACCGTACATATGTGATTTCTATGCATAAATGATAAATTCTTATGAGTTTATGATGTCAACATGTTAGTTAGTTATTGTTATGGATATCATGATTTATGTTTGAGTTGATATGTTATGAAGTTGTATCGTGCTAACCTGGATTGATTGTGCAAACAAGATCATCTCCCCTGAGATACATTAAAGTATGAGTTTTCTTATGTCATATATTTGGTGCTTGATTGTTTGATTACGTTGTCTAGTTGACTTATGTAACTTGGTATGTTTGCAAGTTGGTTGAATGTTTGATGAATTTCATAATATGAGTATGTTTTCCAATGATCGTGCTTTAAGATGGTTTTACTAACACATGTGTGTTGAGACAATTGATATGTACTTGAGTGTAGTAGGTGATAGTTGTAGCATTATGTCTAATGACTATGAGTTGATTATGGATTATGACATGATTTTTTGTAAAAGTTGATTTCAAACTGATAGATATGATTGTCTTTATATTTCAAACATGTGGTTGACATGTGTGAGCAGTTGCAGGAAACATGCTTGGTATTAGTGTTACGAGGTAATAATTGATGTGTTTATATAACTAACAATTGTGTGGCATGACAATATATAGTAAGACTCAGTTGCAGTAGGGTAAAGGTAAAAGAAAGGAATCAAGTGGGAATTCCTTTGGCTATGTTTGGAAACCATAATTCCAAACGAACGATTGCTTTGCATATAGGGAGTCTTCTTAACCTTGATTTTGCTTGACATTATGTGGATATGTGTTAGATTCATGAACATGTACTTGACATGTATATTAGCTAGTCTTTAGTTAAAGGTCGATTTGTTAAAGTATTGGAGTCCATTAAGAGATGGTGTGCATGCGTTAAGTTACAGGAAATGTGCTTGGCACAACAAGGTTAGGTAAACAATGTATTTTTATGTTTATATATCCATTGATAGTTATGTGTTGATGGCATTATGATGCAAGGGATTGCATGGCAAAGAGATTGCCATGAAATTTTGAAGAAGGGTCAGGTTGAGCTATTGTTTGGAAGCATTCAGAACCATGGGGATTGAGTCATGGTGTTGTTGTTAGTCTTGTAATTTTGGTCTTTTGTAATTTATTTAGCTTGATTTGTGACTTTGTTTATGTCTAGTGTATGGCCATAACACTTTGTTGTGGAGTCATGTTGTTTTTAACTTTGATGGTTTTCCTTCTTGTTTGTTTCTTGGCATTGCCTTTTATGTTTTGAGTCTTGGGAATTGGTTGGGAAAGATGAAGGTTAATGGAGCTTGGGGAGAGCTGTGTAGTACCCAACAAGTAAAGTAAGTCTTAGATGAATATTTGTGCATGAGTAAGGAATGGAAAGTAAGACTATGATAATCAATTAGATTGGTTCGGTCCATTGGTGTAAATGGACAGTGGCAATATAGTCACAAGAAAGTTAATAGGAAAGGTGAACTGAATGGATCTAAGACATTAGATTCCTTGGCTATGTTGAGCACAATTGTTCTCAATGTTGCACATTATGTGCATGGATAAAGGTAGTTCTCTTAACCTTGACCTTAATACCTAGTAATTATGTTATGATTATGATTATGCTTATGTTTATATATGTATATATGTAGGTGTGTACGTCATGTCTGACAGGGTCGTCCTGGATCGTATATTAACTCTAACATTTATATGTATATATGTGTGTGTGTGTGTGTGTAATTGTTTATATATATATATGCATGTATTTATATATACATGTCACTGTCTGACAGGGTTTTCAGGGATTGTTTCTTATGGAGGAATGATTGCTTACACGGGCGAATGAAATGGAGAGGTCCTTTGTCTCACGAGGAATCAAGTGGAATAATATTCATGAAAAATATATGAGGTCAGTATCATGTGAATATAAATTTATATGCTTCTATTATGCCTATGTTTATGTTATGATAGGTAATACTGAAGGATACATGAATGGAATGAAAATAGGGTGGTTTGCAACATGTTAGGATAATCATGAATAAGACACTAGAAGCAAGGTTTCTTGGTAAGGACAATGTGGTTTCGGTTGTGTGGTATTATTATTGTACATATTTTGTATATGTTGTACATGTTGCACCTGTGATGTTGTGTGCATGCAGTGTGTTGTATATTTAGTGTGTGTACATGTTAATTATGTAATTTTATGTACATGGTGTAGTATAGATAATGTTGTATGAATGTTGCATAGTCAGTGATGGGTATACATGATGCTATGTAAATGTTGGAAATGTAGTTCTATGTACAAGTGGTGTTGCATGCATGTTGTACATGTGGTTCTATGTACATATGGTGTGGTGTGCATGATTTTACAAGTGGTGTTGTGTGCATGTAGTCATGTGTACATGTTTTACAAGTGGCGTCGTGTTCAAGTGGTGTTGTGTACATGTAGTGTCTTGTACATGTCATGCGTGTGGTACTGTGTACATTTGGTATTGTGTACACATTGTGCAATGGTGTAGTGTACATATGATGTTTTGTACATGTTGTGCAGGTGGTGTTGGGTACATGTGATGTTGTGCACACATTGTGTAGGTGGTGCTTTGTACATGTACTAGTGGTGTGCATGTCGTACATGATGTGATGCGAGCATGAAGTACTATGTATGTGCATTATGTAGTCATGGTATAGTGGAATATGCATTCATTGTGTTGGACTCTATATACATATTTTTGTTGTATTGTACAAAGGGTGTAGGTGTGTGCGTTGTATCTCAGGTGTAGGTGCATGTATTGCATGGTGTTGTATACAGTGTGTGATTCTATGTGTGTGATTCACACTATGCATATGTGCACCTAGTGGAGGAGAAGGCACTGGGTGATTTTTGGGTGTGGTAATCAATTCGGTGTGTATGCAAAAAGAAAAAAGGTAGAAGCTAAGGATTGATGAAAGGATAAGTATCAACATTGTATTTCATTTTTACTATGCACTATGGTATATGATGATTATATGTGACCTATGATTATTTTTTATGATGGTTACCTGTGATTTATGATTTTTATATATGATGGTTGTGTTTCGAGCTAACCTAATGTGATATGTTATACATGATGATTTGGTCAAAGATGTTAGTTTGACTTGTTGTGACAGGAAGTGAATAGGATTGCAAGTGTACCTTATTGACAGACTACCAGTGAGGTATGATTTTAGGTTATTTCAGTTTATTTTGAATCTAATGGAAGTTATGTGCTTGGAGCAGGAATGCATGAGCATGCCTGGTTGGGTGGTTGAAATCGATTGCAAGAATTCACAGCAACAAAAAATGAAATTGAAACAAGCAGCAGTAAGCTGATAAAGCATTCACGAGCAGGGCAATTGTGGGAAACTAGTACCCAATGGTGTCCATTGATTTCCATGATCATGTTCTGACTGGTGTGATGGTTGGGGCAAGTATATGCCTTGGTTATTTGATCTTCCAATATAGGGAATCCTTGCCAAGAGATGGACCTCCCAAGATAGGGGATGCCGAGGAACTTGGAAGGTGAGTGACTGCATGAAAAGGTTGATTAGATTACCCGAGGGACTGTGTAGGAGGGAAGGGAAGGCCTGTGATATATCTATATATATATCTATATATATATATATATATATATATATATATATATATATATATATATATATATATATATATATATATATATATATATATATATATATGGTCACTAACATTTCCAGAAGGAATCAGATGCATATTGGGTGTGCACCCTAGAACAATGAGATGGTCAATATTCACTGAGAGGACAAGTGGCACAGGATTGTAGTGCTAGACATTGGATGCAACTTTGACTGTGCCAGTGGATTCTAGACTTCTTGGGAAGGTGGTGAATCCTGGTATTACTTTGACAGTGTAGGTTTGAACCTCTGGATTCCATTGTTGCGGATGTAGGCATCATATGCTTTATTTTTTGGTTTAGAAAATATGCACATATGTGTATTTAGTTATTGTAAATACCCTAATGAGTTGTGTCATAAAGCTCCACTATGTGGCATGTTTTCATGTTGTCATGATTTTTTTCTCTTGAGTGGGTCTTTTATTGTAAATACTACAATGAGCTATGTTATAAAGCTCCATGGGAAGTATGTTTTGTTTATAGTAGTCTTGTTGGTTGTAGGTTTCATTGAACACTGAGGATGGTGTTCTCCCAAGGGGGAGGGTTCTGTAACAACCTTGGTGAAATTTTCATGTAATAAAAGTTAAAAACAATAACCATGGAGGAATGGGACACTTATTCCAAGATGAATGGTGGGCAACACATCCTAGGTGGTGTTCATTTGATTGTTTATAGCTAAGGAAATTGGAAACGGAAATGGTTAAGGCTTTGGAAAGGAGAAATGGAATTTTTGGCACAATTATTTATGAAAATAAGGGAAATTAGGAGAAAAAGGAGGTGAAAGGTCACAAGTTCCATGTCAGGAGAAAAATGAAGGAAAATAATGGAAAATGAAGAAAATAGAGGCCTCATTCATAAAAAGGCTTCTAAGGATTAGTTGGAAAGCTTCTTCTTTTTTAGTGCTAAGCTATTAGTCAGTGTAAGCTCTTGGCTCAAGTTCTTGCTATGGTTATGCATGGGATCAAGAAAGAAAGAGAAGGAAAGAGGAAGTAAGGATCAAGAATGGAAAGGCATGATCAAGCCGCTACAATGGGCTTCATTGCAGTATCGACTTTCAGGTGTATTTTCCTTGCTAGATTTTGTATGCATGGTATTGCATGTGGTTCTTTTCTATAATGGAATGGTTTTTCCAGGTGTAACAATGTTTTCAGCCTAGCCTTTCCATTTCTGAATATCCATGGTGTGATGGGGTTCTCATGTTTTGTTGAGGTGGATTACTAGATGGATTCAAAGTTGAGTGAGGTGGATCTCTGAAATGATAGAACACATGGAATTGTAACCCCTGAACTAGACTATGGGTTGTGTAAACATGGATTTTGTGTTGTCTCAGTGGGCCTAGGAATCCTTGTTGGTGAATGCAAGGATATACGGTAAATCCAAGAGGTGGTTTGTTATCTGTTGGGCTTATTAATCATGGGTTTGGGATATCTAGTAAAGCCTGGAGAGTGGCTCTCAGTTTATGGCCTAGTGATCTGGGTTTGGATTGTGATAAATTGTGAGAGGCTAGGAGACATGAAAATTCCTGACAGTGTAGGTGGAGAAATCCGGTGGCATTCATGCTTGTTTGGCCTAGTGATCAGGTGGATATCATTATAAAACCTATTATGATGTGTTCACTGTGTTGGCCTAGTGATCCAAGATGGATTATAGTAAATCATGGTTTCTGTTGATGAGGGTGAGGTGGTTCAGCCTCAGTATGCCTTGGTTGAGTTATTTTGGTATGAGTCCCACATTCATGCTTGGAATATGGCATGGGGGTGAATGGATGAAGCGAGATTTGGCTCAACCATTCTATGGTCAGGTGGAACGTGGTAGTTCCATCTCCGGTTGGTTGATTGCATTGATTAATGAGAAATTCATTACCTTGATTTCTTTGTGCAAATGTACTGGTGTATAAATGGATTTTGATGGTAACCGCTCATTTTAGTTGGTTGTTAATTAGCATAAGGGAAATGAAATTGAAACTAATGATGTTTTGATGCAAAAGAAATCAATAGAAATCCTACGCTACATGATAATGCAACACTTATTTTTCTTTAATGAAAGATATTTCTATAAGGTTTCTACGAGAACCCTAATAAAGGAAAAAACCGTTTTCTTTCCCAATTTAGCACCTAGACATTCAAAACCTAACAAAAAGAACTAAATGATGTCCAAAATGCATCTAACCTAATGAACACTAGCAATTACAAATGCAAGATTCAAAGAGAGACTTCAAGTTAAACAAATGTGATGAAAAAGGTAATGGCTAATCCAAACAACAAAGAGAAGAAAATCCCAAAATAAAGAGCATTCGTCAAAGAAAAAAAATACTTTTCACCTTATAACAACAATTTACACATTTGCTAAAAACGCAAAAGACTACTGAAACAAGAAACAAAAGAAAAGAAAACTACAAATATAATGCTTTTCTTTTTATTTTAAAGATTTAAAAATATGAAAATTTAGAAAGGGAAGACAATCAAATATTTTAAGACCAAAGGCATGAATAAGACTCAAACCCACCGACTCGTAAATGATCACAAAGATTAAAATACTGGTGAAAATGAGAGACTTAACACTTCAAGAACTTGGCAAGCAAGATATAGAAGACTCTAAAAATAAAAAAGGCTCTAGAGAACTAAAATATCTCACTCATTGAATAATCACAAACCCCATTGGAAAACAAGAAAGAGAAAGGAAAATATCTTACTTCTAGGTTACAAGGGAAGTGAATCAAAGGCTGGGCATCATCAAGTTCAATAGAAACAAAGATTTGTTCTAGAGCCAAAAAACAACCAAATACCTCAAAAAGAAGATCTAGAACCCAATTACAGCCAAAAAAAGCTTCAAAAACTAAAACCCTAGGCTGACATAAGAATTTCTCCAACAATATGAAAGGAATCGACAACAATAGTCGTCAACGTGATTCTCAACTTCATAAAGATAAAAAAAAAGCGTAAATAAACTTGGTCAAAGCCTCAAAAAAATCAATAAATGAACAATTTTTCAGATTTGTACGGACTGTTCAAATATAGTTTAGTGTATATACATGACTATATGTGAAGAAACATGCATATACACAAGTTTCTTTGGAAGAAACAACATATGTACGCAACTATCTATAACAAAAAACACGTATAAAAAGAAAACTGAGGAAAAAATAAAAAGAAAATACAAATATAAAAGATCAGGCTGAATGACCAAATTACTTAAGACTTAAGAAGAATGGAAAAACCAAGAAACAAAAGACTAAACCGAGATCAAAGAAAAAATCCTTCTAAGAAATACTTTATGGTATTCCCTAGTGGAGTCGAATTCTGTTGGTGGAAAAAGTTCCTTAAGGAAAGAGTTGAAAACCTCAACAGAGCAAGATTAAACAATCAATATAACACTCAATAAAGCATGCCAAACATTCAAATTATCAAATTCGTACTTAGAGACGTACCTGAGGGTCATACGTTTGAAGATGTTCTTGCAGGGTCCAAACACTTTACTTCCTACAAGATGTGTAGACCTGGAAATCAATCACAAAAGCATATACATAATATATAATTCAACATTCATGCATAGGAATATGTTACATCATCATATATAACAATTTAGACTATCATAGCCCCAAGGGTTAGCTCAATCGGTCAAGTCGGGGCCTCGCCAGATGGGATGTCATAGGATCAATTCTCGAAAGCTCTTGGGGTCAGGTCTTGCAGTAGGCCGAGGGGAGTGAGCCTAGATTTTTCCAGTGTATGTAGTGCCACCCATTGACTGAAGGTGTCCATGAACCACACACAGAAAAAATAAATAAATAAATAAATAAACAATTTAGACTGTCATTCATATTATGAAAACATATATGAAGAAGAAGACATGAGCTTCTTTATTGATTAACATCAGTAAGTACAAGATAAATGCAATCTAATCTAGGCTAGAGGCTCTAATGAAACCTTCCTCTGAATCCGTCCAGCTCGAGCCATGAAAACAATCTCTCTAATAGGTGCATGAAGATTGTATATAAGGAAACTGAGCATATCTACAAAGTAAACTGAGGTTTCCTAAAGGTTAGGAGTGTAGGAGGGACATGAAAATCATATTTGATCTGGGGGAAATCAAATATAAGGTCGATATCCCTTTTCTCTATATGCATTAGACCTACCCAACGGGTGTATATATACCAAATCAAATTGGTTATTTTAGTTAGGCCACGAGCTCCTATAGGTGGGCTCTTGGTAAAAATTGTAAACCCCACCTGAAAAATATTATTTAACTCCATTTTATCATATTTAAAAATGTATACCTGGGTATAGTGTTCTGGGACCCGCGTATATACGCTTTTTTGTGTCGGAAGTGTTGCGTATGGAATTTGAAATATGGTTTTTAATATAAAGTCAAGTCTACATAGGTAAAGGGACTGTCGAGTGCCAGAAAAGAGCATCAGGTCTACTAGAGTGTTGAATGATGCTATAACAAAAATACATCACAACCAAGAAAAATTTCTTCCTCCCTGAAGAGTAGCCAGTTGAAGACAAGGATGGAGTTAGAAGGGAGATACTTACTTACCCTTGGGATGAAGTATCCTATAACATCTTAAAGTACATATCTTGTGAAGTAAGGTTGAGTGTTATGTATGCCTATCAATTTAGGCTGCTCTATGAGTTGAGGTTCCAAACATAGTTTCCCATCCCAAGGAGGCTTAATATTCCACATTTTCTCCTCAGTCTATTATTGAAATGAGCCAAAGGTTGGGAGAGGGGAAGAGCTAGTACATTGCCCATCATGGAGTCATAAGGCTCATTGTTATGAATGTCTTAATTCACCTCAGGAGCCCTATGCTATGGACGAATTTTTTGGACATGGAGAGGGAGGCCTTCATCAAGACTCAAGACCAACTTCTGATAGAAAATGAAGAGACCACCAAATCTATTGTTTCTAAGGAAGAATATCAACGTGAAGAAGAAGTTGAAGGAGAGGAAAAAGAGGGTAAGGAGAAGAAGGAGTAAATTGAAGAAGAAGATGGAGAAGAGAGGAAGGAAGAGGAAGGGAAACCAGAGGTAGCAAAGGAGATCCTTGCGGAGCCCTATAGACCTTAAAAGAAGAGAAAATAAGAGCAACAAGTTGGCCTCTTAGGGCGAGATGTAGAACAAGAGGTGGTTTCCACCCTAGCAAACCTTAACACGACCATCAAACCTAAAAAGAGGTGGCCCAAGGAGGTCCCCTTATCCTTCAAAAGAAGGAATGCTCTACAGAGAACCCCACTCTACAAAATAATTGTTCAAACTTTGAAGATCAATTGGATAGGGTTTAAACCATGTCATCTCCTGCTATTACGTTTACAAGAGAGAAGAGATCAAGAAGAGGAACAAAGGGAGTTGTCATCCATAGTGTAAAATGTAGGATTCTATCCACAAGAGTGCATACCATTTTACCTTCCTTGGGATGTCAAAGAGGCCACCAATGCCATGCATGAGCTATAAATCAGTGAGTAAGTTTCTCATAGGGTGAGAAACACCTTCAGCAGGGGGTGATGATGGGTCCCATCAATAGGTATATTATAAGGTGCATTTTTCTATCTTCCAACCTATAATTTCCTCTTTTCTCACATTAATTAACATATTTTTGGATATAATGTGATGAATAGAAAGGCTAGAGGTTTTTTTTCATACTGTGTGCCCTAATGTGGTTAATGTGTTGGAAAATATCATATTTTAGTGTACTTACTATGTAGAGGCACATTGGAGGTAGCTAGAGGAGATGTAGGAGGATTTTCCCCTACATCTACTCTTGTATTGATCCAGGTCTTTGGGGGAGACACCCAAGATCTAAAAATTTGACATGGATCTTGAGGGGGGAGGCCCCCAAGATCTAAAAATTTGACATGGATCTTGAGAGGAGAGGCCCCCAAGATATGAAAAATTGAAATGCTAGAAGAAAAAGAGGAGAACAAACAATAAAAAAAACCACAAAAAACTTTTTTATTAAACAGATAATAACTATAAAAGATACGTTGTGATGGAAAATATGTCCTTTTACAAAATACAACTTGTTACTTATAACATTTTTTTGTTACAATACCACAGGTAAATTCGATGGGTGGGTAAATATCGTGGGTGGATGTAACTTACAATACAATAGGTAAATTCCATGAGTGGATAAATACCATAGGAGGATGAATACCAAGGGTCGATTCCACTTAAAATACCATGGTAATATACCATGGGTGGATTCCACTTACAATATGATGGTAAATTCTATTGGTGGATAAATACCATGGGTGGATGAATACCATGGGTTGATGCCATTTTCCATTCGAATCATTTCTCCTTCCTTAAGAACCAATGGTCCCCATTACGTGAAGTTCCCTCCTGAGAAGCCTTTGCTGAATATGAAGAGCCTATAAAGAGAATGGTTTGTGTGGTTAACTTTTAACCATGATGAATGGAGATTTGATGATGGAGATACCTTGTAATTCTTGTGACCAACTGTGATACTAACAATGTGCACCTAGAAAATGGACTTTGATGAAGTGTCAGTTTGTTGATGACCCATAACCATGACAAACGAAGATCCAAGGATAGAGATACCCTATAATTCTTGTTACCAACTATGATACTAATAGTTTGCGGCCTAGAAAATGGACTTCAATGACAATGATTTTGTGCAATTGACCCATAACTGTGATGTTGATTGTTGATGAAGTAACAGGTGCCTACATATCCTAGGGTGGGAGGGCATGTCTCCAAAGTACCCAACCCGAATTCTTCTATGATTAAATTAATGAATGTGAAGCAGGTGCCCACTAAAGCGGGGTGGGATGGCATGTCTCAAGAGGGAACCTACTTTGAATGCTGCTCCAACTATAAAAACTAATTTAAAATCGGCATAACTCAGTTAATATAACTCAAAATCTTTCTTATAACCTTTTTTTTTAAATAGAATGACCATTCTGGATCATCATATGCGATTGAAATCCCTATCTGGATGCTATGGAAACTCATATTCATGATGCAATTGTCTGGCTATCACAAAAGTTCTAAAAAGATAATGATTTTAAATCAACGCTATCCCCCTCATCTGAAATTTGATTAAACCATTTCTTTTTAATTTGGTGATTTTTCAAGATAAATTCAGATCTCCAATATTTTTTCAAAATTTTTGTAAAAAAGAATGCAAAAAATGATAGGAGAGTGTTATAGACATTTTTGGGCACTACAACCCCAAGCATGAAATGTCCATAAACCAAGGGCTCCTAAGTCCCTAAAAGTGTTGTTCTAACCCCTAAAGGAACGAGGTCAATTGGTTACAGCTTCTCCCAGAAGTTCTCCATGAAAAACTGCTCGAAAGTGGTCAAAACAGGATCATTTCAGCTGCTCCATAGCCAAAGTGCATTGCATCTCACCTAAATACACTGTGTAGGTGTGTTTCATTTCAAAAAGCCCTTCTATGGGGTGTGATGGGCGAGAAGTTACAAATGGCATTGTCATTCCGCGAGGTGGAGAGGCATGGAATCTTCCAGAAACTTCTCCTGTGACACTTGCCTCTCTGAATGCGACCAAGGATGAGTAAGAGATCATCAATCTCCAAGTGGAAGCAAGAACTATCAGAGGGAAGACACTAATCAAATCACAAGATGACTCATCTCCCTTACAGATATCTATATATGGATCCCTCATCCCAGAGATCCAGAGGCTGGAATTTTGCATATTGTAAGGAATTGCTGTTGGTTTCTTAGGATAACATCAGAGTGTTGGGTGATCTAAGCTTTGTATGAGGTGAAGAGGGGCACTTGCTGAGAGGATGATGTTGGGTCAGAACAACTGGTTGTAACTCCCTTGGCTCTTTCTTGTTTATCAATAAAAGCTATTCAAGTTTTCCTCCATACTCTTGTGTCATTTATGTTTTACGCATTTGTATGGTCAATTTACATCTGATCCTAGATTGTTTATGATTATAGATCCATGTTCTTGTATAGTGCTATGCTACCGTGATCTTACAGGTACTCTGCGAAGCTGGGCGTACAAGGCAGCAAGTAGCGAAAGACTATCAAGAGAGAGAGGAATCGAACTAGGAGATTAGCGCAAGATAGAGGTTGGTCTTATTTGTTCTTCTCTCATCTATATTTCATAAAGGAAAATTGAAAGTATCTTTACCTTGTTTGTTTCTAAGGTAGCTACCACACCTTAGTGGGATAAGCAGTTCTGTGTAGACACTTTTCCCTGTAACAAAATGGCGACTCCGCTGGGGACGAATTAGTTTGTTTGTTTATCTTCCTCGTTGTCTATTTTATAAACTTACAGACAGAGCCTGAAGTCGAGCCAGGTAGCTTTCGAACTGCATTTTCTATACAAATGCAAAGTAGATAAATGTCGCTTTAGTCAATCTCCGGGATTTGTTTATGACTTAAACAATTGATTCACAAACTCTCTGATTACCCCTCCTGGTAGCTCTAGTAACCTCCTTAGATCTACCCCTGATTGTTGCACTACTGATTACCATTTTCTCGGCCAAAACCCATGAACTGAACTGCAAACTGTGACCCGGAACCCAAGCAAAGTCTCGTCTCTAGTCCAGTGCAGGTACTGTTCTATGAATCTGAAATTCAGCGCACTTCCTGAGTGTAGTAGGTTCGCTGCATTTCAAATTCCCTGTGTTATAGGTGCGCTGATCAGACTAGTCATTGTTCAGTTTTGGTTTCTGTGGTTCATTCTTTCCAGTTCTATTCATGAATTTTGCTACCTGTAATCAGTATATCTCTGTTTGAAACCCATTTTCCTTGCTGTTATTTCGCCTCCTTTGTGCAAAAGAACTGTAAATGTTTTTGTGTATTTGTTGAGTCATTTTCAGTTCTCCTTTGCAAAAAGTAACGTAATCGTACTGTCGTCCTTTGATTTGAAAGTGTCGCAAGTGTCGTTTTCAGTCATAGGAAAGAGTTTGGTTGCTATTGATAGTCGATTATCCTGTTACTATTGTATTTGGTCTGAATTCGTAGTTTTTCTAGTGTCAAAAACAAGTATTCATTTCCAAATCGTAAAATGTTGTAATTGTCTCTATTTCTGATTTTGAAAAGAAACTTGTTAGTAATTGTCGCTTGAAAAGTAATTCAAATTTGTACATTAGATTTCTTTTTACCATTCACATACTAAGAAAGCCGAAAACAAATACATGCATGTGCATTTGCATTTAGACTGTTTGATTGGTTTGATTTAGGACAGTGCATTTAGAGTGTGCTCTTTGCTCTTTGTGAAAGAATACTGTCTCTCTTTCCTTAGTAGCTAGGATTTTCATTGCACAAAGAAGATAAAATATTGTTTATAATCTTAGAATGCATTTTAGGAATTGTGTATACACATCACGCGGTGGAACTGAAAGGAAAATTTCTTAAACAAGATCAATTATAAAATAAATTCAATGAATCTAACAACGCTTTGGAACCTAACGCACAACATTTAGAAGTCTAGGCTAGAGACATATTCCGGCATCGTAAAGCCTGGTCACTGTTGTTCTCACTAATGGTTGGGTGATTCCTCCACTTTGAGACGATAAGTACCAGTACGGACTTGTGCTCCCACGTACCATCGACTATATTTTGGGAGACCACAATACGCTTAATCCTTTATCCATAGGAAGCTGTGTCTGCCACCCTATCGATCGCAATGCACTAAACACAGCATTCGTGAAGATTGACTGCCGTACCGTGAAAAGTATTCTGCAATTTTGCAATTGGTTTGGTAATCCCTCTACCTAGATTTCTAGAGCAGTCCCTTTTGTTCATTTTTAGACTCCTTAATGGAAAAGGTCCATCTGAGCACTTGTCACTTCAGGCTCATTAAAAATTGAAGGCGACTAGAGTCATCTTTTGTTTTTTCTCAACTCTTAAAAATTGAAAAAACAAGTTGTGTCAAAGCGTCTAAAATTTATTTTAAACGGAATAATCATCACCCTTTCCTACGTTGATCTTAGGTTGAGAAAATGGAACCCACCAACCAAGGAATTCCCCTTGGAGGAAATCCTAGTCCCTTCTCCTCTTGGGGAGATGTTGGTCCACCCCATATGGCCACATTGTCACTTCCAGGATTGACAATCAGCTTGCCCGTATGGCTCTTCTCAACCTCTGTCGTTCAGAACACCGCAATTCCTGAACAATCGAGTCAGCAACTAGATGAATCCAGAGTTACCCACCAACCTTCTACTTCCTCCAATTCTTCCTCTCCTCCTTCTTCTTCGCTTGATGGGGTTGGTAAAGCCAAAAATAGAGTACCTGATAAGAAGAAGTAAAAGAAGAAGAAAGAGAAGAAGAAGAAGGAGCCAAAAGTGAAAGGGGGCAGCCAAGCGTCGTCTAGCGAAAATCCACACACTGCACCGACCAGGCCTAAATCGCCATGTGTCATTTGCAAAGGAGACCAATATCATAGAGATTTTCCTTGCATCCCTTGGATCTTAAGGGACTGGTCTCCTCGTTTTCACAACCCGGTGTCGTCAACCTCGGATGATCATGTTGAAAACACACCGTCGACTAGTGAAAGTGAAGCCCCAGGACAAAAAGAAAAATATAGATTTCCTTGTAAACTGTGCGAAGGAGACCATGCCGTCCACCGTTGTCCCTTATTAGACAAGGCTAAAAGAGTTTTGGACGATCGTCCGGTTTCACCGTTACGACTTCCTCCTGGATATAAAAAACTCTTGCCGAGTCCGTCACTAGATGAAAAGCCGGCTGACCCGCCCAGGTGGTTGGCCGAAGCATCTATCATTGAAGACAAATCATCTAGACCCATACCAGACGAAGGTCAAAAGGTGAAGGTGACAGTTGACCCAGTCTTGCCTTCAGAGGTTCCATCTTCAGATGATACAGTCACAGAAGAGAATAAGGATGACACCGTCCAAATTATTTTCATAAGCACAGACTCCGATGAACATGGGGGCAATTTACTCGTTCCTTTACCGCGGGAAGGAAGTTCTTCAGAGTCGTACCTGGCCATCTATTCGGTCCCACCTCCAAGCAACCTAGTTGTTTCTTTCGACTGGAATCAGCTAGGCAGACCCCGTTTACCAGCTAGTATACCATTCCAAATTATTGCTCAAATATATAGAATGGTTATGACCGGTACCATCATAGATGAAGGGGCTTCTGTGAGTATCCTTTCCTCGACTGCTTGGAAAGCGCTTGGTTCATCATCGCTTTTGCCTGAGATGAGAAATCTAACAGGCTTTGACAAAGGAACCAGTCGACCGTTAGGGATCCTTCCGAATGTGCCCATAACGTTAAGAGGGAAAACCGTTCAAATGAACGTAATGGTAGTCCAGGGACCCCTGGATTATAACTACTCCTTGGACGAGACTATATTTATTGCATTGGAGCAATTGTCTCATCACTCTTTAGAGTATGTGTTTTCTGCACGAAGGTAGAGTGGTCAAGCTCGTAGACCAGCTTTCATTTCCTGGATCACACAGAGCAAATAGTCATATGCCATCCCTGAATGGTCTTTTCACACAAGGAATGTCTCATCAATCTCCAGTCCGTCCACCTGATGAGCGCGAGTGATTCGGGGGACATGACCGAAACCCAGGGGGCATGCACCCTGGTCTGCTTCGGCAGGAAAACTTCGAGTATAGGGTAGGTTTCCGCGAGAGATATATGACTGGTCTGTACTCTCGTTCGTGATTGGAAGAGGGATTTATTCTGGAATAAAATTCTCTCGTCAAAGTTATGTGAGTGGATTGTCTCACCTTTGTCTATTTCGGTAGACATCGCCGAAGAAGTGTTTTATTTGCACTGTGAATAAAACAATATTTGGTAACCTGAAAGAGGTAGGCCTTTCCTGATAAAACAAATGTTTTGTCAGTGATTTGAAGGGTCACCTTGAAACTCTGTTTTATACCTGGGGGCATGCAAACCTTTTGGCGTACAAGCGAAGAACGATCATTTATCTGTTTTTTGGATTGGTCGTTTCCTAACTTGCATAAAGAAAGGATGTGGGGAAAAACTCTAAAAATTGTTGTTATCATATATGGGACATTCTTATTATACGACTGGATTAATCGAGTAGTGTTACAGCAAGGTTCAAGCTCGTTAAAAAATAAACCCACATCGAGCAGTTTTAACACATAGTTCAAGCTCGTTAAGAAATAAACATAAGCCATGAGCAAATGTTTCCCCCCGCGTTTAAGCTCATTAAAAAATGAACTATTTCCCGGTAAATAACCATTATGAATGTAGTACTTCAGCCTTTAAAAGCCTTGGTCGTGTTCTCATCATCACCTACACTCTGTATTGGCTCATCATTCACCTCCATTTGATTGTTTACCCCTTTTGAGGAACAACTGCGAAGAGTGATCTCACTAGCCATCCTTGTAACACTGTCGTGATTGGAAAATTCCAAACCTTACCTAGAATCAGCTGCTACCCAATTTTATCACTCGTTCCTCAAAAGACGAGTCTCCTTTAAGCTCTTTTCAACTGACTCGT
This sequence comes from Pinus tabuliformis, assembly GCA_031772625.1. Lineage (NCBI taxonomy): Eukaryota > Viridiplantae > Streptophyta > Pinopsida > Pinales > Pinaceae > Pinus > Pinus tabuliformis. The sequence goes on along the minus strand of CM062817.1, from coordinate 1,158,482,113 downwards.
AAAATATGAAAAGATTGCCGAGCCATTGGCCTCTCCAGCTCGTTGAAGGGACCAGAAGTGCTATCCCTCCTTTAGATTTTAATCTTTTTTGGACATGAGGGATTATTACACAAAAATAATGAGCGCTTGTTTTGTTCGGCTCGTTAAAAGTATCGAAAATTCATCCCTTCTGTATTGTTTTATACTTTTTCGGACTTAAGGGATTAGATGACGAAAAAGGAATTTTGGAGTTTCCTTTACGTTCCTTTTCAGACTCTCTAAAATTGAAAAGGACCGAGTTATCTTTGTCGTTAAACTCGTTAAAACTTAATAACGACAAGCTTGTCCATAGCAGACAAGAACGAGTTTCATTATCACTAGGCTCTTTAAAACATAGCGATGGGTTTGCCCGAAGGGAAAATTATAGAACAAGCATATGTTATCCTCCTCAAGCTTGACAAAAATAAAGAGGTACTGGTCAGCAATGACTGGGGAAAAATTGGGAAGAAAACTTAAAGAAACTTTGTTGGTAGCAAGTCGCTCTTGAACATGACACTTTCACTCCGCATCCAAGTCGGGTTGGGTTGTTTCATTCACCGGTCACATCACCATGGTCCCATCACACCATCCATATTTGGGGTTAATGCTACCAGTCCATCACGTCAGTGTTGCCGATATGTTTAAGGGAAGTCATTCAGAGAATTCACCTGTGTCTCACCCACTACAATACATTTACACTCCATTCTTTCATGACCGCCACCCTGAACCTTATGTCATCAGATTGTTTTCACCTCCATTAAAATCATTTGCTCTGTTCTGTGTCATTGATGTGGGATTCATCAAGGCCCTCTTGGGACGGATCGCTTCTTGTCGACATCAGCTCATTATCCAAGAATTCGATCTAGGAACACCCCGTTCAGTACTTTGAAGCTTGCATGCCTCAATGGCAAGTTTCTCACTTCCGACGACAGGTTTACATCAATGACCTTCGACCGGAAGATTTTGTGTGGTGTTTGACGCCAAGTCCTTTATTCACACCACGTGAATTGTACTGCAGTACCTTGAGGGTCATTATCATTATCGGTGATTCCTCTCGCGCCTGTTAACAGCTTACATCATTGGCTGGTAATCAGGCGATGTCTTTCCATGTTCGACTCTAGAACATCTCTCACGTGGATAGACTTGTACTTCGAGTAAAGATCGAACGAGATTGAAGACCCCGGATCTAGTTTCATCCATCCGGGCTGCGATATATATTCAGGGAAATAAAGAAATCAAATGTACATCATTGCTGCACAGATAATCATCCAATCAAAGGGATGATGGCTCTACCAGAATCATCAGTCTACACTCAGACGATTGTCTGTCCTATGTACATGAAAATGAATTTATAAAGCTGAGCATGGGAATGCCCGCCTCAGCTAGATCATGAAAATTTATGAAGATAATGTATTGTATTGTATCTTATTACAGGTCTCCTCCCATCTTGAAAGAACTTCGGATCCTCATAATAAAGCATTTCACCCGACATCAAAAGATTAACGACCTCATGCTTTAGGGGGCAACTGTTATAGACATTTTAGGGCACTACAACTCCAAGCATGAAATTTCCATAAACCAAGGGCTCCTAAGTCCCTAAAAGTGTTGTTCTAACCCCTAAAGGAACAAGGTCAACTGATTACAGCTTCTCCCAGAAGTTCTCCATGAAAAACTGCTCAGAACTGGTCAAAATAGGATCATTTCAGCTGCTCCATAGGCAAAGTGTGTTGCATCTCACCTAAATACATTGTGTAGGTGTGTTTCATTTCAAAAATCCCTTCTATGGGGTGCGATGGGTGAGAAGTGACAAATGGCAGTGTCATTCCGCAAGGTGGAGAGGCATGGAATCTTCCAGAAACTTCTCCTGTGACACTTGCCTCTCTGAATTCGACCAAGGATGAGTAAGAGATCATCAATCTCCAAGTGGAAGCAAGAACTATCAGAGGGAAGCCACTAATCAAATCACAAGCCGACTCATCTCCCTTACAGATATCTATATATGGGTCCCTCATCCCAGAGATCCAGAGGCTGGAAATTTTCATATTGTAAGGAATTGTCGTTGGTTTCTTGAGACAACATCAGAGTGTTGGGTGATCTAAGCTTTGTATGAGGTGAAGATGGGCTTACTTGCTGAGAGGATGATGTTGGGTCAGAACAACTGGTTGTAACTCCCTTGGCTCTTTCTTGTTTATCAATAAAAGCTATTCAAGTTTTCCTCCATACTCTGGTGTCATTTATGTTTTATGCATTTGTATGGTCAATTTACATATGATCCTAGATTTTTTATGATTATAGATCCATGTTCTTTTATAGTGTTATGCTACTGTGAACTTACAGGTACTCTGTGAAGCTGGGCGTACAAGGGAGCAAGTAGCGAAAGACTATCAAGAGAGAGAGGAATCGAACTAAGAGATTAGCGCAAGACAGAGGTTGGTCTTCTTTCTTCTTCTCTCATCTATATTTCATAAAGGAAAAATGAAAGTAGCTTTACTTTTTTTGTTTATAAGGTTTGCTACCACACCTTAGTGGGATAAGGAGTTCTGTGTAGACACTTTTCCCTGTAACAGAGAGTTGTTGTCTGCCAATTACCGTCAGAAAAAATTCTACAACAAGATGATTTTAAATCAGCGATATCTCTTTCATCCAGACTCTGGTTTGGCCGATTTTCTTTTTGGATTTTGGTGTTTCTTAAAGAATCTATATCATTTATTCTTTTTGTAAATTTTGTAAAAAAAAGTTCATAACTAATATGCAAGCTCGCCATCCAAAATATGCCTGCAAAAAAAATTCTTCCCACATTTCCCAAGAAAGTGCTTTGTGGAGGTTATAACCCTTATTCCCATCAAGTCGTAACCTGAATCTGATACCACTGATTTGAATCTTTGGGGGAGGCCCCCAAGATCTAACAAGTTGAAATGGATATTTGGGGGGGAGGTCCCCAAGATCTGAAAAATTGAAATTCCAAAAGAAAAAGAGGAGAAAAAACAATAAACAAAATACAAATATTTTTGTTTATGAAAACAAATAATAATTGGAAAGGCTACATTGTGGTGGACAATATGTCCCTTTACAAAATGCGACTTGTTACTTGTAGCCTTTTTTGGTTACAATACCATAGGTAAATTCCATGAGTGGGTAGATACCATGGGTGAATGAATACCATGGGTGGATGTCACTTACAATACCATGGGTAAATTCCATGAGTGGGTAAATACCATAGGAGGATGAATACCAAGGGTGGATGCCACTTACAATATCATGGGAAAATACCATGGGTGAATGAATACCATGAGTGGATTCCACTTACAATACCATGGTAAATTCCATTGGTCGATAAATACCATGGGTGGATGAAATTTTCCATTCAGATCATCTACAACTTGACTTGACCCCTAAAATCACTCACCTACAACTCAAGGATCTACTAGCATCTGAGGCACGCAAGGGATTATGAGGCTCTAAGGGAGCTAGATCCAGTTTTTTCAATATTTTGGAAGGAAGCAATCCCATTTCCAAGGAGGCTTCCCCTCAGTGATATTTGTATAAATAAACAATCCTAAGGGCTCAATAGGATTCATAATTTTTTAAGAGAGAAGAGAAATTAAGAGCTAGGAGCTTGAGACTGTCATTTTCATTTCCTTTTCATGATTTACTTAAACTTTATTTTATGTCAATGAGAAACTTACTGTTGTCTTTAATTTGAATTTGTTTTGGAGGATGTAGTCCCCTTGGGTTACGGGCCAACCTAGCGACTCTAGTCTCTCTTTATGTATCTTATTTATGCATCACTTTTTATGGTAGAATTTCTTCCTTTCTTAGTATAATTTTACATGCAAAAATTGTTGGTGCAAGTCTGGTTACCACCTCTCTTGTGGGAAGTGTGGTTGAATAATATACATTAGCAAACCAAAAGTATGTGGTCATTTCCTTCTACAGTTGATATATCATAGACCAATTCTCTTTTACACACTATGTTTTTTCATACTCATGAGTTAAATCACATTTCTCTTTAAGTTTTAAAGGATTAAGGTTAGGTTGATGTCGCAAGTGATATTATCTTTTGATGCAATTAAATTCCACTCATCCTTTATGATTTAGTATATTTCGTTGCAATTTGGTTATTTGTTTGACATCCTTGTCAAGTGCAAAAAAAATAGATTTATGTTTTGTCGGCAAGTACTACTAGTGGCTTGCAGGGTTGTGACAATCATCTTACATTTCTCCTTTCATCATCAACCTCTCCCTCTTCATGTCATAGTGCCTTGAAATCTCTTTCAATGAAAATATGTTCTTTGGTTAACGAAGGACATCGTGTTCATGTGTTTTGTTGCAAAATGGGCCTCTGAGAGGTGCCAATCTTGGAAAAATATTCATACATCCTTCATACACCTTCATCCACCCTTTACTAACTTTAAACCATCTTTTCCACCTTTAGGATGCTCACGAATCCAATCATGTAGAAAAACAAGGCAATCATGTAGCATCATGTAGCAATCATGTAGCAACCCTGTAGCATCTTGTAGCACTGGATAAACTTGAACATATTTGGTCCAAAAGCTTGATTTGTATCTCTTAGGCTTGAGTAATGACCCCTAGGCTCTAAACACATGATTGAAGAGGATGAAATACCACTTTATATTTGCCTTTTGTTCACTACAAAATAATTTTGCAATTAGGATTAGGGGACAAATATCCAAATTTCAATAATAATGATGATTTTCTTATCAAATTCTCATGGGCTCTATCCCCAAATCTAAGTTTCTTTGAACACAATGATTAAAACAACGACTTATCAATGCAGAGTAGATTAGGATAGTTTTCTTGAATTTATGTTTCTTTAGGGTTTCAAGTACAGGTGTTGTTGTTGCATAAGTTCATTTCCTTTTCAAAGAAAAAATTTTCACATTTTGCAATTAGACTAATGTTCACATTCTTTCATGTAGTATATAGTTTACATTTTGCAAGTAGATTAATATTTCCATTTAATCAAATAACACAACCTTTACATTCCTTCAACTAGGGTTAGCCTTTACATTTGGATAAATAACATTTTCATTTATGAAAGTAGAATAATGTTTCCATTCATGCAATTAGAATAGAACTCTCACTTTTCATGTGATTTCCTTCCTTGAGTTGGCTGAAATATTGGTCTATATATACCTTGATCAAGTCCACTGCTTGAAGGTGGCACGCGTACAATCTGACCTACTTTTGATATAACACTAACACCTCTTAAGTTTTTATGGACCTTAGGTTGATAATTAAAGTTCATAGCATTGGGACTCCCAACGTTCATATTGTGATACTAGGGCTCATCACTTAGTCTTCCTAATCATTCTAACAATCAAAGGAGAATCACTCACTCCCTACTAAATTTCATACTTTGTAATTCTAACTCTCTTGTATAATTTGAGGAAGCTTGGGCTATCATAGGCTTGGGATATTAATTTTCATGAAATGAGAGAAGTCATTGAAAGGCGCCCCAAAGATCATGCTGATAGGAGGTAGTTGGGTTATGACAAATGGGCCTTGTTCTTCCAAGAGAATCCATGGATTGAACCTCTAATACAAACCAATTAATGAAGTCCAAAGGCAAAAATATATTCTTGTTTCTGAAACTCATCTTAACATTTATCAATATTTCACTCATTCTTCGAGGATAATCTCTCCCTCACAAAGAGTCATGTCGAGAACCTAATATCCTTCCCAATCTACTTCCCCTTCCTATCATTCTTCATCGAATGCATCATCATCTATCCAAATTGGCAGTATGTATTCATCTATTAATCTAACTTAATATAACACTCAGCTTGTCAAGGTAATTAGGAAGTATGGATTATTCAAATTTGAAGAATATATGAATTACATTACTTGTAATGTGGCCTCCTCGTTAAACATAACACCAACTAATACTCCATTAACCAAATTCAAGGAACATTTGCTCAAATTCTTGGTTGATGGCACCATCACTACTAATTAACATCTCAGTTGGTTTATGTAATGCATGCCACAATATTGGTGCCAATGATAATCACATCCATGCATCTTTTAGTGAACTCCTTAGAAGGAAAAGGGGCAACTGATTTATTTTAGCTTTACCCAAATCTTTCTCTACCTACACAGAGCTTTGTTACTAGTTTAAGTCTACTTATGGACAACCTCAAAGCCTTGTTGATGTCCTCTGTGAAAATAATAATGTTAATTATAGAAAAGGTGAAGCTATTAAATAATTCATTATTTGATTGACTAATTTGTATAATCAAATTCCATATATCATTTGGTTACAATATCAAGCATTCATGATGCACTACCACAATACTCCGCCTCTTTCTTATCATTGTTGGTTAGAGGAGAAAAGTGAAAATAATTTGGGGTTCACTTTATAGATAGGATTGGAACATGAAGATAAATTTTGATACACTGGTGTTCCACTCAAAGACTCAGTTAATCAATATGTCATATCCTCTTTTTTCATTACATGTGATAGATGAGTAATATTTTGATACCTTTTGAGAAGAAGGTCGCAATGCAACCTCACATTAAAGCTTATACTCCATCTCCCATTAGAAAACTTTCCTAGACATATCATTTCAATTCCCTCCTTTCCCAACCATGGTGTAGCTTCCATGAAAAATACCACGAGTAAAGAACCTATGAGGTTAAAAGAACACACACACAAGCTTTTTTGGGAAATAAATTGATCCCATAGCCACAACCTTGGATTGGAGCAAGTCTAAAAGTCATGATGGCTAAAACAAGGAGTGGTTTTAGAGCTAGAAACACCATGAATTAACCCCCAAAGGAGGCCAATATATAAATAATCCTATATGCCACTTCCTCTCATTTGAATGTAAATTCTAGGTCTTCCTCTTCATTTGTCCCTTGATTTAGTATTCTAAAGAAAATCGCTAGCATTGAGGTTCACTCTATGTTTCTTGTTATGGTCACCATTATTGAGTAGAAACAACATTTAAAGAATTTTATTAAGGGAAAAAATCTGCATCCCATCCATTTCCTTAAGGATTTCCTATAAGAAAATTATCTCTAAGATAAAGACTTTGTTGTAAAATTCTAGAAATTTTGTCAAAAACCCTCCTTTTTATGTCTCTATGAAAGTATGTGATAAAATTCCTCATTCAAGTTTATTTGATGGTGAGTCAAGCCCTAATTTCATGTGTAAAATTATTATGGAGGAATTAGGCCTACAATGCTACGAGGAAAGACCCAAGAAGGTATTGGCCCATAACAATTCTCACTAGACGACCATTATGGTTCCGAAAATCTGGTTCTGAACATTCTCTTGACTCCCTTTGATCTATAGGGAGGTTGGTCTAGCTCAAACCTTAGACAACTATTTTATTTTTTATTTTTAACATTTTGTGTAAGCAATTGTAAGAACATACTCTATTACTCAAGAAAAAGTAAGACTAAGTTACAGAAGGTTTCGAGTTGGATCTCTCCCCTTTATCATTTTTTTACGAGCATGATTGTTTTCGCTTGTTTGATATCCTCTTCTTTTTAGAATCTCCTAAGAAAATTATTCTTTGTATAATTGTTGTATGATTTTTTTTATGTACTGTAAATATATTCTTAGACTATTCTTATACTATAGATATTTTTTTAATATTGATTTCTCCTATTATGGTTTAAAAATTAATCCAATAATTATGTATAATAATGTAAAGTACAAGAGTCAAGAAAGCTATTAAATGCTTTAATTGCTTTAATATAGCACTTCAATAGCAATAGTATGGAACCACAATTATCCACTTAAAAGGTCATGATTTACGAGGTAGTAGATGTGTGCCAAATCTAGTTGTAAAGTACACATGAAAGAACAAGTTCAAACTTGCAATTGTTTGATTAACATCACAAGAGAATAATACTTAGAACATGCTACTTGAAAAAGAAGCCAATATGACATATGATTTTTAAGCATGAAAGATGAAATCATCTAGCATAAAATCTCTATATGACATATGATTTTTAAGTCCGAATTCAAATATATGGTGAATTATGGACAAGCTTGAGACTTTCAAATCTATTTAATTAATAATATAATAAAGAATCCCACATTTGAAGAAAGAAAGAACCCATTTCAAGAGTAGTAGTCCACATTATAAGAAAGAAGTCTTAGACGTTTTAACTAACATTTTAAGATATGCCATTAAGAACAAAGCAAGTCACTTAGTATCAAACTCATAATATATATACCAATGAAATTAAAAAAAAAAAAAAAAAAACTTGAAATGAAAGGTAAAATCCGTACGGGTTATTAATGCTTTTACCAAGATAATCTACATGTGAAATTAACACCAAATTAGAGATGGATTTCTACTGGGAAATAACGACGAACTCATAAACATCTTCTTAGAGTTTTGGTTTTTCTTCCTTTTATTCGCGTAAGAATCTTCCTTTTATTCGCGTAATTTATTCTTAGAGTTTTGGTTTTTCTTCGTTTTATTCCATTTTTGAATTTGTATAAACTTAAAAATCAACCTAAAGAAGATATATAAGCCTTCAAGCACAAACTTATAGGTGGATTTGCGCTTTCATGGTTTCGTAATTAGAAATTAAGCTTAAAAAATAGGCATTTTATTCCAAAATAAGAAACAAGAAATTAACTTTATGTTAGACTATGAAAGGAATTTATTTATGCTTTTTCTTTGATTTTCCTTAAATTTCTTTCTAAAACAAAAATAAATAAAGTAAAATCCTGATTTGGAGTTTTGGTTCGTTGTTAGGAAAGGCATGTTCCTTATTCCAAGCAGGGTTTATGGAGTCCGGAAGAATGTCCCTTTTCAAATTCAATCTATTTTATCGTTAATGATTCGATTTAAGAGACTAGATTCCGAATGAAAGAGTAGTCTATTAATTATAGATACCAAGGCACTACTAGAAGAGGTCCCAAATGGAGCACCTCCACAAACAAGATCAACTATATCTTGATCAAATACAAGTGCCCTCGTTAGCATTCCAGAGAATAGAAAAAAAAAAAAAAACAAAAGGTAAGAAAATATCAAAGTTAAAGAAGGAGAGGATTTAGCTCAAAAGGTATTCCCTCGAAGTGGTAATGTTACCCATAAAATGGATTAACCTTGAAAGCATGTAACTAGTTTAGGACATACACAACCAAATCTTAATGCACCAAAATAGAAAGCCATAATAAAAGAGTTTTGAGAGTTTACTTCAATGTCTCAATAGGGAGATATTCAACAAAGATTTATTCTCGAAAATAAAAAAAATAACAAAAAGTTAGAATGAGAGGAAGAACCAATTGAATAGAGGAATCTTTAGCAACCATCTCATTCAAAAATATTTTCATATCCTTAGATCTAACATAAGAGATCGAACCATTGACTTGTCTTATAGCTGACTAATAGAGCATAACTCAAGAAATAAATAAAGCATAATGATGTGCAATGTGTAATAGTTCCTAAATTTGGGGAGGTATTCCCAATATGTAGGTCAAACTAGCATCCAAGAATACTCAATATATCTCCTAAGTTCTACGATATGTCATCAAAGTATGGCAAGATACCTCTTCCATAAAGACTAGTTAACTAGAGTGCCAAAATCTATGCTCAAGGAGTGGAAATTCAATATGTGTGGCATAAGTGGCCAAAATAACGGACAAATAACCGTTATATGCTGAAATGGCTAGATGGAAGATCTCCAATGTGAAAATTTCCCCTCTAACTATGTCATCCACATCCTCGATTCATGGGAGGTTAACAAGTGCTAAATAACATATGGAATGTATAGGAAATGCGTCTTCCGAGGTAATTTAGCCATCAAATAATATAATAGATGTCTCAAAAATGTGTGAATTAGTTGAGGACTCCATAAAATAAGCATGATAATTTGAATGCATGAATAAAATTCCTAAACTACCTAAGATATTGTGATTAGTGCCTAGGGAATTGTGTACTTGCTCCAGTATTATGAAAGTGCTTCAAGAATAATATATAGAGTGATCATGGAAGATGCATACATGCTAACAGTCCATGGCCATACTATGAAAAATACATAAGGGGATCTATGCTTACACATATGATAAGGGTTCTTTATAGGTATGAACATTTGTAATTCATAAGAAGCACTTTTACATAAGGTTAAAATGAGAAAATAACCTACAACATCCCTAATTCATGTCTCCTACTATATCCACTATGTGACCCCACATATATAAAATGACTATAAATAACCTACAAGGGACGGTCACCAAAGTCATAAGAGAATGAATTAGTTTGAAATGGGACTAAGAGGACTTGTTGTGACTAATAACGAAGGGTCTAGAGTAACCACCTAGATATAAAAAACACTTTACATAGATCATCTAAGGATGATCCAATACAATAAAGGGAAAAAAAATGGTAAAAATATTCTTTGATTATAATAGAATACTACAAGACATCATGGTGGCATATTCTATCATGGTACTCTAAGCTCTAACACCATCAATATAAGCACAAAATATAATGATATAATGAATCACGTCCAACAAAATGAGGTAGATTGATGTGACCTTGAGAGGTAACACCACATTATCTAGTGATGTCTTGCCTCCTTGCTATAACATCATGCGTTCTCCCCAAACCCTTCGCCATATTTTTTTAAACCTTTATAAATGGAACATAGCAATGTTTTAACATAACAATGTTTTAGGAAATTATCAAAAGTGGGGGAGGGAGGGAAGCATCACTCCATCACGTTATGTTTGAGGCAAGGACCAGAAGTGGGAGAGTGAGGAAAGAACATCCCAATGTCACTCTATTTTCATTAGAAATTTATTTTCATCTTCAAGAACATTTTAGATTTGGAAGTCGTGAATTTAATGTTAGGAAAAAAGGCTTAACTTTCCCTCAATTTTAAAATAATAATAATCAAACTAAAATACATACTTTGGTAATGGAAATCAATTTTCTATAAATTTGAAAACCCATCTACATGGAAAATAAATGATAAACTAAAAGATGCAATATAAATTAAAATCCTATCGAATATGAAACATGTGAATAAGGAGAACTAAAACTCCTATACATATGTATGTATATATGGCAACATGTGTTTTCAAACTTTCTCTTTTATTTGTTAATGCAAGGCCAAGGAGTAACTCCTGAATTGCATGAATTTTGCATTGATGTGAATATGTTATATAACATTACAAAAATTACCCTTCGTCTTCCAAGGTTGGTCCCTATTCTAAATGTGAATATTTCCCTATTTAAGTATTGACAAAACATTCACCATATCCCCAAGGATTAGGCATCTAATACTAAAAATTCATGCTTATTTCACTAGATATAAGTTGAGACACATCTAAATTTTCTAATGGTAATTTAACATATTGAAAAATTCCTTCAATATTTATATGTTTTTTGATGCAAATTCAATTTCTATTTTGAATCCATTTCATTTTTTAATATAATTACAAAAGTGAGACTATTCCTTCCTTCAAAATAATAATATTCTTACCGTCTTGAGGAAGGGTCATATGAGTTCCATCCAATAACATATACCCACCTATTCAATCTTGTCAATCCCTATCAAGGATGATCGAATAGTTATTGTTGGCATGTCCATTACTTAGATATTACAGGCTGCTCAAAATTAGATATTTCATTCAACCCTTTTACAAATATGAATTTCACATACATGTCTCGTCGAGTGGAGAAGAACCATTGGGTAGAGAATCAGGAGGTACCTGATCAGGATTATGATTACCATAAATTGAGAAGAATATTAATAAAATTTCTAAAAAAAGAAAACCAAGAACCAACCAATCTACATGTATACTTAGATATCCCTATAGCTAAAGAACAAATATCTTCACAAAGAACAAGCAATAGAATTATCCCAATGTTAAACCTACAAACAAGAAAAATACATGGGGATGGGTAGAGGAGTTCAAGTATCTACTAATCTTAGCTTCAAAAAGAAGCAACTAGGTAAGATGCCTATGGATCTCTGATAAGATTCCATAGATTATTTCACTAAATAAAATGTCCTCAAAAGTCTCCCTTTGATAGATATGGATATCCACTTGGCCTAAAATAAAGGACACATTTTACTATGATAATAATGGTGTAATTCCCATCTTGTTTCCCTGAGGTGGAATCTTTATTTCGACATGGACATTCCATTTTCTTCATGATTCTAATTTAAAATTGTTATCTCGTATGACACTTATTTTTTAGATCTTCCATATTTTAGCTTTGATGCCTTAAAAAAAAATATGGATTATGGTTTTCATTGTTCACTTACATAAGAGTTAAGTCTAATCAAAGTTTTGTATTTATATCAATTCCATTGGCCACACTTGAAAGTGCATTACTTGGTTATTTTCCTTGACAGTTTGTTGAGGGAAAATGGTCAAAGATATTATATGTCATTGGGTCTTGGTAATTAAGTTTTAGTTAGATTATAATCTTGTTCATGCCTAAGTTACTTGGTGTTAGTGTTGTTGGGGCTATCGTGTATGACCAACATTTCCTTGCCATATGTAATGTGACTCGATTGCATGATTGGGTAGTTAAACTTCCACCTAATTTGTTGATTCTTTATTGTGTCTTTATGTTGTGCTTCATGACCCTAGTTTATGTGTCTCCTTTACATTTTAATTAGAGTTTTACGTAGAGCATATTTACTGATGTGGTTTGGAGAATATTCGTTCCATACATATTAGGATTGACGCTTCCCTATAGATTAATATGTTAGGAATATTGTTTGTTTTAGAGAGTGCTTTGAGAATTCTTGGAGTTTGTTGAGATATTTTCTTGACAATATTCTCCAAAATTAGAATATGTTGGTTCTCATATGCACTATATTAATGTGATGTAATTTGGTATTTAAATGAAATATACGAATATTTTTGTGCGTAATTTGTGTACTATGTCTTCTCCTAAATTTTCTATTATGGTAAGAGAGCTAATTTTGGCTTAATTCCCTCACTCGAGGGCCAGGAAGGTATAACTCCATGATAGCTAATCCTCGTTTGTGTATAAGTAGATTAGAATAGAAGAATGATTTGTTGTGAGTGTTCTTTCAATTGTTTTTGTAGTCAATTTATTGTGTGTACTACTTTCTTGTGAACGAGCGACACTCGTCCCAAGATTTGAGGAAGAAGAGGAAAGCATGGGAATGAAGATATTTATTCAATACCGAAATCATAAATATGCTTGGAAGATAATGAAATGAAATGGATCAAATATGTGACGATAGGGAATTCTTTGAGGGGGGCCTACAATCTGAACTAGGGTTTGAGTTAAGGTTTGGTGTCGGTAATCATGGCAGGTCGTGGAGGAGGGAGTTCTAATCCCTCCTACGGTCAAATAGTCACGAACAAAAGCAAGGAAGCTGATCTGCATCGCTTCAAGGAAACCAATGGATGTGATAACTGAGGATACTAACACAGGAAATATCAAACCTTAGAAACAAAGAGGAAATCATGAGGAAGATAGTAGGGAGAAGAGTAAAGAGGGCAGCAGTCAAAACGCTGCACCTTTGATGGTGACAGGGGTCTGCAAACCTAGGTTGACCATTACTCCTCGGGTCATTTTAAGTGACCCAGTGCTACAGGTGCACAGAGATCACATGGTGGAACACGCGATCATATGCAAATTTATGGGGATTTGGCCAACGGAGAAGGCCTTACATGCATGGATAAGGAACCACTAGAAACCTAAGGGGGAAATAAACCTTCATTGTGGATCCAGGGGCTTCTTTATGGTAGTGTTCATGATCTTAGAAGATAAATACAAATTGTTCGAGGGAGAACCCTATTTTTATGCTCCTGCAGGCCTTTACATGTGACCATGAGTGATGAATTTTGTCCCAGAACGAGAAATGTTCACTTCAGTACCGGTATGGATAAGAATATACTCCCTTTCTTTAGATTATTGGCTATCGGAGTCTCTAAAGGCTATCAGCAACAAGCTAGGGCATTTTATAAAGACATCAGATGCGACATTAAGAGGCAAATATACTTCCTTCACCCAGATTTGTGCGAAAATGGACCTATCTATGGTACTCCCAGATGAGATCATTTTAGAAGCTTACGATGAAGAATGGGTGCAGGCGATGGACTATGAGCATGTCCCATTTAGGTGTCATAAGTGCCACGAACACAAGCACCTATATAGAGATTTCCCATTAAACAAACTAGAAAGAAACAAAAAAACCACCACAAGTAAAGATCTCGAGGGTTTCACTAAGGTGGGGGATAAAGGGAAAGGAGGAAAGTAGCACCAAAAGAAAATCAATGAGGACGGGCAACTGAGCCACAATAGTTTCAAAATCTTAGAAGAAGAAGTTGGAAAAAATGGGGCAAACCAGAAATCAGAGACTAAAACCAATGAGAAGGATAGGGATACTAGCATGGAGGACATACCAGAGAACAACCAGCAATCGGCTGATCCACCGAGCATTATGGAGCTTAGTAGGGACCATGAGATGACCCTAGGTGAGGTGGGAACAGAGGACCATGAACTACAGGAGATTCTTGAGAATGAGAACATGGATCTAGAAAATTTTCTAGTGCAGGGTATTACCAAAGGAGTTGACTCCTTGCCAAAAAAGGAGTTTGACAGGGTTCAATAGCTCTTCCTATGGAGATCCCAATCGAAGGGTCCTAGAGTTAAAATAAACCATGATAGCAAGGAAGATAGAGGGATGAAGACAATGGAGGAAACACCGGGGCACTCTTCCAAGAACCCGAGTAGGAAAAGAGGAAGGAAAAGACAGAATGAGTTGCTGACAGAATGTGGAAAACTCATGATCAATTCAGGTAAGATGAAAGATCTCACCAGTTACTCTTTTACAAACCTTTCTTAATGAAGCTTACAACCTGGAACATTAGGGGCCTAGGAAGTAAAAGGAAACAAAGAAATATCAGCAGTAGAATAAAAGAAGAAAAACCAAATATAGTTTTCACTAAGGAAACAAAGTGCTCGATGGATAAAATCAGAGAAATACATAGAAAATGGTTAAGCAAGTATGAGTATCTATAGGTTAAGGTATACAACTTAGCAAGAGGGATTCTTACACTTTGGGATCCCCAGAAACTTGGAATCTTGGATGCGGAAGTGTCTAGGAACTATCTTTTGCTCGCAGGGAGAATTGTAAGGATGGAAATTTATCTTAAAGTTTAGGAACCTTGGTGAATCCCACTAGTCCATAATATGAAATCTATAAAATGTTTGGAGATATTTTTGTAAAAATATTCAAATTTATAATATTTTTATATAGTTTATATATAATTTTTTGGCGATTTTTAGGGTAAAGTAATTTCATTCTATAAAATTTGGGCGAACCATTTTTACAAGAAAATGGAGATTAGCAAATCTTTGTTTTGGAAAAAGCATAAAAAATTAGCCCATGAGAAAATATTAACCCCTAAAATTTTCCCTATTCACTGGTAATACAATCTGTGGGTGATTAGGGGATTTGCATGATTACAATGTCTATGGTCCTCAAAAACTAGAAGACAAACTTAAGCTTCTCATTTCCTTCGGGGAGCTAAGAGAGAGATATCCTGATATGCCTTGGATTCTGGCAGGGGATTTCAATATGATCAAATCTCTTAGAGAGAAAAAAGGTCGCACTAGAACACTAGGCAGAGACTCCATGGCCTTCCAGAACTTCATAAATAACATGAGATTAGTAAATGTTGGAACAATAAATGGCACTTTGACCTAGAACAACAAGAGAGGAGGGGCTTCTCAAGTTGCCTCTAAATTAGATAGATTCATGATCTCAGAGGACCTATTTCTCATAGGCCTTGACATGTCTGCTTTAATCCTTCCTTTTGGAGGCTCATATCATTAGCCTGTCTAGCTTGAAGCCACTTTTATGGGTACACTGAGGAACAAACCTTTTAGGTTTGAAAATGTATGTCTCTCTCACCCTGACTTCACCAGAAATATTGATAAATGGTGGATGGAAGACTTGCCCTTTCAAGGCACTAAAATGTTCATGCTACAACAAAGACTTAAACACATCAAAGCTAGACTCAAAGATTGGAACAAAAAATAGTTTGGTAACATAATCAAAGCCAAAAAGGAAGTTGAACATAAACTTCAGGGGATTAATCAGCTCATGATCACAAATGGTTTTACCGAGCAAAGGAAAACTCAAGCTGATTCTCTTCAGAAGGAATGGGATGATAGGTGTATGCAAGAGGAGATTTTTTGCAGACAGAAATCAAAAGTATAGTGGATTAGAGAAGGGGAAAGAAACACAATTTTTTTTCATAAATCAACTTTGAGTCATAGGTCACATAATAGAATTTTAAAAATCAGAGATTCTCAAGGGAAATAGTTCGTCACCCATAAAGAAATGGAATCTATCCTAGTACAACACTTCCTTTGCATTACAAAGGAGCTTCTCTTAGACAGGTCATAGTTCATTAACAAATTCACAAGGTATATTCCCAAGCTTGTAACAAGGGAAGACAATCATAATCTTAATAGGCTAGTGTTTGAAGATGAGTTCAGTGAAGTTATCAATGAGACGAAAAATGGGAAAGATCCTAGCCTGGATGGTTTCAATTTGAACTTCTTCAAAGCATGCTAGAAAACAGTCAAACAAGACATCATTGATGTAGTGGAAGACTCAACAAGATCCAGATCGATCTTGAAGTCTCTCAATGGCTCTTTCATAGTTTTCATTCCAAAATAGGAAAAAGCTATGACACCGAACAGATTCAAAACCATAGCTTTATGTAATGTGGTGTACAAAATTATTTCCAAAGTGATCACTAATAGACTCAAGCCCCTTCTTCTATCTCTTGTCTCAGAGGAGAAAATTGGTTATGTGGAAGGAAGACAGATTCTCAACAACATCATACAAGCTCATGAGATGGTACACTCTCTTAAGAGCAATAAGCAAGCATGCATTATTATAGAGCTTGACCTAGCAAAAGCTTATGACAAGCTAAGCTGGTCTTACATCAAGGTAGTGCTGAAAGTTTATGGTTTTGACCACAATTGGATCATATGGGTAATGACCCTTACATCCACGACTAGTTTTTCAATCCTGCTTAATGGCTCGCCCTCAAGAACCTTCATGCCTTCTAGGGGTCTAAGACAAGGAGATCCACTCTCCCCCTTCCTCTTTGTGCTCATGATGGAAGGGCTAGGCAGAGCAATAAAAATGGCATGTGTTGAGGGAAGAAGCTAAGGTTTGAAACTCACCATAGATGGTGTTGCTTCAACTCACCAACAATTTGTGGATGACACTATGTTGTAGGTCATTCCCACAGTCAAGGAAGCCAAATATTTTAAACAAATCTTGAACGACTTTGCTATGGCCACTAGTAGAAAGGTAAGCCTTGACAAGTCAAAAGTTTTCTTTTTTAACACTAACATTGCTATTCAGAGAAACCTGACCAGAACTCTAGGGTTACAAACAGATCAGTTACCCTCTAAGTACCTTTGAATGCCCCTTACAGGCAAACCTCTAAGTAGGGGAGTGTGGGAGTCAGTCATTAACAAACTTCAGGATAGGGTCAGGAAATGGACATGCAGATCTTTGAATTTAGCACGGTGCCTTGTGCTCACAAAAGTTGTCCTGCAGGCATACCCATTTCTATGATGTCATCTATTCCTACTCCTGGAGGAGTTTTGCAACAGGTCAGGAACATTCAAAGAGATTTTCTTTGGGGCAAAGGGGAAGAGGAAAATAAATGGCCTTTGGTAACTTGGGATAAGCTCTGTAAACCCAAGGACCATGACGGTTTGAGGCTTCATGACCCAGAAATCCTTAGCAGAGTTTCGGGTGCAAAGCTTTGGTGGAGATGGCTTAAGGAATCGTCAACCCCATGAGCCAAGCTTTGGAAGTAGAAATATGCAAATAATTGGCAGGAGAGGGATCATATTCGAATGTCTGGGCTTATCAAGGGCTCCCACAATTGAAATCTTGGTTGGGAAAATAGAGGCATTGTCTAGCAACACAACTTCTGGGAGATCCGAGTTGGGAACCTGGAAAGATTCTGGGAGGACAACTGGAAACAAGAACCAAACCTGTTTAGGGAAGAACTAATTGATCTCAAGAAAGACACTGAAAACAAATGTTTATGCATGGTTAATGACTTCTGAGATCAAGTAAGGAACAATGGAAAATGGAGAATATGGAAGGATCTAGGCTACAGGGAAGAGATGCCTTTAAAAGCTCAGGCAAACTCTCCTGCTATGGAAATGGAACAGAGGAAGATTTTCGTATCATCCTCGCCCGACCAAATAAGATGGGGAAGAAACACAGAAGAAAACTTTAACCTCAAAGAAGCCAAATGAATAGCCCTAGGGTTTGATTATCAAAACCCTGATAAGATATGGAAGGACCTTTGGTAGCACCCGCATTGGATGAAAATAAAGTTGTTTATGTGGTTAATTTAACAAAAGAAAATTGTGACTTGGGGAAATCCTCTAAAGAAAGGTTTTGTTGGCCCATCCAAATGCTATCTATGTGGTTCACAAGAGGAGAGGATGGAACACTTACTCAACCTCTGCCCATTCACCTCCACCTTGTGGGATTGGCTGGCCTTAGTCTTTAGGCAAACTGGCAGGTATGGCCTCAACATTACCAACACTTTGAAGAATTGGAGAAAAGACTTCTCAGGTAATGAGATCGTCAACAAAGATTGGACTCTAGTTCCAGGCCTCTTAATTTGGGATGTTTGGAAAGAACGCAATGGCAGGATTTCCAAGAACAAAACTAGCTCAACACAAAATACTATTGCACAAATATTAAGACATCTCAAAGACACTGTTGGTGCCATGTTAGGGAGACATCTTGAGAACCTAACTTTTCCACAGGACACTCATATACTGTTGCAGTTGGGTCCCCATTCACTAGTTCCCCAGAGCATACACAAGGATGTGAACTAGATAAACATTGGTGAAGACTTTTGGAAACCTCCTCCTCATGGTTTCTTGAAAATTATCATAGATGGAGCCTCTAAAGGTAACCCATGGATGGTTGGTTTTGGCGAGGTCATTAGAGATGAGCAAGGGTGCATAAAGGACATCTTTCATAGTCATTTGGGGACCTCGAAAAATAACATGGCGGAGCTCATGGCCTTAGAACAATGCCTAGAAATACTAATCGAGTCAAATTCTCATAATGCCATCATTGAAGTAGACTCTGAATTGGTTATTGATGCGGCCAAGAAGAACTGTAATGGAAAAGCACCTGGAAAAGTTTCAAAACATTGGCAGCTTTTGCAGGTCTTGTAGCGCATTCATTCCCACATAGAAACCCTGAGAATGACCAGTTTTGTTCATGTGCGAAGAAAAGCCAATATGCTAGTTGATCATCTAGCGAATGAAAGAGTGTTTTGCAAGGAAATTTATGGTAAGTATGCTTGGGATTCGACACCCTCAGGGAAATTATGTGAGGATTGTCAAAGACAGGCGGCCAAAGACATGGAAAAAATCCAAACTACTAGGAATGAACAAGAAGGAACACTAGTGGAAGCAGGAGAAAGTGGAAGCGTAAGTCATTCTTAACCGTTGATCCACCAAGAAAAAAGAAGAAGAAGAAGAAAAATGCTTAAAACGGAGCTTTCTACAGGGGAGAGGCACTTGGTAAACAATGGGCCTCTTAGAAGGTCGCCGGCCAAAGATCTTGATAGGCTTCGGCATCGAATGGCCATCGGGTGGAAAAGTAATAGAAGGTTAACTACTCAAGCAGACCCAAAGTTTTTTAGATTATCGGTTTATAATCTACATCGGGTCCGAAAAGAAGGTAAAGATTGTGCAGGTTTCCGTTCCGATATCTTGGAGGACCGTTAGATCAACAGGGGCTTAATCACGTGCTTTTTAGGTTCTAAAATTGATCGGAGCTTAAGTTTCAACCGAGCCCAAACATTTATAAACCAATGGCTCACAGTCCTTATCGGGTTCATGCACTGGGTAAAAGGGGTGCATGTTGCCGAGACAATAGTGTTCGTGACCGTCAGATCTCACGGGATCTAGATCGAAAGGACATCGAATTTTAACAAAGGAAGAGGCTAGGTCCAAAAACGGACCTGAAGTTTTACACTTTGACTATTTACTTACCTTGTCGGATCCGTAAAGCAGGTAAAGACTAAGATCACCTTTGAAGTGAATTCTAGTAGATCACTGGGGGTCTCATCGAATGGCCATCGGGTTGGATCATGGATGGTAACTTAAATTGTAAGCCTTAGGTTGAGGGTTTAAGGTTTATTTCGGGTTGTGTAGATGGTTACTCTTCATAGGGTTGGCCCTTGATGGTCCTTACATTTGTAAAGCCATGTAACATATGTAAACTTTCTTTTTGTTAATAAAGGGCTCCAGTCTTATTTGACCAAAAAAAAGAAATGGATCAAATATGTTAATTGATATAAGGTCGGAAATGCTTTGGTTTGTGTTGTGGATCCAATGCTCCTAGTTTACTATATTGATAAAGGTGTAGCTAGTGCAACCAAGGTTGTTTGTAAGGTATATCCAAAAGGAAAACGTTGGTGTGTTTTCCTAGCTGAGAAAAGGAGGATTTTTTATAGTAATATAATACAGTGAAATGGATTCTTCCATGGCACATGTTATAAGCCATGAGATAAGGTGTCTTCTATTCAATTGGAGTAATGTATGCTTGTACATATTTTCGTTGGAATTTTTTGAACTAGGTTACTAAAGAGCTTGAAAAGGACAACATTTTTCATCTGATGGAGAAGAAAGTCACTTCTACTGAAAAGGTATATATTGGGCATAAAGTTGGAGAAATTTTTATTTCAGTCACTTCCTTATGCACCTTTAATGGCCCTCTTTGATGTGTTGCGTGAAGAATATTTTGCACATGTTAGAAATGCAAGTAGAAATGCAATTGGTATATCTAAAACTGCATAAATTCTTGTTCCCCATCCTCATACTCGTTGGATTATTGTTGTTAGTGGTTTTGTGACACATTTAGTGCATAACTGGGGTGGAGGTCTCACCACTTTTCCCTTATGCACGAGAAAATTAAAATATGTTCTCCACGGGAGGACCTTCCATGCTCCATGTGGTTCACAACTGAAAAGAAATTGATTGGTTCTAGTGGTAGACGTTTCTAAATTTCATCAACTATAAAGATGTGGAAGCATACTAAATTTGAGGGTTAGTGAATCACATGTATTTTATGCATGTCTCTCTGTTTGAGCCACTTAAGCTCTACCTTCCTCTTCCCATAGATAGTAAACAAGTCTCAGAGAACGTGGTCTTACCTGATGGCACGTCAATTAAGAAAGCATTATTTGGTTTGTTTAGAAATTGCTCTATAGATGTGGAGCGTGGTATAGAAGAGCCTACAATGGAGGATAATGTGTAAAAATTCTCTAGTGCTATAATTTTATAATTGCGAGGAAGCTACAGATTTCTTAGTTGGTGTAGTTGTAATGTTATTTTATTCATTTTTTCTTAGTATGAATTGGCGTTGATTAGAATTGGATAGTGAAGGCCATGGAGAAAATGAGCAATATTGGGTTTTGTTAACATGATTTTTGATAGCCACTTTTTTAAGTTGTATGTTTACCATTTTCCTTTGATTATGTTTGTTAAAAGTGCAAAACCAATCATTGAATAGTGTAGCATAATTCAAATTATTGGTCACTAGTTTTATTTTGTTTACAATTTGTTACGTTTTGTTGTTCTTGCCTCATAAACCCTGTAATAATGACAACTGGTTATAGTATGACATCCTTATTTGTTAGACAAAAGTTATATGATGAACCTCTAAATACATTCAGTATCCAGAATACCCTCCTATAATCTAACGAATACCCCATAGCTAAATATCTGATAGATAATGGTATGTGCATAGAGTGGTTCAATTAGTTGACATCTTTTCTTACAAAAACATCGACGAGTCGGGTATATCAATATTGTTGATCATGATCATTACAAGTATGTCAATGATGGTTAGAGGTAGTTGTATCTTAAATGGGTCAAATGGTAACCTTGAAATTGTAGTGAAGAAAGAGTGCACTCCGGGATATTCTAGAGTGGGTATAAGTGCAAATGAAGACAATACCAAAAGAATGTAATTTGAATGTGCATTAAATGCGTTTCGATATTTTTATTTCTAAAATAAACATTATGAGAGGGTATTAGGAATATTTCTTTTTTAGAGAGTGGTTTGAGAATTATTAGAGTTTGTTGAAAATTTTTCTCAACAATATTCTCTTCGGTTACAATTTATTAAATATCATATTTACAATATTAATGTGATGTTTTTTGGTTGTAAAATGCAATATAACAATGTTTTTTTTTTTTTGTGTAGTATGTGTACTATGTTTGCTCCTCAAATTTTAATATAATATTGGGAAGCTGGGCCATTTCTTCTTAAAGTTGAGCGCTTGCTCTTTTACCTTTTCTTTAATAAATAGCAACTTCACTTCAGCTATATATGTTCAGGTTTCTTACCTTTCTTAATGATTTCGATAAAGCTGAAAAATTATAATGTTTCTGATTCGTATGTAGCAAATACGAGTAAGATAGCATTGAATAGTTAGTCCACAACCATTATAACCATTTTCGTTGATTTTTATTTTTTGAACAGCACTGGATAGCAATTATAACTCACGACCATTATAATTGAAATAATAAAAAAATTAAACATCATTTTCCCATATTTTAGCTTTGATGCCTTAAAAAAAAATATGGATTATGGTTTTCATTGTTCACTTATATAAGAGTTAAGTCTAATCAAAGTTTTGTATTTATATCAATTCCATTGGCCACACTTGAAAGTGCATTACTTGGTTATTTTCCTTGACGGTTTGTTGAGGGAAAATGGTCAAAGATATTATATGTCATTGGGTCTTGGTAATTAAGTTTTAGTTAGATTCTAATCTTGTTCATGCCTAAGTTACTCGGTGTTAGGGTTGTTGGGGCTATCGTGTATGACCAACATTTCTTTGCCATATGTAATGTGACTCGATTGCATGATTGGATAGTTAAACTTCCACCTAATTTGTTGATTATTTATTGTGTCTTTATGTTGTTCTTCATGACCCTAGTTTATGTGTCTCCTTTACATTTTAATTAGAGTTTTACGTACAACATATTTACTGATGTGGTTTGGAGAATATTCGTTCCATACATATTAGTATTGAGGCTTCCTTATAGATTAATATGTTAGGAATATTGTTTGTTTTAGAGAGTGCTTTGAGAATTCTTGGAGTTTGTTGAGATATTTTCTTGACAATATTCTCCAAGATTAGAATATGTTGGTTCTCATATGCACTATATTAATGTGATGTAATTTGGTATTCAAATGAAATATACAAATATTTTTGTGCGTAATTTGTGTGCTATGTCTTCTCCTAAATTTTCTATTATGGTAGGAGAGCTAATTTTGGCTTAATTCCCTCACTAGAGGGCCATGAAGGTATAAATCCATGATAGCTAATCCTCCTTTGTATATAAGTAGATTAGAATAGAAGAATGATTTGTTGTGAGTGTTCTTTCAATTGTTTTTGCAGTCAATTTATTGTGTGTACTACTTTCTTGTGAACGAGCCACACTCATCCCAAGATTTGAGGAAGAAGAGGAAATCATGGGAATGAAGATATTTATTCAACACCGAAATCATAAAAATGCTTGGAAGATAATGAAATGAAATGGATCAAATATGTGACAATAGGGAATTCTTTGAGGGGGGCCTACAATCTGAACTAGGGTTTGAGTTAGGGTTTGGTGTTGGTAATCATGGCAGGTCGTGGAGGAGGGAGTTCTAATCCCTCCTATGGTCAAATAGTCGCGAACAAAAGCAAGGAAGTTGATCTGCATCGCTTCAAGGAAACCAATGGATGTGATAACTGAGGATACTAACACAGGAAATATCAAACCTTAGAAACAAAGAGGAAATCATGAGGAAGATAACAGGGAGAAGAGTAAAGAGGGCAGCAGTCAAAACGCTACACCTTTGATGGTGACAAGGGTCTACAAACCTAGGTTGACCATTACTCCTTGGGTCATTTTAAGTGACCCAGTGCTACAGGTGCACAGAGATCACATGGTGGAACACGCGATCATATGCAAATTTATGGGGATTTGGCCAACGAAGAAGGCCTTACATGCATGGATAAGGAACCACTAGAAACCTAAGGGGGAATAAACCTTCATTGTGGATCCAAGGGCTTCTTTATGGTAGTGTTCATGATCTTAGAAGATAAAGACAAAGTGTTCGAGGGAGAACCCTATTTTTATGCTCCTGCAGGCCTTTACATGTGACCATGAGTGATGAATTTTGTCCCTGAACGAGAAATGTTCACTTCAGTATTGGTATGGATAAGAATATACTCCCTTCCTTTAGATTATTGGTTGTCGGAGTCTCTAAAGGCTATCAGCAACAAGGTAGGGCATTTTATAAAGACATTAGATGCGACATTAAGAGGCAAATATACTTCCTTCACCCGGATTTGTGCAAAAATGGACCTATCTAGGGTACTCCCATATGAGATCATTTTAGAAGCTTATGATGAAGAATGGGTGCAAGCGATGGACTATGAGCATGTCCCATTTAGGTGTCGTAAGTGCCACGAACACGGGCACCTATATAGAGATTGCCCATTAAACAAACTAGAAAGAAACAAAAAAACCACAACAAGTAAAGATCTCGAGGGTTTCACTAAGGTGGGGGGTAAGGGGAAAGGAGGAAAGTAGCACCAAAATAAAATCAATGAGGACGGGCAACTAAGCCACAATAGTTTCAAAATCTTAGAAGAAGAAGTTGGAAACAATGGGGCAAACCAGAAATCAGAGACTAAAACCAATGAGAAGGATAGGGATACTAGCATGGAGGACATACCAGAGAACAACCAGTAATAGGCTGATCTACCGAGCATTATGGAGCTCTGTAGGGACCATGAGATGACCCCAGGTGAGGTGGGAACAGAGGACCATGAACTACAGGAGATTCTTGAGAAGGATAACATGGATCTAGAAAAATTTCTAGAGCAGGGTATTACCGAAGGAGTTGACTCCTTGCCAAAAAAGGAGTTTGACAGGGTTCAATAGCTCTTCCTATGGAGATCCCAATCGAAGGGTCCTAGAGTTAAAAGAAACAATGATAGCGAGGAAGATAGAGGGATGAAGACAATGGAGGAAACACCGGGGCACCCTTCCAAGAACCCTAGTAGGAAAAGAGGAAGGAAAAGACAGAATGATTTGCTGACAGAATGTGGAAAACTCATGATCAATTCAGGTAAGATGAAAGATCTCACCAGTTACTCTTTTACAAACCTTTCTTAATGAAGCTTACAACCTGGAACAGTAGGGGCCTAGGAAGTAAAAGGAAACAAAGAAATATCAGCAGTAGAATAAAAGAAGAAAAACCAAATATAGTTTTCACTAAGGAAACAAAGTGCTCGATGGATAAAATCAGAGAAATACATAGCAAATGGTTAAGCAAGTATGAGTATCTATAGGTTAAGGTAGACAACTTAGCAAGAGGGATTCTTATGCTTTGGAATCCCCAAAAACTTGGAATCTTGGATGCGGAAGTGTCTAGGAACTATCTTTCGCTGGCAGGGAAAATTTTAAGGATGGAAATTTATCTTAAAGTTTAGGAACCTTGGTGAATCCCGCTAGTCCATAATATGAAATCTATAAAATGTTTGGAGATATTTTTGTAAAAATATTCAAATTTATAATATTTTTATATAGACTATATATAATTTTTTGGCGATTTTTAGGGTAAAGTAATTTCATTATAAAATTTGGGCGAACCATTTTTACAAGAAAATGGAGATTAGCAAATCTTTTTTTGGGAAAAAGCATAAAAATTTAGCCCATGGGCAAATATTAGCCCCTAAAATTTTCCCTATTCACTGGAAATACAATCTGTGGGTGATTAGGAGATTTACATGATTACAATGTATATGGTCCTAAAAAACTAGAAGTCAAACTTAAGCTTCTCATTTCCCTTGGGGAGCTAAGAGAGAGATATCCTGATATGCCTTGGATTCTTGCAGGGGATTTCAATATGATCAAATCTCTTACAGAGAAAAAAGGTCGCACTAGAACACTAGCCAGAGACTCCATGGCCTTCCAGAACTTCATAAATAACATGAGATTAGTAAGTGTTAGAACAATAAATGGCACTTTGAATTAGAACAACAAGAGAGGAGGGGCTTCTCAAGTTGCCTCTAAACTAGATAGATTCATGATCTCAGAGGACCTATTTCTCATAGGCCTTGACATGTCTGCTTTAATCCTTCCTTTTGGAGGCTCATATCATTAGCCTGTCTAGCTTGAAGCCACTTTTATGGGTACACTGAGGAACAAACCATTTAGGTTTGAAAATGTATGTCTCTCTCACCCTGACTTCACCAGCAATTTTGATAAATGGTGGATGGAAGACTTGCCATTTCAATGCACTAAAATGTTCATGCTACAACAAAGACTTAAACACATCAAAGCTAGACTCAAAGATTGGAACAAAAAATAGTTTGGTAACATAATCAAAGCCAAAAAAGAAGTTGAACAGAAACTTCAGGGGATTAATCAGTTCATAATCACAAATGGTTTTACCGAGCAAAGGAAAACTCAAGCTGATTCTCTTCAGAAGGAATGGGATGATAGGTGTAAGCAAGAGGAGATTTTTTGGAGACAGAAATCAAGAGTATAGTGGATTAGAGAAGGGGAAAGAAACACAATTTTTTTTCATAAATCAAGTTTGAGTCATAGGTCACATAATAGAATTTTAAAACTTAGAGATTCTCAAGGGAAATAGTTCGTCACCCACAAAGAAATGGAATCTGTCCTAGTACAACACTTCCTTTGCATTGCAAAGTAGCTTCTCTTAGACAAGTCACAATTCATTAACAAATTCACAAGGTATATTCCCAAGCTTGTAACAAGGGAAGACAATCATAATATTAATAGGCTAGTTTTTGAAGATGAGTTCAGTGAAGTTATCAATGAGATGAAAAATGGGAAAGCTCCTAGCCTGGATGGTTTCAATTTGAACTTCTTCAAAGCACGCTAGAAAACAGTCAAACAAGACATTGTTGATGCAGTGGAAGACTCAACAAGATCCAGATCGATCTTGAAGGCTCTCAATGCCTCTTTCATAGTTTTCATTCCAAAATAGGAAAAAGCTAAGACACCGAACAAATCCAAAACCATAGCTTTATGTATGTGGTGTACAAAATTACTTCCAAAGTGATCACTAAAAGACTCAAGCCCCTTCTTCTAGTTGTATCTTAAATGGGTCAAATGGTAACCTTGAAATTGTAGTGAAGAAAGAGTGCACTCCGGGATATTATAGAGTCGGTATAAGTGCAAATGAAGACAATACCAAAAGAATGTAATTTGAATGTGCATTAAATGTGTTTCGATATTTTTATTTCTAAAATAAACATTATGGGAGGGTATTAGGAATAATTTTTATTTTAGAGAGTGGTTTGAGAATTATTAGAGTTTGTTGAGAAATTTTCTCAACAATATTCTCTTCGGTTACAATTTATTAAATATCATATTTACTATATTAATGTAATGTTTTTTGGTTGTAAAATGCAATATAACAATGTTTTTTTGTGTAGTATGTGTACTATGTTTGCTCCTCAAATTTTAATATAATATTGGGAAGCTGGGCCATTTCTTCTTAAAGTTGAGTGCTTGCTCTTTTACCTTTTCTTTAATAAATAGCAACTTCACTTCAGCTATATATGTTCAGGTTTCATACCTTTCTTAATGATTTCGATAAAGCTGAAAAATTATAATGTTTCTGATTCGTATGTAGCAAATACGAGTACGATAGCATTGAATAGTTAATCCATAACCATTATAACCATTTTCGTTGATTTTTATTTTTTCAACAGCACTGGATAACAATTATAACTCATGGCCATTATAATTGAAATAATAAAATTAAACATCATTTTCAGCATAAATTTAATTATTTTATTATAACATAACACTATCAAAACATAAAATATTGAGCGAAGTGAATATTCCATTAGAACGGTGAGACTCAACACACCCAAAATGAGCCTTTAGGACACCACTAAAATAAAAAGAGCCTTTAGGATGCTAAAGAAAAGAGAAGAAGAAAAAAAATTCTTCGTTATTTCGTTCAGTTGATGGTACAATTTGCGTTGTTTACTTGTCAATGTAGTGTCATCTGCATAAAGCCCTAAATACCTACGCACAGGCAAATCCACTACCATGACAACAATATTGTATGGAAGTAAAGAAGAATTAAAAGTGGGTGAATCAGGGATCATCCCATATCCATTTCCGACCATGTAGAACACCAACTCATTGATGCCTACAAATAATTCACTGTCGAGTGCGAGGATAATCATAAAATCAATGATGAAAAGGAATAGTATCCATTTCCGACCATGTAGAACACCAGCTCATTTATGCCTACAAATAATTCAATGTCGAGTGCTAGGATAATCATAAAAACAATGATGAAAAGGAATAGTAGAGACAACTCCTTGACAGCAATGGGGTCGCTCAACCACGTCCCGCCTTTATCCTAAAACCAAAACCCCATGTGATTCAATCATTCCCGATCGTTGAGAAGATTTCCCACGGAAAAGCACGGGAAAGCAACTGATACGATTGCTGGTCAATTTAGGAATTGATCCGCGGAATGAACAACAAAATTGAACATCATTCTCGTTGGAAGCTCAAATAAAGTTCTTAGTCGCCACCAATCATTAGTCGATCTCTCCCCTGTTACTTTCTATCACGTGGGTGGATCAAATGTCGGTTCACGATGGACCAAATCATCCAGACAGGACCGCTTCCCAGATAAAACTCACAGCCTCTTGTTAGAGCCAAAGGTGCGCAGCAGACAAAAAATTATACACAGCAAATAAATCATGCACAGAAGACACAGAAAATTAACGTGGTTCACCCAACCAATCTGAGCTACGTCCACCAAACATAGGTATCGGCAATTCTTTATTATCAAACAAGAGATTACAAAATAATCAATTTCCTCACAAACTCTCACACACAAACAATCCGTATGGACCCCTGTTTTATAGCTAAGAGAATCTAACTGCCTCATAAATCCTCTTACATCAAATATAGGATACATTAACTCTTTCCCAACTACCTGGAGCTAATCTAGCAACAAATTCCTATTGTTGTCACACATCAGATATTTTTGCCTACTTTGTGAAACAGAAAATCTCAACAATCTCCACCTTGACAACAATTACCCTGATACCCTGTTTGTTTATTATTTTATCTTTTCTGCAAGCCAAGAGAAGCCAAACACCAACGTAGCTTCTCTAACAAAATTGGTTTCGTGAACATGTCTGCACAATTCTCCTTTGTATGCACCTTTTCAAGAGAGACTCCCCTTTCAATGATAACCTGTCTTACAAAATGGTACTTGATCGATATATGCTTTGATTTACTATGATAGGCTGGATTCTTAGCCAAATGTATTGCACTTTGACTGTCACAAAATAACTTGATGTTGTCCTGCAACCTACCAAATTCACCAAACAAACCTTTCAACCAAATCGCTTCTTTGCAAGCATGAGAAGAAGCAATGTATTCTGCCTCAGTAGTGGATAAAGCAATAATGTTCTGTAGCTTTGACATCCAACTAATAGCTCCACCTGCAAGAGTAAAGACATACCCTGAAGTTGACTTTCTCTTATCCAAATCACCTGCAAAATCAGAATCAACATACGCGCAAACAAATTCACTACTCTTATTGTAAGTGATACAATAACTACTTGTGCCTCTCAAATAACGAAGCACCCATTTCATTGCTGACCAGTGTTCTTTACCCGGATTTGCCATATACCTGCTGACAATGCCAATTGCATGTGAAATATCTGGTCGCGTACACACCATCGCATTCATTAAACACCCTACTACATTAGCATATGGAATTCGAGACATAAATTCCTTTTCTTCATCTGAATTAGGACATAAACTGGAAGAAAGTTTGAAATGGGAAGTGAAAGGGACTGACACAGGCTTCACATTATTCATACCAAACCTCAAAAGTATTTTCTCAATATACTTTTGTTGTGATAGCCATAGCTTACCATTGCTCCTGTCTCTGAAAATCTCCATGCCCAAAATCTGTCTTGCTGCTCCTAGATCTTTCATATCAAATGTCCTTGCCATCTGAGCCTTCAACCTATTGATTTCTTCTATGCTTTTGCTTGCTAAAAGCATATCATCATCATATAATACCAAGATAATGAATATGCCATTATTTAACTGTTTAAAATAAACACAATGATCATATTCACTTCTAACATATTTCTGACTCAACATGAAAGAATCAAACTTCTTATACCACTGTCGAGGCGACTGCTTCAGGCCATATAATGACTTCTTGAGCCTGCAGACAAATTTCTCATTGCGATGCTGAACAAACCCTTCTGGTTGTTCCATATAAATTTTCTCATCTAAGTCTCCATGTAGAAATGCAGTTTTAACATCTAATTGCTGCAACTCTAAATCAAGCAAAGCCACTAACGCTAACGCAATTCTAATTGAAACTATTTTAACCACTGGTGAAAAAATCTCATGAAAGTCAATGCCGGCTTTTTGAGAAAACCTTTTTGTAACCAGCCTCGCTTTGTACCTGTCTTCCGTATCATTCACACCCCGTTTTAGCTTGAAAACCCATTTACACCCCACAGTTTTCCTGTCTTTCGGAAGCTCAACCAGATCCCATGTGCCATTCTTACCTAAGGCCACCATTTCGTCCTTCATGGCTGCTTTCCACTTGTCACTTTTCAAACCTTCTATTGCTTCCTGATAGCACAGAGGTTCATCGTCATTAGCAGTAAATGCAACAGAAGTGACATAATCATCATACCTTCTCGGTGGCCTTTTGATTCTTGTAGACCTCCTTAAGGATGTTTTTGGCGCTTCCTCGATTGGTTGACTACCATCTGTAGGAACTTCTTGATGATCAGTATCTGAGACCTGTTCATGATCTATACCTGAACCCTGTTCATGTTCTGATTCTGAAACCTGTTCATGACTAGTATCTGAACTATGGTCATCATGACTATCATTAGAAATGCTATCAAACTGAATGTGCTGAAAATCAGATACATCATCCTGTTTCAATCTACTATCTACATCTAACTGTACAAGAGAGGATTCATTAAACTTTACATCTCTGTTGATGATGATTTTGCGGGTAGTAGGATCCCACAATCTATATCCCTTTGTTCCAACACCATACCCAACAAAGATACACCTTTTAGAGTTTGGATCTAATTTAGTTCGCTGATGTTTAGGCACTAGAGCATATGCATCACAACCAAACACTCTGAGGTTAGAATAGTCACAAGGGTGGCCTTTCCATACCTCTTGAGGAATCTTGCAGCCTATTGCCGTCGATGGAGATCGGTTTATCACATAACAAGCTGTTGCCACCATTTCCGTCCACAACTCCTTTTGCAACCCGGCGTTACTCAGCATACTCCTTGCTCTCTCTAGAAGAGTCCTATTCATGCGTTCAGCGACTCCATTTTGCTGAGGAGTATAAACCGTGGTCTTATGTCTCTCGATCCCTGCATCCTTGGAATAGTTGTCAAACTCCTTGGAAGTAAACTCGCCACCATTGTCAGTTCTTAAACATTTTATTGTTCTACCAGTGTTGTTTTCTACCAATGCTCTAAACTGCTTGAAAACTGAAAAAACATCAGACTTGCTTTTCAACATGTAGACCCACACTTTCCTAGAAAAGTCATCAATAAACGATACAAAATATGACGAGCCACCATATGAGGTTGTAGGGGCTGGACCCCAGACATCTGAATGGATATAGTCAAGTATTCCTTTACTAGTATGTTTGCATATTTTAAACTTTTGTTTACATTGTTTTCCAAACAGTCAATTCTTACAGAAATCTAATTTTCCAGACTTTAGATTTGGAAGTAACTTGCGATCAGCCAAAATTTTTAACCCTCTTTCACTCATATGCCCCAATCTTTGATGCCATAAGTGAATGGAACTACTGTCATGTTCAGACACCGTAGACACATAATCTGACCCTGTACCTCCTTCTAACTGAAATAGATTTCCTACCTTCTTAGCTTTCATAACTAGTAAAATACCTTTGTAAATTTTCATTACTCCACCTTGAATTACAGTTTTATATCCATTTGAATCAAGTGCTCCTAATGAAATCAAATTTTTTCTTAAATCTGGTACATGCCTCACATCAGTCAACATTTTAGTTGTCCCATCAAACATTTGCAGTTGTATACTCCCAATTCCCACAATATTACATGTTACATCATTACCCATGTACACAACACCATCATCAATTGATTTATATGTCTTAAACTAGTCTTTATGAATACACATGTGGTTTGATGCACCGGAATATAACAACCAATGCTTACCATGATTTGACACATTAACTGATAATACTTCATCACTCATACCTGAACCAGATGCCGAACCTGTATCTGTCGTATTTGCCTCCTTCTTCTCTGTCGAAGAATCTGCTTTAGAAGTTTGCTGTTGTCGCTTCCAGCAGTCCTTCTTTAAATGCCCCGATTTGCCACAAAACCAACACTTTACCTTACTCTTCTTCCCTTTCGACTTTGAACGTGAGTCGCTCGGCCTACTGGAGCGTCTTTCTTTCGAACGACCTCTAACCATCATAGCTTCTGATGTAGAGGTTTCTGAATGCGACCTTCTCCTTGTTTCTTCCGATAATAAAGATGCAACTACATCATCAAACTCAATAGTTTCTGATGAACTAAGACTTATAGAAGTAACAAAATGATCCCATGACTCGGGCAACGAGCACAATAAAGTAATAGTTTTATCCTCGGATTGAATTTTTACTTCTATACTTTGTAATTGCACCAAAAGAGTATTAAAAGCATTCAAATGATCAGTGATCGATGTACCTTCCTTCATTCGCAAACTGTACAACTATCGCTTCAGGAGAATCCTATTGGTTAAGGATTTGGTCATGTACAGTTTCTCCAATTTCGTCCACAAACCAGCAGCTGTTGTCTCCGACACGATATTAAACAAGACATCATCCGCCAGACACAGTCGAATAGCACTCATTGCTCTTTCATCCATCTCGGCCCACTCATTATCTGTGATGTTGTAAGGTTGTTTGGATTTTCCCAACAACGGCTTTGCCACACCATGTTGGACAAGCAAATCGTACATCTTCACCTTCCAGATCTCGAAATTATTTTTGCCATTAAACTTCTCAATTTCAAACTGGGCACTCTGAGTTTTCGCCATCTTGTATCAACCAAAAAACAATAATCTCCAAAAAAACAACTTTTAAACACAAGAAGTTAATCTCAGAAAAAACAAATTGCCTACGCCTTACTGCCCTTTAAGCACTGGTTCAGTCGAACTTAAACTCCAGTAAAAAAATCCCATGATTCAATTTTATATATGTCAGAAGTACAATCATCCCCAGAAGTAATTAATTCAAGCTTCAATTCAGAAGCTTAGATGTAAACGAAGAAACATCAATAAAATATACAACTAAAGTGAGAATGTTCTAACTCACGCACCAACACAAAAAATTCACGCACCAGCACAAAATATTCACGCACCAGGTATAGATCACATACGCACCAACAATCAACGCACCAGGTATAGATCACATAGGCACCAGCAATCAACGCACCAGGTATAGATCACATACGCACCAGCAATCAACACACCAGGTACAGATCACATACGCAATGCTTAAAGACCAACAGTGTATACCTCCACACAGCAAATTACTTGTAATACCTCCACGCAACAATTTGATGGAATACCTCCATGCAAGTTGGAAACAATACCTCCACACAGCAGTGTACCAGCACCGCACCAGCAAGGTTTACGCATCTGCAGTTGGGCCACGCAGGTTATATACGCTCCACCTCCACGCAGCATGCAGCAATCGTTTGCAGGTTGTATAAGCTCCACCTCAACGCAGCCAAGCGAGTATACGCACCACCAGCATGCAAACTCAGCACCCTCACGCACTAACACGCAGGTACACAGGCAGGTTTGAAATACCTCCACGCAGATTTGAAATACCTCCACGCAGGTTCACATGCTGTGTCAATGCCTCCAACATGCTCTGATACCATTTGTTAGTGCCAAAGGTGCGCAGCAGACAAAAAATTATACACAGCAAATAAATCATGCACAGAAGACATAGAAAATTAACGTGGTTCACCCAACCAATCTGGGCTACGTCCACCAAACATAGGCATCGGCAATTCTTTATTATCAAACAGGA
This sequence comes from Pinus tabuliformis, assembly GCA_031772625.1. Classification (NCBI taxonomy): domain Eukaryota; kingdom Viridiplantae; phylum Streptophyta; class Pinopsida; order Pinales; family Pinaceae; genus Pinus; species Pinus tabuliformis. The sequence goes on along the minus strand of CM062817.1, from coordinate 1,158,447,865 downwards.
GATTACAAAATAATCAATTTCCTCACAAACTCTCACACACAAACAATCCGTATGGACACCTGTTTTATAGCTAAGAGAATCTAACTGCTTCATAAATCCTCTTACATCAAATATAGGATACATTAACTCTTTCCCAACTACCTGGAGCTAATATAGCAACAAATTCTTATTGTTGTCACACATCAGAGATTTTTGCCTACTTTGTGAAACAGAAAATCTCAACACCTCTCAAGCGCCAGACCGCATGATACCGTTGTTTGGAACGCAAGTTTTACCTTCTATCCGATGTCGTCAGACTATCTTCGTCGGTCACGTCTATGCAACCTATTCACTTGCTACTGCAGGTGATAAGGTCGTTGAATTAAAAAAAAAAAAAAATCCAACAGCACGGAAGACGGTGGAGATATGTACATCTCTCTAACGTTACAGAATCTACATCCTCACCGTTTATTCGCGCAGATGACGATGAAACGACGACGAGGCACTTACATTTCTTTTGAATAATCAGTATAGATTTATTTTTAAGAAGAGTTTTGGCATTAAATTAGATGTAAAAAAAAATTGTGGACACATTTCGAATCAACTAGTGTGGTTTATAGTCAAGACAATTTGAGGAGTGAGATCATAGCTGCAAGTTAAATAGGGAGAGGAAGTCTTCCAAACATCAGCTAGGTGCCACCATTAACGGTATATATTTATTTTAAATAAAAATTTAATATGAAGATCTAATTTACTTATTCTTAAATTTAATTTAAGAGTTTATATTTTTTAAATATTTTGTATAGTTATTTATTTATTTTTATTTTTAGATTTTTTTATTTTTTTATTTTGATAGAGATAATAAAATTTTAATTGGGATAACAAATAACATTACACATTATACTACACTGTGAAATAAACCTTTCAATTCAATAATAAATCACTATTTTTTATAACATCAAAAATATATCCAATGAATGCCAAATATACTCTTGGAAATAATAAATATATTCATTGATATACTCTTGGAAATAGAAAACCTATTCCTTGAATCCCCATCCTAACAAGCCATATATATGGGATTTGAACCTGGTTGGTTTGGCCAGCGAAACTTACGGCTAAATCACATATCACTTATGAGTTTATCGCAACATGTGGACGGAGAAGAGCGTTGGTTGGAGGAGAGTGGACCAACGCCAGGATCGCATCCATGATCCAAGTCATATTGGAGGTGAGCACATCTCTTGATTGTTCCACATTCTACACCGTCTCTGTTGGTGCCGACAACGGTGGAACCAAGCATCTTTCACAAAAAGGTCATTTTTAATTCTGAGGCTGGGATTTTTCTTTCTTTAATTAGAATGCTGATGATATGATTTTTTTGGGTAAGATTTCATTAATTAATATGCTTTTTCTTGTGTACGATTTCAATGATTTTGTTTATATTATATAGAAATAAGTTCATCGTATGATTTTTTTGTGTACGATTTCAATGATTTGTTTATATTATATTTTTAATATAGATAAGTTCATCATTTAAAGAATTAGATACATTAACCTTTTAAAATTTTAAATAAATTTTTAATTAAAAGTGAAAAAATATTCTAACTAAAAATAACTTAAAATAATTTAATTATAGTGATTTGGTAAAGTAAAAATATTTTTTTAGTTATAATTCAACAAATTAAATTAAAAGTTTGAGAAATGAAAGGTCAAAAGTTTCTAAAACTAAAATAAAATTAAATTGAATTATTATTTATTTTGCCACCATTAACCGCTGTTTCCAGGCATTTTGATCATCACACGTTGACCCCCACCAATCGACCACTTCTTTAACAATTAAATATTCGTGTTTGGGATGAATAAACTTAGGGTTGCCACACATGTGCCTTAGTGGGCTACATGATCGATTCCCCAGCACTAGTTTATTCTGTGAGAATTATTTCTCTGTTACATGATCGCCCTGATCATTAAAATAGATCGCCATTATCATTAAAATAGATATGGATGGCACAAAGGTTGGATTAATAGTTTATTCGTTCATGGTTCTCCACTCTACACCACCGCTCCTGTCATTCAATTAGAGATATGTGATACAGAAACAGGGTAGGTGAAGACCAACAAACACCGACATACTTATCCCAACAATTTCCATTAAAAATTATTTAAAATTTCTGACATCGTTCTAAATGGTTTGCATAAAAAGTCATTTACAGCTTCTAGACTTGCCAATAAAGAAGGGTACGATACTGAGAAGATACGGCAATACATTTGATGCATTGCAAATGGTGGAATCTGACGGTGAGATGGCCCAAATCTTGGTTGTCTTCAATTCATCTACAGATAGTATTCCAAACATAACATTATATCAGGTCTGAGATATGTGACTTTTTCTTTGTCTTTTTGTAAATCATATTAATATTTGATATTTTTTAATTTTGGTTTTTTACGATTATAAATTGTAAATCATATCAAAATTTGGTATTTTTTAGTTTTGGTTTTATAGGATTATAAGAAATGTAAGAGTAATTTACTAATAGAAAATAAAAATATTATAATCAAATATTTTAGAGATTAAAATTAAGTTTTAAATTTTATATTATTTTAATATTAATATTATTTAATGATTTTAACGCTTTTAAGGTAAATAATATTAATATAAATAAATTATATTAAATTATATTTGTTAAAATTATTTATAAAAAATAATTAAGATATAATAATAAAAAATAATACATATTAATCGCATTTACTAATATAATATAATTATAATTATAGTATACAACACTCAATACAAAAATATTACTAAAATAGCCCATACATATGAACTACTCAAAATAATTGAGAGTACTTGAAACGTCTTGTACGCTTTACAGTAAGAACAGCCTTACCATTTAACTGTGAACACCGCAATTGGAGGTAAAATATGTTGAAGGAGGTATGAGTAATTTTGTTTTCATCAATTATACTTCTAATAAATATATAGAACTTAATAATACAGGAGCAAAACCGAAACGGAAGCGATACGATTTTCTAAGGCATTAAAACGACTTCGAACATGTTAACATTTTGTGTGTGCAACAATTAGTGTGTCTTTCTAAGATTATGTGATATGATGAACAGTTATCGCTTCACACTCCACTTTAGGCTTTCTTTTTAGACCTCGCTTCAGATAACACTCGAGTTTCTTGCAAGAAATGCTGATTTTTTATCATCTAATCGTGCGAGGTTTAACCAGTAACCTAATCAATGCCTCTAAACAAATGATATTAACATTGTGGAATAGTTGTTTTGTTGTGTTCATTCTCATTTTCATCTAGTGGAAATGTCTGTTCTTAATTTGGATTTATATTTAACCCTTTTATCACCAAGGATGACCCTATCCATGACCATAAGAGTCTAGTATATGTGAAGGAATATGAAAGTTATAAATAAAGATGCATTATTATAAACATTTAAATTTTCTCATTTGAGAATTATTTTGTGTGAAAGCATCTTACTTACATCAATCTCAAGACAAATGTGATAATATGTTTTCTCATAGTTTTGTAAAAAATAGACTTATTCATTTATGGAAAAGTATTTCCGATATCTTCCAATACTGGGATATTCTAATGATGGAAGAAACTTTTGGGAGAAGAACTCAAACTAGAATCCAAGTTATAAAAAAAATCTCATCCTTCCCTGAAACAAAGGACCCTCCCAAAAAAATTTATAATAATTTGATAGAAAAAAAGCTATTAATTTTTTTTTGAACAAAGAGATATCTCATAGTTCTTTGTATAAGTAGAGTTGATCTAGTTGTGTAATGATGGAGGCCAATAACCATTAATCCACTAATAATAACATATGATTCATAGTTTTGATTGACCTCTAGCATTGTAATCACCACTATATAGGCACTACGTAGAGGAGGAGTTGAAGCAATGATAGTGGAGTATATTTCAATTTTGACCACATATTTAAGGGAAATATGATTTGAAGTTGTATAGATCATAAGGATCACCACTCTTTCATAGAATCATAATACCAAATGGATAGTTAAATATTTGCATAATATAGTTAGAGAACAAAGATTGGTCTTCTAGTTGTTTACCCTAAAAAATGACACTTTGTTGGTACATATGAACTCCCTCTAAATTATATGATTTTTGTTTAAATTAGATCACAAATCAAATAGATATACCCAAAAAAATATGGTTTTTGTAACAACCTCGGGTTAAAAATCTATCTAATAAAGTTAATAAAGGTGAAATAATAACCAAGGTCATGGGACATGTATTCCAAGCTGAATGTTGGGAAGAAACATAGTGATTGGGATCATTTGTGATTAATTAATGACTATGGAAATTGGCAAAGGCAATGACAAGAGATTTGAAAATGCAAGAGGCATTATTGGCATTTTATTTATGAAAATAATGTAAAATGAGAGAAAAATAAGATGAAAGGTCCCAGGTTGAATGTGAGGAGAAAATGAAGGAAAATAATGGAAAATGAAGAAAATAGAGGCCTCAATGATAAAAAGGCTTCTTCGCATCAATTTAACTCCTTTTGTTAGTTTTATATTTGAGCTCTCTCTCCCATACTCTTGGACACTTAGAATTTTCTTGGAGCACACTTGGACGATCATGGAATACTTGGGATTTGGAGAAAGAAGTCAAAGGAAAAGTAGGAAATCGCAAGAGGATAGAGGGATCAACAACTACAATGGGTTTTTCTTACAGGTACCGAGTTTCATGTATGATTTCCTTGCTAGTTTTGGCATGCATGGCACATGCATGTGGTTTCATGGTTATGATCTTTCATTGGCATGGAGGATTGCCTGGATTGAAAGTGGTTTTACCTAGCCTTTCCATTTCCTGGATAGCTATGGTGTTGTGGGTTTATCATTTTTTTCTGGTTGGTTCTCATGTTCCTTATGGCTATGAGTTGAGTTATTATTTCCTGTAGCCTAGGTTGGCCAAACGCTCTTGAAGCCTTGTAACAGCTTGGGTTGATTCAGTAATCCCGAAAGCCTTGGTTGGATAAATTCTCTAAAGTCCTTAGAGGGTTAAGTTACTAGTCGTGGAAACCTTGGTTGGACAAATGCTCTAAAAATTGGCAGCAGTTGTGGCTTGAGTTACTAGTCCTAGAATTTGGGTTAGAAAAAACACTCTAGAGTCGTGGACAACTTGGATGGAGATTGATCTTTTCATGGTTAGTGATGTCTGACCATTAGGTGGAATCATTGGTTGAGGATTGAGGTGGTTTGGCCTCTAAAAGCCCTAGTTTCGTTTTATTCCTTTATTCCATGATATCCCACATTCATGCTTGGAATATGGCACAGGGGTGATTGGCTGAAAGAGAGATTTGGTTCAACCCAATCTATGGTCGGGTGGTACCTGGAAGTCCTTGGATTGTTCGGATTTTCATATGTTAATAAGATGCTTTTTACTCTAACGTTCTATGTGTAAATGAACTTGTTATTATGTCACTATGATGGTTGTCTTATTATTGTTGTTTATTTGGTTATATGTTGGTTATAAGTACAACTTTATGACAATATTGAGTTATGTCTCTCATCATGGATTGGCTATAAGATGAAATGTTAATGAATGAATGGCCTAATAGATGATAATGTAGATAATGTAGGAGGGCATCAGACCTTCTTTGCAATTCTCAATTAAGTATGAGGTCCCTATGTTTAGATGTGTTATTATGGCTTGTACATTACATGTTGTTGGCTTATTGGGGCCTGACCCAGGTTCAAAAGTGTTTTAGCCAAACAAATCCCGCACTACCGTCCCTTTTGGCAATAATCCACAAAGCACGGACTGAAGTCTCACTCGAGGTAGTATGGGAGGGTGCTGGAACCAGGTTCCCGCACCCTAGGGATGTCTTGATGAGGTTTGTAGGGGTCACGAACTAATCTGTGCCCTCACGCTACTCTACACAGTTGTCTGGCCTTCGTGTAGCTCAGGGACTAGGCAATTCCTAGGTTTCTTATTATGATTACATTATTTATAGATCTGACCTAATTCTTAAGGTATTTAATCTAGCATTCAATAGTTATAACCAGCGCGCACAACCATAAATCTTAAAGACATGCATAAAACCATGACATAAGAATAAGCATATAGATCTACAACCAAATGGACAATACTTCAGAAACACTTATCTTTATTGATCTTCTGTTCAGTACAATCCAATTCCACCTTGCGCAATCAACTGCAGGGGTACGCACACACAGTTGCACACTCTACCAAGCCTTTGCGCACACAGCTGTAGAGCCTACTCTTACTAACAGCAAACTTGACTCAGACTTACAGACTCAGAGCCAATATTGCATTCACAAACCCATAATAGTTAGATCTAAGCCAAAAAGATTCCTTCTACCTTTAGAGCCTCGCTTTATTTATACATTCCCATGGTTTGTAGACCATGGGCAGGCCGACTCGCTTTCTATTATCTTACATTATTTTTGGGCGGAAAACCCTTTGACTTGACCCATTACAATTCACGCTTTGTGCACTTCACAGAACTTTTACAACATCAATACCCAAAATTGTGGGCGTTAAGCCCCAAAACCCTCATGCGGGGGACCCGCTACCCAACAAGCCCCCAACACAATCATCATGACTCATCCCGAGTCACTCGGCTAGTGCGGCGATCTTCACGTGGAGGTTATCCAACAGCTTCTACGCTTTGCTTACCTCCGCAACACATTCTTCCACCATCTATTGTACTCATTGTGCACGAGCCTCCGATACGTCATTATCAGTTTCACTTACTTGTCTGAGTTCGTATACTTCCTGCATGTGTGCTAGCTTTCCCTTGATGTTGGCGGTGACCGTGAATGCCTCATCAAGCCAAGGCTGCATGCATTCTTTAAGCACTGCATCTTTCTAGTGAGTGGCATCAACTTGTGCCTTGAGAGCCTCAGGCTCCCTCATCTTAGCCAATCAATGAGTAATAGCAACCATCTGCGCGGTCCCCCAGACATTATCATAGGCCTGATGCAACTCTCGTGCTTCAATATCTAACCGCTGTAATGTTGGGTCTTCCTGTAGTGAAGTGACAATGATAAGTGACTGATCTAACAAGCCGGTGCATTCCTATATGGCACGTGGTATTGCTTCCCACCCAGATTGGATGGCGCATTGCCATTTCTCTCTAACCTTTGGTGGTGTACAGCGCTAGGCCTTGAGTCTCAGCTCTGTGATCTACAAGTTGAGGTCAAACTAGATTGTCGCTGATTCCTCCTTCTCTTCACAGAACCCACTGGCCAACTTGTGGATCCGTATGCCTACAGGTAAATCTGTTGCAATCTCGAGCTCAGGGGCACGACAACACGCTTCCTCAACAATTTTCTCCAACTGTTGATTCTGTGCTACTGCTTCATCACGTTGCAGGCTAAACTGCTCAATGTTAATTCGTTGCTCACTGAGCATCTATACCGCACATCCTTCCCTAGCGCAGACCTCTATCATTGTGCCATCCTATAGCGGGTATAAGATTTCTCATGGGAAGGTAGCCAAGTTTAATCCAAGTCTCGTGAGTAGGCCTACCATAGCTCTGTCCTCCATGTTGTCTACTATTAATGCTCCTGCCGGGAGTGCGATAGTATTATCCATTTTGGCCCGCAGCAGCTGCATAGTTGCTGACGTACCCGTAGCTCCATGGGTAGCTACCACTTCTGGCTGTGGGGCCTGTGCTTAAAATTCCTGCAGTTGCATCCTCAGTGCCCCCAACACAGTCTGCTGCTCTGTCATTTCCTCATCGAGAGCCTCCCTAGTGGCTTTGCGTACTGTATCCCTGATGTCACATAGGTCACCCTTGCTTAGTGTAATAGGCTCCCCCTGCAACTTGGAAGCCTTGTCCTTCTTCTGTGGCCCCGTGCGTTCTAGGATGCATGGTCATTTCAATTGTGCCGAGGTGGTGCTTAGGTCTGCGACTTCCATTGTCACATCTGCCCCCTGCTCTACTGTTATGTCCGGGTGTCTTTTCTCCTGCGTCGTAGTGGCCGCTCCTGCTGCAGTCTTTTCCATGGTGGCCTTCACTGCCTCCCAGGATGCTCATACTTCTGTAGCTAGTTGTTCATTCCACTTCTATTGGGCTAGCCACTTGATAACAGCCTTTTGTTTCTGAATCTTTGCTTCATCGCGCACTACCACATCTGGTGCGCGCCATTTCGGTGGCCATGTATCGACGACCGTGAAGACATCGTCATTTATGGCAATGAAGGGGAGTGTGGTCCACTTCTGCTCTGGATCCCTCCACGCCCTGATATATACATTGTGCGTATCTTCTTTAAAGTCTGCAAAATTTTTGAGACTATCGTATACTTCGACAGATAAGCGTGGCCACTTTTTGATCCATAGTTGTATGCTTGCCTCCATTAGCACCCAAAAGATCTTGGTTTCTCTGATTCGTGTAGCATCCTTCGTTGCCCATACTGACGCGTATTTTGCTGCCTCTAGCCAGTCCTGATTAAGGGGAGGAAATTGACTATCCTTAGGTAATTCACTGGTAACCAACAGGATGGATAAGAGCAACCACGCGTAGTGGAAGCTCTTACCCTTTTCTCGGGCCTCCCTGCAGTTTGTCAGAAACTTGTCATAGAGGAATTATACGCAGTTGAATTATACCCCTTCTATGCATTGCTCGGCCAATGCAATGACTGTGGCTAGTACCTCGTTGCTCCTGCATTTCCTCATCACCTTTCCTGCCAATAACTGGGTAGCTATGCAGACCTCCTTTTCCTGAATACTAGTAATAACATACACCCTCTGCTTCTTTCCAGCTTATATTTATTTTTCATAGCCTCCACTATAATCAAGTCCCCATTGGTGCTGGCAATTTCCGCGGGGTTCCTTTCAAAACAGGGAAGTCAAGAAATCCTATAAATGAGCTTCGCCATGATGAGAATGGGCTCCTCCAACCACAAGTACCAATCATGCACCAGGAAAAGCAATTGTCTGATAACATATATCGTGATTGGGGGCCAATGGAAGTGGGGAATTGATAGGAGGTGGAGTATCTCGGCCTCCTACACCATGTGTAGCCATGCCCGTGGTTGCAGAGTGGTAACCACCCCTTCTGTGCCTTGTTCCATTAGCTCACTAGTTTCTAAATGCGGTAACTTCTCAATGTCTGCGAGGTCCTAGTCTTCAAACTTTATAGTGGGCATGCGGCATACGACCATACCTTCAAATGGGACCCCTTCGGGGAGGAGCGAGGTGAGGAGTGTGCTCATCACAGCGTCCAACCTTTAGGGACTTTGACCCTCCCTTTTCACGAAGGAACATACTTGGGCAACTTTGCTAGAGTGTGTACTGGCTCGATGTCTTCTTCTATCTCTTCTTCTGGTTCCATCTCTTCCACTAAGGTGGGAGGGTCATCTTCCTCATCATCGCTTTCAATATTAACCATATTACCTTTCTCTTCCATCGACGCTTTGCCGAATCGAGGATTTCATGGAGACATGCGGATTAGTTCTGCTGTCTATGGGTACTTTTTGGGCCTCCACGTCTGGGGTGATTTAGGGATTTCTGGTGTATCTCCTACCGGTAGTGTAGCACTCCAGGTAGCTCGCCTGGCTGTTTTCATGATTCTGATTAGAGACTCCTGTGTATCCTTTGGTAATGCTTCAAACCACAGACTTGCTTTTACAGTCTCCAAGTTCATCAGGTTCCCACTCATTTAATAACGCCACAATTTAAACATGCTAAGGGTTGTTTGGTGATGAGCTACCTGTGCTTTATAGGCCTCTTTGAATTTAAATTTGACCGTTCCCCCCTTTCGTGGCTCATTAATGCGAATTTTGCGGTAAATCCATTGAACCTAGTTTCGTCGATGTGTCTTAGTTGCTCTTTGTCCATTCCTCGGTGTCTTAAATGGTACATCTTGTAATGAACAGTATCTGCAATGGTCACCTTCCCTCCTCCCCACGCGGCAGCGCAGTCCCCTGTACGCAGACATGTTCCGTGCTTCATGCTAATTTTGCGTGCCATGTCTGAGCCTCGCAACTCCCCTACAGACTCTTTTATAGTCCCGTGCCCTCTTCCAACTGCTTGGAACGCTAAGACTAGGTCTCCTATGGATAGTCAAGTCGTCGCACCCCTGGTCTGGGATCTCAATTTTCTTGCTAGCCCAGGCTGTGGGAACCTTTTGAGTACCTTTGTATCTGGTAGCCCATCATGCTCTGCTGTATATGGTACGCTCCTCCGTTGGTGCAGTCGCAGCCATGATAGCAGGGTCGTAACTTGTTCTAGTATAGTAGTAGGGCCGGCCAGGTCTGGTTCGCTTATTCTTAGATTCGCACGGCCCGCTTGTGCGACTTTGGCTTTTAGCTCACTGATTTCTTCATCCAACATCATGCTTTTCCTCCTCAACCATGCCCATTCTTCATCGAGTTCGCAAAGTTTCAAGCTCCCGCGCCGCATGGCTTCATGTAACCACCGAATTCCTTTACTCAGGTCCTCACATCTAGTCCGAACTGCTGGGGTAGTGGTCAGGGAAATTCTCTTTGTCTTCCTAGTTTCTTCATGTCTGATCATTGATAGGGTCATCCTTGCACACCCCATTTTGTTTATGGTCGTACAGGCCCATTGAACACTTGGTACACGCATATTCCAATTGGTTTATTTTATTTGATGAACTCTATTCAGAATCCCACCTGTTTTTCCACAAGCTCCATCGCAAATGTGTAGCAAAAGACGTTGTCGTTCCTGCTGCCGTATTGGGTTCTGATTGTTGATTCTTATTTGGGACGGTGGTTGCACAACATACAACTTCATCCCTTGTCGCAGGTGGGTGCTAAAACTGCTTCGTCCTTGCATCCTAGATCGCGTTCGATGCTGGGGACCTCCAACACGCAGTCGCCTTCTACATTCGCCCCAATTCCACCTAATCTTCTAAGGTGTACTCCACCCTTCTGTAGTTGTCGCGTGTAATGCCCCTTTTCGCGCACCTTGTCGCTTCCGCTCCGTGATTGTATTTCCACAGTGCTCTATGAATTCCTCCCCATTTGTTGCTCCATCATCTTCTAGTAGTTTCCTTGCTTCGGTTGTCACACATCGCAATGATTTAATCATCATATTAAAATTGAGCATTGTTACTTCATGCAATCGGTTCTTCCATCACTCTATGTCTTCATCTAAATCTGATGTGCAGGAATTGTTGCACTCCCATGAGATTCTTCCATCCGTTGTTGGATCCACCCTATCCTAGTCTTGCGCTATTATCTAGTAGATGCAGTCCAGTTCATCGTCACTATCCTCATCGTGCACATGTTCAGTGTAGCGCACCACTTCGGCTATGTCCAACGGAACTATTACATGGAGCAAATTTTTCTCGAATATCATCTTCCGCCTTTTTAAGTTGATGACCCTATTCATGTTTGTGACCTAGTCTATTCCTAGCAACACGGGGTATGGATTACTGTCATCAACAATTTCTATTACCTCAAAGTCTGTCTACATACTTATGCCTTCAATGTCCACTGTCACCCCTTGTAGCCTTCCCATGGGTAAGATCTTTTGTTGGTTTACCATCATAATTGAATAGGAGACCACTACATCGCGGGCCTCCCCATGCGTTCCCATGTCTGTTTTGGTAGCACATTCGCATCTGAACCCAAGTCCAAGATGACCTGATCCATCTCATACTCACCAATTTGCGCTGTCAATCGCATTTCCCTCCTGGTGGACAAAGCATGTTTTCCTAGTTTCTGGACCATACATGGTTTACCTAACCTTGTGCACCTAGTGATCAGCTCCTCTAATCCCTTGGCTGTCTTATTTTCGTATAGCAGTTTCTTACGTGTCTCTAAAAACATAGTAAGCATAGAAGGATCCATTCCCGCCTTAGGTTGATCTTACTACCTGAAGTAGAGGCCTCTATGAAGCTCTTCTTAGCTTCCTTAAATGTTTCCTTCCCATATTCCAACTCAGACTCAGGTTCCTTTGTAGAAGCCTCGCAAACCCATGAATATTCTATGGGGCGTTTCTTCTTATCTTCCCCTATAGTCGCACCGCTTCTGAGTACCATGTTTACACTGGGGTCTTCTTCGCATGGCTCGAACCTCATCATTTGGATATTTTGAGTGGGAGTAGGTTGTAGTACCACTTACTCACTCATTTGTGCAATCAACATTGGACAATCTACCATTTCATGATCAAACTTCTCATAGTACGGACAAGATATTCTTGTTGGGTTGGTACAATCACGAGCGTAGTGCCCCAATCCTCAGCAATTATAACAGATCAGTTGTTCGCGCCATCATCTAGGTTCCATTCCTACATGCCCTCGTCCGTGTCCTTGGAATGCACCGTGTGCCATCGCTGCGGCTGGATCAAAACCTCACGTTTTAGTCTGCATTCGATAGGCTGGGATCCTATCCATCATTAGCTCAGAGCTTTGACACGTTCGCTCATTGTGACCCACTGATCTACAGAAGTTACTGTATAGTTGCTACGGAGTCCGGGTATACTTCTGCAACAGGTGATGTTTGTCCATCACGTTCTTTCCTCCTACCTGACAAATCGCACAGCAGAGTGTGGGTGCCACACTTGGCCTTGCTTGTACTTCCAGTCTTAATGGTATCGGTCCTCCTCCTGCCAAATAGTTCACGAATATAGGGTAGCGATCCTTGTCGTGACCCCAGCCTTTGCATTTGATACACCACACTTCTTCATGTGCCTCTGTTCATGGCGCCCTTTCCTGCTTCAAACTTTACATCTCTAAGCATAGGGTTTGTAGTTGCGCGTGGATTTGTTGTACGCCCAACCTAGGATCTTGTATTGGCGTTTCATGGAACATCATCACTATTTCCAATGCTTCTGCCTGGGTTGAAATCTTCTACTGTGATAGCGTCGTCCTCAGATGTGGTGTCAAAGATGCCACAAACCACACATGGTGCTGTGCATCCGTCAGTGTCATGTTAGCCTTGCGGATTGTGCTCTTCAATCTCTGATCCAAATCCAAAGGCGTTTCGCCTGGAAGCATTGCGATCTTCTTGAATCTGATGATCGACTGCGTTTCCAATTTCGGACAGCTAAATTCTCTGTTCAATACAATCTAGATCTCCACTATTCTGGTATTAGGGTGATTATTCGAGTGCTTGATATACCATGTCAACGCGCGATCTTGCATTGCACTTACCAAGGTGGCCTTCTTGATGTTATCATCCATAACCCCTTGCGCTTTCCATACTACTCTTACTACGAACCAAAACTGATATGGGTCTTCGTTTCCTACTCCTATGAATATAGGAAACTTGATCGCACTCGCCATGTTAAACCACTGGTTTGGCGGTGTTGTGTGGGCGAAGATGGCGGTGAAGGAGGTGACGCAAGTGGTAGTGTTAGCGGAGATGATAGCTGTGGAATATGTTGCCTTATCCAACTGACTGCACTCCTTGGAGAAGCCCAAGTGTGCTCTTCCTTATCCTCTTGTGGAGGCAAAATTAACGGACTATTTCCTTACCCTTCGATACCTTTGTAGGCCCTCCCACTCTACCTTGTTCCACTCATTAATGGATACACGTCACCCATTTTTCACATAACAACATCTTAATCTAGGTATTTAGGGATTTGATGTACCTACCTCACGGTCCCTTGAGAAAACGTTGCTCAGCTTCGCTATAGCTCATGGTTGTGTCTATCGCGAACCCAGTGATAAACCCCCTTATTATTCGATCCAGCCAATGATCTACTACTCACGCGATTTTATCTTCAGATGCCTCTAACCTGCGCACCAACTCTAGAGTCCACACTAACGGTTGGTCGATTTTTCACCTTCCCTGACTATCATCTATCCTTGCAATCCACTCATACAGTTTTGATGAGAAGGATGAAAAAAAGATCGCATGGATTTTTGTGTCTATGTAGCGATCCAACCACCTCTTCTCAAATATCTGCGGAGTTTATTTTCCTGTACCATGAACTCGTGAAGCTTCTGATCCAACGAATCTTCAATCTCTTTCTTCATAGTTTTACAGTGTTCCGACATCAAACATCTCTTAGGCAGATGCCGTTCCCAGCAACGAAACTATTTGTTAGATTATTGCGGCCTGAACCAAGTTCGGAAGTGTTTTAGCCAAACAAATCTTGCACTATCGGCCCTTTCGGCAAAAATCCGTGGAGCGCGGACTGAAGTCTCATCCAAGGTAGTATGAGAGGGTGTTGGAATGAAGTTTCCACATCGTAGGGATGTCTTGATGAGGTTTGGAGAGGTCATGAACTAATCTGCACCCCCACGCTACTCTGCACAACTGTCTGGCCTTCGCGTAGCTCAGTGACTAGGCACTTCCTAGCTTTCCTTTTATGATTATGTTATTTATAGATCCAATCTAATTCTTAATGTCTTTAATCTAGCATTCAACAGTTATAACCAGCACGCACAACCATAAATCTTAAATACATGCATAAAACCATGACATAAGAATAAACATATAGATCTACAACCACATGCACAATACTTCATAAACACTTATCTTTATTGATCTTTTGTTCAGTACAATCCAATTCCACCCTGTGCACTCAGCTGCAGGGGTCCATGCACATAGTTGCAGACTCTACTAGGCCTCCGCGCTCACAGCTACAGAGCCTACTCTTACTACTACCAAACCCAACTCGGACTTATAGACTCAGAGCCAATATTGCATTCACAAACCCATAATACCTAGATCCGAACCAAAAAGATTCCTTCTACCCTTAGAGCGTCGCTCTATTTATACATTCCCATGGTCCGCAGACCATGGGTAGGCTGACTCGCTTTCTATTATCTTACATTATTTTCGGGCAGACAACCCTTTGACTTGATCTATTACAATTCGCGCTCCATGCACTTCACGAAACTTTTACAACATCAATACCCAAAATTGTGGGCTTTAAGCCCCAAAACCCTTGCACGGGGGACCTATGCGTAAATGAACTTGTTATTATGTCACTATGATGGTTGTCCTATTATTACTATTTATTTGGTTATATGTTGGTTATAAGTAAAACTTTATGATAGTCTTAAGTTATGGCTCTCATCATGGATTGGCTAGTAGATGAAATGTTAATGAATGAATGGCCTAATAACTGATAATGCAGCTAATGTGAGAGGGCACCAAACCTTCTTTGTGATTCTCAATTAAGTATGAGGTTGCTATGTTTATATGTGTTTTTATGACTTGTACATTACGTGTTCATGATGTTTTCGATGAATGCCTATCATGGTTAGGATGATTAAGGTCAGGTCCTTTTTTGAGTTTTCGCATTAGAAGCCTTGTCTCCCTATTATTTATCAATTTTGAGAATTTCATCAAGTCCTGGGTAGAGGTCTGAGTCCTAGCCCTAAGAAACTAGCTCAAAATTTAGGGTCACTACCATAGAACTGCCTCAGAAAGGTTGCATTTGCATGGATTCCTTTCTATTGGAGAAATTGGAGGGTTAGAGTCACATGTATGCCTTGTTATGGGAGTGACTAGAGCTTAGGCAGGTTAAGAAGCAAGTAAAATCAGGGGTTGGGCACTTGGAGTGGTTGGTTAGCCCTTGGGAGTTTTGTAGCTTCTGAGGAAGGTGAGCTTGGTGTTTTCTTGTCAATTCCACTTCCTTAACTTTACTTGGGGAGTTGATTAATATCATAGTAACACTTTGTCACATATTTACCCTGGTGGACCAGTTAGCTTGGGTAAGTGTGGGAGGAGGGTGTTACTAATTGGTATCATAGCATAGTCCAACACCTCGAATGGATGGGCAACATTTGTTTGTCATGCATGCATGTAGATTGTATATCTTCATGGTGATGTTCATTATTACAGTTGCATTGGCATTTGGAAGTTGATGGTGTTGTTGTTGGAATGTGGTCATCATGAGTGCATGTCTGTTATGCATTTGTTAAGCACATCAATGTCTATATGTTGTTATGCATGTATTGTCATGGATATGGTTGTCATGCATGAGGTCATCGTATGTGGTTGATATTGCCATGCAAGGTAATTGCATAACGATTAAGATGATTTTTATAGACTGCTATGGTTATGTTTATAATTGTATTATGCTAATGTGGGGTATCTTACAGGTGAGATATCCTCTCCTGAACTATAATGAGGTATGTTTGTTATGTTTATGTTTCTAGTTTAGCTGACATGATATACTTATAGGACGAATATCAAAGATGACTAGAAAAATGGTGGATTATAGCTCACGAGATTCTCCCTATAGATTAGATGAGAAACATGGTGATGAGTACTCGCCTCACATAACATACACCTTGAGAAGTGTGAAGACATATAGATAAGGAGTCGCAAAGAAGATAATGATCGAATCATTTAGTCACAAGAGAGAATTGCAAGGGCATAGGAGAAACAAGTAGAGGTTAATTTTATCATCCTACATATTTTTTAGACTTACAGAGATAGGGACCAATTAGGATCATTCATGGAAATGAGGACAAAAGTAATGGAGCATATGGTAGTAGGTCTCATGGTGGGAACATGTCTAATGGAGATGACTGTTATAGACATATTTGGGCACTGCAACCCGAATCAAATATGTCCATAAACCAAGGGCTTAAAAACCCCTAAAAGTGTTGTTTCATACCCTAAAGGAACAAGGTCAACTGATTACATCATTTCCCATAAGTTCTCCCTAACAAATTGCTCAGAACTGGTCAAAACTGCACCATACAGATTGCTCCATGTTGAGGGTGCGATGCATCTCACCTGTCCCATGCAAAGGGTGTGATGCATACTGAAAATCCCTTCTGTAGGGTGCGATGAGCAAGGGAAGACAAATGGCAGAGGCAGTTTGCTAGGTGAAAACCGAGAGAATCTTCTAGAAACTGCTCATTTGACACTTACCTCTCTGAATTTGCCCAGAGATGACTAAGAGATCATGAAATCTCCAGGTGGAACCAAGAACTATCAGTGAAATGATACTAATAAAAATCCCAGAAGCTAACTCACCCACCTACAAATATCTATATATGGATCCGTCATCCTAGAGATCCAGAAGCCGAAATTTTGTAATTTGTAAGGAAGTGTTGTTGGTTTCTCTTTCAGACATTGTATTGTTAGGTGATCTAGATTTTCATGAGGTGAAGAGGGCTTTCATGTTGGGAGGATGGAATTGGATCAAACAGCTTGGTTGTAATCCTCTCTTCTACTACTTCTATCAATAAAGCTATCTGAGTTTTCCTCCATATACTTGTATATCTCGGAATCTTGTATTTGTGTAGGCATTTGTATGGTTAATATACATCTGATCCTATATTGTTTATGGTTATAGATCTCTATGCTTTGATGGTATTTTGTTTCTTTGACTCTATAGGTGTTCCTTGAAGCAGGACAAGTGAGGAAGGAGTGGTGAAAGCTCTATCAAGGGATAGAGGAAACATGCAAGGAGCCAAGTGAAATAATAAGGTTGGTACTCTCTGCTTCTCTCTCATCTATCTCTCATAAAGGAAAACACAAGTGACTTTAATTGTTTGTTTCTAAGATAGCTACCCATGTTAGTGGGGCTAGCAGCTCTGAATGGACACTAGTTTTCCCGATAACAAAATGGCGACTCCACTGGGAAGCGAATAGTTTGGTTGTTAGTTACTGTCATTTTCTTTATAAACTATAGACAAAGCCTGAAGTTAAGCCAACTAGCCTTCTAATTGCTTTTTCTATGCAACTGCAAAGTAGATCAACGCTACTTCAGTCATTATCTGGGTTGTTTTATGAACTAAACATCTGACTTGAAAACATCCTAAGTGCCCTGGTGGTAGCTCAATAACCTCATTAGATCAGCCCCTATACTTTGTGTTTACTGTCTATCATTAGCTCATCCTAAATACCTGAACTTAGCTGCAAACTGTGAGTGAAAAACAAGCTCAGTCTCATCCCTGGACCATCGCACTGTCTCTCATTAGCAACCTGGATGCATCGCACCTCCCATGTGTTGTAGGTGAGATGCATCCCTATTTCCCTGTATTACAGGTGCGATGATTGAATGAGACTGTTTCTACCTCCAAATTTTGGTTTTTTCTTCATTGTGGTTAGCTCTATTCAGTAGTTTTGCTCTCTATGATCAGTATATCATTGTTGAAACCTTCTTCCTTTACATTATTCAGCCTCCATTGATAAATAATTGTGAATGTTTTTTTATGTATTTTTCATCATTTACAGTTGTCCTTTGCAAACAGTAGCTTAATCAAATTGTCGTCTTTTGATTTAAAAGTGTCACAAGTGTCGTTTTCAGTTAAAGAAAAGAGTGTCGTAAAGTCTTCCCATTTTAGATAGTCAATTACACTTTTGCTATTCTATTTGATTTGAATAATCAATTCTTTGAAGTGTCAAAAGCATTTTTCAAGTCGAAATTGAGAGTGTCGTCATAGTCTTCCTTTCGTTTTTGAAAAGAAATTGCTAAGGTGTCGCTTTGAGGAAACATAGTTCAGATATGTACTTAGTTTTATTTTTTTCATTCACACATTAAGGAAACTGAAAAAAAAATACATGCATGTACATTTTCATTTAGACTGCATGCAGAAATTGATTTATGACAGTGCATCTTAGTGTGTGCTCTTTGCTCTATGTTGAAAGAATTTTACTTCTCTTTCCTTAGTAGCTAGTATTTTCATTGCTAAAGGAAAGTAAACGACTATTTATCATCTTAGATTGCATATTTAGGAATTGTATATCTACATCATGTGGTGAACCATAAAGGCAAACTTCTTAAGAAAGATCAAATGTAAAATAAACCTCAATGAACAGAAAAACACTTTGGAACCTAATAAATAACATCTAGAAGTCTAGGCTAGAGATGTATTCCAGCGTCGTAAAGCCTGGTAACTATCATTTTCATCATAGGTTGGGTGATTCCTCCTCTTTGATACAACAAGTTCCAGTACAGACATCTTCTCCCACGTATCATCGAGTATATATTGGGAGACCACAATAGGCTATATCCTTTATCCTTAGGAAGCCGTGTCTGCTGCCCTATCAATCGCAATGCACTGAACACAGCATTCGGGAAGATTGACTGCCATAAGTAAAAAGTATTTTGAAGCTTTTCGATTGGTTCGGTAATCCCTCTGTCTAGATTTCCAGAGTAGTCACTTTCGTTCCTTTTCAAACTCCTTAAAAGAAAAGGTCCATATGAGCACTTGTCACTTCAAGCTCATTCAAAATCGAAGGCGACTAGAGTCACCTTTAGATTTTTGTCGACTCTTAAAAATTGAAAAAGCAAGTTGTGTCAAAGTGTCATAAAATTCATTTAATTTGAAATAACATTTTCCCCTTTTAACTTTGAGTTGATCAAGTAATCTGCAATCATGGAAGAAAGTCAATCAAAACCCCGTCATTCATGGAGACTAACGTGCCAATCGTGTTTGACTCTGGAAACAAAACCATTCCAGGCCATGTGATCTCGTTTAACTGGGTCAAATTCTCTTGGTTTATTTGAAGCTTGTGTTTCAACATCCTAAGAGACTCTAATTACTCCAACTATTTCTGGTATCCCTACCTCTACAGAAGAAGTCCAGCAGTTACAAGAGGACATGAGAACTGATCTTAGTGTAATGGCAAACACTTTTGTTCTTGAACCAACTCCACCTAGGGCTGATTCAAAAGGTGTCACCCCTCCAACATCTGTTGCTATAGATTTTATACCTTCTTCGGCACCAGAAATATTTTACGGACTTGACGGTCTACCTTTTCCACTTGGACTGATTGCTATAGAAGAGATTGTGGAGGATCTTCCATCGAGTACCCCATTGCATTTTGGAACTCGGATCCACCTATATCCTTCTACTATAGAAGCTAGTCACCCTTCATCGCAAGTTCCTGTAGAATCACTAGGAAGTATTTTGGATAGACTCGATATGTCTTAACAACCATCGACATCTAGGACTATGCCATCTAATACAACAACAGCAGAACCTCCTACAGCTACTTCAACAATGTTTGCTGGTATACCGTCTGTCCCAAGTAGCTCTCATCCACTAGATGGAGTCCACCTAGGGACTGTTTTGATAGCATGGTATGTTCCTATTTGTTCATCCGGAATCTTATCTTGAATTTCTTATGTTGAGACTCAGCAAATTAATCCTTCGCAATAGTGTCAATTTGGGCAGTCTAGTCTCCAAAGGCCAATTTTCCCTTTGAACACTGGATTGCTGCCATATGGGGAGTAGTATGCCTTTTCATTGTTCCTTCGGGAGAATAACCATATGAGAGTTCACTACAGAATTCGTGTCAAGCTGGAATCACATCCAGTGGTTAGGTACCAATACTGCCTCAACAGCTGAGAGTTGTATATTCAATGCAACAAAATCAAACTGTGTCAAACATTCCACTACACTGGCTATTGTGATGGTGTCGCAAGTACAAGCACTGCCTGTTGTATTTGAACCTCCAGTCTCTCAGGTCGTAATACAATAGCCTCTTGTCTCCACGACTCAATCACAACTGCCGATTAGTGGCTCCTTAACTGAAGCGACTCAGGCTCAAACCCGTACTATAACCCCTCATCTTGGTCAAACATCCAGTATTGGGCAATAGAAAATGGTCTCACAGCCATGGCTGGTGCAATATCAACAACCGCAATTCCAGCAAGCTTACCGAGGACCTAAGCAACAAATCTTTGCAGGTAATGGGCAACCATATATTCAAAACAGTTACCAGCAATCATATTATAATGGTTATGCCCATCAACCTTATCAAAGTTATCAGCATCAAATACATTATGTTGGTATGAAAAGACCCATGGCTCAGGTGATCCCATCTCATCCCGGGTATGCTTCGCCAAACCTCAATCAACAATTCCCTTTCATAGAAACTTTAGAATTACCATATCTGAATTGGCTAACAAATGATCCAATTTCTTGTGCCCCTTTGTGGTCAGTGATTCGTCATAAACTTCCATCAGATATTCCTAAATTCAATGGAAATCCGGGTGAAGATCCATCGAATCATGTGATGACATTTCATCTGTGGTGTTTGTCCAACACTCTCAATGATGATTCGATTAGGCTTCACCTTTTTCAGCGAACGTTAACTGGTCCAGTAGAAAAATGGTACATCGAATTTCCTAGAGCTTCATTCAATAACTTCATTGCCCTTGCCACCACCTTTTTAAGCCATTTTCAGTTACCCATAAGGTACGAAACAAGAATGGAGCTTCTTACCAATTTTAAGCAGATGATGGCCACTCACATATCTTATCATATTCATGAGTGGCGACGTCGTCGTAGAATGGTAAAGGCATATGTTCCTGATCAACTGATAGTTGAATGGTTTATTAAATCATTATTACCTTCTATTACAAAAGATGTGGCCAAGGGAGGAGTTTCCACTGAAGAGCATGTCATTGCTCGTGTGCCATATCTACACTTGATCTATACTCAGTTTGGTATGCTCTATGAAAAAATCCTTGATGCTCCTAGACCAGATTTTTCCATTCCTCCTCCTCCTAAATTGAACAAGGACTCTCATGTCGGTGATGACGTGATTGGTACCTCAAGTACGTAAACTGTGAAGACCTCATCTCGTAAAAATCCTTGCAGTTTCCAGTAAAAAGGAAAATGACAAACTTCCTTCCTCGGAGGTTAATGCCGTGTCGATCGACAAAGGCAAAGAACTGAAGCAACTAGGGGAAAAGAAGAAAAAGAAAAGAAAAAAGAAGAAACAAGATGATTCATCTCTTGAAAAATATTCTGAAAACCCTTCTGGGCAAATGAAACCTAATCGGCCATCTCTCATATGTGGTGAGGACCATTGGATGAGAGATTGTCCACATAAATATGAGATTAAAAATTTATTTAAGAGTTAAAAAACCTTAGCAATATTGACTGATCCGTTTCCAAACCCAGAAACCAATCTGCTTGCTAACGACAATGCTTCCCCTTCCCAAGTGCTTATGTTTTCCATTTCGAAACAACAAAATGATGCTTTGATATCGATAAGGAATAAAGATTACGGGAATCCACAGATGTCAAACAACAAGGCTATAGATCAACCTAGTAGTTCGACAACAAATTCCCCTGGAGTTGTTCCGCCCATCATTCCTGAGCTAACTATAAAGCTGCCAAAGGGAGTAGTACATAAATCGACATTTAATCTTTGTTCTCGAGCATCACAAAATTATAATATAGTGGAAGATCTGGCCCAATCACCATCCGCTATGTCAACGCTTGAAGTATTGTAGAATTGCCCCTCCCAAAAGCAGGCTTTTTTATTAGCGATAGGTGGGATTGATCCAATGGATTCCAATCTAGTGGCCTTTAATTATAAAGGATACGAACCTTAGTTACTGGCCCAGCTCGATTTCCTTATATAGGTAAAAGCCCTAAAAAAACTGTTCATCGAACAATCATTGATGAGGGGGCATCTACTTGTATTATGTCAATGAGTTGCTGGAAAAATTTAGGCTCACCACCCTTGTCACGATCATCAACGACATTAAAAGTGTTCAATAGAAGAACATACACGCCATATGGGATATTAAGTAACTTGCAAATTGAACTGGGGGGTAAGACAGTAGAAATTGAAGTTGAGGTCTTTGATGGAAACCTTGACTACAATATCTTACTAGGAAGGCCCTGGATTTATGCTATGGCCGTCGTTGTGTCAACATATTTTAGAAAGATTGCATTTCCCTTCCAAGGTGGAATTACAATCGTTGACCAACTAACATTTTTCCCCAATAGTTCACAAGATACTGGAAACATTCCATTGATCCATGGAAGTTCTCAATCACTTTAACATGTCGAAGTAGGTCTCCTAAAAGACTCATCCTTAATGGGTACTTTTTACCTCCCACCTCCAAGTAATCTGGCGGAAGTGGCCACGGTGGAAACCTGTCATATGACATCTTCTACATCATCAAAGATTAAGGACTTTGACCATATTGATAATTTCGATCACAATGAGGTTTTCATAATTGAAAATCCGATTGACATGACTCAATTAAGTGATGTGGTACAATATGTACTGGGAGCATTGGAACCAGATCTTTCCTTCATGACCCCCTATGAGTTGTGATCGAAGGTCACCAGAGGATAGTTCGTTGTCTTGTGTCAACCTCGTTAAAAAGTGAAACCAAGGATATGAGGGTAGTTCTTTTACTGTGTCAACCTCATTAAAAAATGAAACAACTCCCTTTCCAAATCGAGTCTTTGATTACAATCTCGTAAAATCCAAGTCGAGTCTTTCGAAGATCTCGAAGGTAAACCTTCATTCAAACCACCGCGTTGAATGCGATGAAGCTTGGGGGGCATGCAACTCGATTTGTGGCATTATGCTGGGGGCATGCGAATTTATAACAAGCATAGTTTTTCACTTTAAGCTTGTGTAAACATGAAACCAAAGCTGAGCATAGTTTCTTCCTATTCAAGCTCATTAAAAAATGAATCCACCATCGGTGAATAAATTTTTTGATTTCCATTCTATCTACCTTACGAACCTTGGTTGTGTTCTTTCCATCACCTCCATTCATTTGGCCGATCATACGCTTCCACTTCATTGTTTACCATTTTGAGGAACAATTGCGATGAGTGGTCCTGTTAGCCAACCTCTTCACACCACCATGTTTTGCGAAGTTCCAAGATTACCCAGAACCCATTTGCTACCCTAAATGCCACTCATTCCTCAAAAAAAGAGTCTCCCTTAAACCCTTTTCAGACTCGTTAAATATGAAAATATTGTCAAGCATTCCAACTCGTTAAAGTGTTTGGAAATACTGGGTCTCCTTTAAACCCTTTTCAGACTCGTTAAATATGAAAAGATTGTCGAGCATTCTAGATCATTAAAGTGTTTGGAAATAACGAGTCTACTTTAAACTCTTTTCGGACTCGCTAAATATGAAAATATTGTCGAGCAATTGGCCTCTCTAGCTCGTTAAAGTGATTGGAAGTGCCATCCCTCCTATATACTCTAATCTTTTGGGACATGAGGGATCATTACACAAAAAGATCGAGCGCTTGTCTTTTTCGACTCGTTAAAGTGATCGGAAAAGTCATCCCTTTCGTATTATTTTATACTTTTTCAGTAAGGGATTATACTACGAAAAGGGATTACTAGAGTTTCCTTTCCATCTCTTTTCAGACTCTTTAAAATTGAAAAGGACCATGTTATCTTTATTGTTAAACTCATTAAAACAATAACGACAAACTTGTCCATTACAGACAAGAGCGAGTTTCACTATCGCTAGGCTCGCTAAAACATAGCTACAATTTTGCCTGAAGGGAAAATTATAGAACAACCATATGTTATCCTCCACAAGCATGACAAAAATAAAGAGGTACTGGTCAGCAATGACTGGGGAAAAATTGGGAAGAAAACTTGAAGAACTTCATTGGTAGCAGGTCGCTCTTGAACTTGACACTTTCACTCCATCACCATGATTGAGTCGGGTTGGGTTATTTCGTTCACCGATCATATCACCATTGGTCCTCCATACCATCCACTTTTTGGGGTTAACGTTACCGATCCATTTTCAGTGTCGCCGATATGTTCAAGAGAAGTCTCTTAGAGAATTCACCAACGTAGCTAATGCCTCATCTGCTGCAATACCTTCACATTACATTCTTTCATGACCGCCACCATGAACCTTGTATCATCAGATCGTTTTCACCTCCACAAAATCATTTGCTCTATTCCGTGTTGTAGATGTGGGATTCATTAAGGCCCTCCTACAATGGGCCACTTCTTGTCGACATCAGCTCATTATCCAAGAAGTTGACTTAGGAACAACCCTTTTAGTACTTTGAAGCTTGCGTGACTCAATGGCAAGTTTCTCAGTTCTGGTGACAGGTTTACATCAATGGCCTTCGACCGAAAGATTTTGCGTGGTGTTTGACATCGACTCATATATTCACACCACATGAATTGTTTTGCAATACCTTGAGGGTCATTATCATTATCGGTGAATCCTCTCGCGCCTGTTAACAACTTACATCATTGGCTGGTAATCAAGGGATGTCTTCCCATGTTCGACACCAGAACATCTTTTCACATGGAACGACTTGTACTCCAGGCGAAGATTGAACGAGTTTGAAGACCTCGAATCTAGTTTCGTCCATTCGGGCTGCGATATATTCAGTAAAATAACGACATCAAATGTGCATCATAGCTGCACAGATAATCATCCAAGCCAAGGGATGATGGCTCTACCAGAATCATCAGTCTGCCACACAGACAGTTGTTTGTCCTATGTACATGAAAATGAATTTATAAAGCTAAGCATGGGAATGCCCGCCTCAGCTAGATCATGAAAATATTATGAAGATAATGTATTGTATTGTATCTTATTGCAGGTCACCTTCCAGTTCGAGAAACCTCAGATCCTCATGATAAAGCATTTCACCCGAAATCACATGATTTATGACCTCATGCTTTAAGGGGCAACTGTTATAGACATATTTGGGCACTGCAACCCAAATCACATATGTCCATAAACCAAGGGCTTCTAAACCCTTAAAAGTGTTGTTTCATACCCTAAAGAAGCAAGGTCAACTGATTACATCATTTCCCAGAAGTTCTCCCTGAAAAACTGCTCACAACTGGTCAAAACTGGATGATATAGACTGATCCATGCTGAGGGTGCGATGCATCTCACCTGTCCCATGCAAAGGGTGTGATGCATACTGAAAATCCCTTCTGTAGGGTGTGATGAGTCGGAGCTGACAAATGGCAGAGGCAGGTTTCTAGGTGGAAACCCAAAGAATCTTCTAGAAACTGCTCATTTGACACTTGCCACTCTGAATTCACCCAGGGATGAGTAAGAGATCACGAAATCTCCAAGTGGAACCAAGAACTATCAGTGAAATGACTCTTATCAAAATCCCAGAAGCTGACTCACCCACCTACAAATATATATATGGATCCCTCATCCTAGAGATCCAAAGGCTGGAATTTTGTAATTTGTAAGGAAGTGATATTGGTTTCTCTTTGAGACATTGTATTGTTAGGTGATCTAGCTTTTCATCAGGTGAAGAGGGCTTTCGCACTGGGAGGATGGTGCTAGATTAGAAATCTTGGTTGTAATCCTCTCTTCTACTACTTCTATCAATAAAGTTACTTGAGTTTTCCTCCATATACTTGTATATCTCTGAATCTTGTATTTGTGTATGCATTTGTATGGTTAATATACATCTGATCCTATATTTTTTATGGTTATAGATCTCTATGCTTTGATGGTATTTTGTTGCTTTGACTCTATAGGTGTTCTTTGAAGCGGGACAAGAGAGGAAGGAGTGGCAAAAGCTCTATCAACGGAGAGAGGAAACAAGAAAGGAACCAAGCAAAAGACTGAGGTTAGTACTCTCTGCTTCTCTCTGATCTATCTCTCATAAAGGAAAACACAAGTGACTTTAAATTTTTTGTTTATAATATAGCTACCCATCTTAGTGGGACTAATAGCTCTGAATGGACACTAGTTTTCCCGATAACAATGACATAGCTATAGATGGAATATTCTTGGATACACTTGACATATGAGGCAGTGGATATGGGATTTACTCTATTTCTAGTTCAGATAGGTACCATGCTCATCATCGCGATCATCCTTATATGAGGAGTGACAAAGGGGGATTTTTCGGATGAGTTCAGGAAAGAAAAGATGCCCACATTTGATGGAGAAATAAAGAAGTCACAAGATGTAAAAGTGTGGTTTCTTGGGATGAATACGTTCTTTAGATTACATGATTACTCACAAAACATGAAGGCCAAAATAACTATGTTCAACCATTAAGGTAAAGGAAACATTTGGTGCGAAGACATGAATAATGTCAGAGGTATTCATGAAGAGGAGTTCACTTGCAGTGAGTTTGAGAGATTTTCAAGAAGAAGTATCTATTTTAGATATACTATGATGATAGGGCAAAAGAATTATATGTGATGAAAATGGGATCCATGATCAATGAGGAGTACACTAGTAGATCCTTGGGGTTATTGAGGTATGTGCCTTACCTTAAGGAGGAGAAAGAAAATATTCAGATATTCATCAGTGGGTTACCAGTAGAATTAAAAGACATAATTTAGTTTTATGAGCCTACATCATTGGAGGAAGCCATCAAAAAGTTAAATAATTGTTTTGAGCAATCAAAGCACCAATCTGAAACTAAGCATGATTGGGAAGGTAATGATAAGAATAAGGGAAAATGTGATAAGAAGCAAACAATAACTTAGGACAAAGATAACAAAGAGAATGTAACACCACCTAAGAAGTTCAATGAATCTAACAGATGGTAGGAATTCCAGTTTGAGGAGAAGAACAAGGGTGATGGAAAGAGGCCTTTACAATATTGGACTTATGGTAAAGATAATCGTAGGAGAGATTGAACACGACATCAGGGTGTCATGTTGCAGATCTATAGTGCTCACGAGGCATAGACAGTGGGGGGCGTTGGACATAATATTCCATGAATTTATGCATTGTTGGATAATAGGTAGGCAGATCACCAGGCATATATTATTGGGATGAATAGTAAGCTTTGTCACAAAGTTGTTTGTTTTTTGATTGTCCCTGCATATAGTTATAGTTATGTTAATCATGACCTGGTGGATAATTATGGTTTAAATAAAGAAGTGCATGTAGAATCTTGGTTAGTGCAGTTCGCTACTAGTACTAACAAAAGAGTTCATCACTCTGTAAAAGCTTGTGCATTTGAGTTGAATGGTATGCCTACATTAATGAATGTAAATGTGCTTCCATTTGGATCATACAATATGTTGTTGGGTGTGCATTGGTTGTATATCCATAGGACCAAGGTGGATTGTTATGAGAAGGCTATTGAGTCCTTGGATGACAATTGAGAACAGAGGATCTTTCAGGGTTAGAAGAAGGCAACAACAGTCAAAATGGTTACAACTATGTAGGCGAAGTGCAGCCTTAGGATGTGTTATTTATATTACATATTTCCAATGATAAATGTAAGTATGTTGAGGATGCAAAATTTTTGAAGAGGTATTTTTGAACCCGAAAATTACCTCTTTTTTACCACTTTCCTACATTCCATCCTCCTTCTTTTTTACTCTAATAACTCTAAATTGGGCATTAGTTTACAATATCTATGGTGTAGCAGTTTCTAATCATATTCTATTTTGTAAGTGTCATTCTTATTTATTATTTAACTTAATATTTTCATAAGCTACTAAATTGCACCAATTCTACAGCTAATGCCTCATTTTGTACCAAAATTGAAGGTTTGACAAGTTTCGAAACTCTAGCTGAGGAACGATACATATGACCAAGTGGAAAGTAGTTGGAACAATGATTTGTACCTATATTCATAACCTAGGTTGGTAATGAAAACACCATAGCAACTCAGTCGAAGTGAAATTCAACCAACGAGGAAGATGAAATAGGCGAGTGAGGAATTAGTGAATGTAGATATTCAACCTCATGATTTTCTTCGCTGATAGAAAATCATGAGGAAATCATGTTATGTTATATCTTCATGTTAATTTTAGTCACCGTCGTGCAGGATAGGGTTGTAATACTCTGAAACAATTATTTGTAAGAGATTATAAATATGCCTCTCGGCATGACAGTCACAGGCTTGGATATTGTTTAAAAAAATTTGTTTTTGCAATTACAAACTTTGTTTCATTTCATAATTTTCTTTATGATTTATCCATGCATATATAATCTTGTGAAGGAGTCATGTTTTCACCTACTTCTTGCAGAAATCCCCCCTTAGAGTTGTAAGGTTTTATTGTTTTCAACCTAATATTTATATTCCACATTATATATTGTGTTTAATTCATTTATTTCAGTAATATTTTGATTGTTAAAAAATACCTTTAACAATGATCACAAAGTTGATAACAAAGTACATTTTGTTTAATAATTTTGTTGTAGGATGAATGAGTGAATCCGAGATCTATTATGCACATGAAAGTAGCATAACATGGTGTGGATTCATATAGATTCGTAGTATGGTTTTGAGTTATAGTTGTGTGAATAAGATTTAAATTTAGGTATGACTTAATTTCTTTTTTTGTCAGAGTAATTTAGATCTGGTTTAATTTCAAGCAAGTGTGTGTGTGTGTGTCATTTAATTTCAAGCAAGTGTGATATTTTCTTTCGGGCAAGTGTTTGTGTGATTTCATTTCAAGCAAGAGTGAAGCAAGTGTGATGTTTATTTCAAGAAGAGTGTCATATTTATTTGGAGAAAAATAAATAGTTTTGATTTCATATTTACTTTCATAGTTCTTAAAGAAAACATGTGCAATTCAGTATCTCAATTTAATTTAGGAATTATTTAAGTAATAAGGACTCCTAACAGAGACATTGCACATACATTTCATTAGTTTACTAGCCCTGGTTGATAACTCATGTAAGTAATTTAACACAAACTAAATTACCAAATAGGTATCCAATTCTAAAACAATTTCAGGATGTATTTCCCACAGAGATATCAAATTTACCGCCTCATAGAGAAGTGGAATTTTATATTGAATTAGTACTAGTGGCAACACCAACATAAAAGGAACCATACAAGATGAGCACATCAAATTTAGTGGAATTGAAGTTGCAATTGAAGGAAATTCTTGATAAGGGATACGTTAGGCACAAGTGTTGTTTGTGAATAAGAAGGACTGTACTCTCAAGTTATGCATTAATCACAAGTAGTTGAACAAGGTGACCACTAAGAACAAGTATTTGTTGTCGAGGATTAATGACTTGTTTGACTAGTTGAAGGGAGCAGAGGTGTTCTCAAAGATTGATCTGAGATCAGGATACAATTAGGTGTGTATTAAAGAAGAGGACATATACAAGTCTGTTTTCCAGACCGGGTATGGGCATTATGAGTTTGGCGTAGTTATTTTTGGTCTAACTAATGCTCTAGATAATTTTATTTGCTTGATAAATAGTGTATTGTGTCCTTACTTGGACAAGATTGTGATAGTATTCATTCATGACATCTTGATATATTCTAAGAATGAGGAATAGCATGCTAAAAATTTAGCCACAATTTTGAGATTGTTGAGAAAGCATCAATTGTATTCCAAACATAGAAAACGTAGTTTCTTTCAGAAAAAGTTACATTACATGGGACATTTGGTTTCCAAGGAAGGCATAACAGTGGACCGAGAAAAGATAAAAGCTATTATGGAATGGGGATGAGGTAAGGTCATTTATGGGGTAAGTAGGTTATTACAAGAGGTTCATCTGGAACTTCTCACATATTTCTTATCGGACCTATTACGTCACTGCAAAGGATAGGTATGAAATTTGATTTCCATTTGATCAAAGATCTGCTAATAACCTTCATTAATCCCCTAATCAGAAGGTACTAACTGAAAAATATTAGTATGCTTATAGGTTTTTAGACCATGACTAGGTCTCACAACACTTCTTAAGTCAAGAATTTTGATTTCTCTTCTCAGAGTGGATGTCGTAGGAGATTCCTACTTAGAAGGTTGAGGATATGGTTCACTTGTCTTACCTCTCCCTTCCCTTAGATTACAAGAGTTCCCCTTGTGCTTGTTAAAAGGAACGATATGCCTATGAGGTGTGTCATGGAATATCTACTCAAATCATAAATTTTTATCATGAATCGCGACATTAGCTGTAGTAGATGATTCTATGACTCGAGGGGAAATAACAGTAGAGCCCTTCTTGGAAAATATTCGGGGCCCTATTAACACTTAAGAGTCTACCTTCTGAATGAGTTTGTCTACAAAGGTCATTCTTCCAAGGCCAACTTGACCTTGGATTTTTGTATTTCTTATGTTGGATTTATGATATATCTTTATGTGATTCCTAGTCCTAGGTTTCTTTCTAGTCATACAAAGTAAACAACCTAAATATATAAGTTGAAGGCAAGCACCACCAAAAACCTTTTTCTTTTACTAGGGTGTGTACACAAGTTCTTATTGTCGATCTTTAACAACCAACCCCCAAGTATACAACTAGGAATTTCTTTGACAGCCTATCTGACAATGAAGAAAAAATGTTGAGCTAATAAATTGTTCCCGAAGAGCCAACTAACCACTGTACATTAAATTGTCAGCCCGAGGTCTCGCCTTTTTGTCTCAAGGTTATCTGCACAATTTATGCTAGAGAAATGATGCTATGACTAATTACTACTATGCTAATGGAAAGAAAAAATTCAATGGTGAAGGAACCAAATGATAATGCAATTTCTAACTAAATCAAACCATTCAAAATGTCAAATCCTAAATACTTTATGCAAGAAACAACAGATAAAAACTATCAAGAATCAAACTATTACATATGGAACACTAGATAGAAAATGAAAGAACAACACTAAAAAATTATATTATCCAAAAGAAGTTGAGTCATAAAAAATAGTGATCCTATGATAATCTACAAGAAACAAAAATAAGGAGTGCAAATCCCAACGGATTAGCTAAAGCAGATCCACTGTATAACAACCACTTTAAATTCTATTTAAAATAGAACATGAAATTTAATGAGTGAGAAATGATAAATTGAAAGCGATTAAGAAAATAGATGACTAGAGAAAAACAACCCAACACAAATTTAATAATATAGGTAAAGACAGTGTTGCTTCTAGGATCGGGTCCAAATAACCGAAATTGAACTGCCTTATAAAAGGAATCAACACAATAGATTAGCTTTGGATAATAAGAACTTTCACTAAATTACAAAGGATCAATTACAATCAGTTTTTTATCAAATTCACAACTTATGTAAAAAATATCATAGTTGAACATCCTCTCTCGAGGCTCAATTCTTAGCCTTTATACTATCTCAGTAGAAGATAAGAATAGTAAATGTATTTATGATAAAGATAAATCCTGAGATTCTGAAGATTCTGAGGATGCTCATTTTAAGTTACAAGAAGTCTTAATATGTCTAGATGACTAATCTGGAAGCATGTACTTAACTAATTTACTCCAAATAAGGATCAATAGCATCAAGTTATCCAATCTTCTATGATCATTCTAAGGAACAACATAAGGTGTTAGTGCATCAATAAATTCTTGTCCAAAATAGGGAACCAATAGTGAGTGAATAACCCTTTTATGATCAAATTGGTTCATAAAGGAAATAAAATAATAAGAATGCATTATATTCTTCTAGAATCCATATTATATGAATTATCATGTCCTAAATGCAAGAAAGGCTTAGGAAAATAATATAAAAACTTAGAAGTAAGGTAAGAAAATTATAAAAAATATGGCACCCAATAGGTGTGAGTCTCTTTAATGTAGTTACTCACCATTAAAAACACAAATCTCATCCAGGCTGTAGAGTATCCCATTCTAGAGATGATAGTCAATTACGATGTTTATAGACATCATATTAATTACTTTTAGTTTGCATTTGTCAGAATCCCTCCTTGAAGAAACGATTATCTATATATGCCTCTGTGTATGCATCATTGGTGAAAGGCTCTATTTGCATCAAAGTTCCCAAACATGTAAGTTGTTATGTTGGTGGAATTGAAAGCATGTTAGCTGACTTCATTTTTCTTCCCTTCGTAAACTTGATTGAAAAATGAAATTGTTCTAAGAACCCCATCCAACTGTAATGTATGGTCTATTGTCAATTACTTTGGGCTTGGATGCATTATAGTGGCTAGTGCTCTATGTCTATGATGATATGTTTTCCTATTAGATAATGTTTCCACTTTTTGATAGCTTGTACCAAGGCAAAGAGATCCTTGTAATAGGTAGGGTAGTTGCGAATTTCCCCATGAAATACATAAGAATGATAGCATACAACCCTTTCTCCATGCATTAAGACGAGTCTCATGGCATACCCACTTATAGAAATCTTGGGTTGTTGCATGTTTAGTGATGTAATAACTAATAATTGGATGCCTTTATATTTTATCTCTTCATAGGCCTTGTATTAAACCTTCCACCACTAGAAATAATTACCATTCACTATTATAGGATGAAATTGTTTGGATACTACTAAAAATTAAGCTATTAATTTCCTTCAACATTGTGCTACTGAAAGGAAGCTCCTAACATATGAAACACTCATACGCATTGGCCACTTCATGATGGAATCGATCTTTCAATGGACCGTATTAAGTTAACCTCCACCATTCTCATAACCTAAATAAACTAATGATTATTGTGTAAACTAACAATTCTTGAGATTTCTATAAGTTGGTGTGTCTTCAAAGTCCTAGAACCTGCACCAAATGCAACATGTACTCCTCTTACCTAACACTTTAAACTAGTATAAAATACTATTAAACAATAATAAACAAATCTAAATAAGGGAATAATATATCATTCATTAATAGCATGAACATAGTTGGTGTGTTTCTTAGAAAAAATGGTATGATTAATGCTAAGCCATATATAAGTCCCATGTACCCCTAAAACCCATTATCAAGCCCTAGATAGTGAGTGATTAGATGTAACATACCCTTTTCTAACCCATAGCCCATAATAAGGAAAGAAAGATGTTTTACTATCATTCATCCGACCACCAAAGCCCTGCTAT
Organism: Pinus tabuliformis; assembly: GCA_031772625.1. Taxonomy (NCBI): domain Eukaryota; kingdom Viridiplantae; phylum Streptophyta; class Pinopsida; order Pinales; family Pinaceae; genus Pinus; species Pinus tabuliformis. The sequence continues at coordinate 1,158,414,470 of CM062817.1, read as the reverse complement.
AGAAATGGGGTCATAAACTTTGATCCTTATTTTGAAAAATATTTCAGACTTAGAATAAACATCACAAGTGTGTTTGTCTTTTCAAGAGATTTATGAAAATATAACATTTTACCTCAAGCCAACTTTAGGAATCGACAACAATAGTCATCAACGTGATTCTCAACTTCATAAAGATAAACAAAAAGCGTAAATAAACTTGGTCAAAGCCTCAAAAAAATCAAGAAATGATTAATTTTTCAGATTTGTATGGACTGTTCAAATATAGTTTAGTGTATATACATGACTATATGTGAAGAAACATGCATATACACAAGTTTCTTTGGAAGAAACAACATATGTACGCAACTATCTATAACAAAAAAAACACGTATAAAAGGAAAACAGAGGAAAAAATAAAAAGAAAATCCAAATATAAAAGATCAGGCTGAATGACCAAATTACTTAAGACTTAAGAAGAATGGAAAAACCAAGAAACAAAAGACTAAACCGAGATCAAAGAAAAAATCCTTCTAAAAAATACTTTATGGTATTCCCTAGTGGAGTCGAATTCTATTGGTGGAAAAAGTTCCTTAAGGAAAGAGTTGAAAACCTTAACAGAGCAAGAATAAACAATCAATAAATAACACTCAATCAAGCATGCCAAACATTCAAATTATCAAATTCGTACTTAGAGACATACCTGAGGGTCATACGTTTGAAGATGTTCATGCAGTGTCCAAACACTTTACTTCCTACAAGATGTGTAGACCTGGAAATCAATCACAAAAGCATATACATAATATATAATTCAACATGAATGCATAGGAATATGTTAGATCATCATATATAACAATTTAGACTATCATAGCCCCAAGGGTTAGCTCAATCGGTCAAGTCGGGGCCTCGCCAGATGGGAGGTCATACGATCAATTCTCGAAAGCTCTTGGGGTCAGGTCTTGCAGTAGGCCGAGGGGAGTCAGCCTAGATTTTTCCAGTGTACGTAGTGCCACCCATTGACTGAAGGTGTCCATGAACCACATGCAGAAAAAAAAAAAAAAAAAAAAAAAAAAAAAAAAAATAAAAAAACAATTTAGACTGTCATTCATAAGATGAAAACATATATGAAGAAGAAGACATGAGTTTCTTTATTGATTAACATCAGTAAGTACAAGATAAATACAATCTAATCTAGGCCAGAGGCACTAATGAAACCTTCCTCTGAATCCGTCCAGCTCAAGCCATGAAAACAATCTCTCTAATAGGTGCATGAAGATTGTAGATAAGGAAACTGAGCATCTCTACAAAGTAAACTGAGGTTTCCTAAAGGTTAGGAGTGTAGGAGGGACATGAAAAGCATATTTGATCTGGGGGAAATCAAATATAAGGTCAATATCCCTTTTCTCTATATGCACTAGGCCTACCCAAGGGGTGTATATATACCAAATCAAATTGGTTATTTTAGTTAGGCCACGAGCTCCTATAGGTGGGCTCTTGGTAAAAATCGTAAACCCCACCTGAAAAATATTATTTAACTCTATTTTATCATATTTAAAAATGTATACCTGGGTATAGTGTTCTGGGACCCGCGTATATACGCTTTTTTGTGTCGGAAGTGTTGCGTATGGAATTTGAAATATGGTTTTTTAATATAAAGTCAAGTCTACATAGGTAAAGGGACTGTCGAGTGCCAGAAAAGAGCATCAGGTCTACTAGAGTGTTGAATGATTCTATAACAAAAAGACATCACAACCAAGAAAAATTTCTTCCTCCTTGAAGAGTAGCTAGTTGAAGACAAGGATGGAGTTAGAAGGGAGATACTTACTTACCCTTGGGATGAAGTATCCTATAACATCTTAAAGTACATATCTTGTGAAGTAAGATTGAGTGTTATGTATGCCTATCAATTTAGGCTGCTCTATGAGTTGAGGTTCCAAACATAGTTGCCCATCCCAAAGAGGCTTAATATTCCACATTTTCTCCTCGGTCTATTATTGAAATGAGCCAAAGGTTCAGAGAAGGGAAGAGCTAGTACATTTCCCATCATGGAGTCATAAGGCTCATTGTTATGAATGTCTTAATTCACCTCAGGAGCCCTATGCTATGGACAAATTTTTTGGACATGGAGAGGGAGGCCTTCATCGAGACTCAAGACCAACTTCTGATAGAAAATGAAGAGACCACCAAATCTATTGTTTCTAAGGAAGAATATCAATGTGAAGAATAAGCTAAAGGAGAGGAAAATGAGGGTAAGGAGAAGAAGGAGTAAATTGAAGAAGAAGATGGAGAAGAGAGGAAGGAAGAGGAAGGGAAACCAGAGGTAGCAAAGGAGATCCTTGGGGAGCCCTATAGACCTTAAAAGAAGAGAAAATAAGAGCAACAAGTTGGCCTCTTAGGGCGAGATGTAGAACAAGAGGTGGTTTCCACCCTAGCAAACCTTAACACGACCATCAAACCTAAAAAGAGGTGGCCCAAGGAGGTCCCCTTATCCTTCAAAAGAAGGAATGCTCTACAGAGAACCCCACTCTACAAAATAATTGTTCAAACTTTGAAGATCAATTGGATAGGGTTAAAACCATGTCATCTTTTTCTATTACATTTACAAGAGAGAAGAGATCAAGAAGAGGAACAAAGGGAGTTGTCATCCATAGTGGAAAATGTAGGATTCTATCCACAAGAGGGCATACCATTTTACCTTCCTTGGGATGTCAAAGAGGCCACCAATGCCATGCATGAGCTATAAATCAGTGAGTAAGTTTCTCATAGGGTGCGAAACACCTTCAGCAGGGGGTGATGATGGGTCCCATCAATAGGTATATTATAAGGTGCATTTTTCTATCTTCCAACCTATAATTTCCTCTTTTCTCACATTAATTAACATATTTTTGGATATAATGTGATGAATAGAAAGGCTAGAGGTTTTTTGTCATACTGTGTGCCCTAACGTGGTTAATGTGTAGGAAAATATCATATTTTAGTGCATTTACTATGTAGAGGCACATTGGAGGTAGCTAGAGGAGATGTAGGAGGATTTTCCCCTACATCTACTCTTGTATTGATCCAGGTCTTTGGGGGAGGCACCCAAGATCTAAAAATTTGACATGGATCTTGAGGGGGGAGGCCCCCAAGATCTAAAAATTTGACATGTATCTTGAGAGGAGAGGCCCCCAAGATCTGAAAAATTGAAATGCTAGAAGAAAAAGAGGAGAACAAACAATAAACAAAACCACAAAGAAACTTTTTTATTAAACAGATAATAACTATAAAAGATACGTTGTGATAGAAAATATGTCCTTTTAAAAAATACAACTTGTTACTTATAACATTTTTTTGTTACAATACCACAGGTAAATTCGATGGGTGGGTAAATATCGTGGGTGGATGTAACTTACAATACAATGGGTAAATTCCATGAGTGGATAAATACCATAGGAGGATGAATACCAAGGGTCGATTCCACTTAAAATACCATGGGAATATACAATGGGTGGATTCCACTTACAATATGATGGTAAATTCTATTGGTGGATAAATACCATGGGTGGATGAATACCATGGGTTGATGCCATTTTCCATTCGAATCATTCCTCCTTCCTTAAGTACCAATGGTCCCCATTACGTGAAGTTCCCTCCTGAGAAGCCTTTGCTGAATATGAAGAGCCTACAAAGAGAATGGTTTGTGTGGTTAACTTATGACCGTGATGAATGGAGATTCGATGATGGAGATACCTTGTAATTCTTGTGACCAACTGTGATACTAACAATGTGCACCTAGAAAATGGACTTTGATGAAGTGTCGGTTTGTTGATGACCCATAACCATGACAAACGAAGATCCAAGGATAGAGATACCCTATAATTCTTGTGACCAACTGTGATACCAATAGTTTGCGGCCTAGAAAATGGACTTCAATGACAATGATTTTGTGCAATTGACCCATAACTGTGATGTTGATTGTTGATGAAGTAACAGTTGCCTACATATCCTGGGGTGGGAGGGCATGTCTCCAAAGTACCCAACCCAAATTCTTCTATGATTAAATTAATGAATGTGAAGCAGGTGCCCACTAAAGCGGGGTGGGATGGCATGTCTCGAGAGGGAACCTACTTTGAATGCTGCTCCAACTATAAAAATTAATTTGAAATGGGCATAACTCAGTCAATATAATTCAAAATCTTTCTTATAACCTGTTTTTTTAAATAGAATGACCATTCTGGATCATCATATGCGATTGAAATCCCTATCTGGATGCTATGGAAACTCATATTTGTGCTACAATTGTCTGGCTATCACAAAATTCCTAAAAAGATAATGATTTTAAATCAACGCTATCCCCCTCATCTAAAATTTGATTAAACCATTTCTTTTTAATTTGGTGATTTTTCAAGATAAATTCAGATCTCTAATATTTTTTCAAATTTTTTGTAAAAAAAATGCAAAAAATGATAGGAGAGTGTTATAGACATTTTTGGGCACTACAACCCCAAGCATGAAATGTCCATAAACCAAGGGCTCCTAAGTCCCTAAAAGTGTTGTTCTAACCCCTAAAGGAACAAGGTTAACTGATTACAGCTTCTCCCAGAAGTTCTCCATGAAAAGCTGCTCAGAACTGGTCAAAACAGGATCATTTCAGCTGCTCCATAGGCAAAGTGCATTGCATCTCACCTAGATACACTGTGTAGGTGCGTTTCATTTCAAAAATCCCTTCTATGGGGTGCGATGGGCGAGAAGTGACAAATGGCAGTGTCATTCCGCGAGGTGGAGAGGCATGGAATCTTCCAGAAACTTCTCCTGTGACACTTGCCTCTCTGAATTTGACCAAGGATGAGTAAGAGATCATCAATCTCCAAGTGGAAGCAAGAACTATCAGAGGGAAGACACTAATCAAATCACAATATGACTCATCTCCCTTATAGATATCTATATATGGATCCCTCGTCCGAGAGATCCAGAGGCTGGAATTTTGCGTATTGTAAGGAATTGTTGTTGGTTTCTTGAGACAACATCAGAGTGTTGGGTGATATAAGCTTTGTATGAGGTGAAGAGGGGCTTACTTGCTGAGAGGATGATGCTGGGTCAGAACAACTGGTTGTAACTCCCTTGGCTCTTTCTTGTTTATCAATAAAATCTATTCAAGTTTTCCTCCATACTCTTGTGTCATTTATGTTTTATGCATTTGTATGGTCAATTTACATCTGATCCTAGATTGTTTATGATTATAGATCCATGTTCTTGTATAGTGCTATGCTACTTTGATCTTACAGGTACTCTGTGAAGCTGGGCGTACAAGGGAGCAAGTAGTGAAAGACTATCAAGAGAGAGAGGAATTGAACTAGGAGATTAGCGCAAGACAGAGGTTGGTCTTCTTTGTTTTTCTCTCATCTATATTTCATAAAGGAAAAACGAAAGTATCTTTACTTTGTTTGTTTCTAAGGTAGCTACCACACCTTAGTGGGATAAGCAGTTCTGTGTAGACACTTTTCCCTGTAACAAAATGGCGACTCCGCTGGGGAAGAATTAGTTTGTTTGTTTATCTTCCTTGTTGTCTATTTTATAAACTTACAGACGGAGCATGAAGTCAAGCCAGGTAGCTTTCGAACTGCATTTGCTATGCAAATGCAAAGTAGATAAATGTCGCTTCAGTCAATCTCCGGGATTTGTTTATGACTTAAACAACTGAATCACAAACTCTCTGATTACCCCTGGTGGTAGCTTTAGTAACCTCCTTAGATCTACCCCTGATTGTTGCACTATTGATTACCATTTGCTCGGCCAAAACCCATGAACTGAACTGCAAACAGTGACCCGGAACCCAAGCAAAGTCTCGTCTCTGGTCCAGCACAGGTACTGTTCTGTGAATCTGAAATTCAGTGCACTTCCCGAGTGTAGTAGGTGCGCTACATTTCAAATTCCCTGTGTTACAGGTGCGCTGATCAGACTAGTCATTGTTTAGTTTTGGTTTCTGTGATTCATTCTTTCCAGTTCTATTCATGAATTTTGCTGCCTATAATCAATATATCTCTGTTTGAAACCCCTTTTCCTTGCTGTTATTCTGCCTCCTTTGTGCAAAAGAACTGTAAATGTTTTCGTGTATTTGTTGAGACATTTTCAGATCTCCTTTGCAAAAAGTAACATAATCGTACTGTCGTCCTTTGATTTGAAAGTGTCGCAAGTGTCATTTTCAGTCATAGGAAAGAGTTTGGTTGCTATTGATAGTCGATTATCGTGTTACTATTGTATTTGGTCTGAATTCGTAGTTTTTCTAGTGTCAAAAACAAGTATTCATTTCCAAATCGTAAAATGTTGTAATTGTCTCCATTTCTGATTTTGAAAAGAAACTTGTTAGTAATTGTCGCTTGAAAAGTAATTCAGATTTGTGCATTAGATTTCTTTTTACCATTCACATACTAAGAAAGCCGAAAACAAATACATGCATGTGCATTTGCATTTAGACTGTTTGATTGGTTTGATTTAGGACAGTGCATTTAGAGTGTGCTCTTTGCTCTTTGTGAAAGAATAATGTCTCTCTTTCCTTAGTAGCTAGGATTTTCATTGCACAAAGAAGCTAAAAGACTGTTTATCATCTTAGATTGCATTTTAGGAATTGTGTATACACATCATGCAGTGAACCTGAAAGGCAAATTTCTTAAACAAGATCAACTATAAAATAAATTCAATGAATCTAACAACGCTTTGGAACCTAACGCACAACATTTTGAAGTCTAGGCTAGAGACGTATTCCGGCGTCGTAAAGCCTGGTAACTGTTGTTCTCACTGATGGTTGGGTGATTCCTCCACTTTGAGATGATAAGTGCCAGTACAGACTTGTGCTCCCACGTACCGTCGAGTATATTTTGGGAGACCACAATAGGCTTAATCCTTTATCCATAGGAAGCCGTGTCTGTTGCCCTATCGATCGTAATGCACTGAACACAACATTCGGGAAGATTGACTGCCATACCATAAAAAGTATTCTACAGTTTTGCGATTGGTTTGGTAATCCCTCTACCTAGATTTCCAGAGCAGTCCCTTTCGTTCCTTTTTAGACTCCTTAATGGAAAAGGTCCATCTGAGCACTTGTCACTTCAGGCTCATTAAAAATAGAAGGCGACTAGAGTTATCTTTTGTTTTTTCTCGACTCTTAAAAATTGAAAAAACAAGTTGTGTCAAAGAGTCTAAAATTTATTTTAAACGGAATAATCATCACCCTTTCCTACGTTGATCTTAGGTTGAGAAAATGGAACCCACCAACCAAGGAATTCCCCTTGGAAGAAATCATAGTCCCTTCTCCTCTTGGGGAGATGTTAGTGCACCCCATATGGCCACAATGTCGCTTCCACGATTGACAATCGGCTTGCCCGTATGGCTCTTCTCAACCTCTGTCATTCAGAACACTGCAATTCCTGAACAATCGAGTCAGTAACTAGACGAATCAAGAGTTACCCACCAACCCTCTACTTCCTCCAATTCTTCCTCTCCTCCTTCTTCTTCGTTTAATGGGGTTGGTAAAGCCAAAACTCAAGTACCTGAGAAGAAGAAGGAAAACAAGAAGAAAGAGAAGAAGAAGAAGGAGCCAAAAGCAAAAGGGGGCAACCAAGCGTCGTCTAGCGAAAATCCACACACTGCACCGACCAGGCCTAAATCACCATGTGTCATTTGCAAAGGAGACCACTACCATAGAGATTGTCCTTACATCCCTCGGATCTTAAGGGACTGGTCTCCTCATTTGCACAACCCAGTGTCGTCAACCTCTGATGATCATGATGAAAACACACCATCGACTAGTGAAAGTGAAGCCCCAGGACAAAAAGGAAAATATAGATTTCCTTGTAAACTGTGCGAAGGAGACCATGCCGTCCACCGTTCTCCCTTCTTAGATGAGGCTAAAAGAGTTTTGGACGATCGTCTGGTTTCACCATTACAACTTCCTCCTAGATATAAAAAACTCTTGCCGAGTCCATCACTAGATGAAAAGCCGGCTGGCCCACCCAGGTGGTCGGCCAAAGTATCTATCATTGAAGACAAACCATCTGAACCCATACCAAACGAAAGTCAAAAGGTCGAGGCGACAGTTGACCCGGTCTTGCCTTCAGAGGTTCCATCTTCAGATGATACAGTCACAGAAGAGAATAAGGATGACACCATCCAAATTCTTTTCGTAAGCACAGACTCCGATGAACATGGGGGAAATTTACTCGTTCCTTTACCGCAGGAAGGAAGTTCGTCAGAGTCGTACTTGGCCATCTATTCGGTCCCACCTCCAAGCAACCTAGTTGTTTCTTTCGACTGGAATCAACTAGGCAGACCCAATTTACCAGCTAGTATACCATTCTGAATTATTGCTCAAATATATTGAATGGTTATGGCCGGTACCATCATAGATGAAGGGGCTTCCGTGAGTATCCTTTCCTAGACTGCTTGGAAAGCGCTTGGTTCGCCATCGCTTTTGCCTGAGATGAGAAATCTAACAGGCTTTGACAAAGGAACCAGTCAACCATTAGGGATCCTTCCCAATGTGCCCATAACGTTGAGAGGGAAAACCATTCAAATGAACGTAATGGTAGTCCAAGGACCCCTGGATTATAACTACTCCTTGGACGAGACTATATTTATTGCATGGGAGCAATTGTCTCATCACTCTTTAGAGTAATGTGTTTTCTGCACGAAGGAAGAGTGGTCAAGCTCGTAGACCAGCTTTCATTTCCCGGATCACACAGAGCAAATAGTCATATGCCATCCCTGAATGGTCTTTTCACACAAGGAATGTCTCATCAATCTCCAGTCCGTCCACCTGATGAGTGCGAGTGATTCGGGGGACATGACTGAAACCCAGGGAGCATGCACCCTGGTCTACTTCGGCAAGAAAACTTCGGGTATAGGGTAGGTTTCCGCGAGAGATATATGACTAGTCTGTACTCTCGTCCGTGATTGGAAGAGGGAGTTATTCTGGAGTAAGATTCTCTCGTCAAAGTTATGTGAGTGGATTGTCTCATCTTTGTCTATTTCGGTAGACATCGCTGAAGAAGTGTTTTGTTTGCGCTGTGAATAGAACAATCTTTGGTAACCTGAAAGAGGTAGACCTTTCCTGATAAAACAAATGTTTTGTCGGTGATTTGAAGGGTGACCTTGAAACTCTGTTTTATACCTAGGGGCATGCAAACCTTTTGGCGTACAAGCGAAGAACGATCATTTATCTATTTTTTGGATTGGTCGTTTCCTAACTTGCATAAATAAAGGATGTGGGGCAAAACTCTAAAAATTGTCGTTATCATATATGGGACATTCTTATTATACGACTGGATTAATCGAGTAGTGTTACTGCAAGGTTCAAGCTCGTTAAAAAATAAACCCGCATTGAGCAGTTTTAGCACATAGTTCAAGCTCGTTAAAAAATAAACATAAGCCATGAGAAAATGTTTCCCCCCGCATTTAAGCTCATTAAAAAATGAACTATTTCCCGGTAAATAACCATCGTGAATGTAGTACTTCAGCCTTTAAAAGCCTTGGTCGTGTTCTCATCATCACCTCCACTCTGTATTGGTCGATCATTCACCTCCATTTGATTGTTTACCCCTTTTGAGGAACAGCTGCGAAGAGTGATCTCACTAGCCATCCTTGTAACACTGTCGTGATTGGAAAATTCCAAACCTTACCTGGAATCAGCTGCTACCCAATTTTATCACTCGTTCCTCAAAACATGAGTCTCATTTAAGCTCTTTGCAACTGACTCGTAAAATATGAAAAGATTGCCGAGCCATTGCCCTCTCCAGCTCGTTAAAGGGACCGGGAGTGCTATCCCCCTTTAGATTTTAATCTTTTTTGGACCTGATGGATTATTACACAAAAATAATGAGCGCTTGTTTTGTTCGGCTCGTTAAAAGTATCGAAAATTCATCCCTTCTGTATTGTTTTATACTTTTTCGGACTTAAGGGATTAGATGACGAAAAAGGAAGTTTGGAGTTTCCTTTACGTTCCTTTTCAGACTCTCTAAAATTGAAAAGGACCAAGTTATCTTTGTCGTTAAACTCGTTAAAACTTAATAGCGACAAACTTGTCCATAGCAAACAAGAACGAGTTTCATTATCGCTAGGCTTGTTAAAACATAGCGATGGGTTTGCCCGAAGGGCAAATTATAGAACAAGCATATGTTATCCTCCTCAAGCTTGACAAAAATAAAGAGGTACTGGTTAGTAATGACTGGGGAAAAATTGGGAAGAAAACTTAAAGAAACTTTGTTGGTAGCAAGTCGCTCTTGAACATGACACTTTCACTCCGCATCCAAGTCGGGTTGGGTTGTTTCATTCACCGGTCACATCACCATGGTCCCATCACACCATCCACATTTGGGGTTAATGATACCAGTCCATCACGTCAGTGTCGCCGATATGTTCAAGGGAAGTCATTCAGAGAATTCACCTGTGTCTCACCCACTACAATACATTTACACTCCATTCTTTCATGACTGTCACCCTGAACCTTATGTCATCAGATTGTTTTCACCTCCATTAAAATCATTTGCTCCATTCCCTGTCATTGATGTGGGATTCATCAAGGCCCTCTTGTGACGGATCGCTTCTTGTCGACATCAGCTCATTATCCAACAAGTCGATCTAGGAACACCCCGTTCAGTACTTTGAAGCTTACATGCCTCAATGGCAAGTTTCTCACTTCTGGCGACAGGTTTACATCAATGACCTTCGACCGAAAGATTTTGCGTGGTGTTCGACGCCAAGTCCTTTATTCACACCACGTGAATTTTACTGCAGTACCTTGAGGGTCATTATCATTATCGGTGATTCCTCTCGCGCCTGTTAACAGCTTACATCATTGGCTGGTAATCAGGCAATGTCTTTCCATGTTCGACTCCAAAACATCTCTCACATGGATAGACTTGTACTTCGAGTGAAGATCGAATGAGATTGAAGACGCCGGATCTAGTTTCATCCATCCGGACTGCGATATATATTCAGGGAAATAAAGACATCAAATGTACATCATTGCTGCATAGATAATCATCCAATCAAAGGGATGATGGCTCTACCAGAATCATCAGTCTACACTCAGACGATTGTCTGTCCTATGTACATGAAAATGAATTTATAAAGATGAGCATGGGAATGCCCACCTCAGCTAGATCATGAAAATTTATGAAGATAATGTATTGTATTGTATCTTATTACAGGTCTCCTCCCAGCTTGAAATAACTTCCGATCCTCATAATAAAGCATTTCACCCGACATCAAAAGATTAACGACCTCATGCTTTAGGGGGCAACTGTTATAGACATTTTTGGGCACTACAACCCCAAGCATGAAATGTCCATAAACCAAGGGCTCCTAACTCCCTAAAAGTGTTGTTCTAACCCTTAAAGGACCAAGGTCAACTGATTACAGCTTCTCCCAGAAGTTCTCCATGAAAAACTGCTCAGAACTGGTCAAAACAAGATCATTTCAGCTGCTCCATAGGTGTAGGTGTGTTGCATTTCAAAAAGCCCTTCTATGGGGTGCGATGGGCGAGAAGTGACAAATGGCAGTGTCATTCCGCGAGGTGGAGAGGCATGGAATCTTCCAGAAACTTCTCCTGTGACACTTGCCTCTCTGAATTCGACCAAGGATGAGTAAGAGATCATCAATCTCCAAGTGGAAGCAAGAACTATCAGAGGGAAGACACTAATCAAATCACAAGCTGACTCATCTCCCTTACAGATATCTATATATGGGTCCCTCATCCCAGAGATCCAGAGGCTGGAATTTTGCATATTGTAAGGAATTGTTGTTGGTTTCTTGAGACAACATCAGAGTGTTGGGTGATCTAAGCTTTTTATGAGGTGAAGAGGGGATTACATGTTGAGAGGATGATGCTGGGTCAGAACAACTGGTTGTAACTCCCTTGGCCCTTTCTTGTTTATCAATAAAATCTATTCAAGTTTTCCTCCATACTCTTGTGTCATTTATGTTTTATGCATTTGTATGGTCAATTTACATCTGATCCTAGATTGTTTATGATTATAGATCCATGTTCTTGTATAGTGCTATGCTACTGTGATCTTACAGGTACTCTATGAAGCTGGGCATATAAGGGAGCAAGTGCGAAAGACTATCAAGAGAGAGAGGAATCGAACTAGGAGATTAGCGCAAGACAGAGGTTGGTCTTCTTTGTTCTTCTCTCATCTATATTTCATAAAGGAAAAACAAAAGTAGCTTTACTTTGTTTTTTTCTAAGGTAGCTACCACACCTTAGTGGGATAAGCAGTTCTATGTAGACACTTTTCCCTGTAACAGAGAGTTGTTGTCCGCCAATTACCGTCAGAAAAAATTCTACAACAAGCTGATTTTAAATCAGCGATATCTCTTTCATCCAGACTCTGATTTGGCCGATTTTCTTTTTGGATTGGGTGTTTCTTAAAGAATCTATATCATTTATTCTTTTTGTAAATTTTGTAAAAAAAGGTTCATAACTAATCTGCAAACTTGCCACCCAAAATATACCTGCAAAAAAAATTCTTCCCACGTTTCCCAAGAAAGTGCTTTGTGGAGGTTATAACCCTTATTCCCATCAAGTCGTAACCTGAATCTGATACCACTGATCTGAATCTTGGGGGGAGGCCCCCAAGATCTAAAAAGTTGAAATGGATCTTTGGGGGGGAGGTCCCCAAGATCTGAAAAATTGAAATGCCAAAAGAAAAAGAGGAGAACAAACAATAAAAAAAACACAAATATTTTTGTTTATGAAAACAAATAGTAATTGGAAAGGCTACATTGTGGTGGACAATATGTCCCTTTACAAAATGCGACTTGTTACTTGTAGCCTTTTTTGGTTACAATACCATAGGTAAATTCCATGAGTGGGTAGATACCATGGGTGAATGAATACCATGGGTGGATGTCACTTACAATACCATGGGTAAATTCCATGAGTGGATAAATAACATAGGAGGATGAATACCAAGGGTGGATGCCACTTACAATATCATGGGAAAATACCATGGGTGAATGAATACCATGAGTGGATTCCACTTACAATACCATGGTAAATTCCATTGGTCGATAAATACCATGGGTGGATGAAATTTTCCATTCAGATCATCTACAACTTGACTTGACCCCTAAAATCACTCACCTACACCTCAAGGATCTACTAGCATCTGAGGCACGCAAGGGATTATGAGGCTCTAAGGGAGCTAGATCCACTTTTTTCAATATTTTGGAAGGAAGAAATCTCATTTCCAAGGAGGCTTCCCCTCAGTGATCTTTGTATAAATAAACAATCCCAAGGGCTCAATAGGATTCATAATTTTTTAGGAGAGAAGAGAAATTAAGAGCTAGGAGCTTGAGACTGTCATTTTCATTTCCTTTTCATGATTTACTTAAACTTTATTCTATGTCAATGAGAAACTTAGTATTGTCTTGAATTTGAATTTGTTTTGGAGGATGGAGTCCCCTTGGGTTACGGCCCAACCTAACGACTCTAGTCTCTCTTTATGTATCTTATTTATGCATCACTTTTTATAGTAGAATTTCTTCCTTTCTTAGTATAATTTTACATGCAAAAACTGTTGGTGCAAGTCTGGTTACCACCTCTCTTGTGGGAAGTGTGGTTTAATAATATACATTAGCAAACCAAAAGTATGTGGTCATTTCCTTCTACAGTTGATATATCATAGACCAATTCTCTTTTACACACTATGTTTTTTCATACTCAGGAGTTAAATCACATTTCTCTTTAAGTTTTAAAGGATTAAGGTTAGGTTGATGTCGCAAGTGATATTATCTTTTGATGTAATTAAATTCCACTCATCCTTTATGATTTAGTATATTTTGTTGCAATTTGGTTATTTGTTTGACATCCTTGTCAAGTGCAAAAAAAATAGATTTATGTTTTGTCGGCAAGTACTACTAGTGGCTTGCAGGGTTGTCACAATCATCTTACATTTCTCCTTTCATCATCAACCTCTTCCTCTTCATGTCATAGTGCCTTGAAATCTCTTTCAATGAAAATATGTTCTTTGGTTAACGAAGGACATCTGTTCATGTGTTTTGTTGCAAGATGGGCCTTTGAGAGGTGTCAACCTTGGAAAAATATTCATACATCCTTCATACACGTTCATCCACCCTTTACTAACTTTAAACCATCTTTTCCACCTTTAGGATGCTCACGAATCCAATCATGTAGAAAAACAAGGCAATCATGTAGCATCATGTAGCAATCATTTAGCAACCCTGTAGCATCTTGTATCACTGGATAAACTTGAACATATTTGGTCCAAAAGCTTGATTTGTATCTCTTAGGCTTGAGTAATGACCCCTAGGCTCTAAACACATGATTGAAGAGGATGAAATACCACTTTATACTTTCCTTTTGTTCACTACAACATAATTTTTCAATTAGGATTAGGGGACAAATATCCAAATTTCAATAATAATGATGATTTTCTTATCAAATTCTCATGGGCTCTATCCCCAAATCTAAGTTTCTTTGAACACAATGATTAAAAGGGCGACTTATCAATGCAGAGTAGTTTAGGATAGTTTTCTTGAATTTATGTTTCTTTAGGGTTTCAAGTACAGGTGTTGTTGTTGCATAAGTTCATTTCCTTTTCAAAGAAAAAATTATCACATTTTGCAATTAGACTAATGTTCACATTCTTTCATGTAGTATATAGTTTACATTTTGCAAGTAGATTAATATTTCCATTTAATCAAATAACACAACCTTTACATTCCTTCAACTAGGGTTAGCCTTTACATTTGGATAAATAACATTTTCATTTATGAAAGTAGAATTATGTTTCCATTCATGCAATTAGAATAGAACTCTCACTTTTCATGTGATTTCCTTCCTTGAGTTGGCTGAAATATTGGTCTATATATACCTTGATCTAGTCCACTGCTTGAAGGTGGCACACATACAATCTGACCTACTTTTCATATAACACTAACACCTCTTAAGTTTTTATGGACCTCAGGTTGATAATTAAAGTTCATAGCATTGGGAGTCTCAACGTTCATATTGTGATACTAGGGCTCATCACTTAGTCTTCCTAATCATTCTAACAATCAAAGGAGAATCACTCACTCCCTACTAAATTTCATACTTTGTAATTCTAACTCTCTTGTATAATTTGAGGAAGGTTGGGCTATCATAGGCTTGGGATATTAACTTTCATGAAATAAGAGAAGTCATTGAAAGGCGTCGCAAAGATCATGCTGATAGGAGGTAGTTGGGTTATGACAAATGGGCCTTGTTCTTCCAAGAGAATCCATGGATTGAACCTCTAATACAAACCAATTAATGAAGTCCAAAGGCAAAAATATATTCTTGTTTCTAAAACTCATCTTAACATTTATCAAGATGTCACTTATTCTTCGAGGATAATCTCTCCCTCACAAAGAGTCATGTCGAGAACCTAATATCCTTCCCAATCTACTTCCCCTTCCTATCATTCTTCATCGAATGCATCATCATCTATCCAAATTGGCAGTATGTATTCATCTATTAATCTAACTTAATATAACACTCAGCTTGTCAAGGTAATTAGGAAGTATGGGTTATTCAAATTTGAAGAATATATGAATTACATTACTTGTAATGTGGCCTCCTCATTAAACATAACACCAACTAATACTCCATTAACCAAATTCAAGGAACATTTGCTCAAATTCTTGGTTGATGGCACCATCACTACTAATTAACATCTCAGTTGGTTTATGTAATTCATGCCACAATATTGGTGCCAATGATAATCACATCCATGCATCTTTTAGTGAACTCCTAAGAAGGAAAAGGGGCAACTGATTTATTTTAACTTTACCCAAATCTTTCTCTACCTACACAGAGCTTTGTTACTAGTTTAAGTCTACTTATGGACAACCTCAAAGCCTTGTTGATGTCGTCTGTGAACATAATAATGTTAATTATAGAAAAGGTGAAGCTATTAAATAATTCATTATTTGATTGACTAATTTGTATAATCAAATTCCATATATCATTAGGTTACAAAATCAAATATTCATGATGCACTACTACAGTACTCTGCCTCTTTCTTATCATTTTTGGTTAGAGGAGAAAAGTGAAAATAATTTGGGGTTCACTTTATAGATAGGATTGGAACATGAAGAGAAATTTTGATACACTGGTGTTCCACTCAAAGACTCAGTTAATCAATCTGCCATATCCTCTTTTTTCATTACATGTGATAGATGAGTAATATTTTGATACCTTTTGAGAAGAAGGTCGCAATGCAACCTCACATTAAAGCTTATACTCCATCTCCCATTAGAAAACTTTCCTAGACATATCATTTCAATTCCCTCCTTTCCCAACCATGGTGTAGCTTCCATGAAAAATACCACGAGTAAAGAACCTATGAGGTTAAAAAGAACACACACACAAGCTTTTTTGGGAAATAAATTGATCCCATAGCCACAACCTTGGATTGGAGCAAGTCTAAAAGTCATGATGGCTAAAACAAGGAGTGGTTTTAGAGCTAGAAACACCATGAATTAACCCCCAAAGGACGCCAATATATAAATAATCATATATGCCACTTCCTCTCATTTGAATGTAAATTCTAGGTCTTCCTCTTCATTTGTCCCTTGATTTAGTATTCTAAAGAAAATAGCTAGCATTGAGGTTCACTCTATGTTTCTTGTTATGGTCACCATTATTGAGTAGAAACAACATTTAAAGAATTTTCTTAAGGGAAAAAATCCTCATCTCATCCATTTCCTTAAGGATTTCCTATAAGAAGATTATCTCTAAGATAAAGACTTTGTTGTAAAATTCTAGAAATTTTGTCAAAAACCCTCCTTTTTATGTCTCTATGAAAGTATGTGATAAAATTCCTCATTCATGTTTATTTGATGGTGAGTCAAGCCCTAATTTCATGTGTAAAATTATTATGGAGGAATTAGGCCTACAATGCTACGAGGAAAGACCCAAGAAGGTATTGGCCCATAACAATTCTCACTAGACAACCATTATGGTTCCGGAAATCTGGTTCTGAACATTCTCTTGACTCCCTTTGATCTATAGGGAGGTTGGTCTAGCTCAAACCTTAGACAACTATTTTTTTTTTTTGTAACATTTTGTGTAAGAAATTGTAAGAACATACTCTATTACTCAAGAAAAAGTAAGATTAAGTTACAGAAGGTTTCGAGTTGGATCTCTCCCCTTTATCATTTTTTTACGAGCAGGATTGTTTTCGCTTGTTTGATATCCTCTTCTTTTCAGAATCTCCTAAGAAAATTATTCTTTGTATAATTGTTGTATGATTTTTTTTATTTACTGTAAATATATTCTTAGACTATTCTTGTAAGGCCTCCGGGTGATTGTGCGACAGACACCGAGCATGGGCGCACGACGGGCGCACGATGGGCGCGCGACAACTGGGTTTGCAATGAGCTGCGGTAAGAGTGCGACACAATTGCGACGAAACCTGCGACGTTATGGAGCACACGGAAAAATGACTAAGTGTCATTCCACACTTAAGCGTATATGATATGTGAGCATACAAGGTTTATAGACATTGAACGTTGGGCATAAACTATGCACCAAGCCGACATGTTAAAGTAAACTTGGGGGCGCTCATGAATAAAGTTAAGTGGTCGGCCCAAGGTACTACGCATGGATGATATGCGTATAAATAAAAGGTGGTTGCACCTCATTTACACCAAGCATCTTCGCACAAGGATTGTACACTCATACGCACAAGAGGTAAACTGCGCAGGGGTAAAGGAAGACTACGCATATCTCATGCGTAGTACTTCTAAGGTGTAGTTTTGGACTGTTAAGTGCCGGTTTGGGTGAGGCAAGCATGCTAAGGTGGAAACTCTATGCAGACATTGTGTGCAGGACTTGATAAAGAGAGATAGGTGGCTCGGGTGAGCACTCCTCTTTATGCAAGGGTGCGCATGGTTGTAAAAGTCTGTTCGATGCCTTGATTGTAAAAATATTCTAAATATTGGCTTGGAGCTTGCCAAGGATTACTTGTATTGTATTATTGAAGAAACTGATATTCTTAATAAACTGTTGGGCAGACTTTTAGGCAGTTGCCCCTCCCTTTATACTTGTTTGCAATTGTTGATGTTCTCGGTTAATTCCATATGGATAATGAATGAGTATGGGCTTCATTAAAGTATAAAGGATAATGCTTTTACTTGGTTGCGAAAGACAAACCAAGTATGTTAATGTTGGAGTAGGCGTAGTCCACGAATGTTAGTATTGTTAAAAAGAAAGCGTTCGGTGGTGCCGCACCTCGCTACAAGCGGTTGGAAGACTACCGTAGGTGTAGGGGTGTGACAGTTGGTATCAGAGCTCGGTTGGAGCTGGTGAGCAAAGGTTTCTCGTGACAGTGACAAGGGTACTCGCAGGTGAAGGAGACCGTTTCACACAAAGTGGAACAAGGGCCGGTTCAGGTTGCAGGTGACTTGGTAAAGATGTCTATCTTGCAGAAATTGGGTTATGCATCCTTCAAAAAATTCGAAGGGAGTCTACTTGAAGAGTCAGAAAGAGTAAAACAAGGATTTGTAGAATGTGGCAAAAGGTTGTTTGAAACAGGGGATGCTCTTCGTGCCTTGGTTAAGGAAGGGATTTCAGATGAGAATAGAGAGGAAGCTCTTCGACTTGCAGAAGAAGCAGACTTGATTGAAGCAGAACTCAAGGAGCTCAAGATAAGAAAGAAATTGAACCAAAAGGAAGTGAGGAATCTCCTAGCCTTGAAGAGGAAGGTTGAAGCTGAGGAAGAACTTCTTCAACTTGGTTGGACAATAGAGCAAGATGAAGTTGCAGATTGTGCTAACAAGGAAGAGGAAGCCGTGGTAGATGAAGATGTTGCAGACATGACTACGATGAAGGATGAACTTGAGGCTGATCAAGTTGAACCAGGATCGTGCAGTTTGTCAACATGTATGGATGAGGTCACTCACATGGAGGAGCCTCGTGATGATGAAGTAAGTGATGGTACTTGTGTTTCATTTGGGCATTTGGGAGATGGACTGTGTGCAGGAAAGGGCAAAGCTAGTTTGCCAATGCTAGGGAGGATCTCACCATGGATGGCTAGGATGGAACCTTGTATGGAGAAGCAAGGATTGTCGATTTTTGCAGGGCTTGTTGGGGTCGCTTGTGACCTTGTGATGAAAGGTGCAAGGACCCAGACAAGGGTGGAACTTGATGATCGTTGTGGAGGATTGGGTCATGCTTTAGCCACATGGAGAATTGGCTAAGTGCCCGGCATGACTCACGGACAGAATGAGGAGGGCACACACTTGTGATGTTTTGGGTGGACTTCTCATGGCCGAGACCAAGAGATAGTCTTGGTGGACACTTTGGTGGAGGAGCTATGATGAAGGGACTCATGACATGATGATGCAATGATGGTATGGTTGAGTGACCGAGTTCACTAAACTGAAGATTGAAGGCTTGGATGGACTTGTGGGCAGTTATGGAGCATTCCTACTACATGGGGAGCTGAGGCATCTTGTATGCTTGCTGAGGTGTTGGTTGGGGATGGTTTATGGAGCTCATGAGGACATGAGATTGTTGTGACTTTTAGGGACTTCATGTACGGTGGACTTAGAAGATCTTATGCATTGAGGAACTGAGGTCAGGAGAATTTGATGCAGTATGGGACGCATACTTTCAAAGTACATGTATGGGCATGGCTTGGAAGATTGACTTAATGTGGAGGATCGTTATGAGACACTTTGAGGTGATGGAGTTACAACGGTGATGATGATGCTTTGGTGGTACACTTGAGCATGGGTTGAGCCAAGACTCAACTACTTTCTACACATGGGAGCTGATTTGATCGAGGATCATGGGCAGCACATGGATAGGTGAGACAAGTGCATACTTGTTTCTATGGAGACTTGAGGATGGCACATTGCAGATGATGAAGAGGCTTCATGGACCTGAATGGGGCACATCGAGAGTTGGTTTGAGGAGATGGTCTCTTCACATGGAGGAGACACACATATGGACAACATGTTGCAGATGAGATGGATGGAGTTTCCATGGACCTGAGCATGGATTATGGAGATACATACTTTGGTATGGTGAGCTTGGTGGCAGTTGGTCACTAGGCCGAGACATGGTGGAGACAGTGGTTCTACATATGTTGCAGTGATGTTTGCCTTATGTGGAGGAGTCAACATCATGGATGATGGTATGTTGTCGAGGACGACAACGATTTTAGGTGGAGGAGAATGTAAGGCCTCCGGGTGATTGTGCGACGGACACCGGGCACGGGCGCATGACGGGCGCACGATGGGCACGCGACAACCGGGTTTGCGACGAGTTGCAGTAAGAGTGCGACACAATTGCGACGAAACCTGCGACGTTATGGAGCACACGGAAAAATGACTAAGTGTCATTCCACACTTAAGCATATATGATATGTGAGCGTACAAGGTTTATAGACATTGAACGTTGGGCATAAACTATGCACCAAGCCGACATGTTAAAGTAAACTTGGGGGCGCTCATGAATAAAGTTAAGTGGTCAGCCCAAGGTACTACGCATGGATGATATGCGTATAAATAAAAGGTGGCTGCACCTCATTTACACCAAGCATCTTCGCACAAGGATTGTACACTCATACGCACAAGAGGTAAACTGCGTAGGGGTAAAGGAAGACTACGCATATCTCATGCGTAGTACTTCTAAGGTGTAGTTTTGGACTGTTAAGTGCCGGTTTGGGTGAGGCAAGCGTGCTAAGGTGGAAACTATATGCAGACATTGTGTGCAGGACTTGATAAAGAGAGATAGGTGGCTCGGGTGAGCACTCCTCTTTGTGCAAGGGTGCGCATGGTTGTAAAAGGTTGTTCAATGCCTTGATTGTAAAAATATTCTAAGTATTGGCTTGAAGCTTGCCAAGCATTACTTGTATTGTATGATTGAAGAAACTGATATTCTTAATAAACTGTTGGGCAGACTTTTAGGGAGTTGCCCCTCCCTTTATACTTGTTTGCAATTGTTGATGTTCTCGGTTAATTGCATATGGATAATGAATGAGTATGGGCTTCATTAAAGTATAAAGGATAATGCTTTTATTTGGTTGCGAAACACAAACTAAGTATGTTAATGTTGGAGTATGCGTAGTCCACGAATGTTAGTATTGTTAAAAAGAAAGTGTTCGGTGGTGCCGCACCTTGCTACAAGCGGTTGGAAGACTACCGTAGGTGTAGGAGCGTGACAATTCTTATACTATAGATATTTTTTTAATATTGATTTCTCCTATTATGGTTTAAAAATTAATCCAATAATTATGTATAATAATGTAAAGTACAAGAGTCAGGAAAGCTATTAAATGCTTTAATTGCTTTAATATAGCACTTCAATAGCAATAGTATGGAACCACAATTATCCACTTAAAGGTTATGATTTACGAGGTAGTGGATGTGTGCCAAATCTAGTTGTAAAGTACACATGAAAGAACAAGTTCAAACTTGCACTTGTTTGATTAACATCACAAGAGAATAATACTTAGAACATGCTACTTGAAAAAGAAGCCAATTTAAGCTAATAATGAGCATGAAAGATGAAATCATCTAGCATAAAATCTCTATATGACATATGATTTTTAAGTCCGAATTCAAATATATGCTGAATTATGGACAAGCTTGAGACTTTCAAATCTATTTAATTAATAATATAATAAAGAAACCCACATTTGAAGAAAGAAAGAACCCATTTCAAGAGTAGTAGTCCACATTATAAGAAAGAAGTCTTAGACGTTTTAACTAACATTTTAAGATATGCCATTAAGAACAAAGCAAGTCACTTAGTATCAAACTGACAATATATATACCAATGAAACTAAAAAAAAAAAAACTTGAAATGAAAGGTAAAATCCGTACGGGTTATTAATGATTTTACCAAGATAATCTACATGTGAAATTAACACCAAATTAGAGATGGATTTCTACTGGGAAATAACGACGAACTCATAAATATCTTCTTAGAGTTTTGGTTTTTCTTAGCGTTTTGGTTTTTCTTCCTTTTATTCGCGTAAGAATCTTCCTTTTATTCGCGTAATTTATTCTTAGAGTTTTGGTTTTTCTTCGTTTTATTCCATTTTTGAATTTGTATAAACTTAAAAATCAACCTAACGAAGATATATAAGCCTTCAAGCACAAACTTATAGGTGGATTTGCTCTTTCATGGTTTCGTAATTAGAAATTAAGCTTAAAAAATAGGCATTCTATTCCAAAATAAGAAACAAGAAATTAACTTTATGTTAGACTATGAAAGGAATTTATTTATGCTTTTTCTTTGATTTTCCTTAAATTTCTTTCTAAAACAAAAATAAATAAAGCAAAATCCTGATTTGGAGTTTTGGTTCGTTGTTAGGAAAAGGCATGTTCCTTATTACAAGTAGGGTTTATGGAGTCCGGAAGAATGTCCCTTTTCAAATTCAATCTATTTTATCGTTAATGATTCGATTTAAGAGACTAGATTCCGAATGAAAGAGTAGTCTATTAATTATAGATACCAAGGCACTACTAGAAGAGGTCCCAAATGGAGCACTTCCACAAACAAGATCAACTATATGTTGATAAAATACAAGTGCCCTCGTTAGCATTCCAAAGAATAGAGAAAAAAAAGGGTAAGAAAATGTCAAAGTTAAAGAAGGAGAGGATTTAGCTCAAAAGGTATTCCCTCGAAGTGGTAATGTTACCCATAAAATGGATTAACCTTGAAAGCATGTAACTAGGTTAGGACATACACAACCAAATCTTAATGCACCAAAATAGAAAGCCATGATAAAAGAGTTTTGAGAGTTTACTTCAATGTCTCAATAGGGAGATATTCAACAAAGATTTATTCTCGAAAATAAAAAAAATAACAAAAAGTTAGAATGAGAGGAAGAACCAATTGAATAGAGGAATCTTTAGCAACCATCTCATTCAATAATATTTTCATATCCTTAGATCTAACATAAGAGATCGAACCATTGACTTGTCTTATAGCTGACTAATAGAGCATAACTCAAGAAATAAATAAAGCATAATGACGTGCAATGTGTAATAGTTCCTAAATTTGGGGAGGTATTCCCAATATGTAGGTCAAACTAGCATCCAAGAATACTCAATATATCTCCTAAGTTCTACGATATGTCATCAAAGTATGGCAAGATACGTCTTCCATAAAGACTAGTTAACTAGAGTGCCAAAATCTATGCTCAAGGAGTGGAAATTCAATATATGTGGCATAAGTGGCCAAAATAACGGACAAATAACCGTTATATGCTGAAATGGCTAGATGGAAGATCTCCAAGGTGAAAATTTCCCCTCTAATTGTGTCATCCACATCCTCGATTCATGGGAGGTTCACAAGTGCTAAATAACATATGGAATGTATAGGAAATGTGTCTTCCGAGGTAATTTAGCCATCAAATAATATAATAGATGTCTCAAAAACGTGTGAATTAGTTGATGACTCCATAAAATAAGCATGATAATTTGAATGCATGAATAAAATTCCTAAACTACCTAAGATATTGTGATTAGTGCCTAGGGAACTGTGTACTTGCTCCAGTATTATGAAATTGCTTCAAGAATAATATATAGAGTGATCATGGAAGATGCATACATGCTAACAATCCATGGCCATAGTATGAAAAATACATAAGGGGATCTATGCTTACACATATGATAAGGGTTCTTTATAGGTATGAACATTTGTAATTCATAAGAAGCACTTTTACATAAGGTTAAAATGAGAAAATAACCTACAACATCCCTAATTCATGTCTCCTACTATATACACTATGTGACCCCACATATATAAAATGACTATAAATAACCTACAAGGGACGGTCACCAAAGTCATAAGAGAATGAATTATTTTGAAATGGGACTAAGAGGACTTGTTGTGACTAATAACGAAGGGTCTAGAGTAACCACCTAGATAGAAAAACACTTTACATAGATCATCTAAGGATGATCCAATACAATAAAGGGAAAAAAAATGGTAAAAATATTCTTTGATTATAATAGAATACTACAAGACATCATGGTGGCATATTCTATCATGGTACTCTAAGCTCTAACACCATCAATATAAGCACAAAATATAATGATACAATGAATCACGTCCAACAAATTGAGGTAGATTGATGTGACCTTGAGAGGTAACACCACATTATCTAGTGATGTCTTGCCTCCTTGCTATAACATCATGCGTTCTCCCCAAACCCTTCGCCATATTTTTTTAAACCTTTATAAATGGAACATAGCAATGTTTTAACATAACAATGTTTTAGGAAATTATCAAAAGTGGGGGAGGGAGGGAAGTATCACTCCATCACGCTATGTTTGAGGGAGTTGGTGTAGTTGTAATGTTATTTTATTCATTTTTTCTTAGTATGAATTGACGTTGATTAGAATTGGATAGTGAAGGCCATGGAGAAAATGAGCAATATTGGGTTTTGTTAACATGATTTTTGATGGCCACTTTTTTAAGTTGTATGTTTACCATTTTCCTTTGATTATGTTTGTTGAAAGTGCAAAACCAATCATTGAATAGTGTAGCATAATTCAAATTATTGGTCACTAGTTTTATTTTGTTTACAATTTGTTATGTTTTGTTGTTCTTGGCTCATAAACCCTTTAATAATGACAACTGATTATAGTATGACATCCTTATTTGTTAGACAAAAGTTATATGATGAACTTCTAAATACATTCAATATCCAGAATACCTTCCTATAATCTAACGAATACCCCATAGCTAAATATCTGATAGATAATGGTATGTGCATAGAGTGGTTCAATTAGTTGACATCTTTTCTTACAAAAACATCGATGAGTCGGGTATATCAATATTGTTGATCATGATCATTACAAGTATGTCAATGATGGTTAGAGGTAGTTGTATCTTAAATGGGTCAAATGGTAACCTTGAAATTGTAGGGAAGAAAGAGTGCACTCCGGGATATTCTAGAGTGGGTATAAGTGCAAATGAAGACAATGCCAAAAGAATGTAATTTGAATGTGCATTAAATGTGTTTCGATATTTTTATTTCTAAAATAAACATTATGGGAGGGTATTAGGAATAATTTTTATTTTAGAAAGTGGTTTGAGAATTATTAGAGTTTGTTGAGAAATTTTTTCAACAATATTCGTAATGTTTTTTGGTTGTAAAATGCAATATAACAATGTTTTTTTTTTTTTTTTTGGTAGTATGTGTAGTATGTTTGCTCCTCAAATTTTAATATAATATTGGGAAGCTGGGCCATTTCTTCTTAAAGTTGAGCGCTTGCTCTTTTACCTTTTCTTTAATAAATAGCAACTTCACTTCAGCTATATATGTTCAGGTTTCATACCTTTCTTAATGATTTCGATAGAGCTGAAAAATTATAATGTTTCTGATTCGTATGTAGCAAATACGAGTAAGATAGCATTGAATAGTTAGTCCACAACCATTATAACCATTTTCGTTGATTTTTGTTTTTTCAACGGCACTGGATAAGAACTCTAACTCACGACCATTATAATTGAAATAATAAAATTAAACATCATTTTCAGCATAAATTTAATTATTTTATTATAACATAACACTAACATAAAATATTGAGCGAAGTGCATATTCCATTAGAACGGTGAGACTCAACACACCCAAAATGAGCCTTTAGGACACCACTAAAATAAAAAGAGCCTTTAGGATGCTAGAGAAAAGAGAAGAAGAAAAAAAAGTCTTCGTTATTTCGTTCAGTTGATGGTACAATTTGCGTTGTTTACTTGTCAATGTAGTGTCATCTGCATAAAGCCCTAAATACCTACGCACAGGCAAATCCACTACCATGACAACAATATTGTATGGAAGTAAAGAAGAATTAAAAGTGGGTGAAATCGGGGATCATCCCATATCCATTTCCGACCATGTAGAACACCAACTCATTGATGCCTGCAAATAATTCATTGTCGAGTGCTAGGATAATCATAAAATCAATGATGAAAAGGAATAGTATCCATTTCCGACCATGTAGAACACCAGCTCATTTATGCCTACAAATAATTAAATGTCGAGTGCTACGATAATCATAAAAACAATGATGAAAAGGAATAGTAGAGACAACTCTTTGACAGCAATGGGGTCGCTCAACCACGTCCCGACTTTATTCTAAAACCAAAACCCCATGTGATTCAATCATTCCCGATCGTTGAGAAGATTGCCCAGGGAAAAGCACGGGAAAGCAACTGATACGATTGCTGGTCAATTTAGGAATTGATCCGCGGAATGAATAACAAAATTGAACATCATTCTCGTTGGAAGCTCAAATAAAGTTCTTAGTCGCACCAATCACTAGTCGATCTCGTCCCTGTTACTTTCTATCGCGCGGGTGGATCAAATGTCGGTTCACGATGGACCAAATCATCCAGACAGGACCGCTTCCCAGATAAAACTCACGGCCTCTCAAGCGCCAGACCGCATGATACCGTTGTTTGCAACGCAAGCGTTACCTCATATTCGATGTCGTCAGACTATGTCCGTCGGCCGCGTCTATGCACCCTATTCACTCGCTTAACCCAGGTGATATGGTCGTTGAATTAAAAATAATAAAAAAATCCAACAGCACAGAAGACGGTGGAGATATGTACATCTCTCTAACGTTACAGAATCCACATCCTCCACCGTTTATTCCCGCAGATGACGGTGAAGGCACCTATATTTCTTTTGTATAATCAGTAACATGTAGAAAAGTGTGGTTCATTGTCAAGATAAATTGAGGAGTGAGATCATAGCGGCAAGTTAAATAGGGAGAGCAGATCTAGATAAATAAATTTATTTGAAATAAAAATTTAATATGAAAATCTAATTTACTTATTTTTAAATTTATATTTTTTAAATATTTTTTATAGTTATTTATTTATTTATATTTTTAAAATTTTTTATTTTTCTATTTTGATAAATTAATAACCAATAACATTACACATTATACAACACTGTAAAATAAACCTTTCAACTCAATAATAAATCAATATTTTTTATAACATCAAAAAAATATCCAATGAACGCCAAATATACTATTGAAAATAATAAATATATTCATTGACATAATCTTGGCTATTCCTTGAATCCCCATCCTAACCAGCCATATATAAGGGATTTGAACCTGGTTGGTTCGGCCAGCGAAACTTACGGTTAAATCACATATCACTTATGACATTATCGCAACATGTGGACGGAGAAGAGCGTTGGTTGGAGGAGAGTGGCGTAAGAGCGTTGGTTGGAGGAGAGTGGACCAACGCCATGATCGCATCCATGATCCAAATCATATTGGAGGTGAGCACATCTCTCGATTGTTCCACATTCTACACCGTCTCTGTTGGTGCCGACAACGGTGGAACCAACCATCTGGATTTTTCTTTCTTTAATTAGAATGTTGACGATATGATTTTTTTGGGTAACATTTCATTAATTAATATGCTTTTTCTTGTGTACGATTTCAATGATTCTGTTTATATTATATAGAAATAAGTTCATCATATGATTTTTTTGTGTACGATTTCAATGATTTGTTTATATTATATTTTTAATATAGATAAGTTCACCATTTAAAGAATTAGATACATTAACCTTTTAAAATTTTAAATAAATTTTTAATTAAAAGTGAAAAAATATTCTAACTAAAAATAACTTAATATAATTTAATTATAGTGATTTGGTAAAGTAAAATTTTTTTTTTGTTATAATTCAACAAATTAAATTAAGAGTTTGAGAAATGAAAGGTCAAAAGTTTCCAAAACTAAAACAACAAATTAAAATGAATTATTATTTATTTTGCCACTATTAACCGCTGTTTTCAGGGATTTTGATCATCACACGTTGACCCCCACCAATCGACCACTTCTTTAACAATTAAATAATATTCGTATTTGGGATGAATAAACTTAGGGTTGCCACACATGTGCCTTAGTGGGCTACATGATCGATTCCCCCAGCACTAGTTCATTCTGGAACTAGTGAGAATTATTTCTCTGTTACATGATCGCCCTAATCATTAAAATAGATCGCCATTATCATTAAAATAGATATGGATGGCACAAAGCTTGGATTAATAGTTTATTCGTTCATGGTTCTCCACTCTACACCACCGCTCCTGTCATTCAATTAGAGATATGTGATACAGAAACAGGGTAGGTGAAGACCAACAAACACCGACATACTTATCCCAACAATTTCCATTAAAAATTATTTAAAATTTCTGACATCGTTCTAAATGGCTTGCATAAAAAGTCATTTACAGCTTCTAGACTTGCCAATAAAGAAGGGTACGATACTGAGAACATACGACAGTACATTTGATGCAGTGCAAATGGTGGAATCTGACTGTGAGATGGCCCAGATCTTGGTCGTCTTCAATTCATCTACAGATAGTATTCCAAACATAACATTATATCAGGTCTGAGATATGTGACTTTTTCTTTGTCTTTTTGTAAATCATATTAATATTTGATATTTTTTAATTTTGGTTTTTTACGATTATAAATTGTAAATCATATCAAAATTTGGTATTTTTTAATTTTGGTTTTTAGGATTTTAAGTTTTAAATTTTAGATTATTTTAATATTAATATTATTTAATGATATTAACGTTTTTAATGTAAATAATATTAATATTAATATAAATAAATTATATTTATTAAAATTATTTATAGAAATTAATTAATATATCAATAATAAAAAATAATACATATTAATTAATGGCAGAAGTGTCTAATTTTATTAATCAGAAAAAATAATTACATAATTAATTTTGCAAGAGTTTACACCCGAACAACCAAACATTCTTGCAATGAGCTATTTATAAGCTCCATGTCTTAACTATCTCTAATTATGGATCACTTATTAAATAACAAGTGTCCATTTACAATAAATGCTATTGAAACCAACTAGCTAACAAATCTCCTAAAATAGAGCCTAACATACGACACATTTGGAGAGTCATATCTAGTTACAACAATATGCTAATTCTAAAAGTCTCCTTTAAATAATTAAACATTCTAGAATAATAATTATTAATTTAATATCTTAAATTAATAATTATTTTATTCTAATTTTATAACCTATGATAAAATTGTATTTTTGGATCATCTAACATTCCCCACTATGATAAAATTGTATTTTTGGATCATGTAACATTCCCCCCTATGATCCAAAGATACATTACAACAGATACCAAGTTCATCCCTGAACTTAGTAAATTTTATTCTGCCAAGCGGTTTCGTGAAAATGTCAGAGATCTGATCTTTGGAAGGACAATAAAGTGGCTTGAGAACATTTTTGGCAATGAGAGATCTGATATGATGATGCTTGGTGTCCACATGCTTTGTCTTTGAATGAAAAACTGGGTTCTTGGCAAGTTTGATGGCTGACTGGCTGTCAATGAATAGTGATGTAGCTTCTGCCTGAGAAATGCCCAAGTCCTGCAAAATTCGGCACAACCAAACAATTTCACATGCTGCTTCCCATGCTGAAATGTACTCTACTTCTGCTGAAGAAGTGGCCACTGTAGCTTGTTTCTTACAACTCCAAGATACTACTGCTGACCCCATGTTCATTAAATAACCTGATGTTGATGCTCGATCATCAATACTCCTAGCAAAGTCGGCATCAGAATATCCACCAAGTACAAAATTTTTAGTCTTTGTGTAAAGAAGACAAAAATCTTTTATTCCTTTGATATATCGAAGAACTCTTTTAGCTGCATTCCAGTGGCTATCTCGTGGTTCCTGCATAAAACATGAAAGAATACTAACTGCATAAGATAGATCAGGACGAGTATTTGTCAAATAAAGCAAGGTGCCAATCAACTGTCTGTAAGTTGTACTGTCCACCTTTCCCCCCCTTCAAGTTTTAAAAGTTTCAAGTTTTGCTCCATGGGGGTGAGAACAGGCTTGCAATCTTGCATGCCAAATCGCTGAAGAACCTTTGCTGCATACTTACTCTAAGAAATGAAAATATGATGTGGAAGTTGGAAGACTTCAACTCCAAGATAGTAGTGAAGTAATCCAAAATCTGTCATCTTAAAACCTGCGTGTAACTCCTTTTTCACCTGTGCAATATGATCATCATGGTTGCCAGTAATGATCAAATCATCTACATACATAACAAGAATTACCAGATATTTTCCCTGTTGTCGCACATACAAAGTATCATCAGATTCACTTCATTGAAAACCAACTTTCTTAAGGTATTCATCCATCTTTGCATACCAAGCTCGGGGAGCTTGTTTTAATCCATATAAAGCCTTAATCAATTTGCAGACTTTATGTTCTTGTCCTTCAATTTCAAAACCTAGTGGTTGGGTCATATACACTTCCTCCTGTAAATCCCCATTGAGAAAGGTACTTTTCACATCCATTTGATGAACTTTCCATCCTTCCTGAGCGGCCAATGCAAGTGTTAATCGGATGGTGTTCCATTTAGCTGTAGGAGCAAAAGTTTCCTCATAATCAATGCCTTCCTGTTGCGCAAAACCTTTTGCGACAAGTCGTGCATTATACTTTTCAAGTTATCCCTTTTGATTATAGTTAATTCTATAAACGAATTTGCATCCTATGGGTTTAACATTTGCTGGACAATCAACAAGTTTCCAAGTGTTGTTATCAATTACTGCTTGATATTCTTCAACCATAGCCTGTTGCCATTCTTTATGTTTTACTGCTTCTTTGTATGTGGAAGGTTCAGTAATCATTTTCTATCAAGGCAAAATTGCCTTCACTTCTATGTGCCCGTCTGGTGCCTGTTTTATTCTGCTCATCAGGCTTTACATCTTTCAAAAGTTGAACTGCCCATTCTGGTAGTTGATGCTCACTTGTTTGCACTTCTGTAAAATCTCCATCATTGTAAAGAGGATTAATATAAACTGATGTACGTCGTTCAGGTGAAGAATGTGGAGAATCACTGTCAGAGCTACTGTTGCTTGGAGATGCGGATGAACTGCTAGAAGACCCAGATGATGTTGTTGATGTAGATGGACTAGATGACTCATCTTCAAAGGAAGGAAAATCAAGTTCATACCAATTTGGTGAAGTTGGTTGACTTTTCATTTTTCCATTTCGTTTACTTCCCTTAGTTTCTAACTTTTGAAGAAGATTTTCAATTTCTTCAGCACTCTTACTCTCAGTTTCATCAAAAATGACATCCCTGCTCACAATGAATTTTCCATTGGTCAAAAGACGATATCCTTTCTTCTCATCAGAATAGCCAATCATTGTGCATTTTAAACTTCTTGAATCAAGCTTAGTTCGTTTTTCTTTTGGAACTAAGGCATAACATACTGATCCAAAAACTCTAAGATGTTTAACTCGAGGTTTGAAACCAAACCAAGCTTCTTAAGGTGTGATTCCATCTAAAGAAGCAGTTGGAGATCTGTTTCTTAGGTAGAAAGCTGTATGAATTGCTTCTACCCAATCTATTGGACTTAACCTCTTGAAAGTTAACATGGATCTCGCCATTCCTAAAAAAGTGTGATTCATTCTTTCGACTACTCCATTTTGTTGTGGAGTGTAAACTTTTGTAAGATTTTGTCTTATGCCATTTTCACTGCAATAAGTTTTGAATTCATTTGAAGTGAATTCTCCCCCATTATCCGTCCTGAGAGTACCTATCTTTTCTTTGACTTCATTTTCAACAAGTTGGTGAAAAATTTTAAGCTTCTCAAATGCTTCTGACTTGTTCTTCAAAAAGAAACCCAAGTCATTCTATTGAAATCATCAATGAATAGTAAGAAATATTTGCAACCACCAAATAAAGTTTGTAGTGGACCACAAACATCATTGTGAACAAGTTGTAGCCGCCTGTTTGCACGCCATGAACTTGTTGGAAAACTTTCTCGACTTTGTTTGCCATAAATGAAAGCTTCACATTTTGCATTTTCCCTTTTGAAAGTGGGAAGTCCTTTAACCATTCCTTGTTTTTGCAATTGAGAAAGACTCTCAAAATTTAAATGTGCATATTTTATATGCCATAGTCTTATAGGTGAAATCCCTGTACTCACTGCCGCTGCAAAATCTGAATTCCTTGGAATAACTGTCCCTTTCATCCGTAACAATTTTCCATCTTCATAACCTGTCATGATTGTTTTCAAGTTCTGTTTGATTGAATTAATCTTGACTAAACCATCTTCCATAATCACCTGATGTCCTGCTTGTTGAATCGTGACTAAAGAGAGCAAATTTTTCTTAAAACTTGGTACATACCATACATTGGAAATCATCTTTTCTCCAATGCCAGGGAGAAAAACTTTAACTACTCCTTTTCCATAAGGAGTATGCTTTGTATCATCAACAAGAAAAATGGAATTAAGTTGGCAATCTTGAAAATTCCAAAAAAAGTCACGTCGACAAGTCATGTGTTGAGTTGCCCCTGAATCCAAGATCCAGGGATCTTCATAGTCACTTCTGAGATGGGATGAAAGTTGTGATGCTGGCGAGGAAGTAAAAACAAATTCTGAGTTATCATCATCTTGATCATTTGCAAATTGCGCTGAATGCTGCTGAAACTTGGGAATTTTATTAAGTGAAGTGCGAAAATCTTCAACATAATGGCCAACTTTGTTACATCTTCGACACACAATTTGACTTAAGTCTCTTCCTCGTCCTGAAGATTGTCCTCTGCCTCTGCTTTGACTTCTATGTTGAGATTGTCCTCTGCCTTGATTATTATTTCCTTGAAAATTTCCTCTTCCTTGGTTGTTCCCTCTACCTTGAAAATTACTTCTTCCTGAACTGTTGCCTCTGTTAAAGTTGTTTCCTCTGCTTTGGCTTCGACCTCGACCTTGTGCTGCTTGATTCTGATTGCCTCTACCGCTACCTCTAGAACTGTCTGCTGATGATTTACTAGTGCTGGCCTCTATGAGAAAAACATCTTCACTTACTTTCTTCTTCTTCCCAAAAGTCTTATCATGTTGAGATAACATTTCACAAAGCTCATTAAACTTTAGTTTCTCTAATTTCCCAGTTAATTGTAGAGTCTCCAAAAAAATGTGTGTAGGAAGAAGGAAGTCCAGCAATTACAATTGTGACGATAAAGCTATCATAAATTGCAGGAAAACCAACATTAATAATTTCCTGCCTAATGCTCTTAAGTCTTGAGATATATTCAAGAATATCACCGCCTTCAGTTAATTTTTGTTGCAACAATTTTAATTCTAGATCAACTTTCTTTGATTCACGCTGAGTATCAAAGATGTCTTTAAAAGTTTTCAAAGTAGACCATGCATCTGTAGCATTTTCTATATGAATATACATTTCATCATTCACAGAAGATTTAATAAGAGCTAAGGCGTTCGCATTCTTAACTTCCCATTTTGCTAGAGCAGCTGCATCTGTGGGTTTATTTGGCTTAATATCTCCATCACATATACCCTGCCATAATTCATTGTAAATGAGAGTGTTTTCGATGAGACGGTGCCATGTTTTATAAGACTTTGTGCCTTCAAGTTTGTCGGAATTAGAAAACAAATTAATCAACGTAGACATTGTAGCTTTAAGACTTCACACCACAAATCAAGCTCCAAAAAACTCAAGATGCGCAACACAACAGCAACACACGACGCAAAAAAAACGAACTATCGGGGCTTGGCCTTAACCCTTGAATAGTCGTCAAAACAGGAAAAAATTGGCTGAGCTGTGCACTTGGCTCTAGTCAATGTCTCAAATTTTTACAAGGCAACTTTCAAAATTTGACGTTTACAATCGTGCTTTTGCACAATCTGGTAAAAAAAAGTTACCCCCCCTCAAAGTAAAATTACTTTGAGTTATACTTGTCCCTTCAAAAAATTACAATTAAAATCCCCTTATTACTCCAAAAATTTACAAATCACCTTATTACTCCACAAACAATAAATTCCCAAAAATTAAAAAATCACCAATCTCTCCAAAATACAATAAGCCTTCTATTACAAAAAAAACTTTATACTCCAAGCTGACAGGCTTCACTCTGCTTCAATGTGTATTCGAATCCACTGCTTACATAATACAATTCCCTTTTATAATTTGCATGGCATATAAGGATCCAGATTTCCTTCGAAAAATTCTACCCCAAAGACGAGTTATGTTAGGAGGAGTACAGTCGAATGCCCCAAAAATTGCCATTACAGTTAAAAGATGAAGAATTGTCCATTTGTTGCTAGGCAAGTGGAGATTGCGGCCTTATCATTCTCCTCTGCAGTGAAATTTGATTGGAGTAACCTCCATCAACTCACAATAATTTTGTTTCCATTTGATCACAACAGTATATTTTCTTTGTTTTAGGCTGGTCTCTTTTTGTGGAATCTAGTCTCGAATCCTCGTGCTTTGTTCAATTCCGTGGCTGAAGGAACAAGACAAATAAAGACATACGATATAAGCACAAATTCAGCTGTTCAAAACATCGAAAATTACTGGTGAAACATCGCCTGTACATTGAAACAAAAATGAATTATGCAGTCTAGAACGCATAAAATATATTGTTTTCCTTTTAAATAGAGAGAATTTACAGTTCAAAACGACATGCGTAACTTTCAAAACAAAATCGAATTCAGCCGTTCAAAGATGTCCTCATATAAGATGCGTTCGCATTATTTAAGGTGAGTCTTTGGAATATCCACTTCCGCTCTGCTTTAAAGTCTGTTAAAGCATGTCGACCTGTTCAAAGCTTCAACATTCCTTAAATTTCAAAGTCCGCAGTCAATTTCAGTGAAGCGTAGCTCACAAGGCTAGGAATAGAGTACCCTTCGATGAACTAAAGCTGTAAAAAATTGAGTCTTTGAAGGAATTTGCAGCAATAAATTGCAATTTGCTGTGTAAGAAAATTACTATCTGCTGTGCATAATGATAGGCTTCTGAGTGGAAGGAAATTAGAGTCTAACGCAAGCTTTGAAGGGATGTTGCATGCTAAATATCGGGGGCTTATTGCAAAAGCTTACATCGGAAGTAGGATGTTGTCTCGCTAGAAGGCAGAGTATTTGTTCAAGGATTTAATCAAGGAAAGGCTTCCACGCTTGTAGATCAGTACTCGGATTAACCACTGAACATCAGAAGTATGGCTTCTTTTATAACCAGAAGGGCAATGTATGATGCAGGGGTATACGATTCGGTGGATGATGTAAATGGATTCTCTGATTTTCTAGATGAGATGGCAACATTTAAGAATGAGAATACGATGGCAGGTATCCAGAATAGCCAGGCACGGTCTCGGCCTCTCAAATATTAGATATTTAGCACTCATTCGCTGAACAAATCAATGAAGTTTTCCAAAAACTTGTAGAGCTGGAATCTCCTCCTCAAATCAACTGCAGCATTACTGGAGCTCTGATACCATAATAATGGTGGAAGTGTCCTCGTAATTTTATTAATCAGAAAAAATAATTACATAATTGATTTTGCAAGGGTTTACACTCGAACAACCAAACACTCTTGCAATGAGCTATTTATAAGCTCCATGTCCTAACTACCTCTAATTATGGATTACTTATTAAATAACAAGTGTCCATTTACAATAAATGCTATTCAAACCAACTAGCTAACAAACATCCTAAAATAGAGCTTAAGATACAACACATTTGGAGAGTCATATCTAATTACAACAGTGTGCTAATTGTAAAAGTCTCCATTAAATAATTAAACATTCTAGAATAATAATTATTAATTTAATATCTTAAATTAATAATTATTTTATTATAATTTTATAACCTATAATAAAATTGTATTTTTGATCATCTAACATTAATCATATTTACTATAATTATAATTATAGTATACAATACTAAATACCAAAATATTACTAAAATAGCCCATATGAACACTTCAAAATAATTGAGAGTAATTGAAACGTCTTGTACGCTTTACAGTAAGAACAACCTTACCATTTAACTGTGAACACCGACATTGGAGGTAAAATATGTTGGAGGAGGTATGAGTAATTTTGTTTTCATCAATTATACTTCTAATAAATATATAGAACTTAATAATACAGGAGCAAAACCGAAACGGAAGCGATACGATTTTCTAAGGCATTAAAACGACTTCGAACATATTATTAACATTTTGTGCGTGCAACAATTAGTGTGTCTTTCTAAGATTATGTGATATGATGAACAGTTATCGCTTCACACTCCACTTTAGGCTTTCTTTTTAGACCTCGCTTCACATAACACTCGAGTTTCTGGCAAGAAATGCTGATTTTTTATCATCTAAGACTGCAAGGTTTAACCAGTAATTTCTATATGCAGTTTACTCTAAGTGGATAGTTTAGTTTAATTGTTAATGTTTATATATAGTTTAATTGTTTATATACATATTTATTAATTAATTATAGGAAGTGGATTTTTTTTGTTATTAATATTTAAAAAAATGTATAATGAGGAAAAAAGAAAATTTTGAAATATTTCATAAATATGATATAAATTTATTTAATGATATTATTAAAAATAATAAAAGAGCATAATTAATGTAAATGTTACTTCTTAATTTATAAAAAATAATTATCAATAGCTTTTTTATCTTTGTTCTTTTCCAATGTCATGCTGTTTGCTTTAAAATCACAATCGCTACTTGTGATATAGAAGATAGGATCTTTTTGGGTTAAGGGAGTACCCATTCTTTATTTCAATTAAATGTGTTTATTTCATAAACATGGTTTATTCAACTAAGAGAGATGCCATGTTCAACTACCACCTTTGAGGAAGATATCTTTGTGTCCATGTATTGTGCTTAAAACCTTAAGATAAGATAGGTTCTCTAATCAGTGCTTCTAAACAAATGATATTAACATTGTAAAATAGTTATTTTGTTGTGCTTCTCATTTTTATCTAGTTGGAAATGTCCAAGTTTTTTATTTCGATTTATATTTAACACCTTTTATCTTTAAGGATGAGTCTATCCGTGACCATAAGAGTCTTGTATATGTAATGGAATATGAAAGTTCTAAATAAAGATGTTGCATTATTATAAATGTTTAAATTTTCTCATTTGAGAATTATTTTGTGTGAAAGAATCTTTCTTACATCAATCTCAACACAAAGGTGATAATATGTTCTCTCATAGTTTTGAATATAATATAAATTTATGTGTTGATATTTGATGATAATAAAAGAGCATAATCGATATAAATGTTATTTCTTACTTTATATAAAATAATTATCAATAGCTTTTTTTGTCTTTATCCTTTTCCACTGTTATGTTGTTTATTTGAAAATCATAATGGCTACTTGTGATATAGAATATAGGATCTTTTTGGGTTAAAGGAGTATCCATTCTTTATTTTAGTTAAAGGTGTTTATTGCATACACTTGGTTCATTCAACTAAGAGAGATGACATGTTCAACTACCACCGTTGAGGAGGATATCTTGTGTATGGGGCTTAAAACCTTAAGAGATGATAGGTTCCCTAATCAATGCCTCTAAACAAATGATATTAACATTGTGGAATAGTTATTTTTTGTGTTAATTCTCATTTTAATCTAGTGGAAATGTTTGTTCTTAATTTGGATTTATATTTAACCCCTTTTATCACCAAGGATGAGCCTATTCACGACCATAAGAGTCTTCTATATGTAAAGGAATATGAAAGTTCTAAATAAAGATTCATTATTATAAACATTAAAATTTTCTCATTTGAGAATTATTTTGTGTGAAAGAATCTTACTTACATCAATCTCAAGACAAATGTGATAATATGTTCTCTCATAGTTTTGTAAAAAATAGACTTATTCATTTATGGAAAAGTATTTCCGATATTTTCCAATACTGGGATATGCTAATGATGGAAGAAACTTTTGGGAGAAGAACTCAAACTAGAATCCAAGTTATAAAAAAAATCTCGTCGTTCCTTGAAACAAAGGACCCTCCCAAAAAAATTATCATAATTTGATAGAAAAAAAGCTATTAATTTTTTTTTAACAAAGAGATATCTCATAGTTCTTTGTATAAGTAGAGTTGATCTAGTTGTGTAATGATGGAGGTCAATAACCATTAATCCACTATTGATAGCATATGATTCATAGTTTTGATTGACCTCTAGCATTGTAATCACCACTATATAGGCACTACATAGAGGAGGAGTTGAAGCAATGATAGTGGAGTATATTTTAATTTTGACCACATATTTAAGGGAAATATGATTTGAAGTTGTATAGATTGTAAGGATCACCACTCTTTCATAGAATCACAATACCAAATGGATAGTTAAATCTTTGCATAATATAGTTAGAGAACAAAGATTGGTCTTCTAGTTGTTTACCCTAAAAAATGACACTTTGATGGTACATATGAACTCCCTCTAAATTATCTGATTTTTGTTTAAATTAGATCACGAATCAAATAGATATACCCACAAAAATATGGTTTTTGTAACAACCTCGGGTTAAAAATCTATCTAATAAAGTTAATAAAGGTGAAATAATAACCAAGGTCATGGGACATGTATTCCAAGCTGAATGTTGGGGAAAAACATAGTGATGGGGATCACTTGTGATTAATTAATGACTATGGAAATTGGCAAAGGCAATGACAAGAGATTTGAAAATGCAAGAGGCATTATTGGCATTTTATTTATGAAAATAATGTAAAATGGGAGCAAAAGAAGATGAAAGGTCACAGGTTGAATGTGAGGAGAAAATGAAGGAAAATAATGGAAAATGAAGAAAATAGAGGCCTCAATGATAAAAAGGCTTCTTCGCATCAATTTAACTCCTTTTGTTAGTTTTATATTGGAGCTCTCTCTCCCATACTCTTGGACACATAGAATTTTCTTGGAGCACACTTGGAGGATCATGAAATACTTGGGATTTGGAGAAAGAAGTCAAACGAAAAGTAGGAAATCGCAAGAGGATAGAGGGATCAACAACTACAATGGCTTTTCTTATAGGTACCAAGTTTCATGTATGATTTCCTTGCTAGTTTTGGCATGCATGGCACATGCATGTGGTTTCGTGGTTATGATCTTTCATTGGCATGGATGATTGCCTGGATTGAAAGTGGTTTTACCTAGCCTTTCCATTTCCTGGATAGCTATGGTGTTGTGGGTTTATCATTTTTTTTTCTGGTTGGATCTCTTGTTCCTTATGGCTATGAGTCGAGTTATTATTTCTTGCAACCTTGGTTGGCCAAATGCTCTTGAAGCCTTGTAATAGCTTGGCTTGATTCACTAATCCTGAAAGCCTTGGTTCGATAAATTCTTTGAAGCCCTTAGGGGGTTAAGTTACTATTCGTGGAAGCCTTGGTTGGATAAATGCTCTAAAAATTGGCAGCAGTTGTGGCTTGAGTTACTAGTCCTAGAATTTGGGTTGGAAAAAACACTTTAGATTCATGGAAAACTTGGATGGAGATCGATCTTTTGATGGTTAGTGATGTCTGGTCATTAGGTGGAATCATTGGTTGAGGGTTGAGGTGGTTTGGCCTCTAGAAGCCCTAGTTTGGTTTTATTCATTTATTCCATGATATCCCACATTCATGCTTGGAATAGGGCACAAGGGTGATTGACTGAAAGAGGGATTTGCTTCAACCCGATCTATGGCCGAGTGGTACCTGGAAGTCCCTGGATTGGTTAGATTTTCATATATAATAAGATGCCTTTTACTCTTACATTCTATGTGTAAATGAACTTGTTATTATGTCACTATGATGGTTGTCCTATTATTGTTGTTTATTTGGTTATATGTTGGTTATAAGTACAACTTTATGACAATCTTGAGTTATGGGTGTCATCATGGATTGGCTAGTAGATGAAATGTTAATGAATGAATGGCCTAATAGATGATAATGCATCTAATGTGAGAGGGCATCAAACCTTCTTTGCAATTCTCAATTAAGTATGAGGTCGCTATGTTTAGATGTGTTTTTATGGCTTGTACATTACGTGTTATTGGCTTATTAGGGCTTGACCCAGGTTCAAAAGTGTTTTAGCCAAACAAATCCCGCACTACTAGCCCTTTTGGCAACAATCCGTGAAGCACAGACTGAAGTCTCACCCAAGGTAGTATGGGAGGGTGCTGGAACCAGGTTTTCGCACCCTAGGGATGTCTTGATGAGGTCTGGAGGGGTCACGAACTGATCTGCGCCGTCACGCTACTCTACACAGCTGTCTGGGCTTCGTGTAGCTCAACGACTAGGTAATTCCTATCTTTCGTATTATGATTACATTATTTATAGATCCGATATAATTCTTAAGGTCTTTAATCTAGCATTCAACAGTTATAACCAGTGCGCACAACCATAAATCTTAATTACATGCACAGAACCATGACATAAGAATAAGCATATAGATCTACAACTAGATGCACAATACTTCGGAAACACTTATCTTTATTAATATTCTGTTCAGTACAATCCAATTCCACCCTGCGCTCAGCTGTAAGGGTCCGCAAACACAGTTGTAGACTCTACCAGGCCTCTATGCACACAGCTGCAGTGCCTACTCTTACTACTACCAAACCCGACTCGGACTTACAAACTCAGAGCCAATATTGCATTCAGAAACCCATAATAGTTAGATCTGAGCCAAAATGATTCCTTTTACCCTTAGAGCCTCACTTTATTTATACATTCCCATGGTTTGTGGACCATGGGTAGGCCGAATCGCTTTCTATTATCTTACATTATTTTCGGGTGGAAAACCCTTTGACTTGACCCATTACGATTTGTGCTATGTGCACCAAAAAAACCTTATGAGGGGGACCTGCTGCCCAACAAGCTCCCAACACAATCATCATGACTCGTCCGGAGTCACTCGGCTGGTGCCTTGATCTTCACGCGGAGGTTATTCAGCAACTTCTACTCTTCGCTTACCTCCACAACACATTCTTCCACCATCTGTTATACCCGTTGTGCACAAGCCTCTGATATGTCATTATCAGTTTCACTTACTTGTCTGAGTTCATATACTTCCTGCATGTGTGCTAGATTTCCCTCGATGTTGGCAGTGATCGTGAATGCCTCATCAAGCTAAGGCTGGATGCATTCTTTAAGCACTTCTTCTTTCTGGTGAGTGGCATCAAATTGTGCCTTGAGAGCCTCGGCCTCCCTCATCTTAGCCAATCACTGAGTAATGGCAACCGTCTACGTGGTCCCCCAAACATTATCATAGGCCTGATGCAACTCCTGTGCTTCAGTCTCTAACCGCTGTAATGTTGGGTCTTCCTGTAGTGAAGTGACCATGATAAGTGACTGATCTAACAAGCCAGTGCACTCCTATATGGCACGTGCTATTGCTTCCCACCCGGATTGGATGGCGCATTACCACTGCTCTCTAACTTTTGGTGGTGTAGAGGGTTGTGCCTTGAGTCTCAGCTCTATGATCTACAAGCTGAGGGCCAACTGGATCGTCGCTACTTTCTCATTCGCTTCACGGAACCCACTGGCCAACTTGTGGATCCATATGCCTACAGGTAAATCTGCTGCAATCTCGAGCTTAGGGGCACGACAACACACTTCCTCAACAATTTGCTCCAACTGCCGATTCTGTGCTACTGCTTCATCACGTTGGAGGCTCAACTGCTTGATGTTAATTCGTTGCTCACTGAGCATCTGTAACACACATCCTCTCCTAGTGCGGACCTCTATTGTTGCACCATCCTATAGCTGGTATAAGATTTCTCGTTGGAAGGCAGCCAAGTCTAATCCAAGTCCCGTGATTAGGCCTACCATAGCTCTCTCCTCCACGTTGTCTACTATTAATGCTCCTGCCGGGAGTACGATAGTATTATCCATTTTGGTCCACAACAGCTGCTCAATTGCTGACGTACCCGTAGCTCTATGGGCAGCTACCACTTCCGGCTATGGGACCCGTGCTTGAAATTCCTGCAGTTGTGTCCTGAGTGCCCCCAACACAATCTGCTGCTCTGTCATTTCCTCGTCGAGTGCCTCCCTAGTGGCGTTTTGAACTGTATCCATGATGTCACATAGGTCACCCTTTGTTATTGTAATAGGCTCCCCCTGCAACTTGGAAGCCTTGGTCTTCTTTCGTGGCCCCGTGCGTTCTGGGACGCGCGGTCATTTCAATTGTGCCGAGGTGGTGCTTAGGTCCATGACTTCCATTGTCGCATCTGTCCCCTCCTCTACTGTTATGTCCGGGCATCTTTCCTCCTGCGTCATAGTGTTCCCTCCTACTGTAGTCTTTTCCATGGTGGCCTTCACTGCCTCCCAGGATGCTCGTACTTCCGCAGCTAGTTGTTCATTCCGCTTCTCTTGGGTTAGCCACTTGATAGCAACCTTTTGTTTCTGAATCTCTGCTTCCTCGCAAACTACCTCATCTGGTGCGTGCCATTCTGGTGGCCATGTATCAACCACCGCGAAGACAACGTCATCTATGGCAATGAAGGGGAGTGTGGTCCACTTCTACTCTGGATCCCTCCATGCCCTGATATATACATTGTGTATATCTGCTTTAAAGTCTGCAAAGTTTTTGAGACTATCATATACTTCAACAGATAAGCGTGGCCGCTTTTGATCCATAGTTGTATGCTTGCCTCCATTACCACCTAGAAGATCTTGGTTTCTCTGATTCGCGTATCATCCTTCATTGCCCATACCGACACGTATTTTGCTGCCTCTGGCCAGTCCTGATCAAGGGAAGGAAACTGACTATACTTAGGTAATTTGCTGCTAACCAACAGGATGGATAAGAGCAACCACGTGTAGTGGAAGCTCCTACCCTATTCTTGGGCCTCCCTGTAGTTTGTCAGAAACTTGTCACAAAGGAATTATGCCCAGTTGAACTGTACCCCTTCTGCACATTTCTCGGCTAGTGCGATGACTGTGGCTGGTACCTCATTTCTCCTACATTTCCTCATCACCTTTCCTGCCAATAACTGGGTAGCTATGCGAACCTCCTTTTCCTGAATACTAGTAATAACATACACCCTCTACTTCTTTTCCAGCTTATATTTCTTTTTCATAGCCTCTGCTATAGTCAAGTCCCCATTGGTTCTGGAAATTTCCATGGGGTTCCTTCCAGAATAGGGAAGTCAAGAAATCCTATGAATGAGCTTCGTTGTGATGGGAATGGGCTCCTCTAGCCACAAGTACCCATCATGGACCAGGAAAAGCAATTGTCTGATAACATATATCGTGATTGGGGGCTAATGGAAGTGGGGAATTGATAAGAGGTGGAGTAGCCTGGCCTCCTACACCCCGTGCAGCCATGCCCGTGGTTGTAGAGTGGTAACCACCCCTTCAGTTCCTTGTTCCATCAGCTCACTAGTTTCTAAATGTGGGAACTTCTCAGTATCCGCGAGGTCCTAGTCTTCAAACTTTATAGTGGGCATGCGGCCTACGACCATACCTTCAAATGGGACCCCTTCAGGGAGGAGCGGGGTGAGGAGTGTGCTCATCACAGCGTCCAAATCTTTAGGGACTTTGACCCTCACTTTTCATGAAGGAACATACTTGGGCAACTTTGCTGTGGTGCGTACTGGCTGGATGTCTTCTTCTATCTCTTCCTCTGGTTCCATCTCTTCGACTGAGGTGGGAGGGTCCTCTTCCTCATCGTTGCTTTCAATATTAACCATATTACCTTTCTCTTCCATCGACAGTTTGCCGAATCGGGGATTTCATGGAGACATGCAGATTGGTTCTGCTGTCTGTGGGTACTTTTTGGGCCTCGGCGTCCAGGGTGATTTAGGGATTTCTTGTGTATCTCCTACCAACAGTGTATCACTTCGGGCAGCTCCCCTAGTTGTTATCATAATTCTGATCAGGGACTCCTGTGTATCCTTTGGTAATACTTCAAACCATAGAGTTTCTTTTACAGTCTTCAAGTTCATCAGGTTCCCGCTCGTTTAATAATGCCACAATTTAAATAGGTCAAGGGTTGTTTGGTGACGAGCCACCTGTGCTTTATAGGCCTCTTTGAATTCAAATTTGATCGTTACCCCCTTTCGTGGCTCATTAATGCGATTTTGGCAGTAGATCCATTGAACCCTAGTTCCATCCATGTGTCTTAGCTTCTCGCCGTCCGCTTGTCAGTGTCTTAAATGGGACATCTTGTAATGAACAGTATCTGCAATGGTCACCTTCCCTCCTCCCCATGCGGTAGGGCAGTCCCTTGTACGCGGACACGTTCTATGCTTCATGCTGGTTTTGCGTGCCATGTCCGAGCCTCGAAACTCCCCTATAGACACTTTTATAGTCCCATGCCCTCTTCCAACTGCTTGGAACACTGAGACTGGGTCTCCTATGGATAGTCAGGTGGTCGCACCCCTAGTGCGAGATTTCAATTTTCTTGCTAGCCCAAGCTGCGGGCACCTTTTGAGTACCTTTGTATCCGGTAGCCCATCACACTCTGATGTATATGATACGCTCCCCCATTGGTGCAGTCGCAGCCATGATAGCAGGGTCGCAGCTTGTTCTAGTATAGTAGTAGGGCTAGCCAGGTCTAGTCCCCTTATTCTTAGATTCGCGCGGCCCGCTTGGCGACTCTGGCTTTTAGTTCACTGATTTCTTCATTCAGCATCACGCTTTTCCTCCTCAACCGTGCCCATTCTTCATCGAGTTCGCAAAGTTTCAAGCTCCCGCGCCAAATGGCTTCATGTAACCACCGAATTCCCTTACTCAGGTCCTCACGTCTAGTCTGAACTGTTGGGGCAGTGGTTAGGGAAATTATCTATGTCTTCCTGGTTTCTTCATGTCTGAT
The DNA here is from genome assembly GCA_031772625.1 of Pinus tabuliformis. Classification (NCBI taxonomy): domain Eukaryota; kingdom Viridiplantae; phylum Streptophyta; class Pinopsida; order Pinales; family Pinaceae; genus Pinus; species Pinus tabuliformis. The sequence goes on along the minus strand of CM062817.1, from coordinate 1,158,369,871 downwards.
CACTGATAGGGTCATCTTCACACACCCCATTTTGTTTATGGTCGTATAGGCCCATCGAACCCCTGGTACACATAGATTCCTATTGGTTTCTTTTATCTGATGAACTCTATTCAGAATCCCACCTGTTTTTCCATAGGCTCCGTCGTGAATGCCTAGCGAAAGGCGTCACTGCTCCTGCTACCATGTTGGGTTCTGATTGTTGATTCTTAGTTGGGATGGTGGTTGCACAACATACAACTTCATCCCTTGTTGCAAGTGGGTGCTCAAACTGCTTCGTCCTTGCTGCCTAGATTGTGTTCGACGCTGGGGACCTCCAACACACAACCGCCTTCTACATTCGTGCCAGTTCCACCTAATCTTGCGAGGTGTACTCAACCCTTGTGTAGTTGTCACGTGCAATGCCCCTTTTTGCACATTGTGTCGCTTCTACTCCATGATTGTAGTTCCACAATGGTCTACGAATTCCTCGCTATTTGTTGCGCCATCATCTGCTAGTAGTTTCCTTGCTTCTGTTGTCAGGCATCGTAGTGATTTAATCATCATATTACAATTGAGTGTTGTTACTTCATGCAATCAGTTCTGCCATCGCTCTATGTCTTCGTCTAAATCCGATGTGCAGGACCTATCACACTCCCATGAGATTCTCCCATCTGTTATCGGATTCACCCTATCTTGTTCTTTTTCTATTATCTGGTAGATGCAGTCCAGTTCATCGTCACTATCCTCATCGTGCACACGTTCAGTGTAGTGCGCCCCTTTGGCTGGGTCCAATGGAGCTATTACACAGAGTGACTTTTTCTCGAATATCATCTTCCGTCTATTTAAGTTGATGACCCCATTCATGTTTGTGGCCTAGTCTATTCCTAGCAACGCGGGGTATGGATTATTGTCATCAACAATTTCTATTACCTCAAAGTCTGTCTGCATACTTATGCCTTCAATTTCCACTGTCACCCCTTGTAGCCTTCCCATGGGTAAGATCTTTTGTTGGTTTGTCATATGTAATTGAATAGGATACCACTACAGCGTGGGCCTCCCCATGCGTTCCCACATCTGTTTTGGTAGCACATTCGCATCTAAACCCAAGTCCAATATGACATGATCCATCTCATACTCACCAATTTGCGCTGTCAATCGCATTTCTCGCCTGGTGCACAAAGCATGTTTTCTTAGTTTCTGGACCATGCATGGTTCACCTAACCCTGCGCACCTAGTGATAAGCTCTTCTAATCCCTTAGCCGCCTTATTTTCGCATAGTAGTTTCATACATGCCTCTAAAAAGGTAGTAAGCATAGAAGGATCCATTCCTGGCTCAGGTTGATCCTTACTACCTGAAGTAGAGGCCTCCATGAAGCTCTTCTTAGCTTCCTTAAAAGTTTCCTTCCCGCATTCCAACTCAGACTCAGGTTCCTTTGTAAAAGCCTCACGAACCCACGAATATTCTACGAGGTGTTTCCTCTTATCTTCCCCTGTAGTCATGTTGCTTCTGAGTACCATGTTTACGCTGGGGTCTTCTTCGTGTGGTTCGAACCTCATCATTTGGATATTTTTAGTGGGAGTAGGTTGTAGTACCCCTTACTCACTCATTTGTGCAATTAGCATCGGACAATCTACCATTTCATGATCAAACTGCTCACAGTATGGACATGATATTCTTGTTGGGTTGGTACAATCGTGAGTGTAGTGCCCTAGTCCTCCACAATTATAATAGATCAGTTGTTCGTGCCCTCATCTAGGACCCATTCCTACTCGCCCTCATTCGCGTCCTTGGAATGCATCGTGTGCCATCGCTTCGGTTGGATAGAAACCTCGCGTTTTAGTCTGCATTCAATAGGTTGGGATCCTATCCATCATTATCTCATAGCTCTGACACATTCGCTTTTGTGACCCACTGATCTATAGAAGTTACAATACAGTTGCTGCGGAGTTTGGGTATACTTCTACAACAGGTGATAGTTGTTCGTCACGTGCTTTCCTCCTACCCGACAAATCATGCAGCAGAGTGTAGGTGCCACACTTGGCCCTGCTTGTACTTCCAGTCTTAATGGCATCGGTCCTCCTCCCACCAAATAGTTCACGAATACAGGGCAGTGATCCTTGTCGTCACCCTGGCATTTGAATTTGATACACCACACTTCTTCATGCGCCTCTGGTCGGGGCGCCCTTTCCTGCTTCAAACTTTACATCTCTACGCATAGGGTTTGTAGTTGCGCATGAATTTTTTGTACTCCCAACCCAGGATCCTATATCAGAGTTTCATGCAACCTCATAGCTATTTCCAATGCTTTTGACTGGGTTGAAATCTTTTACTGTGATAGCGTCATCCTCAGATGTGGTGTCAAAGATGCCACAAACCATGTGTGGCACTGTGCATCCGTCAGCGTCATGTTAGCCTCGCGGATTGTGCTCTTCAGTCTCTGATCCAAATCCAAAGGGGTTTCACCTAGAAGCATCGCAATCTCCTTGAATCTAATGAAAGACTGTATTTCCGATTTCGACCAGCTAAATTCTCTGTTCAATGCAATCTAGATCTCCATTATTCCGGTATTAGGGTGATTATTCGAGTGCTTGATATACCATGTCAACGCACAATCTTGCAGTGCACTTACCAAGGCAGCCTTCTTGATGTTATCATCCATAACCCCTTGCGCTTCCCCTACTACTCTTACTACGAACCAAAACTGATATGGGTCTTCGTTTCCTACTCCACTGAATATAGGCAACTTGATCGCACTTGCCATGTTAATCTGCTGGTTTGGCAGTGTGGTGTGGGCGAAGATGGCAGTGAAGGAGGTGACGCAAGTCGTGGTGTTAGTGGAGATGATAGCTGTGGAATATGTTGCCTTATCCAACTGACCACACTCCTTGGAGAAGCCCCAGTGTGCTCTTCCTCGTCCTCTTGTAGAGGTGAAATTAATGAACTGTTTCCTTACCCTTCGATACCTTTGTAGGCCCTCCCTCTCTACCTTGTTCCACTTATTAATGGATATGCATCACCCGTTTTTCACATAGCAACGTCTTAATCCAGGTATTTAGGGATTTGATGTACCTACCTCACGATCCCTTGAGAAAATGCTGCTCAACTTCACTGTAGCTCATGGTTGTGTCTATTGCGAACTCAATGATAAACCCCATATTATTCGATCTAGCCAATGATCTACTGCTCATGAGATTTTATCTTTAGATGCTTCTAACCTGTGTGCCAACTCTGGAGTCCACACTAACGGTTGGTCGAGTTTGCACCTTCCCTGACTGTCAGCTAGCCTCGCGATCCACTCGTACAATTCTGATGAGAAGGAAGCAAAGAAGATCGCATGGATTTTCGTGTCTATGTAGCGATCCAGCCACCTCTTCTCGGATATCTATGGAGTTTTGTTTTCCTGTACCACGAACTCGTGAGGCTTCTGATCCAGCCAATCTTCAATATCTTTCTTCATAGGGTTTCAGTGTTCCGACATCAGACATCCATTAGGCAGATGTCGGTCCCGGCAACGGAACTATTTTGTTAGCTTATTGGGGCCTGACCCAGGTTCAGAAGTGTTTTAACCAAGAAAATCTTGCACTACCAGCCCTTTCAGCAACAATCCCCAGAGCGCGGACTAAAGTCTCACCCAAGGTAGTATAAGAGGGTGTTGGAACCAAGTTTCCACACCGTAGGGATGTCTTGATGAGGTTTGGAGAGGTCATGAACTGATCTGCACCCTCACGCTACTCTGCACACCTGTCTGGCCTTCGCGTAGCTCAATGACTAGGCACTTCTTAGCTTTCTTTTTATGATTACGTTATTTATAGATCCCATCTAATTCTTAAGGTCTTTAATCTAGCATTCAATAGTTATAACCAACATGCACAACGATAAATCTTAAAGACATGCATAAAACCATGACATAAGAATAAACATATAGATCTACAACCAGATCCAAAATACTTCATAAACACTTATCTTTATTGATCTTTTATTCAGTACAGTCCAATTCCACCCTGCGGACTCAGCTGCAAGGGTCCATGCACATAGCTGCAGACTCTACCAAGCCTTTGTGCACACAACTACAGAGCCTACTCTTACTACTACTAAACCCAACTCAGACTTATAGACTAAGAGCCAATATTGCATTCTCAAACCCATAATACTTAGATCCAAACCAAAAATATTCCTTCTACCCTTAGAGCCTCACTCTATTTATACATTCCCATGGTCCACAGACCATGGGTAGGCCGACTTGCTTTCTATTACCTTACATTATTTTCGAGCAGACAACACTCTGACTTGACCCATTACAGTTCGCGCTCCACGCACTTCATGAAACTTTTACAACATCAATACCCAAAATTGTGGGCTTTAAGCCCCAAAACCCTTGCGGGGAGGACCTATGTGTAAATGAACTTCTTATTATGTCACTATGATGGTTGTCCTATTATTACTATTTATTTGGTTATATGTTGGTTATAAGTACAAATTTATGACAATATTGAGTTATGGCTCTCATCATGGATAATGCAACTAATGTGAGAGGGCACCAGACCTTCTTTGTGATTCTCAATTAAGTATGAGGTCGCTATGTTTAGATGTGTTTCTATGACTTGTATGTTACGTGTTCATGATGTGTTCGATGAAATTCCTATCATCGTTAGGATGAGTCAGGTCAAGTCCTTGTTTGAGTTTTAGCATTAAAAGCCTTGTCTTCCTATTATTTATCAATTTTGAGAATTTCATCAAGTCCTAGGTAGAGGCCTGAGTCCTAGCCCTGAGAAACTGGCTCAAAATTTAGGGTCACTACCATAGAACTGCCTTAGAAAGGTTGCAGTTGCATGTATTCCTTTCTATTGGAGAAATTGGAGGGTTAGAGTCACATGGATGCCTTGTTATGGGAGTGACTAGAGCTTAGGTAGGTTAAGAAGCAAGTTAACTCAGGGGTTGGGCACTTGGAGTGGTTGGTTAGCCCTTGGGGGTTTTGTAGCTTCTGAGGAAGGTGAGCTTGGTATTTTTTTGTCAATTCCACGTCCTTAACTTTACTTGGGGAGTTGAATAATATCTTACTAACACTTTGTCACATATTTACCCTGGTGGACCAGTTAGCTTGGGTAAGTGTGGGAGGAGGGTGTTACCGATTGGTATCATAGCATGGTTCAACACCTGGAATTGATGGACAGAATTTGTTTGTCATGCATGCATGTAGATTATATATATTCATGGTGATGTTCATTATTACAGTTGCATTGGCATTTGGAAGTTGATGGTGTTGTTGTTGGAATGTGTTCATCATGAGTGCATGTCGATTATGCATTTGTTAGGCACATCAATGTCTATATGTTGTTATGCATGTATTGTCATGGTTATGGTTGTCATGCATGAGGTCATGGTATGTGGTTGATATTGCCATGCAAGTTAACTGCATAATGATTAAGATGATGTTTATAGACTGCTATGGTTATGTTTATAACTCTATTATGCTAATGTGGGGTATCTTGTAGGTGAGATATCCTCTCCTGAACTATAATGAGGTATGTTGGTTACGTTTATGTTTATGGTTTAGTTGACATGATATACTTATAGGAAGAATGTCAAAGATGAATAGAAAAATGGTGGATTATAGCTCACAAGATTCTCCCTATAGATTAGATGAGCAACATGGTGATGAGTACTCCCCTCACATAACATACAACTTGAGAAGTTTGAAGACAGAGAGATAAGGAGTTGCAAAGAAGATAATGATCGAATCATTTAGTCACAAGAGAGACCTTCTAGGGCATAGGAGAAACAAGTAGAGGTTAATTTTATCATCCTACATATTTTTAAGACTTACAAAGATAGGGACCAATTAGGATCATTCATGGAAATGAGGACAAAACTAATGGAGCATATGGTAGTAGGTCTCATGGTGGGAACATGTCTGGCAGAGATGATTGTTATAGACATATTTGGGCACTGCAAACCCAATCACATATGTACATAAACCAAGGGCTTCTAAACCCCTAAAAGTGTTGTTTCATACCCTAAAGGAACAAGGTCATCTGATTACATCATTTCCCAGAAGTTCTCCCTGAAAAATTGCTCAAAACTGGTAAAAACTGGACCATACAAACTACTCCATGTTGAGGGTGTGATGCATCTCACCCATCACATGCAAAGGGTGTGATGCATACTAAAAACCCTTCTGTAGGGTGCGATGAGAAAGAGCAGACAAATGGCAGAGGCAGTTTGGTAGGTGGAAACGTAGAGAATCTTTCTAGAAACTTCTCATTTGACACTTACTCTATGAATTCGCCCAGGGATGGGTAAGAGATCATGAAATATCCAAGAGGAACCAAGAAATATCAGTGAAATGACACTAATCAAAATCCCAGAAGCTAACTCAACCACCTGCAAATATCTATATATGGATTGCTCATCCTAGAGATCCAGAGGCCAGAATTTTTTAATTTGTAAGGAAGTGTTGTTGGTTTCTCTTCGAGACATTGCATTGTTGGGTGATCTAGCTTTTCATGAGGTGAAGAGGGCTTTGATGTTGGGAGGATGGCGTTGGATCAGACAGCTTGGTTGTAATCCTCTCTTCTACTACTTCTATCAATAAAGCTATTTGAGTTTTCCTCCATATACTTGTATATCTCTGAATCTTGTATTTGTGTATGCATTTGTATGGTTAATATACATTTGATCCTATATTGTTTATGGTTATAGATCTCTATGCTTTGATGGTATTTTGCTGCTTTGACTCTACGGGTGTTCTTTGAAGCAGGACAAGTGAGGAAGGAGTGGTGAAAGCTCTATTAAGACAGAGGAAACAAGCAAGGAGCCAAGCGAAAGACTGAGGTTAGTACTCTCTGATTCTCTCTCATCTATCTCTCATAAAGGAAAACACAAGTGACTTTAAATTGTTTGTTGCTAAGATAGCTACCCGTCTTAGCGGGACTAGCAGCTCTGAATGGAAACTAGTTTTCCCAATAACAAAATAGCGACTCCACTAGGAAGCGAATAGTTTGGTTGTTAGTTACTATCATTTTCTTTATAAACTATAGACGGGGCCTGAAGTTAAGCCAGTTAGCCTTCGAACTGCTTTTTCTATGCAACTGCAAAGTAGATCAACGCTGCTTCAGTCAATCTCTAGGTTGGTTTATGAACTGAAAATCTGACTTGCAAACATCCTAAGTGCCCTGGTGGTAGCTCAATAACCTCATTAGATCAGCACCTATACTTTGTGTTTACTGTCTATCATTAGCTCAGCCTAAATCCCTAAACTTAGCTGCAAACTATGAGTGAAAACCAAGCTCAGTCTCGTCCCTGGACCATCGCACTGTCTCTCATTGGTAACCTAGATGCATCACACCTCCCATGTGTTGTAGGTGAGATGCATCCCTGTTTCCCTGTGTTACAGGTGCGATGATTGAATGAGACTGTTTCTGCCTCCAGATTTTGGTTTTTTCTTCATTTTTTTAGCTCTATTCAGTAGTTTTGTTGTCTATGATTAGTATATCACTGTTGAAATCTTCTTCCTTTACATTATTCAACCTCCATTGATAAATAATTGTGAATGTTTTTAATGTATTTTTCATCATTTACATTTCTCCTCTGCAAACAGTAGCTTAATCGAATTGTCGTCTTTTGATTTGAAAGTGTCACAAGTGTCGTTTTCAGTCAAAGAAAAGAGTGTCATAAAGTCTTCCTCTTTTAGATAGTCAATTACACTTTTTCTATTGTATTCGATTTGAATCATCAATTATTTGAAGTGTCAAAAGTAGTTTTCAAGTCGAAATTGACAGTGTCGTCATAGTCTTCCTTTCGTTTTTGAAAAGAAATTGCTGGAGTGTCACTTTGAGGAAAGATAGTTCAAATCTATACTTAGTTTTTTTTTGTCATTCATACATTAAGGAAACTGAAAAACAAATACATGCATGTACATTTGCATTTAGACTGCATGCGAAAATTGATTTAGGAAAATGCATCTTAGTGTGTGCTCTCTACTCTATGTTGAAAGAATTTTACTTCTCTTTCCTTAGTAGCTAGTATTTTCATTGCTAAAAGAAAGTAAACGACGGTTTATCATCTTAGATTACATATTTAGGAATTGTATATCTACATCACATGGTGAAACTTAAAGGCAAACTTCTTAAGAAATATCAACTGTAAAATAAACCTCAATGAACATAAAAACGCTTTGGAACCTAATGCATAACATCTAGAAGTCGTAAAGCCTGGTAACTATCATTTTCATCATAGGTTGGGTGATTCCTCCTCTTTGATATGACAAGTTCCAGTACAGACTTGTGCTCCCACGTATCGTCGAGTATATATTGGGAGACCACAATAGGCTATATCATTTATCCTTAGGAAGCCATGTCTGCCACCCTATCAATCACAATGCACTGAACACAGTGTTCGAGAAGATTGACTGCCATAAGTAAAAATTATTTTGTAGTTTTGCGATTGGTTTGGTAATCCCTCTATCTAGATTTCGAGAGTGGTCACTTTTGTTCTTTTTTAGACTCCTTAAAAGAAAAGTTCTATCTGAGCACTTGTCACTTCAGGCTCATTAAAAATCAAAGGCGACTAGAGTCACCTTTAGCTTCTTATTGACTCTTAAAAATTGAAAAAGAAAGTTGTGTCAAAGCGTCATAAAATTCATTTAATTCGCAATAAAATTTTTCGCTTTTAATTTTGAGTTGATCAAGTAATCCGCAATCATAGAAGAAAGTCAATCAAAACCCCATCGTTTGCGGAGACTAATGAGCCAATCGTCTTTGACTCCGGAAACAAAACCATTCTGGGACAAGCGATCTTGTTTAACTAGGTCAAAGTCTCCTGGTTTATTTGAAACTTGTGTTTCAACATCCTCGGTGACTCCAGTTACTCCAACTATTTCTGTTATCCCTGCCTCTACAGAAGAAGTCCAACAGTTACAAGAGGACATTAGAACTGATCCTAGTGTAATGGTAAACACTTCTATTCCTGAACCAACTGCATCTACGGCTTATTCGAAAGGTGTCACCCCTCGAACATCTGTCGCTGCAGAGTCTGTACCTTCTTTGGCACCAGAAATATTTTATGGACCTGACGGTCTACCTCTTCCACCTATACTGATTGCTATAGAAGAGATTGTGGAGGATCTTCCATCCAGTACCCCATTTCATTTTGGAACTGGGATCCACCTATATCCTTCTACTACAGAAGTTAGTCACCTTTCATCACAAGTTCCTGTAGAATTGCTAGGAAGTCTTTTGGATAGACTCGATATGTCTGAACAACCATCAACATCTAGGACTGTGTCATCCGATACAGTAGCAGTAGAACCTCTGGCCGCTACTCCGACAATGTTTACTGGTATACCATCTATCTCAAGCAGCTCTGAGCCGCTAGATGGAGTCCATCCAGAGACTGTTTCGACAGCATGGTCTGTTCCTATTTGTTCATCCGGAATCTTATCTAGAATTTCTTATGTTGAGACTCAGCAAATTGATCCTTCGCAACAGTATCAATTTGGGCAGTCTAGTCTCCAAAGGCCAATTTTCCCTTTGAACACTGGATTGCCGCCATATGGGGGGTAGTATGCCTTTTCATTGTTCCCTCTAGGAGAACAACCATATGGGAGTTCACTACAGAATTCGTGTCAAGCTGGAATCACATCCAGTGGTTGGGTACCAATATTGCGTCAACAGTGGAGAGTTGTACATTCAATGCAACAAAATCAACCTGTTTCAAACATTCCCACTACACTAGCTATTATGGTGGTGTCACAAGTACAAGCGCTGCCTATTGTATGTCAACATCCAGTCTCTCAAGTCGTAATACAATAGCCTCTTGTCTCCGTGACTCAATCACAATCGTCGATTAGTGGCTCCTTAACTGAAGCGACTCAGGCTCAAACGGGTACTATAACCCCTCATCTTGGTCAAACATCTAATATTGGGCAACAACAAATGGTCTCACAACCATGGTTGGTGCAATATCAACAACCACAATTCCAGCAAGCTTAGCGAGGACCTGAGCAACAAAGCTTTGTAGGTAATGGGCATCTGTATATTCAAAATGGTTTCCAATAATCATATTATAATGGTTATGCCCATCAACCTTATCAATGTTATCAACATCAAATACATTACTGGTATGCAAAGACCCACGGCTCAGGCGATCCCATCTTATCCCGGGTATGCTTCGCCAAACCTGAATCAAAAATTGCCTTTCGTAGCAACTTTAGAAATACCAGATCTGAATCGACTAACAAATGATCCAATTTCTTATGCCCCTTGGTGGCTAGCGATTCCTCATAAACTTCCATCAAATATTCCTAAATTCAATGGAAATCTGGGTGAAGATCCATCGAATCATGTGATGACCTTTCATCTGTGGCGTTCATCCAACACTCTCAAAGATGATTCTATTAAGCTTCCCCTTTTTCAGTGAACATTAACTGGTCCAGCAGCAAAATGGTACATCGAATTGCCTAGAGTTTCATTCAATAACTTTAGCACCCTTGCCACCACCTTTTTAACCCATTTTCAGTTACCCATAAGGTACGAAATAGGAATGGAGCTTCTTACCAATTTTAAGTAGACGATAGCCAATCAAATATCTGATCATATTCATGAGTGGCAACATCGTCGTAGAATGGTAAAGACATATGTTCCTGATAAGCTGTTAGCTGAATGGTTTATTAAATCATTGTTACCTTCTATTACAGAAGATGTGGCCAAGGGAGGAGTTTCCACTGAAGAGCATGTCATTGCTTGTGTGCCATATCTAGACTTGATCTATACTCAATCTGGCATGCTCTACGACAAAATCCCTGATGCTCCTAGACCAGAGTTTTCCATTCCTCCTAGACAAGGACTCTCATGTCGGCGATGACATGATTGGTACCACAAGTACACAAACTGTGAAGACCTCATCTCGTAAAAACCTTGCAGTTTCTAGTAAAAAGGCAATTGACAAACTTCCTGCCTCGGAGGTTAATGTCGCGTCGACCAACAAAGGCAAAGAACTGAAGCAACCAAGGGGAAAGAAGAAAAAGAAAAGCAAAAAGAAGAAACAGGATGATTCATCTCCTGGAAAATCTTCTGAAAACCCTTCTGGGCAAACGAAACCTAATCGGCCATGTCTCATATGTGATGAGGACCATTGGATGAGAGATTGTCCACATAAAGCTGAGATTAAGAAGTTATTTAAGAGTTCAAAAGCCTCAACAGTATTGACTGATCCATTTCCAAACCCAGAAACCAATCTGTTTGCTAGCAACAATGCTTACCCTTCCCAAGTGCTTATGTTGTCCATTTCGAAACAACAAAATGATGCTTTGATATCGACAAGGAATAAAGATTATGGGAATCCACAGATGTCGAACAACAAGGCTACAGACCAACCTAGTAGTTTGACCACAACTTCCCCTAAATTTGTTCCGCCCATTATTCCTGAGCTAACTATAAAGCCGCCAAAGTGAGTAGTACATAGATCGACATTTAATCCTCGTGCTTGAGTAGCACAGAATTATAATATAGTGGAAGATCTGGCCCAATCGCCATCTGCTATGTTGACACTTGAAGTACTATAGAATTGCTCCTCCCCAAAGAAGGCTTTGTTATCAGCGATAGGTGGGATTGATCCAACGGATTCCAATCTAGCGGCCTTTAATCATAAAGGATACAAACCTCAATTACTGGCCCAGCTCTATTTCCTTATATAGGTAAAAGCCCTCAATAAAACTATTCATCGAACAATCATTAATGAGGGGGAATCTACATGTATTATGTCAATGAGTTTCTGGAAAAATTTAGGCTCACCACCCTTGTCACGATCATCAACGACATTAAAACCGTTCGATGAAAGAACATACACGCCATATGGGATATTAAGTAACTTGCAAGTTGAACTGGGGGAAAGATAGTAGAAATTGAAGTTGAGGTCATTGATGGAAACCTTGACTACAATATCTTGCTAGGAAGGCCCTGGATTTATGCTATGGCCGCCATTGTGTCAACATATTTTATAAAGATTGCATTTCCCTTCCAAGGTGGAATTACAATCGTTGACCAACTAACCTTTTTCCCCAACAGTTCACAAGCTACTGGAAACATTCCATTGACCCATGGAAGTTCTCAATCGCTTTAACATGTCGAAGTAGGTCTCTTAAAAGAATCATCCTTAATGGGTACTTTTGCCCTCCCACCTCCAAGTAATCTGGCGGAAGTGGCCACAGTGGAAACCTGTCATATTATATCTTCTACATCATCAAAGATTAAGAAGGACTCTAACCATATTGATAGTGTCAATCACAATGAGGTTTTCATAGTTGAAAATACAACTGACATGACTCAATTAAGTGATGTGGTACAATATGTACTGGGGGCATTGGAACTAGATCTTTCCTTCATGACCCCTTATGAGTTGTGATCGAAGGTCACCAGACGATAGTTCATTGTCTTATGTCAACCTCGTTAAAAAGTGAAAACAAGGATATGAGGATAGTTCTTTTACTGTGTCAACCTCATTAAAAAATGAAACAACTCCCTTTCCAAATTGAGTCTTTGATTACAATATCGTAAAATCCAAGTCGAGTCTTTCGAAGATCTCGAAGGTAAACCTTCATTCCAACCACTGCGTTGAATGCAATGAAGCTTGGGGGGCATGCACCTCAATTTGCGTCATTATGCTTGGGGCATGTGAACTTATAACAAGCATAGTTTTTTATTTTAAGCTTGTGTAAACATGAAACCGAAGCTGAGCATAGTTTCTTCCGAGTCAAGCTCAATAAAAAATGAATCTACCCTCGTTGAATAACCTTTGTGATTGCCATTCTATCTACCTTACGAACCTTGGTTATGTTCTTTCCATCACCTCCATTTGTTTGGCCAATCATACGTATCCACTTGATTGTTTACCATTTTGAGGAACAGTTGCAATGAGTGGTCCTGTTAGCCAACCTCTTCACACCACCATGTTTTGAGAAGTTCCAAGATTACACGGAACCCGTTTGCTACCCTAAACGCCACTCATTCCTCAAAAAATGAGTCTCCTTTAAACCCTTTTCAGACTCGCTAAATATGAAAAGATTGTTGAGCATTCCAGCTCATTAAAGTGTTTGGAAATACCGAGTCTCCTTTAAACCCTTTTCAGACTCGTTAAATATGAAAAGATTGTTGAGCATTCTAGCTCGTTAAAGTGTTTGGAAATAACGAGTCTACTTTAAACTCTTTTCAGACTCGCTAAATATGAAAATATTGTTGAGCAATTGGCCTCTCCAACTCGTTAAAGTGATTGGAAGTGCCCTCCTATATACTTTAATCTTTTTGGACCTAAGGGATCATTACATAAAAAGATCGAGCGCTTGTCTTTTTCGGCTTGTTAAAGTGATTGGAAAAGTCATCCCTTTCATATTATTTTATACTTTTTTGGACTTAAGGGATTATACTACAAAAAATGATTATTGGAGTTTCCTTTCCATCTCTTTTCAGATTCTTTAAAACTGAAAAGGACCGAGTTATCTTTGTTGTTAAACTCGTTAAAACAATAGCGACAAACTTGTCCATTATAGACAAGAGCGAGTTTCACTATCTCTAGGCTCGCTAAAACATAGCTACAGGTTTGCCCGAAGGGAAAATTATAGAACAAGCATATGTTATCCTCCTCAAGCTTGAAAAAAATAAAGAGGTACTGGTCAACAATGATTGGGGAAAAATTGGGAAGAAAACTTGAAGAACTTCATTGGTAGTAGGTCGCTCTTGAACATGACACTTTCACTCCATCACCATAATTGAGTCGGGTTGGGTTATTCCGTTCACCGGTCATATCACCATTGATCCTTCGTACCATCCATTTTTTGGGGTTAACGCTACCGATCCATTTTCAGTGTCACCGATATGTTCAAGAGAAGTCACTCAAAGAATTCACCAACCCAGTTAATGCCTCATCCACTGCAATACCTTCACATTTCATTCTTTCATGACCACCACCCTGAACCTTGTATCATCAGATCATTTTCACCTCCACAAAATCATTTGCTCTGTTCCGTGTCGTAGATGTGGGATTCATTAAGGCCCTCCTACGAAGAGTCACTTCCTATCGACATCAGCTCATTATCCAAGAAGTTGACTTAGGAACAACCCTTTCATTACTTTGAAGCTTGCATGCCTCAATGGCAAGTTTGTCACTTTCGGCGATAGGTTTACCTCAATGGCCTTCGACCAAAAGATTTTGAATGGTGTTCGACATCGACTCATATATTCACACCACGTGAATTGTACTACAATACCTTGAGGTTCATTATCATTATCGGTGATTCCTCTCACGTCTATTAACAACTGACATCATTGGCTAGTAATCAGGGGATGTCTTTCCATCTTCGACAACAGAACATCTTTTCACATGGATCGGCATGTACTCCGGGCGAAGATTGAACGAGTTTGAAGACGTCGGATCTAGTTTCATCCATTCGGGCTACGATTTATTCAGGAAAATAAAGACATCAAATGTACATCATAGCTGCACAGATAATCATCCAAGCCAAGGGATGATGGCTCTACCAGAATCATTAGTCTGCCACACAGACGGTTGTCCGTCCTATTTACATGAAAATGAATTTATAAAGCTGAGCATGGGAATGCCTGCCTCAGCTAGATCATGAAAATATTATGAAGATAATGTATTGTATTGTATCTTATTACAGGTCACCTTCCAGTTAAAAAAACCTCGGATCCTCATGATAAAGCATTTCACCCGACATCAGATGATTTACGACGTTATGCTTTAAGGGGCAATTGTTATAGAAATATTTGGGCACTCTAACCCCAATCACATATTTCCATAAACCAAGGGCTTCTAAACCCCTAAAAGTGTTGTTTCATACCCTAAATGAACAAGGTCAACTGATTACATCATTTCGCAGAAGTTCCCCCTGAAAAATTGCTCAGAACTGGTCAAAACTAGACGATACAGACTGCTCCATGCTGAGGGTGTGATGCATCTCACCTTTCCCATGCAAAGGGTGTGATGCATACTGAAAATCCCTTCTGTAGGGTGTGATGAGAGAGAGAAGATAAATGGTAGAGGCAGTTTGCTAGGTGGAAACCCAAAGAATCTTCTAGAAACTGCTCATTTGACACTTGCCTCTCTGAATTCGCCCAGGGATGAGTAAGAGATCATGAAATATCCAAGTGGAACCAAGAACTATCAGTGAAATGAAACTAATCAAAATCCCAGAAGCTGACTCAACCACCTGTAAATATCTATATATGGATCCCTCATCCCAGAGATCCAGAGGCCGGAGTTTTGTATTTTGTAAGAAAGTGTTGTTGGTTTCTCTTTGAGACATTATATTGTTGGGTGATCTATCTTTTCATGAGATGAAGAGGGCTTTCATGCTGGGAGGATGGCCCTAGATCAAACAGCTTGGTTGTAATCCTCTCTTCTACTACTTCTATCAATAAAGCTATTTGCGTTTTCCTCCATATACTTGTATATCTCTAAATCTTATATTTGTGTATGGATTTGTATGGTTAATATACATATGATCCTATATTTTTTATGGTTGTAGATCTCCATGCTTTGATGGTATTTTTCTTCTTTGACTCTACAGGTGTTCTTTCTAGTGGGACAAGTGAGGAAGGACTGGAGAAATCTCTATCAATGGAGAGAGGAAACAAGGAAGGAGCCAAGCAAAAGACTGAGGTTGGTACTCTCTGCTTCTCTCTCATCTATCTCTCATAAAGGAAAACACAAGTGACTTTAAATTGTTTGTTTCTAAGATAGCTACCCGTCTTAGTGGGACTAGCAGCTTTGAATGGACACTAGTTTTCCCGATAACAATGATATGGCTAGAGATGGAATATTCTTGGATACACTTGATATATGAGGCAATGGAAATGGGACTTACTCTATTTCTTGTTTAGATAGGTACCATGGTCATCATTGCTATCATCCTTATATGAGGAGTGAGAAGGGGCATTTTCCAGATGAGTTAAGGAAATAAAAGATGCCTACATTTGATGGAGAAATAAAGAAGTCACAAGATGCAAAAGCATGGTTTCTTCGCATGAATACGTTCTTCAGATTACATGATTACTCAGAAAAAATGAAGGCCAAATAACTATGTTCAACCTTAAAGTTAAAGCAAACATTTGTTGGGAAGACGTGAATAATGTTAGATGTATTCACGAAGAGGAGTTCACTTGCAGTGAGTTTGAGAGATTTTCAAGAAGAAGTATCTATTTTAGATACACTATGATGACAAGGAAAAAGAATTATATGTGATGAAAATGGGATCCATGACCGATGAGGAGTACAGTAGTAGATCCTTGGAGTTATTGAGGTATGTGCCTTACCTTAAGGAGGAGAAAGAAAATATTCAGATATTCATTAGTGGATTACCAGTAGAATTAAAAGACAGAATTGACTTTGATGAGCTTACATCATTGGAGGAATCCATCAAAAAGTTAAATCATTTTTTTGAGAAATCAAAGCACAAATCTGAAACTAAGCATGATTGGAAAGGTAATGATAAGAATAAGGGAAAATGTGATAAGAAGCAAACAATAACTCAGGACGAAGATAACAAAGAGAATGTAACACCACCTAAGAATTTCAATGAATCTAACAGAGGGTAGGGATTCTAGTTTGGGGATAAGAACAAGGGTGATGGCAAGAAGCCTTTACAATATTGGACTTGTGGTAAAGATCATCATAGGAGAGATTGCCCACAACATCAGGGTGGCATGTTGCAGATCTATAATACTCAGGAGGCATAGACAGTGGGGGGTTTTGGACATAGTATTCCATGAATTTATGCAGTGTTGGATAGTAGGTAGGCAGATCACCAGGCATATATTATTGGGATGAATGGTAAGCTTTTTCACAAAGTTTTTTGTGTTTTGATTGTCCCTGAATATAGTTATAGTTATGTTAATCATGACCTAGTGGATAATTATGGTTTAAATAAAGAAGTGCATGCAAAATCTTGGTTAGTGCAGTTCACTACTGGTAGTAACAAAAGAGTTCATCACTCGGTAAGAGCTTGTGCATTTGAGTTGAATGGTATGCATATGTCAATGAATTTCAATGTGCTTCCATTTATCATACAATATGTTGTTGGATGTGCACTGGTTGTATATTCATAGGACCAAGGTGGATTGTTATGAGACGTCTATTGAGTGGTTGGATGAAAATTGAGAACATAAGATCTTTCAGGGTTAGAAGAAGGCAACAACAGTCAGAATGGTTGCAACTATGTAGGCGAAGCACAGCCTTAGGATGTGTTATTTATATTACATATTTCCAATGATAAATGTAAGTAAGTTGAGGATGCAAAAGTTTTGAAGAGGTATTTTTGAACCCGAAAATTACCTCTTTTTTACCACTTTCCTACATTCCATCCTCCTTCTTTTTCACTCTAATAACTCTAAATTGGGCATCAGTTTACAATATCTATGCATAACAGTTTCTAATCATATTCTATGTTGTAAGTGTCATTCTTATTTATTATTTAACTTAATATTTTCATAATCTACTAAATTGCACCAATTCTGCAGCTAATGCCTCATTTTGTAGGAAAATTAAAGGTTTGACAAGTTTC
Organism: Pinus tabuliformis; assembly: GCA_031772625.1. Lineage (NCBI taxonomy): Eukaryota > Viridiplantae > Streptophyta > Pinopsida > Pinales > Pinaceae > Pinus > Pinus tabuliformis. The sequence goes on along the minus strand of CM062817.1, from coordinate 1,158,352,319 downwards.
AAAACTCTAGCCGAGGAACAAGACATATGACCAAGTGGAAAGTAGTTGGAACAATGATTTGTACCTATATTCATAACCTAGGTTGGTAAGGAAAACACCGTAGCAACTCAGTCGAAGTGAAATTCAACCACCGAGGAAGATGAAACAAGTGAGTGAGGAATTAGTGGATGTAGATATTCAACCTTGTGATTTTCTTCGCTGATAGAAAATCATGAGGAAATCGTGTTATGTTATACCTTCGTGTTAATTTTAGTCACCTTCGTGTAGGATAGGGTTGTAATACTCAGAAACAATTATTTGTAAGAGATTATAAATATGCCTCTCGACATGATAGTCACAAACTTGGATATTGTTTTAAAAACTTTGTTTTTGCAATTACAAACTTTGTTTCATTTCATAATTTTCTTTGTGATTTATCCATGCATATATAATCTTGTGAAGGAGTCATGTTGTCACCTACTTCTTGTAGGAAGCCCCCCTAGAGTTGTAAGGTTTTATTGTTTTCAACCTAACTTTTATATTCCACGTTATATATTGTGTTTAATTCATTTATTTCACTAATAGTTTGATTGTTAACAAATACTTTTAACAATGATCACAAAGTTGATAACAAAGTACATTTTGTTTAATAATTTTGTTGTAGGATGAATGGGTGAATCCAAGATCTATTATGCACATGAAAGTATCATAACATGGTGTGGATTGATATAGATTAGCAGTATGGTTTTGAGTTATAGTTGTGTGAATAAGATTTAAATTTCAGTATGAGTTAATTTCTTTTTTTGTCAGAGTAATTTAGATCTGGTTTAATTTCAAGCAAGTGTGTGTGTGTGTGTGATTTAATTTCAAGCAAGTGTGATATTTTCTTTTGGGCAAGTGTTTGTGTGATTTCATTTCAAGAAAGAGTGAAGCAAGTGTGATGTTTATTTTAAGAAGAGTGTCATATTTATTTTGAGAAAAAGAAATATTTTTGATTTCATATTTACTTTCATAGTTCTTAAAGAAAACATGTGCATTTCAGTATCTCAATTTAATTTAGGAATTATTTAAGTAATAAGGACTCCTTGCAGAGACATTGCACATACATTTCATTAGTTTACTAGCCCTCGTTGATAACTCATGTAAGTAATTTAACACCAATTAAATTACCAAATAGGTATCCAGTTCTACAACAGTTTTAGGATGTATTTCCCTCAGAGATATCAAATTTACCGCCTCATAGAGAAGTGGAATTTTATATTGAATTATTACTAGCGGCAACACCAACATAAAAGGAACCATACAAGATGAGCACATAAAATTTAGTGGAATTGAAGTTGCAATTGAAGGAAATGCTTGACAAGGGATATGTCAGGCCAAGTGTATTGCCTTGGGGTGCACTAGTGTTGTTTGTGAAGAAGAAGGACAATACTCTCAGGTTATGCATTGACGACAAGTAGTTGAACAAGGTGACCACTAAGAACAAGTATTTGTTGTCGAGGATTGATGACTTGTTTGACTAGTTGAAGGGAGCAGAGGTGTCCTCAAAGATTGATCTAAGATCTGGATACAATTAGGTGAGTATTAAAGAGGAGGACATATACAAGTCTATTTTCCAGACCAGGTATGGGCATTATGAGTTTGGTGTAGTTATTTTTGGTCTAAATAATGCTCTAGATAATTTTATTTGCTTGATAAGTAGTGTATTATGTCCTTACTTGGACAATATTGTGATAGTATTCATTCATGACATCTTGATATATTCTAAGAATGAGGAATAGCATGCTAAAAATTTAGCCACAATGTTGAGATTTTTGAGGGAGCATCAATTATATTCCAAACATAGAAAACATAGTTTCTTTCAGACAAAGGTACATTACTTGGGACATTTGGTTTCCAAGGAAGGCATAATAGTGGACCCAGAAAAGATAAAAGCTATTATGGAATGGGTAGTTCTTAGGAATAAGGATGAGGTAAGGTCATTTATGGGGTAAGTACGTTATTACAGGAGGTTCATCAGGAACTTCTCACATATTTCTTATCCTATTACATCACTGCAAAGGATAGGTATCAAATTTGATTTCCATTTGATCAAAGATCTGGTAAGAACCTTCATTAATCCCCTAATTAGAAGGTACTAACTAAAAAGTATTGCTATGCTTATAGGCTTTTAGACCTTGACTAGGTCTCACAACACTACTTAAGTCAAGAATTTTGATTTCTCTTCTTTGAATGGATGTCGTGGGAGATTCCTACTCAGAGGGTTGAGGATATGCTTCACTTGTCTTACCTCTCCCTTCCCTTAGATTACAAGAGTTCCCCTCATGCTTGTTAAAAGGAACGATATGCCTATCAGGTGTGTCATGGAATATCTACTCAGATCCTAAAGTTTAATCATGAATTGCAGCATTAGCTGTAGTAGATGACTCTACTAGTTGAGGGGAAATAACAGTAGAGCCCTTCTTGGAAAATATTCGGGGACCTATCGACTTGAGACTCTACCTTCTAAATGAGTTTGTCTATAAAGGTCATTCTTCCAAGGCCATCTTGACCTTTGATTTTCGTATTTTTTAGTTGGATTTATGATATATCTTTACGTAATTCCTAGTCCCAGGTTTCTTCCTAGTCATAAAAAGTAAACAACCTAAATATATAAGTTGAAGGCAAGCACCACGAAAAACCTTTTCCTTTTACTGGGGTGTGTGCACAAGTTCTTATTGTCGATCTTTAATAACCAACCCCCAAGTATACAACTAGGACTCTCTTTGACAGCCTCTCTGACAATGAAGAAAAAATGTTGAGCTAATAAATTGTTCCCAAAGGGCCAACTAACCACTGCACATTAAATTGTCAACCTGAGGTCTCGCCTTTTCGTTTCAAGGTTATCCGCACAATTTATGCTAGAGAAATGATGTTATGACTAATTACTACTATCCTAATGGAAAGAAAAACTTCAATGGTGAAGGAACCAAATGAAAATGAAATTTCTAACTAAATCAAACCATTCAAAATGTCAAATCCTAAATACTTTATGCAAGAAACAACAGATAAAAACTATCAAGCATCAAACTATTACATATGGAACACTAGATAGAAAATGAAAGAACAACACTACAAAATTATATTATCCAAAATAAGTTGAGTCATAAAAAATAATGATCCTATGATAATCTACAAGAAAGAACAATAAGGAGCGCAAATCCCAACGAATTAGCTAAAGCAGATCCACTCTATAACAACTTCCTTAAATTCTATTTAAAACAGAACATGCAATTCAATGACTGAGAAATCATAAACTGAAAGCGATTAAGCAAATAGATGACTAAATAAAAACAACCCAACACAAATTTAATAATACAAGTAAAGACGGTGTTGCTTCCAAGATCAGGTCCAAATCACCAAAATTGAACTGCCTTGTAAAAGGAATCAACACAATAGATTAGCTTTGGATAACAAGAACTTTCATTAAATTACAAAGGATCAATTACAATCAATTTTTTCTCGAACTCACAACTTATGTAAAAAATATCATAGTTGAACATGCTCTCTCGAGGCTCAATTCTTAGCCTTTATACTATCTTAGTAGAAGATAAGAATAGTAAATATATTTATGATAAAGATAAATCCTGAGATTATGAAGATTCTGAGGATGCTCGTTTTAAGTTACAAGAAGTCTTAATATGTCTCGATGACTAATCTAGAAGCATGTACTTAACTGATTTACTCCAAATAAGGACCAATAGCATCAAGCTATCTGACCTTCTATGATCAATCCAAGGAACAACATAAGGTGTTCGTGCATTGATAAATTCTTGTCCAAAATAAGGAACCAACAGTGAGTGAATAACCCTTTTGTGATCAAATTGGTTCATAAAGGAAATAAAATAATAAGAATACATTATATTCTTCTAGAATCCATATTATGTGAATTATCATGTCCTAGGTGCAAGAAAGGCTTAGGAAAATAATATAAAAACTTAGAAGTAAGGTAAGAAAATTAAAAAAAATATGGCACCCAATAGGTGTGAGTCTAATGTAGTTGCTCACCATTAAAAACACAAATCTCATCCGGGTTGTAGAGTATCCCATTCTAGAGATGATAGTCAATTACAATGTTTATAGACATCATATTAATGACTTTGAGTTTGCATTTGTCAGAATCCCTCCTTGAAGAAATGATTGTCTATATATGCCTCTTTGTATGCGTCATTGGTGAAAGGCTCTATTTGCATCAGAGTTCCCAAAGATGTAAGTTGTTATGTTGGTGGAATTGAAAGCATGTTAGCCGACTTCTTTTTTCTTCCCTTCGTAAGCTTGATTGCAAAATGAAATTGTTCTAAGAACCCCATCCACTTGTAATGTATGATCTATTTTCAATTACTTTGGGCTTGCATGCATTATAGTGGCTAGTGCTCTATGTCTATGATGATATGTTTCCCTGTTAGATAATGTTTCCACTTTTTGATAGCTTGTACCAAGGCAAAGAGATCCTTGTAATAGGTAGTGTAGTTGCGAATTTCCCCATGAAATAAATAAGAATGATAGCATACAAGCCTTTCTCCATGGATTAAGACGAGTCTCATGGTATACCCACTTATAGCAATCTTAGGTTGTTGCATGTTTAGTGATGTAATAACTAGTGATTGGATGCCTTTATATTTTATCTCTTCATAGGCCTTGTATTAAACCTTCCACCACTGGAAATAATTACCATTCACTATTATAGGATGAAATTGTTTGGATACTACTAAAAATTAAGCTATTAATTTCCTTCAACATTGTGCTACTGAAAGAAATCTCCTAACATATGAAACACTCATACGCATCGGCCACTTCATGATGGAATCGATCTTTCCATGGCCCATATTAAGTTAACCTCCACCATTCACACAACCTAAATAAACTAATGATTATTGTGTAATCTAACAATTCTTGAGATTTTCTATAAGTTGGTGCGTCTTCAAAGTCCTAGAACCTGCACCAAATGCAACATGTAATCCTCTTACCTAGCACTTTAAACTAGTATAAAATCCTATTAAACAATAATAAACGAATCTAAGTAAGGGAATAATCTATCATTCATTAATAGCATGAACATAGTTGGTGTGTTTCTTAGACAAAATGGTATGATTAATGCTAAGCCATATATAAGTCCCATGTAACCCTAAAACCCATTATCAAGCCCTAGATAATGAATGATTACATGTAACATATCCCTGCCTGTCCCATAGCCCATAGTAACAAAAGAAATAAGTGTTACTATCATTCATCCAACCACCAAAGCCCTGCTATAGAAATGGGGTCATAAACTTTCATCCTTCTTTTGAAAAATATTTGAGACTTAGAATAAACATCACAATTGTGTTTGTCTTTTCAAAAGATTTATGAAAATATAACATTTTACCTCAAGCCAACTTTAGGATTCAAAGAATTGGTTTTTCAAAGGTTCAACCAATGACCTCTTGCCATATCACTATGTTCTACCATGTGGCACCCACATGGTCCCCACTTGGTGCCCACGTGGCACTTTACATCATGTATTATCATTACATTTTGTGGTTCAATGTTAGCACATCACCACATGTGGCATAAACCTTTTAACCCATATGTGGTCCCTTCCCAACCCCCACTAAGGCTTGGAAAATATATATGAATGCATGTTATAATCCATATGTTAAAATATAGTGCCTTGCACAATCGTTGATCAACCTTGCAGATCAGGTGGGGAAACCAACAATCAAGCTGAAATGAGGACCCCCCTCCCCCTTATGACATTAAAAGGGGGAGGGTGTCCTCAATCATGGTTCCATGCCTTGGTTATGTTCCCCCAAATCAATGGATGATGTTAGCTCAAACTAGATCAATATCATTAGGGCGGGAAACCCCCATGAGTTATAGAGAAAAGGGGGACAGGTCCCTCATCAAAGCCTTACCCTCCTAAAACCATGCCAAATATGGGAATATGTCGTTTCATCACCTCTTGGAAATATCTCTATTCCTTGGAACATAAGTTCCCTATGGTTTTCACGCAACGTTTACTTTTCGAATCATGAGGGTGATGTCATCCTTGGGTGGATTCGACGTAATATCACCCGTCGAATTCTCTCAGGATAGTACATTTGTCTTCGACAAATGTTTAGAAATTGTCTATTTACTAGGATTTAAATTCCTAAGGCCTTCATAATTGTGCTACCTTTCAAAACCATTGAGTTTCATCAGCACCAACGTGACATCATGCCTACTTCAATCGTATAGGTGCCCTCTTCTAGGAGGACCACATTTCATCAATTTTTGGCGCATTTGGCCCAACCAAAAAGGTCAATTCTGGGTGCCATGTCTCATGCCAACATGGTGCCACATCACTCTTACTCCATATCATCTTTCAGAAGGGTTACGACCCCTTGCAAAACATGGCTTCCTTGTTATAATATATTGATGAATTTTATGGTTTTCTTAATGCTAGGGTCCCTTCCATCCAATAGTAATGAATGTTTGATACTACAATGGTCTTAATTTAAATGCAAACCCCCTTACTGACAAGGAAAAGAGGGAGGAGTCTACTATCACAATTCCAACTCAAGATTTTGAGGCCCCCATTCAAAGGCTCTAGTGCATTAAAACATTATATGGTTGTGATTAAACAACAGGAAGCCACCGCCCTGCTAGCCTACCTTCCCCTTGTTGAGCTAGTAGAGGGGGTCTACAATTAAATTTCTACCCTAGACTCTCACATATTTTTCATAGTTAATTTCAATTTTTTTAATTTCTATATTAACTCTCCATTTTGTGTCATGAACAGCCCAAGATTTAGTTTCCCGAGAGATTTTATCCTAGAAACATATGGAATCATTTTGAAAACACCAAGCAATCAAGATTAAATGTGATACTGATGAACCCCAATCATATGGCACCTCTTCATTAGTGCCACAGCTAAGAAACCATTTAGGACCAACCCAAGTTTTTTGTTTGACACTTAGTCGCTTCGTTGCCTCCTGAACTTATATATATATATATGAACATTCGTTGAGGCTCTTGACACTTGGTGATGCTTAATCAACTTGAGTTTTGTGTATATATATATATATATATATATATATATATATATATATATATATATATATATATATATATATATATATATATATATATATTTGTCAAGGCTCTTGAAAATTGGTGACGCTTAACCAACTTGAGTTTTGTGAATATATGTGTGTGTGTGTGTGTGTGTGTGTGTACAAATATTTAAACATGCACATAACCTGTGAATTTGGATCAAAATGACTATCCCTCATAAGCTTTACAATTACACTTCCAGGCTTGTCATTCACATCATTTTTATACATGTACATAACCAACCATAGAGATTGGACATATATTCTATTTAAGAAATTAAGCTATATTCAAGCTCAGGAATTTAGCATGAGTTAAATAATTTTGTAGAAAAATGCACAAGAGCCAACGTTCCACGTTTATACAAGAAATCAACATTCCTCAACATTAACATCAACATTTGAATACTACATTAAACATGCATGTAATCATATTCACATGTCTAGGAGGTTATGTGAGCACTTATTTGAGAAAATAAGTTTGGAAACTAAGATTGGGAGTCTAACACTCCACCCACCCTTAGATTTCCCTGCACTGCAAATTTTATTGTAGCCAATCATCCCAGAGCCATATTTTAAAGGTTGATGAGGTGCTTTTAGATAGGATCTCATCACTAGTACTCCTATACAGTGACCATAACCCAATTTCCAAAGTGTTCTGAAAAAATTCCAACTGTTACACCATAGAGGACTTTCTTTCTTTCAACAATAATAAACAATGTAAACTTTGAAACGAGAACTCATATTGTTACCCGTTTTGTAGAGATAGCAAAAAAGTGACCTGATTTTGAAAAGGGGTGATGCAGAACACGCATGTTTTTTTTAGAGCATATTTTTTGGCACTATAATTTTTTTTATGTACATTGCATTTTAGAATGGTAGTGTTTTTTATACTGATTTTAAAAATTAATAATTCTACACGAGGCCCTTTTTTTATAAGGCTTTTTTTTATATATTTTTTATTTTCTAATGTATGAAATGTAAATAATTATTTTGTAAATTTAATCATTTTTGAAGTGGTATTTTTCTTCATATTTTCTTGTTTTTATTTTAATTTTATTTTTTTTGTAGTGAGGTTTATTGTTTTGCATATTTAAAGAAGAAGGCCGATATTTCAAATTTTCAATATTTTACATATTTATACATCATTAATTAATTTTTCAATCTACATGAAATAATTGTTTCTAAAAAACACTATTTTCTAACAATTGACATAAAAATAACCATTTTTAACATAAATATAACTAAAAAACTACATGTTTTGATAATTTTTACTAGAAATGACATGTCAAAATCACAATTTTTATACGAAAATTTTAACTAAAAATGGTTAAATAATAGTTTTTTTTTTTTATGAATTTCATGTCAAAAAAATAATAATAATCATTTTTTTTTTCAAAAAATTATTATTAACTTAAAAATTAATGCGAAAATCACATATTCCAAATATTGAACACATAACAACCTTAATTGAGGGTATATTCTTCTCATAAAATGTTAAAGTCAAAACATTACAAGTATAACTACTTAATAGTTACAAAAAATGATCTTGATTTCCAAGCATAACTTAAATTTAATCAACAATGTCCGTAATCCAAACTCTTCGTCCTCTAGAGTTTCATCATTGTCTTCTTCCACAATATTTTCTGCTTCCTTTTGCTCATTTTCCTCTTATAATGGATCTTTGATGTCTGCGAATCTCCCAATGTATGTCTTTCCAAACATTCCATGTAATGGTGGTTGGGGTTCCTTTGCCTTTTTTGCCACATGTGATTCACTAAAGTCCCCTTTCTTCAACCCAATTTCTCACTTTGCATCTGGAAGAAATCGAAGAGCATTAATTATTTGCTGAATGAAATTGCATTGTATTGGATCTTTTTCAATTGCAATGCAAATTTTTACTTTTTGAAGGAAATATGCTAATGTTGTACCTAATTATTGAGGCACAAAAGAAATAATGAAGTAAATTAGTACAAAGACATATTAATTAAAAAATAACATATTGAAATTCAATTCCATATAATAAAACTTACCTGAGCCAGAAAATAAATCCAGAACCCAATCTCCTTCATTTGAACATATGTCTATAAGATAATCAATAATTGTGGTTTTTGATAAATGTTAACTATCTCTCCTTTTGCTTCTTTGTCTTCATATGTTAGTTTTCTCACAATAGCATCATAAGTCAGTATTTGGCTATGAAACTTTCCGTCTGCCCGATTAAAAATCATAGACATATAGCTATCATATTTTGCGCAACTATCAATATGAATGAACTCACAATCATTTATAAATAGTTGATCTTCACGGTTAAGAAGATTTGACTTTTGCCTGTAACATGAAATAGTAAAAGTTCAATTAACTTGTACATAAATGAATTTTTCAACATTAATCAAATATACATTTTAAACGTCTTACCATGTAAGCTGCATCACTGAATTTGTTTTCCTCTTGAAGCTTGAAATACCATTGCCAATTGTGTCTCTGAATGAAATGTCACAAATCTCCATTATGGTGATGACGTGACTTCTAGAAATCCCACAACCACTTTACTAAGAGCTCGATAAGTATAAGGGTCACTATTATAGTCAATGTTTGGAATATTGAAACCATGGGGAATATCTGCAATAACTAGGTCATAATCCCTTTTAGGTATGAGTTTAGCAATGTCTTCACAGTCGTCTTGTATTACTTGATATTGAATAGTGTCTAGCCCATTCCAAATGAAATGAGTAAGAATTGGATCAAGTTCAACATTCTTAATACGTTGCTTCCTCAGTATTTCTATCTTTATTTTTTCAATAAAGGTTCTAAAAGTATCTGGTGCTCCATTATCATCCTTCTTCATCTTTTCTAAAATAAACAAATATATGTGTAAGTTATAAACTAAAAATAGTACACATATGAAAAAAATTAATGTATAAATTAAGATACCTTTTTAAATGCAACATAAAAAAACTTTTAATGTTGATGTAGAACATGAATTTGGATAGTTGTGTACAACATCATCCCAACTATCTTCATTCAACAATTTAACCATTTGTTCTTGAATTTTCATGTAAACTTTGTGACTGCATAGATAAAGTAACAAAAAGTTAATATAATGATATGTGTAACAAATAATACGAAGAACAATATGTTTTATTTAAAAGAAAATTATAATCTAGAAATAAATAAAAATAATTCAACAAACTTACTTTTGAAATTCCTCAGACATTTCCTCCAATGATAATTCCCCTGACCTCACACAAGATAATATTGTTTTGACAATTTTTTCATCTTTCACTCCTTGCATTGCTTTCCAAGGTGTGATAGTCATATCTTCTGGAATCTGCTTCATTTCAAGACCTGATTTACTGTTGTTACATATCAATGGCTTAGACTTTTTGACCTTCTGTTTCTTAATGCCAATGTTTTCCCACATGATAAAAATATCATTAATCAACTCCCATACATCTTTAGTTCTAAATGCCAACTGGAAAATGTTATCAACACCTCTGAATAAATCACTAATTTTGCCGCCTTTTGCACCTTTTGAATTGATTTTCTCTTCAATTTGATAGCCTATTTCCATACAACATTCCTTTGGGAAATCTACAGTAACATTTATCCTATCCTCAGCACATTTTTCTTGAAATTCACTATGAATAAATCTAACCCTTTGGATGAAAGTCATAGACATCCTATATTCATTATCTGAATTATGATTCCATGCCACTAACTTTGCTTTTGTATCTGATAAAGAAGCATAAATGATACATTTCATTGTTTCAAAACATGGGTTATTAGGATATTCGTCCGTCAATTGTCTTTGAGCTTCTACAAAATGGCTCCCCCCAAGCACATAATAATTGTGTTCAAAACATTTTGACTTATCAAATGCTTCTTTGTTGGGAACTTGAACTGGATCAACAGGAATGTCATAACTAATCACATGAGCATATGGATTGTACCTCATTAATGTCTTCAAGTTGTGAACATGTAGATGATATGGCTTTCTGACTTGATATTGACATTGTCCTTCACTTGCCTTATAGGTTTGTCTGACATTAAGCTGAAATGTATGACCACCACCAATTAAGTTTCTATTTGTCAAATTTTGTTGAATGGCATTTTGTTTCGTTTTAATAATGCGATCCTCTAAATCAATGCCCGGTGTAATGATTTCTCTGCTTTCTTTTGAAGTTTCACTAGGTTCTTGACTGCTGGTAATGACTACTTCAAAATCTTCAACTTTAATTTTCTTCTTCATAACATTCTCATCATTAACTGTAACAGATTTATTCTTGGGCATTGTTACTTTTGGTCTTTTACAGCTCTTCTCAATTCCAATGTCATCTAGTAATGACAACATATGCTTCACTGTCAGTTTCAACTTCATCGTCTTCAAAAGTAACTTATCTACCCTTGCTAGATTTATCCACTAGAGGGCTTTTTTTTAGCATCATCAATTACTACATTTTGCTTGTTTTCCATATCTTCTTCTGACACTGAGTAGAAACTGCTAACAACTTTCATAATATCATTCCCTATGAAATGAATGCTTCCCAACCTAATTGAACAACTTTCAACAAAATTCTGCCAAACAAAATATGATATGTCAATAAAAACAAAGTTAAAAAAAATATAGTGAAACACTTACAAGAACGCAAAATACAAATACAAATAACAATACTTATGATATTTTGTTTCATTTCATTTACGATTTGTTTACACAACTTTGTAGATACCTCTCTCATGTCATACAATGAATATGATAGCCGATATTTAGTCCTTTCATGTGACTTGGGGAGTTTTGTAAGTATGTAACAACTTCACTGTCCAGTACCAAACACATATCTATGACTCTTCCCATCACTTCATAAATTCCATTATCATTCGGTACACCAATATATAGATATATATTCACATTTTGGCTTTCTCCTTCTTTCACATACCAGATTCTTGATGAAAATTTCACTTCTTTTGAATTTTTTTAGTATGAAATCATATTTTTATCATTTGAGGCACTTGAAAGATTTGTAGCCATGAGCTTAGGTGGAGTTCGTTCACCAATGTTTTTTGAAGACCCACCTTTAAGAGTCTTTGGTCCAGTAAGATTAATAGAAATCTTCTTTGATGCCATTTTCCTAAAAAAAAGAAACACATAAATCAGTAAATAACGAAAACATATTAAGTTAAATTAACAACAAAAATATATCATAAATTTTTAATTTGTATAATCCGATCATTGAAATTAAAAAAAATATTAATACTAAGAGAATAGCCTATCCCCCCGCAGCCGGGTGTGCCGCCAGGGTGACGCGGGGGGAGGTTGTGGCAACAACTTCTACCATTTCTCCCCACATTGATCTCCTTCTCTATCTTCAATCTACCCCTAACGGGAGAGGCTGAGGGGTAGATTGAAGACAAAGAAGGAGATAAATGTGGCAATAAATGGGAGAAGTTGTTGCCACAGCCTTCCACAGCGCCACCCTGGTGGCCCGCTCGCCCGCAGGGTGGCCGCCAGGGTGGCGAGGGGGACTGCCATAGCGTTCTCCCTGAGCCACCCCGGTGGCCCGTTGGGCGAGGTGGCACAAGGGGGTCTGCGGAAACAACTTCTATCATTTCTCCCCACATTGATCACCTTCTCTATCTTCAATCTACCCCTCAACCTCCCCCTTGAGAGGTAGATTGAAGACAAAGAAGGAGATCAATATCGGGAGAAATGGTAGAAGTCCCCAGGCACCACCCTGACAGCCCACCCGCCTGCTCGGTGGGTTGTTGTGCGATTCCTAGAATCGCCCAACAGCCACCTTATGGGCGGGCGGGCCACTGAGGTGGCACGGGGTGGGCTGCTGCAACCCACCCTGTGCCACCCTAGTGGCCCACCCACCAGCGTAGTGGGTTGTTGGGTGATTCCCAAAATTGTCCAACAGACACCCCACAGGTGGGCAGGCCACCGGGGTGGCGCAGGGTAGGGCTGCGGCAGCCCACCCGACGCCACCCTGGTGGCTCGCTCGCCCACTGGGTGGCTGTTGGGCGATTTCGGGAATCACCCAATGGCCCATCGGGTGGGCAGGCGGGCCGCCGGGGTGGCGTGGGGTGGGCCGCCGAAGCCCCACCACACGGGGTCCTTGTGGCCCACCCACCCGCAAGGTGGCTGTTGGGCAATTCCAGCCGGCCCACCCCGCGCCACCCTAGCGGCCCGCCTGCCCACCTGGTGGGCTGTTGGGCGATTCGTGGCAGCCCACCTCACGCCACCCCAGTGGCCTGCCTACTCGCCTGGGGGCTGTTAGGCGATTCTGGGAATTTCCCAATAGCCCCTGGGTGGGTGGGTGGGCCGCCAGGTTGGCGTGGGGTGGGCTACCATCGTCAGCTTTACCAAGCCCACCATGCTCACGATGGATGTATTGGTTAATTTGGCTCACAAAAAGTATTAATCTAAAAAAATCTACTTCATTAAACTTATTTAATATTAAAATTTTCAAGGAAACAAATTTGACTAACCTTTCAATTGTGAGAATTCTTCGTTGAATATGTTGTTGATAGCAATGTAGCTACTCCAAAAATTTGCTCCAAGTCTTTCAACGAACCTCAAAAAACCTTGATGTGATGTGAGTAATAGTGATAACGGAATTTATTACATAGGTGAAATTACAGAGATGTTTTACCGTATGGTTAATGTGGGATTAATTTGTTTTAAAAAAATTTAACATGTTAATTTTTTTATGGCGACGAAGGAAAATATGATAAAGTGAATATTATGGAATTGTTTTACAATGGGGTGAATGTGGGATTAAGTTTTCTAGATTGTATTATAAAAATTAAAAAAACATTCAATTGTTTAGTAAATATTAGATACTTTAACTATTAAAATAATTTAGGTAGAAGTTGTAGTTTACAATTTTAACTTTAATGATTTATTTCATAAAAAATTTAGTTTACATTTTTCAATAAATTGTAGAATAAAATAATGAAGGGAAATAAATCTAACAAACTTTTTGGAGGGAAATATTTTCGTGAAAATTTTTGGAAGAAAATTTCATTCTCTAAGCTATATAATATCTTTAGGAGACTCTCCATTTGTATCATTCAACATATTCTATTTGAAAGGGATGGATTATCCTGATAGTGAAGTTGCGATTTATACAACATCAACATCTTCATCAGGTAACAACTCTATTCATATTGATGAATATAGCGGGAATTCTTCCACTATGAATAGAAAGTCAATTCTTCCACTTAGTGCTGATCCTAAGGACTATGAGAGCAGCACTGATGAAAGAGGGGATGGAGAATTTCAAATAAATAAAGAGTCATGGATTCGACTTAGTCCTAATTCTAAGGACTATCAAAGCAGCAGTGATGATGAGCTTGATGACAAATTTCAAAAGAATGGAGTCTCACGGTGTCCACTTAGTCCTAATTCTAAGGACTATGAGAGCAATAGTGATGAAGAGCATGATGGTGAAGTTCAAAAGAATGGAGTGTCACGATGTCTACTTAGTCATAATTCTAAGGACTATGAGAGCAGCAGTGTTGAAGAGCATGATGACAAATTTCAAAAGAATGGAGTGTCATGGTGTCCACTAAGTCCTAATTCTAAGGACTATGATAGCAACAGTGATGAAGAGCATGATAACGAATTTCAAAAGAATGGAGTGTCAAAGTGGCCACTTAGTCCTAATTCTAAGGACTATGAGAGCAGTAGTGATGAAGAGAATGATGATGAATTTCAAAACTATGGAGCGTCACGATGTCCACTTAGTCCTAATTCTAAGGACTATGAGAGCAGCAGTGATGAAGAGCGGGATGATGAATTTCAAAAGAATGGAGTGTCACGGTGTCCACCTAGTCTTAACTCTAAGGACTATGAGAGAAACAGTGATGAAGAGCGGGATGATGAATTTCAAAAGAATGGAGTGTCATGGTGTCCACCTAGTCTTAACTCTAAGGACTATGAGAGAAACAGTGATGAAGAGCGTGATGATGAATTTCAAAAGAATGGAGTGTCATAGTGTCCTCTTAGTGCTAATTCTAAGGACTATGAATGTAGCTGTGATGAAGGATAGGATGATGCACTTAGTCCTAATTCTAATGAGTATAAAGGTAGCAGTGACAAAGGATAGGATGTAGCATTTTCAGTAAGTAAACAGGCGCATTTTTCAACGTAGTCCTAATCCTATGGACTATGAGAACAACACCGACAATGCACATGAGGAAGAATATCCAATAAACATCGAGTCAAATTTTCCATTTAGTCTGAATTCTATGGACTATGACAGTAGCACTGAAGAAGGGGAAGATGAAGAATATCCTCCAAGTTAGTATTTGAAAAGCACAGCCGATCGTAGTGTGGATAAAATTCCTCTTAATGATGATGAAAATCCTTATAGAAATGATGATCCAATGATGGAGATGTTGCCAAGAAATATTGTATCGAGGAGTAGGAGTAGACCTTTTCGTATCAATGCAAGATGTTCTAGTCATACCAGGGGTAGAGCAGAATATATGGTGAGAAGAAGTTCTATCAGTGCTCTCATTTCAATTGAATGTTGCCAAAAATATTTCTTGAAACATATGGATTTCAAATTTGCGTTAGAGAGCAGGAAGAGATATTTGTCAATGAATAAAAGCATGCAAAATCCATATTTATTTGGGTGCATGCAATCTACATTGTCAGGTTATGATTATCATATTAGGACTTTATTTATCTATAGAAAATCTTTCAAAATGTTTCATTCGATTGGGAATTTTTGTCTCTCGAGAATTCAAGAAAATTTGGAAAATGATCCCACATTTTATTCAGAAGTATGTCATAAAAGACAGGTTGGGCCATTATCAAATACTCCAATGTCATAGATGAAAGATTTCTTTTCAAAGCATGGAGAGTGTATGCCAAATAGATAGACAATACATATTCTAGATAATTTTTCAAGATGAGAAATCTACAAATAATACAAAGAGTATGCAGAAGGTTCTGAGGGACATGGCCGGTTTATTACATATCAATATTTTGTGAAGGTATGGAGGAAGGAATTCAACAATGTCTGTATTCCTAAGAAGACAAGGATGGGGATTTTCAGTACATGTGCTTCTCTTAAATAGAAAAAGGACAAATGTGAAGGGTCAGAAAGAGGTGAGCATTCATAACTTTAACTTTTAAAATTGTATAGTCATCAACTATGAGAACATATTTCTTAATGAATTTCTTTTATGTTGTGTAGATTCAATTGTCAAAGAACTTCAGGAGCATTGCCAACAACAAACAAATGAAAGGAAAAGGTTGTACAAGCATCAAAAGAAGTGTTATGATAATCGAAATAAATATTTGGGTTTGATAATTGATGGTATGGATCGAAAGAAAACAATTTTACCACATTTTGTTCACACACCCAAAACTTTACAGGATGATAATTTTATTGAGTATCATTTGGTCAGTTGTATTGTCTTCAATGGGAAAATGTTTCCAAGGGTGTACTTCACATCTCCAAATATTCATAATGATGCAAATCTAACCATAACCATAATTCATGATGTGCTTTCTCATTGTTCTGGTAATCTTCTTGAAGTTTGGTATCTACAATTGGACAACACTTGCCGTGAAAAGAAAAATGAGGTTGTTTTTGGATATCTAAACATGCTTGTTGAATTGAGAATTTTTTAGAAGGTAAAGGTTGGTTTCCTTCTTGTTGGGCACACTCATGACCATATTGATTAGATGTTCGATCATTTTTCAGTCACATTAAGGAGGAAGGAAGTTGGGAGCTTGCCATCATAAATTGAATGTATTAAGAAATCATACATGCCAGAGCCTACTTTTGATGTGTTGGAAGAAACTGTTGACATGCGAAGGTTTATTCTAGGATCATATGGTGAGGGGAAATGCATTGAACAACTTAATGACATTAGCTTCCAACGTCAATTTCATATCAAAAAAATGATGGGAAAACACTAATATGGGGCAAGAAGTATTCAACTATTGCAGATGGGCACCGTCATCAAGTTTGAAATTTTTGAAGCTCATTCCAGATCATCCAATATTTGCATCAAAAATATTGTTATTACAATCAGTTGGTGAAGTTCATAATGCACGCAGACAAAATAGAGATATAAATTATTCTGATTGCTTAGAAGAAATTAAAAAATGCATTATATACACATATGAGTACTTTAACATTGCTGATTCAGTTTCGTGGGAGTCATTTTTCATTAATCAAAGTGATATCATTTCAACAACAACAAATGAAGATATACCTTTGAAAAATCCATTTATTTGGCCACAAAATGTGTCGAATGAACATGAGGAAATAAACATTGTTGAACAGCAACAATATCAAGGTATTATTAATTCTTCACAGGCAGAGGAAAGAAACATGTATATTGGTTCTAGAATATCTCATGCACAACATGTGGCCATCGAAGACCTTTACAGGGGTTCAGTATAGGATATTAAGGAGGGTTGCATGATCGTAGTGCTAGCAGATGGAGATCCCAATGGCTATCCATTTTGGATTGCTAAAGTTATAAAGGTCTTTACAGAAAATGAGGATGTTACAGGTGTTGAAGTACATTGGTATGCCACAAATACACACCCATTCAATGGTGTGTATAAGCCAGAGATGGCAGTTGACAAACAAAATGGCGGAAAGAGAAAAAGAAAGGGTAAAAATATAAATCGCCACCACACAGACATATTAAAACTGGAGGATGTTGACATACTTGTTTATGACTTCAATCTAACAAAGAGAGGAACTCTTCGCTTCAATACGATAGAGATTCTGAAAAGGTTGTTACCAAAGGAATAGTGTTGAGATGGGAGTCTGCTGAAACCAGTCATAGATCTAGAAGAATTTTGAAACCTGGAATGGTGGGCATGCATGTGGACTCAGATGGGGCACTAGTTGATGAAAGAGAAGAATATGGAACATCTTCGTCAGCGTCCAATCACTCATCTGAATGTGTGAATTCTGATGGTGTGCAAGAAAATATGAGTGATTTTGAATAACTGTTTAAGACAGTTTATATAACTGATGTATGCATCGTATCTTGAAATAAATTTTTTGATTTCCATATGGTGTTAAATGATAAGTTATGAGTCATTTTTATGTTGTTGGATTATATGTCTTAATTATGATAATTTTTATTGGTTAGAATATCTACAATGCAACATTAAATTAGAGATATAATGTATGTTTCATTCAATATACAAATAATGACTTTTGAATTCATTTAGTGATGTAATTTGTTCATAATGTCATGGTTTTTTAATTTTATGGTTAAAAAAATTCAATTTCTTTTCTATCTACCATGTTATGGTTGAGAACATGTTGAATTTATACTTAGGAAAGAAAAATCTTATTCTACCAAAAACATTAGTGTGTTTTTTTCCTTATAAACAACTTTGTTTGGCACATAAAAATTCGGTTTTACTAGAATTTTTTAAAATTTTGAAGATTGACCCTAAAAAAAAATCATCGTTCCAATATCATCACTTTTTTGTTTTCAAGTTGTATTTTGCACGAAAATTTCGTTTTCACTACCATTTTTAAAACATGTTCAAAATTAACCCAAAAAAAAACCATTGTTCCAGTATACACACTTTTCGTTTTTTGCACTATTTTTGATGTTTTTTCGGATTTTTTTGGCCAGGGTTCCAGTTTTGAGTTTATAGTTCCCGTTTCAAAGTTTACATTGTTAATATAGAGGATTGATGAAAATGTAGAGAGTTATTGTTTAATCATAGAAGGAAAGTTGTATGCTATCATGGGAAGTTTTGTAAGTTGGATAAAATACCACAGGATTATAGAGATCACGTTTCCAATTAGTTCATCTATGAGTGAAATCACCAATTTTTCCATCCCAGGGGCACACATGTTATTTCATTAGCCCCAAAATTACCTGAGTGTCTCTCTATCCTGGCTAGTAGGTTCATCAATACATAATATTAGCAATGGTTTCATTGGTTTTGTTGTAATCGATGTTTCAAACCAACCTCTATGGTTCATCATCACGAATTATTCACTCATGGATCTAATTCCTGATGATGAACCACAAAGGTTGGTTCGAAACATCAATTACAACAAAACCTAAATGTGATGACTCCGGAAGACAACACTACACAGAATATAGATCGCAGAAGCCTCAGATCAACAAGTTTCATTGGTCCTAAGGAAGACAACTCCCCATGGGTCCATGAGTCCTTAGGAAAGACAATACTTAGTGATTATCAACTAGCAAGCATTTTCTGGCTCATGAGCAAGCTACCATCAAAGAAATATCTCCTTTTCTCTCAACTCTCTCTATGTTTATTTTTCCTTTTCATTTCTCGTTTCTTTCATGTGGTATTCTCCTCCCTCTGAAATGTTTGCCTTGAGCTAGCTTTGTTAGGTTCCTATAATACTAGTGCAACCCCCATATTTTTATTTTTGTGTCGATATAGAAGCACACTATTGTTATTATTGTGCCCTTACATTATTATTGTTATGTAGGTCGTCATTATAATTTGACTCCTTAAACTCCTGTATATACCAATAAGGTCCTGCCATTTGAATCATATAAGAATTATTCATTTTTGTGACGTTAAATGAGGTTTCCCCCTCAAAGTGGACTATAATTATTTGTTTCTTATCATTTTAAATTACAAAGATCATAACTTTTGGTATGAGAGCTCTAGATCCTAGGATTTTGTTTTTTCAAATAGGTCATCTGGGCATTTTTTCTATAACTTCTTTTCTACAAGCTTTAGAAGCTAAATTTCTACCATGTGGACTGAAGATATTATTGAACATCATATAAAAATTTCAAACCTTATTTTGCTATATTCTCAAGGACATGGTCCAAGGAAGTTACGGTTTTTGTATGCTCCATAATTCAGTCTAAAAAAGGCATCCAAGGGACAATCATCATAAATTTCTCTTTGAGAAATAGATTTGAATTCAATAAAAGTTTCTGAAATTGCATAGACTTTACTATTTGGGCTACAAGTTTCAAGGCTCAAGCTCAAAAAACTGACATGTGGCATCCTGTACAAGTACACTCTCCTAAACTGATCTTGTTGACGATGCTAGAAGCTACCAATGGGTGCAAGGAGTCTCCACAATGTCAAGTCCCAATGGTCCCCACACCGTTTGGAGTAGGAGTGCAAAATGGAATATGATCGGTTGCTGAAGTAATGGATTTTAAGGGAGTGCCTTGGTTGCAATAACTGCATAGAATTTTGTATACATAAATTTGGCTAAAAAAAGTGTATGGTCTTTGTGAAGTGTCAAGTGCAATGTATGAGAAGTTTTAACACACCGAAAGAAAAGAGAGTGGGTCCCTTCAAAGATTGTAATAGTACTTATCTTGAAAGGGACACACAAGCAGTAAAAGAATCACAAGTTTTCCTACAAAATAGTGCAAAAGATAACCATGATCATAATAATATAGTAACATGCATGGACAAGATTCATACTAAGGAAAATGAAATAGTTTGTAACTATTAGCATAAATGAAATAACACATATCACAAACATAACAAGAATAGTCTTACTACATCCACGATATATGCATGAAAACATGCGGGCTCCGAGCTTTATTAAAAATGAAAGTTCCAAATGTACATGTACAATTAACAAACCAATACTCCAAATAGTGGAACATCAAACCAACACCTTCTCCTCCAAAGATATGTAATCCTTCTATGCTAAACGAGAAGCCAAGGCTCTCAACAAAACTCCCTAGGTTTCACTCCTAATCCAAAAAGATCATCCAAAAGTTGTTTACATGAGTTGTGAGGGTATATATTTAAGATATGAGACTATCCATATTCCTTTATGACTATTTGAATTCCCTCATGACTCTTTGACTTCTTCTACGTAATGAATCTTCATATTCCAAAATTGACACTTGGACTCCCACTTACAAAAATGTTCCAAATACAATATTATAAATACCAATATAAGAAAAAATTGGGTACAGACAACTAAACAAGCCTAATAGGACAAAAAATCATGTCAAGTTTGAGTTTGGGGAATTCATAGCTCAATTTCTACCACTTGTAGGCCTTCAGTCACATAGCGATGTCAATATTTATACTGTGAGATGATTTCCACTAACTTTGTGACGGGATCAAGCTAGAAGCAGTCTCTAGCCTCCATTGTATCTGACTACAATGCCATGGATCCAATTTGATTTTCCTTCTTCAATACGAACAACATGGTGTTATCCTTGGCAGGGCCATGAATATAATTTTGCATATCATGTGAGTTGACGTCTAGGACCCCTCTACTGTAAATATTGCTGAACTTGTCCATGTACTCTTCCACTTATTATCTGACCTTGTTTCTACCTTTAGCCTTTGTAAGTGTGTCGACTAAAAGATTCTTGTGTGACTTCACCATGAAATGTACACTATTATACAAATGTGCATAAGAGGACTGAATGTTGGTGATGAAAGTGTCAAGCTTCTTTTCACTTTGGATGAGCATCCAAACTTCTACCTTCTCCATCTCGGCTTGCTTCATTGTCTTCTTGACCAACTAAGGTGTTGCACCTCTATACTGCATTCGCCACTCATGTACACCAGTAATAGTTGTATGAACAACCTTATGAGATTTTTCATTCTCTCAAGATTTATGTTGCATGTCGTACAAAAAGAAAACTACTTTGTTCATGCTGACTAACTCATCATAAAGGTTTCTCATAGTATCTTCCAATGTTGATAGTTCACCAATTATGGATTCCTTTAGTTCTTCTAAGTAGGCCTACGTGGGAGCCGCTTTATGAACCTCATTCTTGATTTGATTAATCTATTGCCTAGTCACGTCTAGGTTATTTCCCATCTATCTGTTCTTAACCATCAAATATTTTGTGTTTGATTTGGAGGCTCCTGCAAATGCCAATTTGGATGTACAAATGGCTTCTATATTCTTCTTGGTGTCCATCAAGATCACCTTTTCTTTGATAAAATAAGGATGTGTGATGTCCTCTGGGAAATTCTTATTTGTTGCCCATACAATCCTCTTATATAGTTCATCATAAGTTAAATTGTATATATCCATCACCAGACCTTCATGAAGAGGAGCAATTTCCTTTTCCTCACCTAGAGCTTGCCCTTTTGTAGGAGGCGATGGAGGTTGAGTGGTGATCTACTACATGGAAGGCATGAGATCGACATCTTGATTTTGTTGCTCCATCTCTACCTCCATGTCTTGGATCACTATCAAGTCTTTGATTTCCAGGGAAAGTTCCTTGTCGTGCATCTACCCCCTTTCTTATTCAAGTAGTCGATTTTGTTCTTCTTCTTTAGCTTTTTTCCATGTTGATTCTTCCTCTTCTTTTTCCCTTATTTATTTTTCTTGCATTGTCCTTTATTCTCGTTATTGTTTCTCTTATTTTGTCATTTGCTTAGTTTCTTCCCTTTGCTTCATTTGATTGCTTCTCTTTTCTATTTATATAACCTCTTTCAAAATGATTGGATCCAAGTTGATTTTGTGGATATGCTCTTCTCCTAGACTATGTACAACCTTCACCTTACTCTTTGCACGCACAGGGTTGTGCCTTGATGGTTTTTCTTCTAGAGTGGCTTCCTGCTTAGGAGTAACCTGGGATGTACCAACAAAGATGACTAGGGTGTGGGGCTTGGAGGCATTATAATAATTCTTAATTTTTTCCTCTTTTGGTTTCGATTAAGTCCCACTTGGCTAGTTGAAATTTATCTTTGAATAGTGCTACATGAAAACACTCTAGGGATCACACATGATTCAGGAGGATCCATAAATAGAAGTGGCCTTGAAATTAGCTCAAAAATAAGAGTCATCTGATGGAATTGAAACCAAGACCATATCGTAGTGCTCGTCACCTTGATTCCAATGGTGTGAATGACACTCAAATCCGAGTTAGAATTCTCAAGTTATAACCAATCAAAAATCTAGTGAAACTGGGCCAAGTAGCAGAGTAATGAGGAAACAAATAGGCAAAATCTCGGCGCATGAAATATGACGGTCATAACAGGTGAATTTATCACATACTTAATTTTCTAGTGACCCTTATTTTTTGGGGTGGGGGGGGGAATTTGAACCACATAATTTAATAAATAAATAAATAAATATGGGGTGGTGGATTGCCAGCCCCACCACGCATAAATGGTGATATTATATTATATATAGTGGTAGGGTAGGCTACCCCTGGCAAACCAGCGCAACCCCGGAACCATAAAAAAAAAATCTGCATGCATATTAACTATTAACCTATTGGGGTTATGGGTGCCACCAACCCTGATTGGTCACATATATAACAAAATCGTTGCCACTTTAAAAAAAACTGTCAGAATTTATATGGGAGGCAGTGGATTCGAAATCGGAACCTCCACCGACCTAAATGACTATGCCATCAATGAACCATGGGCTCAGTGTTTGGTGGCTCTACCCCTCTCTACTACTTAAACCCTCATTGCACTATTTGATGGGAGGTCGGTTGTGGAGGAGAAATGGAACCAGGAGTGCTATATGCAGCGAATCTATGAGGGAGGGTATCTTGGAGATGCTAGAAATATTCCCTTAGAGGGACAAAGGTGTCGTGTCACAATTTGACAAGTTTGTAGTCAATTTTGCAAGTTTTTATGGCAGGAATCCAACCGTTCAGTCTGTTTCTCCAGTTGAGGTTTTCTTTTTCAGGCCATCATCCAGATTGGAGGTATAAGGATCATTTTTGTCAAGGTTGCTTGTAACTGATTTCTTTGATGCCACTTAATGAAATAAGGCCTCCCCACTTTTAAGTAGGGCCTAGAGACACAACCCACATTGGGTGAACTCTATAATCAAATCATTGTGTCTTAGATATCATGTTTGATTGTGAATTATGCTTCTTTTCATGTGGTTTAATTTCCTTGGCTATTATGCTCTTTTATATGCAATTTTAAATGCATCCTTGAAGTAAAAATATCTGGATCAGGTTTGGTATCAGAGAAAGTATTCTTGATGTGATTTGTAAGAGTGAATGCTAATGAGGAATGAGATCCAAATAGGTTAAGGAAAGTGTAAATCCTTTGATCTCGAAGTGTGGTGTGCACCATGAAGGAAAAACATGGCAGATGAGGAAGCTCAATTGGAACAAGAGTGAAATTATCGCAAGATCTTCTTCACCGTGGCAGAGAAAATTTACAAGTTGTTTACAAAATATGAGAAGACAATCAAGCCTAAGAATAAAGAACCATCTGATCATGCCTCGGTAAATCATGAAGGTGGAGGAGAAGAGCCTCCTCCTATCCTCCAGTGAAAGTTTTTCTTCTTCCTCTTCTCATCATTCTAATAGGAATCAGATGAATGTATCTAAAAATCCTTATTTCAAGATGGATGTCACATTTGATTTACCTATATTTAGTGGAGAATATAATGCAGAAAAGCTAGATATCTGGATAAGGCAAGTTGAAGTCTATTGCCACATAAAAAAAATCAAAGAGGATGAAGCCAAGATCTAGCTAGCATCCCTTCGATTGAGTAACACTACTTTTGTCTGGTGGGAAGGAAAGCTATAGCAAGGTGGTAAGAGTAGTTGTAAACATCTTTCGTCTTGGTCTGAGTTGATTTCTACTTTAAGAAGGTAATTTTACCATTTGGGTTACAACCAAAAGGCCACGATGGAATGGCAACAATTGAGACAAATCAAAGGTCAAAGTATTCATAATTTTTTAGAGGAGTTTAGAAAATAATCATTAGCATTGAATGTACCACTAGACACTTCTGAGACGTTGATGAAATATATTGGATCTTTGTATAGTCATTTGCATCATTCATTGTTACTCTTTGAACCTAGGTCTCTTGATGAAGATATGGTGAAGGATGCACATATTGAAAGAAGGGAGAAGTAGGAGCAAGATGACCGCCCGTAGAAGGCAGCATCAACCAATAGAAGAGAAGAAAATTCCTCTTTTAATCGTTGTGAGAAAGAAGGGCATAATGAGGAGAATTGTTAGAAACTGAATCCCTGAGAATTGAGACATAATAGGAACGAAAAAAAACAGAAGTAGAATATAGTTGCAACCATGCAATAAGACCAAGAATCTGAATCAAAGGATGATGAGAAGATTATAGCTGCGGGATTTGTAGCTGATGCAAAAATTGACCTGGGATCAAACATAGGTGAAGAAATGAATATTTCAACTCTTGGGATTGCAATGGATGAACCCATCGATTTGGGTTCTGATTGGAGTGATGAGACAATTATTTCAGCAGATGTTGTGGCAAAAATGAAAAGGGCATCAAATGTGCCATGGCTCTAAGAACTCAAAGAAATCAACCAAATCATTGAGGTGGAGAATGTTGAACTAAGGAGACTCCTACAAGAAGTAGAGAAGGAGAAAAAAGGGTGAGACATCACTTACAAGCCAAGGAGGAGGCCTTGGAGAAGTTACAACATGACAAGGTTGAGGTAACAATTGATTTGTCAATTTCATGTACATTTTATGATGATGATTTCACTACTTTTGAGAAACATAATACAGGAATTGGATCAAAATTTTTGAAGAAAATTGGGTATGAGGGAAAGGGAATCGATATTAATGGCCACGGAATTTGGAATCCGATCATAGTGGAGGAATTGCCTCGTTATGCAGGACTTGGATATGTGAAAAAAAAAGTTGGGGAATGCTCCAAGGAAGCCAGTGACCAACCAGTAATAGATGATGAGATCACTTCATCACATTCTAGTGACAATGAGGGTTCCATGATCACTTATTAAAGGTGCACCAGGAGAGAGTATTACAAGACGATCCAAACTATTTGGAGGAGAAATAATTATTGTAGATATGCGACGAGGATGGACACTAGAAAGCTGTGTGGCAGACATTCCAAGCCCAGAAAGAACCTATGAAGAAACCATATGGTGAATATG
Source organism: Pinus tabuliformis (assembly GCA_031772625.1). Lineage (NCBI taxonomy): Eukaryota > Viridiplantae > Streptophyta > Pinopsida > Pinales > Pinaceae > Pinus > Pinus tabuliformis. Next base: position 1,158,326,376 of record CM062817.1, on the reverse strand, counting down.
TTTAACAAAAGAATTCACTACAGGGAGATGTCCCATTCACTTTGTTGAGTAAGAGATGGTTTTAATAGGTATAGTCACTTGTCATGGATATACTTTGTAAATAATGTGTTGTGAATAATTGTGAAAGTGATGATGCATTTTCATTGTTTATTAAAGAAATGATGATTTTTTGGCCTTTCATTGCTAGTTGGCGTACTGGACTCTATTATGTAAAACTTGACCAAAGAGTGTGTGTTATAAACTCTTGGCAAGTTTGGGGATATTTGAATCATGTGTGGTTTTTCATGTGATTGCAATGAATGTACCAAATTTGCATGTAATGAAGATGTTGAAAGTTTGGTTTAGCAAGGAAGTAGATAGTGTAGAAGATGTGGTCATGCTTTTGGAGGACCAAAATCTCCTCACTGGGGAGGGATGATCCGAAAGGATGCTAAAATAGAAATGGCCTTGAAATTAGCTAGAAAATAAAAGTCATCATATGGAAGTAAAAATAGGACCAAATCGTAGTGCTCGTTGCCCTAATTTCGATGGTGTGGATGACTCTCAAATCTAAGTTCACATGCTCAAGTTATAGTTGGTCAAAGTTTTGGTCAAACATGTCCAAGTGATAGTCTAATGAAGCAACAAATGGGCATAATCTCGAGACATAAAATTTGGCGGTTGGAATAGGAAAATTTGTTGCCTCCTTCGTTTTTACAGTGACCCTTATTTTTTGGCAGCAAAATTTCAACCATATAGTTTAAAAAATAAAAAATAAAAACAAAAGAATATGGGGTGGGTGGCCACCACCCCACCACCCCTCAACGGTGATATTATATTATATATAGTATGTGGGCGGGCCACCCCTAGCAGACCTGCCCAACCTCAAATCTATTACAAACACATTCAGCATGCATATTAACAACCAACCCATTGGTGTCATGGTTGCCATCAACCCTGACCGGTCACATATAAAACAAAATCATTGTTGCTTTAAAACTAACCATCAGAATTTATTTGGGAGGCAAGGGATTCAAAACTGGAACCTTCGCCAGCATAAATGACTTTGCCACCAATGAGCCATGAGCTTGGCCTTTGGTGGTTGCACCCCTCTCTAATACTTCAACTCTCATTGCATCATTTGATGGGTGATCGAGGTGGATATTGGTGGCCACTCACCTATTCCACTTGGACCTCCACCATTGTTTATTTTAGTTTTTCACTTTCCTAAATTGTAGCACAATTTACTATTTTCGGCAGTTTTTCAGGTCCTGATTTTCCGGAGACATTTTGAGGGCCTAAACGACATTTTCTTGGGAGAAAGGGGGTCATCATGGACGGTAGGACATGTTGGTCATCCAAAAGTTGTAGTCCTCAGATAGATATTTCTAACGAGGTATCCTACGCTTCAAACAAAGATCGTATGCCAAAGTTACGACCCCAGGAAGTTGATGTACCAATTTACCCAAAAGGGGCCCATAGTTTGGGTAAATTGGTACATCAACTTCCCAGGGTCGTAGCTTTGACATACGATCTCTGTTTGATGCACACAATACCTCGATAGAAAGATCTATCTGAGGAATACAACTTTTGAATGGACATCTTTAGTTGATGACCCATGTTGTCCCTCGTTTTCCCAAAAAATGTCTTTTAGGCCCTCAAAACAGCTTGGAAAGTTCAAGACCCAAAAAACTATCGAAAATAGTAAACTGTGCTACAATTTAGGAAACTGAAAAACTGAAATAAACAAGGGTGTGTTGGAAATAATACTGAGAGAGGGTGAATCAATATTATCAGATCTTTAATTTTATTTTCGAAATAGATCTATATACGCTACTTTAGTGAAGTGAACTAGCATGTACACATGACTGTACTTACAGAAACCAACGTATATGAAAAGAACCTTTGATTTAGACAATTTATCATGTAATGAGCTTAAACCAGTATATCAGAGATTTATTAGACAACGCAGTAAAAGCACAATAAATCATCACACATAAGTAACACACATGAACACCAAGATATAAGGTGGAAACCCAATGTGGGTAAAAACCACCTGCAGCTATCGTCTCTGTTTTCTTTTTAATAATAAGAAAATCTGTTGACAATCTTATACTATAGCAGACTCATACCAGTATGCAGGCACCCACCTACAAAAGGCTACAACCTTCTCTCATTCTCCAGCTACTACTGGAAGGGAGCTACAACCCCCTAGCTCTTGTACTAGCCAATATATTTACTAGTACGTAGGTTCTGACCTACAGAAAACTCCACTCTTCCACTAGGGACCACGTTTCATGAGTTTTCAGACTGGATAATACTGGAACACAACACCACAATCTGAAGGCCACGTTTCATCCAATTTTCATACTGGACCCATCAACAACATTGAAACTTAGAAAATCATAACTACAATACAAACATCAAATACATCTGCATCAACCAATCACTAAAACCCAATCATCACTTTCTGAATCAACCATAACTAAATCAATCAATCACTTGAAACCCATCGCCACTGAATCAAATCTTAATCAAACAATCTGATCATTCAAAACACTGTCACCAGAATACAATCACCAGAACACAAAACAGAACCCAGGAACTCTGCAACAGTAAACAGAAACAACTAAAACTTTAAACATCAAACTTCATAAGGTATATGCTACTTCCATGTGTCGAACCAGCATATACACGCACTTTTACCAAAGGGAACCAGCGTACAAATCTGCAAATTCAAATTTATGATGTATACACTACTTTGATATGTTGAACCAATGTGTATACACACTTTTACTAAAGTGAACCTGCGTACAGATCTGTAAATGATAACTTAAACATCACAACTATTCCAAACTTAAGTCATACCCGGATCATCACATTTACAGAATTAAACATGCATCCGTATTCAGATCTAGATTGTTCAAGATCAAACCACATAATGATAACACTCTTAAGGCTTTATGATCCTGGTCCATCAACTTTCATCAGCCATATAGGTGCCTCCTTAGATTAGATCAAGAAAACCATCATAAGCTCATTAACCTGCATATATGATCCAACGCCTCATAAGATATTCAAAAAATGCTTACACTTCTGGCCTAATGATCTTCTCCTCCTTATATAGTTTTAGGCCTTTCTCAATACCATGGACCAAAACTACTTAGGACCAATACCTTGGGCCAAATACTTCGGACCAATTACCTTGGGTCAAATAGCTTGGACCAAAAACTTTGTTTTTCTAAGATATACATGCTTTTCCTTCTATGAATGTGCATGTGTACGCATACGCTCCTTTTGTTTAGTAAACCTGCGTCTATACGTAGCTTGGACAAGGTGAACTTGCGTATCCCTCTCTTTCTTCATTCTTTGTAGTCTGATCTGTAATTATTTGACCTATTGCACTGTGAGCTTTCATCTGAGTGAGTTGCCATCAAGGACACCACCTGTATCATAATGCCAACATGGTGGGGGTCCAAGTGGAATAGGTGGGTGGCCACCACTATCCACCTGGATAAATGGGAGGCTGACTATGTAGGATCGACAGAACCAGGAGTTGCCTGGTAAGCGAATACATGAGAAACTGTATATTGAAGATGCCATAAATATTCCTTTAGAGGGGAAAAGGTGCTAGTGTAAGAATTTGAAAACTTTATAGTCGATTTTGAAAATTTTGCACCAGTCATCCAACCGTGCAGTCCATTTCTCTAGTTGAGGCCTCCATTTTTAGGCAATCATCCAAATTGGAGGTATAAGGATCATTTTTGTAAAAGTTTCTTTTAAATTATTTCTTTGATGGCACTTAATCAAGGTAGGCCTCCCCACCTTTGAGTAGGGCCTAGATATGTAGCCCACATTGGGTGAACTCCGTAATCAAATCATTGTGTCTCTGATATCATGTTTTCTTATTATATCCACTTCTTTTCATGTGGTTTAAGTTCCTTGGTTATTATTCTCTTTTATATGCAATTTTGAGTGCATCCTTGAGGCTAAAATATATGGACCATTTGTCTTAAGTACTCTTCCACTTCCTGTCTAACCTTGTTTTTGCCTTTAGCTTTTGTAAATTTGCCAACTGAAGGGAAGTTTTTCACTTCACCATGAAATACAAACTAATATACAACCGTGCGTAAGAGGACTGAATGTTGGTGATGAAAGTGTCGAGCTGCTTATTGCTTTGGATGAGAATCCTAACTTCTACCTTATCCAACGTAGCTTGCTTCCTTGTATTCTTCACCAACTCAGGAGTTGAACCTCTATACTGCATTCGCTACTCATGAACAACAATAATAGTCTTGTTAACAACCTTAAGAGGTTTTTCATTCTCTTGATATTTTTGCTGCATGTTGTGCAAGCAAACAATTTCTTTGTGCAAGATGACTAACTCGTCATAGAGGATTCTCATAGTATCTCCTAGTGTTGAAACTTCACCAAGTATGGATTTCTTGAGTTATTCTAGGTATACCTATTGAGGAGCCACTTTTTGAGCCTCATTCTGGAGTTGTTCAATCTATTTCCTAGCCACTTCTAGGTTATTTTCCATCTATTTTTTCTCAACCATCAAATACTCTGTGCTTGAATTGGAGGCTCGTGTGAAGGCCATGTTGGTTGTACAAATGTATTTTGGATTCTTCCTGGTGTCCATCATGATCACCTTTTCTTTGATAAAATCAGGATGTGTGATGTCGTCTGGGAAATTCTTCTTTATTTCCCATACAATATTCTTCTGCCGTTCATCATGAGTTAAATTGTATATATCCATCACCAGACCTTCATCAAGAGGAGAAATTTCCTCTTCCTCACCTATAGCTTGCCCTCTTGTAGGAGGAGATGGTGGTTAAGTGGTGATCTATTGTGTGGAAATCATGAGATCGACATCTTGATTTTTCTTCTCCAGCTCTACCTCCCTGTTTTGGATCACTATCAATTCTTCGATTTCCTAGGCAAGTTCTTTCTCCTGCAGTGACATTCTTTCTTCTTCAAGTAGCTTATTTTTTTCTTCTTCTTCAACTTGTTTTTTTATTCTTCCTCTTATTTTCTCCTTATTTATTCTTCTTTCATTCTCCTTTATTGTTTTTCTTTATGCTCTTATTCTTCATTCTACCTAGTTTCCTCCTCCTGCTTATTTTTTTTGCTTCTCTTTTCTATTTCTATAGCTACTTTACATATGATTGGATCTTCTTGGAATTTGCAACTCTGCTCTTGTACTAGACTATGCACAACGTTCCTCTTAGACTTTGCACACATAGGGTTGCACATTGATGGTTTTTCTTCTACATTGGATTCCTTCTAAGGAGTAACTAGTGATGTACCATCCAAGTTGACTAGGGTGTGGGGCTTCGAGGCATTCTAACAATTCTTAATATTTTCCTCTTCTGGTTTTGAGTAAGTCCCACTTGACCAGTTCAAATGTATCTTTGCATAGTGCTTCCTGCAAAAATTTCTAGTATCGAACAAGTTGTTTTCCATGACACCGAACTCAAATATTCCTATCTCTTTACCCTCGATATCCACAACCTTTAGGTTCTTGATCTCATATAATCCAATGTGAAAAGGAAGGGTGGTACAAGCTTCTTTCTTATTCCTTTGCAAGACTCCTCATAGACCTATGGAAAGATGATAAAATACCTCCTTCATGACCAATTTTTCAGTGGCATACCTTGGAAATAACTGTGAAGACTTCTTACCACCAAACACTCTTAGGTAAGTTCGATCTGGTGAGGAAAACCAGTTGGCAAGTTCTTCTACCACTTTTGTCGCCTCTTAGGAAATGCATGGTGGATATTCCTACAAGGTAATCTTGTAAGGTAGTATGCGGATGTTACCAGTAAAATTCTCCATAAATACCCTATAGTTTCACCCTGAAAACACTTTGCAATAAATATTGACAACGGATTCCTTCAGTGACCAGGTCCAATTCATACCAGAGAGCACATATCACAACCAACAAGTAGGAAGGAATGTAAAACCTAGATTTCTTACACTTAGGAGGGTTCCTCGCATTAGTCACATGGATATTTAACTATTGGGCTGACAAATCCAACCATCTGGATTATTTACCAACATTTACAACGTGATGCAGCAAAAATTCCAAGCCTTTAGGAAATGTCTCAATATTTTTTTGACAATAGATCTAGAAACAAAGAACTATGAAGTAATAATATGATTTTCTGAGAGATTTTGTCTTATATGTGTTACTAGGTATCTAAAGAAATTTGAATGGCTCTTTCACACAACCTTTGGTCAAATCTTCAATTCTCAGGTAACTGATGACTGCGTAGAAATGAGAATCCAAACTTCTAGCAAAGGTAAATGACACATAATATAAAAATAATGTGCCATGAATGAGGCAAGACTTTGTCTGCTAGCACTACTAAGGATCACTCTCTTTGCATAGTATGCAGTATGATCCATTTCATAATATATGTTGAAGGGAAAAATAGATACTTGCATGCAATATTTTGTACTCATAACTTCTAAACATTGATATAAACATGTGTGTATTCAAGTTCTACTTTGTAATTATTTGTCGTGAATGCATATTTTATTGTGTGCTATGAGATGTCTGAATATTTCTCAATGAACAATTGCGTTTCTGAGAAAATTAGGATGCTGACAGGGGTACTGGTAACTTCTTCATTAGGGCTCCTTTTTGTGGTGTCTTTTGAGGTTGAGCTCTATGGAGGCATGATGACAACAACTGATAACAGAGAGATACGATCCAAAAAGTTGCAGTACCTGTATCACAAGATGCACTCATGGAAAATATAAATTAGATCAAGAAAATAAATCCACAATAAGATCAAAACAACAACACAGAAATTGGGGGTGAGGATTGCACATTTTCTAAGCTGGAGGAGGTAGACTGGGCTCACGAACTACACATTTCATAGTCTTAGTAGACAAGGAGTGAGCTAGAGGCTTGAGACTGTGCAATGCGTAGTCACAACTAAGCAGGCTGAGGGAAGAGACTGCACATTATGTAGTCTCAGTGGCTAGGGTTAATGCTTGAGACCTGTAACTACGCAACGCATAGTTATGCAAGCTAGTTACTGTGCATTATGTAGTCCCAGATGACAAGAATGAAGCTTGAGCCCATAGAATGTGAATTGTACAATTATGAGTGGTAGTTTGTTGGCCATAATTGCGTATATTTTCTCGGGAAGGAGAGAAAGAGACCACATCTGAATGTTGAGATAGGAAGGAATGTAGATTGGGCTAAGGGAAGGATATATCATAAGAAACTAAGTGAAAGAAACAAACATGAAAAAGGAAGCATGAAAATGCACTAAGTGACCTAGCAACCACAACTGTTGGTGGGAAAAAGAAAGAAGTCGATGCGACACTCAGAAAATATGAATGATAGACTGAATGAACACTTGTACAATATACTACTAGTTAAGACACTAGATAGTGTGAAAATAAATAGGAAAAATAGCACTCATAGATGCAAAAGGAATAAAAGGGACAAAATAAGCGACAAAAGTAACACATCAAAAGCTTACTTGGAAAACTATCACAAATTTATCCGAAGGATCCTTGATATTTCTAGCAATGCTAAAGCTCCAATATTGAATGTGAAAATTATTTCTAGAGGTGTCTATTATATATATCTAGTTAGGTTAGGGTTTATGATGCGCATGCCTAAAATTAAGGAAAAAGTGCCACTTGTCTTAAGATATAAATTAACAACTTAGTGCCACTTTCTAGAAATTAATTATGGAATCCGTATTTTCTAGGGATTATAACTTAATGTTTTCTAGGAAACTGCCACTTCACATTGTCAGAGACAACTGCATAATCATGGGATCGGGCAATTCCTTACGTTAGTGAATTGTGTATTTTTTCACTGAAAAGCGAGGTTTATCGCAGTTTGTAGGCTAATTGACTGCCTATCTTCCAATAATTCACAGTTGGGATCCTTGAGGCCTAGTGTAGTTTCTAGACACAAGGGATTTCATAGTTATGGGATGGAATGCTGGAAGGGAGTGTAGGATTAGGGGAAGAAAAGGTTTGTGCTAAAACTGGTTAGTTAAGGTCAAACCAAGTTATCACAAGCTTTGAATGCAAAGATAAGTCTTTGAAATTAGATGAAATACTTGATGACTGTGAAAGATGGATCTCTGTGGATAGAATGTAGGCTCCAAAATCAATACATGGGAGAAATTGTCGAGGGGACTTGTAGTAGCTACAACACTTCGTGACACATTGGTTGAACTCTAGCTCTTCTAATGGGTCTTAACTTCATTGACCAAGTCTAGCTTTTCAGGAATTATTGCTCATTTCATTGATTATTGTATCTTCTCTACTTTGTTTGAGTTAGACATATAGCGTTTATCATTCTTCTTCATCGATGACACATTAACCAAGGCAAGTCAAACTTAGTTGTTTCGATTATGGATAACAACCATATAGATACAAAATTGGAAAATGATTATCAAAGTCTTAATTTTTATCCTTGGTATTCCTTTTCTACCAGCAGGCCTTGATAGTACCACAATAGAGTCACTTCAGGGATACAAACATCACTCTAGCAAGCCTAGACAACACCCTTGCAAAGTTGCTTGCTTCACCTCCCTGTATAGGAAGCCTTTCTCTTCTTTCACCCTTTATTTATTTCTTATATTTTATTCATAGAACTGTGCATACTTATTGATTTCATGGAGGGGAAGATGGATCCTGACTTATTGAGAGTAGAAGATGGTTTTCCTTCAGAGAAGTATATTTATACACCTCCAAAATAGATTCCAATTTTTTAAGTTTCCTCCCCTCCTTACTCTACTAGTATATGACAAGACAAAACCGACCAATCAAAAAACTAACAAGAGAAGAAAGTACTAGTTATAGATTCAAGTATCACAATTCCACTAAGGCTCTCTCCATAAAGAATGTATTTTCCTTTTGGGAATCATTGGCTAAAATATACAAGGAACAATGCAAAAAGAAGTAATAGACAGAAATTGAAGAATCGTCGGCCATATAATATCCTCTTGAACTTTTCCATGCTCTCTTTAGAAGCATAACACAGTCTTAAGAAAATTTTATTACGATGGAAAGAAAAGGAAAGGAAAAACAAAAAAAACTAAACTAAATATCCTACTCCTAAATTAATAATGGATAGGCCATGCTTACATAAATTGAAAATTCCGATGTAACCACTAAAGCATTACCTTACCTGTTTGGGCGAAGGAATCAACAACAGGAAATATAAAATGTGAAATGTCCAATCACCTAAAGACTAAAAATACAAGCAGAAAAATATAAAAAGAAAGAATATGTGGAACATTATGTTGATACATTATGGTGTTTGTAGACATCACAATAGGTTTTCATGCTAAAGCATTCTTCCAAACTTTGAAACTTAGCAAACAAAAAGAAAGTTAAAAACTTACGTTTCACAAAAGGGCTTTCCAAGTATAGTTCTTCCAACGATTGAGCAATAGGATCATGAAACTCGAGTGAAGGAATTGAAGATTGTGAAATAAATTGATTTTCAACATTCACAATCATTTGACTAGGATCCTTCTGAGAAAGAGTATGAACCTAATCATGATTGGGACTAGCATCAAGACTGCGACAGCCTGACATAATCATTAGCGCAAAATGAAGTGTCTCAAAAACTTAGGGTAGTTCCAAGAAATCACAAGATAGATCATCAAAGACTAGTGGCCTATAATAATCTATAGTGGAACATACAAAGCCATTAGATGAATCAACAAATAGATTGAGACAAGCATGATAAACATTTCTTCGTATAAAAGAAAGGAATCCTCATGGTTTCATGAATCATAGAGAGGAGGTAATTGAAAACAAGAAATTTCACTCTTTGTATCTTCAGACTGAAAAAATAACAGATGAGAGAGATCACAAAGAGATGAGTTTTTTTCACCATGTTCCAATGTAAAATTGACATTCCACTATTCCGGATTGTGACTAGAATCGACATTCTCAAAGACTCACTCATTAACAGATGTGATATTTGTGTTAGAGTATGTTGGGTGTGGAGCTTGATTATGTTCTTTATTCAGTGGTATCACCACATTAGACCTCAGTTCGTATGGGCTAGAAACAACACCCATTTGTTCACCACCAAGGGGTCTAGAGGGGCGATGATGATTTTTATGAGCCCCCCTTTGTGGGGGTTTAGGGGAAGCGCCCCCAAAGCTAATAATAGATGTAAAATTTCCTTGTAAAAGATTGGAATTTCGAAGTCAATCTAAGTCGTTCATTAGGCAAATGATCTGATGGTAAAAGTTATGTTTAATTTAGGGGTTATTTCCCTAGAAGGCAACCCCTTGCAATAGATGAGGTAATTGCATTGCGGCTATGGATATATGTATTCTGAGTGAGAAAGAGAGAGGATATTGTGTGAGAGCGAAGATGAAATTACATCAGATTTGCAGTAGGTTGTATCTCTTCATTTTTATGGATAATATAAACGAGGTAGTGGCTATTTCTTCGTGGACGTAACCCAAATTGGGTGAACCACGTATATTTGTGTATCTCTTGTTTTATGCATTTTCTATGTTTACATTTCTGCAATATTTTATTTGTTCAATTTCTCTGTAATATATAATTTTCTAACATCTGATATCAGAGCCAAAGGTCTATTTGGTTGATAAAATTGCATGAGAGAAGGGTTCCTAGTTCAAGTGGGAGCAATGGCAGAGGGTGGTAGGTTTAGGGTCAAAAACTTCAACGACCAAAAATGTGACATGTGGAAGATGTAGATGGAAGATTATCTTTAGCAGAAATATTTGTACCTACCATTGAGCTGAAATACAAAAAAGTCAATGAGTATGACAGACGCAATGGGATATTCTCGATAGAAAGGTACTTGGAACAATACGATTGTGCCTTACAGTGCCAGTAACCTTTAATATTTCAAAGGAAACAATAACATAGGGTTTAATATTGGCATTGGCCAAACTATATGAAAAACCCTCGGCCTCAAATAAGGTATTTCTTATGAAGAGTTTATTTAACATGAGAATGTCAGAAGGTGGATTTGTTGTTGATCATTTAAATGAATTTAATACAGCTACTAGTCAGTTAAGTTTTGTAGGGGTAAATTTTGATGATGAAGTTAGGGCTCTATTATATTTTTGCTCATTGCCCGAAAGTTGGAATGGTTTAGTTATGGCTATTAGTAACTTTGTCTCTTGACCTATTACTTAAAAGTTTGATGATGTTGGCAGTGCAATCCTTAGTGAGGTAATGCCACAGAAATGCTTCGTAGAGACATCAAGTAATGCTTTGACTGCAGAGAAAGGCCTAGCCCAAGATATCACATTAAAGGAAAGAGGAAAGAGCCCAGGATATCGTAGTAAGTCAAGGAAAGGTAGAACCAAGTCCAGATTGAGGATAGTGTGTTGGAAATGCAGGAAGAAAGGACACCTAAAGAAATACTGTAAGTCTTGGAAGGGAAAAGAAAGTGATGTGTAGCAAGAAAACAATCATGAGGCGAATGTGACAGGTGATGTGTTGCAATATGCTTTGATTCTTTCATTACAAAATATTATTTATGTCTAGATGGTAGATTCAGGGGCCTCATTCAATGCCACACTTGATAGGAAACATTTTCATGATTGTGTTCAAGAAGATTTTGGACAGGTTCATTTGGGTTATGATAAACACTATAAAATCATTAGAATGGGTAAAGTTTTCAAAAAATAGAGGAATGGAAACCAATGGCTATTGAAGGAGGTAAGGCATATTCCAAATCTAAAGAAAAATATAATTTCAACAACGAAGTTGGGAGATGAAGGCTGTGTAACTACTTTTACAGATAAAACTTGGAAGGTTACTAAAGGAGTCGTGGTAATAGGAAATGAAGAAAAAGTTGGTACATTGTATTTATGAATTGGTATTTCTAATTATGTTAATGCTTTAACATCTATGGGCGGAGATAAGACATTGTGGAATCATAGGCTCAAGCACATGATTGACAAGGGGATGAAGATTCTTAACTCACTAAATTCGGTGCTAGGTTTGAAGTATGTTGATTTTGAATTTTGTGAGAATCATGTTTATAGAAAATAGAAGAGAGTCAGATTTATGAGAGTTGGGAAAGAAAAGAAGAACGAAAAATTAGAGCTTGTGCATACAGATGTATGGGGACCTAATCAAGTCTCATGTCTTAGTGGCTCTCATTATTATGTTACTTTTATTGATGATGAAACCAGAAAAACCTAGATTTATTGTATTCTAAACAAATCTGATGTATTTGATACTTTCAAGAAATGGAAAGCTTTGGTTGAGAATGAGATAGGAAAGAGGTTGAAGTGTCTCAAATCAGACAATGGAGATGAATATTGTAGCAAAGAGTTTTATAAGTACTATTCAAAGCATGGAATTCACAGAGAGAAGACATTTCCAGGAAGACCACAATAAAATGGTGTGTCAGAAACGATGAACATGACAATCATGGAGCATGCAAGGTGCATGAGATTGCATGTAGGATTACCTTTACAATTTTGGGCAAATGTTGTAGACACTAATGTTTATCTAATAAATAGAGGGCCTTCAAGTTCCTTAGATGGAGGTATTCTAGAGGATGCATGGATAGGTAAAAAGGTAAACTACTGATTTTTAAAGACTTTTGGTTGTGAAGCCTTTGTCCACGTTAATAAAGAAAATAGAAAAAATCTTGAGGAAAAATAAAAGAAATACAGCTTTATTGGATATGATGTTAATCATTTTGGTTATCGCTGATATGATTATGAAAATTTAAAAATCATTAGGAGGAGAGATGTCATATTCAATGAAAATGTTTTGTATAAGGATCAGATGTAGGAAAGGAAACATGAAAAAGAGAATAGAGAATACACAATGCTTGATGAGATCACATAAAAAGTAAAGGTTCTTAAAAATCATAATGATCAACAGTGAAAAGAACAACAGAAACCACAACAGCAATAAGCAGCTCAAGCACCTGAAATTGGTGTTAGAAGATCTACCAGGATAAGTAGACCTCTTCAATGACACTCTCCTCCATTATATTATGTATTTTTGACTGATTCTAGTGAACCAGAATGTTATGAAGAATTAGTATAGGTAGAAACTAGGAAGAAGTGGGAGCTAGCCATGAAAGAAGAGATGGATTCCTTGGTACATAGCTACACTTGGGACTTATCTAGGAAGAAGTGGGAGCTAGCCATGAAAGAAGAGATGGATTCCTTGGTACATAGCTACACTTGGGACTTATCTAGGTTTCCTGTAGGTAAAACAACATTGCAGAATAAATGGGTTTACAGGTTGAAAGAAGAAGATGGAGGTAGAAAAAGGTATAAAGCTAGACTTGTCATGAAGGGGTTTGCACAGAAAAAAGGTATAAACTTTGATGAGATATTTTCTCCTATTGTTAAAATGACTTCAATTAGAACTATTTTAAGTCTCATAGTAGTAGAAGATTTGCATCTTGAGCAGTTAGATGTAAATACGACCTTTCTCCATGGGGATTAGCATAATTAAATAACACATATCACAAAAATAACAATAATAGTCTACTACATCCACACCATATGCATGAAAAACTATCGAATTTGAGCTTTATTAAAAGTGAAAGTTACAAACGTACATGTACAATTGACAAACCAATAGTCTCAAACATGGAACATGAAGCCAACACCTACTCCTCCAAATATAGATAATCCTTCTATGCTAAAGTAGAAACCAAGGCTCTTAACAAACTACCTACATTTTGATCCTAATCCCAAAATACCATCCAAAATCCATTTACATGAGATATGAGGGTATATTTATAACATATTAGATGACTATTCATATTCCTTTTTGACTCTTTTTCTTCCTCAAGACTATTTGATTTCTTTTACAAAATGACTCTTCATATTCCAAAATTGACACTTAGACTTCCACTTACAACACTGTTTCAAATAGAATATTATAAATACACATATAAGACAAAATTGGGTAGAGACAACTCAATAGCCTAATAGGACAAACAATCATGTCAAGATTGAGTTTGGGGAAATACCATCTCAGTTGCTTCCACTTGTAGGTATTTAGTCACATAGTGATGCCAAGCATTATACTATGTGACGATTTGCCCAAAATGTACAATTGGATGAGGTTGGAAGTGAACTCTAGCCTCCATTGCATCTAGGTACACTATCTTGGAGATAGTTTCAGTTTCCTTCTTCAACAGGAACAACATGGTGTCGATCTTGTCAGGGCCACCAATATATTTATGTATATCATGTAGGTTGACCTCCAGGTCCCTTTTGGTGGAAATCTTCCTGGACTGGTCCAAGTACTATTACACTTCCTATCTAACCTTGTTTCTTCCTTTAGCTTCTGTGAATGTGTCGACTGAAGTGATCTTGTGTGACTTTAGCATGAAATTCACACTATTATACAACTGTGTGTAAGAGGAATTAATGTTGGTTATGAAAGTGTCGAGATACTCGTTGCTTTGGATGAGCATTCAAACTTATGCATTATCCAACTTGTCTTGCTACCTTAGCTTCTTCAGCAACTGAGGAGTTGGACCTCTATATTGCATTCCCCACTCATGCACAACAACAATATATGCATTAGTAACCTTGAGATATTTTTCATTCTCTTGATATTTCTATTGCGGGTTGTGCAAGTGGAAAACTTCTTTGTCTATAGACAATAAATCCTCATATATGTTTCTCATAATATCTCCCAATGTTGATACTTCACCAATTATTGTTGCCTTGAGTTCTTCTAAGTATACCTATGTGGGAGCCTCTTTTTGAACCCTAGCCTAGAGATGTTCAATTTGTTGCCTTGCCACTTCTAGGTTCTTTTCCATTTTTTTATTCCAACCATCAAATACCATATATTTCACTTTGAGGATCCTCTAAAGGCTAATTTCATTGTCGAAATTGTTTTTGTATTCTTCCTAATGTCCATCACGATCAAATTTTCTTTGATCAAAGCAGGATGTGTGAGGTTGTCTAGGAGAATGCTTCTTTATTTCCTATACAATCTTCTTTTGTAGCTCATCATAAGTTAAGTTGTATAAATCCATCACCGAACCTTCATCAAGAGGAGCAATTTCCTCTTCCTCACCTGCAGCTTGCACTTATGTAGGAGGAGATAGAGGATGAGTGGTCATTGCTGTGTGGAAGGCTTGAGATCAACATCTCAATTTTTATACTCTTGCTCTACCTTTGTGTCTTGGATCACTACCAAGTATTCGATTTCCTAGGAAAGTTCTTTGTCCTGCGGTTGATTTCTTTCTTCTTCAAGTATCCAATTCTATTCTTCTTCTTTGAATTATTTCCCTACTGATTCTTCCTCTTATTTTCTCCTTATTTCTTCTTATTTCATTCTCCTTTCTTCTCATTCTATCTGATCTTGTTCTTCCTTCTTCCTCGCCTCTTCCTCCTACTTCTTTTTCTTCCCTCTTTTTTTTCCTATAGCCGATTTCAAGATGATTGTATCCACTTTGAATTTGTGGCCCTACTCTTCTCCTTGACTATGTACAAACTTCCTCATAGACTTTGTGCACATGGGGTGGTGCCTTCATGTTTCTACTTCTAGAGTTTCTTCCTGCTGAGGAGTAACCTATGATGTACTTGGAAAGCTTACAGGGGCATGGAGCTTGGAGAAATTATAAAAATTCTTAATATTTTCCTCTTCTAGTCTGGAGTGAGTTCTGCTTGGCTAGTTGAAATGTATCATTGCAAAGTGCTTCTCACAAACACTCCTAGAATTTTACGGGTGGTATTATATGAGACCGAACTAGAATATTCCTATCTCTTTACCCTCATTCCCTGCAACCTTTAGTTTCTTGATCTTGTACAATTCAATCTGCAAAGGAAGGGTGGGCCAAGGTGCTTTCTTCTTCCTTTGCAAGACTCCTTATAGACCTACAAAAATATGATAAGCTACCTCCTACATGACCAATTTATTCATAGCTTACCTTTGCAGCAAATGTGAATACTTTTGACCACTAAACACTCTAAGGTAATTGCCATTCGATGTGGAAAACAAGTCCGCAAGTTCTGCTACCGCCTCCATCACCTCTTGGGACATGCAAGGTGGATCTTCCCCGAATATCATATTGTAAACTGATATGAGGACATTATCATACCACTTCTCCATAAATCCTTGTAGATGAACTATGAATAAACTTTGTAGTAAATGTGGATATAAGATTCCTTCAGTGACGAAATCCAATTCATGCCATGAAAAGAGTTTTGAGCACATATGTCATCCAACAAGTAGGCAGACATGATAAACCTCACATTCTTACCCTTAGGAGGTTTCTTGGAATTAGTCACATCGATCTTTAACATTTGGGCCAACACATCTGAACAATTGAATGCTTTATATTCATTCATAACCTAATGCAGCTAAAATGCCTAGTCTTCAGGAAAGGTCTCAAGTACTATTTTGACCGTAGATCCAACAACATAGAAATATATAGTACTGATATTATTTTCTGAGATATTTGGTCTTATAAGTGTTTTTGGGTGTCTACTGGAATTTGGATGGCTCTTTCACCCAACCTTTGATAACATCTTTAGTGCTCAGGTAACCGGTGATTGCATAGAAATGATAATCCACATAAACTTATGGAAAAGGTAAATGATACATAATCTAAAAATCATGTGCCATGAATGAGGAAAGCCTTTGTCTGCTAGAACTATTTAGGATCATGCTCTTTACATCAATATGTGATAGGAGCCACTTCATAACATCTACGCAAGGTAAAATAAAAAAACTGTATTTAATTTTGTGCAATCTTGGCTTCTAGACATTGATATAAACATTTTTGTCTTCAAGATATTATTTGTAGCTAGTTTCCATCAATGAATCTCTTACTGTGTGGCATGTTATGTCTGAATCTTTCTCAATGAATAGTTAAGTGTGTGAGAAAATTGGCAAGGTGATAGGGGTACTGTCAACTTCTTCATTGGCCTTGAATTTTGTGGTTTCTTTTGAAGTTGATATCTTTGGAGGCACGATGATAGCAATTGATAATAGAGAGGTAATCTCAAAAAATTGCAGTACTTGTATCACAAGATGCACTCATGGTGAATATAAATAATATCAAGCAAATAAATCCATTCAGAAATATAAAAGAAGTAACTCAACAACTAGGGGTAAGGATTTTATAGTTTATGGGTTGGAGAAGGTAGACTGGGCTCATGAACTATGCATTACGTAGTCTCAGCAGACAAGGAGTCAGTTAAAGGCTTGAGACTGCACAATGCACAGTCCCATATAGGCAGGCTGAGGGAGGAGATTGCATATTGCATAGTCTCAGTGGCCAACGATAAGGATTGATGCCTAGAACTACAAATGCATGGTTGTGTAAGCCAATGGTTGCACACTACGTAGTCCTAGAGGCCACGCATGAAGCTTGAGCTCAAAGAATGTGAATTGTGTAGTTAGGAATGACAATTTGCGGACAATGTTTGCGCATATCTTCACAAAAATGAGAGAGAAAGAGATCAGATATGATTATTGGGTCAGGAAGGCACATAGATCGGGCTAAGGGAAAGATAGATTAGTGAAAAATAAACGCTATTAAAAAAACAATCAAAAGGAAGAATTAAACTGCACTAAGTGACCCAGTGGCCGCATCTACTAGTGGGAAAAAGCAAAATGCTCATCCGACACTTAGAAAACGTGAATGATAGAATGAACTAATACTTGTACAAGATAGTAATAGTTAAAAGACCAGCTATTATGAAAATAAATAGGAAAAATAGCAGTCATATGAGAAAAAGTGACAAAAGAAACAAAAGTAATTGCTATCAACCTATTTTACACCTTGGATCAGTGACCCTTAGTCCCCATGGCTATTTGAATTTTTCCATATCTAGGACCCACATTTTCTCTAGTTTTACCCCCAAAAATTTGGATAGAGGCTTATGGGAGCATCTGGAGCCTCCCAGTAGCTCCCAACCCCTCTTTATGCGAACAACTATGGCTTTGACCCCTAGGCACATGCATGGAGGCCTATGAGAGCGTCTGGAGCCTCCTAGTCTCTCCCAAGCTTCCTTCATAAGAGCGTCCATGGTCTTTCTCACTTCATTCTATTTTAGTGACTAGGGAATGAAAAATTAAACTAATCTCATAGGGAGTAATGCATTCTATAGGTCATCCGAAGTTGTTATGATCCAGGTGGATGTTGGTGGCCACCTACCTATCCCACTTGGACCCCCACAACTGTCTCTTTCAGTTTTTCAGTTTCCTTAATTATAGCGCAGTTTACTATTTTTAGCAGTTTTTTCGGGTCCTAAACTTCTGGAGCCGTTTTGAGGCCCTAAACGACGTTTTTTGGGAAATCTACCGCCAGTGATTTGTCTGATAAAAATCATCTTTTCGATCATAGTCGTCGGAGGGAGCTTTCCAACAGGCTATCATGCGCGTCAAACGGAGATAATACGACCAATTTGCGACCCCGGGAAGTTGGCTATCCAACTCACCCCAAAATGGGGCCCACAATTTGGCGTTTCATCTTCTAGGGTTAGGTTTTGGAATATGAAGGGTTTTCCATTGTTTCTCAATTATAAATAGGCCTTCGAGCCTCATTGTAAAGACAGTTCGGAATAGTTCAGAGGCATGTAGCTGACACATCTCTTCTCAGAGATAAGCTACCATCACCCTGGCTGGGTTATTTCTATTTCTATTTGTAAGCATATTTCAGTATTTTCCATTAATGAAATGAAGTATTATTTCTGCTGCATACCTGTCTTTATGGTTATATCTATATTTTATTGTGTTCCTATTTAAATCCAGATCAGTGGTATCAGAGCGGTCTGCTTTTTCTCTGTTTTTCTTTGCATGTCCCCAACGAGGTCGGGATATAAGGAGTTAGGGCTTGAATTGGTCGAACCTTTGCAAGACCAACCTCGCAAATATTGAAGACCACCCATGGCGGATGAGAAGAAAGATGAGGGGGCAGGAGATCCTATCAGAATCTTGCTCGAAGAAGCCCTCGAGCGGCAAAGGAACACGATGATGGATAGCTTTGCGCAGATCCTTCAGCGGCTACCCAGAGGTGACGCATCGGCTTCCAACAGCTACTCTGGAAACGCCACACCGTTTAAGGTACAAGTTAATTTTGAAATCCCCATCTTTGAGGGTCAAATAGATGCAGATGCCGTAGATAAATGGTTAAATCTGCTAGATGGGTATTTTTCTGTTCATGAATTTTCAAGTCGGGAAAATATTTTTTTCGCTCTTCTCAAAGCAGCCCCCCACGTCAAGGACTGGTGGGAAACATACTGTGAGCAGAAGGATGAAAGTACAGGCTCATTGTTTTCAGCCACCCCCACTTGGAATGACTTCCGGGATGCCATAAAGGAGCAGTACTACCCTGTCAAAAGCTATGAGGACAAATACATCAAATGGACCACACTGCAGCAGGGACGAGACCAAGATGTGCCAGAGTTCACAAATATCTTTCATACCCTTCGCACACAGTTGGGTATCAAAGATTCTGAGCTGCATCTGGTACTCAAATACCGTGGCTGCCTACATAGATACATCCAGGAAGAGATGGAGTTCTTGAACATTTCCTCACTCGGCATAGCATACCGATACGCTGTCAAAATCGAGCAAAAGTTCAAACAGAAGGAGCGAGACTTTGGATCTGCAAATCCGAAGCCCAAAGGACAAAGAGAAGGTGGGGTGACCCAAGACAACCCCTCGAAGCTGCAAGAAAAGAACAACACCACGAAGCCAAATAAGGACACAGGAAAGTGGTGTGAGTTCCACAAGAGCCCCACTCATATCACAAGTGAGTGTCAGACCAAGCAGTCGTTGGTGGCTGAGTTGAAGGCTTCCGAATCAGATGCATGTTCCGACTCTGAGTCAGAACCCGACAAGGGGAGTGACAAAGGGAAGCAGATCATTGATGCGGATCCCAGCGCCACTGTTGCTACTGCCAAGATCCAGAAAAATGAGCCCGAAGATCTAGAGGAGGGGGAACATCTTTTCCACTCACAGATGTGGGTGAAGGGTTCGCCGCTGCAATTCATTGTCGACAGTGGCAGCCAAAAGAACCTCATTTCAGCAGAGGTCGTGCAGCGATTGGGCCTACCAACTACACCACACCCACAGCCGTACAGTATCAGTTGGCTTCACGAAGGACGAGATCTCAAAGTTCGCCAGTAGTGCCGCCTTCCCTACATCATCAAGCCCTTCACAAATGAGGTATTGTGTGATGTTACACCTTTGGATGTTTGTGATGTACTCTTAGGCCAGCCATACTTGTGGAGGCGACATGCTGTGTATGAGTCAAGGCCTCGTGCTGTCATCATTTCTTTGGATAATTCATTATACAGGATACCGGAGGTAGCCCCACCTACCGCCACCTCTTTGATCACTGCTAAGAAAGGCAGCAAGCTCATCTCACAGACTAAGAAATTTATTTTCTGTCTGGTTCGCTCCCAAAGTAAGGGGAAGATTGTTGCTACATCCATGACCCTCGCGAAGGGTTCCTCCACACAACAGCAGCAACAGAGGGATACAGTCGTGACAGAACACAGGAACAACTTCTCCTTACCTGGAGGGGTACCACACAAGTTTCAGGTGGGCGAAAAAGTTTGGTTACATCGGCAGAGAGAACGCCTTACCAGAACCCATCAGAAACTCAGACCACTTCGACATGGTCCTTACACCAGTAACAAGGCTGTGGGCAACAATGCTTTGAAGCACAACATTCCTCCATTCCTTCGCTTGCACCAATTGTTCAATGTGGACCATCACCGACCATGCTTCCCACCATTTCTGGACACATCAGAGATTGCAGAACAGCTCACCAAAGAGCCAGCTCAGCACAAGCTTCCTCATCTCAAGGAGGAACTCAACGCAATGGGGACCATTGCTTCCTAAGGGGGGGGGGGAATGATCCAGGTGGATGTTGGTGGCCACCCACCTATCCCACTTGGACCCTCACAAATTTCTCCTTTGGTTTTTCAGTTTCCTTAATTATAGCACAATTTACTATTTTTAGCAGTTTTTTCGGGTCCTAAACTTCTGGAGCCGTTTTGAGGCCCTAAATGACGTTTTTTGGGAAATCTACCGCTAGCAATTTTTTTGATAAAAATCATCTTTTCTGTCGTAGTCCTCGGAGAGAGCTTTCCAACGGGCTATCATGCGCGTCAAACGGAGATAATACGACCAATTCGCGACCCCGGGAAGTTGGCTGTCCAACTCACCCCAAAACGGGGCCCACAATTTGGTGTTTCATATTCTAGGGTTAGGTTTTGGAATATGAAGGGTTTTCCATTGTTTCTCAATAATAAATAGGCCTTCGAGCCTCATTGTAAAGACAGTTCGGAACAGTTCAGAGGGATGTAGCCGACACATCTCTTCTCAGAGATAAGCTACCATCACCCTAGCTGGGTTATTTCTATTTCTATTTGGAAGCATATTTCAGTATTTTCCATTAATGAAATGAAGTATTATTTCCACTGCATACCTGTCTTTATGGTTATATCTATATTTTATTGCGTTCCTATTTAAATTCGGATCATGTTAGCACAAAAAGAAGTGAGAAACGGCCTGGACAATCCGATAAAGAAGTGCTTAGAGTGACTAGGAGGCTCCTTATACTCCCATAGGCCTCCATCCATGTGTCGAGGTGTAAAAGTAAAAGTCCCTCCCATAGAGAGGGGTTGGGAGTGACTGAGAGGCTCCAGGTGCTCCCATAGGCCTCTATCTAATCGTTGAGGGGTAAAAATGGATAAAATGTAGGTCACGGGTCTGGAAAAAGTAAAACAACCATAGGGACTAAGGGTGATTGATCCATGGCGGTAAAATAGGTTAATAATAGTAAAATGTGTAAAACTTACTCGGAAAAATGATGAAAAATTATCAGAAGGCTCCTTGATCTTGCTAGGAATGCTAGAGCTCCAAGTTCGAATGTGGAATTGAGCTCTAGAGGGACCTATTATATAGATATAGTCAGGTTAGGGTTTACGATGCACATCCCTGAAATGAAGGAAAATGTGCCACTTGTCTTAAGATCTAAATTAGAAACTTAGTGGCACTTGTCATACATTAGTTATGGAATCCCTATTTTCCCATAAACTACCACGTCACATTGTCAGACAGGGTTGTGAAATCAAGGGATTTCACAATCCCTTGCCTCAGCGCATTGCGCAATTTTTTACTGAAAGAGGAGGCTTAGCATAGTTTCTGAGCTCAATGATTGCCTATCTTCCAATATTGCATATTTGGGATCCTCAAGGCCTAGTAAAGTTTCCAGACACAAGGGATTGCATAGTTACAAGAGGGAAGAGTAGTAGGGAGTGTACGGTTAGGGCAAGAAAGGGCTTGTGCTAAAAATGGTTAGTTAAGGCCAAACCAAGTTATCAAAATTTTTGCATGCCAAGATAAGTCTTTGAGAATTAGATGAAATACTTGACAACTGTGAAACATGGATCTCTGTTGATAGAAGGTAGGCTCAAAAATCAAGGCATGGGCAAAATTTTGGAGGGGGGTTGTAGTGACTACAACAAGTCCATAATCAAGTTCACGTGGAAGACTAGGTATAACATTAACTTGAAGAATCCAATCACATCCTAAATTGTGGGGTTGGGAAGAAGACAGGGAGAGTTACCTCAACACAAAATTTCAAACCTTAGGAGGCCAAAGTCACTAAGATACAATATTTCAAGTTTAGACATATCTACAATTTGGAGGTCATGCTCTTAAAATGTGTGTATTTTTAAATTTGCATAAATTTTGTTTGAAAAAATAGTTTGAATTGATTTAAAGGGCATAGTGAAGCATACAAATCATTAACAGGTTCCAAAATTCCTCCCAAATGAGAAAATACTAAACCCATTAATCCCTCAAAAGTTTCTACTATGACACATGAAGAAGAGGAAGAAATGCATCATGATATGTCAAAATTAAGAGACCAAGTGAAACAATTTTCCTTCTCACAAAGAGAAAGAAAAATGAACTGGAAGGTAATATGGATGGTTTAAAAGCAGACATGGAAGCTTTAAAGTAAGCTTCGAAGAAATACATGGAAACTTTGAAGGAAGGCTTGACAATGTTGCTAGAAAAAAGGCTCCATAGTTGTAATAGCCCCACATTAAAAGTTCATGTAATCAAGTTAATAAAGGTTAAATAAGACTAAGATCATGGGACATGTATTCCAAGATCAATTTTGTGAAAAACATCCTAGTGGGTGTTCATTTGGTTTATTATGGATAAAGGAAATTAGAAAAGGAAATGTAAAAGGATTTGGAAATGCGAGAAGCATTAATTGGCATTTTTTTATGAAAATAAAGGAAATTAGGATAAAAGGAAGGTGAAAGGTCACAAGTTTCATGTGAGGAGGAAATTGAAGAAAATAGAGTCGTCAATAATGAAAATTCTTTTGAGGACCATTTCACATCCTTTTGACAATTTTGGGTTGGAGCTCTCGCTCTCTATTCCCTCTCTCTCTCCCTCCCTCTCTCTCTCTCTCTCTCTCTCTCTCTCTCTCTCTCTCTCTCTCTCTCTCTCTCTCATACTTGTGCACACTTAAAGTATTATTGCAGCACTCTAGCATTGGATAAAGGAAGGAAAAGGAACGACAAGGAAGAAAAGGGAAGCAATGATCAAGCAAGGAAGAATTGGATCAAGCAGCTAAAATGAGATTACTTGCAGGTATCGAGTTACATGTATGATTTCGTTGATAGTTTTTGCATGCCTGTGTGTATTTGGTTCTCTTGTTGTCATTGCCATGTGTTTTATCAAGTGTGACAATGGTTTTACCCTTTTCTTGCTATTTTCAGATAACCATGGTGTGATGGGGTTCTTTTACTTGGTTAAGCTTGATTTCTAGATGATTTTGAAACTGAATGGGGTGGTCTTAGGAAAATTCATAAATGCCTAGGAATCCTTTGACCAGTAATGGAGAGATACATGGTAATTCCCGAGGGCAGAGACAAGAAAGTTCTGATGGTTTAGGTGGATAGATATGGATGCATCCATGCTTGTTTAGGGTTCTGTGATCCTTTGACCAGAATATGGAGGGATTTTGGTAAAGCCCAGTAGTGTATGCTTATTGTTTGGCCCTAGGAATCCATTGACTAGTAAATGGTGGAATACATACTAAATCCTGGTTTTATAGATCAGGGTTTTGGGCCTAGGAATCCCTTCACCGTTAATGTCATGATACATGGTAAAGCCTAAGATTACCTGGTTGGTTTTTTTGTGATTCCCATATTCATGCTTTGAATATGGGATTGGGGTGATTTCCTGAAATAAATATTCGGTTCAGCCCAATCTATTGTTGGGTGGTACATGGAAGTCCTTGACTTGGTTGGATTTTTCATATGTTAATAAGAGTTCTATTTTCCTTTTATTTCATGAGTAATTGTACTTGTTATTATGTGGATTTGATAGTTGTTCTATTATTGTTACCATTATGGTTATATGCTAGTTATAAGCATGGTTTTATGATCGAATTTAGTTATGCCACTGATCATGTGTTGATTAGTAAAGGAATTATTAATGAATGTATGACCTAATATATGATAATGACCCTATTGTGAGATGGAATTAGACCTTCTTGATTAATATTAGATCAATATGAGGCCCCTATGTTCAAATGTGTATTTATGACCTACACATTATAGGCTTTGTGTAATTATTACTTATCATCTATGAGAGTTTCATTAAGTTTTAGGCAGAGGTTTGGGTAATAGCCCTAAAAAGGTGGCTTAGATCTCACAGTCGCTGCCATAGAACTAGTTGGAAAAGACTACAATCGTTGGGAAGAAAGCCTGTGGGGGATACTAGAGGGTTTTAGTCGCATGTAGGCCTTTTCATGGGAGCAACTGGGGGTTTAGTTCAGTGAAAATCTAAGTTAACTAAAGGGTTGGGCACCTGGGATTGTTGGTTAGCTTTTGGGGGTCTTGTAGCTCATGAGGGAGGTCAGTTTGGTTTTAGTTTGACGATTCCACTTCCTTAACTATAGGTAAGTAGTTGAATCATATCATAGTAACTATTTGTCACATATTTACCCCTTTGTATAGGTAACCTAGGGTAAGTGTGGGAAGAGGGTGTTACAGATTGGTATTAGAGCATGGTTCAACCCTTGGAATCGATGGGCAGAATGCAATGTTTACGAGGGCTCCACTCAATGAACCTCTGACCTATCATGCACATTTGTGGCATATTAAACATTACCCTTAACTTTACTACATATTGGAAAATATCCCTAAAAATCACATTATGTAACCCCCTACCAATACGAACCCAATACACCTTCCCAATTTAAAAAGCCCCTACCTCCACTATATATTGTAGGTATCCATTTTTTCATTAACATTTTTTATACCCCTTTATATTTTTTCATTAACTTTGAGCTCCATTTTTTATACTTGCCAATTTAAAAACCCTTTACTCCCTATATATCCCCCAATATATTATGTCATTTTTTCCTCACTATATATCCCCCAATATGAACCCACATGGTATGGTATTTCTCCCCCAGTGAAGCCCCGATGGAAATGTCATGCATGCATGTAGGTTGTATATGTGCTTGATGTATATGCATGGTGATGGTCATTGTTACAATAATGTTGTCATGTAGAAGTTAACGATGCTGTTGTTTGGATGTGTTGGTCATGAATTCATATTGGTTGTATATGCATGTCAATGTTTATATGTTGTTATGCATGCATTGTGTCTTGTTGGTGTTAAATTCTGTGACATCAGTCATGGTAAGTGATATGAAAATTGAGATGATGTTGATATATTGTTATTATTTTGATTATATATGTATTGTGCTAATCTAGTTGATCTTGCAGAAGAGATATCCTCCCCTGAACTATGAAGAGATATGTTGGTTATGTTTATATTTTGGGTTTAGATGACATGATATACTTACAGGAAGAAGAAGATCAAATATGACTAGAAAAATGGTGGATCATAGCTTACAATATTCTCCCTACAGATCAAATGAGTAGCATGGTGATGAGTACTCCCCTCACATAATAGAAAATTTGAGAAGTTTGAAGGAATAAATAAGAAGTTGCAAAGAAAATAATGATAGAATCATTCAGTCACAAGAGATACTTTCCAAAACATAAGAGAAACAAGAAGAGACCAATGTAGTGATTCTCCAACTCCTCTCTACATGTCGATGAGTGTCTTGTACCCCCTTTACGTTTTAATAGTCCTTGTCAGGGAGCTCTTCTATCTCACGAGACCACTCACTTTGTATGTCTTCAAGTCATTCCCGATAATGCTATGGTTCTAGGTGTTCCCTGACATCATCAACCTTTAGGAAGCGGGTAGTTAAACTTTCTATGGCATGCCCCCTTCATGTTGTGCAATATGGTACCTCCACTCCTCCATGATTTCATGTGTGGAAATCCTTGGCTTGTGCTTGACAATGGGCACACCTTGACGTGACCTATTAGATTGAGTTGCGCTTGTACATATTGTACATAGGAGTGTGTATGATAATTTTCTCTCTTTTTTGGTTTGATTTCTAACGTGAGAACTTTTCTATTACATCATATATGCCAAAAATCCTAAAAAATTATAAAAATCAAAAATTAAAAATTATGGTCCATTTTTTTACTTCCTTCCTATTTTATTTCTTTCATTATGTGATTTAACATTGGGACTAGTCTCTTTGGATGGTTTTTATAGGATAGGATGGTGTTCCTATTACAACATATAGCAGTAAATCATACATTACCTTCAGTGATACATTATCAATTGTCAATGCCACCATTGTGCCTTAGGTCTGAACCCGTCAAGTTACGATACTAGCCACTCTTTTCTATGTATGTTGTAGTTTGGCAGCAGAGCCTACCTAATCATGGATTCCCTCATCTAGATTTTTTTTTTCGTTTTGGTATCCATGTAGTTGTTTTAATTTTTCTTTTGGAATCCCTCCTTCTAACCAGCCATGAACTAGATCCTTAGCCTCATGTCCTCTTCTTTGTCATATTTCTAGCCATACGCGAGTAGGATTCCAAAATTTTCCATTGTCATCCTCTACTTGGCCTACCATTCACTTTCATTTGGTGCTTTACCCTTTCTTAGAGGAACCATTTTGATGAGAGGTATTATTTTCCAGCCTGTCTACCTCCTTATGCTTTGAGTGGTTCCATTGTACCATAACTATTTTCTACTTTCATACACGTTCCTCTACGATGAGCTTCCTTAGTGTCCTTATGCTTGTTAAACCCTTAATGGCACTAAGATCCATTTTTCCTTGTTTTCATCCTCATTAATCTATGAAAACACTGAGTTCATTTTCGACCTATTTTCTTGACTCGTTAAACTTATGAAAATCCCTAGCTTATTTTTTTTATCTTTTTATGCTCATATAATTTAAAGAAAAATGTCGAGTTATTTCCATCCTTTTTGAATCATTAAATAAATTGAAAAACAGTGAGTGATATATTTTCCATTCTGAAAGGTCGTTAAACCATGACAAGGGTACGCGTGTACTTTTATCTATTTTTCAGCCTCATTATGAAAAAAGAGCCTATTGAGCACAATTTTTTTCTTCTTCGTGCTCATTAAACCATGAAGGATACTAAAAAGAGAAAATAGGAAGGGAATGTTTAATTATTCTAGTCATAAAAATTGCAGTGTCAGTTGCGTCGCCCTTGAACATGGCATCAATTTTAGGGAAAAATTTAGGGGCAAAATTTCACAAATGGACTATATTTTGGACATTTTATGAAAACAATATTCAGCAATTTGGTTAAAAAATTGCCTATTTTCACATATATATGGTTAAATGGATGATATTCGCCAAAACATTATAAATTTTAATAGTAAATTACATTTTTTTTATTGAATATTTTCCTACATTCTACATATGAATTTTCAAACTAGAATAGTAACCTACAATATTATATATAGGAAAAATATTAAACACTTAAAAAATAACCTAACATGGTTATGGCATTATCTTACAGTTGGGATTTAGCTTGGCTAAGAGTCATACCATACATATGAGTCTATCTATTCCTTTCCCTGGTTACTCTTCCAATCACTATGGAGTGTTCTTCAATTCCTTCTGCATTGTTGCACGATATCACATGTTGCTCATTACTCATGCTACCAGGTCAATTTTGTGTCATGCCATTATATGTTCAAGGGCAGTCTTAGCCTCTGTCAGTCGTTTCTAATTTCATGTTAACCTTTCTCATTCGGTCATCCCTATGTCAATTGTAATTCATCGCTTCATGATTTCATTCATTCACTACATCATCTCAAAATGTTCCATGTCGATTGATGAGGGATACATCAGGGCCCTCCTTCGATGAATCTACTCTTATGAACTTCAGCCCATTATCTAGGAGATTGATCTAGGAACTAATAGTACCTTGGATGTTTCAGAACTCAGGGCTAGCTTTCATCGCGATCGAAAATGGGATTACATCACTGACTCATGCTCAGTTGAGTCAGGGTGTTTTTTATGTTAGCTCATCTATTCACACTTAGTACACTATACTAGGTACCTTGGGGTCCATTTTCATCATTAGCGGGTCCCCTAGCATATGTTAACAATACATCTCATTAACCAGTAATGCAATTTATACCATGCTCAACATTTGAACATATGTTCACATGTCATAGATTCATACCATGCACATTATGGCAAATGCCCTAGGTTAGGGACATCTCACTCTTATATGGCACCCTTCCCGAGCTACACTTGAGTTATGTTTCATTTATGTACTTTGAGGACTACTCTAAGACACCTACTCTCTGTCATGTGTCCATAGTCCTACTAATGTATATTGTGACATAGAACCACATTACACTTGTTGATGGCTATGATTTGTTTGATGTGTCACATGGATCCTTTGTGCATTGTTCATGGCCAGGTTTTAGCATTTTGTGTCACGAATTTGTAGTGTATGTTTGGTGGCCATGTTCAATATCTATTTTTGAATGAGCATATGTATGCCCACCTCAGGGATGTTATCAATAGAGTTGAGAGTTCAACACTTGAGTTCCTCCAATCAAACTTTGTAGTGTTAGCTCCTTCCTCCCATTTTGAGCATTAAGTTTTGATGTAATACATTTTTGTCATAAGTTTCTCTTTTGACCTCATGCATTAGGGGCCATTTGTTATAACCCTATTTTCCTCTCTATTATAGTAAGAGACATCCAATTTAAGCTTACATTAGTTGCTAGATAGAATGCATCCCCTTTTGCCTTTTATTTTACTTATGAGAGTGTTATTCAATGTTACAAAGGTGGAATTACGTGATTGAGTTATTTCTCATAGTTATTTTGTTACAATTTTATAATAATGAGATAATAATTATTTCATAATTGAGACAATTGAGAAAAAAATTATAATTGTGAAAAAGGTTTCTAAAGTTTATTGTTCCCAAGGAGATCAACTTGACCCACATGTGTATGAGTTGGCTAGAGGTCCATTATTGTAGAAGTTTCCTAACTTCTCGATCCCCTAGGTATCTAGAAACATTTTCTTAGAGCATAGAATGAACCTATATAATATCATCGCTTGGAAAGGGGGTTATGGTAAGTATCCTGATTATGGTGTGGGAGATTTGTTGCATTGAAAGGAAGACACCAAGTTGCATGTTGGAGGAGGAGCCTCTCTTGTTTGGAGGTATACAACTTATGTATTATCATTTTGGATTAGTAGACTTATGCCCCTTTTCTATATCTGTGTTTTGAATATGTTTTATGCTTGCATATGTTGGCGTTAAGCTGATAGGCCCTCTGTGAAAATGCCTTTATTTTCTTGTTTGGTGGTGTTGTATGCAGGATCTTGTTTTATTACACATGGAACAAGATTTTAAAGTGCAAGTGAACTTCCTGTGCATTCTACCCAAGATACTCCGCCGACATGTGAGGATACTAGGTTTCAACTTTTAATCTTCATATTATCATGTACAAGTGTTGAATGTATATGTTTGTGAAGAAAAGGATTGGGGTTTGACTCTTTGACCGTGTTCACGATCACACACTCACATTTGGGTAGATCGTATTTTGATCTACTGGGTTAAAATTACCGTGCTTGCTGAGGACAAATTTTCCTGTATCACAAAGGAAGAGCGGTTGAAGATCAACCCAAAATGCAATAACTAGGGTTTAGTTACAAAATCAAAATTTTGTAGCAAATCTCTCAATTTCTTTATAATAAGAAATAAATCAGCCAAAATTGCGTTTTATTTAATATATATATATATATATATATATATAGACTTTAAAAATAACATGTGAGAAAATAATTACCCATTTCTCTCATACTAAATTGTAAAAATACTCTTAGACATATCTAATTCAGAATTACATATATTTATAAATAAATAATAAATTAATATACATCCATGTTAATTTATAGCCATGAAAAGTAAAGGAAATAAATGTTTAAAGTTCCACTTAAATCTTTTATAACGCTTAGAAATAAAATATACCTATTTACTCTCACTATGTTTTTGGTGATTTTGAAATTTTGAAGTGTCTTTGTCGATAACATCTCAACGTGTAACTACATAATTTCTGAAGGTAATAAGTTCATTATGCACATTTTACATTCGTGTACATTTATATTGAATGAGATATATTTTCATGAGGAAATAATTTTGCGAAAATTATAAATAGATATATATCTTACAAGTCTTTCCATATCTATGTTTTGGATGTTTGCTTCCTAAATATGCTATGGTTAGAATTTGAATTAACCAAATAGCTCTCGTAAGTGGTAGGAGATTGAATCTCTCGTCTTAAAGTTGGAAACGTTGGATACAAAGACAATATTTATTGAATCTTGTTATAGACGAGAATCCAATCCCAATAACAAGAGAAGCCTAATCCTAAAGGTTAAAAAATATGGTTGGAGGGAAATAAAACATCCTTTTATAAAGAAAATATATACTCCTTTTAATCATAAAGCTAACCTAACTTGAATTTGATTTGAAACATTTAAAATATATATGATGATGATGATGATGGTTAACATCCACTGAGACCAAAATTTGGCTTATCAAACCTAAAGAAACAAATTATTTAGTTTGATTTAATATTTTATTCCTATGCTCAAAAAGCTTGGAGAGAAGCTTACCGAGCTCACTATAATTTTGACATCGTGAAATGCTAGGAACATCAATATTGTGACAAAGATTATGAAACTGAGATCTGATGTGGTTGTTCGCGGGGCACTCTAAGAGGAAGTGGTTTTCATCCTCGATGTTCCTATTTTCACATAGATGGCGGATCCTTTCCATCCATGGTTTTTTAGGAACTGCCCAACGAATTGTTTCACTATGGAGCTCATGAGAGTTGGTTCTAATCTTCGCTATATTAATTTTCTTCTTTGAGCTAGTTAAAACAGAGAGATACTTTTGATCTTCTAGGGTGGGGTTGATGACCTTCTTATAATAACTTAATTTTCTTTTAGCTACTAAATCTTTCTCACACCACATTTTTTCTTTGAACTTAGAAGTAACAATATTTTTAATGTTATTAATGTTTTACAATGCATCATTCCCGTTGATCTCCCAATGGTTTAACTAGGCATTCGTGTCTTTATACCACCCCCGCTTCAGCCTTAGGTGGTTTTGGATGGAATTTAAAGCTAGCTTAGGAAGTCTATGATCTCCTATGTTATTGAGTTTGTGCTTGTACAATAGAAGCCTAGTCATAGCTACGCTCTCGATAGGGTAAAGACCTACTTCTATAAGGAGAATAGGATAGGGTGTATTTCATTTAATTTTCAGGTTATACATTATAAAATGCTTCTGGATTTGTTCAATCTTTCTCCAGGATTCTCTAGAGATTCTGCAACCCTAGACCTCACATCCATATAAGATAATAGGAGTGACTAAAGTTTCAAAGAGGAACTTCTTTTTATCCCACATTATGAGGTTTGTCGTTTTACAACTATTTTCAAGACCAAATTAAGCTTTCCACCCCTCATTAATCCTTTTCTCAATGCTGTAGTTCTAGTTGAGCCTATGATGAATATCAATTCCTAGGTATTTGTAAGATTATGAGCTCATTTAATGGTAATAGGTTTTATAGATATATTACACTTCAAATATATGATATTTTGCATTTAATGATTAGTCACAACTACTGTTCAAAAATCATAAATCTTAGAAGAGTATTGTATATAATATGAAAGAAAAATATTTTATTAAAATGGTCATATTTAAAGAAAAAGGTTTTGGTATACAATTTTAAGCTTTATAATTTAAATTTGTAATAGGAACTTTTCACTAAATCTAAACTTGTTAAATAAACAATCAAGCTTTAATATTATACAACTAAACATTGAGCCTAAATCTTCAATGCAATAGTTGAGAAAAAAAAATGACAGTGCATTAATTATCACTAATCTTTTATGTTTAGTATCAATTAACATTAACCTGTGAAAATTTGTCCATTTTAACTTATGGTTTTAAATTTAAGTTTTACACTCAAGAAGAGAGTAATATAATTCCCTAAACAATATACCTATATCTAAAAATAATATGTTTTGCAAATGAAAAATATCATATATTCAAATAATATACTTTATTTGTTTCATTTAAAAAAAATATCTTAATTTTTTTGTTATTGAGATAATTCCACTTAACAAATACTCTATATTTCACTATAGATAAATATAAATTTGTGTAGGTAATTTACTGATTAGATCTATTTGTGGTAGGTCTCCAATGGAGGTTGTATTCATGTTGTTGGAAGTAGGATACAAAGAGTGTTATTTATATAATCTAATGACTTTCATGAAGAGGTTAGAATGAAGTTAAAATAGAGAATTTGCATGTTATATGTAAGATATAATTTTGTAAAAAGTTAATCGGTTTCAAATAGGTAAATATAATGATGGCACAATTGAGAAAGGATATCTTCCACAAAGGAATATATAATAAACTCAAGTACGAAAAAATTGTTCCATGTCATATTCTAAAAAATAATTTGTTATGCAACCACCTCACAAATAGATAGAAGAAATAGATCAACGACTTCAAAATTAGACTCTTTGAGGGGGAAACCTCCTTTACATTACAAAAATGAACAATTATTTGATGATACAAATGACAATACCTCCTTTCTATATATAGGAGTCTAAAGGG
This sequence comes from Pinus tabuliformis, assembly GCA_031772625.1. Taxonomy (NCBI): domain Eukaryota; kingdom Viridiplantae; phylum Streptophyta; class Pinopsida; order Pinales; family Pinaceae; genus Pinus; species Pinus tabuliformis. The sequence goes on along the minus strand of CM062817.1, from coordinate 1,158,293,341 downwards.
TCACAATATAATTAGTGCCTACATAACAATAATATTGTAAGGGAACAACAATAACAATAGTCGGCTTCTATGGGGCACAAGAATACAATAAGGGGGTTGCACTAATAATAATAAGAGGCTACAATAGTATTATAAGGACCTAACATGCGCCTATCCTTCAAAAAAGTATTGTCCTTAATGCTTGAGTAGTTCTAGATGCTTCTGTATAAAATTGTCATCCTCCCATGAGGAATCTTCAGTAGGTAAGTTCTTCCACTTGATGAGATACTCTGAAATTGATGGATTACGTAACTGTCAGGTTCTTTTTTCCATGACTGCTTTAGGTTCCAATATGATTTCTGAGTATCAATTTAGGTTCCATCAATTTCTAGAAATATTGTTTGAACTGGGAGCTTGTCACTTATAACCTTCTTTAAGCATGAAACATGGAAAATTGTGTGCACTCAAGAAGATGCAAGAAGCTCCAACTTGTATGCCATAGTACCAATCTTTTGCAACACCTTCTAAGGACCATAGCACTTTGGTGATAATTTATTATCCTTCTTAGCTTGATTGAGGGATATTTGTCTATATGGTTGCATCTGCAAAATTACCTAGTCGCCTACATAAAAAATTATTTCAGTATGACGTTGATCTTCCTATTGTTTCATTCAATTCTACGCCAAAGCGAGGTTATCCTTTAATAGTTGGATAACTTGTTGTTAATCCTTGATGTGATATTCCACTACTTGAACCATAGAATTTTCTCTTAAAGATGATGTGATGAATGAGGGATGATATCCAGAAAGTGCCATAAATGGGGTCATTTTTGCTGAAGAATTATACCACCATTCAACCAAAGCTAACCACTTGACCCATTGAGTTTATTCATCAGATACAAAGCAATGAAGATATCCTTCCAAACATTTGTTCACTATCTTTGTTTGTCCATCTATATTGACAATTTGAGGAGTGCTAATTCCTACCAATTCATTAAAATATATCGTAAGATTCCTTTCTTATTTATCTAGGGTTGGTTCCTGGTGTATATCCTCTTCTTTTGATTTTTCTTGATCCTTTTCTTCCTCCTCTTCAAAATCTATGTAGAATAATTTCTTCTGAGCACACTTATGACCTTTAGTGTATTTTCTATCACAAATGTAACTAAGCCCTTTTGATCTTTTTCCTAAATTGTTGTGGTCTCCACCTTGTAGGTTGTGGATGGATAGGAGCAACAATTCTTCCATCTTTATAGTTGCGAGTGGCAGGATTCCTTGTTGCCATAATGTTTCTTTCACATTTTCTTGCCAACCTGAATTCCTTCTCCAATGAATCAGGTTACCAAAGATGAACCTCATGTTGGATGTTATCCTTTAAAGTCCCTCTAAAGACATCAATCTTATGCACCTCTGGAATATCATTTACCCTTATATTCAATTTTTAGAAGTCCTCAATGTGCTCCACCATTGAACCTTTTTGTTTGAGATTTATCAATTGGCTAAAGAAGGTGTTGATCTTTGTTTTCTCATAATGTTCTATCCATTCCTCCATAAAGATTAACCAGGTGACAAGTGGTTTATGATAACAAAAGCCCTCTATACCATACAAACTAATTCGGTTCTAAATATAAAGATTCAATATGTACATTTTGTGAGGATTGCACGTCATGAAGATCACAATATTGCTCCATTTGTAGTATGCAAGTTACCAGATCCTTGCCATCAAACCTCCTTATATCTATATTCATAATATGGTGTGTCTTGACTCGAACTTTAGATTCTACGAAATCATGATTAATATTTCTTTTGTTCTCATCATGATTTTCCTTGAATACATTTTCTTCATTAGGAAGCCTTCCTTGTAGCAACTTTTTCCAACCTTCCTTCAAACAGTTCATGTGTTTCCTCAAATATTACATGTTTCCTTTTAATTTTTCTTCTATACCATCAATATTATCTTCTAAAACATAGAAGAAACCATTTATCTTAGCTTTGATCGCATTGTTCAACTCATCCATCCAATTTTGCTTACTAGGTGTTTCTATTTTCTTGATTCATGCCATTCATTTTCTTCCTTTTAGGAGTTCGATATTGAAATGATTGTAATTCTATGATTTCATATCTCCAAGTTTTGAAATTTAGTACTATCACAACCCTCTCAGTCCTCTTTCTAACCTCATGATGACTTGATTATACACTTTTTTAGTAGAGCGAATTTGTATGACCCACCACATATCACTATTTCCACCTTCAGCCTTGAAAACGATATCTGAAAACTACAATTTTTCCTCTTTGTGTCGCTTTTTATGAAATTTGAATCTGATTCTCAAAGAGAAAGTTATGACAATTTTCCCAAGGTCACTTGTTTGAGATCGAATTCTGGAGCTTGCAAAAACCCTTACTTACTCGGATCATATCTTTGAAAATATAGTGAGACACAATCTGAAATTAGTACAGTAATTTCACCATGATTTCTGCTCAAATGGGTTTTAATTTCAGCTTTTGAAGCTTCGTATAAAAAAATTTATAGTGAAAATTCCACAATGACCTATTTGAAGTTGCGAAACCCTAGAATCCAAAGCTCTAATACCAAATGTTATGGAACTAGCTCACAAATAGATAGGATAAATAGATAAACGACCTCAAAATTAGCCTCTTTGAGGGGGGAAATCATTTAAATTACACAAATGAACAATTATTGGATGATACAAATGACAAGACCTCTTTTATATATATATATGAGTCTAAGGAGTCGCAATATAATCAAAGCCTACATAACGATAATATTGTAAGGGCACACCAATAACAATAGTGGGATTATATGGGGCACAATAATACAATAAGGGTGTTTCACTAATAATAATAAGGGGCTACACTAGTAGTATAGGGACCTAACAAAATTCCTGACCATGACAATGAAAGATAAGATGGTAGATAAAATAGTTTAAGGAGAAGGAAGTCCTCTTCAAAACTTGAATTTGGATAAGTGTGTAAGATAAAGCATCCCTAAGTGTACATTATCAATGTCTTAGATGGAAATGGTTATATGAAGTGAAAAATTTGTGAGGAATGCAATGCTCAAGGTTCAAATTGATGAAATAAAATCCAATATTATATCATTCAACTCATTCAAAATATTTTACTCATCAATATTAGTTCAAGAAAAAATGTATGAAACTGAAAGGTTAGCAAAGACAATTCTAGAACACATAGTAACTATCAATAAGGCCAATAAGTAAAATGTGATAACCACCATGAAGTTAGCATATTTTATCTCATAGAAGTATAATGAAATATTCCTTATGAAGATCTATTACATCTTCAAATGCATTTACAAACACCTAGTATGCCTTCTTGAGTATCATATTCTTCCTATATAAATAAAAATGTTGTGACTAAATATATATGGAATACATCATATTAGCTTGAAGAGGTGGAAGTTAAAAAAAAATTGAAGGTCCATTTTTCACTATAACCTCACATGAAACTATAGAAAACGTGTTGTAGTAATGCAACTCCAAATTCTAATTTATAAATACACCACAAAACAAAGAAAGGGGACACTAACACCTACACTCTTCATCCCCCAGAGAGGAAAATTTTATAATAATAAATCATGTGTGTACATTTTAGTGTAAAAATTATCCCTTCTAAGAGTAGGGGACCATAAATCCTGATACGTAATTAGATGGTTAGTTCAAATGATCGCCATAACTCTCTCCATAATTTCTCCATCAATCTACCAATATATCTCCATGAATGATCTAGATTGGATAATTAAATTAACTTCCATCTGTATTGATGCTTTCAGGGTGGAAAAAATGGAGAAATCAACACATATGACCATTTTTAATGGAAATACCAGTTTGGAAACTCTTTGTTCAAAAACTTCATCAACTATTTTAAGGCCTTCAATGAACATATTTTTTGGTCACAACCTTATTACGTTCATAGATTCAATAATATTCATGTTGATAACTTTCTGAAGGTGCAATAATTGGCTCAATTATAGCTTGTATGAGAATGTTATGTCTATAAAAAGTTGACATTCTAGAATTGATGATAATAATTTGTGATGAGACCACCTTAACTCTCGTTATCCATGGAAAAGGGGCTATCCATGTGATCATGATGAAGAAGACACTAAAAAAGTTAATATTGTAACTCTAGTTAAGGGTTGAAGTAGTGAAACCAAATAGTAGTAGGCTACTAGTTTGTGTTATAATCGAGCCACTAGGAGGAAAAGGGGTTCCATTCCATTCAAGTGCATTCTTGTTCCATATATAAGTAGAGTGGTCGAGAGTACATAGGTACAAAGTAAATAAAGAGGATTTGTGCATTATAGTGGCCCATGAGCCATAGGTTTTACTTCTTTTCACTTGCATCCATTTTGTAACTCTTGTTAAGGGTTGAAGTAGTCAAACCAAATAGTAGTAGGCTATTTGGTTGTGTTATAATCGAGCCACTAGGAGGAAAACGAGTTCCATTCTGTTCAAGTGCATTTTGTTCCATACATAAGTAGAGTAGTCGAGAGTGCATAGAGACAAAGTAAATCAAGAGGATTTGTGCCCTATAGTGGCCCATGAGCCATAGGTTTTACTTATTTTCACTTGCATCCATTCCAATTAAGAGAAATAGAGAGAAACGTAACCTCAAATTCTAGGCAGGTTTTCTCCTAAAGTGGTTGCCCAAGGTATATCTTTTGTTATTAGAGTTGTGAGTGATTGTGTTTTTTTCTATTGTCTATTTTCTTCATTTAACATATTGCATGCAAGAAAACATAAGTTAATAAATCCAAAAGTCTAAGGAAAAGCAACCCGCATAATATAAATATCAAATTTTTAAGTATAAATTTATTAGAATTGTTGTGATGAGCTATCTAGTAGAATATCCATAGTAATTTATATATCAAGGAATATCCAAACAAATATATATCCTTAACTCCTCTTATTTCTCCTCATACCAAGATTTCACATAGAGTTCTAGAATTAGTCTACCCAAATAAAAGATATCATATAGTTCATTAATTACTCATTATCACTAGTAATAATTATTTCATCACTGCCACTTTAACAAATATTTTTGAATCCCTTATTCAAAATTTTCACTTGCTCCTTTGAGTAGCTTCTTTCATCTTCAGTTTCTTTGCTTTCATTTCTTCTCTCTTCCATGATCTTTGGTAGTCTTCCCTCCCAGTTTTTGATCTTATGCATATTATGCTTGAAAACATAATCAATATTGAAGTCCATATAAAATATTACCATCTAGCAGAGTACATGGGATGCCAACAGATGTTTCTATCGGTTTTATAGGAAATATTTTCTTGTAAATGGTTCATCAATTATTTTTCATCCCATTTTTGCACCTATACCTTTTATTTCCCCTATCTAATCATCCATAATCGTATTCACTCTATATTTTTGGGTTCCCATAGCCATGATCTTGTTATTCATATACCATCGAAAAATACCTTATGTATTTTACATATCTAATCATAAAAATCTTGGGAACTCGAATTCCACGTGCATTCATGGCATACTATAGAATACCCTTAAATTGATTACATATGTTAATGTACCTCTAAAAATCACATTATTTAACCCCCTACCAATATGGACCCAATTCATCTTCCTATTTAAAAATAAACCCTACTTTCACTAGATATTGTAGGTATCCATTTGTTCATTAATATTTTGTATACCCCTTTAAAGTTTTTCATTAACTTTGAGCTCCATTATTTATACTTGCCAATATTAAAATCCTTAACCCCTATTATAGACTCAATATATTATGTTATTTTTTCATCAACATATATCCCCCAATATGAATGCATGTGTTATCGTATTGCTCCCCAGATGAAGCCCCCATGTAAAAATGATTATTGATGCTAACAAAAAATTAAAGCCTATATATGGAACCATCATTAACATAGAGGAAACAAGGTAATTTAAAAAAAAAAATTAATAATAGTTTATACTTATAGTGCTTCATTTGTGGTTGGATGTGAAAATGGATTTTTATAGTTGATAAAAATGATCTACTAAATCTTATTACTACCAATCACATTGTACATTTTGAAGCACTTGCAATGTTAGATTAGTTAAAGAAGATATTCAATTTCTTTTTATTGTGAAAAATAGATAATAAACTATACTTATGCATTCAAAATTTAGATAAGAAAAATAATGAACTCATTACTTTACTATAGATAATGGAATTAGAATCCTTACAAATTCATCAAATGCATGGGATTAGATGAATATGCTTGGGAAAACAAGGTATACCATAGAATAAGAACATTATATGTAACCATATAGGAAATCAGATCAATGATCATAACCCTAGTGTTTTTATTTGGTCAAAATCCTCTAAGAGGGAATAATAGAAAACCCTATCTAATGCAACCACTCTAGATACTTTAAATAATGTAAAATAAAATTTGTACATAAGAGAATTTCTCATATTCAATATTCAACAAATAACCTTTTGTGATTTTTAAGTAAAGATAATGGATCAAATAATTGTTAATATGTGAATAAGTAGTCATGAATATAAAAATAAAATAGGATTTGTTAGATCACTCCATGTATAAAACATATCATTACTATCATATTGTAAATAAACTAACACATACTAAAGAAAAACACTTTTACCTAAAGACATTTTACACTAAGTTAAACTTAGTTAAATCCTAAGTGTTTAAATATCCTAACAACCCTTGAAGAAAAACTCAAGACATGATTGAAGGATTTAAAAAGGTGGAAAAATAGGATAAGGAAGGAGGCATTAGATCATTTCCCCACCACAAAGAAAACTTCTTGAACCATTGGCATAGATTGAATTCTAGAAAACTTCACTTTTGAAGCGAATTCAAATTTTTTTTTTTAAACTTGATCGTCTATCAGGGAAAAGAATAATTCAATAACATGATCATGAATATGCTTCCTAATGAAGTTATTTTGTAGCACAATATGTTTATTGCATTGATGTTGAACTATACATTTGGCACACTTGACGACTCTCAAATTATTTCACTAGAGGTTGGTTATTTGAAACTATTGGAACACAAACTATGAAAGGATATGCTAACAACACAAGGCTTCTTAACTTGCAAAAAAAATCTTAGTACCTTTATTCTACTTAAGAAATAACAATAGTTTATTGCTTCTTACAAACCCAAGTAACAATTATTAAATCAAGACTAAAAGCATAAATTGTAGTAGAATTCAAATCATGAATTTCATTGGACCAAATAGAATCAATGAAGCAAACCAACAAATAAATTCACCGTGAAATTTAATGCGTCCAAAGCTAAATTGTAACTTACATTCCTTGAAGTACGATTTTTTCTATTTTTAAATGATTTTCATTAGGTGTTTGCATATACTCGACAATAAAACCAATAATAAATTAAGTATTAGGATGGGTATGGGTCAAGTATAAGATATTACTGACTAAATGAGGGTACAAAGTGGCATCAAATTTAGGGTTATTATAGGTTAGAAATAGTTGGACTCTAAGATAGACGGGAGAAGGGCTTGGTTTAGAAATTACATGTGGAAGTGGTAATGAAGGTTACATGCATACTTAGATTTGGATAGAGAAATTCATTCCTTGGTTTGTAATGGTTGGAGGCTAAGAATACAATTAAAGTAACTTAATTTTGTCATTTCAAACTTCTTAAAGATTTATTTCACGTGGGTTAAAGGTTTAGGGTCACAACTATAGAGGATAAGGTCATCAACACAAAGAAAAAGCATTAGAGGTGACTTCTTACATTCTTAGCGTAGACATTACATTATAATGACACCTAGAAAATTCAATGTTGGGAAAAACATTATCGATTTTAATCTTGAGGACCTTGCCTGACAATATATAAATGTTGATTATTGTGACAAACAAGGCTAAGTCACTTTGAACATAGAGAAGAAGATTTTCCATGCATATTTTGTATTGCAAATCCCTATGTAAGAAGGAAGATTTAAAATCCATCTGATAGACCTCCAATCCATATGAGGTAGGAAGGAATACAGAAATATAGATGCAATTAATTTTGGTAATAGTGGAAATTTTTTCATTGTAATCAATTCTTTCACCTTGATAGAGTCGTTTAGCAATAACTAGGCCTTATATTTTTCAATACTTTTACCTTATGCATTATTAGTTATATACACCCATTTACATATAACAAGTTTCTTCCTTATAGGAGGGGTACAAGTAGCCAAATATGATTCACTATCAAGGAAAGTTAATCTCTATTCATTTTTACATTCCTGTATAGATGGCCTAAATATTCTACAAATGTTTTTATATCATGAGTATATGAATATTGAGCCAAAAATAATGATGCTCATTGGAATAAAAAACATGTATGCCATTGATGTATAAGATCAGTGGAAATATCATCAACTCATTTAAGGTGGACTCATGTAAGAAATTTTCATAGTGGTGGAGGTTTATGGTCAATGTACTTAACTATATGAGGATGAGCAAGAAAAGGTGGATTTTTATCTTAGCTATCATCATTTTAACAACAAACTAAATAGGACCGAAAGGTTGCACAAGTACCAAAAATTTTTCATAGGCTAAGGATTGACAAATGATGAATTAGGCTCATACACCAAGTTATTTTTATCAATATAACATCTTTACTAATGACTACCTCATTACGATGATTTTGAAGAAGTCTATAACCTTTTACAACATCGAAATACGCAATAAAAATGCACTTATCAGTTTTAGCTTGTAATTCTTTCCTTTTCTGATTAAAAATGTGAGCCCCTAGTACACTATTAAAAATATAGAAGTTTGTTACATGTGGTTGAATTTTAGTTCATGATTCTTCTAATTCTATTGATATTTTTAAATACTTTGTAGGGATGTAGTTTACTACGTAATTTGCACAATTGATTACTTCTACCCAATAATGAAGCCATAATATCTTAGATTAAACCATAAAGCTGACCATTTTCTTTGAAGCACAATTTTTTCTCTCAATAATATGATTTTTTTGTAGTGTATATCAAACAATAAACTATTCTTGATTTTGATATTGAATGTAGTTAGTTGTGAATTTTTTTTGGACATATTTTCCTCCATTATATGTTGTTAATCATTGTATATGATGTCCATATTGTTTTTCTACAAGGGCTATGTAATAGAAAATCATGTCAAAAACTTCATTATTAACTTTTAAGAAGTAAAACCAAGTACATCTTGAGAAATCATCAATGGAAGTTAAGAAGTACTTGCGCCTACAAAAGGAAGGAGAAGGGGAATTTTGAGGCCAAAAATATGTCTCAAAACAAAAACAAAAACATACTCTCAAAAATGAAATTCAATGTTTAAATTTCCAATAATATTTAACATAATGATGTCATCCATAAAGATAAATACTCTTAAGGGATAAAAAGAAAATAATGTGTGTAATCGTATCTTCGACTTATCTCCTTATAGGTTTCTCAAATGTCAAGTGTAAAAACTAATTACATATGGAATTAAATACTACATCAAACGAGTGCCTTCTCTAAATACCTTTGAAAAGATCCACATAAAGAAAACATTAAAATGCATCATAAAGATGTGTTGAGAGAGAAAAGCATTTCCTTTTCATGTATTTTTAATTTCTCTTAGTGTGGGTATACTAAAAATTATATAGTGTATATACTCCTTAGATGTGGAATTTAATTCCCATGCACTTGAAATTTGAGTAAACCTATAAGGAGATAAGAAAAAAATATAATTAAAAAAAAATCATTTTTCTTTCCTTTTAAAATTCATAACTCTTATTTTGGTTTCTTAATTATTATTTATTATTTTTCTTCGGAGGCTTAGTTTAGATATCAACATTTCCCTAATGAATTTGACTATGAAAACCACTCTAAGTAGGATGCATAGGAGCCAAGGTGTGCCAGGCGACATATTTTTGAAAATTGTCTTGATGATGTTTGATGAAACATAGCCAACACAAACACCATTTCTACAAGAAATACTAGCCACCATATTTTGATTACATAGTTGTTGCAATGAGTGATATATTCACCGAACTACGTAACCCAAAATGTTGTAAGTCACTATTGTGAGCAATAAAAATTGACGCAAAAGATGAAGAAACAAAGTTTTCAAGCCTCTGCATCTTGGCAATATCATCAACTACTCAAGGAGAAGCAACATGCTTTTAGATATTTTAAATCCTTGATTACAACTTAGTAAGGTGAAAACTCTATTTTTCTACCTTTATCTGAATAAGTCATTCAATATACTGATAGAAGATTGATGAAAATAATTAAAATGAATAATACATCACATAAATGACCATTATTTACCTGAAGTATCCCATACCATGCTATACTAAGAGATCTATCATCACCTACAAATATTTGTTTTGTGTTACAAGGATTAAGAGAATAAAAACTATCTTTATCCTTATCTACAAGATAAGATTCTAAAGGATCATTAAGCCACATATCATAATATGTTTTTGTTGCATAATTAAAAAAAGAAGAAGAGTAACATATAAAAAGAGAGGTCAACTTAATGCCTCCTGTAAAAGAAAGTAACTATCCACTAAGTGTGCTAGTGAAATACATATATCATAATTAATGAACGAAGATAGGCTTTTGTTGCTGTCAATTTAATTCGAAGTGAACGCTTACCCAAAAAATATGTTTTTTAATTTGCTGATCCAAAAAAAAATTGGTTTCAAAAAAATACTCAAATCAATGTGGTTATATCTTGTTTATCTTACCCAAAAAAATTGTGTTTTGTTTTTATTTCTTATTTGTTGAGATCACACACACTACACAGAAAAGGCCATACATAGAGAGAAAAACACTTTCTATTATTTTTTTTTACTTCTCGATATCACACAAAGTACATCAAAAAGATCATACATAGGCAAAAAATAATAGAAAGGTAGGAATAAAAGACAATAAAGCCAAAAAAATGAGATTTTTTTTAAATGAAGGAATATTCAATGTTTATACCTCTATGTTTGATAGAAAATATTGTCTCTTGGATAAAAAAAGTCCTTTTTGGATGAAGCAAAATGCATTATTAACTGAAAACAATAATTTGGATGCAATGGAATAGTTTACTCAGCTAAAAAATGCATGGAAATAGAAAAACCTATAAATATGGAAACATAGGCTCAAGGTTTTCAAAAATGTAACAATATATTAAAAGTGACTTTGATAGCATGTTTAAGAAAACAGGGTATTCCATACATGATCAAAAACATAATTAGTTACTCAAAAAACTCGATCAAAGATCATGAAAATAATTTTTGCATGTTAAATCCCACTAATAGGGAAGCCATCCATAGTCCTAGTCAACATGGCCACTTGAGGTAGTTTTATTAATGGAAGCAAAAATTAATGTGGATAGAACTATGGAATTTCACTGTGTAAGTAGGTCAAATATTGGATGTACATATGAGAGTTTCTCACAATGAATGATTAGAAATGACCATACATTTTCATTAAATAGAGATCATGAGCCAATCACATATTAAGTGGTCGACTACTAGCCATTAATATAAGTAGAACGTGAATTTTTGAATGACTATGTTCCTAAAACATATTATTACCATAATATTGAAATGCAACTAATTCATACTAAATAAAGGCCATTTATATAAAGACACATTATACCTAATTGGTATTACCAATCTTTGAAGTGTTTTAAATAACCTAATAGGATATCTAGGGGTCTAGTTGTTGAAAGAATCACTTCATTGATGCCTATTATTTTCATCATGTGGAAGAAAGAAAGAAATAATTCATGTATCATAAGAAAAGGATTTTCCCACTACAATTTTGTTTGAATATGCTTGATAATGTTTTGATGGAGCTAAGTATTATAATTTAAAATTTTAAATAAGAGAATATGGATGTCATATCACTTGGAATACATATTGAACATGCATTAAAGATATTAAAAGATATTTCTATAGGTTGGATTCTTTTGAAAAAGGTGCATTACATTGAGCTAAATTCATAAAAGGATTTAAATATAGTTTCCATAAAAAAAAGTTTATAAAGAGGCGACTATCCATAAATGTGATTTGTTGTATATTCCATTCCATGAAAAAAAAGTCACAACGAATGGAATGTTGCATTGATGACTTCCTTCACAGTTTCAAATGGATTACAAGAAATTAAGTCTAAACATTGGTTGAAAGCTTCAATTCAAGGCTGCAATATCTTCATCGCTTTAATGTAAAAAGATAAATTCGTCCTCTTATTATTTATCAAATATTTATGTAAGAGAAAATAGTGCAAAGAATTAATTTGAAAAACGTTTTCCACATTTGTAGCATAAAACATGTAATAAAGGTGAAAATGTATCATTACTTAATATTGCATCTTGTAAAAGAAAGCTACATGAATTTATTAATGTCATTCAATTAAATGGTGAAATATTTCTAATGAAATATGGATCGAAAGTATTTTCGCAAAGAAAAAGTTCACATTCTAAGTATCTAAATATGCAAAAATTATAGCCAACACTGTTGTACATGTGAAGGAGGCCCTTTTAAAGAAAATATGATCAAATATATAAGAGAATAATATCTCCAAATAATGCACTTGAGGAATTCATGTATGTATCAATAATAATAGGTCCTCATGTATCAAAGGTAATTTGGCAACAACTTTATTATATTTGGCGCAACACAAAGTAAGGAAGACTTTTCAACATGTGAGAATTATTTTAGTTTTTTGTTTGTTAGTTTGTCTACAACATGGCAGGACTAATTGTGGCTTGCAAAACTATGGCCTAGGGGCATCTAAGCCATTCAAATCACACCGAGCTAAGCCACACCAATCAATACACATCGATGGTTTTTTTCCCACAGGGCTTCAAACTGATGAACTTTTTCACAACATGTGAGAATTATAAACATACATATTTTTTCCATTTTCTATAAATATTACTAATATATGGTTTTTTTCATTTCCTTTTACTAAAGATTTCAATTTCATTTATGTTTAGGCTTATGCTATATGAAGCCCTAAGGTTTTTTCTATATTGATAGAATGTGGAACATAGGTACTTTTGGTTACAAGGATGCAAAAAGACAATTATATTGTTGCAGCTTGAAAAATCAAGAGAATCAACAGTATCATTCGAAAGAGTTTTCACATGTGCTACAAGTTCGCAACATCTCTGCTATGACTTTAGGTTCTATTGATGGTGTTGGAAATCCATCAACCAAGGTTGTCTCCCCAATGTGAAGTCCCAATTAGACCTCAAACAGTTTGGAATAGGAGCCCTATCTAGGGTATCAGTATGGCTTCCATATATTCTTACCAATTTTCAATGGCTCTAACTATCAGCAAGAGAGAGGAGTGCAAATTTGCCTTCGAAAAGCAAGGGGGTGTTCCTCATGAGTGCTCAGTTGTATGCATGTCATAGTTCTTTTAATGTGGAGGGGGAAGAAGTGAGCCTATAAGAGAGAGGTAATAGTACCACCTTAGTAGAGACACACATAAATAAGAAAAATTTATTCAACATCTAGTGGAATAGTCCGCAAAGACACAATGGTCATTGCAACCATTACAGTAAGAAAGATCAGTCTAATATCCAATAGAATAGTCCATGAGGATGTGACAATGATAATTAACATTACAAGACATTCTCAATATCATAAGTACCAAATAACTAAAATATTTCAACCACTTTAGCATAGATGAAAGTGACCATGAGTTACAAACCTTCACAGAATAGTCTTACAATTCATAATCCATGCATGAAGAAGATGTTGACCATAAGGATTCTAATATTAAGTAAAAGTTCCAAGACACATGTATACATCGAACACCACTCATTCCAATAGTGGAATGTTGGAGACACTCCTTTCTCCCCAAAAGAACTAGTATGTCTCTCTAATGCCTTGCAGGAGGAGCCAAGGTGAATTTTTTTTTTCTCATAGAATGAGGGTGTATATATAACCAAGAGGTGATTCTTTACCTTCCTTGTGACTCTTTGACTACCCCCTGATGGTTTGACTTCCTATGACTTTTCGACTTTACATGACTCTTCATATTCTGAATGTGTCCTTTAGACTTTTACTTTACAATAAATTTTCTAATATATAATTACATAATACAAAAATGATGTGGCATATGATGACTCATGATAGGACATAACATGACACTTATGACATGGACTACAGGATGATGTGGCCATGCCAACCTATCCTTATTGCTACTTATTTCATTTTTTCTTTAATAAAATAAGTGTCCAATGTTTCATCTTCATGAGAGATATGCTCTGTTCTTTATATCTACCCTCCAAAGGGTTGTAAATCGAATGAGTCTTCATGCAGTCCTTAGCTTTGGTATTATATTGTAGCCTGGTGTTCCTTCATATTCTTGCTTGGTGATATTCTTATATCTTCATCTCCATATGTTTCTTATATCATTTCCTCCTTCTCCATGTCCTTCTTCATCATATTTCCATAGCAGCTGCAATCCACTCATGACAAGATGACATTAGTCTAATAAACCCCCTAGTCTAAGATGTTGCATGATAATCCACTAACTGATTCGGAATTAGGTGGAAGGCTAAGGGAGAGGCTTCAGCCTTGAGACTATGTAATTCGTAGTTCAAGCTGGATTGGGTAGGAACGTTGTGCATTTTTGGGACTTAGTGAATCGGGTTAAGGAGTTTTGCACTATTTCAACCAACTGCGTAGTTCTAGACGGGAGAGTAGACATGGTGACTACACAATTGTGCAACTCAAAATCTCAAGAGTTGGGATTGATCACCAAGACTGTGTAACACATAGTTGAGGCTAGGATAGAGGTTTGAATTGCATAGTATTGCAGGCCAAGGGCTTGAGCAATGAAATTACGAAATGTGCAATAATAGAAGGAGTGGAGGTTAGGTGATTGCAGAATTGTGCAATTTAGGAGGTCAAGACTGAGGGTTTAGGACTGATACTATGCAATAAAAAATGCTATCATGGATGGAGAGAAAGATTGTGCAGTTCTCAGACTCAAGAGCTCGGCTTGAGCACTAAGGTTGTAAAATGCGTAGTTCTAGGAGGTAGAGACTACACATTGCATAGTGCCAAGAGACAAGGTTTATGCATGAGGACTGAGACTGTATAGTGCATAGCTCATGACGGTTGGATGAAGCTGAGTGGCCCGATCAAGATTTTTTTCCAATTTTGACTAAGTGGATTCAGTGAGAGGAAGTTTAATAAAATCAATACTTGAACTTAATCAAACACTTAGTTCACTTGAAGACACAACTTAAAACACTCACAACACATGAACATCATACTTTCCTCAATGCAAAAGTAGTGTGACATCCCATTAGAAGTGCGACACTAAATATACACTTTACAATGACAATGATAACACTTGTGCGACAGTCCATGAAACTTTGAAAATGAGTGGGCAACATGTATACATGATAAGAATAATTAATTATCACGCATATTTCCTTTGAAACAAAACAAAACTCCACTTTATGATAAGCGACAATTCCCACGCCAAAAGATGACACTTACTAAATGAAAATAAAAGTGTGAACAACACTTGCGATATGCAAATGACGGTGAAAAAAACACACGTCAGAGAAAAGACAACATGAAAACGACACTAATTGAAGGGAAAGGAAGTGAAAGAAACAACCAAAAACATGAAAATGACATTCGCGGAAACAAAGGTGTGCGAAATGACAGTTTGCAAAACTCATTGAAATGGAAGTACAAACACAACTAGAAGTGATAAAATATCGATGTCAGTGTGCACTCACTATCAACATGGATTGGACATCACACAGGAATAGTCTTGATGGACCATGTCATGCTTGTTCAATTTTGCGTAAAAGAATACACTCATGCACTTGTTACTGATTGAGCATGCGAGAGAAAGTGACTTCCACACTTCCAATACAAAAAGGGAGCTCAAAATAATCAATTGACCGAGAAGTGAATATGGAACGATTGATCACGAGATCCACAATAGGCTCAAAAATTGAAGCGTAGGCAAAATTTTGGAGGTGTTTGTTGCAAAGACAACAAGTTCTTATTTCAAATTATATGTTCTTGATATTTTGGCATACTTTCTTCACTCTTGAAATATTAACATGTTATTACAACGTCACGACATTTGTGTAATCATGAGTATTTAGTTCAACTTCTAAAAGTTATTGTCAGTTTTTGGGACCTAGTAAATCCTTAAGCACCAATGAATCTACACCTACATTTTTTTTGTATATTGAAATTAAACAATAATTTTCATGCCTAATATAATATACATTTATAGGGAATGAAACAATCTATATATGGGTGTATTTTGAAGGAATTTCTTGTGTAATGATCACTAGTTTGAAATTATGTGGGTCTCTCACTTTCCTAATCTTCAACTAAAATTTAGAGTGGTAATGGTAGTGGTGAGAGTCAAACGCATGCCACACAAGTACTAAAATTACCTAATTACTTATTCCTCTAATAACATAGGGAAATAATAATAATAATAATAATAATAATAATAATAATAATAATAATATGCTGAGTGATTTTTCTTTATATAAATATACATAATTTTAAACTAAAATATAATTATAATTATAATTAGATGTTCGTTATATAAATATAAATATTTTAATCTAAAATATTATTAAATTTGTGAATTAAATGTTCATTGTTAAAAGAGATTTTATTTATACTTTATTTATTTATTTGTGATTATATATACTTTATACTTTATTTGTTATTTTCTTTTTAAATTTGTAGTATAAATTTCCAGTATTTTTAAATATATAATACTTTTATTTTTATTTTTACTAGTTCATGCCAAGTTATAGTTTTAAAATTTATAACTATAGTATTTTTTATTTTAATTTAAAAAAATAATATTTTAATTTAAAATTAATTTGTTAACATTTTATTGGCTTAAAAAAGAGTTCGTCATATCTTTCCCATTTCACCGATGAAATTTGCTCACCGTGACAAATCGCTAGTTCTCAAAGGTATCACAAATTTTCATGGGATCTTGTAATATAAGGACTGAGACTGTGTAGTGCGTAGCTCATGAGGGATAGATGAAGCTGAGTGGCCTGATTGAGAATTTTTCTTGTTTTGACTAAGTGTTGGTTCAGTGAGAGAAAGTTTAATAAAAGAAAGACTTGAACATAACCACACACTTAGTTCACTTGAAGACACAACCTAAAACACTCACAACGCATGAACATCATACTTTCCTCAATGCAAAAACATTGTGACATCCCATTCAAAGTGCGACACTAAAGATATATTTTGCAACGAAAATGATAACGCTCGTACGACCATGCATGAAACTTTGTAAATGAGTGTGGAACATGTATACATGATAAAAACAATTAATTATCACGCATATTTCCCATTGAAACAAACCAAAACTCCAATTTACGATAAGCGACAATTCCCACACCAAAAGAAGACACTTACTAAAAGAAAAATAAAAGTGTGAACAACACTTGTGATATACGAATGATGGTGAAGCAAATGCATGTTAGAGAAATTATAACATGAAAATGACACTAATTGAAGGGAAAGCAAGTGAAAGTGTCAACCGAAAACATGAAAATGACATTCACAGAAACAAAGGTGTGCAAAATGACAATTTGAAAAACTCATCGAAGGGGAAGTACAAATGCAACTAGAAGTGATAAATTGTTGATGTCAGTGTGTACTCATTGTCAACCTGGATTGGACATCGCATAGGCATAGTCTTGATGGACCATGTTATGCTTGTTCAAGCTTGCGTAAAAGAATGTGCTCATGCACTTGTTACTGACTAAGCATGTGAGAGCAAGTGACTTACACATTTCCAATATAAAAAGGGAGCTCAAAATAATCAACTAATAGAGAAGTGAATGCAGAACAACTAATCACAAGATCCACAATAGGCTCCAAAATTTGAGTGTAGGCAAAATTTTAGAGGTGTTTGTCACAACGACAACAGGTTCTTATCTCAAATTATAGGTTTTTGCCATTTTGGCATACTTTTTTCACTCTTGACATATTAAAATATTATTACAACCTCATGAAATTTGTGTAATCATGAGTATTTAGTTCAACTTCTAAAATTTATGGTCAATTTTTGGGACCTACTAAACCCTTAGGCACCAATGAATCTACGCCTACAATTATTTTTGATAAATTAAAAGTAAACAATAATTTCCATGCCTAATATAGTACACATCTATAGGGCATGAAACAATCTATATATGGGTGTATTGTGAAGGATTTTCTTATGTAATGATCACTAGTATAAAATCACGTGGGTGCCTCACTTGCCTAATCTTCAACTAAAAGTTATAGTGGTAATGGTAGTGCAGAGAGTCAAACTCGCACCACACAAGAACTAAAATTATCTAATTACTTATTTCTCTAATCACATAATAATAATAATAATAATAATAATATATCTATATACTAAGTGACTTTTCTTTATATAAATATACATATTTTAAACTAAAATATAAATATAATTATAGTTAGATCATCCTTATATAGATATAAATATTTTAATCTAAAATATAATTAAATTTATGAATTAAATTTTCATTGTTAAAAGAGATTTTGTATATACCTTATTTATCTATTTATGATTATATATAGTTTATGATTTATTTGTTATTTTCTTTTTAAATTTTTAGTATAAATTTCCAGTATTTTTAAATATATAATACTTTTATTTTTATTGTTATTAGTTCATGCTAAGTTATAATGTTTAAATTTATAACTATAGTATATTTTATTTTAATTTAAAAAAATAATTTGTTAACATTTTATTGGCTTAAAAAATGGTTGGTCACATCTTTCCCATTTACTTATGAAATTTTATCACCATGAGAACTTGCTAGTTCTTACAGGTATCACCAATTTCCACAGGATCTTGTAATCTGAGGACTGAGACTCTGTAGTGCGCAACTCATGAGGGCTAGATGAAGTTGAGTGGCCTAATCGAGAGTTTTTTCCGATTTTGACTAAGTGTTGGTTCAGTGACAGGAAGTTTAATAAAATCAAGACTTGAACATAATCACACACTTAGTTCACTTGAAGACACAACCTGAAACACTCATAACACATGAACATCATACTTTCCTCAATGCAAAAACATTGTGACATCCCATTCGAAGGGTGACACTAGAGATACTCTTTGCAACAACAATGATAACACTTGTGCGACCATGCATGAAACTTTGGAAATGAGTGCGGAACATGTATATATGATAAGAACAATTAACTACCATGCATATTTCCCATTGAAACAAACCAAAACTCCACTTTACGATATGCGGAAATTCCCACGCCAAAAGATGACACTTA
Organism: Pinus tabuliformis; assembly: GCA_031772625.1. Taxonomy (NCBI): domain Eukaryota; kingdom Viridiplantae; phylum Streptophyta; class Pinopsida; order Pinales; family Pinaceae; genus Pinus; species Pinus tabuliformis. The sequence continues at coordinate 1,158,274,033 of CM062817.1, read as the reverse complement.
GTAAATGAAAATAAAAGTGTGAAAAACACTCGCAATATGTGAATGATGGTGAAAAAAACACATGTCAGAGAAAATATAACATGAAAACAACACTAATTGAAGGGAAAGCAACTAAAAATGACAACCAAAACCATGAAAATGACATTCGCAGAAACAAAGGTGCGCGAAATGATAGTTTTCAAAACTCATCGAAATGTTAGTACAAACGCAACTAGAAGTGATAAATTGTCAATGTGAGTGTGCATTCACTATCGACATGGATTGGACATCGCATAGGCACAGTCTTGATGCACCATGGTATGCTTGTTCAAGCTTGCGTAAAAGAATGCACTCATGCACTTGTTACTGACTGAGCATGTGAGAGCAAGTGACTTCCACACTTCCAATACAAAAAGGGAGCTCAAAATAATCAACTTACTCACAAGTGAATGCGGAACGAATGATCACGAGATCCACAATAGGCTCCAAAAATTGAGTGTGGGCAAAATTTTGGTGTTTGTCAAAACGACAACAGGTTCTTATTTCAAATTATATGTTCTTGACATTCTGGCATACTTTTTTTACTCTTGAAATATTAACATATTATTACAACCTCATCACATTTGTGAAGTCATGAGTACTTAGTTCAACTTCTAAAATTTATGGTCAATTTTTGGGACATACTAAACCCTTAAGCACCAATGAATCTACGCCTACAATTCTTATTCATAAATTGAAAGTAAACAATAATTTTCATGCCTAATATAATATACATCTATATGGCATGAAACAATCTATATATGGATATATTGTGAAGGAATTTATTGTGTAATGATCACTAGTTTAAAATCACATAGGTGCCTCACTTGCCTAGTCTTCAACTAAAAGTTATAGTAATAATGATAATGATGAGAGTCAAACTCATGCCACACAAGTATTAAAATTACCTAATTACTTATTCCTATAAGCACATAATAATAATAATAATAATAATATACTAAGTGATTTTTCTTTATATAAATATACATATTTTAAACTAAAATATAATTATAATTATAATTAGATTTTTTATATAAAAATAAATATTTTAATGTAAAATATAATTAAATTTATGAATTAAATGTTCATTGTTAAAATATATTTTATATATACTTTATTTATTTATGATTATATATAGTTTATACTTTATTTGTTATTTTCCTTTTAAATGTGTGGTATAAATTTCCTGTGTTTTTAAATATATAATACTTTTATTTTTATTGTTATTAGTTGATGCCAAGTTTTAATTTTTAAATTTATAATTATTGTATTTTTTACTTTAATTTTAAAAAATAATTTGTTAACATTTTATCCTAAAAAAAATTCGTTACATCTTTCTCATTTCGCCTATGAAATTTTCTCAGGGTTTGTCACATCTTTCCCATTTTCACCTATGAAATTTGCTTACCTTAGTTCTCACAAGTATCACCAATTTTCACGGGATCTTGTAATTTGATTAAAGAAATTGATAAAAGTAAATATATAAGAGCTTAAGATTTAAATCTTAAAGATTAAGATATAAGATTAATGTAATTTTAAAAATTAATGTAATTTTAAAAATTAGTTTGGTTGGTTGTTATACAAATTAGATTTCAGTTGAGATTATTCATAAATTTATAATTTTGTTAGAAAAAAAAAATTATATATTTTAGACATTACTAAATATATTAAATACTAGTACAACTATATAAATCAAATAATTAGTATACTTATAAGCATCAAAACACTTTCCCCGTTTTATTATAAAGATTATTGATTTGTAAATAGGCTTTGTTGCAATATCATAGGCCAACACCATAGATTATCAATTTCACATCTTCAAAAAACAATAATTCACTTCATATGGCACTTATTCATGTGAAAGCATTTTTTAATTAATCAATTTAATTAAAAAACAGCTAATTTAAAAAATATAAAGGACATAAGTACTTTGGAGAATCTTTGATTTGATTTATGTATACAACAATGCTTATTCTAAAATATTTCACGATAAATAACTGCAATCCATGTAACTTAGTAACTACTTAGTACTCTAAAATATTTCATAACAAAGAGTTACATAAATTTTTGGTGTGTAGTAATCACTACTATGTTTTAGTAAAAATGTAAATGTGCAAATTTAATAGTGATTACTACCCACCAAAAAGTCTTTATTTTTTAGTAAGAAAATAATTTTTCCGCTTCATATATCAATTTGCATTTTTTTAAACAAAACATCTACTTAAATGACAAATACTACACTATTCTTTATATTTTTTTTTATGATATATATATTGTTACCCCTCATTTTCAAATATAATAAAATTTTTAATTTATTATATAATTTTAATCTCATTATTCACTAAACCACAATTCACACTAAATGATCGCCGCGTAGCATTAAATGCACACTATATATATATATATATATATATTCAAGATACAATATTTTAAAAAATAGAAAATAAAATATAAAAAGTTTTATTTTCATTTTTATTTTATATTTCCTTAATATAAAAACTAAAATTTCAGTATAATTCATTATTAAAAAATAATTTTATAATAAGAACTTCATTACTAAAATTTAGTTTCCAATATAACATCCACGCGTGTCACTAGTGTATCTGAAGACATCAGTGCGCACCCGCATCTCACAGGCATGTGTCAAAATAAAATAATGTTCAGCCTGCCCTGCCGTTCACTACCATTTAATTCAATGAATTAATAGACCTTAATTTTGAAGTATTGCTGTGTGACGTCCGATCTGGTTTCTTCTTCGCGTCGGTCATCAACTTCAATGATTCAGTACTTTAAAGTGAAATGGAAATCTTATTGCTTTTCTCTGATATGCCCCTTCCCATCATTTCTCACATTCTATATCCTCTTCTCCATAAAGAGCTGAATCCGATTTAACGACTCTTTCAGGGTCTGATCGGTCATATTAGCAAAGCAAAACCTGAACCACCCAGCCTCACTACAGTGACAAGAGGAACCGGGAGAAACATTCAACCCAATCTCTTTTAAGATTGTCTTCCACAGTCTAATCTCTCCTTCTTCGTTGCGCGATGGAAGAAGATGTCTGAGATCCACCCAGCAGAACAAACCCGCGCTGCTATTCAGGCAGCTGATGCCAGTCGCACGCAGTCCAGAGACGAACATTTTGTGTCTCTGTTGTAGCCTCTTACTATTCTCTGCTAAATATTTTCTTACAAATTGCGTGTCAGAGAGCATTGAAGCAATCAGATGTTGTGTCTGTGAAGAAGCCAAGGAAAAACTCGACATTCTACGAGCAGCCGTAACAACTTTATCATTGTAAGAGTAAATGACTCCGACTCGGAAGCCCGGTAATCCTAAGTCTTTCGACAGACTATAAATAATATGAACAAGCTCTCTCCGACAATTTTTATTGGTGGCCAAAATCTCTGCAATACTCACGAATTTTGAAGATGAAAAGACTGATCCCGAATAGATCTCGTCGCAGATAAGATGGATATTTTTCTCGGATACAAAAGCAAGCAACTTTCTTAGAGTGGTAGCCTCCATAGTGGTTCCTAATGGGTTTGAGGGATTTGTTATCAAAAGACCCTTCACTTGGATATTTCTAGACGTCGCCCGCTGGTAGGCTGCTTCAAGGGCAGGTATCGTTATCTGAAAATCGTTACAACTGCTGCAGTGAACGGGTATCAGCTCCACTCCTGTACGCCATTTTAGATCTCTGTCAAAACTGCAGTAACGAAAGATTAATTTAGCGGTCGAGAATCGGAAGTCAACCATCTATACCTTACGTCAATCATTAAATTAAATATAATTTTTAATTCAAAGTCTATTATTTTATAATCTCTTATATTTTATTGGTTTCTCTGTTATAAAAAACTTTTATTTGGGTTCTATTTGCTATTTTTAAATTTTTAAATTTTAATTGAAAATTCATTTTCATTAATTACTTTTTCCAATTTACTATTCTTCTTCTCTATGGTTAATTATCAATAAAAATGTATTTTAAAATTTTAGTAAAATAAAACATTTACATTTCTATTTACTTTTAAATCTTCTCATTAATCTTTTTGTTTTTGAATTCTCTCATTTCAAAGTATCTCTAACACCTATTTGAATCCTCTCATTAACTCTTTAACTTTTGAATTCTCATTACAAAATATCTCTAATACTTATATAAACTGATATGCACTCTTGTTTATTCATTTTGTTTTATTTGGTCTCTAATTATGAGTGAGTGTTCACTCAAAAAGTTGAACACAATCTTTGCATCATGCTCACAGTGATGATGTCTAAAAATAACATTATTACTATGATTATTTGATTCTAGAAATCTACTTATTTTATTTGACTTTAGAAATTTAAATATTTTATTTGACCCCTAAAAATTAGTGAAGTGTCCCCCAAAAACCTTGAACACAATTTTTATACCATACATCACGATAATGTCCAAAAACAACACTACTACTATCATTATGACTTTACGATAATGTCCAAAAACAACACTACTACTATCATTATGACTTTAGAAATCTACATACTTTATTTGGTCTCTAAATTTTGAACACAACTCTTATACCATAGACCGTGATAAGGTCCAAAAACAACACTACTACTATCATTATGACATTAGAAATCTACATACTTTATTTGGTCTCTAAATTTTGAACACAACTCTTATACCATAGACCGTGATAAGGTCCAAAAACAACACTACTACTATCATTATATCATTATGGTTATAATTATAGAAATCTACATGCTCTTAGTCAACCATATATTCATAAAAATAGACTAAAAAATGCAGCTAGCTAATATTATCATGTCCATATTCAGTTTATTACCTGTAAATAATTATTGATTAGTTGACACTAGCCTGGCACTACTAAGATATTGTTTTAATGACGGTATAGAAAAAGAGCTTACCCTGGGTAATATGGCGTTGGTACTAGAAAGGCTTCTCCTGGATCAGCTAGACAGAAGGTCAACACCTCGTGGGCTGCAGTCGCTCCTGCAGTGAGGACAATTCTATCTCTTTCAAACTTCGCTTTTCTTCCTCCGACTTCTTTCATGAACATCCCAATCGCCTGCGTCAACCATTCACCATACTCAGTAAGCTTTATTTCCGTCCAAGATAATTCTATCTAAAGAAACTTGCTCTAAGTCAGAAACATTATCTTTGCGTTTGATTACTAAGTTTTTCTTTGGGTTTGTTTACCAAACTTGTTAGAGAACATGTCAAGCTTTTAAGCGAGCTAGAATTTTCTACCTTTCTGCAATCAGGGAGGCCATGGTAATCTTGAAAAAGAGCGATTTGCTTAAAGCTTGACAAACCCTCCTCGGCGCAAATCGATGCCTTTGGATGCGCAAGTAACCACTTTTCCAGCAAATCGAATGACAGCTGCAATTATTAATTTCAATCACGGTAAATATCATCCAATTCGATGAACTTCAAATCTTTTCCAGCATATATTATAAGCGTAGTCTAAACAGCTGACATTTTCGCTGCGAAAGGTTGGTTTTTCCTTGCCGATTTTTAAGTTAATTTTGATAGTAATTTTTTAAAATTAAGTTATAGCTTTTAAGTTGTGCAATTTGAAGGGATATATAGTTTTTGATATACTGAATTCATTTCTAATGTTAGAATCATGAAACACTAAGAATTTAAAATTTGGAGTGAAGGAATCTCTACTTGAATGGTTCATGAGGCACAATACTTGCTAAGGTTTTGCAAATGGGGTAGCAAGCTAAGTGGGCTTGATTGTGGGGAAAACTCCACAGTTAAGCGCGCTTGAGCCAGAGGAGATCTGGGATGGGTGACCTCCCGGGAAGTCCTGGTTACGGGTGCAAGCCCCGGAAGTGACGATTGATGCTATGTGATTCATTTCACTAGTTTCAATCCCACTTCTTCACCCCTGTGAGCATCACCCGATGCAATGAGTGCTACTTCTTCACCCCTGTGAGCATCACCCGATGCAATGAGTGCTAAGTGAACAATTCAAAAATCATGAGAAATGATGCAATGAGTGCTAAGTGAACAATTCAAAAATCATGAGAAATTAATCAGTTACGACTACCTCTCATGGAAATGGTCATACGTTAATGAATTAGTTAACGCAGTTAACGTTGACAATGCAAAACTTTCCAATAATAATAAATATATTGCCAACAAAATTATCTCCTGAGTAGAGGACAGCTCTAGGACAGCTCTATTATATAGATGTGTATGTGAGAGAAATGATAAAATACCAACAGTCATATTATGATCTGCACCTGATTCTCTGCCAAGCCCATTTGGATGATTCCAGATGGATTGCTTATTGGATGGTAGGGATTAGCGTCATACTCCTTCCAGCCATCAAAGTAAGGAGAGTCTTCCCCATGGGCTTTAGACGTCGCCATTGATGAAAGTCGGGCTCCTCTTGCAGGTAACCGAGGAATAGCTTCTCGTTGCAGCTGCGCAGCTGGGTTGTCCATCGATACCTTCATCTTGAAATGCTACTTCTGTTGGCTATTGGCGTGGTATGCGAAATATGGATTTAGCAGACTGATTCTTGAAGTTTACAAAGCCAGAAGTGATTAGTAAGCAGGCGACATGTTTGTGTGCATGAAGAGGGTCCCTTTTATAATATGGTCCACAGTTGAATTCAATGGAGACCATCTGAAAAAATACATGTTAATTTCGTTTTTCCTTATTTCTTTATAATAATTTTAGCTTGCGCCACACGACACAGCAGAAAAAGGAAAGGACGGTGACATGTGTGGATAATGACAAGAACACGGATGCAAGAGAAGGAAAAGTATGGTATGGAGGTGGAAACCACTATTTCTGGTTTGACGACGACCAGCTCCACTTGTACATCCCTTATACTTTACAGACAGGTTTAGGTTTATGTCAGAGCGTACTTCCATTTTAAAGTTATTAGGTCGCTGAATTTGGACACTTGAGTTTGAAAATTTGAACATACTATGGTCATGATGGTAATAATGCGATCAAAGGTATAGTTCATCAATATATATTCACGACCGGCGGGTGATATTGGAATTTCAATAGCTTTGGCATTCTGTCACACTTAGTTCGTATTCTAAGACTTTTCTACCCTTGCGTTACACGATACTGCAGCTTGATGGAATTTCAATTGCTCTGGCACTCTGTCGCACTTAGTTCGTATGTTAGACTTTTCTAACCTCGCGTTCCACGATCTTGCACCTGGATATTCCATATACGTGTCGAAGCAATAAAGGTTCAGGAGGCGCCCAAAGTCTCTTCATACAGCTATTTGCCAGCGGAGGCAATCGTGAATAATGATCGATGTCCTCAAATAGTTGGTGCCTGCAGCACTGATCACCATTATTAACATGAACGTCAAGAGCGGCGGTATTTATTGACTGTTCTAGTTATTTGTCCATCCTTCTTAATCAGATTTTTGCAATTTTCTTTATCCACCACTTTTCGAATAGGCTGCAAGAAAAAGTAGTCAAAAGACATTGTTCCAAGTTCCCACGACGGTTCTACAGAACTAGAGTTCTTTGAAGAATTCTCAACCTAAATTCTATTAAAACCACTAACAAGCTTGTTAACGTGAAAACAATGTTTAGTAAAACAAAACCATTGCATTTTATTGAAGAAATTCTGAAAACTTTACAAAAGAATTTTCAAATGCAACTTACATTTAAACGTTAAGAATGGGAAGTGGGAACCTACCAATCTTCATACAGAAATGTCGAATTGGACGGTTTGAAATTTGTCAGGTTTGCACATGTAAATGTCAAATCAAACATAATTTTCCACAAAATAACTGGACAACGTTTGAACGATAAATTGGAAAACAACATAGATATCTACAAAATAACTAATGGATAAGAGTTATAATTGTATATGGATACAATTTAAACTACTTTTAAAGTACAGCATAAAATTGTTTTTCCGTTGCTAGTGGCTTTAAATGAGTTAGTAATTAAAACCTAGAGATATTTTGTAAAAGTGAAAGTTTTTTAATAAATTATTCCAAACCGCATACTATTTACTGCATAATAGTAATGAATCAATTCAGATAGTTAGATAATATGTGATAATTATTTTTATTATTAATTAAAAAATAAACTACAATTATTTTTTATTTCATAATAAAATATATTTTATAAAATTATTATAATTTTTTTTGTTAAATTAATAATTTTTTAAAACATAATCATTAAAATTAAGCATTTTCAATTTAATTTGTAAAATTTATTTTAGAATCTTAGAAAAATTAATCTAACAACATGCCCTATGTCCTATTTACCAATAGTTAAACATTTAAATGATCGAAAGACACAAATACGTTCACAAATTTTATTAAATATAAAAAATATATAATAATAGCATAAACAATATATTGATTTATAATACAATGATCAATGTGTTAACTAATTATTAACAATAACTATAACAGTTTTTATTTTTAAATGAAGCGAATACATGCTGCAATTCAAAAAAATATAAAATGTTTCTCACAATATCTTAAATGTAGCACAATACACAATGTCCCGCTGATATAAGTATACCATAAAAATAACGCAACATTATTAATCTGATACACAAGTAAAGTGAAAGATCGCGCTTACATGTTAATTTTAAAATGAAAGATCGCTCTTACATGTTAATTATCAAATGAATATTTAATGTGGAAATAGTTGTCTTGCATCATTTTTAAGTTGTATTAGTTTTTGTCTTGTGGTGATTATTTTTCCCTATATATTCTTTGCTATGTATTAGTGTCAGAGGTGTTTTAGAAATAGTTGTTTTGTCAATGTGGGTGAGTTGTATTTATTAGGTATTTTTATTTTTTAAGATTTTGTGTATATCAGTGTAGATTTATTTTAAGTATTTCGGATTTATCAAGACTCAAGAGGGATCAAATCTCTCGAAGTGTAAACATTTTTTTGAAGTTTTGCACTCAAAAAAGAGGTTTTCACCTAATGAATGTGATCTTTTTACTGTTGGTAGATCCAAAATTAAAATGGGTTTACACTAGCTATAATATGTTTATAGTTGTGTTTGTATTGATATTTATTATGTATATGGAGAAATATATTTCTATATATGAAACTGGATTCACTTATATTTTAACTTATTATTATTATTATTATTATTATTATTGGAGTTGTGGTCTAATGAAATCTTATAAACACACTTAGTACTATGCAAAGCCACACATATTTTTATACTTTTGCATTGAATTTTTTATGGATCACAACCATGACCCTAAAATTATAATTTGATATAAGAGTTTTAAAAACTCAATACACATATAAGTTATAATGTTTTTAGTTGAAATATATGGTTGGTTGAATTCTTAGTGAACCCAAAAATTATAATTTAATGTAAGCTCTTTAAGACTCAATATAAAACTCAATACACATATAGGTTATAACTTTTTTAAACCTAAAATATGGGATTGTTTGAATTTTTCATGGATCACACCATTAACCATAAAATTATAATTTAATATATGGGTTGTTATAGTATTTTCTACTTGAAACACGTAGTTGGTTGAATTTTTCAGGAATCACATCGCTTCCCCTAAAATTATAATTTAATATAAAGGTGTTAAAAACGTAATACACAATATTGTTTTTTACCTGAAACATGTGGTTGAAGTACAAGTTCTCTACTGATGTGAGTTTTGTTACCAAACTTGTCCTTTGGCCTCCAAACTTCTCAAGACGCTTAGTTTAATTTTTTTAATTAAATAGTGGATATTTAAAATAAATTGTATTTCTTTGAATAAAAATAAAAATGATTAAATTTTATGCATTTAAATAGGTTATATTAAAGAAAAATATTATGGAAAATCTATGAGTTATTGAAACCATCCATAGGTTGTCAAAACCTAGAGTTAGATAGTTAAAAAGAGTACCATGGGTTGTCAAAACCATGAGAAAAGTGATGGATTGTGAAAAGTTGCATTTCTATAATTTAATTTATTTCAATTTATGATTATATAGTTAAAACTATAATTATTATTGAGGATACAAAAGAATACCATGGGAAAAACAGAGATTCTCGTAATTTAATTTATTTAACTTTATAGTTATATAGTTAAAATTGTAATTATTAATTTTAGTTCTTTAATTATACAAAAATAAGAATATCATGGGAGAAACCATGTGTTGCAAAACTATGAGAAAAGCCATGGGTTGTGAAAAGTTGAATTTCTATAATTTAATTTATTTAACTTTATGATTATATAGTTAAAATTATAATTATTAAATAAGCTACGTTAAAGAAGAATAGCATGGAAAAGGGTGAGAGTCTCATAATTTTATTTATTAAAATTTTATGCCTTTAAAGAGGTTATTTTAAAAAAGAATGCCATGAGAAAATCTATGGGTTGTCAAAACCATTCATGGGTTCCCAAAACATGGAGTCTGATAGTTGATGAAGAATACCATGGGAGAAACCATGAGTTGTTAAAACCATGGGAAAACTATGAGTTGTGAAAAATTGGATTTTAATTTATTTAACTTTATGATTATATTGTTAAAATTATAATTATTAAATAAGCCACATTCAAGAAGAATGCCATGGGAAAACCTCAAAGTTTACTAATTTAATTTATTTAACTTTATAATTATATAGTTAATATTATAATTATTTATTTTATTTTTTAATTTCAATAGATTTAATTATGCAAATATCTGGACCTTTTATGGTTTATTTTAAGCTATTTTTTTTTTTTTTATATATTTATTTTTATGTAATTTAACCAAGGAAATAAAGTTTACATATCACTATAGGATAAGAAAACATCTCTTCCATCTCTTGGGGTAATAATGAGACATTACCATATCTTTGAGTGTGGATGTTAAGTGATCATGATTTACTAAAATTCTCTATTTGTTTGTTTTGGTACCATAAATAGAGGCTCAGGATCTCAAAGACTTTAGAGAGGGCACAATTAGGGTTCATGAATCTCAACAGCGTTTTGATTTGCACACATTTTTTGAAGGTTGTTAAACACGTGTGTGTTGTTGAGTACCAAGATGATCTTCCACAATGCTTTGACTAATTCTATTTTTTCAAATATGTTGTTGTGGATCAGATCAAATTAGTCAAGAGAACTAGTGCAAATATGAATGGTTATTCTATAGCACTGGGATTTTCATGTGTTCATCACAGGTCATTTTATCCCTTGGAAAATAAAATATGAGTGGACCAATTAAAACTCCTGTTAATGCTTCAGCCGATTATGTTCTTATTTATGTTTGAATTGAATTGTTATACACATTGCACTCATCTTTTCATATGTTGAAGCAACATTTATACAACAATGTAGAGGGGAATCAAGTTGTAGATACTCCATCTAGGTGTGTAGCTTAAACTTGTTTAATTCTACTGTGAATCATGTTCTAAGCTTGGAATATCTTGGTGCATTCAGCATTGGTTGAACACATAGCCAAGAAAAAGAATGACCCTTTTTTTTATTCTAGGCTTGGGATTTCTATCTTGACCTTAGTTTGGGAGGTCACTCAAAGTTGTTATGGCACAATAAGGCCTATTAGACCTAACATAAGAAAAATTGTTCCAGCACAATAGGGCCTGTTAGACTTACCATAAGAGCTACATTTCTCCTAATTGATGCAAGTGTTCCAAGGGCTAGGCTTCCCTTTCTTTATTTCCCCTCTTTTTATATATTCATTCTATTGTCCAAGGAAATAATTTTTTATGTGTGCTAATGCCATAATATTGGATGAATTCATGTGTTTAGTGGCTATTGTGGATTTATATTACTTAGGCAGTTTTAGAGATGTGTCGTCAAATTTAGTTTGGAGTGTATTTATTGAGCTTGGCATTTTTTTATGAGGAAGACATTTTTTTCTTTTTGGGTAACAGGATGATGTTAATAAAATTCAATGGGTATAAATGATCATATTTATCATCTAAGAAAAAAGAGAAAATGAGGCAAGTCATAGTGAAGACCACATCAAGGTATAAAAACACTAAGGAAAAATTATTGTATGAAGAGGAAGGATGCATACTTCTAATTTCATAAGCCTCGAAACTTCTAAAAATTGCAAAACAGGAAAATTAATGAGTCCAAGCATAGAATACACTCAAGCAATATTATTGAAAAAGAAGCCACAATTCATTATATGCCCATAATTATCAAATTATTCATTTGAGATATTGCTTTATCATTAGAAACTAATAATTTTAATGCATGGTTTATTGACCTTGGTGCTTTAATTCATATGACATGCAAAAAGTAATGGTTTGATACCTATTATCATTAGCACAAACATATTTACTAATGTGGTTGATATACATTGATCAACATCATTTTCATATGCCAATTTGCATATAAAAGATGGAAAATGTCATCGATCGGCATATATCAGCCACATTAGTAAATGTGGTTGTGCTGGTTATAATAAACGTGTATGGTTGGACTCATTGATCATGGTTAACTATGTTCGACGACGGTTGATGAGGTCGATCAAGGTTAACGATGTTGACCATGGTCAAACATACATTAATTTCAGTGCCAATGTTGCATTAATGTTACAAAAATTGTTAAATTAATAGTTGAGATGGTTAATCGGTTGACCATGGTTGAAGAGGGTTAACCATTAGTTACCATACATAAACATAAAGATATTTATTGACCATTATTGTTGACTATATTCAACCATAGAGACATTGTTTGACGATATTCAACCATAGAGACCTTGATCATGGTTGATGATATTCAACCATGGCTAACAATAGTTGACCATGATTAACAATGGTTATCCACAGTTGAGCATATTTAACCATGGTTAACCATATTCAACAACCATTGACAATGGTTAACAATGGTTGACCTTGTTTGATGCTAGCATATATTCATTGACAATGGTTGACCAATGTTGATAATGGTTGACCATGGTTGACAATTGTTAACAATGGTTGCATGGTTTTCCATACTCAATCATTGTTAATGGATGACAATTGTTGACTACAGTTGACCATGGTTGACCATATTCAATAGTTGAAAATGGTTGACCATGGTTCACCATTATTAATTGTTGACAATGGCTAACCATGGATAATGGCTAACCTTAGTTGACAGTGGTTAACCATGGTATGATAAATTATTAATTCAGTAATGCATTAAAATTTAATTTTATTTGTTTTCAATGAGGTTTTATCTTTTAGCGATAAATAGCTTCATTTTATTTTATTTTAGTGGATTGAAATTTTCCTGTTTTAAGAAAATATTGGTTGTCTTAATTAAAACAAATAATAATTATGAATGAGAGGAAAAATGGTTACTAATTAATCACAAATGAATGGCAAAAATGGCTAGTCGTGCATAAGTTTCTTTCACTTTGCGGAGTGCGGATGTGTGCAAGAAGCATGTGTAGAGGTTGTAATAATGACATATTACGATTGTATAAAGCATTCTTGAGTAACGACAAAATGCAAACCTCGTGTAGCCTTAATCAATTAATTAGCAGTAGAGAAATAGACTATCTTGTGTTGCAACTATTACTCTTGTTCCCTATGCATGTGTATTGACATTTCTCATTGTCAATGCCTTAATGATAGGACCCAAAATGGATTATGGAACTCAAATAAAAATCAAAGGCACACATGGGAATCTGACATGTCTACAACATTTTTTTTGGCATGTGAATACAATTATGTTGAGTATTTGAAATGTCAAGATCATATCTCTTCATATGTTTATGACTGAAAAAGAGAGGAGAGAACTATGATGTGATTTATGACATATATTTAAGCATCTTTATATGGATGGAAGATCATATTTCTCTCTACTGCAGTGGTCATCAATCATTATAAACACAAAATATATTTTCATGATCAAAGGTGAATCATGATTATAATACAAATTGCAATATGATGATAATCCAAATTGTAGTCACACCTTCTCATAGAACAATTATGTGGAACTACGTTAAAACAACTTTTTACATCATATCATGATTCCCATTTTCCTAAAAATATACATGCCTACTAACAAATATACCTTACCCTTACCATGCTTTATTCAACACCCAAGAAAATATATCAATGTGAATCTTGCAGCTTTCTTAACACCTAGTTTGGAAAGTATTCACCCAAAAATCCATGTCTCTTATATGCTACAAAAGTAATAGGTTATAACATCATTTCGTATACTATATTTAGAATATCTGGATCTGCTCTTGCCTCTGTGCCCTTTGCCTATACTGATGGTGGGTGAACTTCAATGGATTAGTAATCCTTCCTTTGTGTACTATTGGATGTCTGACATAGCTATGGTTTGGTTGATCGAGAGCCCAGGAGGGAGTCTTGTTCTCCAATTCATGTTGGAAACCCAGTTCTAGGGGCATAACTGGAAGCAACATGGATGGTAATAACATAAAGTTCAGGAACACAGACAAATGCCAGAACAGGGGTTTCAGAACCAATAAGGGATGCTGGTAATTCTTTCTTGTGTTTTTTTTTTGCTTAAGCAAGAGTAGTTCCTTCTATTTCATTATATCAAGAATAAATTTACAGAATATACAAAAACCATGAAGTCCGAGTGGCCTCAGGAAAGCCAAGGGTATGGTGCCAAAGAAAAGCTCCACCCCGCTACAACAAACAACAATAATATTTCAAAACAAACCTTAGGATGAACCATAAAAAACAAAATCCTAATAAAAGGCTCCACTATCCACCCATGTCTTTATTGCGACAAGCTCGACAAGACTCATGGCCCCACAAAAAAGCACATACAGATCTGACTGTTAACACAACCCCACGAAATCGGACGGCACAGCGAAGCATCGCACCACATAAAATGTGTGAAACTTAACTCGCAATGGAGTGTGGTTTCATCACCCCACCCTAGCCACATGGCGGGAGCCTAATGGTATCACTCCCAAAAAAGCTAAAGCACTTACCATCTCAAATCTACGCAATCGCCCGTAAACCGCTTTAGCCTGGTTTTCCAACCGGGATGAGAAATGAAGGGGAACAACCTTCACTGGGAAACTAGAACTGCCCATGTCCAGACACTCACGCCTCAGTACATACAACAGAGACCACCGTTGATTATGGATAGAACCTTGTTAAGCAATCTGAAGAGAAGGGGACCTGGTCACTTTCCACCAGGGTGTTAAAAGACAACTTTGAACATGTCCGTCTTGTCAATGCCTCCCCGAGAATTGTGATCGAGCCTGTTTAGACATCATCATACAATATCTTTTCTTCTGGCCCAATTTTTGAAAATTTCTCTATCTTCTGCCGCTTGTTCTTCACAAAGAGCTTTTACTCTGCCCTGAGACATTTCCTCCCACTTCATCTCAAATCTGCTCTCTATATTACTCACTCCTTGGTTGGCAAGAGTGTCCAATAGTTTGTTGGCTTCTCGTCTAACATGTCTGAAACTAACAATTGTTAGACTCAGGAGGTGTTTTTGTATTCTTTGATACACTTGTATTAGTCTCCAGTGTTTTGAGACCTTCTCTAGTGCTGCTCCACAACTGATTCTTTTAACAGCTTTTATAGAGATTTCTGAGTCTGCCTCTATGATGACATTTGAGCTATGATTTAGATTCAGTAGTTCTAGGCATTGTTCTAAGGCCATTAATTCAGCCATGTTATTTGTGGCTTTACCTAAGTGGCAGTGGAAAATGAAGCTTATAATTCCATCTTCATCTCTTAACACCCCTCCATATCCAGCTATTCCAGGGTTTCCTTTTGAAGCACCGTCAATATTGCATTTCAGGTATCCTTTTGGAGGAGGCTGCCAGAAATCCTTTTCCTTTCCCAAATTTCCTTCTTTTCTACTGAGTCCATTGGTAATGATCTCTTGCATTCTCAGTTGCCTGAGGGTTCTCATCTCATTTACTATGGGAGGGTTTTTGGGATAATTGCGAACAGTGGTACTAACTGTCTCTTTAATCTGCTTCAAGATCAGATCCAATAGGCGAAGAGGACTGGATTTTTCATCCTTGAAATTTTTTTTATTCCTTTCTTTCCAGGCATTCCAGATGATGAATCTTGGTGTATAGGCCCAGGTCAGATTGAGAATCTCATTCTCCAAAAAGTTCCTTCTCCACTTGTTCAGGGTATTTGTGATGCTTCCTTTATCTTTGTCTGTCTGTTGAAAAATGGTTGCAAAAGAGTCCCACAACCAGGTGGTAAAGGTGCAACTGTTAAGAATATGCTCCATTGTTTCCTCTTGAGCTTCACATAGCTGACATCTAGAAGGCCCAATAATCCCTGTTTTCCTAATGTTGTCCCAAGTTAAGATTTTCTTATGGTGAACTAACCACATGAAAAGCTTGATCTTCATCCACCCTTGTTGGCTCCAGAGTTGTTGCCAGGAATTCGTTGTAGTGTTGGAATCCAAGTTCAGGATAATCCTCTTAGCTTCCTTAAGATTAAAGGAGCCTTCTTTATTGAGGCCCCATCTTAACTGATCCTGCCCCTCTGTTACCAAGATTTTCCTTTGTTTTAGTATGCTCATAATTTCCTCGGCTTTTATTTTTAGGGGACTGTCTTCACTACAGTCTATGCTTCTCCAATTTCTCCATTTTCCAGAGTTGTGAGGAAGATTCCATAAATATTTAACTCTAGTTAGTCTCTGGGAATCTGTTTCCTACTTGAGGTATCTATAGTCCTCTTTTAGTAGCATTGGTTCTTGTTGCCATTTTTCCTCCCAAAAGATAGCAAGATCTCCTGCTCTGATTTCCCAGAAACTGTGGTCTTGTACTAGGCTTCTGTTTTCCCAGGCTTTATTCCAGATGTAAGAGCCCTTTATATTTCCAGACATTATAATAAGATCATTAGTTTTCCATGAACTTGCATATTTTTCTTTCCAGGTTTTAGCCCATTGAGCTTTTGGTTCTTTAACCCATCTCCACCAGAGTTTGGCTCCGAGTACATTACTTAAAATTTCCTGATCATCTAATCTTAGTCCCCCATGACTCTTAGGCTTGCAGATTTTATCCCACGAAACAAGTGCCCATTTCTTCCTTGTTTCTTCCTTGCCCCAGAGGAAGTCTCTCTAGATATTCTTGTGTTGTAAGATCCCTTTGGGAGCTGGGAGGATTGATAAAAAGAAAACTGGGATTGATTGTAGGACAACTTTTGTCAGAATCAACCTACCAACCAGGTTCAATGATCTGATGGTCCATTTTTTCACTTTGTCTTGCATCTTATTGAGCACCGGTTCCCAAATACTCTTGTGCAGGGATCTGTCTATAAGGGGAATTCCAAAATACTTTTAAGGGAGAGAATCCCTTTGAAAGCCCAGAATTCTTGAGATATTTCTCTGAATTGCAATGTTAGTATTTAAGAAAAATATTTTTGATTTGGAGAGATTGACTTCCATACCTGTGGACGAGGCAAAATTATTCAGATTTGTTTGTACGCTGAATCTTCTTTGACTGTAGGAATTCCATGTAGCATTGTGTCATCCACAAATTGTTGATGAGTCATTCTCAGACCATTCTCGGTTAATTGAAGTCCCTTAATTTTTCCCAAGGTTTTAGCCTGCTTAATGGCTCTACCCAATCCTTCCATCATGAGGATAAAGAGAAAGGGAGAGAGTGGGTTGCCCTACCTGACACCTCTAGAAGGGGTGAAGATAGTTGAGGGAGATCCATTCACCAGAATATAAAAGCTGGAAGAAGTTACTAGAGCCATAACCCATCTAACCCAGTTGTGATCAAACCCAAAAGCAGCAAGGATCCTCTTGATATATCTCCAATTTACCTTATCAGAAGCTTTGGTAATATCTAATTGCATGATCATACGGCCTGCTTTTTTCTAGTTAGCTTGTGAACTGTATCATGTGCTAGAATGATATTATTAAGGATTCGTCTGCCTTCTGCACAACCAGATTGTTCACCTGAGATTAATGAAGGAAGAAGAGGTTTGAGTCTGCTAGCCAATACCTTGGATATAATCTTGTATACCCCGTTACATAAAGCAATGGGTCTAAACTTATCAGTAGTCAGGGCTGAATCATGTTTGGGGATCAGAGAGATGAAGGAGGTGTTAAGGTCTTTCAATATAGTCCTGCTTCTTCTGGAATCCTCCACAACATTCAGAATTTCCTGCTTGACAATGTTCCAGCAGGCCTTAAAAAAATCCACATTGAAACCATCTGGACCTACAGCTTTTCCATGCTGCATGTCCTTGATAATCTCACTGACTTCCTCTTCAGTGACTGGTTTGTTTAGGTTAATATTATCCTATCTAGTCACCGGCTTAGGGATGTTTTTTGCAATTTCTCTGATGCATTTCTCCTTGTCTGGATTATTTTCCTTAGTGATACTTCTGAAATGTTGAACCAACACTTATTCGATATTCTTGTGAGAGGTCTAGAGCTACCCTTTGTCATTCAAAATTGCAAAGATTCTGTTGTGAGCCCTATTGGCTATGGTGGATCTGTGAAAAAATTTAGTATTATGTTCCCCTTCTTTGAGCCATTGAATTCAAGACTTTTTCCTCCAAAAGATTTCCTCTTGTTTGCATAATTTCTCCCATTCTTGATGGTGTTTATCAGCTTGCTGACTTTTGACTTTATCAAAACCCTCTGTGATCAATGCTTGATTGAGTTCCTGTAGTTTGGCTTCCACTGCCTTTTTCTCCACAAAAATGTTGCCAAAAACCTCCTTGTTCCATTCTTTGAGTCTGAATTTAATACGCTGAAGTCTTTTGTGTAGGATGAACATATTCATGCCCTGGATCTATAGATCTTTTGCCCACCATTTTTCAATGTTATTGATGAAATCTGGGTGGGAGAGCCAGATATTCTCAAACCTGAAGGGTTTGTTTTTGGGAGAATCAAACCCCTTGAGTTCTCATTGTATCGGCCAATGATCAGAACCTCCAAAGGGGAGAACCTTAGCTATTATTTCTCTATTTGCTAGCATAAGCTCCTCTGAGATCAAAAATTTGTCTAACTTGGAGCCGACTTGAGCCTCACCTCCTCTTTTTTTGTTCCAAGTATAAAGGCCATTATGCATTGCCGAGTCAACCATATTCATATCATCTGTAAAGGTTTCGAACAATTCAGAGTCTTTATTTAGCAATCTGGTGCCTCCTTTTCTTTCCAAAAGTGATTTAATCATATTAAAATCTCCTCCCAAGACCCAAGGTATTTCTTCATGTCTGCTTCTGAGCTCTGCTAAGGAGTTTAATAGTCTTAGTTTCTCATCTATTCTTTCTGGCCCATA
This sequence comes from Pinus tabuliformis, assembly GCA_031772625.1. NCBI lineage: Eukaryota > Viridiplantae > Streptophyta > Pinopsida > Pinales > Pinaceae > Pinus > Pinus tabuliformis. Next base: position 1,158,254,833 of record CM062817.1, on the reverse strand, counting down.
AACATTTCTGACGAGGAAAGTGTCCATACCTCCAGCTGGTTGAATAATTACAGATAGATAATTTCTTAATGCCTCCACATCTAATATACTGACTCTTTGGGGGTTCCATAGAGTGAGGAAGCCTCCCACTGTGTTTTCTTCTTTCACTTCAAGAAACTCAAATCTGTCCATCCATTTGCTATGGATTTGCTTTAAATTTTGAATGGAACATTTTGTTTCCTGAATAAAGATTATATCTGGTGTTGCTAGTTTCATTCTGTGACTTAACATTCTTTGTTTTCTTTAACTACCTAGACCTCTAATATTCCAAGATATGAACTTCATAATTAAAGATTTGTGAAAGAGTAATTGGTTAGGTCTTTCATCTTACTTGAATCTATCATTAGCTTTCCACAGTCCATCAATAGTTCATTTTGATTTTTCTTGCCCCTCTTCTTTCCTGGATTTCTAGTTGCTAATCCTGGAGTTGATTTCATAGTTTTCACCCCTCTGTGCTCCTGCTTGTGAATAATTTTACCTTTATCCAACCCTCTTTCCTCGGTTTTCCATAAAAATAATTATTGTATTCTAGAGCATTCTTCTGGAGGTATTGATTCTATTCATCCCTTGAAACCCTGCCTCAAGAATCCTTCCAGATCTAGGTTTCTCTTGTCTAGAAATTCCTGTAATTCATGATCTTCCAGATCTATTTCGCTTTGGGCCATTTCCTATTCCATCTCCATTTCTATCTCACTCATAACAGTCTCATTTTGATGTACCATATCTTGAGATTGTTTTTTGTTTTCTTCCTTTTCTTTTTCATTAGGATCTTTCTGTTGAGATTGATCATCCTTCATGTTCTATTCATTCTCATCCAACACTTGAAACTTGTTTTGACTGACCTTCCGCCTTTCGTTATGTTGTTGCTTCATTCCCTTTTTTCCCCCTTTACTTCTGCCTACCACTTTCTGAAAGTTCTCTATATCCTTCAAAGTATTGAGGTATTCTTTGTTGTCTACTTTACTAAGAGGGAAATCTCTGAATAGATGTCCATGTTCATGGCATCTACAACATCTGAATGGGATATGCTCGTAGTCCACTGTTTGCACCAACTCCTCATCAAAAAATTCCAAAATAACTTCATCCAGAAGAGCTTCTGATAGATCCATTTCCACACATATTCTTACAAAGGAAGTATATTTCCCTCTTCTTGTGGCTTCAGAAACTTTGACAAAACGCCCTAGTTTATTCCCAATAGCTGCTAGCGATTCATTTTACCAATAATCAAGAGGTAGACAATATAGTCTTAACCATACTGGAACCGAGGTGAAGGTCTCCCGCTCTAGGACGAAGTTCATCATCCAAGGCCTCATATAGAGACCAACTGTTGCATAAAAGTAGGGTCCTCCTTCAAATATTCTGTCTTTGTCTTCAATGTTTGAGAACACCACTGTGAAGAATCCCTTTGACCCAAGATGTAGGTCAATGCTTCCTTTGGGCTTCCAGTGATACTTGATCCAAATTTGTAAAGCTTTTTCAGTGGGCCATAGTCCCATGAATTTACAAATAATGCCATAGTTCCCCATGTGTTCTCTGTGCGCTTGCAGAGAAGGGTCATTTAATATTACTCTGGGAGTGCTTTCAACTTTAGGCTTGCAAGGTCCCTTTTTCCTGTGGTCTTGTGAACCAATATTTTTGACTTCTTCCTCCTTGTCCTTTATGTTATTGTTTACCTTGGTATTATTCCCTTCTGTCCCCTTATCATTATCTCTATTTTTTCCCCAGCCCTGCCTTTGTTGTTTAACTGCGTTGTTTTGCCTTTGTTGGATACCGTGTCCTTATAGGAGGGAGTTGAGCTCCCTCCTTTGCCGCCCTCCATTAGAAACTGCCTCTGCTATCCTTTGAACTGTCGCCGCTTGCTCCCGTCGTTTTTCAAATGAAAATTTCAGATACATCCGCTTGGAAGAGAAGGGTTGATTTCAAAACCCTGGGAATGATGTCAAATTTGTAGTTGTTTTCACCAATCAAAGTGTCTGAATATTTTTGAATGGTACCCTCATAATAACTACAATCCATAGTGTACCTAAGGAATATAAATAGCGGTCAACTTGTTGTCATTTAACATGCAACCATGGAAAATTTTATCTTGAATAATTATCAATGATTTTTATTGGACTATGTATATATGCCTTGAATTGGAATAATGCACATCAAAATTTCTAGAAATGTTGAACACAAATTGCTAAAATTGCATGAGCACATTCAATCCAACTATTGTAATTTTTTATAGAAAATGTTCCACCTTATTTCTACTTCATTTTTTATACATAATTACAATTTTTAATTGTTGTAAATAATTATCTACTTCATGGGGTATGTGCTCTCAATATTTATATGTGTATATCCAAAAATATGTGAGGTTTATGGCATTTGTTAATGACAATCATTATCCCTATCAAACCATATGCTCTCAATAGGTATATATGTATATCCAAAAATATGTGAGGTTTATGGAATTTTTTATTGACAACCATTATCCCTATCAACCCTATAATTTATGCAAAATTCATTGTCAAATCTCATATTTTCGACTCTTATTAATCCTTGATTTTACCATATCATCACTCATTTTACCCTATCTTTTATGTAATGGTCATTTAGGAGCTATGATTTAATTACATTGTTAACTAATAGTTTTCTTATTACTAATGACAATTTACTAACTCAAAACCAATAACTCATATAAGGATCTTGTAACCCACGTAATTATTTGACATGGTTACGGGACTCTAGAAGGCAAAAAAAACATGAGTTTTTCTCTTTAACACCTCAAATTGCTTTCATGTTCATGAAATTAATTCCAAAATGGATAGGATCAGCACCAACCTCCAATAACATTGGTGTTCAAGTATGCCAAATGTATTATGTGAAGTCAGTGAAATCAATTGAAGACAATGATCAGAGGTTCTCTTGTTTTATATGAGTTGATCAAGGTCTAATTCGACCAGCCTACTTATCAAATTATCCTTGTTTTCTCATCACTATATGAATTTGATGAAAGGAACACATGTAATAGGGGACATAGTTTAGTTTCACCTATACACTCTTTCTTTGGTAATGTATGGTGTATATTCTTTTTGTAAATGAGATGTAACAAAACATAATTTCAATGTTGGTATAATCATGCGTATAGTTTTTAATCTGTGTAAATGGGGTCAATATGTTGATTGCTAGCTAGGGAAAGAACATATTTTCATCAATATGTATTCTTGGAACTTATTTTCATAATATGAACAATGAGTTAATGTTCTGAGTTATCTTCTAGGCATTTAGTTTGTAGCACTAGCATTAGGGGAATTTTGAGGTAAAAAATAGGTCTAAAAATAATGTACTAACAAAATTTTAAGAGAACCAATAGGATTCACGATGATGATTTCACCCCAAGGGGTAAAAGGAAAAGAAGAAAACTACATTTTTTTTAATTGTATTTTTAGCTTATCCCCTTATAGGTTTACTGAAATGTCAAGTGTAGACACCCATTGATTCCACATTCATTGCATAGCCACTTTTCATACTTCTAAGAAGACCCACATTAAAAAAAAAAAAATTAATGATACATTACAAATCCTATTGAATACACATTTTTCATGTATCTTCAATGTTTTTTGAGGTGGGTCTTCTCAGAAGTATGGAGGATTGGTACTTATTGGATGTGTAATTCAATTTCATTTCCAATGAGTTTCCACACTAGACATTTGAATAAATGTATAAGGATATAAGAAAAAATACAATAAAATAAAGTAGTTTCATTTCTTTTTCTTTAAAATTTGATTTAAGCGTTATTTATTATTTTCTTTAGAAGGCCCATTTTAGTCCTCAAAATTCCCCTAATGTGTCTTTTAGAATGTGTGAATCTAGCTAATAGGTCCTTTCAAACTAACCAATGCTCCCTTTTATCATCGTTATGTAGTTTAGATAGATAAGCATTTACATAGTGTGAATCTAGTTGACAAGGCCTCTCAATGAGGCCATGATTGCTTACTCGTCATCGTTTTGTAGTGTAGATAGATAAGTATTTATAATTCTCAGTTTTCTCCTTACTAAAATTTTATTAATCCTATTTATTTTATTTCTAGAACTTATATTCCTACTATGTTGTGCCTCGATAAAGAAGAATGAGTTCTTGTTGAAGATTAATGATATATTATGATTTCTCATTATGTTCAAAATCCACTTGATGGTGAGATTATTTCCATTATGTGTTACTAAGGAAACTATAAATCTACAGTAGAATAAAACTCATTGAAGAAGGGAAAACATAAATTTCTTCAAATACCAACACAAGAACATTTTGGAATATCACTTAACTGAAAGGCTATATTATATGTTCACGAAGAAAGTATTTCTATAGTTCACCAACTAATGAGTAAGATATTTGTAGTATTTCTAATTCTCTTGAGCTATCCTTTCCTTCAATAATTTTTCAAAATTTCATAATACATTCCCTTATAGATCGAGCATTCAATTCATGTCCTAAACATTGAAAATATAATGTTAGTATCTCACAAGTTGTTAGGGTCCCACCTTAACCCCCTTATTTATGTCATGGGATCACGTCATAGTCAAGAGTCAATAAAGCCCATATTAATATTTGTAAGTGGTTAACCCGCAATTAATGACGGGACCACAGTTAGTTGCAAATGGGCGGTAGTATTAGTTAGATGGTAAATGGGCGGTAGTATTAGATAGATGGTATTAATAAAATCCACGATATTGGCTCGTGGTATTGCATGTATGAGTCATATATAAAGGATAGAGACTCCCTGCGAGGAGCATTGTGTCTTGTTTTGTAATCGAGCTCTGCTCTATTGGAGGTTGCCCCCTCGAAGAGGCCTGTGAACATTTCTCTCTGGATAATAAAATCATTGCTATTTTGTGCTCTGGGTATATTTTCTTCGCATATTTTGTGTTCTCGGTATCTTTTCTTCGCAAATTCTTTGTTTTGGTATCGCTTTGCAGGTTAAGAGCATAACAAGTGGTATCTCCAAATTTTAGCAATTTTTTTTTTTAGGCTAGAGACGTGTTCCGGCGTCTTTAAACCACGGGATCTGTCGTTAAGCGCATAAACCTGCGGATTTGGGGAGGCATGCACGCAGGAAATACAAGAGGTGGTCACGTCTGTTGGACTCCCTTGTAACCCCTGTGGGTACCCCTTCGAGTAGTAGCGCATTAGACAGAACCGCGCACAGACTGTCTTCCACGTACCCTCTGGGTATATAGGAAGCCCCCTAGCTCCCTTGAAACCTCGCCATAGATAAAACTTCGGCCGTCTTGTGGCTACAGTACACCGAGAACAGCACTCGGAGAGATTACTCGCCCGTACGATAGGGTAGTCGGGTTGTACGGCTAAGGGTACGGTCGATCCTCCTTAGTTAGAGCCCTGAAACATTGGGTCGAGTACTACTGTGACCTTGAAAACCTTGAGAGGATTTTTGGGTCTCACAGGCTATTATCGTAAATTTGTCCGCAACTATGGCCGCATAGCGAAGCCCCTGACGCAACTTCTAAAGAAAAATTCCTTCTTCTGGAACAAAGAAGCACAACAGGCATTTACCGCTCTCAAAACCGCCATGTGTTCCACTCCGGTCTTAGCACTACCGGACTTCACCAAAACATTTGTCATTGAATCTGATGCTTCGGGAACAGGTATTGGAGCTGTCTTAATGCAGGAAGGGCGACCATTGGCCTTCACCAGCCAACAACTAAGTGGGAAGAACTTGGGCCAATCTACCTATGAGAAGGAAATGATGGCCATCTTACATGCAGTTGAGACCTGGCGACCTTACTTGTTGGGGCGACGTTTCCAGATCCGCACAGATCATCACAGTCTTAAATATTTTTTGGAGCAACACCTATCTTCCCCCCAACAAAATAAATGGTTAGCCAAAATGCTGGGTTATGATTATGAGATCATTTACAAGAAAGGGAAAGACAACAGGGTAGCAGATGCATTGTCACGCCAATTTGAGGAGGAAACTACTCTGCTTGCAATATCCCTCCCCATTCCAGACTGGATTGAAGAGGCTCGCGGGGAATGGTTTTCACATCCTGGGCTCTCCCAACTCATTTCTCAATTACAGGCAGATCCTAATTCCAGCAAGGGCTACTCGTGGCAGAATGATATTCTTCGCTACAAGGGCAGAGTCGTCATATCACCAACATCCACCCTCAAAAGTCGCATTTTGGCAGAATTGCATTCCTCTCCCATTGCAGGACATTCGGGCTTTCAGAAGACATACGCTCACACCAGAAGATCATTTTTTTGGACCGGCATGAAACAGGACATCCTTACTTTTGTAGCAGAATGTGACGTCTGTCAACGCCACAAGGGGGAAACCGTCAACACACCAGGCACATTACAACCACTGCCCATTCCGGCGTCAATTTGGATGGAGGTCTCCATGGATTTCATTACAGGTCTTCCAAAGTCTGGGAACAAATCAGTCATCATGGTGGTTGTGGACCGACTATCGAAGTATGCTTATTTCTGCGCTCTACCCCAACCATTCACACCTACTTTGGTTGCTCAAAATTTCATGGATCAAATCTTCAAATTTCATGGCATGCCCACTTCTATTGTGTCCGACCGCGACCCAATCTTCACCAGTAATTTTTGGCAAGAGCTCTTCAGAATACAAGGCACTCAACTCAAACTCAGTACTTCATATCATCCGCAAACAGATGGTCAAACCGAAGCCGTCAACAAATGTCTAGAAACCTACCTTAGGTGTTTCACTTCAGAAAAACAACACCTTTGGGTACAGTGGTTACCTCTGGCGGAATGGTGGTATAACACCAACTATCATGCCACCACCAAAATGACTCCCTATGAAGCAGTCTATGGACAACTTCCGCCATCCCCTACTTCTTATCTCACGGGGTGCTCCAAAGTACAAGCAGTGGATCAACTCTTACAACATCGTGCAACCATGCTTGCCCACCTGCGCGAAAATCTTCATCAATCTCAGAACCGTATGAAGCAACAGGCTGACCAACATCACTGAGAGCGCCAATTTCAAGAAGGGGATCAGGTCTTTTTGAAGCTACAACCATATAAGCAAACATCACTCAAAGACAAGGGATGTCAAAAGCTCTCTCCAAAATTCTACGGACCATATCAAGTACTTCAGCGCATTGGAGAAGTGGCTTACAAGCTGGCTTTGCCACCTACAGCAAAAATCCACCCAGTTTTCCATGTATCGTGCCTCAAGAAAGTGATTGGGAACAATTGCCGAGTTCAAACCAGTCTACCTGAATTGGATGAAGAAGGATCAATTGGCTTCAACCTGAACAGGTTCTAGACACACGAGACAAGCACCTGCGCGGCCGCACGATTAAGGAGGTCCTCATCAAATGGAAAGACACCTCGCCGGAAGATGCAACTTGGGAACCAGCCGCTATTCTTCTGCAGTTTCCGCAGCTTCAGCCTTGAGGACAAGGCTAGTCTTAAGGGGGAGGGCATGTTAGGGTCCCACCCTAACCCCCTTATTTATGTCATGGGATCACGTCATAGTCAAGAGTCAATAAAGCCCATATTAATATTTGTAAGTGGTTAACCCGCAATTAATGACGGGACCACAGTTAGTTGCAAATGGGCGGTAGTATTAGTTAGATGGTAAATGGGCGGTAGTATTAGATAGATGGTATTAATAAAATCCACGATATTGGCTCGTGGTATTGCATGTATGAGTCATATATAAAGGATAGAGACTCCCTGCGAGGAGCATTGTGTCTTGTTTTGTAATCGAGCTCTGCTCTATTGGAGGTTGCCCCCTCGAAGAGGCCTGTGAACATTTCTCTCTGGATAATAAAATCATTGCTATTTTGTGCTCTGGGTATATTTTCTTCGCACATTCTGTGTTCTCGGTATCTTTTCTTCGCAAATTCTATGTTTGGGTATCGCTTTGCAGGTTAAGAGCATAACACAAGTTTATGCACCATGATAAATGATTTAATGTAGAGGATTTAACTTATTTAAAATTACTGACATCTTTGGTGTTATTGTTAGGGAGATGCTAAAATTTGTTGTGTGAATTATTTATTTTTATATACTAGCATTCTATATCGAATGATATGGTCAATGGTAAGATGAAAATATGACCTTACTCTATAATTTTTTGAAGCCTAGTAGTTTTATTCATACACTTTAGTGATACCACTATCTCATTGGCTCTAAAGCTATGCTATTTTTGTATGCATAAGGTTGGAGAAAACGAGGTAGTTTAAAGGAAAATGTAGAGTAATTACTCCAAATAAAAATACCCATTCAAATACCAACTTATTGACAACAAAATCAATAAGAGGAGGAATAATAGCTACGACTCCCAAAGATAAATATCAGGCTTGTAGTAGGTATCTCAAGAAACCAAATATACACAACAAGTGGAAACATTGAACTAATTCTCTTTTTAGTTTATCCTACAGTGGAAGAAACATTGATAGGTGGACTAAATCAATAATAAAAAGTAGAAGTTGGTTATAATATAGTAAGAGACTAAGAATCTCCACACCTATAGTCTAAGTAAAACATATTTGAAGATATAACTATCGAAGAAGGTGAAGGTGAAGTGCATATAAATGGAGAATATGATGCATATATAAGTGAAGAAGAGGAAGAAACTTTTGGTTTCTTGACTGTGAACTCTACCATAGAAGTACAAATCATAGAATACAGATCAATTAGTCCCACTTCATTTTTATGGTATGATTAGCGAAGATATCAATTCTCCTTCTTTTGAGTTTGATGAATTATTCCATAGTTGTGATGACTCAAGTGATGCACAAAAACTCAATCTATTTCTTTCCACCCTTAGAGATGAAACCTTATGTTGGTTTATGGGGTCAAGGGGAAATACAATTCAAAAATGTGATGGGATGCATAGGGGTTTTCCTCAAAAATATCCATAATATTATAAGGCCAAGAATTTTAAAGAAGATACTCTTAGGATGACACAAAAATAAAAGAGAGTTTGGAAGACTATCCCAATAGGTTTATGTACAACCTTTAAACAAACTTGATCAAGAAACCATTAGGATGGTATTTTTTAAGGGTATTTGGATTAATATATTAATGTGCTTAATTTTATGTGAGGTGGATATGTTTCGAAGCCAACCTTTCTAGAAATAAATGAATTTTATATGAGATATTATTGAAATAAAGCTAGACCTAGTAAGGGAATTAGAGATGCTTTTTATAAATATTCAAAATATACAACAAGTTGTGTGACTAAGGATGAATTATGGAATTCTTAGAGAATTTTAATATTGATCATCTTGGAAGGATCAGTTTGTAGTTAGATACCTTGCAATTTAAAAATAAAAAGGAAGATGAGAAAGTAGTTATTTCTATATTTTGTCCTAGATGAAGAAACACACACCCACTAAGAGAATGTCCTATAGATAGCATTAAAATTTGTGTCAATTGTGCACGAGAGAGTTCCATAAAGTGGTGTTCCTCCTTAACAAGTCTACAAGTTGTTTATTAAGTGGAAACTCAAGTAGAAGCATAGTTATGTCTAATTGCCCCAAAAAATCCTTGGAAATTGAGCATGTGAAGTAGGTCTTTAGACCTTGCATCTTCATTTTCTCCATATTATTTTAGTTAAAAATATTCACCACATTTTTCAATTGTACACTACCTTGGAAAGAATTTCCTCCATAGAAAATCTAAAGTTATCCTTCAAAAAAAAATTTGCAAGGAACCAACTTGTTGATGGTGTTGGATGCCACCAATAGTAACAAGGTCTCCCTAATATGAAGTCTAAAATCATACCTTACAAAGTTTTCAGAAGGAACCCCACCCGAAAAGTTAGGACATTTTCCATATTCTTGAAGCCTCTTCTTGGATGCAATAAATGACACAAGAGAAACACATGTACTTTCTATATAAACAAGTAAGGTAGCCTTGTGATGTTTTCAATTGTATATTGTATAATGGTTATTTTAGGAAACACAAAAGAAAGTGAGTCTTTAAGAGAAAAGTAATAGTACTATCCTAATAAAGGAACAAACTTATATATGAAAGAATCAGTAGTAATATTGTGAGATAGTTCACAAGGAAACCATGATCATGAAATAAAAAGGCACACAACTCAAAGATCCATACAAAAGCCATTGAAAATAATCAGTTTCATTAGTATGTATTAACATAAACATACACCACAAACAATTAAAGAGTAGTCTCACAATCATTAACAACATATGCATGAAAAGTGTGCCAACTCCAAGAGCTTTGAATTATTGAGTGAAAGTTTGAAGATACACCATTACAATGATACAATACTAGTTCCAATAGTGGAACATTATGTATCTATTTTCTTCGCAAAAGCCTTATCTTCTCTCTTAGGCCTACCTTGAAAAGCCAAGGTGAAAAGTCCTTTTCTTGAGTTATTAGGGTGTATATATAACAAATGAGGTGACTCTCAACCTTCCTTGTGACTCTTGAGCTATAGCCATGATTCTCGAGCTTCCATGGGACTTTTCAATATTCAATGACATCTTTAGTCTTCTATATGAATTTTCACATTCTATGTGTGACCTCTTGACTTCCACACACTTTGCATTTTTCATTTTGAAAATTACATAATTTCATCCAAAATGATGTGGAAAAATATAATGACAAATATGACCCTTGAGGTGACATTTGGATAAGCCAAGGCTTGCCAATGACAACATTGAATACATAATAGAGTGCTTATTCCTAGCTTCCCTTCTTGTTGCCATATTTGTGTCATCATGATAAGTCTTGTACATAGTTCATATTCATCCTCCAAGAGGTTAGATGATATGGAGTCTCCTTTCTGAACTTGATCTTTAATCTTATATCATGATCTAGTGTCCCTTCATATTCTTGCTTAATGATGTCTTTGTCTCTATAGCTTCACAAGAGCCTTCTTGCATGATATCTGTTGTACCGTCTTTGAGCATCATCCTGTCATGTCAAGATATAATACATATAGATGGAATTCACTCATGAAATGACAAAATTAATATGGAAATGGCCTAATCTATATTTCTCTTGATGAATTTCACTGATTGAATCCAAGATAGACTGCAAGACTGAGGATTAGGCTCTGAGATTGCGTAGTGCACAGTGCCCGAAGGTAGTGTTGAATGTCCAGTCACTGTGATTACATAATGTGTAGTGGTTGAGGGATTGGAAGGAAGAACTTCACTATTGAGGGAGACATGGATGCAATGAGGCATGATTGCTCACTGTGATTACACAATGTGCATTTCAAGGAAGACTAAGCCAAGTGATTACACAATTTCACAGGTCAAGGAGGTAGTGAGGCTTGAATTTTAACTAAGACTTCGCAGTGCATACTAGAAAATTTAGTAGGAGAGAGAATTATGTAGTTTCCAAAGCCAAGAGGCAGAGACTGGGCACTTTGAATACGCAATGTAAAATACTTGAAGGCAGTGACAATACATCATGTAGTTCTAAGAGGAAAGGGTGGATGGTTAGGGCCTGAGACTATTCGAGGCATACTTTACTGAGGAATACTAAAGAGTGGTTGGTCGGGAAAGGTACAAAGAGAGGAAGACTTCAACAATTGACTAAGTGTGGGATCAGTAAAGCACAAGATGAAACCAGAACATGACTTGAACATGATCACACATTCATAAATAATCGATGCATATGTTGGGTTGTGTTATATTCTTTCCACATAGTTAACAGGGGGTTTGAAGGGCACCTGTAACCCCATTTTATTGGGTCCGGGCAGCACCCCAGAAAATTTTGGTTTTGGACCCTATGTTAGGTTGGGTAGACCCACCTATGGTTTTGTGCATGATTTTCGCACATGATTTTTGGACGCAATGGTTTTTGGTCCATGGTATTGGATACGATGGTTTTCGGTCCATGGTATTCGACGCGATGGTTTTCAGTTTATGGTATTGGATGCTTCAACATATATAAATATGTATTGTAATATTGAAAGGAACATAATGAAAAATCAAGCTAGTAGTCCCGGTTTTGGGATCCAGGGGAAAATCTCTGTGTATATGTGTTTTATGTGATATGATCTCGCATTGTTTATTTTCTGTGTTTTAGAATTCGTATGCAGGTAATTTCTGTATGGGGTTAAAACCTACATTTGGTATGAGAGCTATTTTGGCTTTAAGGGGACGCCTTTGTTGCTGAGGGTTTTCGCTCGGGCCTGTGGTAGATCCTGTTTAGTGGGAGATCTGTGAGATCACTTCTAGTGGTGAAGGAAGATGGTGAGCAGTGGAAAGATAGAGATCAAGAAATTTAATGGTTAGAGTTTTGAGTTGTGGAAACTCAAGATGGAAGATCTGTTGGTGGATAAAGACCAGTGGATCACGGTAGATTCAAGTACTAAACCAACGGGAGTGTTCGATGAAGAATGGAGGAAGATGGATCGAAAGGAAAAGAGCACAATAAGATTGTGTGTCTCAGATTCAGTATTGTTGAATGTATCAAGGGAAGCTATGACGAAGGCTTTGTGGGACAAGTTAGGGACTTTGTACCAATCTAAGTCTCTGGTGAATAAACTGTTCCTGCGGAAAAAGCTGTATAACCTGAGGATTAAAGATGGAGACTCAGTGACAGAGCATCTGAATGAATTTAATACTGTGGTAAGTCAGTTAGCATCTGTTGATATTAAAATTTCATATGAAGACAAGTGCATCAGTTTGTTGTGTTCTCTACCAGATTCGTGGGATAGTTTGGCTATTGCAATAGGTAGCAATGCAACTACCTTGAAATTTGACGAAATAGTCTCATCCTTGGTGATGGACGAGATGAGATGGAAAAATATGAAGAGCCAAAATGGTGATGCCTTGTTTGTACGAGGACGGTCCCAGAACAGAAAAAAATAAAAAATAAGTCATCGAGTGGGAGATCTGTCAGGCGGAAAGAGTTGATTGTGCGGACACAACCAACCTCCCTAGGAGCCTAAGACTCTCTAGTGACAAACAAGACAAACAAGAGAAATCCTTCTCTAAACATGCATTATTATATGAGAAATCAAGTGTTTTGTTCTTACCTTTGTCCAAACGCTGTTGTAGAAGTCCAAGCTTTGTTGATCTGGATGAGCTCCTCCTTTTCTCCAAAACCTGCAATCACCAACAGTCAAACAATTAAATAGCACCTGATTATAACATAAAACAAAGCATATTCAACATATAGACCAAGGAGTACATGAAATAACTCATAAACAACAAGTTATTGAGAAGAATGGACCAATTTGCATTAAAGGTAATCAAAAGGAACCATTACAACCTGAGCCTTGGTGTTGTGCAAGCTCCTTCCAGGGTCCACAAGAGTCTTCCTTTACTTTGACAAAGCTCACCCACTTCAAAATAGAACAAGCAAAGATGGCAATCTCTCCTCACAAGCTTCTAAATGGGAGTCCTAATTCCTGCAGCATTTACCCTTAGAAATGTATAGCTTTTAACCTCTTCTCCTTCTGGCCCAATGCCTGTACTTATAGTGCTCAAGAGGAAGTTAATCAGGTCCACCATCAATGGGATAATCCCCTCTTTGGATGGGATAGCTCCCCTATTGATGGGATAAGTTCCTCTTTGGTAGGAGTGCATGAACCATCTGGAGGCGCTCAATACACGTCGAACAACCTTCTAGAATGCTCTAGAAATGACCACAAGTGACTTTTTAAAGATGAAACTTGCGCATTTTAACCTTTTCAGGGGGACGCACCTGCCCCTTTACATACAGAGCGTCCAAAGACGCAGCTTTTGTGAAAATTGGGTGCGTCCCCGCAGGTAAGGTTGAGAGAACCTGCGTACCCAGAGATAAATACATTTATAAAGACTTTCTCTCTTTTTTGGAGTTTGACATGGAGAGCAGAGGTATAAGACTTGCCTAAGAGGATAGCATGACTGTTGATAGAGCCATACTAACTGTAAATAGTCATGGTGACATTTTTTAGTGTAACAAGATCTAAATCTAAAGGGAGATCTAAATCTCCAGGAAAACCTGTAAAGGTGGTGTGCTGGAAATCCAGAAAGGAAGGCCACTTCAAAAGGGACTGTAAACCTAAAGCTCTTGACAAAGGAAAGGGATCTGATGAGGCTCCTTCTACAGAGGCAAAAACCACCTCAGATGAAGGTGGGGATGTGTACTTGGCTTCTTCAAGTACACATGTAGATCATGAGGCATGGTTGATTGACTCAGGTGCATCCTTTCACTTTACTCCCCATAGAGAGTGGTTTTATGAGTATGAGAAATATGATGGTGGTGATGTCTTGTTGGGGGATGATAGGAAGGCTAGAATCATTGGTCATGGAAAAGTAAAGTTGAAGCTGCAAGGTGGAAGGGCTAGAACACTTCCGGGTGTTCTGCATATTCCTACATTAGCCAAAAATCTGATTTTTGTTAGTAAGATGGGTGATGCAGGTGTAAAAACAGTGTTCGAGAAGGATACCTGCAAGATGGTTCGGAGAGCACTGGTATTGATGTGGGGATTTTGGATTGGAACTCTATAGAAGCTACAAGGTAGCACTGTTGTTGATGGGTGCAATAGTTCCATAGTTCCTGAAAGTGGAGTAGAAAATCTAGTGGTCTCTGGAGAGAAGACCATACTGTGGCATCAAAGGCTTGGGCATATTGGAGAAAAGGGCCTCAAGATACTTCATGGTAAAGGTATGGTAGAATGTATGAGTAATAACTTATGGATTTTTATTTTTGTGAAAATTGTGTATATGGGAAGCAGAATCGGGTGAGCTTCCCCTCTGGTAGTAAGAGGGCGAAATAGATATTAGAACTTGTGCACAGTGATTTGTTTGGACCTATGAAGGTTCCATCACTAGGTAATTCTGTGTACTATGTATCATTTATAGATGACTTCTCAAGGAATACATGGATATATTTCCTTAAGAAGAAATTTGAAGTCTTTGACGGGTTTAAATAATTTAAGGTTTTGGTGGAAAATGAGACAGAGAAGAAGATAAAGGTGCTGAGGACAGATAACAGTGGAGAATTTTACGGTAAGGAATTTAAAGAATTCTGTAAGAAGTGTGGTATAGCACGGCAGAAGACTACTCCATATACACCTCAGAAAAATGGAGTTGCCGAAAGAATGAATAAGTTGTTGATGGAAAGGGAAAGAAGCATGCTCAGTGTTGCTGGGTTAGGACAGGAATTCTGGGAAGAGGTGGTGGATATTGCATGTTACCTGGTCAACATGTCACCTTAATCAGCATTAGAGGATAAGACTCCACAAGAGGTATGGACTGGTAAGAAACCCTTTCTTTCACATCTAAGGGTATTTGGATGTGACGCATATGTACATGTTCCAAAGGAGAAACGAACCAAGTTGGATAGCAAATTTGAAAAGTGCATCTTTATTGGGTATAAGGATGGTTTAAAGGGTTATAAGCTTTGGAATCCAGTCACACAGAAGGTTGTGTACAACCGAGATGTGGTGTTCAGAGAGGTGAAAGATGTTATTAAACATGAAGTCCAATGAAAGGAACATGAGAAGATAGAGTTTGAGATAAAGGAGGACGAATCGGACTCTAGAGCAGAGGAGGAATCAGAAGATGAAGAGCCACAAACTCCGATTATGAGAAGATCAGTTCGAGAAAGAAGACAACCAGAAAGATATAGTCCATCTACTTTCTGTTCAAATTTTGCTTTGTCTATCACTGATGATGATCCCAGAACTATGAAGGAAGCAGTGGATTCAGAGGATGGAAAACTCTGGAAAGAGGCCATGATTGATGAAATGGTATCTTTGTGAAAAAATGAGGCTTGGGATCTGGTGGAGTTGCCGGCTGGAAGGAAACCCATTGGCAGCAAATGGGTGTTCAAAAGGAAGACAAATGCAGAAGGAAAACTGGAGAAATACAAAACTCAATTGTTAGAAAAAGGTTATTCCCAGGTGCCAGGAATTGATTTTGGTGATATTTTTTCTCCTGTTGCCAAGGTAACTTCTATTAGATTACTTTTATCTATTGTTGCTGCTTTTGATTTTGAGGTAGAACAGATGGATGTGAAGAGAACATTTCTGCATGGGGATCTGGAAGAGGAGATCTACATGAAGCAACCTGAAGGCTTTGTGGTGAAGGGTAAGAAAGAACTGGTATGTAAGTTAAAGAAGTCTCTATATGGGTTAAAACAGTCACCAAGGATGTGGTATCAGAAATTTGATACATTTATATGGGGAATTGGCTTCACTGGAAGCAAAGCAGATCACTGTGTGTATTTTAAATTAATTGGTGACCATGTTATTTATCTGGTCTTGTATGTGGATGATATGTTGTTGGTTATAAATGACAAAGAAGTTATCCAGGATTTTAAGACCCAATTCTCCTCCAAATTCAACATGAAAGATCTTGGTGCTGCAAACTATATTTTGGGCATAGAAATTAAAAGAGACTGGGAAAAGAGGAAGCTCTGGTTAAACTAGAGGAAGTATGTCAAGACAATATTGCAGAGGTTTAATATGCAGGATAGTAAACTGGTGAAGGTTCCTATTCCTGTAGGTGTGAGGTTATCTGATGAACAGTATCCCAAGACACAAGAAGAGGAAGAGGACATGTCCCATGTTCCATATGCAAGTGTAGTTGGTAGCCTGATGTATGCAATGGTTTGTACTAGACCAGAAATTGCACATGCAGTGGGAGTATTGAGCAGGTTTATGTCAAAACCAGGGAAGGAGCACTAGACAACAGTAAAGCAAGTTTTTAGGTATTTGTGTGGCACTAGTGATTATGGTTTGTGCTACCAAGGAAGACCAGGATTGGACAGAGTGTTGTATATTCATGGCTTTGTTGATGCAGACTGGGCTAGAGATCTGGATCAAAGAAGATCTGCAAGTGGGTATGTGTTTAACCTATTTGGAGGTGCAGTCAGTTGGATGAGTAAGAAACAATCTGTAGTGGCACTGTCAACTACAGAGGCAGAATACATGGCAGCCACTCACGTAAGCAAGGAAGCAGTTTTGTTGCAAAGATTGTGTTCAAGTATGGGGTTAGTATAGGAAGCTATAAGGATAGGCTGTGATAGAAAAAGTGCAATTTTCTTGGCAAAGAACCCCGCATATCATTCAAAGACAAAGCACATTGATGTTCAGTATCACTTTGTGAGGGATATGATAGAAGAAAAAAAGGTGTTGCTGGTAAAGGTGGACACTTTGAAGAATACTGCAGATGCATTGACAAAATCTGTGAGCTCTAAGAAGTTCTCTTGGTGTAGAGAGACAATGGGCATTTCAAGGCTGGAAAAATGTCTAAGATCTCTTGTAGCCCCCTGTGGAAAGAATACAACAAGTGGGAGAATGTTAGGTTGCGTTATATTCTTTCCACGTAGTTAACAGGGGGTTTGAAGGGAACACGTAACCCCACTTTATGGGGTCCGGGGTAGCGCCCCATAAAATTTTGGTTTTGGACCCTATGTTAGGTTGGGCGGACCCACCTATGGTTTTATGCATGATTTTCGCACATGTTTTTTGGACGCGATGGTTTTTCGGTCCATGGTATTGGACGCGATGGTTTTCAGTCCATGGTATTTGATGTAATGGCTTTCGGTCCATGGTATTGGATGCTTCAGCATGTATAAATATGTATTGTAACATTGAAAGGAACATAATGAAAAATCAAGCTCGTAGTCCTAGTTTTGGGATCGAAAGGAAAATCTTTGTGTATATGTGTTTTATGTGATATGATCTCGCATCATTTATTTTCTGTGCTTTAGAATCCGTATGGAGGTAATTTCTGTATGGGGTTAAAACCTACAGCATAATAATGAAACCCTTGACACCCAAAATCAACATGGATCCATCGAAACGACAACAAAACAACACTCACCTCCAAGTGTGACACTTAAGATACATTTTGTGACACAAGTGACGATGACAACAAAACAATGCATAAAATTTAGGAATGAGTCTAATACATATCTGTATTATTTTTATAACCCATTACTACAACAAAAATCACTAAATTTTCCTTTTAGATATGTGTTATAACTCCCTTCCACAAGGTGCAACACTTCCCTTACCAAAATATGACACTTGGATTTTCTTCACAAAGGGACTTGGAAACTTAGAGAACAAGCATGGAATGTCTTTTATTACTAGAAATGATAGCTCACATGGTTAAAGGAGGCTCTAAGGTTTGGATATATGCCAAACTTTGGAGGGTGTTGTAGCAGCGACAACACTTGGCGACACAATAGGTAGAATTCTAGCTTCTCTATTTTGGTATAGCTTTATTTATAGGGTCTAGTATTTTATGAAGTATTGATTCATCCTATGGATTACCTTGGTTTTCCCATTTAAACTAGTTATATATGTAGTCTTCTTTATTCCCTTATTAGCTAAAGACATCCACAAATCTTGCCATATCACAATTGTTTTGATCTAGGAGAAGGGTGATGTGTAGTCGTGAGTTTAAAATGATCAGAGTTTTAGTTTCATCTCTAGCGTTGCTCTGCTACCAGTAGGCCTATTTAGTACCCCATCAAAGTCACTACATAAACATGAGAATTTCTACAATAGACCTTAGTGAAGTTACTTGTTTCACCTCTCTCTACAAGAAGCCTTTCTCTTCTTTCACCCCTTATTTTATTTGAATATGGTAATTGGCATTTTATTGACATCTATATCACCAAGGTGGAAGAGGGATCCCAGATTATTGAGAGGAAGAGAGGTTGTTACTTTAGAAACCATTATATACCTCTTAAATTTATATGATATCTATTAGTTTTCCTCTTTCCCTTCTCTACTTGATTGGATCGGCATGCAAATTCACTTAATTACAACACCAAGTCAAGGAAAGAAGATGAAGGTGTCATGGTTTCTTCCAATGGTTTCCATTTGAATGGATTGTATTTTACAAAGAGACATCATTGTTTTAAAGATATGAGACCAAGGCAAAGAAGAAGGACTAAAAGCTAACCAAGTGTTGTTGTATGTCACAAAGGCTTTTTAAACTTTTTCCACATCCCTTAAAGCCATAAAAAATACTTTCACGCTAGTTCTTATTCATAGAAAGAAGAAAATGAAAGACGATGGAAAGGACACAACATAACATAAATGAACAAATAAGAAAAAGGACGAGGAAATAAATATGTACATATGTAGGGATAGAACCCTAGGCTGTTATTGAAAATAATGTTTGAGATCTTGGCCATTGATAAGAAGTGAGTCCATCATCCCATCTAAGGATTGAAGATGACAAGTATAGTGGCCAACATTGTCATGCACAACATAGGGTCCAATCCAAAAGGATTCTAATTTATCATGTTTACATTTCTCTTCATGGGCTTTATCCCACTTCAATACTAGGTATCCCACACTGAATTCCTTGTTATCTGTAAACTTGTTTCCAAACCAATGCTTGGTACGACTTTGATGGATAAAAAAATTTTCTTTCCTTTTCTGCCTTTCTTCCTCTAACGTTAGCAAGGTGTTTATCCTACTCTGAAAAACAAAACATGGTTTACCTCAGGATTCTGGAGAAAGTTGAAGGGTTGGGAGATATATGTTTAGAGGAAGGATAACTTCCTCTCCATACACAAGGAAGTAAGGGGAAGTCTTCAGAGAGGATTTTGGTGTAACATGGTTAGCCCACAAAGCATTCATTAAGGCATTATGCTAGTTCCTTTTCTTAGAGTAAAAAATTTTCTTGATGATGCTAATTAAATTCTTGTTGGTAGAGTCAACTAAATTGTTTCCTTGAGGGTAATAATTTGATGAGTACTTTAAAACAATACCATTTTTTAATGAAAAATCATAAAGTTTTAGCAATGAAAAGTAAGTTGCATTATTGAAAACAAGTGATGTAGGAAATCCAAATTTGGTGATGATATTGTACTTAAGGAATTTGATGACTTCCAACTTGTTCACTTGTTTTAATGGGACTGCTTCAGCCCATCAAGTAAAATAGTTTGTAGCGGTTAAGATATATTAGTGTTGCTTTTATGAATGTGGAGAAATTTCATTGATAACATCCTTTCCTCATTTTTTAAAAGATTCCTCAACAATGATGGGAAGCAACGGGGAAACTAACTTTGTATCACAACTAACACATCTTTGAAAAACTAAACACTTATGAGAGTATGCATGAGAATATTTGAATAATGTGGGCCAATAGTAACTAGATCCCATGACTTTGTGAGCAGTAGTATCACATGTGTAGTTTCCACTAGCTGGCCCATCAAGAAGATATTTTAGTACCTTTTTCAATCCCGTGCTTCTAAAAATCTAAGTAGGACACCATTGTAATGGTTCTGAAAACGAAAATCATGTACAAACTGATATAATAAATACTTAAGTCAAATAGCCCTATTATGTGGATAAATTTGAGGGTAAGGTATAATGCTCTAGATACTATCACACATCTATATACCAAGACATCGTTGTGTTTATGTGGGTAGCTTTTTTAATATTATAAACTTTGATTTCCTGTTCCCATCCAAAAGATTCCCTATTATGGTAAATTAACCACTTCTGCTACAAGTCGACAGAGACCATGGACTTTTATTATGTGAACTCGATTAAATTCAAGATCGTACTCTTGAAGGCTTGTCATCCAGTTCACATTTCTCTCACCCAACTCTTGTTGTGCAAAATGTTATCAAACTTTTGGGTGAGGCACAAAGACAATAACATGAATCTTTAAAAGGTAAGGCCCAAAGTGCTTGATCGCCTTGTATAATGCCGAGGCTTTCTTATCAATGATGGGGTAGTTTAATTCAGATCCATTTAAGCCAATACTCATCAATGATATTGGTTTCTATTTTCCTTGATCGTCCTTATGAGTGAGAAAAACTAAAATATATGTATGAAAAGGAAAAGTATATAACAAGAAATCTTTGCCAAATTTTAGACTAGAAAATGTCGGGGCTTCGACAATTACTTGTTTGTTATAGGCAAAGATATATTTCTCCCTTTTATCCCACTTGTAAACTGCATCCTTATAAATCATGTTTCGTTAATGACTTAACAATTTGTGCATAATCTAAGATGAACTTTCAGAGGAAGTTAATTTTCCGCTAAAAGGATTGCATGGATTTTTATTCATGAGAAAGGGAATTTGTCCAATAGTCTTGAACTATTACAAGTTCACTTTAATCACACTCTTAGATATAATTTGGCTCAATATATTACCCTCAGACACTCCAAATATGCTCTTCTTAGGATTTAAGGATATGCCATATTTCCGACGTTGATCAATAATTTTCCTTAGACAACGACAGTGATCGGATATTTTCTTTGAAAATATTGTAACATCGTCCAAGCACGCCACTACACTTCGTCCTATAAAACCATGGAAAATGATGTCCATAGCTCATTGAAAGGTAGTGCCCACATTAATGAGCACAAAATGCATCCACTTAAATTAAAATGTGCCCCACTTAGTCTCGAACATAGTTTTATGTCTCTCAGTTTCTACTACTGGAATTTGGTTGTATCTAGAAAATCCATCTAGTAATGAGAACATCTCTAACCCAGATACTATTTGAAGTATTTTCTCCATAGACAACTCAATATATTTATCCTTATCTGAATCTCTGTTCAAATTACAGAAACCAAAAAATAAGTGTATCCCTCTAGACTTATTAATTATGGGTACCAAATTAGAGACTGAGGTAGAATGATGAACTGTGAATATGATTTGAGCATCCAAAAATTTTCTTAGTTATTTTTTATTTAGGGTCTCAAGTGTAGGACAAATTTTTGTTAACTTCTTTTGAAAAGTATTTACCTCTTCCTTGATAGATATTACATGCTGGATAATTCATGTATCATAAGTTTTCAAGTCATCATACATCCACGTGAACACGTTTTGATATTGCTTAAGGAGATGGATGCATTTTTTTCACTCTTGAGGTGTACAACAAGTACTGAGATTCACATATTTTAGATCTTCTTTGGTACCCAAATTTACTTGTTCGTGTGATAGTGTGGAAATATGAGTCTTTGCATTAGTTGGTCCCTTAAAATGATTATGTAGTTCATACAACTTCTCTAAAGATACCACACGATTGGGCATGGTGTATCCTTTATTTTCCTGAGTTGATCCTTGCAAGGATTTCTTATTCTCATCTTCATCAATTGTTGCATACTTAAACACATAAACATTTGCCATGAAGTCTAGTATCTATTGTCATCATCGAAAAAATGAAAATAAGTAACATTATCAGGCACATATGGCTTATAAATAATCTTGACTAAAAATCCATCTCTCAAAGGTGAAAACGTAGTAGCATTGTTAGCTAATGTGTCGATGGTTGCATTATGTATTAGAGGAACATAATTAATATTAAAATATTGGAAATATGCAATGAGGTGCCATACCTTTCGTTGGTAATTTCTGAGATTAGGTGACACAATTAATTGTGTTTTGTACCTATCGTGTAATAATTTTTGAGTCACCTATTACCTTAATCACTTCCACATTGAGCTCTATGGCTTTCTTTAAATCCAAAATGAGTGCTTCATATTCAAAAATGTTGTTTGTGCACTCAAATTCCAAGCGGCATGAGATTAGAAGTTTGTTCTATCGTGGATTTATCAAAATACAACCAACTCCAAAACCTTCCTTTGTTTTCAAACAATCAAAATAAAAAAACAAAATGTTACCAACAATAGGGTTAGTTCCTACACTATTACTCTTTACATATATATTACAAAAATCATAAGTGCCAGTTGGATTGCAAGGAAGGAGTTCCAATTGTGTATCTAGTGGTACAAGGGAAGGTTGTGCAAGATAGCACTCATGATCGATTTGTAGAAAAAGAAATAAAAAATCATCGATGCATAAACAATAAGATTAGTAGGAACTTCAAGAACCATTATGGTATGTTACATGGAAGGTTTAGTCTCGACTTAGATTTGATTTTTATTTCCCTTATATGGAAGTCGTAAATGTGACCAATCTGTAGAAAAGTATCCCTACAATTTGCCAAACCAGTGTTTAATCAAATGTAAGCCATAAGTTTATGGAATGTCCATAATGACAATATCAATAAATTGGTGAACTCAGTGGTCTGATGATAAAAAAAATATAAAATTATTAAGCTCACCAATTTCTTGTAGTAAAGATTTATCTAGCTGAATGATTCTTACATCAGTCCCTTCCCATTTAGCATTGATTTTATTTGAAATAGATAAAGGCATGACATTCACAGATGCACCAAAATCAACTAGGAAATTATGGACATTATAGTTAAAAATATCTAAAGTCAAAAGAAAAAGGGGCAGGTAGACATAAAAATTACGTTAGTTGTGTTAACAATTGATTCAAGGATGGTAGGAAACTTACCAGATGAGGATTGAGGATCAGAAACCATTTTACTTGAAAAATGTTGAGATGTAAATGCCAGGATGATTAATTCATGTTTCCCTTCTATCTTGGCTAGTTGATTTATGGAAATATTTGCATGAGCCTTCTTCATATCTTCAATAATATTGTAATCAATATCTTCATCTTAAGTAAGGTGTGGTAACACGGTAGGTGGTGTTACTTTGTTTGATACCTCAGGGGTGGAAAAATTGTCCTTGTTATTCCCAAAAGCATTCTTTTGTGATTGTGTACTACCAAATTTGTTTTGAGTTCCTTGAGAAAGATTACTATTAGGTAAGATATTTCTTAATAATTGTTTTCTGACATCTTGCTCATGCACCAATCCTTTGCTCCATAAGTTGTATTTCTTTGTAGCTTGTTGATGATGAGCATCACCTGCTAGGGTGATCCGGATCTTGGGGGGGGAGACCCCCAAGATCTAAGAGATTGAAATGGATCTTGGGAAGAGAGACCCCCAAGATCTGAAAACTTGCATTTCCAGAAGAAAAATAGGAGAATGCCCACTAAACAAAAACCACAAAGAAACTTTTATTTAAAATAGTAATGGAAATAAACCAGCTAGGGCGATGGTAGCTTATCTCTGAGAAGAGATGTGGTCGCTACATGCCTCTGAACTGTAAAAGCTACATTGTGGTGGACAATCTCCTTTTACAAAATGTGACTTGTTACTTATAGTATATTTTCAGTTACAATACCACGGGTCAATTCCATGGGCGAATGAATACCATGGGTGGATTTTACAATACCACGGGCGGATGCCATTTACAACACCATGGGTAAATTCCATGGTTCGATGAATAATATGGGTGGATGAGTACCATGGGTGGATTTTACAATACCACGGGCAGATGCCATTTACAATACCATGGGTAAATTCCATGGGTCAATAAATAATATGGGTGGATGAGTATCATGGGTTGATGCCATTTTCCATTCGGATCATTCCTCCCTCCTTACGAAGCAATGGTCCCCATTGCGTAAAGTTCCCTCCTGCGAAGCCTTTGTGGAATATGAAGAGCCACTGAAGATAAGGGTTTTATGTGGTTAACCCAAAACCCTGATAAATGAAGATTCGAGGATAGAGATACCCTGTAATGCTTGTGACCAACTGTGATTCTAACAGTGTGTGGCCTAGCAAATGGACTTCGATAAAGTGTGGGTTTGTGGATGACCCATAACCATGATGTTGGTTGTTGATGAAGTAGCAGGTGCCTACATAGCTTGGGGTGGGAGGACATGTCTCCAAATAACCCAAGTTGAATGCTGCTATATTGAAACTGATGAATGTGAAGCAGGTGCCTACTAAAGTGGGGTGGTAGGGCACGTCTCCAATGGGAACCCACTCCGAATGCTGCTCCAGAATTAAAATAGGCATAACTCGGCCAATATAACTCAGAATATTTATTATAACCTGTTTTTGGAAGAAAAGGATCATTTTTCATCTTCCCATGAGTTGGAAATCCTTATCTGGGCACTCTGAGATCTCATATTCGCGCTGCAACAGTTCTGTCGTCACAAAAATTCTGATAAAATAGCTGATTTTAAATCAACGATATCTCCCACATCTGAACTCCAATTCGACCCATTTTTTTTTAAATTGGGTGATGTTTCGAGAGGAATCCAGATCTGGTATTTTGTTTTGTAAATTTTTTACCAAATGTTTCATATCTGATCTGCAAAGTCGCCGCCCAAAAGAAAATTCTTGCAAAAAATGAAAAGAGAAAAATTCTTCCTGCTTGACCCAAGAAAGTGCTCTGTGGAGGTTGTAGCACATGCCTTAAGTTTGTTGAATATTGCTGCAAAATTTGAAACTGAAATATGCATCAAACCCTCATTCCCATGGAATCATAACCTGCTCTGATACCACTGATCTGGATCTTGGGGGGAGGCCCCCAAGATCTAAGAGATTGAAATGGATCTTGGGAAGAGAGACCCCCAAGATCTGAAAATTTTCATTTCCAGAAGAAAAATAGGAGAATGCCCAATAAACAAAAACCACAAAGAAACTTTTATTTAAAATAGTAATGGAAATAAACCAGCTAGGGCGATGATAGCTTATCTCTGAGAAGAGATGTGGTCACTACATGCCTCTGAACTGTAAAAGCTACATTGTGGTGGACAATCTCCTTTTACAAAATGTGACTTGTTACTTATAGTATTTTTTCAGTTACAATACCATGGGTCAATTCCATGGGTGAATGAATACCATGGGTGGATTTTACAATACCACGGGCGGGATGCCATTTACAACACCATGGGTAAATTCCATGGGTCGATGAATAATATGGGTGGATGAGTACCATGGGTGGATTTTACAATACCACGGGGGGATGCCATTTACAATACCATGGGTAAATTCCATGGGTCAATAAATAATATGGGTGGATGAGTATCATGGGTTCATGCCATTTTTCATTCGGATCATTACCCATGGAATTTACAGAGATAACCATAAAGAAAAATATGCAGCGGAAATAATACTTCATTTCATTGATGTAAAATACTAAAATATTCTTACAAATGATAATGGAAATAAACCAGCTAGGGCGATGGTAGCTTATCTCTAAGAAGAGATGTGGTTGCTACATGCCTCTGAACTGTAAAAGCTACATTGTGGCGGACAATCTCCTCTTACAAAATGTGACTTGTTACTTATAGTATTTTTTCAGTTACAATACCACAGGTCAATTCCATGGGTGAATGAATACCATGGGTGGATTTTACAATACCACGGGCGGATTCCATTTACAACACCATGGGTAAATTCCATGGGTCGATGAATAATATGGGTGGATGAGTACCATGGGTGGATTTTACAATACCATGGGTGGATGCCATTTACAATACCATGGGTAAATTCCATGGGACAATAAATAATATGGGTGGATGAGTATCATGGGTTGATGCCATTTTCCATTCGGATCATAGGGGCTCACCATTTCTTATCGATCATTATTGACTATAATATCAAGAGTGAAAATTGCATCACCAACATTTAATTTTTTCTTTCTTGAGGCAGGTTCATTAGTCTCTTGTGTCTACTCAGAATGCTCTTACTCTATCAAACATCCTATAAAATTTGCAACCACAACATTCTTGTTGTGATTCCATTGAGGACATGTTTGCCATGAATGAGTCTCTTGATTAGAGGTATAATAATTATCCATCCCCAAGTTCTCAACATTGAATACAAAATTGGAGATCTATTTAGACATAGCCAGTTGATTTAAATTAGTTTGAAGAAATGGCATGAAAGACTTATTACTATTATAAGCCTCACTTGACTTCCTCTTGAATTTGAATACTTCATTGGTTAAAAACTTCAAAGATTTAGTCAAGTTGCCCATGTCAAAAGGAAATTTTTCTTTAACTTTGGTAGAAGGGGCTTGGGAATTTTACTCGTGCCTTTGGAGTCTTTTGAATCTTCTTAATCAACAATAACCCAAATAGACCTTAAGTCCTTCTCAATGGAAATTTCCTTTCAAACTTAAGAGCCAAAGTATCTCTCACAATGCACTTGACAAAAACAAAAATGTTAGTAGGTAAGGCAACAAGTATAATAATCCTTAGTAATCATGTAGTTGTACATCACTGGGGAATTTATTCAAAATGCATGTAAGTCTTTAATTGAAATATTTAAATTTTCCTTTATCTTTTATTTTAAGGTTTCCAAGTTATTTTAGTAACATGGCTGGATTTTTATCATTAACAAATGTTTCTATGAACAACTGTTTGAAATCCCTCCAATTATGGATTGAATTAGGTGCAAGGTTATGGTACCGAAATGATGCTCTACCTTCTAGAGTATATGGGAATAATCAAAGGACAACTCTAACATGTATAGTTGCAAGTAGAAGTCATGAATATGATTTTTGACCTTTGCTTTCTTATCGGGATCATGCTTTGTAAGAAACCTTTTTTAGTGTTTTGGTAAGTGATGGAGATTTCCCGAAAGAGAAAGAGGCCCTTGGGACATCCAATCCAATTGTTCATCAGTCATTTATTTTTTCTCCTTCTCCCCTTCACTCTCTGATTCTAAAGAGTCTTCTACTTAACTATTAAAATCCTCATTATTATTGGGTTGTTCGTCTTCCCTTAGTTTCTCTTCTTCAGAAAGATGAAAAATCTCCCTGTCTCCATCCATATTTTCCCCAGCTGCTGGTCAAATATCTCCTTGATGAATGGAATATTCAAGTGAAATAAATAAACCCTCAAGAATAATAGTTATCAATAATTCCACCGAGGAGACGAACACACCATGGTTGGTTATCTCTTTCCTTGACTATCTATGAGGAAGAAAAGATGTGACATGAAGCAATCTAAGAGCTCTAGAAAACCAATGAGTAATAGGTTGAAGTATCTTGAGTTGGTCATAAGTAACTTCGTATGCATGCTCCAGACCTTATTGAGGTGACTGTTGTCTCTCAGATATAAGAGTTGGAGATAGACTTGGAAAATTATTACCTTACATGGAAGGCTCTTTATGAGAATGTGGTGAATATTCACGCATAAAATGGTTTCCCTGCTTTTAGTGAAAAAACTTTTGACAGTGATATATGGGCCAAAAGTAAGGGGGTCTCCCCAATATTAAGTCTCAATTAGATGTCACATCATTTGGAGTAGGATCCCTAACTGAAAAGTTATGTTGGTTTCCATAATCTTAAATATTTTCCTTGGCTACAATAAATGACATAAGATAAACACATGTACTTTCGATATAAATAAGTAACTTAGCCTTGTGATGTATTCAATTGTAAAGTGTATAATGGTTATTTCATGAAACGAAAAAGAAAGTGAGTCTTTAAGAGAAAAGTAATACACACACATATATATGAAAGAATCGTTAGTAATATTGCGATATAGTTCACAAAGAAACCATGATCATGAAAGAAAAATTAACATGATAGAAAGATGCATACTAAAACCAATAAAATAGTTCATTTTCATTAGTATGTACTAACATAAATGTACACCGCAAACAATTAGAGAGTAGTATCACAATAATTCACAACATATGCATGAAAAGTGTGTTGGCTCCAAAGGATTAAAATTATTGACTTAATGTCCCAAGTTACACCATTACAATGATGCAACATTTGTTCTAATAGTGGAACGTTAAGAAACTACTTGCTTCTCAAAAGCCTAATCCTCTCTCCTATGCCTAGCTTAAGAAGCCAAGGTGAAATTTCCTTTTCTTGAGCTATGAACGTGTATATATAACAAATTAGGTGACTCTCCACCTCCCTTATGACTCATAATCTCCCCTTATGACGCTTGAGCTTCCATGTCACTTTTTCAACCCCTATGAGACCTTTGGACTTCTAAATGACTTTTCACATTCTATGTGTGACCTTTGGACTTCTAAATTACTTTTCACATACTATGTGTGACCTTTGGACTTCCACATACTTTAAATTTCTCATTCTGAAAATTAATAATTACATCCACAATGATGTGGAAAAGTATAATGACATATATGACTCTTTAGATGAAACTTCGAAAAATCATGACTTGGCATTGATGAGATGGAATTCATAATATAGTGCTTAAGCCAAGATTCTCTTCTTGCTGCTATATTTGTGTCTTCCTGATATATAGGTCATATTCATCCTCCAAGAGGTTGGATGATATGGTGTCTCCCTTGTGATCTTGATATTCAATCTTATGTGATGATGTAATGTCCTTCATCTTCTTTCTTTATGATATCTTTGTCTCCCCAGCTTCACTAGTGTCTTATTGCATGATCTCCTTAGCATCCTCTTTAAGCATCATCTCGTCATGTCCTGATAATATAGCTACAGTTCTAATTCACTCATGACAAGATGACATTAGTCCAGAAATTTCTTAGTCTATCTTTCTGTTGATGCAATTCACTGATTGAATCTGGGATAAAGTGCATGACTAAGGAGGAGGCTCAAGGATTGTGTAGTGCATAGTTCTTGGAGGCAGTGATGAAGGTTTAGTCACTATGACTATAAAATGCATGATGGCTAAGTGACTAGAAGGCATAACTTCAGAGTTCAGGTAGATAGTGATGCAGTGAGGTAGGCTCACTCATTGTGATTGTGCAATGCACAGTTCAAGGAAGACTAAGCCAACTGATTGTGCAATTTCCAAAGGAAAGAGGTAGATACTAAGCACTGTGACTACATAGTACATTATCCTTAGAGGTAGTGACTATGTAGTGCATAGTTATAGAAGACAAGGGTGGCTAACTAGGGACTTAGACTACACAATACGTAGTTTAGGGAGGCATACTAAACAGTGGTTGGTAAGGCAAGGTGCAAAGAGAGGAACACTTCAGAAATTTCTAAGTGTGGGATCACCATGAAAACAAAACATGACTTGAACATGATCACACGCTCATAAATAATAAATCATAGAACAATCAAACCCTTGACACCCAAAATCAACATGCATCCTTTGAAACAACAACAAAACAACACTTACCTCCAAGTGTGACACATAAGATACAATTTGTGACACAAGTGATGAAGGGAACCAAAAAATGCACAAAACTTTTAGAATGAGTCTAATACATATCTCTATGATAGATAGAACCCATTTTTACAACAGAAATCACAAAACTTGCCTCTTAAAGATGCACTATAACTTCCTAGAGGGACTTGTAAACTTAAAAAACAAGCATGGAATGTGTTTTATTACTAGAAGAGAAAACTCACATGGTTAAAGGAGGATCCAAAGTTTCTATATAGGCCAAAGTTTGGAGGGTGTTGGTAGTGACAACACAACGATAGAAATATGTTTACCAATATCCCTATGCTATGGAACCCCAACAATATTACCTCTCACAATCACCACAATAATCACATCTCCCATAATTTGAATATCCATATTTCACACAATCAAAAAGTCAACAAGTTGTGTGGTATTAGCAACCACAACTACCACTACCCCAACAACTAGAAATTCTAACCTCTCAGCCTCCAAGTCCCACACAATTACTTTCCCATCTAGTTTATAACCAAATAATAAGGTATCTCAGCTTGTCTTTAAGATGGACTTACAACCATTTTCCACATAACTTATCACTCTAGTAGAACTACAAGACATACACCTATTATCAAGAAAGATGCTCAACAAAAATAAAAATTATTCGTTCATTATTGGAGAGGTATAAATGGAGGCAACTCTTGATCAAATAAATAATTATGTTATAATCAAATAGACTCCAAACTTAGATCTCCCCTAGTCATCCATTTTATCTTCGTATCGAATGAGGTTAATCTTGGAAAAACTAATAGTCCTCCTTGAATTTTATTTCATTATAGAATTAAAGAATGTTTGTGTCAAATTTCCCTCACTACAAGACATCAAGGACCTCCCAATTTATGTCAATACGATTATGGAACTTTTCCTATAGAAATATAGAAAGAGGAGGATGGAACCAAAAACTATCCAATTCATGGGGAGATCAACTAATCTCATGTTAGGATAGATTGACATATAGAACTATGTGGATTGTAGCAATCCAATTGTTTCATTCCATATTAATGGTAATATTGTTCCAAATGTCATAATTGATTCATTGGATGCAAAAAATATAATTATCGAACAAAATATAGAATAGTTATAGTTACTCAACCTTCACCCTTCACCTACAATTTTAGAACAAATTGATTGGTCTAATTAATTGAACCCAAACATGGTTTTGATTATATAATTTTTTCCTTCAAATCCTAGTAATATTTGGTTGACATTATGCTTTGGAAACTTAAAGCTTCTTAAGGGGGGCATCCCATGATCCTATAAAATCCATGGTTAGCCACCATATATGCATCTATTGGTTTCCTATCTGAAAAAATGCTTATATCACATTGTGAATTCATTAAGAATGTAACTTTGCATTCTCCTGCTAAATCATATCATGAAGATACTTTATGGTTTGATAATGCTAATGGTTATGAGAAATTTGTTATCCTATTTTAGCAATTGATCAAATCTTGAAATTTAAGGAACATATTGAAGAATGTAAAGTTCATGATTTTTTGTTAACTTACACTCTCTTCAAAATAGTGATCCACTTAAATGCTTTTTTAGTCTACACTTTCAAGAATATTATGATATTAATGATTCATCACTACTACATATTTATGCATAATCTATATACACATCAAAATATTTCACTATCACTACTGAAATTATTCCAAGCAATTTTTTACATATAAATTCTTAACTTGAAAATATTGAGTAGGAATAAGTAGTAAAAATGTTGCAAGAACACACTAATGCATTCACTTGGGACTATCAAGACATGAATCAAATCCATCCAGATACATATACATGTCATATGTGTATCTATGAGGGTGCCCATCCCATTAAGTAGCCTCAAAGGCACATGAACCCACCTCTGGAAGAGATTGTTAGAGAAGAGACATAAAAATTACGTGATGGTGATTTTATTTACCCCCTTTCAAATAGCTAGTAGGTTTCACTCCTACTAATTATACCTAAGAAAAGTGGTAGGTGGAATATTTCTGTCAATTGAAAAGAACTTAACAATTCCAATTTAAAGGATTACTTCCCTCTTCAATTTGTTTATTAGGTGTTGGACACATCAACCAGTAAAACATACTACTCTTTTTTTATGGTTCTAGTGTCAATAACCATATACAAATTTCACTTGAGGATCATGGTATGACCGCTTTTACATGCCCATGGGGAACATTCACCTATAGAGTGTTTCCATTTGCACTATGAAATGTATCACTACTTTTGAAATGGTATATTAGCCTTCTTTTCATATATGATGTGTAATTATGTATAAATCTATATTTATGATTTATATATATATGGTGACTCTTTCCAAGATGAATTAGGTAATTTAGAGAAGATTTTGAGATTTCAATATACATACCTTACATAAAGTGATGTTAAATTTTGAATGTTGCAAACTGAAATGGTAGTTCTTAATCATCTCATATCTTGAGTCAGAAATTAAGTTGATCCAGTAAAGTTTAAAGTCATAATAAAATTTCCAGTCCCATGATCTCCAAAAGATGTAAGAATTTTTAGAGGCTATGCTAGCTATTATAGATGATTTTTAGAGAACTTCACCTCAATAGTTTCTCCTTTGTTTAAATGGATTGCTATGGATATTGATTTTTCTATGAATGATGATTATTAGAAGGATTTCAAAGTAATAAAGGAGAAACTTACCAATGCACCTATTTTTAGGGAACCAAATTGGTCACTTCAATTCCAAATTTCAATAAATGACCTAGACATAACTCTTTGTGTAGTATTGGGACAACAAGAAAATAATACATCTTATGGTATTTAATTTATTAACAAAAACTTAACACCTACTGAATTAAATTATACAGTAACTGAAAATAAATTCTTAGCTATTTTACATGAAATCAATCAATTTAAGCATTACATCAGTAGGTATGACATTTTCGTCCATACAAATTAGTTTAGAAGAAGATATATAATGAACAAACCTATAACCAATGGTAGAATAACTAGATGGATTTTCTTATCACAAGAGTAATATTACTATTCTAGATAGAACTGGAAGAGGAAATATAGTAGTGGATTTCCTTTATAGGATTCACAAAGAAGGCGAAGAAAATCATATAGATGATTATTCTCCTTGACAAAAAAAAATTGTGTCAACTAAATCTCACTTTTTTCTAGATGTGGTTAACGTTTTGGCTATAGGGAAGCTTCCACAACATATTTCACCTAGAGAAAAACAAAATATCATCAAACTTAGTGCCTCCTTTTATTTGATTGGAGGATGCCTCTTCCACACAAGATGATCTAATCTAATCATTAAAATATATGTACATGAAGAGGAGATGTTTGATATATTGAAATCCTATCATGATGTAACACGTGGAGGGAACTTCCATCACAAGATACTAGCCTTTAATGTCCTTTATTCAATATACTATTATCCCACTCCCTTTAGAGATGCCAAAAAGTTTTATTAAAGTTGCAATAACTATCATTGGATGAGGCAACGAGTACAATTTTATAGGATTCCTTGACAACCTCAAGTAATCATTAAGCGTATTGAAAAATAGATTCTATATTTTGTCGGTCCTACAGATCCAACATCAAAAAATAAATGGTATATTTTGGTTTGTGTTGATTATGTAACTACTTGTGTAGAGGTTAAAGATGTTTTTCATTTCATTAAATAGGAAGATTATATATATGTCTACATAAACTAAGAAACTATGAATTTAAAGAGAACAAGTAAAACAAAGACGATCCCAACCAATTAGATTATGATTCTCTTACAACCAAACATTCGGTTGTTTTACCTGAAACATACAATTGGTTGAATATTTTGTGGATCATAACCCTGACCCTAAAATTATAATTTAATATAATGGTTTTAAAAACTCAATATATGTATAGGTTATAGTGTGTTTTACTTGAAATATGCAGTAGGTTGAATTTTTCATAGATCATATCCCTGACCCTAAAATCATAATTTAATATATGGGTTTTAAAAGCTCAATACACATATAGGTTATAATTTTTTTACATGCAACATGTGGCTAATTGAATTCTTCATGAATCACAACATTGACCCTAAAATTATAATTCAATATAAAGTTTTTTAAAACTCAATATGCATATGTCCACATGGCCTTGGATAAAAATGATTGCATTCTCTATTAAGGCACTCCTTCATCTAGAGTCACCAATTCAATTCCCCGCCCTAATCAGGGTGATATATTCAACATAATGAAGATGTAGTCCCACCAAGCTTAAGAAAAAATAAAACTCAATACACATATAGGTTATAGTGATTTTTACCTGAAACATGGAGCTGAAGCACAAGTTTTGAAACATGTCCCTGATGTATGATTTATGTAACCAAAATTGTCCCTCCATGGCCTGCCTCCAAACTTGTATAAACGCTTGGTTTAATTTTTTTATTACATTGTGCATCAAATTCATTTATTTTAATCAAAGTAAAATCCATTGAAATTTTATGCCTTTAAATAGGTTACATTAAATAATAATACCATGTGAAAAACTATGGGTTATCAAAACCATATGTCAGTTGTCAAAACTTGGAGTTTAATAGTTAAAGAGGAATATCATGGGTTGTCAAAACCATGGGAAAAGTCATGGGTTGTGAAAAGTTGGATTTCTATAGTTTAATTTATTTAACTTTATGATTATATAGTTAAAATTATATTTATTAAATATTCTAAAGTAAAGAAGAATACCATGGGAAAAATATGGAGTCCCATAATTTAATTTATTTAACTTTATAATTATATAGTTAAAATTAATATATATACATATATTATAATTTTAATTACACAAAATGAATAATATAAAGGAGAAACCATGGCTTATCAAAACTATGGGAAAATAGATGGGTATGATGAGCCTCATCACTGGGTAATTATATGGGCCTTAATTCACCTCCTAGCTTAGTCAAACCAACTTTTCTCACAACTTGTTACATGTTTTTTATTATATTTTGTTTATGAGATGAGTTAGAGTTGGATATTATGCCTAGTGGTCTAATATGCATTAAATGCAGGATTGAAGGAGAAAATCAAGGAATTTTGGCAAATACTAAAGTTAAAACTTGAATGGGACAAGGGAGAGGGATTGCAGGAGGTAGATCCTCCTCACTTACTTCTCCCCCATTCGAATATTCCTCCATCCATCACACCAGATCGGAGTGCAAGCAGCCAAGCCATGAGGATTAGAAGGCAGTTGAGCAAGTGAGAGACAAAGAGCTAGTTTATATCGAGTTTGGGATCTGAGCCTCCCTAATTTTAAGGAAGTCGATGGGGACTCTAGTTGTATAAGTAGATATGCCTAGAGCCTCATTAGGATTCAAATTTTTGTTGTAAAACTCTAAGCTATTTTCGAGCTCCACACTTGTGAAAGTTTTATTGATGTAATTTTTTGTTTGGGTAATAAGAATGAGCTTTGTTTTGAGCCAGCACTGAGTTAACTCAGAGGGCTAAAGATCTTGGGTTAGGGACCAACCCTAGTAGCCAAGGCTCCTCTTTCTTGTATCTGTATCTTTAGATTAGTCTCATAGCTTCATTGTTAATTTTCCTTTAGATGTATTTTCGTTGCAAGTAGTGTAGATTGGATTGGTTGTTTATTCGTTTGATTCCATTTGTGTCTCACTTCAGTAGCAGGTGACTAGGGATAAAAGGAGTATCGCAAGGATGTCTGTAGGTGTATTGACCTCATTTCCTCCCTTTGGGATCATGATTTGAGGAAGGGACCCTTATGCAGCCCCAAAAACACAGATTTCTATTTCTTGCATGAGCTTTAGAGTTTATTGTATTTAAGTTAGCGTTTGATCAGTTTTACAAAGTAGGATTTCATTGTCATCTTTTCTATCTTCATTCTTTCAGTATATATCATCCATGCTTTCATTCCTTTCAACAACTTTCCTCACGGATAATGTAGGCAGTTAGTTCATTATTTCTGATTTTCTAGCTTATGAGAATGCTTCTTATTTACATAGATTTTTGGAAATTATACGTTTTATGCAGAGCAGGCGCTTCAGGAATAGAAAAATAATTCATAGCCAACAACCACCTTCCACTTCATCCACCATAGCCATTCCTTGTTTTCACCATTGCCTTCACTAGTTTTCACCATTTTATATAGAAATTCTTCCAAGCACATTGAGCAAATCCAGCCATCCTCTATCCTTGTTGTTGACTTTTGAGTGATCCTAGACCTTTCCTCACTTCATTCCACCCATATACCACCTTCCCTAAGCCTTCCATCACCTCCAACACCTTCTATTTTTCTCTCGGTTGTATCCTGTCAGTTTCTAGTACATCGTGTAGGTTTTCCTGAAGTGGCCTATTTTGAGACCGAATTGAGGGGAAACCTCTAGGAGGTAACCAAAGGTCTCCCAACAGTCTCCCACACCATCAAACCATCACCTAACTCTTCCATCCATCCTCCAACATCCTTAATTCAGTTGTCACATCATCGAAAGAAATTAGTTTGCATACTTGATTTTGCATGAAAGATAAAAAGACAAAACAAATTTATTTTAATCCCTTTACTTGCACATTAGTGATGTTTTATGCTTCTTACTTCCATGCTTAGATAGTAGCATTTGGTTCATGTTAATTTAGCATTATTTCAAAGCATAGTTTCTTGGTAGTTAACGAGGAAATGGTGTGATTTATAATTGAATTTCAGTCTTTTTCATTATTGCAATAGAGTATCTCTCCCTTAGAGTAGATTTCTGTTTCTTCATTCAAGAACCAAAATTATTCTGACTCTATAGAAGTCTGGCTTGAAAACCCTAGTGGTCTCTCACCAACTGAACCGTGACAAAAGGCAGAACCATCACTTTTACTTGTGTATACAGCACTGTCACCTCCAAGTTTGTACGAACCCCGGGTTCACAAAGTAAAGATGGTAGCCCAGGAATTGCAAAATTCTTGCTGCAATACTAGTGCTCATCACTTTTTGGCATCGTTGCCGGGGAGGTTTCTGAGCAGTATGTGATTATTGCTTTCTTTCTTCTATTTCTTCTCTCTAATATTCTGCCATTAGTTTATTTCTGCAAAAGTAATTTAGTTGCTTCCTTTTTCATTCTACATTTTCTACTTTTATTTCCATTTTGCAAGCAAGATTTCAATTCATCAAGTAGTTTTTTCACTCAGTCAGTAGTTTTCATTTAATCATCAATTTCAATTCTGCAAACTACTTTCCATGTTTGAAAAAAACACAAAACCAACCCAAAAACATTTCTTTTCATGCCTTGTAGGAATAGGGATAACTTAGGGAAATTTTTTCCAAATACCCCCACTGCATCAAATAGCCAACCTTCCCTCTTCTTCGGTGGTTTTAAACTGGAGGAACCCTTAGCTGAGCATCCTGACATATTTGAAGAAACCACAGGGGAAGAAGAAGAAGAAGAACCCATTCCTACTGAACCAATGGCTGAAAACGAAAATGATAGAGGGAATAGAGAGAGAGTTGAGGGTGCCTTCCGCATTAGGGAAACCAATGGGGACACTAAGATGAAAAATATTATCCCTTCTGCCCTACCTTATTTCCATGGATTGACAACAGAAGATCCCAACACTTTCCTATTTGAGTTTGCTATTATATACCGAACCTATGACTATACAGATGATGAGCAGAAGTTAAAACTATTTCCATGTACCCTCAAGGATGCAACATTGCATTGGTTCATGGGTTTACCTGGGGATAGAATCACAACTTGGGCTCAGATGAAGCAAGCCTTTAACAAAAAATATCGAGACTACAGTTGGTGAAAGGATACTAAAGAGGAAATTTTTAGGATGACCATAGGCAATGATGAATCCCTAGAGGATTATGAAGAAAGATTCCATCTTAGTTACAAAAGGACTAGGTGCACACTTGACCCTAACTCACTAAATCTAAACCTGCTTAAGGTAGTAATGGAAGGTCTTCTAGTACACTACACTTTTTAGTAGGAGGAGATGTCTACCAATTGCCCTATGATGATATCAAGATTGTCTTTAGCAACCATTCTAGGGAGGCTAGGAAAAAGGGTAGGGGTAGTGAACCTATGGTCAGTATATCCTCTTCCAACTCATCCATCAAGGGTGAAATTGGAAAAATGCTAGAAGATTTCAAGAGTGAGATGCTGCAAACCCTTACCTTACAAATGGACACTATGCACATTAAGAGAAAGTAGGAGGAAGTAGAGAGATCCTTAGCCATTTTTTGTCCTAGATGCATTAGGATGCATCCTAATTCTACTGAAATTTTCTTAGTCTCTGAAGAAAACCACTCCATAGACAAGTGCCCTTATTTTCCTAGACTCAAAGTTGTATATCAAGGAGATGAAGGGGTCACTGAGCAACTCTGCTACATAAACTAAAGGAGACCTCATGGGCCTAGACCATACCAGCAGGGCATGCAAAGGGTAATCCCATGCATGTTATAATCCCAACCAGACCAAATCCATACAGTCTTGGGGAACCCTTGCTCATCATTCCCAGTCTACACCTCCTCCTTGGTCCTTTGCATCTCAATATCACTCCCAGCCAACTAGCCAGTCATTTCAACCATATGCTCCACCACAACCTCAGTGCAATGCACCACCCCGAGGGTGGAGGACCCAATACAACAATGCTGTAACTTTATTTCCTCCACCACCTGCCCAACCACAGTTGTTACACTCTACTCCACCCAAGCAACCCTAGATGCCTGCCTAGCCAAATCTGAACGCGAACAACAGAGAAGCTCAATAAGTATATAGTGGAGAGACATCATATCCAACTTATGATATGAAAATCCAGGAGATTAACTTGAGATCTGGGGGAGTTCTCCTGGATAACCAACCTCCAACTCCACGTAGGGAAGTTGAGGAAGAAAGAAAGGAAACAATTCTTAAAGTGAACCCACCCTTTCCTGAGAGATTAACCCAACCACTCCATCCTACCCCAGAAGAGATTGAAGATCTGGGAGAATTCAAAAATCTATGCGTAAAGATTCCACTTCTCCATGAAATAAAAGATGTTCCAATTTACAATAAATTGATTAATGAGAAGTGATTCAAGCATCTAGGGAGGTGAAGAAGAGATGCCCCTACCATTAATGTCATTGGACAGCCATCCAACTTAATGTTGGGGCAGGTAACCTGTCCAAATTATTTGGACCCTGGAAGCCCTATAGTAGATGTGCACATCAATGGCACCATTGTCACACACACTTTGATCGTTCTTGGTGTTGCCATTAATGTGATGACCAAGGACACCATGATCAAGCTCAATGTAGGAATTTACAGGGTAAGTTCCTCAGAAAGAATACCAAAAGGACACCGCTCACAACCAGATCTCAAATCAATACACCAGTATTTTTGACGTGGTTAAAACCCTCAGAGTGCAAGGAGGGAAACAGTCCACGGCCTGTCCCAACGTGGGTACAGACAATTTATTAATCAAAGAATGAAAATTTACATAAGCTTCTCTCATGCACGGATTACCCGAACAATGACCCTCCATGCGCTTTAAATAGAACTCATGGACCAATCGGGTGTCAAGCCACGGATCAAGTGTCGATAATACCGAGGTGAGAGTGAACCGTCGGATCACTACATATCGTGACCGTCGGATTGTAAGTTACAATATGTACAACGGTAAAGAAAGACACTTTACCTAACTCTATACCTAACTCTAAACTAGACCAAGTTGATCTTAACTATATCCTATGTGTCGGAATATCCTAACATCCCCCCTTAAGAACAACTTGGGATAGGATTGAAGGATTTACAAATATGACACAATAGGAGAAGGAAGGAGGCACTAGAGCCTATCCCCCCTTAGTGACAACTTCCTGAACTCTAAGCATATATCGAAGTTTAGTGAACTTCGCCTCTGTGAGAGCCTTTGTGAAGATGTCTGCAATCTGATCATCTGTTGGACAATATTGTACTTCAAGAGCATGGTCATGAATGAGTTTTCTGATGAAGTGCATGTGTAGTTCGATGTGTTTGCTGCGCTGATGCTGGACTGGATCTTTGCATAGCTGAATGGCACTTTGATTATCACACCAAAGGGAGGTTGGATGCTGCTGCTCAAAGCCAAACTCTGATAGGATCTGACGAAGCCACAAGGCTTCCTTACTAGCTTCCACGGCACCACGATACTCTGCTTCTGCTGACGAAAGAGAAATGGCAGCCTGTTTCTTACAAGCCCATGTAATAGGTCCTGAACCAAGAGTGAAGACATAACCGGCAGTAGACTTCCGATCATCAGGGTCACCAGCCCAATCAGAATCAGTGAAACCAACTAACAGAGGAGCTGCTTTGGCACTGTAATGAATCCCAAACTGTACTGTACCTCGAACATAACGAAGTATTCTTTTGGCTGCTTTCCAGTGACTTTCACGGGGGTTTTGCATAAAACGAGCAACAAGGCCAACAGCAAAGGAAAGATCAGGACGAGTATGGGTTAAGTACAAGAGTTTTCCTACAAGTTGACGGTATAAGGTAGCATCAACTTCAGGAGAAGAACAAGAGATTGAAAGTTTGACTCCAGACTGAAAGGGAGAAGGGGCTGGCTTACAGTCTTCCATGTGAAAATGACGAAGAATATCACAAGCATACTTGGACTGGGAAAGGGAAATACCCTCCTTGGATTGCAAGACTTGAAGACCGAGAAAATAGTGTAAGTGTCCTAAGTCTGTCATTTCAAATTTCTTTTTAAGGATAGACTTCACATGGTTTATAAGGTTGGGATCACTACCAGTAAGGATAAGATCATCAACATAAAGAACAAGGATGATAAGAGAGTCACCCACTTTCTTGGTGTAGACAGTATTGTCAGAATGACACCTAGAAAAGCCAGATTCTAAAAGAAAGCTATCCATTTTGGCATACCAAGCCCGAGGAGCCTGCTTGAGACCATAAAGGGATTTCTTAAGTCGACACACAAGGCTTGAGTCTGTTTGTATGAAGCCAATGGGTTGTTCCATATAGATTTCTTCCTGCAAGTCCCCATGCAAGAAGGCAGATTTAACATCCATTTGATGGACTTCCCATTTTAAAGAGGCAGCAAGGGAAAGAACAAGGCGGATAGAGTTCATTTTGGCAACAGGGCGAAGGTTTCAGTGTAGTCAATTCCTTCAACCTGTGAAAAGCCCTTAGCAACAAGACGAGCTTTATGTTTATCAATTTTGCCATCTGGTCCATACTTGGTTCTGTAAACCCATTTACATCTTACAAGTTTTCGTCCCGTTGGTAGAGGAACAAGATCCCATGTATCATTTGTCATCAATGACTGATATTCTTCATTCATAGCTGCTTCCCAATGTGGATGGCCTGAAGCTTCTGCAAAAGTGTCAGGATCATGATTTACTGGAGCTTGAGCCAGTAAAGAAGAGGCTCTTTCAAACTGAGAACGTGTACGTCGCTGATCTGTAGGATCACCGGCAAGATCACCTGCTGCATCTCAAGTAGCACGGACCCATCTTGGAAGTTGAGGATCCTGAGAAGGTGGGGGAGGATTGTCATCCTCACTTTCATCATCTGAAGAAGAAATGTTTTCAAAAGTAGAAGAGATAGGAAGAGGTGGCACATCCGCCGGACTAGGCTCGCAGGCCGATTTATTTTCATCAAATTTTACATCTCTTCTAATGATAACATTTTTGGACTTAAATGGAATAAGTCTGTAACCTTTTACATCTTCAGAATATCCAACAAAAGTGCATTTCTCACTCTTAGGTTCTAAAGCTTTATGCTTTTCATCTGGAATATGGGCCCATGCTTCACTTCCAAACACACGAAAGTGACTTACATCTAGTTTAATGGAACTCCAAGCTTCTTCTGGAGTGATATTCTCTAGAACCTTAGTAGGAGTGCGATTGATTATATAATTTGCACAATTAATTGCTTCGGCCCAAAAACTAAGACTGAGTCCTTTAGATTGCAGCATACAATTAGCCATTTCCTTTAAGGTGCGATTTTTCCTTTCAGCTACACCATTTTGTTGTGGAGTGTATGGAACAGTATGTTGCATTTGAATTCCATTTTCAGTGCAAAAGTTGATGAATGTGTTTTTAACATATTCTCCACCATTATCAGTTCGTAGCTTAAGAATTTGATGTCCAGATTGTTTTTCAACAAAGGCTTTGAAGGCCAAAAAAGTGTTAAATACTTCGCTCTTGAGTTTTAAGAAGTATACCCAAGTGCGTCTGGAGAAATCATCAATGAAGGTTAAGAAGTACTTGCAACCAGAGAATGAAGCAACAGGAAGAGGACCACATAAATCACTGTGCACAAGCTGTAAAGGGGCTGAGGCGTGCCAAGATGCACGTTTGTCAAAACTGTCCCGATGATGTTTTCCGAGTACACATCCGGAACAAACACCATCTCTGCAAGATATCATAGGAAGACCTGTCACCATATTTTCTTTACATAGATGCTGAAGGGAGAGATAGTTTAAGTGACCAAATCGCTCATGCCAAAGTTTGCTCACTTCATCATTATGAGCAACAAATGCTGAGGGAAGATTTGATGACCCAAAGTTGTGAAACTTATACAACCTTGTGGAATCATCAGCAAGACCAGTAGCTAGAATCTGTTTAGGATCTTTTAGATCCTTGATTACAACATCATGAGGTGAAAATTCAACAATTTTGCCTTCACCTGAATGAGTTATCTGATAGACAGATAGAAGGTTGGAGGATAAGGTTGGAACACATAATACATCATTAAACTGACCATTGTCTAGATGAACAGTTCCAGTCCCTACAACACTAAGAGATCTATCATCACCAACATATATATATTTGGTGTTACAATCTTTTAAAGAAGAAAACATGGCTTGGTTTTTGGCCATGTGATAAGAGGCTCCAGAATCAATGAGCCACTCATGAGAATGAGAAGAAGAAGAAGATACATTTAAAGCATAACCAGACTGAGATGATTGACAACGACATGCAGAAAGTGCCATTCCAGAAGTTGAAGTTGAAGTAGGCTCCACATGGATGTTATGTTTCTTCATTGCGGCTTCCAAGGCTTCCATCTTCTTAAAGAATTTAGATTC
Source organism: Pinus tabuliformis (assembly GCA_031772625.1). Lineage (NCBI taxonomy): Eukaryota > Viridiplantae > Streptophyta > Pinopsida > Pinales > Pinaceae > Pinus > Pinus tabuliformis. The sequence goes on along the minus strand of CM062817.1, from coordinate 1,158,211,958 downwards.
TAAGTGGCCATCTCGATTACAAAAGTTACAATGTCTGTCAGTCCTCTTCCATTTGTTTTTATTGGTCTTGTCATTTTGCTGAAATGATCTTTCATCTTGAGGCTGAGTTGGTTTAGGACCATTCCTTTGAGGATAAGACTTCTTAGGATTCTTTGAATTTGGTTGCTGCTGGGCGGCTAACGCTTTCGAGGAAGAGTTTCCAAGATTAAGAAGACCAAGGTGTAAGAGTTTTTCTTGTTCTCTTATTAAGGAATCACAAAAGGAGTCAAAGGAAGGGGTTTGTAGTCTTTGCCTTGACAAATGAAAGCTTCCCTTGTAGAATGGAAAGTGGAAATAAATACAGAGTAGGCTGGTCCCAACTTAGTAAGGATGGAATAAATAAGGTTACCATCTTCTTTCTTAACTTTAACACCTTCCAAGAGATATCTAAGGGTCTTGAATTTGGACAAGAAATCTTCAATGCAAGAAAAATTATTAGGATCCAAAGTAAGCAACTCATTCTCAAGTTGATGGGCTCTAATTTCATTTTTAATCCCAAAAACTTTAGCAAGTTTTTCTAATGCTTCATGAGGAGTTTCAATTTCTGCAATGTGGAATCTAAGATCAGGAGAAACAGACATTCCTATCAAACCACGTGCTTGATCTTGTCTATTTTCCCATTTTTCGGCCTTGTCTTCATCTTTGGGTTTCTTCTCTTGGTCTGTGGCTATTCTGAAGAGACCTTTACTTCTAAGTAAATCTCCCATGTAGGCTACCCATTGGAAGTAGTTAGTGCTGTCAAGAATGACTTGGCATGGACTTTCCATTTTTTTTTGAAAAAAAACCTGAAGCTGAAGATGCTGAAAGTAAGTGGTCCAATGGATAGATCTCGAAAAAATAGGCGGTTTTAAAAAAAACGGCTCTGAAAAAGGCTTCCGGATGAAGAAGTTATGGCTTTTTGAAAAAAAATTGTTTACGTTGCCGGCAAAGTGCGCGAATGTGCGGGAATGAAAAAATCCGCCCCCACAAAATGGAGACTTGAACCCAAGACCTCTACTCTCTTAAAAAGTCTTTGAACCAATTGATCTATACAAAATTTTTGAGAGAGAGAGAGAGAGAGAGAGAGAGAGAGAGGGGGGGGGGCCTCGATTTGCGTGCTTGCCTTGGGAAGGCTCTTTTCCCCTACAAAACACAAAACACAAAACCCAACACGAATATGCAAAGAAAAACGAACCTTACGGCTCGAAGTTAGCTTTAGCCAAAAAACTAGAATTTTAAAAAAAAATCTCAAAGTTAGCTTTTAACCGAAAAACTAAATATTTTTCTCAATGTTTCTGATTTTCCAAGATCACACTAAGGTGCAGGGAAAAGAGCATACGCATGAGAAAAATCCTTTCTTTCTGTTTCTGATTTGCCCAGATCGCACAGAGTCGCAGGGCAAAGAGCATACGCAGAAATGAAAGGTATAGATCCGGGAAAAAAAAAAGGCTAAATAAACCGAAACCGAAATAAGCAGAGAGAAAATGACAGTAAACTGCAAAAAACACTGTATACCTCCCGATCTGAAAAATGACGCAGCTAGGGCTACCGGAAACCTTTTCGCGTGAAACGAAAGGGGTTCCTCACTAAAACAGATGCTCCGAACGCAACAGAGCAGTCCTCTCGGCCCGAAAGCAGTCAGAAACAGCAGATCTAGGAAACGACAGTCGCATGCAGTTCTACCGGCTTCAGATTTGGATCACCAACGGACGCGGCCCTCAAATAGCTCTGATACCATGTAGGAATTTACAGGGTAAGTTCCTCAGAAAGAATACCAAAAGGACACCGCTCACAACCAGATCTCAAATCAATACACCAGTATTTTTGACGTGGTTAAAACCCTCAGAGTGCAAGGAGGGAAACAGTCCACGGCCTGTCCCAACGTGGGTACAGACAATTTATTAATCAAAGAATGAAAATTTACATAAGCTTCTCTCATGCACGGATTACCCGAACAATGACCCTCCATGCGCTTTAAATAGAACTCATGGACCAATCGGGTGTCAAGCCACGGATCAAGTGTCGATAATACCGAGGTGAGAGTGAACCGTCGGATCACTACATATCGTGACCGTCGGATTGTAAGTTACAATATGTACAACGGTAAAGAAAGACACTTTACCTAACTCTATACCTAACTCTAAACTAGACCAAGTTGATCTTAACTATATCCTATGTGTCGGAATATCCTAACACTCAACCTCCAAGGTTCATTAAGGAAGACCACAACAGTTCTACAACTTGTAGACCGCTCCAATGTGAATTATTTATGACATTAGGGATCGTGCTTGGTCATTAAATATCTCAACAAGGACTACAGGTGGACCGAAACAAAATAGATATCATCCAAAGGGTCATACCTCCTCAAAAGTAGAGAGATGTCAGAAGTTTCATAGGGTTGGCTGGATACTACCGAAAGTTCATAGAGGACTTCAACAAGTTGGCCTCTCCTTTATTTGATTTGTTGGCAAGGATTCTGAGTTTATATCGTCAAAAAGTTGTCAAGAGCCCTTAGACACCCTAAAGAACAAGTTAACCACTGCACCGATTCTAGGAGGCCCAAATTGGGCCCTTCCTTTTCATATTCATGTTGATTCTTCACATAAAGCCATAGGAGTAGCCCTAGGTTAGATGGATGAAAAATTTCCTTATGTTGTTTACTTTATCAGTAAAAATCTATCAAAGCCTGAACTATATTATAGAGTGACTGAAAAGGAACTCCTAGTTTTTGAGCATTCATTGAACAAATTTAGGCATTATATTACAAGCTATCAAACATTTTTTCATACTGGTCATGCTGCAATCAAATACTTAATGAATAAACCAGATGTGAATGCTCGGATTATAGGATGGTTACTTTTATTACAGCAGTTTGATCTAACTATTGTTGATAAGCCTAGTAAGGAAAATGTTGTTGCAAACTTTTTGTCCAAATTAAATTTTCCTATAGGTGAAGAAGGAATGGTTGATGAACAGTTATAGGATGAGCACTTATTTTCTATTTCAGTTCTCTCCCCATGGTTTGCTGATATAGCAAACTATTTGGTATTTTCATGGTTCCCACCTAACTTGTTCTCCAAAGAGAAAAGAAAGATAGTAAGTAAGAGCTCCCACTTCACCTAGATTGGGGGCAATCTCTTCAAACTTGGCCCGGATCAAATCTTGAGAAGGTGTGTCAGGGAGGAGGAAGTCTTTGACATCCTTCTAACACGTCATGATGGGCCTTGTGGAGGTTACTTTGCAGCAAAGAGGACAACATTCAAAGTGTTACAAGAACGCTATTATTGGCCCACTCTTCATCAGGATGTGAAAATATATACTAGTATGTGTGATCAGTGACAAAGGATGGGAAGGCCTACTCCAAGAGATGAAATGTCTCTACAACCTCGGGTGATTTTCGAGCCATTTGACAAGTGGGGCATTGACTTCATTAGACCCATTGACCCTCTTAAACAAAAACAATATATCATTGTTTGCACTGACTATCTGACTAAGTGGGCAGAAACCAAGGCAATTAAGGCAACAACAGAAGAGAAGGTAGCTGAGTTCCTAAGGGAGAGTGTATTTTACAAATTTGGGTACCCTAGAGAGCTAGTCACAGACCAAGGCAACCCGTTTACCTCCAACATGATTGAATACTTGCTCAGCCAGCACAAGATCAAGCATAGAACCTTCACTCCCTATCATCCACAAGCTAATCGATAAGTGGAGGTGACCAATAGAGCATTGGAGGGCATCTTGACCAAAGTGGTAAGCAACAATAGGAAGGATTAGGTAGATAGAATAGTTGAGGCCACCTAGGCCTATAAGACCACCGGAAGACCACCACTGGATTCACACCCTATGAGCTGGTTTATGGGAAAAAGGCCTTGGTAGCCATTGAATTCCAGTATAACACATTAAGGATGGCAGCCCAACTAGATCTAGATCTCATTAGTGCACAAAAAGAGAGATTTTTCCAGTTGAATGGTTTAGATGAGTTTAGAATGTAGGCCCTCATACCTACAGAGGTAATTCAACTTCAGATGAACATCAGGCATGATAATAACATCAAGGAAAAGCAATTTCAAGAAGGTGATTGGGCTTTGTTATACGATTCTAGGTATAAAGACTTCAAGGGCAGGTTAAGGACAAGATGGTTAGCACCTTATGTTATAGAAAGATGCCATGATAATGGTTCAGTACAAGTCAAAACCATAGATGAAGAGGCCATTCCTTTACTTGTTAATGGACACCGATTGAAAATTTACAAGAGACCATTTTCAAAACACGATTTCGTTGATGGTATCAATAAAATAGTATTGGTAGTGGAGCACTTTCAGCTCCTACCTCATCAAATAATTGAGAAAAAAAAAAAGGACATAGGTGAAAAATTCCCTGAGGTGCCTAAGTCCCACTATTAGGTTGAAAACCTCTTGGAGTGGCCCAGTGGTGTTAAAAAAAAAGGGGGAAAAGAGAAAAATCATGAAAATTTCTATTTTGCAGGTCAATAAGAAAGATGATCAGAGAGCAAAGGAGGATCACAAAGAGACCTATTTCACTCACATTTTTATTTGTCCACTCATTGTCATTCATCACTCTACCATTTCTTTCATTTTATCCACTCCTTTCCTTCAGTTTACAAGGGGACTGTGTTTTCTACAGGATCCCTTGTAAACCTACAAGATCCATTCAAAACCTACAGGATGATCCTCTACGAATCACAGTGACCAAAAAATCCTACAGGAAGTGACCTTAGGGAAAACAATGACCTGCTAGTCAATGAAATATCACCCCTATATCATCATTCCATTACCATACCTATGTCCACCTTGATCACCCCTACATTCAACCTTAAAAAAAAATATCAGTTTCAAATTATTCCTTTTCACAGTCTTCAAAAAAGAAGGAAACAAAGAGAAATTGGGAGCATCACCTGAGTATTCCTCATTCTCCACACTCCTAGTCTCCCTCTCCATCCATGTCACCATCCTCAAACTCCTAGCAGAATGTATGATTAAGAGTTCTGAGGGAGAAGCAGCTACAGGACATCATGTAAGAAATCCTGTAGTAGCCTATCTCACGTAATACAAATAATAGGAACAACAAGCTGCAAGCACGATGATCCAAGAGAAGAAGGAACTCCAAAGTAGCAAAAACACCATCATCTTCAACTCCAGGTACCTGCACCACAAAAGAATCATTACAGAACAACAAAAATAGGGGAAGAAGAATAGCATGCATCCAATACACACAGCAAGCACCTCCGGTCTTCAACCACTGCAACAAGGTATTAACACCATAGGTAAGTATCTCGCTCACTCTATCATGTGCATAATGTAGTCAAAAGATGTAAAGGTTATGAGTAAGTTGGTTTATAAGTGAAAGGTGGCCAGTTAACTTGTCCACCTTCAATCAATCAACAAAGACAAAACAATTTGTCCTCTGACATGTGGCAGCAGTCAACTCAAAAACAGAAAGGAGGAGGACAAAAGCAGTTAAGGCTATGGAAGCATGAAGTGGGAGTTGATTTTGAGGAAGTGGGGATTGATGAGGTGGTAGTGAGGACCAACGGCCCAAAAATGGAAATCGTACCTCGGCTGCCAGTACACCACCTCACCCCAAATGACCATAAGAGGAAATAATCGTCATCGCCATGCATTCGTGCATTCATTTCCTCGAGGCTTGCTCTCACAAGTCAGTCTCATACCCCGGAAACCTACAACAAGGAAGACACCATCGTTTTTTTGCACAAGAATTCCTATAGGATTGCACAGGAAATCCTACAGGATTGCACACAGGATTCCTACAAGATACAGAAAGACAGTTTACAGGATAGGCCGAGAGGAGTTTGAGAGGGGAAAACACGGCGGTGGGACACAACAAACACTATGAAGAGGTAGGCTCTATAATCACATCCCTCTTTCCAAGTAAATTGAACAAAAAATCCTCTAGTTTGAGTGAATTTGGCAGTTGTGCAAGAGAATTGTCCACATAGTCATATCAGTTCTTTTACTTCTGCATTTGAAAATTGTATCAACCATCTCATCTCCCCAAACCTCACCAACCAAGATGACAGGAGGATTTAATAGAAGGGAGCCCATTAACACTGTGAGAATCCAATAACACCCTCGATACTAGAAATATTCACAAGGCATAACTGGATGATGTTTTTCGAAAAATTAGAGGGGTATGATAATGAGGTGGCTTGAGATTTTGCTCTCTCCCTCATTCCACTTACCAGAGTCTGTGCCATTGTTGTGCTAAGAGGCCTCTCCATAGAGCTCACACATGAACTCACCAGCATAGTTACATTACTTCCCCTAGGAGTACCATGGAGGAAGGAAGACAAAGGAGATAGCCAGATTTCCAAAAGGAAATTCTTTTTAGAAGGTGAGGAACCCATTGAGGACAAAAATGGAGTAAGGAGAGCAAGTTTTCCATATCCCTGGAATGAGGTGAGCTACCAACTTATCAAATACATATCATGTGAGGGTAGGTATAGATTCTTGAAGAGTTAAAATTTGGAGCAGAAACACCCCCTCACCACAAGCTCAGCATACCATACTTCCTACTGCAATCACTAATAGACACAGGCATCAAGGTGAAGGAGGGAAATTCCCAACAGTTAGCTCACCATGGGTTAATTGGAATCCTTATAGAAGATGCCCTCTAAAACCTGAAAATTCCTATACAATGGTCATTTTTCATAGACATGCAGGCAAAGGAAGACATTAAAGCTCTCACATATGATGTTAGTCCTACTGTCAGTGGAAAGGATGAGGAAGAGACTGAAGCAAAGAAAGAAGAAGTAGAGGAGGAAGAAGAAGAAGCAGAAGGAGATGAAGATGAGATGGATGAAGAAGAAGATGAAACAAAAGAAAATGAGAAAGATGAAGAAGAAGAGGAGAAAGAAAAGGAGTATGATGAAGAAACAGAGGAGGATGTTAAGGAAGAAACTGATAAATAAGATGAGGATCTACAAGAGGAAGAAGAAAGGAAAGACATAGGTGAATAAAGCAATGAGAAAGAGGGGGCAAAAGACAAGGAGGAGTCAACTTGGGTGTCTTGAGAACCCACTGAGAGAGAGGTAGCAACTGCCCTCACTACTCTTAGCACCCCCATCAAGCAAAACGGCAAATGACAGAGGCAGACCCACTTATATTTCAGGACAAGTAAAAGCACAAGGATAAGGAAGGGGAAACCCAAAACACCAACCAAAATTCCCATTCTAATTGAGGAACCAACTAAAAAACAAGAGAGAATGACTTCTACTAAGTCTCCTATCACCTATGTGAGAAGGCCTATGACTAGATACACCTCCTCCAAGGGAAAAGAAATCCTACAGGATACACAATAGGATCTATAGGAAGCAGAAGCGGTCCTATAGGATACTTTGTTGAACCTATAGGAGACACAAAAATTGGAAAAGGAGGTAGGCCAAAAGAAAGAAACTAAACAAGAGGACCCAGAGTCAAAAGATCCTAGTCCCCAACCTAACCTTGACTCCTACTATAGGTTTATTGAAGGAGGTAAGGTCATTCCTAAAAAATTTACTATTCCACCGTTCTTCGAGCTTACGAAGGAGAGAGCCAGAACTCATTGATGTATGGAGATTGCCAAGTCCAAGTGGGTGGAAGACATTGGGAACATGGAATAGAAGCTCAAGGAGATGGGCAGAGAGGTAATTAGCTTGAGAGACAGAGAGGACATAATGAAAAAACAAATAGAAACAAAAAATGCATGGTTGAGAGGACAACTGCAAGAAAGAGAGAATCAACTGGCATGCATGGCCAGTCTCTCTTTGGAATAAATCCAGTGTAGGATGCCAACTAAGTCCTATGCCCTATACCTCAAGGAACAATGGCTATAGTTCTAGATCAAGACCCTAGCATAGAGAGGCACCATGCCATTTCAAGACTACAGGTAGTGCATTGATCTTTGTGATCGGAGCACACTAGAAGATAGGGAGAAGATGTCTAAGTTTTATTTGCACAACATAGCCTTAACATACATGAATATATGGGACCCTAATGCTAAGCTAGGATATTTACAGTTGATGGCTTTGGCATCATGGATGAACCATGAGGAATCAAGGGCTGCACAGATGAAGAACATATTGGCAAGAGAGAAAACTGAACCTCTTATGATCAAAGTTGAATAGTCATATCCGATGGCCCTCATCAGTACCCATAATTTGATTGCAAATGATCCCCAAATTTCACCTAGGTATCTTGTTGCCCAAGAGCAAGCAATTTCACATTTTGAGGACATGTTCAGGCTATTAGGGTATGATAACATACAAGCTTTTCTGAGGAGATGGAACACATTGCCATACAACTTAAAGATAAGAGAGTACCACTCTCCTCAAACATTGAGAGAAGCACTAAACAGGACACCCATGTATAAGCAATCTGTGCAAAGGCTGAAAGTCAATTGGATTGGCCTAAAACTCAGTCCACCACTACTCTTAGTAATGCTAGAAGGAAAGAAGCAAGGAGAAGAAAAGAGGCAGTGGGAGAAGGTAGAAAGGAAAGCACGCTTCTATGAATAAGAAGAGAAAACCACAGTAGAGGCATGGGATGTTAGGGAGGCCACTAGAGCTATGAAGGATACGGATATTGATTGAGTTGCTCAGAGGATGAGAAACACCTTCAGTAGGGGGGTGATGATGAGCCTCATCATTGGGTAATTATATGGGCCTTAATTCACCTCCTATCTCAGTCAAACCAACTTTTCTCACAACTTATTACATGTTTTTGTTATATTTTGTTTATGAGATGAGTTATAGTTGGATATTATGCCTAGTAGATTAATATGCATTGAATGTAGGATTGAAGGAGAAAATCAAGGAATATTGGCAAACACTAAGGTTAAAAATCGAATGGGACAAGGGAGAGGGATTGTAGGAGGTAAATACTCCTCACATACTTCTCCCCCATTCAGATATTCCTCCATCCATCACACCAGCTCAGAGTGCAAGCAGCCAAGCCATGAGGATTAGAAGGCAGCCGAGCAAGTGAGAGACAAAGAGCTAGTTTATCTCGAGTTTGGGAGCCGAGCCTCCATAATTTTAAGGAAGTCATTGGGGAATTTATTTGTATAAGTAGAGAGGCCTAGATCCTCATTAGGATTCGAATTTTTATTGGAAAACTCTAAGCTATTTTCGAGCTCTAGACTTGTGAAAGTTTTATTGATTTAATTTTCTGTTTTGGTAATAAGAATGAGTTTTGTTTTGACCCAGCACTGAGTTAACTCAAAAGGCCGAAGCTTTTGGTTTAGGGCGCAACCTTAGTAGTGAAGGCTCCATTTTCTTCTAGCTGTATGTTTATATTAGTCTCATATCTTCATTGTTAATTTGCCTTTAGATGTATTTTCATTGAAAGTAGTGTAAATTGGATTGGTTGTTTATTAGTTTCTTTCCATTTTTCCCTTACTTGAGTAGTAGGTTAGCATGGATAAAAGGAGTACCAAACGGCTGTTATTAGGTGTATTGGCCTCATTTCCTCCCTTTGGGATCATGATTTGAGGAACAAACCCTTATCTAGCCCCAAAAACATAGATTTGTATTTCTTGCATGAGCTTTAGAGTTTATTGTATTTAAGTTAGCATTTGATCAGTTTTGCAAAGTAGGATTCCATTGTCATCTCTTCTATCTTCATTTTTTTAGTAGATCTCATCCATGCTTTCATTCCTTTCAACAACTTTCCTCATGCATAATGTAGGCAGTTAGTTCATTAATTCTACTTTTCTAGCTTATCAGAATGCTTCTTGTATACATAGATTTTTGGAAATTATACATGTTTTATGTAGAGCAGGTGCTTTAGGAGTAGACAAAGACTTCATAGTCAGCAACCACCTTCCACTTCACCCACCATAGTCATTCCTTGATTTCACCATTGCCTTCGCTAGTTTTCATCATTTTACATAGAAATTCTTCCAAGCACATTGAGGGAATCCAACCATCCTCTATCCTTGTTGTTGATTTCTAAGTGATCCTAGACCTTTCCTCACTTAATTCCACCCATATACCACCTTCCCTAAGCCTTCCATCAACTCCAACACCTTCCATTTTTCTCTCGGTTGTATCTTGTAGGTTTATAGGGAATCCTGTAGGTTTCTAGTACATACCATAGATTTTCCTGAAGTGGCCTATTTTGAGGCTGAATTGATGGAAAACCTCTAGGAAGTCACCAAAAGCCTTCCAAGGGTCTCCCACACCATCCAACCATATCCTAACCCTTCCATCCATCCTCCAACATCCTTAATTCACCTGCCACATCACCAAAAGAAATTAGTTTGCATACTTGATTTTGCATGAAAAGACAAAAAGGAAAAAAAATAAATTATTTAAGTCCCTTTACTTGCACATTAGTGATGTTTGATGCTTCTTAATTCCATGCTAAGATGGATTTGGTTCATGTTAATTTAGCATTATTGCAAAGCATAGTTTCTTCGCAGTTAATTAGGAAATGGTGTGATTTAGCACTGAATTTCGGTCTTTTTCATTATTCCAATAGAGTAGCTCTCCCTTAGAGTAGATTTCCCTATCTTCCATCAAGAAACCAAGATTCTTCTGACTCCACAGAATTCTGGCTTGAAAACCCCAGTGGTCTCTCGCCAGCTGATCCATGACAAAAGACAGAACCATCACTTTTCTTGTGTATACAACACTGTCATCTCCAAGTTTGTACGAACCCTAGGTTGATAAAGTAAAGTTGGTAGCCCAAGAGTTGCAGCATTCTTGCTACAATACTGGCACTCATCAAGGTAGTTGAATTTTCCTTTGAGACAAAGTAGGTCCCATTGGTAAAAATGATCTTGTGAGATTATTCCTTCAATTTTTCCACTCTAAAAATTTATATGGATGAGAAAAAACATAATGATAAAATTTGGATCACTTCTTGCCATTTTTGGAGGCTTTTGGTCCCTAAAATGTTCTCCTAAATGATTTTATGAAAAATTTCCTACACCTTCCCATTTAGTATTTGCTGGAAGTTATCCTTTCAGCCCAATTTTCCGAAGATCATGGGTCATTTCTTGTATTTTTAACATCTTCTACAAAATTATATCTTTTGTCAACATTGAAAGAGAATATACTACCAAATCCTCTTTGAAGGTATGAACTACTCCTCTTCCCGATATAGCATAGATGACTAATAGAGTTTTATATTCTCTGATGAGCTCTAGTATTGCAGCAAGAATGCTACAACTCTTGGGCTACCAACTTTACTTTTATCAACTTGGTAGTTCGTAACAAACTAGGAAGAGTCGGTGCTATATGCACAAGTACTAGTTCTTACTGCATGTTGCCACTTGGCTAGCCAACGTGAGATCACTAGGAGCTCAAGCTAATTTCGATAGATTTCAGAAGAAGCTCTATCTGTGATGAAAGGAAAGAAAGATTACTCTATAGATGCTATTCTAATTGCAGAAAGGAGAAAGACTGGAATGTGAAGCAAAACCTAGTAAACCCTAATTAACAAGCTAACTCTACATTTGCCAAAAAAACTATGAGAACCATGAAAGAAATGACATTACCTACTTAAGGAAGTAAACAACATCTAACCATGCTATTTCTAGATGTAAATAAGCAAAAAACATATTTTTGGATTTTTATGTGTTTTTAAGTGAATTTAACATGCATCTAGTTTATTTTGTGTGAGTGTGGCAGCGAACAGGTGGTGTTAGAGGGTGGTTTTGGAGCTTGGGAGGATGTAGGATGGCGTGGATGTGTCCTAGGAGGTCTTAGGTGGCCTTCTGGAGGCTTTTCCCACACTCTTCCTTCAAAAGAAAGCCTACAGGAAAAACTACATGAGGACACAGGAAAACCGCAGGAGGAAAGCAGGGAAACTATAGGAGGCCTACAGGAGGAGGCTGAGAGCAATTTTCACTGCTATGAGGTTGTAACAGTGGGTAGGAAAGGTGGATGAAGGTTGGAATGAGGTGTTAGGGCGCCTAAGGTCTACCATGAGTCATGAGGAGAGAGAAATATGATTGGGTTTGCTCAAGGAGAGAGGAAGAAGTTCTATGAAAATTGAAGGAAACTAGGTTAGAATTGAGGTGAGGTTTGGGAGACCTATAGGGCATAGATAAGATGGAGGGTATGATTTCTAGTAATCTGGGCTATTGGTGGAAGAGATCAACTGCATAGAAACTGACAGTCAACCAAGAAAATCAAGCAACCAATGAAATGAGTGCATCTTAGAAAAAACAGAGTTTTGCATTAGAATGGCCTAAACTATGATGTAGAGAAGGAAATGTTGGTAAATGTTGTAAGAAACGAAAGCATGAAAAGGCACTATTGCAAATCAGAGAGTGAATGTGATAAAGAAGATCTAAAGCAAAGTAGAACTGGACTATCAATCTACTAGAGACCTGCAAACACTAGAAGTCCTAGGAATGAGGAAAATATGTGTTTTTGGGGCAGCAAGAGAGTCTTTGCCTCAAATCATGGTCCCAGAGGACGGAAGAGAGGCCAAGGCACTGTTTCTTTCCTTTTGAATCTTCTTTGATCACTTTTTAACCTGCTACAGAAAGCACAAATGGAAACCAACTACTAAATCATCAAAAGCAACCTATTCTTAACCATAAGAGAAATACATCTAACAACAAACTAATATACAAACTAAAGTAAAGCATACAAATACAAGTAAAGAGAAGCTTGGTTGCTTTTATTGGGCAATAACCCAATAGATTTAGCCCTCTGAGGTAACTCAATGCTAGCTCAAAAAGTATTCCATCTTGATTATCAAAAGATAGCAAGATTACATAAAACTATCAAAAATAATAAGCTCGAAATTTGAGCAGTGTATACACAAGAAAAAGTTTGACCCTAGTGAGTCCCTAGGCCTCTCTACTTATACATCTAAAGCTACCAATATCTTCCTTGAAATCATGGAGGCTTGGTTCCCAAAACTCGAGATAACTATCAATCATCTTCCACTTGCTCGGCTACCTTCTAGTGCATGATTCGGCTGCTTGTACTCCGAGCTGAATGAAGGGGAATTCGAAGTGAGGAGAAACAAATGAGGGGGATTCCCTCCTATAATTCCTCTCCTCAGTCTACTTCGAGTTATTTCTGCAGTTTGACCACTAGATCCTTGAATTTGACCTCGAAATCCATCAATAATTTGCATTAAATACATGTTAGACCACATGGCATAATAACTAACTCAACCCACCATATAAGCATGAATATAATCAGAAAATCATACAATAAGCTAAGAGAATGGTTGATTTGACTAGGTTAGGAGGTAAAATGAGCCCATACAATTACCCATTTATGAGGCTCATCATCACCCCCCTACTAAAGTTGTTGCTCATCCTCTAAGCAACTTAGTGAATCTATTTGTCCTTTATGGCCCTGGTGGCCTCCCTAGCATTCCAAGCTTCTTATGTGGTCTACTCATGTTCTCCATAAATTCCTGCCTTTTTGTCTATGTCCTTCCACTGCTCCTTCTCTTCTTCTTCTCTTTTGCCTTCTAGCATGCCTAATATGAGTGGAGGACTCAGTTTGAGGCCAATCCAGTTGACCTTCAGCCATTGCACAGAGCGCTTGTACATTGGAACTCTGTTTAATGCCTCCTTAAGCCTGATGGGGGAATGGTATTCCCTGATCTACAAGTTGTGGGGTAGGGTGTTCCATATTCTCATCCATGCATGCACACAGTCCTCCCCAAGTAGCCTAAACATATCTTCAAAGTGTGCAATGGCTTATTCCTGATTGGCTAGATATTTAGGGGCAATCTGAGGGTAATTGGCAAGCAGGTTGTGTGTGCTGATGAGTGCCATAGGATCCGATGGCTCAGCTCTTATCATCAATAGTTCATTCTACTCTTTTATTAACAATCTTTTCATTTCTGTTTCCCTCAATTCTTCATGGTTCATCCATGACACCATGGCCATTAATTGCAGATCCTTTTGCTTGGCATTGGGGTCCCACACATCCAGGTCTTTAAGGGCCATGTTTGGTAGATAGAACTCTGCTATCTTTGCTTTGTCCTCGGAGGTGATTTCATCACACAAATCCATGAACTGCCTGTAGTCTTGGAAAGGCATTGTGCCTCTTTGTGCTAAAGTTTTTATTTGGAATTGAAGCCATTGATCCTTCAAATAGAGGCCATAAGATTTGGCTGGTGTTCTGCATTGTAATGCTTCTATGGACAAGTTTGCTATGTATGCCAAATGAGTATCTTTCTCCTGTAGCTGCCTCCTTAGTAATTCATTCTCATTATCAAGGTGGCTTCTTGTAATGGATTCTCTGTCTCTGAGAGCACTCAATTCCCTGCCCATTCCCCTGAGTTTGTTTGCCATATGGCCAATAGCCTAAACTCCTTTGGACTTGGCTATCTGCATCCAGCTATGCGTTCTCACTCTCTCTTTTTCCAATTCAAAAAGTAGTAGAATTGGAAATTTCTGTGGGATTATCTTGCCTCCCTCAAGTAGTCTGTAATAGGTCTCAAGATTAGGCTGGTTCTCAGGTTCTTGTAGCTCTTATGCTTCCTCTTCCACCTCTAGCTATCCTCCTATCTTTTCCTCAAGTTTTTGTGTCTCATGTAGTTTGGACAGTGTTTCCTATAGGATTGTTTTAGCCTCTTGTAGGTCTAGTTTGGGGTCCTGTAGAACTACCTTTCCCTTCCATGTAGAAGATATTGGAGTCCCCCTTCCATAGGTTATGGGTGTCTTGGAAGGAGATTCTTTTACCTTGGCAGATGGTGAATTTTCAATGTTAATGGGAGTCTTTGATGAGGGCTGAGGTTTTCCTATTTTAATTCTGGTACTCTTCCTTGCCCTTAAATACATGGAGGCTTTTTTTTTCCTCTTCTGCTCCTTCTTGACTAGGGTACTGAGGGCAGTGAGGGCAGGTGCTGCTTTTCTTTCCCAAGTTTCAGGGGACTCTTCTCTTTGCTCTGCCCTCTCTACCTCCTTTTCTCCCTCTTCTATCTCTTTTTCCTCCTCCTGCTCTGTCTCTTCAACTCTCCCCTCTATTTCTTTTCTTTCCTCTTTCCTCTCTTGCTCTACTATGTCACAACTGGATTCATCTTCTCCTCCTTGCTGGTCTCCTTCCTCACTGTCAGTAGGACTGACAACATAGGTTAATGCCTTGATGTCATCCCTAGTTGTCATATTTCTAAAAGCTTCCCATGCTATAGGGATTATAAGGGTATGGAGGGCTTCTTCTACTAGGATCTTGATTAGGCCATGGTGAGTTAGCTGATATGAATTTCCTTCTTGTACCTTGGTGCTAGAGTCAATTAGGGACTGAAGGATAAATTAAGGGATACCGAGCCTTTGATGTGGTGGGGTATTCATGCCATATCTAAAATCTTGGAGGATTCTAAAATGATATCCATAATCAATGTTGTGCCTCCCCTCATAAGAAATGTATTTGTTCATTTGGTAGCTAACCTCATCCCAGGGATATGGTATACTAGCCCTCCTAATTCCACTTTTTTCTTCAACAGGGGTTTCATTATCTTAGAAAAATTTCCTCTTGGCAGCCTGGCCAATTGGTTTCTCATCCTTACTCCAAGGCAGACCAAGAAGAAATTTTTCCAAGATAATGAAACCCCTGTTGAAGACAAAAATGGAATAAGGAGGGCTAGTATACCATATCCCTGGGATGAGGTTAGCTACCAAGTGATCAAATACATTTCTTGTGCCCTCCTTGTATGCATGGTTGAGGTCTATGTCCAGTTGTGCTACCATCCATAGGGTATTCAATTTAAACTCTATTGACAACAAAGCCTTCTTACCATAGACCAGTTCATAGGGTGTGAACCTGGTGGTGGTCTTCCATGTTTTGTTGTAGGCCCAAGTGTCCTCAACTAACATGTTTGCCCAGTATTTTTGTTGCTACTCACTACCTTGGTTAGGATCCCTTCCAATGCTCTATTAGTGACCTCCACTTTCCCATTGACTTGCGGATGGTAATGGGTGGAAGTCCTATGCTTGATCTTATGATGTGTGAGAAGGTCTTCAATCAGGTTGGAAATGAACTAACTGCCTTGGTCTGTGACCAACTCTCTCGGATACCCGAACTTGTAGAATATGTTTTCCCTCAAAAACTCAACTAATTTTTCCTCTGTCATTGCTTTGATTTCTTTTGTCTCCGCTGACTTTGTCAGGTATTCGATGCACACAATGGTGTACTGCTTCTTCTTTGAATGGGGGTTGATAGGCCCCACAAAGTCCATGCCCCACTTCTCCAATGGCTCAAAGGTCACTTGAGGTTGCATGGGCATTTCATCCTTTGGAGTGGGTTCCCCATCCTCTGACACCGACCACACTGGCTCATGTATCTCCTCACATCCTGATGAAGAGTGGGTCAGTAGTAGCCTGCTTCCAATATCTTGAAGGCGGTTATCTTTGCTGCAAAATGACCTACACAAGGCCCGTCATGATAGGTCAGGAGGATGTAAAATACTTCCTCCTGCCTGATACATCTTCTTAAGATCTAATCTGGGTCAAGCTTGAAGAGATTGCCTCCAATCCAGGTGAAAGGGGCACTTTTCCGTACTATCTTTCTCTTCCCTTTTGAGGATAGGTGTGGTGGGAACTGTGTTGAAACCAAGTAGTTTGCTATATCAGCAAACCATGGAGAGAGCACTCATATAGCAAATAGGTGTTCATCAAGCATTTGTTCATCCACCATTCCTTCTTCACCTGTAAGAAAATTTACTCTAGACAAAAAGTCAACAACAACATTCTCTTTACCAGGCTTATCAATAATAGTCAGATCAAACTACTGCAGTAAAAACAACCATCTAATAATGCGAGCATTTACATCTGGTTTGTTCATTAAATATCTAATTATAGCATGATTAATGTGCACAAAGGTTTGATAGGCTATGATATAATGTCTAAATTTGTTTAAGGAATGCATGATAGCTAGGAGTTCCTTCTCGGTCACTGTATAGTTTAACTCTGCCTTTGAAATTTTTTTCCTTATAAAGTATATGGCATAAGCTAACTTTCCATCAATTTGTCCTAAGGATGCTCCTATTTCTTTGTTCGAGGCATCTGTGTGAATGTCAAAGGGTAGGGCCCAGTTTGGGCCTCTAAGAATTGGGGTAGTCACTAGTTTGCTCTTCAAGGTATCTAGGGCTTCTTGACAGTTTTCTGACCATGTGAACTCAACATATTTGCCTAGGAGGCCAAACAAAGGAGAGGCTAGCTTACTGAAGTCTTGAATGAATCTCTCGTAATATCTAGCTAAGCCTAGGAAACTTCTGACATCTCTCATCTTTTGAGCAAGTGGGACCCTTTGGATGATGGCAATTTTGTTGGGGTCCACCTACAGTCCTTGTTGAGATATTGCATGACCTAGCACGGTCCCTTTAGTCGTCAAAAATTCATATTTTTCGGGACTGAGAGATAGGTTCATCTCAATACACTTATCTAGAACTTTTCCTAGGGTAGGTAAAGCTTCCTGAAAGTCAGATCCATAAGGATTAAAATCAT
Source organism: Pinus tabuliformis (assembly GCA_031772625.1). Classification (NCBI taxonomy): domain Eukaryota; kingdom Viridiplantae; phylum Streptophyta; class Pinopsida; order Pinales; family Pinaceae; genus Pinus; species Pinus tabuliformis. The sequence goes on along the minus strand of CM062817.1, from coordinate 1,158,194,495 downwards.
CCATTTATATTTCCACTGCATCATGAAACAGTTCAAAAAATGTACTCAATACTGTTCTTTGGAAAGTGGCTGGAGTGTTGCAAAAAACAAAAGGAAGGACCCGGTATGCAAAGATACCCCAAGGACAAGTGAAAGTGATCTTATCTTGGTCTTCCGCACTGATTTGAATATGATTGTACCCGCTAAACCCATCTAGGAAGGAGAAAAACTTTTTCCCTGCCAAACCTTCTAATACTTGATCTATGAAAGGTAAAGGAAAATGGTCCTTTTTAGTGACTTTGTTCAATTCCTGATAGTCGACATAGATTCTCCACTTAACATTTTTCTTTGGCACTAGCACCAAAGGAGAGACCCATTCACTGTCAGATATAGGATAGATGAACCCTGCATCAAGCAATTTCTGTAGTTTTTCCTTAACAATATCTTTAAGTGTTGGGTTCATCCTCCTTTGAGGCTGCCTGACTGGCTTGCAATATTCCTTGATGTATATATGATGAGTACATACTTAAGGGCGCACTCCCTTCATCTCCTTATAACTCTAGGTGAAGAGATCTAGATGGTTTCTCAGTATGTTGCATAGCTCCTTCTCCTGGGAAGTAGATAGGGATGGATTGATTTTCAATGTTCTTTCTAAGCCAAACTATATAATTTTAACACAAAGAGAAGTAGGGTTGACCACACAGAGATTAGTTGAGGGGTTGCTTTGGGTTTCTCTTACTATGTCTTCTAATGGTGATACACTGGGAGGTGGATTCTGAATCAAATTTCGAATCATATCATCCTCATCTTGCAGTTTTCCCCCCATAGAGATTTCTAATGTACAAAGTGGTGCAGAATAAACTTCATCCTCATCCTCCTCCTCCAACCAGAGAGGTAGATCATGTTCTATCAAAGGTTGGGCAAGAGGATATAGGATTAACTGCTTGGACATCTGCCTATTCTTTATGGTCATGTTCCCAGCTTGGCAGTTGATGTAGGCATCGGTTGTAGCCAACCGTGGTCTTCCCAGAATGAGAGGATACCCAGTGAGGTTTTCCTTTGGCTGGAGAACTAAGAAATCAGCAGGGTACTCCCAAGAATCAATGGAGACCATCACATCATCCACGATCACCTGAGGGGTCACTAGGGAGCAGTCTGCTAGCTACAACACTATCGTGGTCTTCCTCTAGGAGCCTTGGAGGTTAAGTTTGACCATTGTGTCCTTTGTCATCACATTAATGGAATCTTCTAGATCAATCAAGGTATGTGGGACCATTGTGCCATTGATGTGGACATCAACTACTGGGCTTCCAAGGTCTAGATATTTTCGAAAGATTATCTACCCCAACATCAGGTCAGACAGTTGTCCTATGACATTTATGATTGGGGCATCTCTCTTGCACCTTCCTAGATGCCTAAAGCACTTCTCTTTGATCAACCTATTGTAGATAGGAACATCTTTTATGGCTTGGAGAAGTGGTACCTTCACACATAGATGTTTCAACTCCCAGAAGTTTAGTCTCTTCTAGGGTAGGCTAGATAGTCATGGATAGTCTCTCAGAAAAGGGTGGATTTGCTTTAGGTTCACTTTCCTCTTTATCATCCTCAACCTCCCTGGGTGGAGGTTGGCTATCCGGGAGGACTTTACTAGATCGCAAGTTAATTTCTTGAATCTCCACGACATAAGTTGGGCATGATGGTTCCCCACTATACACTTGCTGAGCCTGTCTGTTATTTGCGTTCAGATTTGGCTAGGCAAGCATTTGGGGTTGCCTTGGTGGAGCAGAAGCTAATGGTTGTGGTTGGGCAGGTGGTGGAGGTGGAAGAGCCGGAGGAGAGTTGTATTGGGGCCTCCACCCCTGATGAGATGCATTCCACTGAGGTTTCAACTGAGCATAGGATTGAAATGAATGGGTGGTTGATTGGGCATTATATGGAGATGTGAAGGACCAAGGAGGAGGCGTGGACCAAGAAGGATGAGCAGAGGGGCCCCAAGAAGGTATGGAGGTGACTTGGTTGGGGTTGTAGTATGCCTGAGATGTCACTTGCATCCCCTGCTGGTATGGTCTAGGTCCATGCGGCCTCCTTTGGTTTATGTAATAGATCTTTTCGGTGACTCCTCCAGCCCCATGGTATACACCTTTAAGTCTGGGAAACAAATCGCACTTATCTGTAGAATGATCTTCTTCACAGACTAAACAAACCTCTATAGAGTTCAATGGGCATTCATTCCTAGGATGCCTCCTGGTGCATCTAGGGCAAAAAATGGCCAAAGACCTCTTTGCTTCCTCTTGCTTCCTTTTGATATGTAAGGTATCCATTTGCATGGCAAGAGTTTGCAGCATCTCACTCTTGAAGTCTTCTAGCATGTTTCCAATTTCACCTTTAATGGATGAATTGGAAGAAAAGGTATTGGCTATGGGTTGACTCCCCCTACCTTCCTTTCTGACTACTCTAGAATGGTTTCTAAAAACAGTCTTTATGTCCTCATAGGATAGTTGGTAGATGTCTCCCCAAGCTAGTAGATGGAGGGTGTCTAAAATGTCTTCGCGAATTTCCCTGAGCAGGACCAACTTCAAAGACTGAAGGTCAAGTGTATACCTGGCCCTTTTGTAACTAAGCTGGAACCCCTCTTCATAGTCTTCCCGAGACTCATCACTTCCTATGGTCATTCAAAAGATTTCTTCTTTAGTATCTTTTGACCTACAATATTCTCGATACTTGTTGTTAAAGGCCTGCTACATCTGAGCCCAAGTTGTGATGCTATTGCCAGGTAATCCCATGAACCAGTGCAGTGATGCGTCCTTGAGAGTAGAAGGGAATAGTTTCAACTTTTGTTCGTCTTCTGTATAGTCATAAGTTCGACAGATGACAACAAGCTCAAACAAGAAGGTGCCAAGATCTTCTGTAGTCAAACCATGGAAGTGAGGTAGGGTGGAAGGACGTATATTTTTCATTTTGATGTCCCCATTGGTCTCCCGAATGGGGAAGGTACCCTCTATTCTCTCTCCATTTCCCCTTGAATTTTTGTTTTCAGCCATTGGCTCCAGCGGAATGTTTTCTTCCTCTTCTTCTTCCCCTATAGGTTCTTCAAATATGTTTGGATGTTCACCTAAGGGTTCTTCATGATTGCAGCCACCGAAGAAAAGAGAATGTTGGTTGTGTGAGGTAGTGGGGGTGTTGGGCAAAAATTTTCCTAAGTTATCTCTACTCCTATGAGGCATGAAAGGAAATATTTTTTGTCCCTTTTTCATTTCTTTTCCCCACACTAAAAGGACCTACAAAAACTGAAATTGTGATTGAACAAAACAAATTGCAACTAGCTGAAATGAACTTGTTAAATGGAAATTTGCAGAGTTGAAAAGGAAAGCAAGGAAATGTAGAACTAAAAGAAAAGAAATGACTAATCTACTTTTGCTGAAATAAACTATTAACACAATGTTGCAATAGGAAATAGAAGAAAGTAGTAATCATAGAATACTCTAACACTTCCCCAACAACAGTGCCAAAAAGTGACGAGCTCTAGTATTGCAGTAAGAATGCTGCAACTCCTAGGCTACCAACTTTACTTTTATCAACCCGGTTGTTCGTAACAAACTTTGAAGCGTCGATGATATATGCACAAGTACTATTTCTCACTGCAGGTTGTCACTTGGTCCGCTAGCGCGAGATCACTACGAGCTCAAGCCAAATTCTATTGATTTCAAAAGAAGCTCTATGTGTGATGAAAGGAAAGAAAGATTACTCTACAGATACTATTCAAACTGCAAAAAGGAGTAAGACTGGAATGTGAAGTAAAACCTAGTAAACCCTAATTAACAAGCTAAGTCTACTTTTGCCAAAAACACTATGAGAACCATGAAAGAAATGCCATTACCTACTTAAGGAAGTAAACAACATCTAACCATGTTATTTCTGAAAGTAAATAAGCAAAAAACATATTTTTGGATTTTTATGTGTTTTTATGTGAATTTAACATGCATCTAATTTATTGTGTGTGAGTGTGGCAGCGAACAAGTGCCATTAGAGGGCGGTTTTGGAGATTGGGAGGATGTGGGATGGTGTGGATGGGTCCTAGAAGGTCTTAGGTGGCCTTTTGGAGGCTTTTCCCACACTTGGACTTCAAAAGAAACCCTACAGGAAAAACTAGTGGAGGACACAGGAAAACTAGAGGAGGAAAATAGGGAAACTACAGGAGGCCTACAGGAGGAGGCCTAGAGAAATTTTCACTATTTTGAGGGTGTAAGAGTGGGTGGAGAAGGTGGATGAAGGTTGGAATGAGGTGTTAGAGTGCCTAAGGTCTATCATGAGTCACCAGAAGAGAGAAAGATGATTGGGTTTGCTCAAGGAGAGAGGAAGAAGTTCTATGAAAACTGAAGGAAACTAGGGTAGAATTGAGGTGAAGTTTGGGAGACCGATGGGGCATGGATCAGATGGAGGGTGTGATTGCTTGTATGCTGGCCTACTGGTGGAAGATATCTGCTACATAGAAACTGACAGTCAACCAAGAAAATGAAGCAACCAATGAAATGAGTGCATCCTAGCAAAAAAAGAGTTTTAGATTAGAATGGCCTAAACTATGATGTAGAGAAGGAAATGCTGGTAAATGTTGTAAGAAAGGAAAGCATGAAAAATGACTATTGCAAATCGAGTATTGAAAATGATAAATAATATCTAAAACAAAGCAGAATTTGACTATCAATCTACTAGAGAGCTGCAAACACTAGAAGTCCTAGGAATGAGGAAAATTTTTGTTTTTGGGGCAGCAAGAGAGTCTTTGCCTCAAACCATGGTCCTAGAGGGAGGAAGAGAGGCCAAGGCTCTATTTCTAGCCTTCTGAATCTTCTCTGATCACTGCTTAACCTGCTACAGAAATCAAAAATGGAAACAAACTACTAAATAATCAAAAGCAACTTATTCTTAACCATAAGAGAAATGCATCTAACAACAAACTAATCTACAAATTGAAGTAAAGCATACAAATACAAGTAAAGAGAATTTTGGCTGCTTGGATTGGGCCCTAACCCAAGAGCTTCAGCCCTCTGAGGTAACTTAGTGCTAGCTCAAAAAAGATTCCATCTTCATTATCAAAAGATAGCAAGATTACATAAAATTGTCAAAAATAATAAGCTCGAAATTTGAGCAGAGTTTACGCAAGTAAAAAGTTGACCCTAGTGAGGCCCTAGGCCTCTCTACTTATGCATCTAAACCTACCAACAACTTCCTTAAAATCAGGGAGGCTTGGCTCACAAAACTCGAGATAAATATCAATCATCTTCCACTTGCTCATCTGCCTTCTAGTGCATGATTCGGGTGCTTGTACTCCGAGCTGAATGAAGGGGAATTTGAAGTGAGGAGAAATAAATGAGGGGGATTCCCTCCTATAATTCCTCTCCTCAGTCTACTTCGAGTTATTTCTACAGTTTCACCACTAGATCCTTGAATTTTACCTCGAAATCCATCAATAATCTGCATTAAATACATGTTAGACCACATGGCATAATAACTAACTCAACTCACCCTATAAGCATCAATATAATCAAAAAATCATAGAATAAGCTAATAGGATGGTTGATTTGGCTAGGTTAGGAGGTAAAATGAGCCCATATAATTACATATGAGGCTCATCATCACCCCCCTACTGAAGGTGTTGCTCATCCTCTAAGAAACTTAGTCAATCTCTTTGTCCTTTATGGCCCTAGCGACCTCCCTAGCATTCCAAGCTTCTAATGTGGTCTACTCATGTTCTCCATAAAATACTATCTTTCTGTCTATGTCCTTCCATTGCTCCTCCTCTTCTTCTTGTCTTCTACCTCCCAACATGCCTAATATGAGTGGAGGACTCAGTTTGAGGCCAATCCAGTTGAACTTCAGCTTTGCATGGATCGCTTTTGACATTGGCACTCTTTTCAATGCCTCCTTCAACCTCATGGGGGAATGGCATTCCCTGATCTACAAGCTTTGGGGTAGAGTGTTCCATCTTCTCATGCATGCATGCACACAGTCCTCCCCAAGTAGCCTAAACATATCTTCAAAGTGTGCAATGGCTTGTTCCTGATTGGATAGATATTTAGGGGCAATATGAGGGTCATTAGCAAGCAGGTTGTGTGTGCTAATGAGTGCCATAGGATCTAATGGCTTACCTCTTATCATCAATGGTTCATTATGCTCTTTTATTAACAATCTTTTCATTTTTGCTATCCACAATTCTTCATGGTTCATCCATGATGCCATGGCCATTAATTGCAAATCCCCTAGCTTGGCATTGGGGTCCCACACATTTAGATCTATGAGGGCCATGTTGTATAGATAGAATTCTGCCATCTTTGCTTTGTCCTCAGAGGTGCTTTAGTCACACAAATCCATGAACTGCCTGTAGTCTTGGAAACGCCTTGTGCCTCTTTGCGCCAAAGTTTTTATTTACAAATTGAAGCCGTTGATCCTTCAGATAGAGGCCATAAGATTTGGCTGGTGTTCTACATTGTAATGCTTCTATGGATTAAGTTGTCCATGTATTCCAAATGAGTCTCTTTCTCGTGCAGCTACCTCCATAGTAATTCGTTCTCATTCTCTGAGAGCACTCAATTCCCTACCCATTTCCCTGAGTTTGTTTTCCATGTGGCCAATATCCTCAACTCCTTTGGACTTGGCTATCTGCATCCACCTATGCATTTCCACTCCCTCTTTTTCCAATTCAAAAAACAGTCGAATTGCAAATTTCTATGGGATTATCTTGCCTCCCTCAAGTAGTCTGTAATAGGAGTCAAGATTAGGCTGAGGGTCAAGTTCTTGTAGCTCTTGTGTTTCCTCTTTCACCTCTGGCTGTCCTCCTATCTTTTCCTCAAGATTTTGTGTCTCCTGTAGTTTGGACAGTATCTCCTGTAGGGTTGTTTTATCCTCCTACAGGTCTGGGTTGGGGTCCTGTAGAATTGTCTTTCCCTTCCATGTAGAAGATCTTGGAGTCGCCCTTTCATAGGTTATGGGTGTCTTGGAAGGAAATTCTTTCACCTTGGAAAATGGTGAATCTTCAACGTTAATGGGATTCTTTGATGAGGGCTGAGGTTTACTTGTTTTAATTCTGGTACTCTAGCTTGCCTTGAAATACATGGAGGTGTTTATTTTCCTCTTCTGCTTCTGCTTGACTGGGGTACTAATGGCAGTGTGAGAAACTGCTGCTTCTATTTCCCCATGTTTTAGGGGACTCTTCTCTTTACTCTCCCCTCTATGCCTCCTTTTCTCCCTCTTTTATCTCTTTTTCCTCCTCCTGCTGTGTTTCTTTAACTCTCCCCTCCTCTATTTCTTTTCTTCCTCTTTCCTGTCTTGCTGTGCTATGTCACCACTGGCTTCATCTTCTCCTCCTTGTTGGTCTCCTTCCTCACTGACAGTAGGACTGACATCATAGGTTAATGCCTTGATGTCATCCTCAGTTGTGATATTTCTGAAAACATCCCATGGTACAGGGATTGTAAGGGTATGGAGGGCTTCTTCTACCAGGATCTTGATTAGACCATGGTGAGCTAGCTGCTGTGAATTTCCTTCTTGTACCTTGGTGCTGGAGTAAATGAGGGACTGAAGGAGAAAGTAAGGGATATTGAGCTTTTGATGTGCTGGGGTATTCATGTCGTATCTCAAATCTTGGAGGATTTTGAAATGATATCCATAAACAATGTTTTGGCTTCCCTCACAAGAAATGTATTTGATCACTTGGTAGCTAACCTCATCCTAGGGATATGGTATACTAGCCCTCCTAATTGCATTTTTGTCTTCAACAGGGGTTTCATTATCTTGGAAAAATTTCCTCTTGGCAGCCTCACCAATTGGTTTCTCATCTTTACTCCAAGGTAGCCCAAGAGGAAGGGTAGTGACCCTACTAATGAATTCAGGCATTATTTCAATGGAGAGGCCTCTAATTGTTACAATAGCATGAGTTCTTATGTGAGGGACTAGAGAGAGAGAAAATTCATGGGCAATTTCATCATCAAACCCGCTAAAATTCTCAAAGAAATTCATCTAGTTTTCCCTTGTAAAGATCTCCACCATTTGAGGATGTGCATGGAGTCTAGTGAAGTTAGTGGGCTCTTTTCTCATAACCCCCCTATCATACTACCTATACTTCTTTTGAAAAAACAAATATGGAGGTGGAGACAAAGAATTTTGTGTGAAATAGAAAAACAGAGGAGACTTTTTTTTTTAACATAATTTTTTTTTATGTATTTCTACCCTCTTAAAGACTCATTTTATCTTCAATATGAGACCGATTCTTATACATTTTGATATTCAACAGAGGGAATTCATGAACCCTACCTCTTCATAGTAAAATTCGTGCCAAAAATCACGTTTTCTCCCTTCAAAATGACTCACTGCGCCTCATGTAGAAGCCCGCTGTCCCTCCTGTAGATTTCCTGTAGGTGCTCCTGTAGAAAATGTAGAGAGCAAAAATAGGGAGGAAAATAATGGAGGATGGTGGATACGACGCTATGGGGGCATAATAATACTACGATGTGGCTGAGTTACGAGGAGAAACTGAAGAAAATGTGGTGAGAATGCGCGGGGAGGAGTGCTCATTACCTTTTATGGATTTTTACAGTTCTGAGTGTTGAGCTGGCAAGGTGTACGTTGCCCAGATCAGGACCGTTGGTCTCCACCTGCTTGTTCGTCATGACCTCCCCTCATAATCATCCCCGCATCACTGCATCAGAGTTAACTCTTCCTCCCACTACATGTCCTTCACATCTTTTTCTTGAGTTGACTGTGTGCTCGTGTGGGTGATATCTCGGTTAAGTGGAGTCAACTAAATGAAGGTGGGAAAGTTAACTGGCCACCTTTCCCTCTTTCGATTTCAACCATCTCGTTGTCTTCATATGATTTATAATTACACAAATTTAGATAGAGGAGTGACTTAGCTACTTACATGTGATCCAAGTGTATTTGATGCCATCGATTGTGAGGTGTTGTGGCTTTCTCTACTGCATGCCTTCATTTTCCTTCATGCATGCTGTCTTTGCTTGCTGATGTGTTTTTGTGTGTTTTTGAAGGTTCTTATTTTGCTGGAGCTGAGCTGCATGTGCCTTTTCAACCTTCAGATGGGTTGTCCCTTGCTGTTGGTGCTAGACTTCTATGGGATCAACTACTACAAGAATTCCTACATGAGCTCCTGTAGTTGATTCTCCGTTTGAAACTTTAGCTATTCCCTGTGCTTGGAGCTCGAGAATGATGCCAAAGGTGGAGATGAATGATGGAGGGATAGTAGGTAAGCCTCGGGTAGAGTTAATGGTGCCTTTTCCTCCTTTCATTTTTGTTTTTTTTCAAAACTGCAAAACTGTTCTCCTGCATTTTTTTTTTTGGAAAAGGAAAAAAAATAATAATGATGCTTGCAGTGTGATGCAGGCTTGGAAATCATGGCAAGGAGGTTTGAAGATGGTAAGAGGGATTATAGATTCCTCATGAAGCTTTTATTTTCCCTCAAACTGCCTCTTATAGACACTTTTGGCTCTTTCTAATTCCTACAAGAGCCTCCTCTAGAAAAACAGAGCCTCCTATAGAAAACACAGTTTTGGAAGAAGAGGTACAATTTTACATCATTGGGCCGCCTCAGAAGAGGTTTTCACCCCAATGATGGGACTCAAGCACCTCATGGAGGTTTTCACTTGAGTCCTTATTTTTTCTTTTTTTTTTCTTTTCTGTAGTGAGTAGGTGAAGTGGAAGCTAAGACATGCTCCACTACCATCAATGTTTTATTCAAATTTTCAATAAACTCTCGCTTGGAGAGGGGTTTCTTGTAGACTTTCAACCGATGTCCATTGACAAGCATGGGGATGACTTCATAATCAATGGTTCTGATCAGAACTAAACTATTGTCATTGCATTTTGCCACAGTGTAGGGTCCCAACCATCTTGTCCTTAGCTTGCCTTTGAAATCTTTGTATCTTGAATCATAGATTAGTGCCCAATCTCCCTCTTGGAATTGCTTCTCCCTGATATTTCTGTCATGCCATACCATTCTCTAAAGTTGAACTACCTCTGTATGGGGAAGGGCTTGCAATCTGTATTCATCCAATCCATTGAGATGAAGTAATCTCTCTTTCTGTGCATGGCTGCGGTCTAGTTCCAGTTGAGCTGCCATCCTTAGGGTATTGAATTCAAACTATGTTGACAAAAAAGCCTTCTTCCCGGCAACAGTGCCAAAATGTGATGAGCTCTAGTATTGCAGCAAGAATGCTACAACTCATGGGCTACCAACTTTACTTTTATCAACCTAGTAGTTCATAACAAACTTGGAAGCGTCGGTGCTATATGCACAAGTACTAGTTCTCACTGCAAGTTGTCACTTGGTCAGCCGGCGCCAGGTCACTAGGAGCTCAAGCCAACTTCTATAGATTTCAGAAGAAGATCTATGTGTGATGAAAGGAAAGAAATATTACTCTACAGATGCTATTCTAACTACATAAAGGAGAAACACTGGAATGTGAAGCAAAACCTAGTAAACCCTAATTGACAAGCTAATTGTACTTTTGCCAAAAACACTATGAGAACCATGAAAGAAATCCCATTACCTACTTAAGGAAGTAAACAACATCTAACCATGCTATTTCTAGAAGTAAATAAATAGAAAAGATATTTTTGGATTTTTATGTGTTTTTATGTGAATTTAACATGCATCTAATTTATTGTGTGTGAGTGTGGCATCGAACAGGTGGTGTTAGAGGGAAATTTCGGAGGTTGGGAGGATGTAGGATGGTGTGGATGGGTCGTAGGAGGTCTTAGGGGGCCTTCTCGAGGCTTTTCCCACGCTCGTCCTTCAAAATAAAGCCTAAAGGAAAAACTACAAGAGGACCCAGGAAAAACTACAAGAGGACACAGGAAAACTACAGGAGGAAAACAAGGAAACTATAGGAGGCCTACAAGAGGAGGTTGAGAGAAATTTTTTCTGTTTTGAGGGTGTAAGAGTAGGTGGGAAAGGTGGATTAAGGTTGGAATGAGGTTTTAAGGCACCTAATGTCTACCATGAGTCACCAGGATAGAGAAAGATGATTGGGTTTGCTGAAGGAGAGAGGAAGAAGTTCTATGAAAACTGAAGGAAACTACGACAGAATTGAGGTGAGGTTTGGGAGACCTATAGGGCATGGATCAAATGGAGGGTGTGATTGATGGTAAGCTGGTCTACTGCTGGAAGAGATCTGCTACATAGAAACTAACAGTCGACCAAGAAAATCAAGCAACCAATGAAATGAGTGCATCCTAGGAAAAATAGAGTTTTGCATTAGAATGGCCTAAACTATGATGTAGAGAAGGAAATGCTGGTAAATGCTGTAAGAAAGGAAACATGAAAAAGGACTATTGCAAATCAAGCAGTGAACATGATAAAGAATATCTAAATTAAAGCAGAACTGGACTCTCAATCTACTAGAGAGCTGCAAACAGTAGAAGTCCTAGGAATGAGGAAAATCTATGTTTTTGGGGCAGCAAGAGAGTCTTTGCCTCAAATCATGGTCCCAGAGGGAGGAAGAGAGAAAAAGGCACTAGTGCTAGCCTTTTGAATCTTCTCTAATCACTACTTAACCTGCTACTGAAAGCACAAATGGAAACAAACTACCAAATCATCAAAAGAAACCTATTCTTAACTATAAGAGAAATACATCTAACAACAAAATAATGTACAAAATGAAGTAAAGAATAAAAATACAAGTAAAGAGAAGCTTGGCTGCTTGGATTGGGCCCTAACCCAAGAGCTTTAGCCCTTACTTAGTGCTAACTCAAAAAGGATTCCATATTCATTACCAAAAGATAGCAAGATTACATAAAATTGTCAAAAATAATAAGCTCGAAATTTGAGCAGATTTTACACAAGCAAAAATTCGACCCTAGTGAGGCCCTAGGCCTCTCTACTTATACATCTGAAGCTATGAACAAATTCCTTAAAATCAGGGAAGCTTGGCTCCCAAAACTTGAGATAACTATCAATCATCTTCCACTTGCTCGGCTGCCTTCTAGTGCATGATTCGGCTGCTTGTACTCCGAGCTGAATGAAGGGAAATTCAATGTGAGGAGCAATAAATGAGGGGGATTCCCTCCTATGAGTCCTATCCTCTGTCTACTCTGAGTTATTGTTGCATTTTGACCACTATATCCTTGACCTTGACCTCGAAATCCATCAATAATATGCATTAAATACATGTTAGACCACATCACATAGTAACTAACTCAACTTACCCTATAAGCATAAATATAATCAGAAAATCATATAATAAGCTAAGAGAATGGTTGATTTGACTAGGTTAGGAGGTAAAATGAGCCCATATAATTACCCATTTATGAGGCTCAACATTCTCTACATTCACAACTATGTAAATTCACATTTATGTTAGTAGACATTCTTTCTAAGTGTTATCTCGAACCTTCTCTAGTATCTCAAAGGGGCCATACTGTTAGGTCCCTATAATACTAGTGATGCCCCCATTAGTATTGTAGTTGTTTCACTTATTAATATTGTTGTGCCCCTATTGTCCCCATATTGTTATTATTGTGCCCCATAGAATCCCTCTATCATTAATTTTGTGCCTTTATATTATTATTGTTACGTCGACTTGGTTATATTATGACCCTTTAGACTCCTATATATAGAAAGGAGGTTTTTTCATTTGTATCATCCAAGAATTATTCATTTGTGTAATATAAAGGAGGTTTCCCCCTCGAAGAGGCTGAATTCTAAGGTGTTCAACTATCTTTTCTATATTTTTGTGAGTTGGTTTCATAACATTTGGTATCAGAGCTTTGAATTCTAGGGTTTCGCTGCTCCAAACAGGTCATCATGGAATTTGCACTATAACTTCTTTTCTGAGATGTTTCAGATGCTAAAGAAAACATTCATTTGGGAAGAAATCCTCATGAACCTCTGGTCCAAATATCAAAGTGTTTCGTGCTATATTTGCGGAGATATGATCTGAAGAAGTCGACCTTTTTTCAAACTCCCGAATTTCATTCCAAACAGGTGACCTAGGGAAAATCGTCAGAACTTTTGTTTTGAGCATCAAATTGAAATTTCATAAGAATTTACAGAAGGAGGATGGACTTTAGTTTCCTGTGTATATTTTTTAGATACTAAGGTCAAAACAGTGACATGTGGCACTTCATACAAGTTCGCTCTTCTTGAAAGGTTTATAATCAATTCATCTTGGGAGATTGTGCATAACTCTGCCTTGGAGAATATAAATTCGATCAGACTGGTGGCATTAGAAAGAGGACATAGAAGGCTACTGTAGGTAGCAATTTCAGAACTAGACGATCCAAAATTATAGAGATACATCAGATTCAATATTGAGCTCCTACAACGTGAAAAAAGGTGTGTAGTTTTTTTTATATTTTGCATAAGCTTGTTTTCAAAAATTAGTTAAAGGAATTTAAAAGGAATTGTAAAGCATTATTATCAGTAATTGATGCCCTATGGAAATAAAATACAAACACCTATTAAGCAACCTGAAAGCTCTAGCATGACTCATGAAGAAGAGGAAGAAATGCAACATGATATATCAAAATTACGAGACCAAGTGCAACAAATGTCACTTGCACAAAAAGTAACAGAATCTAAGATGGATGGTTTAAAGAAAGATGTAGAAGCTAAGATGTATGGCATGGAAGCTAAGATGGATGGCTTAAGGAATGGCATGAAATCTAAGATGAATGGCATGGACACTAAGATGGATGGCATGGATGATAAGATGGAAGAATTGAAGATAAATTTGAATAAGTTGCTACAAAAAATGGTCACTAATGGTGAAAGGGTAGTAAAGGAAACTCATGATGAGAACAAAAGAAATGTTAATCATGATTTCATAGACTCTGATGTTGGATCGAAGACCCACCATATTCCAAAAATTGATATGGGGAAGTTTGATGGCAAGGATCCGGCAACATGGACACTACAGATGGAGCAATTTTTCGATCTCAATAATGTGCAAAACACACAAAAGGTATGTATTGCAACTTTATATTTGGAACCAAATTAGTTTGTATGGTATCAATGATTTGCTCTCATAAACAAATTGTCACTTGGGAAATTTTTACGGAAGAAATGACAACAAATTATGAGGATACAAAAAAGCAACACTTTTATTAGCCAATTGATAAGTCTCAAATAAAAGGGTTCAATGATTGAGCACATTGAGGAGTTCCAAAAATTGAATATAAGGGTAAAAAATATTCCAGAGGAGCATAGGATTGATGTGTTCATAAGGACTTTAAAGGATAATATCCAACATGATGTTTGCCTTTGGGAACCTGATTCATTGGAGAAGGAATTCAAGTTAGCAAGAAAAATGGAAAGCAAAATTATGGCAACCATGAAGCCTACCACTCACAACTATAAATATGGAAGTGTTGTTGCCCCTAACCTTCCACAACCTATAAGGTTGACACCACAACAATTGGAAGAGAAAATAGAAAAATGGCTTTGTTACAGTTGTGATAGCAAATACACTAAAGTTCATAAGTGTGCTGAGAAGAAATTATTCTACATAGATTGTGAAGAGGAAGAAGAAAAGGAACAAGAAAGGTCAAAAGAACAGGATATACTCGAGGAACAAAGACTAGATAAAGAAGAAATGAATCCAACCATATCTTGTAATGCATTGGCTGGAATTACCACTCCTCAAACCATCAAGATAGAAAGACATACCAGGAAGAAAAAGGTAATAGTGTTGATTGATTTAGGAAGTACCCACAATTTTATTCATTGTAAGATAGAAAAAGAATTGAATTGCTTCCTATATCCAACACTATAGTGTCAAGTGATGGTTGCAAGTGGAGGAACTATAAATTGCTATGGAAAGTGCCATAATATCAAGCTATCCATGGGAGAATATGTATTGAATAGCCCAATGCTTTACATTCGAATGGGAGGTTTTGATGTTGTACTAGGTCAATGGGTACAATAGCTTTTAACTTTCAAAAACTTTTCATGAAATTTTATGCAGAAGGAAAGGAAGTTGATTTAAGGGGTATTGCAGGGAAATCAGGAAAGATAATCAGCTCTAACGGTATGACAAAGCTTCTAAAAATGGAACAATGAGGTGTAATTGCACAATTATGTTTGCTAAATGTTTCCACACCGAAATCATCTATTTCTCTAGATCTCCAAAAAGTTTTGGACAATCATTCCAAGGTATTTGAGACTCCCCAAGGTCTCCCACCTATTCATGATCATGATCATGCATTTCATTTGATTCCAGGAAGTGTTCCTCCAAACATTAGGCTATATAGACATCCATATTCCCAAAAGAGTGAAATTGAATGTATGGTTGCAGAAATGCTAGAGTTTGGTGTAATTCAACCTAACCAAAGTTCTTTCTCTGCTCCAGTACTATTGGTGCACAAGAAGGATGGATCATGGCACATGTGTCCAAATTAAATGGAGTTCAACAAGCTCACTATTAAGGATAAGTTTCCCATTCCTATCATTGACAAATTATTCGATGAATTGCATGGATCAATTTACTTAACCAAGTTGGATCTTCGTTCAAGATACCATCAAATCAGAATGAAGACTGAAGACATTCTGAAAACAACATTTAGAACTCATGAGGGTCACTATGAATTTTTGGTCATGCCTTTTGGCCTTACCAATGCACCTTCTACATTTCAAGGTTTGATGAATTCCATTTTCAAACCCTTCCTTAGAAAATTTGTGTTAGTATTTTTTGATGATATACTAATCTACAGCAAGTCTTGGAAGGATCATGTTGAACATGTTGACGGGGTGCTACAATTATTGGAGGAGAAACAATTATATGTAAAAAAATCCAAATGTTTCTTTGGAGTACAAGAGGTGGAATATTTGGGTCATATTGTATCTCATGAAGGAGTTAAGGTATACCCTAGCAAAATTAAAGCCATTAAGGAATGGAAAATCCCCACATCCATAAAGCATTTGCGTGGATTTCTTGGGTTGATAGGGTATTATCGCAAGTTTTTTAAGAATTATGGGAAAATAGCAGCACCTCTAACAACATTATTGAAGAAAGATGCAATTTCATGGACTTCAAAAGCAACAAAGGCCTTCGAACATCTTAAAGAGGCAATGTGGCAAGCACCGGTCTTAGCTACACCAGAATTCACAAAAACCTTTATTGTGGAATGTGATTATTTAGGAAATGGAATTGGTGCTTTTTTAATGCAAGATGAAAGACCCATTGCTTTCGAAAGTCATCCAATCAAGGGAAAGTATTTACACAAAGTTATTTATGAGAAGGAAATGTTGGAAATACTGCATGCACTGAAGATATGGCGACCCTACCTAATGGGAAAACACTTCAAGGTAAAAACAGATCATGATAGCCTTAAATACTTTTTAGAACAAATATTATCCTTTGAAGAACAACAAAAATGGGTCACAAAGATGTTGGGTTATGACTTTGAGATCATCTACAAAAAAATGAAGAAACATGTTGTGGCAGATGCACTCTCAAGAAAGGATGAGGATGTGGAAGCATTATTATGCGCCATTTCTATTATCCAACCAGATTGGATAAACGAAGAAGTGTGGGCACTTATTCAAAAGTTACAACAAGATTATAGTACATATGCTACATTTAGCTGGAAAAATGATTCATTATGGTACGGAGATCGCTTATATCTCTCCAAGAATTCCCAACTCAAACAAAAGACTATTTTGGAATTGCACACTTCTCCCTTAGGAGGGCACTCAGGATTTTTAAAAACATACCACAGGGCAAAGAAGGAATTTTTTTGGGATGGCCTTAAATCAGATATTCCAAAGTTTGTGGTGGAATGTTTGGTTTGCCAACAAAATAAAGTTGAAACAATTAATACACTAGGTCTATTACAACTTTTATCCATTCCAAGCCAATGTTGGGAGGAGGTTTCAATGGATTTTATCACAGGTTTACCCAAGTCTGAGGGAAAGACTGTCATCATGGTGGTAGTTGACAGACTTACCAAGTATGCACACTTTTGTGCATTATCACATCCATTTAAAGCCAGTACAGTTTCTACTGCATTTATGGAAACAATTCAAAAGCTACATGGAAAGTTCAAACCAGTGGAAGAACTTATCCGCTAACGATTCCACATGGGAGGATGAGAATTTTATATAGAAGCATCCAGAGCTACTCAAGTGTTGAGGACAACACTTTTTTGAAGGAGAGGGGCATGTTAGGTCCCTATAATACTAGTGATGCCCCCATTACTATTGTAGTTGTATCCCTTATTAATATTGTTGTGCCCCTATTGTCCCCATATTGTTATTGCTGTGCCCCATAGAATCCCTCTATTGTTATTTTTGTGCCTTTGTATTATTATTGTTAGGTCGGCTTGGTTATATTGTGACCCCTTAGACTCCTATATATAGAAAGGAGGTTTTTTCATTTGAATCATCCAAGAATTGTTCATTTTTGTAATGTAAAGGAGGTTGCCCCCTCGAAGAGGCTGAATTCTAAGGCGTTCAACTATATTTTCTATCTTTTTCTGAGATGGTTTCATAACACATACTATAGAGTCTTGGTTTTTTACCAAGACCCTATAGCCTTTTCTTGTTCAATTGTAACTATACTCTAACTCCTACATTCAATAGTTTCTCTTTTCAATGTTGACCATGCATGGCCTTATATTTTTCCTATTACTTCTATGGTGTCTTCTTTACATGTATACAAATTTGCATGATATTTTCTACAAATATTTCTACTCTTGAGCCATCCCTTGTAATATCCTTCCCCACTTCTTCTCGCTACCCATATGTGACATCTAAATGTGTAGGTGGAAAATATCCAAAACAAGTTTAAAATAAGGACTTATGGGTAGAAGTATAGACTTATCTATTATACAAGTATTATATGTATAACATATTTTCATCCTAGTTCTTTAGATTCTTTTGATTATAACTCCTCAAAAGCTGCACCAAAGTCCTATTGACTACTTTTTTCTACCCATTAATTTGTTGATGGAATTTTGTATTCCTCTTGAACTTTGCGTCCATCTTCTCCCACAATTTAGTCCAAAATTCAGTAAGAAATATTATTTCCCTATGTAAAAAGATGCTCCTTGATATCCTAAAGTGACCCCAAACCTGTCCAAGGAAAAACTTCGCTACATCTTTCCCATTGATGATACTTTTATAGGGAATCATAATAGACATCTTCTTGAACCTATCAACTACCACAAATAGGTATTCATAACCCATCTTTGTTCTGATAAACCTCCCATAAATTCCATGGAAATACTTTCCAAGGAGGAGAGGGTACAAATAAGGTGTGATATAGAACATGTTTCCTACTCTTAGGCTTGCTGGTACAACAAAGTGTGCATCCTCTTATGAACCTAACTACCTATTCTTTCATTTTGGGTCAATACAAATAGTTGTGTAACTCAGCCACTATCTTCCTGGCACAAAAATGCCATGTAACCTTGGAGGTGTGAAACTCTCTAGTCAACTATAGTTACTTACCTTTAGTAACGTATAATTTATCCATCCTAGAAATGATAGTTAGTCGTATTATAACCATATTTCAAATGAATTTGTCTCTAAACTCTGGAAACCCCTCCTTTAGTTCCTCATCATCTAAATATGCCTCTTTGTATGCTTCATGGGTAAATGGATCCATGTGCATAAGAGTTCCCAAAGATGAAATATTTGATGTGTGTGGCCTTGAATGCATGTTAGTCACCTTGTTTATGCTTTCCTTCTTATAAACTATCACTAAATGAAAATTCTACAAAATCTCATCCACTTATAAATTATGGTTTGTTGTAGCTTACTTTGGGCCTACGAATACTATAATGGTTGGTGATATGTATGGATTACCATCTCCTTTCCCATTAGATAGTGATACTTCTTCACAACTTGTACTAAGGCATAGATATCCATATCATAGTGATGCAGAAGCATGAGGCTTGAAGACAAAAGACTTCGATTTTTTTTACCAAAAATATGAAAAAAGTTTACAAGAAAAGGAGTGGGATCCTTTAGGTGTCACTTTACAAAGCTTTCTAGATAGGATTTGAGCTAGAATTCATGGATTTGGATTATCTTGTAATTAATTCAAGAAGTTAGGCTTATTTGATATTCTCAAGGACAATAGCATGCAGATTAGATAGAATTAGGCAGTTTCGATCTATTGATTTAGGATTTGGTTGTTCTATGTAATGGTATTTATGTAAGTTTCAAATTAGTGTAATGGGATTTGGCTATGGAGGATTAGACTATAAAATTTGAAATCTATCTCTGTCTCTATGTATTCTGTGCATGAATGGTCAATCCTAGAGGTTTTAAATTTCCTTCGAAATATTTTTGAATACTGTTGATTTCCAGTTTGGACTCTTTAGAACTAGATTCTGTATAATCTTGTGTTATCGTGTTTAAATCTTCACTCACTGTGTATTAAATAGTCTAGATATGTTTTAAGAAATATAACTTACAGACAGGCTAAACTTGGCGGAAGTGAAAATTCTTGGTGGAACGAAGAAAACCCCGACAAAATTTGTGAGAACCCGAGGAGAAGATCTGAACTGTCCGATCAACAGGAAACAGAGCTACCAGTGATTGTGTACTAACACGTGCAGACATTAATTCCAAAAACAGACGCGATAAATTATAAAATTGAGTTAATAACTCAGTTAATCATGACCATCCGCTTGAAGGAGTCAGATCTGACAGTGATCGCATCGAAAAATGCACGGGAGTTAATATAAATTTTGGACATGATATTTTATCAACTGTGGTTTAATCTAGTTGAATTCTAGATCAATCATAGCCATTCATTAAGAAGGGATGAGATCCGATGGATATCACTCCGGAATATGCACGCGGGTTAACTTAAATTTTGGACCTGAGAAGGCTATGAACTATAGTTGTATTTCCTTTCAGTTCTGTGGGAAAGGTGAAGGTTTGCCATATATCAAGTAAATTAACCAATTCTACTATTTTAGCAGAATAGATAAAACTAGAGGTTGATGACTGATTCTCCAAAGGAAACCCGAGAAGAAGTTCCACCTGAGCTTGAGGAGATTGTTTCTAGTTTTGAACGATTATCCTTAACACTTGCAACTAGCCCACCATTAGTGGTATCAGAGCATCCTACTAACACTTAGCAGGATCTCAAAGATCAGAAAAAGAAATCCAACATGGCTTTCAGAGTTGGAGGAAGACATGGTGGTGGTTGAAGAAGAGGAAGACCAGTTGCAAATGATGAAGTGTTGGAAGTTATGCAACAGTTGCAAGTTAGATTAGAAGCATCAGAAATGGGAAATCAAGGAGATGCAGATGTTTGAGATGTCAATGAGCCTGAAGTTGAAGCTGCAGGAGAAGAGGAACTTGCAAAAATTACTCCTGAAATGAAATTTTTGAAATCAGTGTTGGGATCCACATCTAAACCCAAACTTGATGGTTCAGTTTATATAGGAGGTTTAAACCCGAAGGAGTTGATAGATTGGATTAATGACATGGATAAATTCTTTGATTATGAAGAAATGGAAGAAGGAAAGAGAGTGAAATTTGTTGTCACAAAATTGAAAGGACATGCAGCACTTTGGTGGGATGGAGTGCATGCAGAAAGAGAAGGACTTGGTAAGCAGCCAATTAAAAATTGGAATAGGATGGTAGAAAAGTTGAGAGGTAAGTTTTTTCCAAGTGATTATCAATTGTCATTATTTAGACAGATGAAGAATCTTAGAAAGAGGTCTTAGAGAGTGAAATAATACACAAAGGAATTTTACAAAGTGAGCATAAGAGCTAGAAAAATTCAAGATACAGACGAGAAGGTTTCAATATATATAAATGGTCTCATAATGGAGATCCAAGATGAGATAAGTGTGATGTCTCCTAAAACAGTAGAAGAGGCTTATCAGATGGTATTGAAGGCTAAATAAAAACTCATGAGGAAGAAATCTGTTAGAAGTAGAGGTACTTTCCAAAGAAGAGGAAGTCAAGGGGTAGAGGAAGATCTACAACACCTAGAGATGGAGCTAGCAGCAGGTCGAATCAGCATACACCCACAGAAGGTGATGCAAGTGGAAAAAGGATATTTTTCAGAGGAAGAGAAATCAGATGTTACAGATGTAACAAGTTAGGACACAGAGCCTATGAGTGCCCAAAAAACATAGGAACAAATCAGAGACATGTAATTGTTGCTCAGACTAAAGAGGAAGTAGCAAAGGTGCTAGAAGAAGAAAATGTACCAGAGAAAGGGGAACCTTTGGTAGTTAACAAAGTTTTGTTAAAGCCAACAAAGGAAGTTGTTGAACCGGCACAGAGAAAGAATTTTTTCAGGATTGTGTGCAAGGTTCAAGGAAAATGTTGTCAAATGGTAATTGATAGTGGCAACACCGATAATTTGGTCTCTACAGAAGTAGTGGAAAGGTCAAAATTAAAGACATCGAAGCATCCAACACCTTGCAAGGTGTCATGGCTTCAAAAATGACATCATTTATTAGTGAAGGAATAGTGTGAAGTGGAGTTGCAGTTGGGAAACTACAAAGACAAAATTATGTTTGATGTGATGCCTATGGATGTGTGTCACATATTGTTGGGAAGAACTTGGCAGTATGACAAAGGAGCTATGCATGATGGGAAAAAGAATACATATAAATTTGGTAAAGATGGTATTAATCATACATTGCTACCTATGGAAGAAGAGGATGCATCAAGAAAATCTGATCCAAAGACCTTATTGCTGAGTGGAAAAGAATACTTGCAGCAGATTGAAGAGGATGAGGTAAATTTTGCATTGATTTGCAAACCCAAGGGAATAATTACTTCCATTAAAATTTCTAATTTTCCAATTGAAATTCAAGAGATGCTGGTGAATTATTGTAATGTCATTATAGATGATTTGCCTAATGAGTTACCACCCATTAGAAAAATCAATCATATTGATTTGATTCCAGGGGCAAATCTACCAAATAAAGCATCTTATAGGATGACTCCCACAAAAAAAGAAGAAATCAAAAAACAGGTATAGGAATTATTAGATAAAGGACTGATTAGAGAGAGTTTGAGTCCTTGTGCAATATCAATAGTGTTTAGTCCAAAGAAGGATGGAGGCTGGAGAATGTGCACTAATTCAAGATAAATCAACAAAATAAATATCAGGTAAAGATTTCCTTTACCTAGAATTGAAGATTTGATGGATTGTTTAAGTGGAGCAAAATATTTTATAAAGTTGGATTTAAAAAGTGGGTATCATCAAATAAGGATTAGAGAAGGTGATGAATGGAAAACTACTTTTAAAACAAATGAAGGACTGTATGAATGGATGGTAATTCCTATTGGGTTATCAAATGCAACTAGTACATTTATGAGGCTTATGAATGAAGTGTTGAAAGAATTTATTTGTAAATTTGTAATAGTATATCTGGATTATATGTTAATTTATGGTAGATCTAAAGAGGAACATATGAGACATCTGAATTGTGTCTTATAGAAATTGCAACAAGAAAAGTTACTGTTAAATTTAAAGAAATGTTAACTAATGAAGGAAGAGTCGGTATATTTGGGCTTTGTTGTTTCTGCTAATGGATTAAAGATGGATCCAGAGAGGATAAATGTAATCATAGAATGACCTTCACCAAAAAGTGTTTTTGAGGTAAGAAGTTTTCATGGTCTTGCTAGCTTTTATGGAAAATTCATAAGGAATTTTTAGTAAGATCAATGCTTCTATTATTGATACTATAAAGAAGGATAAACAACCATTTAAATGGACCATTTAAGTAGAAAAGAACTTTCATCTTTTGAAAAGGAACATCACTAAAAAAGCTATTTTAATTTTACCTGATTTTAATAAAACCTTTTCAAGTGAAATTTGATGCTAGTGGAGAAGCTATTGGTGTTGTTTTAAGTTAGGAGGAAAGACCTATAGCTTATTTCAGTGGAAAACTAAATGATTCAAAGAAGAAATATTCTTCTTATGATAAGGAATTTTATGCAGTTGTACAACCATTGAAAAAGTGGAGACATTACTTGATGTCTAAGGAGTCTATACTTTATCCAGACAATCATGCATTGTAGTACATTATGCAACAACAAAATATTAGTAAAAAACATGCAAAATGGGTAGAATATCTTCAAATTTTTAATTTTGTATTGAAGCATATAAATGGCCAACCAAACAAGGTAGTAGACGCCTTTAGTAGAAAAAGAATTTTAGTTCAAGAAAGTAAAATTCAAGTGTTGGGTTTTGTTTTTCTTAAATAATTATATGAGAAAGATTTAGATTTTAAAGAGGGATTCAAAGCTTGTAAAAATACTGTTTTGTTAGACAGAAGTAACTGGTTGGATATTTTCTTGCAAGAAGGATTGTTGTCTAAAAGAAATCAACTATGCATAACAAATTGTTCTATGAGAGAAAATTTAATCAAGGAGAAACATAGTAGTGGACTTAGAGGACATTTTGGAGCAGACAAGACTTATGAGCAGGTGAGTGAGTTTTATTTCTCGCCGAAGATGAGATCTGAAGTGGAGAAGTATGTTAAAAATTGTAAAATCTGTTAGTATGCAAAGGGAAGCAACCAAGACACAGGTTTGTATGTTCCATTACCTATTCCAGATAGACCTTGGGATATGGTAAGTATGGAATTTGTTCTGGGTTTACCAATAACTTTAAGAGGAAATTATTCAATTTATGTTTTGGTTGACAGATTTTCTAAAATGGCACATTTTAGTCCATGCTATAAAACTAGTGACACTACTCACATTGCTAATTTGTTTTTTAAGGAGATTATAAGATCGCATGGGTTACCTAAGAGCATTGTTTCAGACAGAGACACCAAATTTGTTGGTCATTTCTGGAGGACATTGTAGAAGAATCTTGGTACGAAACTGAGTTTCAGTTCAGCTTATCAGCCTCAGACTGATGGACACACTGAAGTTGTAAACAAAAGCTTGGGTAATCTTCTAAGAAGTCTTGTAGGTGAACATCCAAAATAGTGGGATCAAATTTTGGCACAGGTTGAATATGCCTGTAATGATTCTCCTAACAGGAGTACAGGGTAGAGTCCATTCCATATAGTTTATGGAATATACCCAAGAGGAGTGTCTGAATTAAGAGACTTTGGAAAAGCTAAATTGAGAAGTGATAAAGGAGAAGATTTTTCTTCAGAGATTCAAGCAATACATGAAAAGGTAAAATAGAAGTTATAGGATAGCAACATAAAGTACAAGAGCAGAGCAGATTTGAAGAAGAGAGAAGTTAATTTTTAGGTTTGAAATTTGTTTTTTCAGACCTGAGGATGGAAAGATTTCTAAAAGGGAGTATAACAAGTTAAAATTTAAGAAAATTGTACCATGCAGAGTCTTGAGGAAATTTTCTACAAATGTATATGAAATTGAATTACCCCCTAACATTGGAATATCTCCAATTTTCAATGTTGTTGATTTACAGGTATGAAAGTGTTGCAGAGGATACAATAGAAGACAAGGAAGAAGAAGAGGTTGATTGGGTAAAATAGTTACTAACAAGAAAGGTATTGCAGCCAGAATAGATTTTAGACAAGAGAGTGTTTAAAAGGACAATAGGACATGAGTATTTTTCAATATTTGGTAAAGTGGAAATATCTACCAATTGCTGATGCTACCTGGATGATAGATGCCATGCTATAGAAGTTGGGTAGTTCTGTAGAAGAGATCATGGACAAGAGCCCATGAAGAATTTTGTCCTCGGGAGTCTGATATGGGAGCATGAGGCTTGAAGACAAAAGACTTTGAATTGTATTCCAAAAATACAAAAAAAGTTTACAAGCAAAGGAGTGGGATCCTTTAGTGGTCACTTTACAAAGCTTTCTAGATAGGATTTGAGCTAGTATTCAGGGATTTGGATTGTCTTGTAATTAATTCAAGTATTAGGCTTAGTTGAGATTCTCGACAGTAATATCATGCAGATTAGATAGAATTAGGGGGTTTCAATCCATTGATTTAGGATATGGTTGTTATATGTAATGGTATTTATGTAAGTTTTGAATTAGTGTAATGGGATTTGGCTGTGGAGGATTAGACTGTAAAATTTGAAATCTCTTTGTGTCTCTGTGTATTCTGTGCATGAATGGTCAATCCCGGAGGTTTTAAATTTCCTTCGAAATATTTCTGAATACTATTGATTTCTAGTTTGGACTCTTTAGAACTAGATTCTATATAATCTTGTGTTATTGCATTTAAATCTTCACTTACTGTGTATTAAATAATCTGGATATGTTTTAAGAAATATAACTTACAGACAGGCTAAACTTGGCAGAACGAAGAAAACCCCGACAAAATTCGTGAGAACCCCAGGAGAAGATCTAAACCATCTGATTGACAGGCAATAGATCTAATGGTGATCACGTGCTAACAAGCACGAACGTTGATTCCAAAAAAGGACCCGATAAATTATAAAACTGAGTTAATAGCTTAGTTAATCGTGATCGTCCTCTTAAAGGAGTCAAATCTGACAGTGATCGCATTGAAAAATGTGCAAGAGTTAATATAAATTTCAAACATGATATTTTATCGATTGTGGTTTAATCTAGTTGAATTCTGAATCGATCATAGTCGTTCATTAAGAAGGGAGGAGATCCAATGGATATCACTCGGAATATGCACGCGGGTTAACTTAAATTTCAGACCCGAGAAGGCTATGAACTGCAGTTGTATTTCCTTTTGGTTCCATGGGAAAAGTGAAGGTTTGCCATATGTCAGGTAAATTAACCAGTTCTGCTATTTTATCAGAATAGATAAAACTGGAGGTGATGATTGATTTTCCAAAGGGAACCCAAGAAGAAGTTCCACCCAAGCTTGAGGAGATCGTTTCTAGTTTTGAACAAATATCCTTAACATCTACAAGCATCCCACCACATAGGTAGGGTAGTTATGAAGTTCCCTATGAATAGCTTCAAAATGGTAGCATACAAGCCTTCCTCCCTGTTGGTGCCTCGAAAATCACTGCAACAACATTGGGGGATAACCACCCGGTCCGGACCTTAAAGCATCTCCTTTTCCGTTTGGTGTGGTGGCTCCGACTGTTCAACTAGGTCCAGTTACCTTCTCCCTATTGCTATTGGTTTATAATGTATCATTAACTACCAATAGACAGGGATATCAGATCACTTCTTCTTGTTGATCAGGCAAGAGAATGACCCTTAAGCTGATTTGGGTTCAGCCAAACCACAACTAAAATTTTGCCTCTTTGAGGAGAGGACTTAAAAGAATGTAGAATTTACTCTAAATGCAAGCTTATTCTATGATGCAAGCAAAAGAAACTAATCTAAATCCTATCTTAATTAGACAGATATAGATCTAACCCAACTAGGAGCAAGATAATTAAAGTATTGGGATTTAGATATGTCTTGTTTATAATGAATATCAAGTTAATGAAGTAGTTCAATTAACTGATATTATGGATATCAAAACACATCCTATTGAGACCTTTTAACTGAAATAATAAACCAACAATACTCAGGAAGTAGTTCACATAAATGATATTGATTATCAAATCAGTAAATCCAATAACTAAACAATAATATGTGGAAATAGTTCACAACATATTACCACTCAATAAATCAGTACTAATAAGGCAGATTTCTGAGTAAATAGTTACACAGAAATCAGAAATTAATCCATAAGAACAGAGATACATGATAACAACATTGAGACAAACTACCCATATTGACAATAATGCATAAACATGAATAAAATGACACATTCCTGTTACCATAAAAATGAAACTGATATTTAAAACAGTAGTATTAAAAATACCAATTTATTGCATCCATTTCTCTGATCTTGGTCTCCAACAGTATTTTACATTGCTTGAACTTCTGCCTTCAAAGCTAAAGCCACAATAGTGAAAACTCTGCCCCTCATACATAATTCAAGATACAAAGGAAAAATCCTCAATAATCCCCAGATCTGATATTTTCTCTCCTCTCTCCTACAACTCTAA
This sequence comes from Pinus tabuliformis, assembly GCA_031772625.1. Taxonomy (NCBI): domain Eukaryota; kingdom Viridiplantae; phylum Streptophyta; class Pinopsida; order Pinales; family Pinaceae; genus Pinus; species Pinus tabuliformis. The sequence continues at coordinate 1,158,167,601 of CM062817.1, read as the reverse complement.
ATTCCTATTACAGTAGTGCTTTTAGAAGTCTAGCATTACAGAGGAGAGCAGCCCTTTATTCCATTTTGCAATCTATTACTTATACTATTGGTGAAGGAATTATTGAGATAAGAGTTTGTTGAAGAGAAATCTGTTAAATCCAATTTTATTTTCTCAAAAATCCTGATCTTCAATTGCTGGAGCCTTCTCATTGATTGAGATCTTTTTTTTTTTTCATATTCTTTCCATTGTTTTCCTGTAAAAAGAAATCAAAATAAATTAACATGCAACAATAAAATCAATCATGGCATTGCTGGCATTTAAATCAAATCCAATCGAATTCTATTTAAATAAATAATTGAAAATAATATATAAACTTTCTCTTGATGCCTGGGATGGTTTGATTGGAAAATAATATCATTGACCAATGGATCTGCATTTAGAAGAGGCTTTGGACAAATGAAAATGAAGAAAATAACTCAGAAAATTGATTTTGTTTTCAAAATTCGGAGCCTGATCTTCTGCCTGATTTTTGACTCAATAAATGATTAAATCTGTTGGTGAAACCTCCTCCAAAATTTTCTCCTTGATTTTCTCTTTTCAATGAGCCGTCCTGAGCCTCATTTGGCCAAGTAAAACTCATTCTATGGGCTTCCAAAGTTGATGAGTCAAATTTGGCATGAATCCGGAAATTTTGTTGCTGGGCTAAAATCAGAATTTGAATTAAAAATCTAATCCTAAATTAGTTTCTAATTTAATTGTTAATCATTAATCTAACTAACTAATATCTAATTAACTATTTATAAACAAATTTAATCTAATTAAAAACTAATTCTGAATGATATTTAAATCTAAATTAATCAAATTAATTAAATATCATAAATTAATTAATCTGATTAAATTAAAATTCATTAATTAATTAATATATATTAACTAATTTAAAATATTAAAAAATTAATTTAATATATTATATTATATCTTTAAACTAATATACCTACCTTATATTACTTACCTTTCCTCACTTCACTCATACGTATGAGTGATTCGAAAACTTGAAATCAAATACAAAAGTTTTAATGCGACCTGAGTTAATGCGTCATGCTCCATCGCATCGGTGAATCGGAAGATGGACGAGATATCGGGGGTCTATAGAATATGTTGCGAATAAAACTTGCGACCCGATATCGCATCGGGGGTGACTTATGGAGTTTTTAAAATATGTTGCGAACCAAAACTTCCGATGTGATTAAAAACCCCGATGTGATCGGAACAATTTTTATTATATATTTTTTTTTTGTTTTAAATTTTTAATTTAATTAAATTAATTATATAATATATTAATTAATTTAATTAATTTAAAATTTAATTTTAAACTTAAATTTTTATTTTTGTTTTATTTTTATGAACATAAGTTTCTAAACTACAGCCACTTGGAAAATAAATGAAAAATAAACTGCAGCCACTTGAATGTTTAGATTTTTGAGATTAGGATTTGATTTGGAAATTGGAGTAAATTTCTTAAATTTCGATAATTAATGATTTGACCGCATAACTAAAAATGAAAAATGTTAGTAAAAACTCGCTACAGGTTAATATTTAAAATGAATGCCTTATTGAACTAATTTATTCACAAAATGAAATATTGTACATTTTATGCATTTTTAACCCAGGCTAGATAAATGATGAGATTTCAAAGGAGTGCCATTTTCAAACCAGTTGACCAAATGAGGCGAAACAAGCGTCAATGGGAAGTTTGTAAAAAATCGATTCTAACAAAGCAATCAAAACAAGAATCCAAAGAAAATGTAAAATTAACGAAAGCGTAGGGCAATCAACTAAATAAAAATTCAAAAAGGTGTTTAGCCAAAAATTTTATAGAAACGGTCCCCATTATTTGAAGTGAACAAGTCAAAAATGGGGGGGTTGTGTTTTTACCACAACAATGGCGACACGCGGGAGAAGAACCAGTGATCTCTGTTATGAATGAGATTTTCCTAAAATTAAAGCAAAAATAATTAAAGAAGAGAAAATTATGCTTGAAATGCTTGACTAAGTTTATTAATCTGAATAAAAAAGGAATCATCTAATTGTAATTTTTTTCAAAATTTCTCATGAATTAAAATATTTCAAAACTCTATATCAATCCTTAATTAGTTGTAGAGATAAAGTAAGTGTCACTTTACAGCTTAGATTTTAAAATATACTCCTTTGTCATAGGTAGAGCCGCTGCTGCCAGCAAACATCTATAGTTTCGACAGGGTTACCTTTTAATCATAAATGATTCAGAATCCCATCTGTTTGAGAATTATTGATCTAGAGATAAATCCATTTATATATGTTTTTTTTTTTTTTGAATTTTATTTTGTTATAAATCTTAAAAGCCATTGTCCTGGTTTGGTATTCAGATAGTTTACAATGCCATTCACTGGTTATAATTGGACTGAACAAGCTGGCTCGTGATGAGACCCCTTGTCTTATAATTGTTGGCAATCATAAGCCATTACCCTGGTTTGTTTAGCAGTGTTGGCAATGTCAGCCTATTTTTCCCCTATGATCATGGTAAGCGGGCTCATGATGAGACCTCTTATCTTTTAAGTTTAAATATATTTCTGGATTATACTCTAGAAAAATAAGACTCTTGGGGACAGGGAGAATCATTGACTCCTTAAGAGTTAAGAATGACAATTTCAGAGTTAAAGGTGCTTTGCTGTAAAGTGTCTTTACTTGGTTAAAAATAACTTTTCTTGACTGATAATAGAACTCTGAAAGATCGTAATGAAATTTTGAAATCTCAAATTGATTACAATTTGATGAAAAAGAAATTTTCAAATTTTATGATACTTTGCCAACTTCTCTTGATTGGTAATCTCTTCCTTAAGTATGTCTACCTCTATAATAAGAAAATCAAACTTCATTAAGAGATTTAAGAAAAAGCTAATAGGTGACTACTAACAATTTTTCTCCAGTATCCTGAGCATTGTTAGGTAACAAATAGGCCTTCCATATAAATAATGGCAAATTCACGAAAATCAAAGTTGAAATCCGAAGGAAAAGAATTCTTATGCTAAAATGAGAAAGAAATCAGCAAACAAAAATAAAAATGAAGAAATTTTAAAAGTGGAAAAGAAAATCCAAGTTTCGAAAGATAAACTCAAACAAGAATGTTTATATCAATGTCTCCAACAATATGAAGAAAAAGAAAATAAGCATGTAATCATTCCTTCTTATGTTGAGATTTAGAAAAATCATACCTTGCAGGGTTGTAAGTGTTTTTTGGCTTTTTTGGATAGCAGTGACGATAAAATTCAGCCACAATGAAAACCTTTCTGTCTTATACTAATCTTCTTGTTTCAAAGCATCATCTAGACCATTTTCTAATAAAATGAATGCTTAAAGAAACAGATTAAAGGTTCAGAAACTTCCTGGTGTAGCTGTTTCGATGAATATTATCGCTGCTTATTGAAATAAAGCCAGGAGAAGAGTATGGACTTTGAAAATATGATTCGGCAGAAGATTGAAAAATTTTATGAAGAGTTGCAAAACAGAGTTTTATATCAGCATAATTTAAAAACAAAATGAAACTAGAGTGATGAAATGGAAATTAATGAAAGTGGGTACATGAATCTTACCATTGGATAATTTTTTCTGATCTTACCTGAATGGTATCAGTTTCTCCAAACTAGCTGACTTTTTATTTTAATTAACATTAAAAACATGAAGAAGTCAAACTAACCAAAATTCTATAACCCAAGATCATTATTTATTTTACTTACACTAAAGCAAGCAGAAAAATGTAAAAATAGAATGCTTAGTGTTCAAGGAAATTGAAATCAAAAGAAATGCATCAGAGATGAGAATAAGAATTTGCAGTAATGACTATTCCTCAAAATATTATAAGTTTCATATAAACTCCATGATTTGATAAATTTTCCAAAATCAAGACCAAATTTAAGATAATAAAATTTAAATATAAAGATAGAGGTCTTGAATTCCATTTTTAATTATGGAATTATATATTTAAAACTAAAATGTATGAGAAATTGAAATGATTTTTGTATGCTGCAAATTTTTCATCAATTGCCTTTTTACCATCGTGGTTACCCAAGCTTGCTTTAACACATCGCCCCATTGGATGATCCACACAACATGTTTCTTCATCATGCTTTAAGTTTAATTTGCAAGACTTCAATTTTATTGCTATGCCATATATTGATTAAATTTTAACGGCTTAGAGGCATGCATTGGAAGTTCTTGCATCAAAGGTTGCAATGGCGAATCGCCGATATGAAAATATGCGATGAGAAGTTGTGCTATGAGATAGAGCGATCGCATCATTAAAGAAATATTAAATCAGGGATCGGGGATAGTTATGTCACAAATTGCACATCACACACCGTATCTTGCGATTTGTACTTTGGACATCGCGCATCGCAGATTCAGAATAATGATATGGCCATAAATAAAAATGCAAGGAAGCGATTGCGATATCGGCGATGCGATGGATGACATAACTAATCGACGATCGGCAATATTAAGCACCCGATGTCACACAATATGATTCCTACGATGCCGATATGCGATAAATGACGTGGCTAGTCGGCGATCAACAATTTTAAGCTCATGGTGTAACAATATTTGATATGCCGATATGCGATGAAGAGTGGACCCGATAACTTTATGATGAAAATTTGATAACATATCGGATCCGAGACATCGGCCCTTTAAAAGTTATGCTCTTACCATTATTGCGATTAAACGGACGCGATAATTTTATGAATTTGATTTGAATTTCATATCGGGTCCGGAATTATGTGGTCATCGCAATATCGGTAATGTGATTTATCGGAGATCAATGATTTGATTATGGAAGTATACTTCACTTGCAAACCTCCGATTTGTGAAATGCGATGTGGCATATGAGTAAGATAATACATCGGAGGTCTTTGATGAGCAAAGAAATGCTAAGAACTTCTTCCGATGAAATCTTATGATGCGAATGGTCTTATGATATTCCTTGGAATTTCAATTGGGTTTTCTAAGTGAATAAAAGCAAAATTAAAAATGCTTAAATTCTAATGCATCACAAATAAAATTTCCCTGAGCCTATTGCAAATTTGAATTGGGTTTGCTGCTTACTTCAAGTTTTGAAAACAAATGAAAACCTGCAAATAAAACAAAACACAAATCAAAAATAAACTAAGGAAAATATGAATTAATAATGGATGAGAATAAACTTGTAAATGCGTACCTGAAAGGAATTTGTTTGTAAATTTTACCTTATGAATCTTCAAATTCTTCCTTCGATTTATCAAAATTTTGACTTTGTTCAAAATCATATCATCATTTATTCTAAATCTACATGTGCAATCAGCCTAAATAAAATCTGTTTATTCATGTCCAGGGAATATAAAACTTATCAGAAATAAATATTAAGCTATGCTTCCCTTTCGAAGTGAAACAACAATTTATTACCTCTGCTCATTCCGAATTAATCTTGAGAAAAATCTGTATTGTTATAGTGATTGTTCAATAATGCCTTCAGTAAATAAAGATGATGCATTTTACAGCATCAGATAATAAACTAAAGATTAGAATGAGATTAAGCCACTAATTGTAGAAAAATATCAAAACAGATTTGAATGTGTGCACTTGGCAAAATGGACATCCTTAAAATCAGCTTTTAGCAAACTCCGAGGAAGATAATATGAACTTCATATGATTACCGTGAAAGGTTAGACTGACTATTAATGATTGAATTAGAATTAGGCTTATCATAGTCAATCATACATCTCATGGGATAATGGGATCATGAAGCTTTTATATCCTCAAATCCTTACCATATAAATTTCAAAAGAAAATCTTAGAAGGAAATTTTGAAATAAAGTGGCTTTGAGGCAATCGATACCAAGTGCAACTTTAATTGAATTTAATCAAGACATTATTCAAAATAGGCAGAGTAGAGATATCGCTATAAGAAATTTCAAAAAGGAAAGCAAGAATTAAAATTTCCTGATAAGGAAAAATGTTTCCGCTGAACATGTATGAGAAGGTTGATTGCTTTGTTTTATTTTTTAATCTACAGAACTGTTAAAAATAAATTATCTATACAAAACAAACTAACTAAATTAATTCTACTCCTATTCTAACCATATACATGAAAATGACTAGGTATAGTCATATTTCCAGTGTAGCCATTTTCTCATTTTTATTCCCGCGTTTATGTACAGTTCAAATGTTAGTGATAAAAATACAGATTTGACTAAACTAAGGAAAATAAATATGAAATTAGAATGTACGGTTATTGTTAGGAACTTAATTAAAATCTCTCTCCTGAAATTTCCTTTCCAATTGACTACCAATTGGATCATAAAAATCTGGATGGATTTCTATTAAGGATTGAGAAATGTTCAAAGGAAGAGATAACAGACCAGATTGTGAAGATGAGCTTTTAGATTATTTGACCTGAAAAAATTTGTTAGTGTTATGTACAAATGTTAAATCATTGACAATTTTCCTTGAAGGAAAAATTTCCAAACAATTTTCAAATGAGTCAATGAAAAATGGATGGAAGCCTTTAAAATAAAATGGCAATTTATTAATTGAATTGAATTGCTGGCCAGATTGCAAAAATACATTCTCTTGTTGACATTGCCTTTGAAAAGATAGAAGCTTTTGATGAAACATTAGCATTGATATAAATTGGAATATTAATATCTTTCGATGCTGATGATTATAATATGAAACTTGAATTTCCCAATTGGGCAATGCATCAATTGAGTGTTTGATAGTAAGGTATTCAATATGCCAGCGAAAAGTGTGGAAAATTTGAAACATTAAATCTGATTTTATACAAAATAAGTGGGGAAATAAAAATAAAATGAAATTACTATTTTTACAACTAATGTTACAGCGCATTTGGGATCGTTTTGAAATGATTTTATTTTCACAAGGAATGGCCAGAATTATGGAATTTGGGTAATTTCGAATTCCAACTTGTGAAATAGAAAACGAATTATGATTATGAATAGGAATGGGAGTTTGATCCTCATATGAATCATAAATTGGAATGATTTCTTGAATGGTGAAATCATGAAGATAATTTGCTGCTCTAAAATCAGGATTAGTTGGGATAATTCCTAAATTGAAGTGTTCCTCATCCTCAGATGTTATTTGAATTTTATCATGAGGATTCTCTTGAGAAGAATAGAAATCAACATCCTCAATGTCAGAGTAATCATCATAAATGACCTCACAAGATTGTCTGGAATTCCCTTCGATTTCATCAAAACAAGGAGGAACAAAAATCTCATGTTTATTAGTGGCAAAAGAATGATCAATTATTATTTCTTTATCTTGATAAAAATTAAATGGTAATTCATTTAAATCATCCTCTTTAATTTCTAAAATATCATTAATACCAAGAGGAAAAATATTACCATCATTGAAAATATCAGGATAAAGGGAAAAATGTGAACCTGAAACAATTCATTTAAAACTGTCTCTGTTTGAGAGCTCTTGTGCATTATGCTCATTGTAAATTTCAGATTGCAAATCATTCCTTTGCGTGCATATGATTTCTTGAAGAACGCTGCTTTGCTTCTCTGATTTTGGCATTTGCTCGTTATGGAAAAATTCAGAAATTTGCACGGCAATTTGCATTTTATTTACTTTGATTGCTGCTTGTACTTGCTGATTTGCGATTTGATTTTCCGAATTTACTTCGAAGTAGCTTTCAGATTTCAAGGCGGCTTTTTCTCCAAAATTGCTGTTGTTGTCTTCTTGCATTTGATTAGAAATATCTTCTAAGCTTTGTGAAACCACTTCATCACAATTTATTTGCACATCCAAATTGGGATTCTCATTTGTATTGGAAGGGGATGGAACAAAGCTTGAATCAATTTCATATGGATTGGGAATGGTTGGAAGAGAACAAATATATTTAAACCAATCTAATGATTCTTCTTCCTTAGGTTTATCTTCGTCCTTAAATCTTAAACAATTCAAGTGAAATCGAATATGAAAATCATTAACAGACTCATTTTTAAACCTTCGTAGATATTCAATTTCTTCACATACCTGTTCATAATCGTAGCCGTCAAATTTACAAATGAAAATTGTAACAAATTGATCCCAGCTATGGATTGAGGCAACTGGAAGAGTTTTGCACCAGTTTTTGGCTTTTGCCGCAAATGTGAGAGTAAAAATTCTGCATAAAATGCCTTCATCAATTCCTTGAAAATCGTAATTTGACACATTTTGAATAAATTGAAAGACATGGTTAAAAGCAGAAGAATTTCTCTTACCATTGAATTTTACCTGAGACAAGAGTCTTACCACTTCGGGTGGGGTATTGGAGGATGCACATCCATGGATACAACTCCAAATTGGAAGCTTAAGAAGAGCCATAAACAAAATGTTAAAATTGAAAAGACTCCAATAGGAAAATTTCTCATGCCCTCCTTCTAGTGCCAAAAATGTTGACGCCTCGAAAATCGCTGCAACAACATTGGGGGATAACCACCCGGTCCGGACCTTAAAGCAGCTCCTTTTCCGTTTGGTGTGGTGGCTCCGACTGTTCAACTAGGTCCAGTTACCTTCTCCCTATTGCTATTGGTTTATAATGTATCATTAACTACCAATAGACAGGGATATCAGATCACTTCTTCTTGCTGATCAGGCAAGAGAATGACCCTTAAGCTGATTTGGGTTCAGCCAAGCCACAACTAAAATTTTGCCTCTTTGAGGAGAGGACTTAAAAAAATGTAGAATTTACTCTAAATGCAAGCTTATTCTATGATGCAAGCAAAAGAAACTAATCTAAATCTTATCTTAATTAGGCAGATATAGATCTAACCCAACTAAGAGCAAGATAATTAAAGTATTGGGATTTAGATATGTCTTGTTTATAATGAATATCAAGTTAATGAAGTAGTTCAATTAACTGATATTATGGATATCAAAACACATCCTATTGAGACCTTTTAACTGAAATAATAAACCAACAACGCTCAGGAAGTAGTTCACATAAATGATATTGATTATCAAATCAGCAAATCCAATAACTAAACAATAATATGTGGAAATAGTTCACAACATATTACCACTCAATAAATCAGTTTTAATAAAGCAGATTTCTGAGTAAATAGTTACTCTAGATTCAGAAATTAATCCACAAGAACAGAGATACATGATAACAACATTGAGACAAACTACCCATATTGACAATAATGCACAAACATGAATAAAATGACACATTTCTGTTACCATAAAAATGAAACTGATATTTAAAACAGTAGTATTAAAAATACCAATTTATTGCATCCATTTCTCTGATCTTGGTCTCCAACAGTCCTTTACATTGCTTGAACTTCTGCCTTCAAAGCTAAAGCCACAATAGTGAAAACTCTGCCCCTCATACATAATTCAAGATACAAAGGAAAAATCCTCAATAATCCCCAGATCTGAGATTTTCTCTCATCTCTCCTACAACTCTAAATTCATATTACAGTAGTGCTTTTAGAAGTCTAGCATTGCACAGCCCCTTATTCCATTTTGCAATCTATTACTTATGCTATTGGTGAAAGAATTCTTGAGAGAATAGTTTGTTGAAGAGAAATATGTTAAATCCAATTTTATTTACTCAAAAATCCTGATCTTCAATTGCTGGAGCCTTCTCATTGATTGAGATCTTTTTTTTTTTCATATTATTTTCACTGTTTTCTTGTAAAAAGAAATCAAAATAAATTAACATGCAACAATAAAATCAATCATGGCATTGTTGGCATTTAAATCAAATCCAATCGAATTCTATTTAAATAAATAATTGAAAATAATATATAAACTTTCTCTTGATGCCTGGGATGGTTTGATTGGAAAATAATATCATTGACCAATGGATCTGCATTTAGAAGAGGCTTTGGACAAATGAAAATGAAGAAAATAACTCAGAAAATTGATTTTGTTTTCAAAATTCGGAGCCTGATCTTCTGCCTGATTTTTGACTCAATAAATGATTAAATCTGTTGGTGAAACCTCCTCCAAAATGTTCTCCTTGATTTTCTCTTTCCAATGAGCCATCCTGAGCCTCATTTGGCCAAGTAAAACTCATTCTATGGGCTTCCAAAGTTGATGAGTCAAATTTGGCATGAATCTGGAAATTCTGTTGCTGGGCTAAAATCAGAATTTGAATTAAAAAGCTAATCCTAAATTAGTTTCTAATTTAATTATTAATCATTAATCTAACTAACTAATATCTAATTAACTATTTATAAACAAATTTAATCTAATTAAAAACTAATTCTAAATTATATTTAAATCTAATTTAATCAAATTAATTAAATATCATAAATTAATTAATCTGATTAAATTAAAATTCATTAATTAATTAATATATATTAACTAATTTAAAATATTAAAAAATTAATTTAATATATTATATTATATCTTTAAACTAATATACCTACCTTATATTACTTACCTTTCCTCACTTCACTCATACGTATGAGTGATTCGAAAACTTGAAATCAAATACCAAAGTTTTAATGCGACTTGAGTTAATGCGTCATGCTCCATCGCATCGGTGAATCGGAGGATGGACGGGATATCGGGGGTCTATAAAATATGTTGCGAATAAAACTTGCGACCCGATATCGCATCGGGTGGCTTATGGAGTTTTTAAAATATGTTGCGAACCAAAACTTCCGATGCGATTAAAAGCCCCGATGCGATCAGAACAATTTTTATTATATATTTTTTTTGTTTTAAATTTTTAATTTAATTAAATTAATTATATAATATATTAATTAATTTAATTAATTTAAAATTTAATTTTAAACTTAAATTTTTATTTTTGTTTTATTTTTATGAACATAAGTTTCTAAACTACAGCCACTTGGAAAATAAATGAAAAATAAACTGTAACCACTTGAATGTTTAGATTTTTGAGATTAGGATTTGATTTGGAAATTGGAGTAAATTTCTTAAATTTCGATAATTAATGATTTGGCCGCATAACTAAAAATGAAAAATGTTAGTAAAAACTCGCTACAGGTTAATATTTAAAATGAATGCCTTATTAAACTAATTTATTTACAAAATGCAATATTGTACATTTTATGCATTTTTAACCCAAGCTAGATAAATGATGAGACTTCAAAGGAGTGCCATTTTCAAACCAGTTGACCAAATGAGGCGAAACAAGCGTCAATGAGAAGCTTGTAAAAAATCGATTCTAACAAAACAATCAAAACAAGAATCCAAAGAAAATGTAAAATTAACGAAAGCGTAGGGCAATCAACTAAATAAAAATTCAAAAAGGTGTTTAGCCAAAATTTTTATAGAAAGGGTCCCCATTATTTGAAGTGAACAAGTCAAAAATGGGGGGGGGGTTGTGTTTTTACCACAACACTCCCAAAATCAAGATCACTCTCATAGTATTCCCACTCCCATCTATCAACACTTCGAAGGGCTACTACAAGTTTGGTAATGCCAAAAATGGTGATTGAATTATCTTGTTCTTTAGCTCTTCAAAGGTGTAATGACCCACCTACAATTATAAACAAAATTTGAATATTAGCATGCATACGTGACATCCATATGATAGATATATATGCACAAACTGCATGTATTGCACTAGTATACATAATGGCTTATATTAGAAAATATCTAAGTTTACTTTAATAAATCAATTATCGAAATAAATTCCTAACTCGTCATAATATAATAAATATATCAAGTGGGGCCTTTGATATATATTTCACCCATATATATCTATATATATGATTAATCCTTTACATATATATATATATATATATATATATATATATAAATTGAATTTATTTGATTTATAATTTAATTGAAGTAAATAAACTAATTTAATTAGATGTTAAAATAAGGCGATTTGTTAAACCTATAAATAAAACAATTTAATTTAATTAAAAATTAACATATTCAAAAAATGTTATATTAACTAAACAAAAGTAAATATGGTACAAAAGTAAATTGAATATAATATGTATTATAGAAAAAAAGTGAAAAAGAGTATAATATATATATTATATTAACTAAATAGGAACCATGATATAGACATTATACAAACATAAGAAAAATAATATAACAAATTATTTGGAAAATATAATCAAATGGGATATAGAGTGAAGTCTCAATTGTCAACACAAGGTGGACAGACAAACAAAAATGCATAAAAGACACTTCAGGTGGCAAGTAATGAGGAGTCAAGAAGATTGTATGCATGGTTGGTGGAGAGATTGAGAGTGTAATTGGCCATATAAAGGAGTTTAGGAGGCCATTACACAGAGGTTATTCTAGAGTTTGAAGGAGGAAGGAGTTTCTAATAGAGTCAATGATAGAGGGAAATTGAGCTTAATTGTTCTTGAAGTCTTGGGCACGTGAGCCAGAGTACTTCAAAAATGAAGTACTTTGGAGTTGGGTACTGAGATTATGCTCAGTTCGGCAGGGAAGTTTTGGTCGTTTGGGCAGTGGAAGCAAATTTGGTGCTACAACCGCTCGGGATCGACTTCAAACACAAAATCTAGGTATGTATCTTTGAATTAAATTAATAAATTCTTATTTAAATTGTAACCAGTAAATTCTGGTAGAATTTAGGAAATTAATTCTAGAAGGCCATTAAAAAATGCCTTTTGCTAATGATTTACATACTCGGAACTGTTGCCACTTTTCGTTATGGCTTGGAGTGGTGCTACCACAACTAAAATTGAGGGTATAAATTTCCTTAACAACCGGGCTACCCCATCGAAAGTCTTAGCCAAAGAAGCATTAGTTGGAATTGGCCACTTCATGATGGCTTCCATCTTAGAATGATCTATTTTCAGTTCTCCTCCACTTATCGCATACCACACATATGCCAAATATTTCTATGAAAAATCAAAGATTTTGATATTTTCTAGTAGTTAGTACTTCTTTAATGTCTCTAGAAGTTGCATCAAATGTGATATGTACTCCTCCTAAGTAGCATTATATAGTAGTATATAATCTAAAGAAAAAATAAGAAATGACTCTATAAAAGGGTGCAATATATCACTCATTAACTTCGTAATTGAAGTTGGTCCATTACACAAGCCAAATGGAATGACTAGCCATTTATACAAACATTTCCTAGTTCTTAAGGTATTCTTTGAGATATCTCCTTCTAGGGCTTGAACTTGGAGATATCTAGTATTTAAGTATAGCTTGGTGAAGTATTTCCCTTGCAACAACTGATCTAATAGATCATATATTCTGGGAAGGGGGTACTTCTTCTTGGGTGTAATTTTTTTAAGCTCCCTCTAATCCATACAGATTAGCCAATTCCCTTCCTTATTTTGTATGATGATGATGGGTGACCAACGTGATGATGTAATTGGTTGAATCACACCTTATTCAAGTAGCTCCGACAACTATTTATTCACCTCACTTGCTTCTGAAACATACTTCTTGTACATCCCAACCTTTGGAAAAGGGAAGTCTAACAAAAATTAGATCTCATGCTCCACTTCCCTCTTGGGTGGTATACCTTCAGGCTCCTACAATGCATCCTTGTATTCCTATATAATCTCTTCCAATTGTTGTTTATATTTCTTAATACACCCATTTAGTGATTCCGTCATTCTCTTTTACTCTTCCACAGATTGGTTTTCTCTTAAAAGCAATAAGACATACTTCTTTCTAGGATTAATTAGTTTATTGTCTTCATTGGAACTTACCAACAATTTTTTTGACTTTCCTTTATATCCATAGATGGTTAATGACTTTCAATCCTTGACAAGGTAGTATTGGTTTTATTTCCACATAAATATTGTTTCATTCATGTACATGTAGGAACTTCCAAACAACACTCCACATAGATAAAGGGGAACTACATCTAGTTCTACTTTATTAATAAAATTATCACTAATAGCAAATATTATTTTCCATTATTTTCTTACCTTTATTCCTACATCCTTATTTACATATCCCAATGGATGTGGGTTTAGTCAATCACAAACATCTTTCACAATTTTCTTACTATCATAGCTACAATGAAATTTACGCTTGATAGTGAAAAGAACAATGCACTAATCTTGGTCTTTTTAACTTGTGCCTTTATATGGAAGAGTCTGGAATTTTGATTCTCTTTCTAGTTGTGAATGCTACTCACACTCACCTTCTTCTACACCTTTGTACATATGATCTTCTCATCCATGTTTGAGTTGCATCCAACCCGGTTGCTCGAATTAGTGGCCTTGAGATTCTTCTTCTTATTATGTTTCTATTTGTTATTTGGATTAATCGTTGGATGCAACTTCAAAAACCTCCCCTTTATATGACCATAAATTTTATAGTGGTTGTTGGGATATTTTCACTAGTATGTTGTGGATATTACATTTATATCTCTTTCCCCTTTCAACTTCTTCTTCCCCTCCTTAGAAGCATCTTGGTGCTCATTTTTCTTCAACCAACCTAATTTCCCATTTTTTCCCCTATGTTCTCTAAGTATTCTGCCTATACAAAATTTTCATCTAATGATCAAGGTTTGAATAACATCACTTTCTTCCACCTGGGTTATTTGGGAAGATACCTAGCACTCTTTCCATCTTTCTGAACTTTGTGGTGTACTCTTTTACACTCTTCCCCTATTTCTACCTTAAGTAATGCCACCAGATGTAGTATTCTTATACTAGGGAAACTTTTAAGGGCTAATATTCGCAAGTGAGCTACTTTTCTATACCTTTTCCAAAATAAATATTCTCCAATCTCCATTTTTGTAAAAATAATTCATCCAAGTTTTATAGTATGAAATTATTTTACCTTAAAAATTACCAAGTTCTTATATATACTAATACAATATAATTATAAATTTAGATATTTTTACAAAAATATCATCAAACATTTCACAAATTTCTATTAGAGATTACTAAAATTCACAAAGGTTTCTATACTTTCAAATAGGTATCCATCCTTCAAATTTTCCCTGTCTTCTACGTATACTATATTATGGTAGAATTGTGAGTTTATGAGAGTCTTGAGAACCTCCCACTTAGTCACTAGATGTTATCCCTCCAATATCAAGGTATTTGTGTGGCTTTACCATAAGGTCAAGGCATGTCCCTCTCATTTAATCCAAGTAAATGGAATATTTTGTTATTCTTCTATATGATAAAAACTAAAATAAATTTCTACTTGTTGCAACTAGTGATTTAGCTTTAGAGTGCCAATCTCATCTTGATATGACCTATTTTCAACTTTCAATTCCATTTTGAACAAGTTGTTAGTAAATTATATATTATAGAGCAATGGAACACATAAAATATTGAAGAAACATAAACACAAAAAATGCCTAAAACAAGAGAGAAACCTATATATGTGGTTCGCCCAATTTGGGCTACGTCCATTGGGAAACAACTACTCATTCCTTTCATTAGGGAATTTTTTAGGACTAAAATGGGCCTCCTAAGGAAATTGTAAAATAATAGTTGAAATAATAAAATAAGATTAGATTACATCATCAAATTTTAGAAGGAAAAAAGAAGAAACTATTTTTTCAACTCATATTTTCAACTTATCTTCCTATGGGCTTACTCAAATTTTGAGCGACAACACTCATTGGATGTAGAATTTGATTCCTCACCCAAGGAGTACCCATGTTGCATACTTTTGATGGACACTACTACACAAAAAATGAGAAATACATGAAAATCGTGATTGCAATCACATATTTTAAGGTATTTATCGTTTTTCAAGTAGTAGGCTCCATCAAAAGTATTCAACATGGGTAATCCATGGATGAGGAATTAAATTTTGCATCCAAAGAGTACTCCCACTAGAAATTTGAGTAAAACCATAGGGAGATAAGTTAAAAATACGAGTTGAAAAAGTAGTTTTATTATTTTATTATTTTTTAGTCTTTTTACTTTTTTACTCTGAAAATGGTGAATCATCCCCCATGGTTGACATTATCATATTGAACCCTATTGGTTCTTATAAAGTTTATTTTGGTTGTACATTTTTCTTAGGAGGCCTATTTTAGACCTAAAAATTCCTCTAATGTATATTATCTAGCAAAATGAAGAGATACAACCTACATCAGATTGATTATAATTCCCTCTTCGCTCTCACACAATCTCCTCTCCCTTTCTCGCTCAGAATACACATATACATAGACGCAATACAATTCCCTCATATATAGTGAGGGGTTTCCTTCTAGGGAAAAAAATTCTAAATTAAACATAAATTCTATTATCAAATCATATGCCTAATGAACAACCCAGATTGACTACGAAATTACAATATTTTACAAGGCAATTTTACATTTATTTTTCTCTTCGAGGGCACTGTCCCCAAACCCCCACTAGGGTGGGGCTCTAAAAATCATCATCACCCTCAATGGACCCCCTTGGCAGTGAAACAACAGGTGGAATTGTTGCGCCATTACGAAATGGGGTCTAATGCGGCGATACCTCTGAATAAAGATAATTAGGATCGGAACCCAACAATCTCCCACTTGGGGACTGATTATACCAACTCCTCTGCTGCTTCATTTGTTGGACGATGAATCCACTTTGGACCTGGTTGTTTCACCTCTTCATCATCATACTTGAAGACCAATTGAAACCGAGCAAAATCTCAGTTTCACCCTGGTTACAACTTTTGTTAACATATCTGCAGGATTCAGGCTAGTGTGTATCTTTTCTAGTTTCAAATGTCCATATTCCAACACTAACAATATGAAATGGTACTTGAGTTGTATATGTTTAGTCTTGGAATGAAATGTTGAGTTATTTGCAAGATGAATGTCACTCTGGTTGTCACTGTATAAACTTCCCAACTCCTGCTTCTTACCCAATTCATTCAAAAATCTTTGTAACCAAATCATTTCTTTAGTAGCCTCTATATTAACAACATACTCTACTTCCATCATTGAGAGTGCAACAAGGCTACAATTTTTAAACCCAACTAACAATTGTTCCACCTACAGTAAACACATACCCTTTGGTGCTCCTCCTATTATCTCTACCACCTTCCATATCTACATCAATATATACCTATAGAGAAATGTTTGAACTGCCAAAGCATAATGCTTGGTATGTGGTACCTCTCAAATACCTGAGAATTCACTTCACTGCCATCTAATGTTATTTTCCCAAAGTTTTCATGTACCTACTTACAACTCCCACTACATGTGCAATTTTAGACCTTGTGCAGACCATTACATACATTAATCTTCCAACTACTGATTCATATGGAACTTTAGACATATAATCCATTTGTTCCCAAGTCTTGGGATACATACCCTTACATAGTTTGAAATGGCTAGCCAAAGGTGTACTAACTAGTTTTTCATTCTGCATATTAAAACTTTTCAACACCTTTTGTATATACTCACTTTGAGACAATGTCAATCTCTTATTTTTCTTGTCTCTATTTATTCTCATACCAAGGATTTGTTTTGCAACACCCAAATCCTTCATTGCAAATGAATTTGCTAATTTTCCTTTGAGCACATTTATTTCCTACATGTTAGACCCTGTAACAATCATGTCATCTAAATATAATAATAATATAATATAATTTCCATCATTTTGTCTTTTGAGATAAACACAATGATCAAAGTGACATCTAGTATAACCTTGTTCAGACATAAACCTATCAAATTTTAAATACCACTACCTTGGAGGCCGTTTTAAGCTATACAAGCTCTTCTTGAACTTGAACACTAGTTTCTCCTTCCCTTTGACCTCATATCCTTGTGGCTGCTTCATATAGATCTCTTCCTTAACATCCCCGTGGAGAAAGGTCGTCTTTACATCTAACTGCTCAAGATGAAAATCTTCTCCTGCTACTAGACTTAAAATAGTTCCGATTGAAGTCATTTTAACAACATGAGAAAATATTTCATCAAAGTCTATACCTTTCTATTGTGCAAACGACTTCACCACAAGTCTAACTTTATACCCTTTTCTACCTCCATCTTCTTCCTTCAACCTGTAAAACCATTTATTATGCAATGTTGTTTTACCTACAGGCAATCTGACTAAGTCCCCAAGTCTAGTTATGTGCCAAGGAGTCGATCTGTTATTTCATGGCTAGCTCTCACTCCTTCCTGGTTTCTACATGCACTGCTTCTTCATAACATTTTGGTTCACCAAAATCATTCAACAATATATAATATACTGAAGGAGAGTATCGTTCAAGGTGTATACTTATTTTGGTAGATCGTCTAAAACCACTTTTATGCGTTTGAGGTGTCTGTTGTTGTTGTGGGTTTTGTTGTTGTCATAGCCATTTATCATTATGATTTTCAAGCACCTTTACTTTTTTTGTGATCTCATCAAGCACTGTATATTCTCTATTTTCTTTTCCTACATTTGATCCTTATACAAAACCTTTTCATTGAATATGACACCTCTGCTCCTAATGATTTTGTGATTTTCATAATCATATAAGCGATAAGAAAAATCATTAACACCATAGCCAATAAAGGTACATTTCTTTGATTTTGCCTCAGGGTTTGTTGCATTTTCTTTATTAATGTGGACAAAGGCTTCACAACCAAAAGTCTTTAAAAATGATTAGTTTACCTTTTTCTTGTCCATGCCTCCTTTGGAATACCTCAATTCAAGGAACTTGAAGGCCCTCTATTTATTAGATAAACAGTAGTATCTACAACATCTACCCAAAATTGTAAAGCCAATCCTGCATGCAATCTCATGCTCCATGATTGTCTTGTTCATCATTTTTGACACACCATTTTCTTTTGGTGTTCCTGAAACTGTCTTCTCTCTATAAATTCCATTCTCTGAACAACACTTATTAAACTCTTTACTATGATATTCATCTCCATTGTCTGATTTGAGACACTTCAACCTTTTTCCCGTCTCATTCTCAACCAAAGCTTTCCATTTATTGAAAGTATCAAATACATCATATTTATTTCGAATACAATAAATCTAGTTTTTTCTGGTTGCGTCATCAATAAAAGTAACATAATAACGAGATCCACCAAGAGATGATACCTAAGGACGTCCCCATACATCTGTATGCATGAGATCTAATTCTTTGTTCTTCTTTTCATTCCCAACTTCATGGAATCTGACTCTCCTCAATTTTCTATAAACACAATTCTCACAGAATTCCAAATCAACATGCTTCAAACCTGGCAACAAATTTGCTTGAGTGAAGAATCTTCAATCCCTTCTCACTCATGTGCTCGAGCTTATGATTCCACAATGTTGTATCTACTCCTCTAGAGGTTAAATAATTAACATAATTAAAATTACCATTGCATAAATACAATGTACCAACATTTTCTTATTTTTGTATTACCAAGGCTCCTTTAGTGACCTTCCAAGTTTTATCTGTAAAAGTAGTTACACAACCTTCACCTCCCAACTACCCTATTGAAATTATATTTTTCTTCAAATATGGAACATGCCTTACCTCCTTCAATAGTCATTGGTTTCCATTTTCCAGTTTTATGAAAACTTTACCCATTCCAATGATTTTATAGGGTTTATCATCACCCAAACGAACCTGTTCAAAATCTCCTTTACTATAATCATGAAAATGTTTCCTATTAGGTGTGGCTTGGAATGAGGCCCTTGAATCTACCACCGATGCATCAATAATATTTTATAAAGAAAGAATCAAATCATCTTGCAACACATCCCCTGTAACATTCGCTTCATGATTGTTTTCTTGTTGTGCGTCTTTTTCTTTTCCCTTCCGAGACTTACAGTCTTTCTTCCCACATTTCTAGCACACTATCACCAATCTAGACTTCAATCTGCCTTTACTTGACTTACTGTGATATCCTAGTTTCTTTCCTCTTTCCATTTTTCTTCCCATAGTCTCTGTAGTCAAAGCATTACCTAATGTCTCACCGGAGCTTTTTTCCGTTGCATTTCCTCACTAAGGATTGCACAAACAACATCATCAAACATTAAAGTATGAGTTCCAGAGACAGAGTTACTAATGGCCACAACTAAACCATTCCAACTTTATGGAAATTTTCACAGAAATAACAAAGCCCTAACTTCATCATCAAAAGTTACCCCTACAGAACTTAACTGGCTGGTAATCGTTTTAAATTCATTTAAATGATTAGGAATAGATCCACCTTCTAACATATTCATATTAAATAAATGTTTCATAATAAATACCTTGTTTGAGGCCTAGGGTTTTTCATATAGTTTAGCCAATGGAAACATTAAACCCTTAGTTGTTGTTTCCTTTGAAATATTAAAGGCTACCAACACCACTAAGCACAACCATATTGTTCCATGTGCCTTTCTGTTAAGAATATCCTATTCTATGTCAGTCATACTCATCCACTTCTTTGTCTTTCTGCTCAATGGTAGGTACAGATCTTTCTGATATAGATAATCTTTCATCTTCATCTTCCACATCTGGTAGTTTTGGTCGTTAAATTTTTGGACCCTAAACCTACCATCTTCCACAATTGCTCCCACTCGAACCAAGAACCCTTCTCTCCTTCAAGTTTACCAACCAAATAAAACTTCAACTCTGATACCAGTTGTTAGATAATTATATATTGCAGAGCAATGGAACACATAAAATATTGCAGAAACACAAACACAGAAAATGCATAAAACAAGAGAGACACAAATATATGTTGTTCACCCAATTTGGGCTATGTCCATGGAGAAACAACCAGTTCTTCCTTTTATATTATCCAACGAAATGAAGAGATACAACCTATGACAAATCCATTGTAATTCCCTCTTTTCTTTCCCACAATATCCTCTCTCTTTCCATCTCAGAATATACATATACATAGAAGAAATACAATTCCCTCATATATAGCGAGGGGTTGCCTTCTAGGGAAAACACCCTAAATTAGAAATAACTTCTACTGTCAGATCATCCACCTAATGAACAACCCAAATTGACTACGAAATTACAATGTTTTACAAGGCAATTTTACATCTGTTTTTAGCTTCGGGGTTGCTTCCCTCAAAGCCTGGGGGGGGGGTCTAAAAATCATCATCACCCCTCCTAGACCCCCCTGGTGGTATTGCAGCTCCATTACGAACTGGGTTCCAATGTGGCGATACCTCTGAATAAAGAAGATAATCAGACTCCACACCCAACGCAAGTATTGTGAATGGTCCACGACACTCAAATTAGTTTGATATTTTTCAAATTCTTTCTTCAGATCCTCCTTTGTTTCTTTCTGTTCTATTGATCTCCCATCTGGTCGATCCTTTGCATTCCAACCCCTATATTATTTGAATAGCCCAATATTATTGGTAAGATATTTTGGGAGGCTGACAATATGATTTATATATGCAACTTGTGCTTCCAAATATGAAAACATCTCCCTTGTGCGATCAAGAGGGTTATTCATAGATTCGTTGATCATGACTACGATTTTCTGAGTTTTGGTTTAATTAATATGGATTCCTTACAACTCGCCACCATATACCCAAAGAAACCTACTCTGAAACCAATATGATCTACAAACTTCCATCAATATTCCACTAGATAACTCATCACAACAAATCTACTAAAATAATTAGAAAATATGAAATCTACACCATGAGGGTTTATTTCTTCCTAGATTTGAAGATTTCTTAATTATTATTTATTGCATATGCATGAAAATAATAATTATGCACAAAATAGAGAATAAAAAAATAACAACTCACAAACCAGAGTGGACACAACATATTCCTGGGAAGCCCTTTTGAGAGAAAATCTAGCTCGAAGGTGAGGTCACTATACTTTCTATGTTTGAATAGAAAATGGATGCAAGTACAAAGAAGTAATTCCTATACACTCTGGGATGTTACAATGCACAAATCATCTTTGGTTTCCCTCTCTCTGTCTCCTTCTTAGCTAGTCTTCTTCTTTATGGAACAAAATGCACCCAAAATTAATGGAACCCATTTTCCTCCTAGTGTCCTTCTTATAACACAACTTGATAGCTTACTAGTGGTTAGGTTTGACTCCACTAATTTTTAAATAGAGTTACAACATAGACTTTTCTAGATTGTTCTTCATTTTCATTATGAACCTAGCCTTTTTTCCATGAATAATGGGGGTTAGTGCAGTATCCTCTCAAATTATTATGGTCACAAAACGAAGATCAACTTCCTAGCAAAGTAACTTTCACATAGGGATCCTGATTGTGATCATGCACCTCGCCTTTATTTATGTTTGACAAATAAATACAAAAAGTTTACAAGTCCTTGTTGTAATGCGTATTATAGGAAATTTAAATTTCAATAATTAACGATATGGCTGTGGGGCAGCTAGTCCCTGCGGAGAGAACCTTCACAGTTACTACAAAAAATTTATGTGGATCCAACCTCTTTGACATTGATGTGGCACATTTTGGTTCCATGGAGAGATAAACTGTGAAGTGGAGAACCAATGCCCTACCTATCATGCAGAGGCCCATGAGTTAAGTATTGTGTGAGTGAAAAGGACACGTCCTATCAAAATTCTTAGAAGATGATAGCTGATTCATAACTCTATACATATGGCAAACATGCATGAGCCATGTCCACCATTGATAGTTCTAATACACAATACGATATCAATGCCTAAATCAATAACTTCACTATTACTGCCATGAGCCCAATACAATGTCACCTGAAATAGAAGATGGGTTTCTTTACCTTTCGTCCATGGAAAATTCCAGAGAAGCACTCCAGAAAATTCAAGAATAAAATCTAGAGAATCCATTAGTTTAGCTTGAGAATACAACAACCCAGCTGAAGAATAAAATAGTCCAGATGCTTTTGGTCCACTCGTGTCGAACAGATAGCTGGTGCTTGTATGTTGTGTTGGGTCCCTATAATACTAGTGATTACCCCATTACTATTGTAGTTATACCCATTATTAATATTTTTGTGTCCCTATTTCCCCCATATTGTTATTACTGTGCCCCATAGAATCCCTCTATTGTTATTTTTGTGGCTTTATATTATTATTGTTAGGTCGGCTAGATTATATTGTGACTCCTTAGACTCCTATATATAGAAAGGAGGTTTTGTCATTTGAATCATCCAAGAATTGTTCATTTATGTAATGTAAAGGAGGTTGCCCCCTCGAAGAGGCTGAATTCAAAGGTGTTGATCTATCTTTTCTATCTTTTCTTGAGCTAGTTTCATAACATTTGGTATGAGAGCTTTGGATTCTAGGGTTTCGCTACTCCAAATAGGTCATTGTGGAATCTTCGCTATAAATTTTTTTCTGCGACGTTTCAGAAGCTGCAAACAAAACCCGTTTGAGAAGAAATCGCGCTGAACCTCGGGTACAAATTTTAGAGCTTTTCATTCTATATTTGTGGAGATATGATCTGAGGAAGTTGGTCTTTTTGCAGACTCTTGAATTACATTCCAAACAGGTGACCTGGGGAAAATCGTCATAACATTCTCTCTGGGGATTGGAGTGAAATTTTGTAAGAAGGTACAGAAAGAGGATGGACTGTAGTTTCTTGTATACATTTTTCATATCCAAAGGTCGAAACAGTGACTCATGGCATGTCGTACAAGTTCGCTCTACTGAACTAGTCTATAATCAAGTCACTGTAGGAGATTTCGCATAATTCTTCCTTGAAGAATCCAATTTGGGTCAGACTTGTGGCATTGGAAAGAGGACACAGAAGCCTACTACAAGTCGCAATTTCAGAACTGTAGGATCTTAATTTACAAAGATACATCAGATTCAATATCAGGCTTCTACAAAGTGAAAAAATGTGTGGAGTTTTTTTTTTTTTTTTTTGGGTAAGCTTGGTTTGAAGGAATTCAAAGGGCATAGTAAAGCATTATTATCGATAACTGATGCCCCAAGGAAAGAAAATGCAAACACCTAGTAAGGAACCTGAAAGCTCTAGCATGACTCATGAAGAAGAGGAAGAAATGCTACATGATATATCAAAATTACAAGAACAAGTGCAACAAATGTCACGCTCACAAAAGCTAACAGAAGCTAAAATAAATGGCGTGGAATCTAAGATAAAGGACATGGAAGCTAAGATGGATGATTTGAAGACAGATTTGGAGACAGACATGGCAGATTTGAAGACAGATTTGACAAATTTTCTACAAGAAATACTTACTAATGGTGAAAAGGTTGTAAAGGAAACTCATGATGTGAACAAAAAAAATGTTAATCATGAATCCATAGACTCTAATGTTGGATCGAAGACCCACCATATTCCAAAAATCGATATGAGGAAGTTTGATGGCAAGGATCCCGCCACATGGATATTACAGATGGAGCAATTCTCCGATCTCAATAATGTGCAAAACACACAAAAGGTACATATGGAAACTTTATATTTGGAACCAAATCAGTTTCTATGGTATCAATGGCTTTGCTCTCGTAAACAATTTATCACTTGGGCAATTTTTATGGAAGAATTGATAGCACATTATGAGGATACAAAAAGCAACACGTTTTTTAGCCAATTGATAAGTCTCAAACAAAAGGGTTCAATAATGGAGCACATTGAGGAATTCCAAAAATTGAACATAAGGGTAAAAGATATTCCAGAGGAGCATAGGATTGATGTGTTCATAGGGTCTTTAAAGGATAATATCCAACATGATTTTCGCCTTTGGGAACCTGATTCATTAGAGAAGGCATTCAGGTTAGCAAGAAAAATGGAAAGCAAAATTATGGCAACCAGGAAGCATACCACTCACAACTATAAAGACGGAAGTGTTGTCGCCCCTAGTCTTCCACGACCTATAAGGTTGACACCACAAAAATTGGAAGAAAAAAGAGCAAAAGGGATTTGTTACAGTTGTGATAGCAAATACACTAAAGGTCATAAGTGTGCCGAGAAGAAATTACTCTACATAGATTGTGAAGAGGAAGAAGAAAAGGAGCAAGAAAGGTCAAAAGAAGAGGATATACTCCAAGAACAATGCCTAGATTAAGAACAAATAAATCCCACCATATCTTGTAATGCATTGGCGGGAATTACCACTCCTCAAACCATCAAGATAGAAGGACAAATCAAGAAGAGAAAGGTAATAGTGTTGATTGATTCAGGAAGCACCCACAATTTTATTCATTGTAAGGTAACAAAAGAATTGAATTGCTTCCTATATCCAGCACCAGAGTGTCAAGTGATGATTGCAAATGGAGGAACAATAAATTGTTCTAGAAAGTGCCATAATATCAAGCTATCCATGAGAGAATATGTATTGAATAGCCCAATGCTTTCCATTCCAATGGGAGGTGCTGATGTTGTACTAGGAGTCCAATGGCTACAATCCTTGGGTACAATAGCTTTTAATTTTCAAGAACTTTTCATCAAATTTTCTACGGAAGGAAAGGAAGTTGAATTAAGGGGTATTGCAGGGAAAGTTTTTAAGCAAAGCTATTTATGAGAAGGAAATGTTGGCAATACTCCATGCACTTAAGAAATGGCGACCCTACCTAATGGGAAGACACTTCAAGGTAAAAACGGATCATGATAGCCTTAAATACTTTTTAGAACAAAGATTATCCTCTGAAGAGCAACAAAAGTGGGTCACAAAGATGTTGGGTTATGACTTTGAAATCATCTACAAGAAAGGGAAGCAAAATGTGGTGGCAGATGCACTCTCAAGAAAGGATGAGGATGTGGAAGCATTGTTGTGTGCCATTTCTATTATCCAACCAGATTGGATAAATGAAGCAAGGGATGAATGGAAGAATGACGAAGAAGTGTGGCAACTTATTCGAAAGTTACAAGAAGATTTCAGTATGTCTGATACATTTAGCTGGAAAAATGATTCGCTATGGTACAAAGATCGCTTATACCTCTGTAAGAATTCCCAACTAAAACAAAAGATTCTTATGGAATTGCACACTTCTCCCTTAGGAGGGCACTCGGGATTTCTAAAAACATACCGCAGGGTTAAGAAGGAATTTCTTTGGGATGGCCTTAAATCAGATATTCAAAAGTTTGTGGTGGAATGTTTAGTTTGCCAACAAAATAAAGTTGAAACAATTAAGACACCAGATCTATTACAACCTTTATCCATTCCAAGCCAACATTGGGAGGAGGTCTCAATGGATTTTATCACAGGTTTACCCAAGTCTGAGGGAAAGAGTGTCATCATGGTGGTAGTTCATAGACTTACCAAGTATGCACACTTTTGTTCATTATCACATCCATTTAAAGCCAATACAGTTTCTACTGCATTTATGGAAACAATTCAAAAGCTACATGGAAACCCAAAGATTATTGTAAGTGACAGAGATCCCATTTTCACTGGAAATTTTTGGATGGAATTATTTTCTTGTCTTGCTACTCAGTTAGCTCATAGCTCATCTTATCATCCTCAATCTGATGGGAAAACTGAGATAGTAAACAAAGGTTTGGAAGGATATCTTTGTTGCTTTGTATCTGATAAACAGACACAATGGGTCAAATGGTTGCCTCTGGCTGAATGGTGGTATAACACTTCCTTCCATACAACAACAAAAATGACCCCATTTATGGCACTTTATGGGTATCAACCACCATCCATCACATCATATTTAAGAGAAAAATCTAAGGTTCAGGCAGTGGAACATCACATTGAACATCAGAAACAAGTCCTCCAACTCTTAAAGGATAACCTCATGTTGGCACAGAATAGAATGAAACAATAGGCAGATCAACATCGCAATCAAAGAAGTTTTGATGTAGGTGATTGGGTATTCCTACGGCTACAACCATATAAGCAAATTTCCCTCAAGCAAGCTAAGAAGGATAATAAAATATCACCAAAGTATTATGGTCTGTACAAGGTGTTGCAAAAGATTGGTACTATGGCATACAAATTGGAGCTTCCTGCAGCTTCTCGATTGCACCCAGTTTTCCATGTTTCATGTCTAAAGAAGGTTATAGACGACAAGCTCCCAGTTCAAACAATATTGCCAGAACTTGACGAGGAAGGAAAAATTATATTGGAACCGGAAGCAGTCACAAAAGCAAGAATTCAACAGCTACGAAATCGATCAATTTCAGAGTATCTTATCAAGTGGAAGAACTTATCCGCTGAAGATTCCACATGGGAGGATGAAAATTTTATGCAGAAGTGTCTAGAACTACTCAACCGTTGAGGACAACACTTTTTTGAAGGAGAGGGGCATGTTGGGTCCCTATAATACTAGTGATTACCCCATTACTATTGTAGTTATACCCCTTATTAATATTGTTGTGCACCTATTGCCCCCATATTGTTATTATTGTGCCCCATAGAATCCCTCTATTGTTATTTGTGTGGCTTTATATTATTATTGTTAGGTCGGCTGGATTATATTGTGACTCCTTAGACTCCTATATATAGAAAGGAGGTTTTGTCATTTGAATCATCCAAGAATTGTTCATTTATGTAATGTAAAGGAGGTTGCCCCCTCGAAGAGGCTGAATTCTAAGGCGTTGATATACCTTTTCTATCTTTTATTGAGTTGGTTTCATAACAGCTTCTAACATTCTTTATCTGAAAAGGAATCAGAATCATCACTAGTATCAAATTCATCCAACACATACTTTGGCAATCCCACTGACATCTTCTTTTTTGATTCCATGCCCAAAAACCATGGAGATCCATGTCGATACTAGAATAATATGTATGCCTACTGCTCAATAACAAAATCACCATTAACCATTATTACCTGAAAGAAACCAAAGAGACAACACAAAATCGTCGTACACAAAATAACCTACTAAAATATAATCATAACATAGCTAAGAAGTCAAGAAGTTATTCTTAATTAATAAACATTGTATTTAGAAATCTAGTTTCTTTAGATTGTACATTGTACAACACTTTTGTCTGTTCATCCAAGCAATTATATCATAAGATATGTCACGCAGTAGAAATATATGGTACATAAAGTAAAAAGAAATTTTTTGTCAAGAAAATAAACTTAGAAAAGAGCTTTGGAAACTATATGTTTATGATCAAAGATTTAATTAGTTTCACAAGTAACTAGTTGGAGTTAGAAAATAAAAATCAATGATAGGGAAAGAACAAGACAATGGCCAAAGTCATTTTTCATACAAGTTACAAGTAAAGCTACAGTCACTATTCCCATTGTAGATAACTGAAATTCGAGTAGTGGTCTAACAATTAGAGCTTATCAGTAGGAAACACTCATCAAGACTATCATTTTTTTTGCATGGTATGTCATGTCTTTTGATCCAAATCAGATATCTTATTATTCTCAAGTTCTACCTTTCAAGTACTAATTTTTGCCTCATCCTTTACAACACAATTCCATCACCCCATTTGATTTTGTTTTGTCAAAATAATTCATAGGACCTTCCTATCATCTGTTTTACATCAATCAATAACCATCCATTAATGATATAAAGAATAAAAGATATACAACAAAGGCCAAAGATGCACTTGATATATACCAATGTTCCAAATGGACTCATTTGACCTTATTGGTGGAAAGAGCTCACCCTAAAAAATTAACATCCACATAGGATTTACAAAACCTTTTTAAATCAAGCTCCCATCAAACCAATCAAAATATGAATGTCCTTTTAATCAATGTAATCTCTAAATTAAAATACAAGTGGCCTAGAATTGAATGTTATATCATCCATGTCAAGTAACTAACGTCCGGTGACTTGTCAGAAATACAGGCCATGCATATTGTATTAGTGAAATAATTGATCTGATAAAGCTCAGAATCAACTAGATGAATTACAACTAAGACACACAAATAAATTAATTTCAACTAAGACATGATGTTGCCTTTCATCCCTATTGTTAGACAACTCTTCTTTACATTACAAATAATGAAACTTTTTTTCATACCAGGTGGAAGTGGTATTGTAACATTAACCTCTGATAGAGACTGTGTCCACGACAACTTTTGAAGATTCACTCCATTACCAACATTTGGAGCTAGATAGGATACATGCAAAAACCACCAACAAGAAAATGAAATCTTCATCCTTGTAAAAAATGGGGAGAAAAAAAAATTACGCAAATTGAAACAAACTATAGGACAACTCATTACTGTAACATGATTATCTTGTCATAAACAATAAAAAATGAAATAAGGAGAAACATAATTTTAGACACAGTTTGACAATCACTTCCTTTTTGATATTCTATGGGAAATTGATGAAAACAGTAAGCTAAAGATTGTCAACATCAGGAGTATAGTCAAACATAAAGAACCGTTCCAACAAAAATATAATTCTAAACATAAGTGTCTAAACCATTAACAGGAAAACGAAATATACATCCTTGTAAAATAAATGGAAGGAAAAAAAATAATATACATATTGAAACAAATTGTAGGACAATTCATTCCTACAACATGATTATCTTGTCATGAATAATAAAAAATGAAATTAGGAGAGACACACTTTTAGCCACAGTTTGACAATCATTTCCTTTCACATATTCTATGAGAAATTGAGGAAAACAGTCAGCTAAAGCTTGTCAACATTAGGATTATATTCAAACATAAAGAACCTCTCCAACAAAAATATAATCCTAAACGTAAGTGTCTATACAGATAAGTATTTACTATTTATTGAGGACGTTGTATTTATGAAAATCTAAAAGTCAAATCTTTTAAATAACACAATTTATGGTACGACTATATTACCACTATAAGCTGAGTATTTACTAAAATCCATTCAGGAATTTCTTCAAAGTTCAAAGAATTAACATGTAGCCTAAATAAGGTCAGATTTTAACAGGAGATAACCCAAAGATGTAGAGTATATATCTCATATTTATATATCCTAATTTCCATATATTCAAATGACACTTTTTAGCATACTATTGTGAATTCAACCCAAACTGCTAAAAATATTGATGTTTGTTATTCTAATATATAATTTTTATACATGCATTTATTTAAACACTTGGCTTGCAATCTCAAACATATCTAAGGATGCACATAATACGTTTCATTTTTAGTGTTGGTGTGTGAACAATGTCATAAGAACACTTCTAGCTATAGGACAAGCATTTCATTCTTGCCTCTGTTGTATGATATGGACATTTGTCCTTCGAACATAGTTATGAGACATAGAACCACTTTCACCCTTAAGATAACATGTGTTTGTAAATGCATGGTGAACTCTATTAGCACAAATATGCTTTTAGTATGGTATCGGATTCTCATACTAGTGCCAGGTTTAAGGGTTCCAAAAACATTAATTTTAACTATACGATATGGTTCAAGCTACGCTTCAGGACAACATATTCTTTAGGATTTTTCATGTTTGGAACCTCCAAATCCATGTCTAGGAAAACTCAAGTTAAATGGAAACAATGAGTCTTGTTGAGGAAGAAATTACGATATGTTGGGTTAATGGGTCTAGGGATTATTAAGGGAAATAGAGAGGTTGTTATTGGTAATCCTAGAAAAATCCCAATCTTTCTTTTAAGCCCTGAGGATGTGGTTGACCGACTTCCCAATCAAATTGAAACAATGTTGGATAGTGGTTCCAACCTCATCGGATTTCATATGAACAAAGTATAATTTAGATACCATTCAAAATTCAACAGACTTAATAGCTTTCAAGATTTTAGGAATGGTAGGATTGCATGTTTCCATTGGATTATGTCATATGAGAGTATGGAACTTTGATTTAATGAAAAGAACCAAACCCTCTATGTACCTGTATGTTTTTAACATTGTAGCATTGATTATTGAATTCCTCTATCATGACCCTCGTAAAGCAAATGTATCCTTCACTCAAGCTAGCCATCATCATGCTATACATCATCATGGATGTGTGATTCTGGTTTCATTGTGTTTGAGCCTCAGGAAGCCCCAAGATTAAACAGGGCCCTTTTCTAGTTGTAGATGAACCTTGAATTGAATCTATTTTTGAGAATCAAATTCTGAAGTTAGGTCCCTCTAGATCCACATCTCCATCCTTTGAAGGCCCTTATCGTTATTCTTCTTCTATTTGGGAGATAAAACCCTCTCATGCTACTAAGGTGATTGAACCACATTAAAAGTGATACTGGATGAAAACCTGCATTTGCCATATCCACTTTATCACTCCCTCCTATTGACACATATCTTGGACTCAGGATTGACTTGGAGAATCCAAGGAGAAAGAGCCTGACTAAGACTTGGGAGTAACTCATGGAAGATTCAACATAAAACTAAACAAATGAAAAAATACTCACAATATACTCAAATTTAAAATATGTAAAATAATTCATTCCATGATAAATCCACTTCATAAACATCAAAATAAACGATAATGTAAATAATTTTTTATTAAATAGAAAAATATGGAATTTTGGATTTACTTTAAGGTTTATAAACATTATCGTACAAAGTTCCAAAATATGCGTAGGGTCCAAACACCACAGACCGCGAAATGTAGTATGAATTAAGAAAGAAATGTAAACCAACTGTCCAACATATTAGTGTTTCTGATCTTCATTAGATTCTTGAAAGTGTTTCGAATATTGATGTAAAAAGAGATTGTATTATTATACAATTATAACTCTGATGAAAAGCCTCCTCCACATGAAACCAGATTTTTAGAGGATACTAATGACTTTTTATACTTGGTTCTGATCTCTAGGTTGGCTATCGCATTAAACTTGAAAAGAAGTTTAAGACTCTCCTAGTACTTGCAACTTTGGTAAATTGGATTGAGTATCAATAAATAGTGAAGACAACTTCCTCCAACCATTTGCCATTTTTTATTTTTCTTGTATCCCTTTGCAATCATTGTCTTTATAATGTTTGACGAAGAGGTTAATTGAGTCCAACTCTTCTTTTACTTGTTTCCATTCTCATGCATAATTTATTTTGGTTCTTTATAATTGGCATTCATCTTTTTCCTTTCTGTTTCTTTGACAACACTCAAACCATGTACCATCTAGTAAAAGATAAACAGCGAGCCCTGATAAAAGTTTCCACACAGACCAACCTATGCCCTCAAAACCTTCCTCCTTACAAGTTCTGGAGCTTTGTGACATACCTCCCAATAGGTTAGCTCTTTATCGATATGTTTTACAAAAATATTGAAATCTCCTCCATGGAAGCATTCAAGCAAGTAGATGTCATTATCCTTATGAGGAAGGAAAATTTCAAGATTTAAAAAGCCTAATGGTCTAGATTCATGAAACCCTCTAAAATCTTAGAAAAAAGCTCCTACTATGTATCCGTCTCACCTTGCATCTCAAAAACATCTCCCAAAGCGTGCAAACATGAATTCTATTCACAAAATGCACAATGCTATTGTAAGATATTAGTGAAGAAAAATGGAGGGTTTATAGTGTATTTACAATGTATAAGCCATATATTTTCTGGAAACCATTTTGCATCGATTTTAGGATTTGGGAGTTTCTCTTTGTCCCTTTTTCCAATTTAAAATTTATAATAGTGGTTGATCATGGGATCTATCATTAATGAAAGAAAGAATTTTGATTTTGCAGAAAATGACTGCCAAAATAATGAAATGGCTAGAAAATATTTATGAGGTATTTCTAGCCCTTATTCCAGACTTTCCTCTCCCAAAAACACTTCTCATCAGTTTTTCTTGTACATATACTAGACTACTAAAATCAACTTGTATCCTTAAATTAGATGTATTGGACGCCTTAAGATATGATCTTTGTTTAAATTATCAGTGTTTTTTTTTAATGGCTGGTTTCTATTTCAATTTATTTGTATGTTTCCTTAATGATAAGGTTCCCATCTACCTTGCTTCACTTATAAAGTTTCACATGCGATAGGAATAATATTTTATGCCACTTTTTGTCAATGAAACTACTAATAAAATGTATAATTCTAACAGTAATGAAGGACATAAGACTTTTTGGTTCTGACCTGGGGGCCTTGTCCTCCTTTCTTGTAAATTTGTACACTATTTTTTACGGTTTTTTGAAATAGAAGGATCCATACGTGCCTTAGCAAAAAAAGGAGGACATAACACGTTAACTCAAAGACACCATTACCTAAAAAAGGGATAGCACAAATAGAAGAAAGAAGAGTCATGTGTACCAAAGGAGTTTGTACTGAAGAAGAGGAAGAAGAATACTTTAACTCATGTTCGACTCAATCCATGGAGAACCAACATGAAGAACAAATTCCCACAAAGTTTAGTGGAGGTGGGGTATCTCCTCCATATTCTTCAAGAAATTCCTTAGAGGGTCCATATTCGAAAATGAAATCCAATGGCAAAGCAAGCACTTTAAGGTGTCAATCTGTTGAAGTAGAGACCTATTTTATGCCTACGAAAACCAGAGCCTCCACTATCCTCATAGGGTTGATATCTTTTGGTGAAATTGCTATCAAAGATAACAATTTTGTTATGGTTTCTCACTCCAAGTCACAGGTTTCTTGTGATGAATATTGATCACAATCAGGTGTAGTTTTGTCTAGGACATCTGGTGTCAAGGGGGTTATAGTTGGAAATGAGCTAGAATGTATGCTTGATGGTCCATACTTTGTGCAAGTTGTAGTCAAAGATAAAGAGAATTTTAGTGGTAGCATTGTTGAGGCTAAAACTGAAAAAGAAGCTGAAGGAGGAGAACCCACTTTAAAGGGATGTGCTTCCTATAGCGCGGACAGAAGCTCCAAGTTAGATTTCCATGAGAGATCGAATAAAGAGGAAAGTGGTGGAATTCGAGCCAAATCAATCCCCAAAAATATCAAGCCTTTAAAGATGCAATGACCCAGGAATAATGCCATGAACTCTCCATCCAAAGGGTTAAAAGTGACCACCACACTCAGAAGGTTATACAATGGAATTTCTACTAGAACGAACATTAGAGCATGGCATCAGTGCTAGTAAAGGCTCAAATACACTTGTTGACAAAGGAGCTCAAAGATCAAACTCATTCAAAGAAGAACCAAATATAATCAAGGGAGATGAAAGGTAGCCTTTAATGTACACTACGACAATTGAATCACAAGTAACTTGCAAGAATGTAGAGGAGGGAACCCAGCTAAAAACTGATCTTATGCAACATTGGCAAGAATACATGACTTCTGAGATCACAACGAAAATAGAGGAGAGGCCCAAGTATTCTAGACATCCCATTCTATAAGGTTAAAATGCTAAACTTGATGTTGGAGATCTATATTAGGAAAGGTTAATGCCCAAAACTAACTCAATCCACTTCCTTAGAGTGACTGACCACTAAAATATCCATACCAAGAGAAAGTAGGATCATTATAGAGAAAGATAGTCTCCAACACCATATGCAAATATTGTGTGTGCACAGAATGATTCAATAAAGTTTCAACTACGAAAATAGAATAGCCACTGGCGACAGCAGGGGTATGAGATGTAAAATTTGTCGCATGAGGAGGAAACCCTCTCTTACTTTCAAGAGACAATTTTCTCTATTCTCATCCTGTGATGTAGGAAATGTTCCCTCTATAGATAGAGGCAACCCCTCTAGCCCTAGAGTGGGTCTAGTCACAGCAAGACAAAAAAACAGCTAATTTCCTTAAACAGTCATTGTTGAAAGAGACTACCTCAAACCAGTGTTCGATGGAGCTTTCGTTGCGCCACTTCAACTATTGTTTCCTTCTCCTCGATGAGAAATTCACTGAAACAACACAAGAGAACAATAGAACACGTAACATAGTACAACAATGATCTATTTACTTACAGAGTCAAGAAACCATAAGTTATCAATTATATTTTACACAAGACATAGGAAACCACCATTGATTTTATTAAAATGAATAAAAGCAAAGCTTACAACCGAGCCTTGACATCACAATCTTCCTCGAAGGGTCAAACTACTATGCTTTTTCAAACATTCACTCTCAAAAGGATCTCCCAAGAGGTTGATAACTTTCTCTCTCACTTAAAAGCACTAGTACAAGGCTAAGGCAATCCACAACCAATTGCTATACTATCAGAAATTCACACTACAAACTATCAATCTCACACCAAAGCTAGATAATTTGCACCATACCAAATAACTAGCCAATCATAGCAACAGGGAGTGTTTTTATAAGAGGAGGAGCCTCCATAAATGAGGGAGAGGGAGCTTATCCTCAAGGGAGGTTTCTCAAAAGGCGGAACCACCATCCCAAAGGAGGAAAGGAAAACTTCCTTGACCCAACAACCAGTTCCATAACCTCGCAAAAGCATTCTGTTCGAACTAATTCGCCATATATGGGTCATCGTGAGTCAAACATTGGAACTCAAAGATGATGTCACGGGGAAACAGTGTATCCAGAGCTATCGTGGAAAAAAAGATATTGACGACTTGTGACAAGCCCTAAAATCCGACCATTGCAGAGAACAGATGTACCCCTCCAATGATGTCATGACATTCTAGTTCATTACAGAGAATCGTCACAAGCAGGATAAGGTTTACTTGCGATTATCTTGAAACATGGGTAAAAGGGTCAATATTCATGATTAAGGAACACTTATTAATCTTCTTGAATGATTAGGAATATGTGGACACATTTATTTGATGTATGACAGAGTGGAGATGTCACTCAGAGATTGACTTTATTAGAGATCAGGGGATATGAGGCCAGTGAAAAATTACTGTGTAACAGATGCCATCTAAAGCATGAAGGTCGAGAGAGTGGGAGGGGTGAAATGCTTTACAAAATCATAACCGAACCGGAACACCATCCCTAAAAACCTGCAGGCGCAAGTACAACTGATATCTTTGACAGTGAAATACATGTAGTCTAGGCATGGGTGCAGCCATCCAAAAGATAGATAAAACTTGGTTTGTGGTATGGACGTAGCCACCCAGTCGATAAGACCATATAAAAACAGAGGTATGGTCACAACCATCCAATCAAAGAGTTATGTATGCAATCATGAACCAATCCATGCAACCCGAACTTATGTAATCTTAGTCCGGGGTCTTGAATCCCAACCGATCATAGTACAATTTCTAATATGCAAATAGATGTGCTGAAGTCGAGAATACTAGAAAATCACTTGATTACTGGCCAAGGAGGTAAACCATTAACAAGCGCAAGAGAGACCAACAGTAATGTCAATGGTTCTCAAGGTACTGCTAGTACAATCCACAAAGTGTGAAGAATGATTCAGAGTCGAACACTGATGGAATCACTTGATTGAAGACCAATAATGCAAGTTTGTCATTGAGTGTGAATAACTTGCCATTGAGGAATGCAAGCTCCAAGGTACCAAAAGGAATCTCTAGATCGACTTCCTGGATAATGAGTTGATGTCGACAGGAAGCGACCCGTCATAGGAGGGCCATAATGTTTCCCACATCAATGACACGAGACAAGGAACAAGATGAATATGGATGAAATAGAGAATCGGAGGAGGGCGTAAGGGTGCAAACTACAGAAGGATTATACTTTTGAACATACCGGCGACATGACTCTGGAATACGGCAACATTTTGGTACTAAGGAATCGATGGTCTGACGGAGACAACAAGGATCAAATGGAATGAGGAAAAATGATAAACCCAAACCTTGGAAGGCTAATGACGATGTGAGGATATCCCAAACTCGGCAAGAAGCAAAAGTGTCGATGTTCAAGAGTGACTAGCTGGTATAGGTAACCAATGGAAGATTTCCAAATTTCCCCCACCATTGCTGGTGAGTAGCCCAATTATTTTTGAAAAACAAGCTTGAAGGGGATAACATATGCTTCTAATATAAGTTTTTCCTTTGGACAAATCCAACCTAGTGAAATTTTAACAAGCCTTGGAGGGCGAAGCTCGGGTCTCATCATGGTGATGAGTCCAATGTCGTCAGGGTTTAACGAGTCCAACATAGGTTAAACTCGAAGGTTTTTCATGTTTAGAGAGTTTGAAAAGGACATGGAAAATAAAACTCCAGAGGGGCCCTTTTCGTAAATTTGTGTCTCTCGAGCCTGAAAAGGTATAAAACGATACTCGAAAGAACTGCTTGACGATTTTGGTCAAGGAATACTTTTCATAAATAGTGTTTCTAGTCCGAAAAAGTAGAAAACTTACTGGAGACACGATGTTTCGTAACCAAGAATGAGCTCAAAACGCCAAGATCTTAGCCATCTTTTCATTTTTAAATGGTCGGAAAAGAGCTTGAAAGCAGACCCCCATTTTATTTCTTTTACGAGTCAAAAAGGGAAAAATACTCGGCAATCTTTTCATTTTTTACGAGTCAAAAAAGAGCTTAAAGGAGACTCATCCTAGAGGAACGAGTGGTATAAAGGGTAGCAACTGGTTCTGGCAATGGTGGAATTGCTCAAAACATGTAATGGTCAACAAGCTAGCTGATAAAACTGCTCATTGCTACGGTCTCTCAGGAAAGGAAAAATAACCAAGTGAAAGCATACGATTGGGCAAAGAGATGGTGGTGATGGAATGAAACAACCAAGGCTCATCTAGCAGAATTTAGCGGATAAAAACGGAAATCACGAGATGTAAATCTAGTGTGGGTTCAATTTTACACAAGCTTGAACCATGGAGAACTTTGCTTGGATTCGGTTTCATGTTTAGACAATCTTGAAATGAAAAAATATGCTTGTTATAAGTTTACATGCCCCCAGCATAATGACTCAATCGAGGTACATGCCCCCCAAGCTTCATTGCATTCAACTAGGTGGATGTAATGAAGGTTCGCTTTCAAGATCCAGGAAAGACTCGACTGGTATTTTACGAGATCTTAATCAAAGACTCGATCGGGAAAAGGAAGTTGCTTCATTTTTTTAATGAGGTTGACATAGTGAAAGAACTATCCTCAAGATAGTTGTTTCATTTTATAAGGAGGTTGACACAAGATCAAGAACTCTCCTCAAGATGCCTTGATTCATTTCTTAATCAGCTTGACACAAGACAAGGAACTATGCTCCATACTCCTTGTTTCATTTTTAAACAAGGTTAACACAAGATCAAGAACTATCCTCGGACCCTTGTTTCATTTTAAAGAGCTTGACACAAGACGAAAACTATCCTCAGGACTCGTGTTCACGGGCGATACGAAAACTTGACTCCCAAGAGTTCTTCATTGGAAGGAAGAACCATGCTCCCGGGAGAATACATGTCAGTGGGCACAATTGACAAATCGGGTTCCAATGCCACCCGTACATGATGCACGAGACCATTTGCATGATCATCAACAGATGCGGAAATGGAATGGGTAGCCACATAATTGACCTGTGGTGGGGAAGGCACTGCTTACGGACAAGAACCAAGAGGGGATGATGGTGATACAAGAAGCACCAGGTGGCTAAAGAATGACAATTGATTTATAGTCACCATTCTTCCATTGTGTGGAAAACAAACCACATGGAAAAGCAAAGAAACAATAGCCCCCATTGCGTAAATATAATCACAGTCAAGGTGAAGACTAAAATATACACCTTGGACAACCATCACGTCTATACAGATGAATTTACCTCCCAAAGTAACAGGGAACTTCAGAAGGATCCCTAATGGTTGACGAGTTCCTCCATCAAAAGTGAGAAAACTCTGATTTATAGGCACAAGCTATGGGGAACCGAAATCTTGCCAAGTAGTGGAAGGCATGACGCGAACAGATGCACCTTGGACCAAGAGAGTGCCAGGCACTGCCTTATTATAGCCATGTATGGTAATCTGGAAAGGCACATAGGATGGAAGGCGGAAAGTAGTCAAGTGACTCTAGTCAAAGGAAACAACCAAACTACTTGGCGGGGGTATTGTATGATTTCCCCCATGCTCTACAAGAACCGAAGAATGACTCTCTTGATCAGCTATGATAGGACGGTCATTCTCAAACTCAGGAGAATCTGACGAGACGAGAAGAACATGAGCAGTATAATCATGATGTTTTTCAAGAACAAAGTGAACAACTGGTGGTGAACCCAGGTCGACACTCATTCTGACCAATAGCTAGTCAAGAGGAGGCTAAGCACAGCTAGGCTCGGGAAGAGGAGGATGGACAAGAGAAGAATGCAAAGCAGTCTCTTTGTCAATGGGGAGAGGGTCCGAGGAAAGCCTCTGATAACCAACTAGGAGTGGAGGTGAAGGAGCTGTAAGACTTTCCAAAATGGCAGAAGCTTTATCCATGAACGGAAAAAGGTGAAGGAGATGGTTTCCTTCACATAGTCTAAAGGGAAATCAAATCTTCCCTTTCTTCTTACCATTGCCAGTTGAGGATGGGACATTGACATGAGCTTCAGAGGATGATGAGGGACAAGCCAGATCGTGAGACCATGCTTCTAAGATCATAGGAATACTAGGAGAATCACAAAGAAGATGGTTAGCCTTGCACAATTTACAAGGAAATTTAACCTTCCATGGAGGATCAAAAGGTGTCCTGACGTAAGATGTACTTGAAGCAATAGCTACATGGGTGGCCTCTCACTTATCCAACTTCTTCTTCTTCTTCGTCTTCCTCTTCTTCTACTTAGCCTCCTGGTTACTAGATGTGGAACTTTCACTAGGTGAAGTAGGAGAGGAGGATCAAGAAATAGGGGAAGAAGGTGAAGGCTCGACCTTAGAATCATCGTGTCATGATTCAAATGAAGGAGATGGCAGAACAGGGGTCATAATTCTCGGGACCACTAATGTCAAAAACAACCAAATGGGCAAACCGATGGTTAACCCAGGCAAAGACAGTGTTGCCATATATGGAGCACTGATATTTCCAAAAGGAGGAAACAGACCAGGATTCCCATCTGGGGGAAGACCTTGACTGGTAGACTCAAGGAATGTGGCCATCACAAAAAACCTTGAAACACACTTGTAGTGTAACCAAGAACTCTAACTGTAACCAGGAATATTTTGTGGGCAGTAAATATTATGACACAGGAAAAAAACTTGACCTTTTTATGTTTTAAGAGTCGAGAAAAGGATGAAAAGGTTACTCTATCGCTTTCGAGGTTTAATGAGACTGAAAGGACAAGTGCTTAGATGATCCTTTTGCTTTTAAGGAGTCGAAAAGGAACGAAAGTGACTCCTCTGGAGTACTAGACAAGAGGTTTACTAGACAAACTGTAAAACTGCATATACACCTTGGTGATCAAATGAAAGAGAAATGACCAAGGACTCTCCGTATGGTAGTAAATGTTCTCGAATTTTGTGTTCAATGCATTACGGTTCGTAAGGTGGTGGACTTGACTTCCTATGGACGATAAGATGATAACCTAGTGGGGTCTCCCAATATATACTTGATGGTATGGGGAGCAAAAGTCTGTACTAGCTACTATTGAATCACAGAAGGAGAAATCACCCAACCTTAGCAAAAACAGTAGTGACTAGGTTTAATCACGGCGGAGCACGTCTCTCGGCTAAAACTCTTGAGCTGGTTTCATAATAGGTTGAGTCCATCCTTTGACACTTTTGAGGATTAAGATCAAGGGCTCTCACGCATGAACCAAGATTTGATCTTTTTCATTTTTAGCTTGTTTACCATAAAGACAATAAAGTAGCAGTTTGTCACTGAGTTCGAGCAGCTCAAGTCTAAAAAATAGAGTAACACGGAGATCAAGGAGATATAAAAATCATGGGTGAAATTGCATGGGATTACATGAAATGATTTAGACCAATTTGGAAGCAGTTCTAGCCCAGCTTCAACTGATTCCAGTAGTTCTAGAATTACACAATATGTACCTCCACATGCTAGAAGGGCTAAAACTACAAATTTGGAATGATGGAAATGCATAAACTCTTTGCAAATTCAAAGACAGTGACAAAGTGTTGCAAATTTAGAGATAGTGACAAAGTGATACAATGCCAAATTGTAGATGATCATTGCTTGGACTCAATTAATGGCTTATTGTGGAATCTTTATGCAAAAAATAGGTCGTAACCTACACCTGTAGCTTTTGAACTTTTAGTTTGTACAGAACATTATTGACTGGTAAATGATGAGTTTTTGAATTTTAAGTTTTTATAGAACATTATTTACTCATAAATGAGGAGCTTTGGAATTTTTCGTTTGTACAAAAAATTATTTACTGGTAAATGGTAAATGAACTTTTTGTTTGTACAGAACATTATTTACTGGTCAATGAGGAGTTTTTGAATTTTAAGTTTTTACAAAACATTCTTTACT
Organism: Pinus tabuliformis; assembly: GCA_031772625.1. Taxonomy (NCBI): domain Eukaryota; kingdom Viridiplantae; phylum Streptophyta; class Pinopsida; order Pinales; family Pinaceae; genus Pinus; species Pinus tabuliformis. The sequence continues at coordinate 1,158,126,667 of CM062817.1, read as the reverse complement.
AGTAAATGAGGAGCTTTTGAATTTTTAGTTTGTACAAAACATTACTTATTGGTAAATGGTAAATGAGGAGTTGGAAAAAAACTGAAAATCATTTTCTGCACTAGATTGAAAAAATAGAAAAAAGGAGTTGAAAAAAAAAAGAAAATAATTTTCTGTACTAGATTGAAAAAAAGAGTTGAAGGAGCTGAAAAAAACATAAAATAATTTTTTGCACTATATTGAAACTTGTATTTTGAAAATTATATTTGTTTAAAAATTGGGCTTCATGTTTTGCATGCCTCGAATTATATTTTTTCAATATTGTAATCTCTCATAATTATTTAGTCCAAGTCAATACAGCTTTTCGAATTTCGAATTGTAACTCAGCTATCAGCTAGTAACTGTGGATCCGAAAAATAAATGTAACAAAAGCAAAGATAGAGGGGACAGGTAAATAGAAGCAATGCAAAAAACAAATGTAACAAAAGAAAAGATAGAGGGGACAGGTAAATAGAAGCAATGCAAACAAATTGTGTTGTTACTCACTTTATCGTATTTTTGTTGCAGCTATGTTCAGAGTTGCTAGTTTTAGTGGGAAGGTCATGGAACAAAGATCCTTTGGTTCTTCCTGTAAGTTGTCCCTCCTGTAAGTTCTCTCCAGAATTCTTGTTAATGCAGAGTATCGAAGTGTTTGTTCTTGTTTGCTTCTGGCATGCGGATAGGGATAGAGGGCTCAGGGACAACTGTTATAGTGTATGGCACCTACAAGATAGATCCTTCGGTAGATGGACATGTATGGCACCTGGTGGCATGCCTACAAGGCAGAATTTTGTCCAGCCTTGGATAGATGGACATGCTGACCACTGGCAGGCTGAGGTGATTTTTGAAATAAAGCATAAGTTCATTTACCCTTCATGAGTTAACCCTTCATGAATTAACATTTATTGCTTTCTTTAATGCTAATATTAGTTCCAAACAGTTTCAAAATGTTTTTAAATGTGAAGTAAATTACTAAATATAATATATAGTTTTGCCTCCAGCCTCAGGAAGAGGCCAAATAAGAGGGTGAAACCATATGTGCGTGAAAAAATTGCATATACTTAGTTGGGAAGACTAAAAACAGGTGAATTAATCGATTTAACATCACCAATCGATTACTATAGTCCCATGCAATTTCCAGATGGCAGGGACTAATAAGACGTTGCACAAGTAACACATAAAATTAGGATTTTTTTAAGGAGGTTGGAAAGACAAAAATGATTGAAAATAAGTAAACATGGAGTGTGAAAAAGGTAGGGATTCATATGTGGGTGTTATCGGGAAAACTAGTGTCCATTCAGAGCTCCTAGTCCCACTAAGACGGGTAGCTATCTTAGAAACAAAAAAACTAAAGTTACTTGTGTTTTCCTTTATGAGAGATAGATGACAGAGAAGCAGAGAATACCAACCTCAGCCTTTTGCTAGTCTACTTGCTTGTTTCCTCTCTCCCTTGATAGAGATTTTGCCACTCCTTTCTCACTTGTCCCGTTTCAAAGAACACATGTAGAGTCAAAGCAACAAAATACCATAAAAGAATAGAGATCTATAACCATAAACAATGTAGGATCAGATGTACATTAACCATATAAATGCATATACAAATACAGGATTCAGAGATATACAAGCATATGGAGGAAAACTCAAATAGCTTTATTGATAGAAGTAGTAGAAGAGAGGATTACAACCAAGTTGTCTGATCCAACATCATCCTCTCAGCATGAAAGCCCTCTTCACCTCATACAAAGCAAGATTACCCAACAATGTCTTCAAAGAGAAACCAACAACACTTAATTGCAAATTACAAAATTCCAGCCTTTGGATCTCTAAGGTGAGGGATTCATATATAGATGTTTGCCGAAGAGTGAGTCAGCTTCTGGGATTTTGATTAGTGTCATTTCACTGATAGTTCTTGGTTCCACTTAGAGATTTCATGATATCTTACTCATCCCTGGGCGAACTCAGAGAGGCAAGTGTGATATGAGCAATTTCTAGAAGATTCTTTGAGTTTCCACCTAACAAATTGCTTTTGCAATTTGTCTGCTCTCGCTCATCGCACCCTATAGAAGTGCTTTCCAGTATGCATCGCACCCTCAACATGGAGCAGTCTGTATGGTCCAGTTCTGACCAATTCTAAGCAGTTTTTCAGGAGAACTTCTGGGAAATGATGTAATCAGCTGACCTTGTTCCTTTAGGGTATGAAACAACACTTTTAGGGGTTTAGAAGACCTTGGTTTATGGACATATGTGATTGGGGTTACAGTGCCCAAATATGTCTATAACAGTTGCCCCCTAAAGCATGAGGTCGTAAATCTTCTGATGTCAGGTGAAATGCTTTATTATGAGGATCCGAGGTTTCTCGAACTAGAAGGTGACCTGTAATAAGATACAATACAATACATTATCTTCATAATATTTTCATGATCTAGCTGAGGCAGGCATTCCCATGCTCAGCTTTATAAATTCATTTTCATGTACATAGGATGGATAATCGTCTGTGTGGCATACTGATGATTCTGGTCAAGCCATCATCCCTTAGCTTGGATGATTATCTGTGCAACAATGATGTACATTTGATGTCTTTATTTTCCTGAATATATCGCAACCCAGATGGATGAAACTAGATCCGGGGTCTTCAAACTTGTTCAATCTTCGCCCAAAGTACAAGTCGAACCATGTGAAAAGATGTTCTGATATCGAACATGGAAAGACATCGCCTGATTACCAGCCAATTATGTAAGTTGTTAATAGGCATGAGAGGAATCACCGATGATGATAATGACCCTCAAGGTACTGTAGTACAATTCACATGGTGTGAATACATGAGTTGATGTCAAACACCACGCAAAATCTTTTGGTCGAAGGCCATTGATGTAAACCTGTCACCGGAAGTGAGAAACTTGCCATTGAGGAATACGAGCTTCGAAGTACTAAAAAGGTTGTTCCTAAGTCAACTTCTTGGATAATGAGCTGATGTTGACAAGAAGTGACCTGTCGTAGGAGGGCCTTAATGAATCCCATATCTACGACACGGAACGAAGCAAATGATTTTGTGGAGGTGAAAACGATCTAAAGATACAAGATTCAGGGTAGCGGTCATGAAAAATGGAGAGTGAAGGTATTGCAGTGGATGAGGTCTTAGCTGGGTTGGTGAATTCTCTGAGCGACTTCTCTTGAACATATCCGCAACATTGAAATGGATTGGTACCATTAACCCCAAAATGGATGGTATGACAGACCAATGGTGATATGACCGGTGAACAGAATAAACCAACTCGACTCGATCATGGTGATGGAGTGAAAGTGTCATGTTCAAGAGCGACTTGCTACTAATGAAGCTATTCAAGTTTTCTTCCCTTTTTCCCCAGTCATTACTGACCAGTACCTCTTTATTTTTGTCAAGCTTGAGGAGGATAACATATGCTTGTTCTATAATGTTCCCTTCGATCAAACCTGTCGCTATGCTTTAACGAGCTTAGCGATAGTGAAACTTGCTCTTGTCTGCATGGACAAGTTTGTCGCTATTGTTTTAACAAGTTTAACGACAAAGACAACTCGGTCCTTTTCAATTTTAGAGAGTCTAAAAGAGACGTAAAGGCAACTCCAGTAGTCCTTTCTCATAATATAATCCCTTAAGTCCGAAAAAGTATAAAATAATACGAAAGGGATGACTTTTCGATAGTTTTAATGAGCCGAACAAGACAAGTGCTCGATCTTTTTGTGTAATGATCCCTCAGGTCCAAAAAGATTAAAATCTAGAGGAGGGATGGCACTTCCAATCACTTTAACGAGCTAGAGAGGCCAATTGCTCGGCAATGTTTTCATATTTTATGAGTCAGATGAAAAGAGCTTAAAGGAGACTCGTTGTTTAAGAAATGAGTGATATTTTTGGATAGCAACTGGTTCCAGGCAAGGTTTGGAACTTTTCAATCATGGAAGTGTAAATAAGGTGGCTGATAGAATCACTCGTCGCAGTTGTTCCTCAAAAGGGGTAAACAATCAAATGGAGGTGTATGATTGGCTAAAAAAGAATGGAAGTGATGGTAAGAACACGACCAAGGTTCAAAAGCTGATAATTATGCGATCACAATGGTTATTTACCGAAGGTGGGTTCATTTTTTAATGAGCTTAAACTCTGGTGGAACATATGCTCATTGCTAGGTTTATTTTTTAACGAGCTTGAACTTCGTATAAAACTGCTCGTGCCAGTCATATAATAAGGATGTCTCATCGATAGGTTCATTTTTTATGGAGCTTGCCCCATTCAAAACATTGCTCCGGAGCCTTTTGTATGCAAGCTAGGAACTACCAACTACTATCCTAGGGGTTAAAGAATTACTAAGGTTAGGTAGGATAGTTTCTCGGTGGGAAACATTTCCTTTACTCTGCCGGTGCCATTTGGCCCTTGCAAAGGTGAATGGTTAACCAAACCAATCACCTAACTTAAGCAATTGAAGTTAGTAAAAACTACGGGGTTAGAGTTATGCTGGTCACCTTTCACTTGCGTACAAAAGGTTTGCATGCCCCTATGTATAAAGAGAAGTAGAGTTTCCAGGTTACCTTATGGAATTTCTTGCATCAAAGCAAGATTGTTTCGTCCGCGGAGTAGACAAAACACTTCCTCGGCTCTGTCCATTGAAATAGACAAAGGTGAATGGTGGGAGCTTCCAATCACATAAAATTTGACGAGGGAATCCTTTTCCAATCTAATCCCATTTTCCAAAATCGACGGGTGTGTCAGAATAGTCATATATCCTACGCGGAAACCTACCTTATATCTGGGGTTTTCCTGCCGAAGCAGACCAGGGCGCATGCCCCCTGGGTTTAGTCACATTCACCAAATCACTCACGATCATTGGGTGGACAGACTGGAGATTGATGAGACATTCCTTGTGCAAAAAGACTAGTTAGGAATGGCATTTGACTAATATATGTTCTTGAACCAGGGAATGAAAGCTGCTCAACTAGGTGGACCACACTACCTTCATGCAGAAAACACATCACTCGAAAGAGTGAGGAAACAATAACTCCCATGCTATAAAGTAGTCACGTCCAAGGAGTAGATTGTAATATAAAGGCCCTTGGACTACCATCACATTTAGATGAACGGTTTTCCTTCTCAAAGTTATAGGCAAATTTGGAAGGATCCCTAATGGTCCACTGGTTCCTTTGTTGAATCCTGTCAGATTTCGAATCTTAGGTAGAAGAAATGGCGAACCAAGCGCTTTCCAAGCAGTTGAGGAAAGGATACTCACAGGAGCCCCTTCATCTATGATAGTACCAACCATGATCATTTGTAAGCTTGTACTATGATTTGGAATGGCACATTAGATTGTAGGCGGGGTCTCCCTAGTAGATTCCAATCGAAGGAAATTACTAGATAGCTTGGAGGAGGGACCGAATAAACTGCCGGGTAAATCTCTAACGAACTTCCTTCCTGCAGTAAAGGAACGGGTATATTTCCCCATGTTCATTGGATTCTGTGTTAACAAAAAAAATTTGAACGATCTCGTTCTCATCCTCTTTGGTGACTATATCATCTGAAGGTGGACCTTCTAAAGACAAGACTGGGTCGACTACCATCTCGACTTGTTGACTTTTTTCTGGTGTGGAATCAGAGGGTGTATCTTCAATGATAGGTGCTTCGACTGACAACAATGGTGTGTCAGTCGGATTTTCAACTAGTGATGGACTCGACAAGAGTTTCTTGTATCTAGGAGGAAGTCGCTATAGTGAAGCAGGACAGTTATCCAAGACTCTTTTAGCTTCGTCTAGGAAAGGACAACGATGGAGGACATGATTGCCTTCACTTAGTCTACAAGGAAATTTAGATCTTCCTTTCTTTCCATTGGCTTCATTTTCAGTAGTTGATGGTGTGCTCTCAACATGATGGTCACAGGTTGAAGACACCAGATTGTGCAAGCGGGGACACCAGTCCCTCAAGATCTGCAGGATGCAGGGACAATCTCGATGATAGTGGTCTCTCTTGCAAATGACACATGGAAATTTAGGTTTGGATGGTGTAGTGTGTGGATTTTCGCCAGATGATGCATGGTTGCCCCCATTCATCATTGGCTTCTTCTTATTCTTCTCCTTCCCTTTCTTCTTCTTCTCAGTTACTTGGTTTTTAGCGTTACTAGCTTCACCAAGCGAAGAGGAAGAAGGAGAGGGAGAAACAAACGAAGTAGAAGGTGGGGGAGCAACTTTAGTATCATCTAGTTGCTAATTTTACTGTTGAGGAATTTAGTGTTTTCAATGACAGAGGTCGAGAAAAGCCATACTGGCAGGCCAATTGTGAGTCCTGGAAGGGACAATGTATCCATGTGTGGAGCACCAACATCTCCCCAAGAGGAGAAGGGACTAGGATTTCCCCAAAGGGGAAATCCTTGATTGGTAGACTCCATTTTCTCAACCTAAGACCAACGAGGGAATAATGATGTTATTCCAATTAAAATAAATTTTACGCTTTGACACAACTTGCTTTTTCAATTTTTAAGAGTCGAGAAAAAGCTAAAGATGACTCTAGTCGCCTTTGATTTTTAATGAGCCTGAAGTGACAAGTGCTCAGATGGACCTTTTCTTTTAAGAAGTCTAAAAAGGAACGAAAGTGACTTCTCTGGAAATCTAGACAGAGGGATTACCAAACCAATCGCAAAACTGTAGAATACTTTTTATGGTACGACAGTCAATCTTGCCGAATGCTGTGTTCAGTGCATTGTGATCGATAGGGCGACAGACACGACTTCCTAAGGATAAAGGATGTAGCCTATTGTGGTCTCCCAATATATACTCGATGGTATGTGGGAGCACAAGTTCGTACTGGCACTTGTCATCTCAAAGAGGAGGAATCACCCAACCTACGATGAAAGCGATAGTTACCAGGCTTTACGATGCCAGAATACGTCTCTAGCCTAGACTTCTAAATGTTGTGCGTTAGGTTCCAAAGCGTTTTTATGTTCATTGAGGTTTATTTTACAGTTGATCTTTCTTCAGAAGTTTGCGTTTAAGGTTCATTGCGTGATGTAGATATACAATTCCTAAATGTGCAATCTAGGATGATAAACAGTCGTTTACTTTCTTTTTGCAATGAAAATCCTAGCTACTAAGGAAAGAGAGATGCAATTCTTTCAACATAGAGAAGAGAGCACACACTAGATGCACTTTTCCTAAATCAATTTCAACATGCAGTCTAAACGCAAATGCACATGCATGTATTTTTTGTCAGTTTCCTTAATGTGAGAATGACAAAAAGGAACCCTAAGTATAGATCTAAATTATCTTCTTTCAAAGTTACAGTACCAACAATTTTCTCTTCAAAAAACGAAAGGAAGGATAAGACGACACTTTACAATTTCGAATTTAAAACTACTTTCGATGCTTGAAATACTATTAATTCAAATCAACTACAATGGCAAAAGTGTAATCGACTATCTAAAAGAGGAATGCCTTACGACACTCTTTTTCTTAACTAAAAGCGACACTTGCGACACTTTCAAATCAAAAGACAACAGTTCGATTAAGCTACTATTTGCTAAGGAGAAGTGTAAATGATGAAAAATACATAAAAAACATTCACAATTCCTTTTGATGGAGGCTGAAATAATGCAAAGGAAGAAGGATTCAACAGTGATACACTGATCATAGACATCAAAACTACTAAATAAAGCTGAAGATAATGAGGAAAAAACCAAAATCTGGAGGCAGAAATAGTCTCACTCAATCATTGCACCCGTAACACAGGGAAACAGGGATGCATCTCACCTACAACACATGGGAGGTGAGATGCATCCAGATTGCCAAAGAGAGACAGTGTGATGGTCCAGGGATGAGACTGAGCTTGGTTTTCACTCACAATTTGCAGCTAAGTTCAGGAATTTAGGCTAAGCTAATGATAGTTAGTACACACAAAGTATAAGGGCTGATCTAATGAGGTTATCTAAGCTACCACCAGGGCACTTAAGATATTTGCAAGCTAGATGTTCAGTTCATAAACCAATCCAGAGATTGACTGAAGTAGCGTTGATCTACTTTGCAGTTGCATAGCAAAAGCATTTCGAAGGCTAGCTGGCTTAACTTTAGGCTCTGTCTATGGTTTATAAAGCAAACAACAGTAGCAAAACAAACAAACTATTCGCTTCCCAGTGGAGTCGCCATTTTTTTATCAGGAAAACTAGTGTCCATTCAGAGCTGTTAGTCCCACTAAGACGGGTAGCTATCTTAGAAACAAACAAACTAAAGTTACTTGTGTTTTCCTTTATGAGAGATAGATAAGAGAGAAGCAGAGAATACCAGCCTTAGTCTTTCGCTAGTCTCCTTACTTGTTTCCTCTCTCCCTTGATAAAGCTTTCACCACTCCTTTCTCACTTGTCCTGTTTCAAAGAACACCTGTAGAGTCAAAGTAGCAAAATACCATCAAAGCATAGAGATCTATAACCATAAACAATGTAGGATCAGATGTACATTAACCATATAAATGCATATACAAATACAAGATTCAGAGATATACAAGCATATGGAGGAAAACTCAAATAGCTTTATTGATAGAAGTAGTAGAAGAGAGGATTACAACCAAGTTGTCTGATCCAGCATCATCCTCCCAGCATGAAAGCCCTCTTCACCTCATACAAAGCAAGATCACCCAACAATGTCTTCAAAGAGAAACCAACAACACTTCCTTGCAAATTACAAAATTCCAGCCTCTGGATCTCTAGGATGAGGGATCCATATATAGATGTTTGTAGGAGAGTGAGTCAGCTTCTGGGATTTTGATTAGTGTCATTTCACTGATAGTTCTTGGTTCCACTTAGAGATTTCATGATCTCTTACTCATCCCTGGGCAAATTCAGAGAGGCAAGTGTCATATGAGCAGTTTCTAGAAGATTCTTTGAGTTTCCACCTAGCAAATTGCTTTTGCCATTTGTTTGCTCTCGCTCATCGCACCCTACAGAAGGGCTTTCCAGTATGCATTTCACCTCCCGTGTGGAACAAATGAGATGCATTGCACCCTCAGCATGGAGCAGTCTGTATGGTCGTGTTTTGACCAGTTCTGAGCAGTTTTTCATGAGAACTTCTGGGAAATGATGTAATCAGCTGACCTTGTTCCTTTAGGGAATAAAACAACACTTTTAGGGGTTTAGAAGCCCTTAGTTTATGGACATATGTGATTGGGATTGCAGTGCCCAAATATATCTATAACAATGAGACCTATCAAAGAACTATGTGGCCAGGGTTAATATTTTTATTAAATCTAATCACAAAATTCTTAAAAAATAATACGTTAGTAGGCATGCTAGAGTTGAGTTCGTTACATAATTACTTTCTTTAAAAATATAAATATAATTTTAGTTGTATGGAAATTATAAAACGTGAATAAACTCAAAAATAATAAATCCAAAAATAAAATATGCTACTATCCTCTAATCCGAATCAAGTTGTGAAAAGTTAAAAGCGCGTACCATGTACTTTTTCTACACGTTTATAATTTTTTTCACAAAAGGTAGATCAATCCTCTAAAGAAGCTATATGAGTGCAAGAGGGGCTCCTATGTGAATGGGGTTCAAATTATATATGACGCTAAAGCTAAAAGGTATTTAGTCTATTTTTTGGATGTGGTTATGTTAGTTTTTTTTTTTAAATCTCTAAAGATATATTGACTTTTATGGTAATTAGCGAAGGTTATCTAATCGGAATTGAGGAAAAACATAATAAGTAGATATAATAGGGAAGAGAATTGGTCTAAGACTCCTTTGAAGTTATATATTACTTCTAAAAGTTAATGTAATGCATATTTTAATTTCAAACTTGAAATAGTGAATATAAGTTTTTTTCCATCGATTCTTTTTAATTATAATTTATTATTAATATATAATTTTAACATTGGATTATTAACACTCTTTTTTGTTTTCAAACACTAGCATTATGTTTTACTTTAGTATGGAAGTAACACTAACATTATGTTTTAAATATATAATTTTAACATTGGATTATTAACACTCTTTTTTGTTTTCAAACACTAGCATTATGTTTTACTTTAGTATGGAAGTAACACTAACATTATGTTTTACTTTAGTATGGAAGTATTAGTGTTCTTGGTAGGTATAAAAGCATCGATGTTCCATTTTGGTTTTGGAGTATTGGTGTTTCCTTTATTTTTAGAGTACCATTGCTCGAATGACTTTGGTTATTAGTGGTTTTATGTCATTGGAGACCCAATTTTTTTTAAATAAACATGAAGTAATGTGTATGAAGCATTTGTGTATTGACGATGATTTTTATTGTCTTAAGCAAATTAAACAAGACATGAAACAAACAAAAAGACACCAAACCTCTAATCTCTAGCATATATTTTTAGTTATATTGAACGGTTTCTAAAATCTTTATTCTTATTGAAAAAAAAATTGCAAAGGTTCTTTTGATATTTTTTCCTAATCTTGTTATAATAAAATTGTCCACTAAAAATTCCACTAACTATTGTTTTCCTTATAGTTACTCCAATCTCTTTATGGATATCCAATTCCTAGATTTACAAATCAATTCCAAAGTATAATTATTCCACTCATAAAAAATTGCAAATAATTTTGAAAGGTCTTGAAATGAACATTGTGGTGAAATGCAATTTGAGGTAGGAATGGGGTATATCTATAATGATCATGTATACATAATCCACTATAAAATAAAGGAATATCAAATACTGTTACCAATTTTTTTTATTAACTTAGTAGTTTCCTAGATTGAAAAACTTACAAGTTCGAGTTTGTCTTTTTCATGTACTCATAATGTTTTCCATTTCTCCTGCCTAAGAAAAGGTTTTTGGCCAAACATTTTGGTATGCATTAAACCTCCATAATTTAAACCAATATAGAAAGATATTTTTAACTTAAAGGTAATTATAAATCGATATTTTCTTTCTCTTTAGAACATAACCATTACAAACTAGTAGATCATGTGAAACAAAGTGCCTCTAAAAGATGTTACATAGAAAGACCAATTTATAAAGGAACACCCTCCAATAAAATACTTTGAAAGGAAGAAAGTGCCTCTAAAAAAATATTAGATGGAAAGACAAATTCATAAAGCAACACCCTTGATTAAAATATTTTGAAGGAAAAGTTTTGAAAAAACGGAAACTATGCCTGAGCAATTCTAAACCCAATTCATTACCATTATATCAGGTATGTGACCGGTTTTCCTATTCATTACCATTATGTTAGGTATGGGACACGTTTTCCTAGAGCGGACGATTACATGCACTATGTACATCCTAGTTATAAATAAATGAGACTCGTTTGAATAAGCATCTCATCATATGTGTTTGGACATCTCGTAATTGTGGGTTTCTCATTAAGAGTTATATTATTCTCATATTCCCAGGTCATTATTGAAATTGATGTTTCCTAATTATAAATAGATCATTTGAATTATAATAAGTAATATAGGGGTTAATCTAGTTGTTAAGCATGATGTGGAAATTTGAAATGAGCTAAAAAAAAAGGTAATTGCAGAGGTAAAATTTGTGACTAAAATATATCAAAGACTAATATAAAGATGATATAGGAGGTTAAAAGAGAAGAAATCCTAGATTTTCAAAGTAAAGCAAACTTAAAATTTATTGTGAATGCTAATTTGAAAACTAAATTAAAAACTGCTATAAATGTTGCACTTGTTTCTCAATAAGTTAAGGCTACATTTATTATTAAACAAAATAACTAACATCAAAGTTAATATTACTCATATTATAAATAAAAAACTAAATATTGAATTTGATTTTTATTCATACTGTCATTATTACAAATCTCAAAGCTAATAACAAATGTAATGTTATGTCCATAATCAACTACGATGTCAATGATATAATAGAAAAAGTTAGCAAGTGTAAATACCAACTTCTCTTTATAAAATGACATAAAATATATAAAACACAATAATATGAAATAACACCAAACTTAAGTATAAATACAATACAAGAGTGGAAAATGAATAACTTATATAATATAATGCAGAACCTTTTTCCTTATTAAAATTATAATTTTTAATAATAAAATTGATACAAGTTAAAGCTTTAATTTGGTTAATCATGAAAATATGTTAGGCCCCTACACTAGTAGTGTAGGGGCCATGTTAGGCCGCTATACTACTAGTGTAGGGGCTTAACAAAATATATGTGTGATCTATTATGATATAACTATTTTTATCCCTCAGAATTTTCCTTAGAAGTTATCAGAAGAAGGAATAAATTGAGGTAACCACAAATCAATATTTTAAGCATAGGCTCTAGTTAACGTATGACTCAGAGAGGGCTCTCTCTATGAAATTTAGCTTTGTTTTACTAGGATTTTAGGCTAGTTCTTAATGTTCGTTGGGGTTTTGGTTTTGAGTTTAAGGTTGGGTGGTGGAATTCTTGGAACAATTGGATATAGCAAGGTCGTTAAGCCATTGGGCTATGGAGTCAACAAATGGATAGCAAAACTAGATCAATTCATTAAAGGAAATGTTCACATGGCAGGCTAGAAAAGTAAAGTGCAAATATTTAGGTTGAATGGGTGAAATGATCTTAACAAGGGCGAGCAAGCACTTAAGAATCCTCAGACCAGGTTTAAGGTGAAGAATAGAGGTTAATCATGAACAAAGGGCAATTAAGAATCATTTGCTATAGATCACAAGGAACTACCTAAACTAAGGAGTGATCAAGAATTATTTAACTTAGATTAGTGAAGAAAACATTAAATATGTATAATAGTCAAAATAGAGTGTAGCTAAGCAATTTCTGAGATATCATTCCATGTTATAGCATTCTGATTTTTAGAGATACAAGTAAGACTATGGAAAAAATTAAAGAAAAATAACATTGAACGTGAGAGAATACTTATTTGAACTTTGCTTTACACAAGAATCCAGTGAAATATCTGATCTTTATTCCTTGACCTGGCTAGCTGTTCTAGTCATTGGTACAATAGAATTTCAGACTTAAGAACAAGAAGTCTATAGAAATGTTTTGGAATCCCCCCTACATACTTCGAATTGTGAAGTATTTATACAAAAAATTATTACAAAATATCTCAAGACAACTTGAGATTTAATCTAGGAAATACAAATATCTTCTTGCAAGAAGATAAAGACAGCTAATGAATTGTTTTCATGTTGCCCCTTTTATTATGGTTGTGCTGGCCTTTATTGCTGAAGTGTAGCCCTTTATGCTAGCTTGTTGTTGTAGTGTTTCATGCTGAAGCCTTCTTTAACTTTTACATTTCATCTGATACTCTTTAACCCTTATACTCTTTGACCTTGATGTGTTTTTTTTTACCTGTTTTACCTGGTTGTTCTGTTTTTACTGTGTATTAAATTTATCCCAGTAAATTTGTCATTGTCTCCCACCAGTTTGTATCAGGTAACGTTACATTCATCATTATCCTGTAGATTTCATTAGCTTCAATATATTTGGCAAAATTGGGCTTGGTGAGGAATAAATGTTTGATCTCATGCTCCAGGAAAAACAAGTTTTCAAATTTGTTGTACAATTTTTTTTCTGTTGGCAATGCTTTTATGGATGAAGAGTTGGCTTGCTCCTTTGCCAACTGTCTGAGTCTAGTATCATAGTCTAACTGTGTCATGAGTTTGTCATTGATAACCATAGGACTGGGCAGACCTTTCTCCCTTAAAATCTGGAATTTAACCATGAACCTATCAATGGCTACCTACATATTGTGACACTTTTCTTCTAAGTTAAGCATAAGGTTCCTTTTGGAGAGGACCTTCCTTATTTCTAAAATGGTCGCAGTCCTATCTTCTATATTTAGCTCATGGAGCTCATATATATTCTTGTTGTTAAGGAAGTGGATGAGTCTATGGGAATCCTCTGGCTTATCTCCCAACTCCTCCTTCAGTTTTTGGATAGCTTCTGTAGCTATCTTTAGTAACTCTATTTGTTCAAAAATAACTTGTATTAAGGGAAAAATATCCTTGATAGAGTCAGTGATATTGGCCCACAACATTTCCTTAGTTTTCCCAAGTGGTTTCTCCAGTGTTAAGTCTTTATCTAAGACTTTGATCCTTTCACTCATTCATTGGGCTTTTTGTGCTTCCTCTTTCAACTTCAGTTGGGCAAGTTTGATGTCTGTTTCCAAACTTGCAACCTTTTCTCTTAACCTGTTCATTTCAATAGCCTGGATAGACATCTCTTCCATTGCTTTGACTAGTTCTGTTGCTTTCTCTCCTGATGCACCTGCTGCTGATCTAGATTTTGTTGTTGCTGGCAAGGTTGTTGTGATGAGCCTCATAAATGTATAATTATATGGGCTCATTTTACCTCCTAACCTAGTCAAATCAACCATTCTCTTAGCTTATTGTATGATTTTCTGATTATATTTATGCTTATAGAGTGAGTTGAATTAGTTATTGTGCCATGTGGTCTAACATGTATTTAATGCAGATTATTGATGGATTTCGAGGTCAAAGTCAAGGATCCAGTGGAAAAATGGCAGCAATAACTCGAAGTGGACAGAGGAGAGGACTTATAGGAGGGAATCCCCCTCATTTATTACTCCTCACTTTGAATTCCCCTTCATTTAGCTCGAAGTACAAGCAGTCGAATCATGCACTAGAAGGTAGTTGAGCAAGTGGAGGATGACTGATGATTATCTCGAGTTTTGGGAGCCAAGCCTCCCTGATTTTAAGGAAGTTTTTGGTAGCTTCATTTGTATAAGTAGAGAGGCGTAGGGCCTCACTAGGGTTGGATTTTTTCTTATGTAAACTCTACTCAAATTTCGAGCTTATTATTTTTGTGACAGTTTCATGTAATTGTGCTATTGTTTGAAAAGAAAGATGGAATCCTTTTTGAGCTAGCACTGAGTTACCTAATAGGGTTGAAGCTCTTGGGTTAGGGCCCAATCCAAGTAGCCAAGATTCTCTTTACTTGTATTTGTATGTTTACTTCAGTTTTTGAATTAATTTTATGTTAGATGTATTTTTTCATGGTTAAGAATAGGTTGCTTTTGATGATTTAGTAGTTATCTTTCATTTGTGCTTTCTATAGCAGGTTATGCAGTGATCAGAAAAGATTCAAAAGGTTAGAAATAGTGCCTTGGCCTCTCTTCCTCCCTCTGGGACCATGATTTGAGGCAAAGACTCTCTTTCTACCCCAAAAACACAAATTTTCCTCATTCATAGGACTTCTAGTGTTGGCATCTTTTTAGTAGGTTAATAGTCCAACTTTGCTTTGCTCTAGATCTTCTTCATTATGCTCACTTCCTCATTTGCAATAGTCTTCTTTCATGCTTTCCTTTCCTGAGGCATTTCTCAACATTTCTTTCTATAGATCATAGTTTAGACTATTTTGATGCAAAAATCTGTTTTTCTAGATGCACTCATTTCATTGTTTGCTTGATCTTTTTGGTTGACTGTCAGTTCCTTTACAACAGATCTCTTCCAGCATTAAACCATCTTATCAGCAATCACACCCTCCATCTAATCCATACCCTATAGGTCTCCCAAATCTCACCTCAATTCTGCCCTAGTTTCCTGCATTTTTCCATAGAACTTCTTCTTCTCTCCTTGAGAAAACCCAATCATCTCTCTCTCCTGGTGATCCATGGTAGACCTTAGGCACCCTAACACCTCATTCCAACCTCCATCCACCATTTTCACCCACTCTCACACCCTCAAAACAGTGAAAGATTCTCTTGACCTCCTCTTATAGGCCTCCTGTAGTTTCCCTTTTTTCCTCCTATAGATTTCCTGTGTCCTCCTGTAGATTTTCCTGTAGGCTTTCTTTTGAAGGCCGAGTGTGGGAAAAGCCTCCAGAAGGCCACCTGAGACCTCCTAGGATCCATCCATACCATCCTTCATCCTCTCAATTCCCAAAACCACCCTTCAACACCACCTATTCACTGCCACATTCACACACAATAAATTACATGCATGTCAAATTCACATAAAAATACATAAAAATCCAAAAATATGTTTTTTTGCTTATTTACTTCCAGAAATAGCTAAGTTAGATGTTGTTTACTTCCTTGAGTAGGTAATGGCATTCCTTTCATGGTTTTCATAGTGCTTTCTGCAAAAGTGGAATTAGTTGGTTAATTAGGGTTCACTGGGGTTGCTTTACATTTCAGTATTTTTCCTTTCTGATGTTAGATTAGCATTTGTAGAGTAATCTTTCTCTCCTTTCATCACATATAGAGCTTCTTCTGGAATCCATAGAAGTTGGCTTGAGATCCTAGTGATCTTGTGCCGTTTGACCAAGTGAGAACCTGTAGTGAGAACTAGTACTTGTGCATACAGCACCGACACTTCCAAGTTTGTTATGAACTACCGGGTTGATAAGAGTAAAGTAGGCAGCCTAAGAGTTGCAACATTATTGCTGCAATACTAGTGCTCACCACTTTTTGGCGCCGTTTCCGGGGAAGCATAGAGTATTCTGTGATTATTGCTTTCTTCTATTTCCTATTACAACATTATGCTAATAGTTTATTTCCACAAAAGTAGAACTAGTCATTTCCTTTCTTTCAAGTTCTGCATTTCCTTGCTTTCCTTTTCAATTCCGCAAATTTCATTTCAGCTAGTTGCAATTTGTTTTGTTCAAATCACAATTTCAATTTTTGCAGGTACTATCAGTGTGGGGAAAAGAAAAAAACCAACCAAAAAGATTTCCTTTCATGCCTTATAGGAATAGAGATAACTCAGGAAAATTTTTCCCAACGGCCCCACTGCTTCACACAGCCAACCTTCTCTCTTCTTCAGTGGCTACGATCAATAAGAACCCTTAGGTGAGCAACCTGACATATTTGAAGAAACTATGGGAGACGAAGAAGAAGAAAACATTCCTGTGGAGCCAATGGCTGAAAACAGAAATGCTAGGGGGAATGGAGAGGGAATAGAGGGTACCTTTCCCAATTGGGAGACTAATAGGAATACCAAAATGAAGAATATAAGCCCTTCCGCCATACCTCATTTCCATGGTCTAACTACAGAAGATCCTAACACCTTCTTGTTCGAGTTTACTATCATCTATCAAACTTATGACTATGCAGAAGATGAGCAAAAGTTGAAACTATTCCCTTCTACTCTCAAGGATGCAACACTACGCTGGTTCATGGGTTTACCTGGAAATAGCATCAAAACCTGGGCTCAGATGCAACAAGCCTTTAAAAATAAGTATCGAGACTATTGTAGGTCAAAAGATACTAAAGAAGAAATCTTTCAAATGACCATAGGAAGTGATGAGTCCCTGGAAGACTATGAATAGAGGTTCCAACTCAGTTACAAAAGGGCCAGGTGTACACTTGACCCTGAGTCTCTGAAGCTGGTCCTGCTCAGGGGAATTCAGGAAGATCTTTTAGACACCCTCCATCTATTGGGTGGGGGAGACATCTACCAACTATCCTCTGAGGAAATAATGATTTTTTTTAGAAACTATTCTAGAGCAGCCAAAAAGAAAGGTAGGGGGAGTCAACCCATAGCCAATACCTCTTCCTCCAACTCATCCATTAACGGAGAAATTGGAAACATGCTGGAAGTCTTCAAGAGTGAGATGTTGCAGACTCTTGCCATGAAAATGGATACCTTACATATCAAAATAAAACAAGAGGAAGCAGAGAGGGCTTTGGCCATTTTTTGCCCTAGATGCACCAGCAGGCATTCTAGGAATGAATGCCCATTGAACTCTATAGAGGTTTGTTTGGTCTGTGAAGACAATCATTCTACAGATAAGTGCCCTTCCTTGCCCAAAATAAAATTTGTATATCAAGGGGCTGAGGGAGTCATTGAACAGCTCTATTACATAAACCAAAGGAGGCCGCATGGACCTATACCATACCAGTAGGGGATGTAAGGGACATCTCAAGCATATTACAACCCCAACCAAGTCACCTCCATACCTTCTTAGGGCCCTCCGCCTCATCCTTCCTGGTCCACACCTCCTCCTTGGTCCTTCACATCTCAATATCATGCCCAACCATCCACCCATTTATTCAACCCTATGATCAACCACAACCTCAGTGGAATGCATCTCATCAGGGGTGGAGGCCCCCAATACAACCCTCTCCCTGCTATTTTTCCTCCACCACCTGCCCAACCACAACCGTTACCTTCTACTCCACCAAAGCAACCCCAAAAGTCTACCCATCCAAATCAGAACCCGAACAACAGACAGGTTCAACAAGTGTATAATGGGGAACCATCATGCCTAACGTATGCGGTGGAGATTCAAAAAATCAACTTGTGATCTTGGAAAGTTCTCCTAGATAGCGAGCCTCCACCCAGGGAGCTTGAGGAAGATAAAGAGGAAAGTGAACCTAAAGAAAATCCACCCTTTCCTGAGAGACTACCCATGACAGTCCAACCTACCCCAGAAGAAACTGAACTCCTAGGGAATTTGAAACATTTATGTGTGAAGATACCTCTTATCCAAGCCATAAAAGATGTACCTATCTACAATAGGTTGATAAAAGAGAAGTGCTTTAGGCATATAAGAAGGTGCAAGAGAGATGCCCCAACCATCAACGTCATAGGACAACAGTCTGACCTGATGTTGGGGTAGGTAATCTGTCTAAAATATCTAGACCCTGGAAGCCCATTAGTTGATGTCCACATCAATGGCACAATGATTTTGCATACCTTGATTGCTCTGTGAGCTTCCATTAATGTGACGACAAGGGACACAATGCTCAAACTTAACCTCTAGGGCTCCTTCAGGAAGACCACGACAATGCTATAGCTAGCAAACCGCTCCACAGTGACCCCTGAGGGGATTATGAAAGATGTGATGGTCTCCATTGATTCTTGGGAGTACCCTACTGATTTCTTAGTTCTACAACCAAAGGCAAAGCTCACTGGGTATCCTCTCATTCTAGGAAGACCCTGGTTGGCTACAACTGATGCCTACATTAGCTGTCGAGCTGGGAACATGACCGTAAAGAATGCGCACATGTCCAAGCAATTAACCTTATATCCTCCTGCCCAACCCTTGCTAGAACATAATCTACCTCTCTGGGTGGAGGAGGAGGATGAGGATGAAGTTTGTTCTACACTGCTTTGTGCATTAGAAATCACCATGGGGGGGAAACAACAAGATGAGGACGATATGATTGAAAATTTGATTCAGAATCGACCTCCCAGTGTATCGCCATTAGAGGACATAGTAAGAGAAACCCAAAACAACCCCTCAACTGATCTCTGTGCGGCTGACTCCACTTCTCTCCATGTTAAGAATATAGAGTTCGGCCCAGAAAGAACGTAGAAAATCAATCCATCCTTATCCACTTCCCAGGAGAAGGAACTATGCAGCGTCCTGAGAAAACATCTAGATGCCTTTCCCTAGAGTTATAAGGAGATGAAGGGAGTGCACCCTTCAGTATGTACTCATCATATATACATCAAGGAAGATTGAAAACCAGTCAGGCAACCTCAAATGAGGATTTCCCAGAAGTTGTTGTTTTGTACCAGGCCTCTGTTTTCCCATGCTTTGTTCCAGATGTGAGAGCCTTTTATGTTCCCTGACATTCTGATGAGCTCACTCGTTTGCCAGGAGCTGGCATATTTCTCTTTCCAAGTATTAGCCCACGGCACCCCTGGTTATTTAACCCATCTCCACCAAAGTTTAGCTCCTAAAACATTACTTAGAATCTCCTGATCATCTAAGCCTAGGCCTCCATAACTTTTGGGCTAGAAACTTTTATCCCAAGTCACAAGGGCCCATTTCTTTGTGGTTTCCTCCTTGCCCCAGAGAAAGTCTCTCTGAATGTTCCTAAATTGCTGTAAGACCCCTTTGGGAGCTGGCAGGGCTGATAAGAAGAAAACAGGGATAGCTTGAAGAACTGTCTTCGTTAGAATCAATCTGCCAGCTAGGTTCAATGCCCTATAATTCCAACGTTTGATCTTGTCTTGCACCTTGTTGAGCACCAGTTCCCAGATACTTTTGTGCATTGGTTTATCCTTCAGGGGAATACCCAAATATTTTGAAGGGAGGACCTCCCTTTGGAAGCCTATAATTCTAGATATGTTCCTTTGGATAGCAATGTTAGTGTTTAAGAAAAAAAAAATTGATTTGGAGAGTTTGACTTCCATACCTGAAGCCGAGGCAAAGTCATTTAAGATTTTCTTGTAAGTAGTGGCTTCCTTGACTGTGGGGATGCCCTACAGCATGGTGTCATCCACAAATTGCTGATGAGTCAAGGCTTGGCCATTCTCCATTAAATGGAGACCTTTGATCTTCCCTAAACCTTTGGCCTTTTTAGTGGTTCGGCCCAATCCTTCCATCATGAGAATGAAGAGGAAGGGAGAGAGTGGGTCACCTTGCCTAAGACCTATTGTAGGACTGAAGATCTCTGAGGGTGAGCCATTTACCAGAATTGAAGAGCTAATTCCAGTAACCACAACCATAACCCATCTAATCCAATCATGATCAAATCCAAAAGCAGAAAGGACTTTTTTAATGTAAGTCCAATTACCTTGTCATATGCTTTTGCAATGTCTAGCTGTATGATCATACCAACTTGCTTTTTACTAGTGAGAGAGTGAACAACCTCGTGGGCCTGAATAATATTATCCAGGATTTTCCATCCTTCAACATATCCAGACTGTTCCCCAAAAATAAAAGAAGGAAGAAGAGGTTTGAGTCTATTGGGCAAGATTTTGGAAATAATTTTGTAAACAACCTTACATAAAGCAATGGGTCTGAACTTATCAGGAGTCAGGGCAGAGTCTTGTTTGGGGATCAGGGATATGAAGGATTTGTTGAGTGCTTTCAGCATGGATTTACTTCTTTTGGAGTCCTCAACCACCTCTAAGATGTCCTGTTTGACCACCTTCCAGCAAGCTTTGAAAGAACGAACATTTAAACCATCTGGACCTGGAGCTTCGCCATTCTACATGTCTTTGATTACCGTACTGACCTCTGCTTTAGTAATTGGCTTGTTCAGGTTAAATTTTTCTTCTTTTGACACCATCCTCGGAATATTTTTTATAATTTCCTTTATGTGTTGTTCTCTATTTGGATTATTTTCATTAGTGATGCCTCTGAAATATTGAACCAGCACACCTTCAATATTCTTGTGAGAGGTCTGAAGCTCCCCATCAACATTTAGTAATGAGGAGATTCTATTGTGCTTTCTATTGGCAATGGTGGAACGGTGGAAAAAATGAGTGTTTCGCTCACCTTCTTTGAGCCATTGCACTCTTGACTTTTGTCTCCAAAAGATTTCCTCCTGTTTGCATAAATTCTTCCAATCTAGGTTGAGCTTTTCAACTTGCCCATTTTTGGTTTTATCAAAACCATCTGTGATCATTGCTTGTTGCAGCTCCTGTAGTTTGACTTCTACAGAATTTTTGTTTGCAAAAATGTTACCAAAATCCTTCTTGTTCCATTCTTTGAGTTTGACTTTTATGAGCTTAGTCTTTTATGGAGGAGGAACATTTTGTAGCTCTAAACCTGAAGATCTTCAGACCACCATTTTTCAATGTTGCTGATGAAGTCTGGATGAGAGAGCCAAGTTTTCTCAAATCTGAAAGGTCTGTTTCTGGGAGCATCAATTCCCTTGATTTCTAGTTGAATCGGCTAGTGATCCAGCCTCCGAAAGGGAGAATACTTGCTGAGATTTCTGAATTTGTGAACATCAGTTTCTCGGAGATCAAAAATATGTCTAATTTGGAGGCAACCTGAGCATTGACGCCTCTTTTGTTGTTCCAGGTAAACAGACCGTTATTCATTTCAAAGTCAACCAGTTGCATGTCTTCCGTAAATGAATGGAATTCTACTAAATCTCTATTGAGGATTCTGGTGCCTCCTTCTTCTTTTTTTTTCCGAAAGAGATTTAATCATATTAAAATCTCCTCCAATGACCTAAGGTATTTCCTCATGTCTTCTTCTGATCTCTGCCAGGGAGTTCAGAAATCTAAGCTTCTCATCAATTTTCTGATGGCCGTATACATTTGTCATCAGGAAGGTCTCTGTCATTCCCATAGGCTGAGTGATGGTTGATAGGTAGTTTCTTGTCGCCTCCGCATATGCGATGTTGACTTTTTGGGGGTTCCAGAGGGTGAGAATACCACCCGCTGTGTTCTCTGCTTTGACTTCTAGAAACTCAAATTTGCTGAGCCATTTGTTATGGATTTGGCTTATTTTCTGAATGGAGCATTTTGTCTCTTGAATGAAGATTATGTCCGGCATTGCTAGTTTCATTCTATTACTTAGCATTCTCTGTTTTCTTTTACTACCTAGACCTATGATATTCCATGATATGAACTTCATAATTAAATATTAGTAAAGGAGTAACTAGTTAGATCTTTCATCTTACCCGAATCTACCATTAGCTTTCTGCACTCCATCACGAGCTCGTGTTTCTTTTTTCTGCCTCTCTTTTTGCCTGGATTTCTGGTGGCTAGTCCTGGTATTACTTTCATTGTTTTCACGCATCTATGCTCCTGTTTGTGTGTGTTTTTACTTTTCTCCAGTTCTCGTTCCTGAGTCTTCCACAAAAACAGCTGATGTATCCCGTGGCATTCTTCTTGAGGCAGGGATTCTATTCCTCCTTTGGATCCTTGCCTCAGGAATCCTTCCAGGTCCAAATTTTCCTTGTCCAGGATTTCTTGTAGTTCATGATCTTCCATGTCTGTCTCACTTTGTGTCATTTCCTGGTCCGTTTCCATATCTGTATCACTTCTCATGGTTTCTTTTTGAGGTTCAGTTCCTGGAGAAAGATTTGTATCCTCTTTTTTTCCTTTACCCTTAGCTTCATCCTCCTGAAGTTGAATCTCTCTTATACTTTCTTCAGACTGTTCTAGCACTTGAAACTTATTCTGACTGCCCTTTCGCCCTTCCGTGTGTATTAGTTTTGGCCCCTTTTTTCCCCCTCTTCCTTTGCTAGCCACTTTATGGAAGCTTTCAGTGTCCTTCATTACGTAAGGTTTTTCTTTATTATCTTCTTTGCTTGAGGGCATTCTTTAAGTAGATGCCCATGTTCATGGAATCTTCGACATCTGAAGGGGGTATGTTCGTAGTCTATCGTCGACACCCATTCCTCCTTGTGAACTTCCAGGATGACTTCATCTGGAAGTGCTCCTGATAGATCCATTTCCACACATATTCTGGCAAAGGAGGTGTATTTTCCCCTTCTAGTGGCTTCAGAAACCTTGACAAAGCGTCTTAGTTTATTGGCAATGGCAGCCAACGATTCAATTTGCCAGTAATCAAGAGGTAGAGAGTAGAGCCTTACCCACACAGGAACTGAAGAGAAAGTCTCCCTCTTTGGGACAAAGTTCATCCTCTAAGGTCTCATATAGAGACTTGCTGCTACAAAAAAATAGGGGCCTCCTTCGAATATTCTGTCTTTATCTTCGATGTTTGAGAACACTACTGTGAAGAATCCTATTAACCCTAGATGCAAGTCAATGCTACCTTTGGGCTTCCAATGGTACTTGATCCATGTCTGCAAAGCCTTTTCTGTGGGCCATAATCCCATAAATTTACAGATAATGGCGTAGGTTCCCATGTGTTCCCTGTGCTCCTGCAGAGGAGGGTCATTTAATATTACTCGAGGAGTGATTTCTGCTTTCAATTTGCAGGGTCCTTTCTGGGTTTTCTCTCTTGAGCCCAGACTTTTGTCTTTTTCCTCTTTTTCCTTTGTGCTACTGTTTTCTTTTGCTCTGGTCCCATCTGTGTCTTTTTCAATGTCCCTATTACTATTGTTCATATCTCCTTTACTAGTTTCCGCTGATGATTTATTCCTGCTGGCCACTGCGTCTCTATATGAGGGAGCAGAGCTCCCTCCCCTGCTACCCGCCATTGGAATCTAACCCTGCTCGCTGTGTTCACCTTGGTCACTGCTAAACTCCCGCGCTCGGCTCTCGCTCGTCCAAGCTCCTGTTAGTGTCTCTCGACACAACTATTAATATCAATATTGTAATTTAAATATTATAATATTAAAATGAGGCCATAACACATGAGGACAATTCTCAGTTAAGCTTACAGTTTCACCTTTGTCTTTGAGTTTCATCCTAAAAGTGATGTTTGGAGTTATATTTGGATGCAGGGACTGTGCCCCAATGTTGCTTCTCTGCTCTGGCTCCTTGATGTAGGGAGTACCTTAACATGGGACAAAATAATAAATAGGGGCTTCGAAGGGCCATCCTATTGTCTTCATTATCTTAGACACCCTGAAACAACTAATCACATCTTCAATCCCTGCTCATATGCTGAAGAAATCTGGATGGCAACAATAATGACTTTTTAACAATCAGATCACAACCCACAAGTAAACATAGTGCAATCACTAATTGTGTGGTGGTTATGGAGTCCAGAGGCTCACTCTACAGTGCAGTATGATGTGTAAGGATGCTGGTCCTTCATCAAAGATGAAATTTTGCTTAAATAGGCCAAAATAAAAAATTTCAAAAGTCTAAAAATTTAAAATTAAATAACTTTACAAAACATTTAAATAATATAAAATCACAAAAAAAAATTACACATCAAAAAATGAAATCATTTTGAAATCATTTTAAATTTATATTTAAAATAGATCTATGCTAATCTATCTCCAAATACCCTATCATTAATAAAACTTAGAATCTTCTTCTTGGTTTCATCCCCTGGCTGATCTAGAAGGAAAGGAATGCGTGAATCTTCAAGAATAGAGTGAAGGAAAGTGCAACAATCTGGCATTTGGTTCTCCAAAGCATTCGGGAAACCATCTGTACTGGTAAATGGATGGCGGATCATGGGTCTGCTCCCCCTGAATAATACGTCATCCTCACAATTTTATCTTTCTATCCTCTCCTAGGATCTTCCTCAGTAGCTTCCCTTACTAGATCCTCTCCTAGGCTCTTCCTCAGTAGTTTCCCTTACTGGATCTCTCTGCTCTAGAAACAACTAGTCATTGCATCTCCCGGGTTTTCTAAAATTCATCTTCCTCAGTAGCTTCCCTTACTAGATCTTTATATCCTCTCCGACGCTCTTCCTCAGTAGTTTCCCTTACTGGATCTCTCCGCTCTAGAAACAACTAGTCATTGCCTCTCCCTGGTTTTCTAGAATTCAACTTTGATGGGGCATCGAATGGAAACCCGAGAAACTCGGTATATGGAGGCATATTTAGAGACCAAGGCAGAGATCCGCACTTCATGGTGGCAAGTTCGCTTGGAATAAGCATCAACAACGCGAAATAACTCTTTGCACTGGAAATCAGACTATGGACGACTGTAGCAGAACGTACGTTTCTCTAGACTAATGGTTGAAGGGAACTCTAGCAGCATGATAGAGTAATTGGATCCTGTCCAGTAAGAATCAAGTGGTGGAAAATTTAGCTAATGGTTGTGAAGAATCCAACATCTGCATCTCATGCAATCCAGTTGGGAGACTCTAGAGTCAGGGTTAAAGGCATAGTTACCAAGTTCGTCCGTATCGGCGAAAAAAATACGTTAATTCGCCAGTTCGGTTCGGTACGGCGATTAATTCGGAGAATTCTAATTCGGTACGGTGCTACATTTTTGTCAAGGTCACTGCTCCAGTTCGCTTTCTCTTGCTTCCTCCCTTAACGTGTTCTGCACCCCAACACGAATACGGAATAATGTGCTTCGTTACTCTCCTGCTTCCTCCTTCAACGTGTTCATGCGCAATGGGCTTCGTTACACCAAACAATGTCATGTGTTTCGCTACACCGAACAATGGCCATACGGAAGGTATACAATAAATAGATCTGCAGTTTGATATATAAAAATTTACATGGTTGAGTAAATACATAACAATTTTTCAAACTAAAGATTTTCAAACATTGTTTAAATATATTTTATAAATTTAGAAGATGGTGGGGTAAGCAAAGTATTAACAAGTTTGGAAATTGGAACTAGACAATTTTGGTGAAAATTTGAAATAATGTAGAAAGGCAAAATTAATGTTAAGATCAATTACTTTTTATAAATTGTCTTAGAAGAATTAGCCAATTGGTATTTTCTGTATTCAAGCCTCTGTAATCACATAATGAATTAAGCAAGTTGGTATTTCTTAGTAGAAAAAATTGACAATTTTTATAGAAAAAAATAAAATCAGTGATTTCTATATTACCAAATTGATAATTCTTATTGGAAAAAAATAAAAATAAAAAATATAATTTTTATAGAAAAAAATAAAAAAATAGTAATTTCTAAATTAGAAAATTTCATGAAATGTCAAATTGCAATTAAGAAAAAAGATAATTCTTACCTTAGAAGAAATTATAAAATAACAAATTGATTAAAACAGTAACTTCTATTTTGGAAAAAAATCAATTTATACAACTTCTGTATTTTCATTAAAATTTTGAATATAATGATTATTTATTTAAATTTATAAATATATATATAAGAGTTTGTAAAATGTATAGTGTCGAATTTTTTCCATATTGAATTTTATAGAGTCGAATTTTTTCCGTATCGTATCGAATTCGGATTCGTATTGAATTTTATAGAGTCGAATTTTTTCCGTATCGTATCGAATTCGAATTCGAATCCGAATTCAAATTTGGTAACTATGGTTAAAGGAGGAGTGCAACAATTGAATTAAAAATGGTAGATCCAGGAAAGCTCTCATTCATCCACCGCTATAAGTGACCTTAGTGCTAAACGAATCAAGCATATTGATGGCACAGCATTTCGTTGTCAACCAATCACACTCGAAAGGGAGTTAGAGGCCCCAAGTCGGCAAACAGGAGCACTAGTTTTGAGTTGTATGGTTTTGTCTTTGCCACAAAAATTAATTTATTCTGTTGCTGGTCTAATATACGTAGCCGTAAACCGGGTTAGGAACAATGGACGTATCTTCGGTTTTCTAGTTAATTAAGTTTCTCACACATTAAAAAAAACATCAAACATTAATAATTTTAAAAATTATTAACATTAATGATATTATATATTATTGTTCCTAACTGTATTAATGCTAATAATATTTTCACTAAAAATCACATAAAATAGAATCCAGTCGACCTGTTTCGAACCAACCAGTGTGGTTCATCTTCCTGAAGATGAACCTCACTAGTTGGTTAGAAACGCATTTTTACTGAAAATGCTATTACAATTAATATGGATCAAAGAAGTCTAAATTCTACAAGTATTAAAGCTATTAGTAATATTGTTTTTAATATTAATATGAATTTCATTGTAATTAATAATAATATTATTATTAATATTAGTTAATATTAATGTTATTAAATATTATTAATATAACATTGCTAATGTATTAAAATATTAATGTCACATTATTATTTTTATTAATAATATTAATAATATTAATAATAACATGTATAAATTATTATTATTTAAATGTAATTAATAGTATCATTATATTAGAATAAAATAAATTATTAAATTAATTTTATCAATAATGTTTCTAATAATTATTTAAAATCACTTGTGATGTGATATGAGTTGAGAGATTTTTGGTAGAAATGATAGAGCTCATAATGTCTCTTAGGGTTTCAATTTTAGGTCAAGGTTGTAGACTATTTTCAGATGAGAATCTCTTTGTCTTGGTTAAGGTTGTAGTCTTTTGTCAGATGAGCATCTGAAGAAGACAAACACAAATGATTGACTAATGCATTGAAACATAGAAGATGCACACTGTCTTTTTTATGGCAAAGGACACACGCAAAATGTGCTTTCTTAAGGAGCTCTTTACTCGTCGCTCCACTATTGCCTATAACTATTTTTCATCTTTAGATGTCATGGAGGGAGGGATGGGAGACCGGACTGCAAGTAGATCTCTCGGGTAATCACAATTTATCTTAAACAAAAACATGCAAGGTTCCTTCAGGAAGGGTAGGGGATCACTATTCAATGTTGTTGGTTGGTCATGTACTCCCCATGTTCTACTAAAGAAGTATTCTACAAGCTCTTGCCACCACAAAACCTTTAAATAAATGTTGCTTGTGGGATAGAAGGCAACCAATGTAAAGTGTTAATCTCATCGACCTTTGCGAGAGGGAAGGAAAGGAGACCTGGATTAGGAATGCTTCTAGATCTTTATGAAATACCCACATGGGAAGTCCACCCTCTTCTAGATTGCTAATTCAAACTCCATGCAAAAAATGAAGTAGTGTATAAATAAGAGGTTGAGTATGCCTGCAAATGGCTAGAGTCTCCTAAACGAAAGAGATATTCTCCAGTGTTACTCGTGGGTAAAGGATCACAATATATCCAAAAAATCTACAATAATATTGAATCGAAGGCTTCATGGAGGTTCCCCAGGGTCCAAGATCCTGGGAGGGTCTGCCTCCTACAAGGATGTGGTCCTATCGGATTCCTTCCCTATTGATCAACCATAATACAATCTAGGACACTAGCTTGTTGAACAAATGAAACAAGCGCCTTCCATGGAGGTCACCCTTCCTGAAGTAAACCACATTATTTTATGCTGTTCAATCTAAGGCTATAATATGTAGGTTCAATGGATTTTGGCCTAAATTTGATGCTTTACATTAATGGGTCTTTTCTTCATGGAGTCCCATTTGTGATATCTATTTATGCTCTAAAGGATTTTTTAATTTCCAATTTGATACTTAACATGATTTGGAGAAGGTCCTCCATGAGGGGCCTTGATTTTGGGGAAAAGCTAGGCTCTTCATCAACCCTTAGTTTCCAAATTTTGATGCCACAAAAATGGTGGTCTCAACAATGCCGATATGAGTGATGCTACCAAATATCCCCCTCTTTCTCCAGAATCATATGGTTCTAGAGGAAATTGGAAACACTCTTGGAAAATTGAAAAGGATGGACCATGAAAGATTGGAGAAAGGTTTATTTACATTTGCTAGAATCTATGTTGAAATGGAACTCAACAAAGGTCTACCTGGTCACATTCAAATATAACATAAAAGTATTCAATGGAACAAAGAATTAAATTATCAAAATATGACATTCTGATGTTGTACATGTTGTCAAAGATGTCACTTGCAAAATACATGCCCATAGGCCAAAATGTCCCCAAAAAAGGAAAGGGTTAGGCCCACAATCTAAAAGGATGGTAGTGATGAGATCCTCACTTATTTGAAGAGAAAGCAGAAGAAGCCATGGAGAACCCTCCAAACTAGGTTGAAATGGATACAATGGTCTAAAATGAAAATGCATCTCACTCACAGAATGACATTGAAGCACAAGAGACCTAAGCAATTGAATTGCAGAAAAGTGTGGCACATTCAAAAAATGGAGGGGGGGCACCAAGCAAGATCATGCTTATGAGAGTTCAAATTCATACAAAGAATCTCCACCAAAGGCAACAAAAAAGGACTGGAAATGGTTCTCCTTGAACCAAATTCCAAAAAATGGAAGAAAGTGCAAAAAAAAAAAGGCAAAAGAAAAATTAAATGATTATTACCACACTCAACTTCAAATTATCACATTTATTTATTTCTATTTATTTCATTCTTTTTTCTTTCACTCAAATGCCCCAGGGCATATATATCAAAATGCATTTTAGCATATGCATAATGTAATTTTGTTCTCCCTTTTATGGATGAATTAAATAATGGATATTTTATTTTTTGTTAATTATTAAAATCATTATAAATTTTTAATAATATTATCATTAGTGATTAAAATGTTATTATTAAAATTGTTCATCAATATAAAACTTAATACTATTTATATTAACAATATTAATGTAAATATTATTAGTGTATTAATAATATCAAGTGTTATTAATGTTAATATTATGATTGAAAAGTATTAAAAATATTAATATTTTTATGTCAATAACATGTTAATAATTTTAAAAATCATTAATATTAATAATATAATAACATTTTTACTTTCAAAATAATAATAATAATAATAATAACCATTATTTTAATCTATAATATTAAAATATAATACTTATAGTAATATTGCAATATCTATGAAATTATATTAATATGACTCCAGCTCTGGAAATAAGTGTTGCCTTTACTTTTTGGACTTTGTGATGCCGATGTAAAAATTTGAGGTGAAATCTTTATTTGTGGTTTTCAAACTAGTTTTTTGACAATATACATGGATTGAACACTGTGAGAAACCCTAAGCGCAGGTCGATTGTGCAGGGGTTACCCATCAAACTTGTAATTTCACTAAATTTCTACAAAATGTTAGAGAAATTAAATTGGAAAAATCTATAAAACTTCCAAAAAATTACACTAAAAACAACTTAAAATATTCATACACGAATAATAATATCATTAATTTTATTTTAACATAAACATTAAAAATAAAACTTAAATTGATTATAACCCACCGTAGAGTTACCTACCGTATTATTGTAATCAAAATTACAGTAAAATCTAAGATTCTTATAAAATTTTGTCTACCTATCAAAACCGACGAGTTTTTGACTACTGAGGCAAATTGGCAACCGCATTTGTTATCTTTTAATCAAATTCCACATTCGATCACTGCATGTGGATAAAGAGAGAAGGCTTAGTGATATGTCTGTCAGCATAATCCGATTAATAAGTGAAATAGAACTGATGTCTTACATACAAATAAATAATATGGAAAACACAGTTCTTTAAATAGATATAATGGGAAATGGAAAGCTTTATTTAGTACTATATTGTTATATAATATAAATCTATATAACTCAAAAACAGTGGCAAAAGGCTGAGCATGAAAGACTAAAGGAAGTTGAAACGTGACTCTTTAATGCATTTTTAGAAGGTTTGAAGCGCGTTTAAAGCGCCCTATAAAACCAAAAAGAAAAAGAAAAATGAAAAGGTTTGAAGCGCGTTTAAAGTTCCCTATAAAACAGAAAAGGAAAAAAAAATTAAAGGAACACTAGACTTGTAACCATGTCACGTTTGTAGCTGTACTTCTATTAATAGTTAAAATTTAAAGGTCTAGTTTTTAACTCCATAAAATCATAATTATAAGGAAAATTAATTAATTATATATATATATATATATATATATATGATAATGATGATGACTAATGTCCGCTGAGACTAAACAATGGTCTATCGGACCTAAAGAAACAAATTATTTATTTTGATTTAGGATTTTATTCCTATGCTCAAAAAACTTGGAGAGAAATCTCCCGAGGTCACTATAATTTTGACATTGTAAAATACTAGGAAGGTAAGTGTTGTAACAAAGATTGTGAAACTGAGATCTAATGTGGTTGTATGCGAGGCACTCTAAGAGGAAGTGGTTTTCATCCTCGATGTTCCTATTCTCACATATATGGCAGATCCTTTCCATCCATGGCGTTTTAGGAACTGCCCAATGACTTGTTTCACTATGGAGCTGATGAGAATTCGTTCTAATATTTGCTATATTAATTTTCTTCCTTGAGCTAGTTAAATAGAGAGATACTTTTGATCTTCTAGGGTGGGGTTGATGCTCTTCTTATAATAACTTAATTTTCTTTTAGCCGCTAAATCTTTCTCACACCACATTTTTCTTTGAACTTAGAAGTAACAATATATTTAATGTTATTTATGTTCTGCAATGCATCATTCTCATTGATCTCCTAATAGTCTAACCAGGCCCTTGTGTCTATATGCCACCACCGTTTGAGCCTTAGGTGGTTTTGGCTCGAATTTAAAGCTAGCTTAGGAAGTCTATGATCGTTTATGTTATTGAGTTTGTGCTTGTACAGCAGAAACCTAATCATAGCTAGGCTCTTAATAGGGGAAAGACTTGCTTCTATAAGGAGAATATGATAGGGTGTATGACTTTTAATTTTCAGGTTATAATTTATAAAATGCTTCTAGATTTGCTCAATCTTTGTCCATGATTCTCTGGAGATGCTGCAACCCCAAACCTCACAGCCATATAAGATAACAGGAGTTACTAAAGTTTCAAAGAGGAACTTCTTTTTATCCCACATTATGAGGTTTTCTATTTTACGATTATTTTCAAGACCAAAATAGGCTTTCCACCCCCCATTAATCCTTTTCTCAATGCTATGGTTCCAGTTGAGCTTGTGATGAATATCAATTCCTAGGTACTTGTAAGAATACACTTCTTCCAAGTTATTATTGTCATACATAAAATTAGTGTAAGTGTCCTTCTTGGATTTGATAATCATAAATTTTGTTTTGTGAGTGTTAATAGTCATACTCATGGTAGAGAAGAAATCCTTAAGAAGCCTGAGTTGCTTATCAAGATTAGATGGGCACCTTGCCAAAAGAACAATATCATTAGCATAGAGAAGAAGGATGATGACTATCCCAACTAAGATCGTGCCATCACATCCTGCTTCCTCTAAATAGCCTTCAAGCTTATCGATGTAAATGCTAAATAGGGTAGGAGAGAGGGGGCAACCTTGTTTAACTCTCATGTTACTCTTAATATCTTTCGACCACCCCTCATTGCTCTTTAGCTTGGCAATTACATTCTCGTATAACCTTATAGCGGCAGCTCTCAACTCGAGAGGAACCTTTGGCTCTTCTAATCTATTCCAAAGGTTGTATCAAGGAACCATATCGAAAGCCTTTCTAAAGTCCACAAAGAAACAAAATAAATTGGATTTATCATTATGATATTCCTCGGCAATGATCCTAAGCGTAACAAGCTGGTCTGTTGTTGAGTGATTCCTTCTAATATATATATATATATATATGAATTTTATTTATTATGATAAAATGGAGAATCATAATTTTAATGGATAATTCAGTTGGTTGAGTTTAAATGAAAATTAAATAATATTTATATGGACATATCTTATATTGAACATTGTTATATTATTTATTTTTTAAATTTAAATATTTATCTTATGATAATGAGTGAAATATGTCTACACATTTTTATAGTCTCTTTAATGGCATTTCAAGTATTAATTGCCATGTATCTCTAAATTTATATTTACTTTTTCACATTTAGTAGCTAGTAAGCTAGATATCTATAACATTAACAATATATCTAGTGTGAGCAAAGCCTTTATGATGGTAGGGGAGCATATCCCTTGAGCCTTATTAGAAGGGGTCAAAGATGTCTCACTGTGGGATTTTACACGTGGAGGGAATAACATCCTAACCTCTTGGTGGTCTCAGGAGGAGACACTGAATTTTAGTTTAATTATCAATAATTATTAGGTGGATTAGGACAATGGTAGGGATTTAACCTCCACATAATATTCTTAAAAACTATTAATAGGAATCATAAATTAAAGGCTCATATTTATCCCAAAAATAGTTATGCCTTTTCTTCCCTTTTAATTAAATTTATTAATTAAAAAAATGTTATATGAATATGACTTATGGCTTTTTCAGCTAGTAAGCCATGAAATTGGTCTATGTTATTGTAACAATGCATATTTACTAGTTCAAAATCTCCATGATGAAGTGAGGTTAAAGCTCCATGGTGAAGAATTTTGTTACACGTTGTTTTCAATATATATTTTTATTACATATATTAAATTTATTTTTATAATTAATAATAATAATATTGGTTTAATATAAAATTATAAGTTAATTAATTGTTAAGCATTTTTTATATTTTGAAATGTGAATGTATCATAAAATGTTTTGATGCCTATGGATATTTACTATCTATTTAATCTATATCACTACATTAGTTTGTTTTCTATTTAGTATTGAATTAGAAGATCATTCAAGTGGTCATGTTACATATATTTTTTATCACCTTATCAGGAGAACTTAGTATTTGTGATAGCTAATACTATGGTTTGTTAAAGGATATAACTAGTTTAGATCTTTATAATTCTATTTATGTCCATATATACTTTATTTCACAGAAGAACCAAAATTATTTGTGAAACTTAACCCATTTCCCCTTTTAAAAAAGATTTTTGTTAAAAAAGTCAAATACAACACCAAGTGAGACCTCCAAGATTGACAAATCAACCTAGCCCAGGAACGTGACCCTTCGTATGGACAAACTATAAATTGGAATTTATGGTCCACCAAAAAAAAGGTTTTGTTGGGTCCTGAAGTTTATATGTGAAGTCTTGGCATTGTTAAAGGATTGTTCTAAAAGAAGGACATCGAGTTCTATATTTTTTTTTAAGAGAAAATTGATACTCAATTTTTGAAGGTATAGTGATCATTAATTCATGTGTGGTAGGGAAAACGAATCTTGAATGAAGGGTTGGCTTGGAATTTTGGATGTCTCACGTTGATTTGATTTTATAAGAAGATGATTTTCTATATTTTTTTTTGGGTTTTAAGTTTGGCTTGGCACCTATATATGTGTCTTTTATTTCTTGTGATTTTCATATTGGGCATTCTGGTAGTTGCTTGATGACAAGAAAAACATATACATAATAATCATAATAAGCCAAGCCAACAAAAAGATCACAAGTAATTATCAAATATGAGAAATCACTATTATTGCCTATCTATTGATTTTTCAACATGGTATGCTATGGGTATGGCATTAGATTTCTCGTTAACCTTCAAATTACTAGTAACTTATTTTTAACTTTCATGTTTTTGTTTCACAATTTTTTTAAGACAAATTTTAAATTAGTTATTAACTAACAAATTTAATAATAATTAGAAAACACATACTTGAAGAGTGTTATGTTTATAGTAGAAAACAAGTGCTACACATTAGCTGAACATAGTTTAAATATAACTAAATTAAAGTAAAAAACAACGGTGAACTAAAATTGCATATATCCCATCTTGCAATAACAATACAATTACCTTTAGGCAAGACATTTGATGTATTTATTATTTATTATCTTTGTTCATGCTACCATTGAACATAGTCTTAATAATTTCGGATATAGTTGCATTGTGAACTTAGTTTGTTTCTCAATTTACCATTATTCATATTCCGTATATTAAATACATTATATACTTATGGTTGGATGCTATTTTTTTAAGTGTTATATATCCACTTTATGTTAGGTATAAATTAGTCATCAATCTTCCTTCTATTAAAATATTATAT
Organism: Pinus tabuliformis; assembly: GCA_031772625.1. NCBI lineage: Eukaryota > Viridiplantae > Streptophyta > Pinopsida > Pinales > Pinaceae > Pinus > Pinus tabuliformis. Next base: position 1,158,091,807 of record CM062817.1, on the reverse strand, counting down.
ATTATGACATAGAAGATACCTCTTCAAAATTGTGGTCAATAATTTTATAATTATATGTTTATAATTATATGTTTTAATTAACTATTTTATTGTTGTTATATTTTAATAATTTATGTTGAAGTTTTCTAGTGCCTTTAATTTATCTAAGTAGTGTTTTAAAGATTACTCATTTATCAAATAATAGAAACTTATTAATGTTAACTTGAGTAGGATATTAAAATTATCATTAAATTTTTATGATTCAACTTTGGGTCTCTCCTAAGATCCTTTTAAGATACTTTATGAAGGATGATATAGTACTTATGGTGAATGATCTCATGGTTGTTATGCTATAATTAATTCAAGTTGGAAGTTTTTGGAATTCATATTGAAGGTTTTTGGTGCTTTTAATTTCTCTAATAATTTTTTTTGTACTTATTATGTTAAAATGTAAAGAATCGCATCATTATATGTTGTAATTATTTTTATCTTATAGTTATGGTCAATTATCTTATCATTATTATATTTTAAATAACTATCTTATGGTTGTTATATTTTACTAAGTTATATTGAAGTTTTGTAGTGATTTTAATTGATTTAAAAATAAAAACTTATTATTGTTAAAGAACTCGTGGTCAATAATTTCATAATTTTATGTTTTAATTATTTTTATCTTATAATTAAAAGTTTTAATTGTTCTTATCCTATAATTATGATTAATGATGCTATCATTATTATATCTTAATTAACTATTTTATGGTGGTTATATGTTAGTAATTTATATTCAAGCTTTCTAGTGTTTTTAATTTATCTAATAATAAAAGCTTATTATTGTTAACTTGAGTAGTATAGTAAAACTCTTATGTGATTTTTTATGCTTTAAATTCTGACTCTTTCATAAAACCATTTTAAGATACTTTAATGTGATATGGAAGACAATCTTGTAATTATAGTTAGTAATGTTATCATTGTTATGCTTTAATTAATATATGTTAAATTTGTTAAGGTAGCTTTCCAATGTTATAAACTCACCACTTCAAGTAGTCATAACATGAATGTTAGAATCACTTAATGATTTCTTATTTTGATTTTTTAACTCCTTACAAAAATAAATAAATAGATACAGTTACACTCATCTCAATGGACTAAGTTGTGTGGAGATTAATCATTTGTGTGAGAATACATACACAACACAACATATGAAAAAGAGTGAATGGAACCATTGAGACTCATTGATTATGAAGACAACAGGTGACTCAACATGTGTAAAGCTAGTGAAGTAAAAATGAGTTCTCTTTAAGTGCATATTTTTGGAGTTTTTGGTGGATTTCTAGCTGGAATTTGATGAAAAAATTTGTGCTCAGATCATGATTTGTGTTGTTTAAACTAGTGTTTTGACTGCATATATGGATTCATCACCCTGAAAAACTATTGGTGTCCTTAGATTGTGCAGATTTTACCTTTCAAACTTGCGATTTTAATGAATCATTGTCAGATTCTACAAAAATTAGATTAGAAAATAATTCGAAAAACTCTTCAAAACATCACACTTAAGACAACTTGAAGAAAAAATAAGAATGAGTTATATTCAAGTTTACTGCTAGATAAATATCACATGTGTGAGCTATGATAATGTATAGATACAAATGTATGTGAGCGAACTGTACCATACGACAACATGATTAATTCTTACAATTAATGTGGATGAAACAATAAACAACATTCAATTTTCATAGAGCATATATGATAATTTCGTTGTTAGAAACACATTAGCGCTAGTTGAAAGATACGGTCTACTTCAGTTATTGAAATTGAATAAGAAATAGATGACTTTGTAAGCTTCTATTCATGACATATAGAATATATGGATAATTGCTTAAACGTCATCACGGTACTATCCCTGTAATAAGTTACAAAGTGAAAATTGTAGACTAAATTGTACAATACAAATTAATGAAGTACATATACCATAATTACAATATAAAAGGTGAAATATTTGAACCAATGATATTTCAGATAAATAAATTTAAATATTATTTAAAAATAATAAATTTTAATGGATAATTTTAAATATTTAGGAAAAAAAAATAAAAATAAAAATACCTCGTCAATACAAAATTCAATACAAGATATCTCACTTGCCATAAATATAATAAGTGTATAATATGCTTGTTGAACAAGAAAAGCCACAATTACAATAGGGTCATATTCATAATATGAAATATTTATTCAAATGAGTTCCTTTTATTAAATATGAGATAACATGTGAATAAAGCGTCATACACTCTAAGCTAGCTTATAATATATAATAAGTGTATAATATGCTTGTTGAACAAGAAAAGCCACAATTACAATATGGTTATATTCATAATATGAAATATTTATTCAAATGAGTTCCTTTTATTAAATATGAGATAAACATGTGAATAAAGCGTCATACACTGTAAGCTAGCTTATAATATAGTTATCTAATTAATAAAATAATAATGAAATTATATAATTAATAAAATAATATTGAATAGGTGTAAGACTAGGACATATTTTTGTTCTTTAAGAAAAATTTCCTTTTGAAAGTTTTTAATTGAAGGTATTGCTTTATGAATTTCTCATCTTCTATGTGTCATCATTTAGAGGAATTTTCTTTCATATGATACAGGATTCCATAATGGTTTTGCTCCAAAGAGAAAGAGATTACCCATCTATGATAACCTTTGGTTTTAAAGAGAAAGAGAATACCAATCTATAATAACCTTTGGTTTTAAATCTATTTTCTTTGTTTATGTAATTCTAAAATTCCTGTTTATACTTGAATTCCAACGACCTTTTTCAGACACGAAAAATGGAATGTTTTTATGTGTGCATGGAAAATTAAGATGTTTTTTTTAATGTACGCATGGAAAATATAAACTTAATTTATAATTTGCTATTCCAACTTGTATGGTACATAAAATTATAGAAATACGTTTTAAGAGTGGATTGTTTATATGGCAGTTCATATATATATATTAATTTTAAATTTAATTTTTTTTATTGTAATGTTGATTTGTTTGTTGTGTCATTTGATTTTGGTTCATTTAAATATTTTTATAATTATTTTCATTAATATTTTTAATATGTAAATCTACTAATTTTTATATTTTAAAATGGATTTGAAAATATAAGAATGAGATATTCATAAAAATATGTCAATAGATACTATAGAGAAAAGACCAACTAATTATTAAAATTACTAGTATACAATTTTAGTGTTACATGATTAAAAAAATAATTAAAAAGAAAACTCTACATAGACCTATGCCAATAACAATGAAGGTTTTGTTTTATGTTAACTATAACTAAAAATTATAGGAGATGCGAGGTTTTATCTTTTTATTTGTTTTTTGTTTTTCAATTTCATTTCCATTGTTGTTAATGTTTTTTAAATAATTTTTTTGGGTGTATTTAATATACTAAGGTGCAACAATGCACAACTACTTCACATGCATAAGTGTGAATTAAATATTTGAAAAACATTGATTCTCTAAGAACATATGACTAGAAATGTGCCTCACTTGTTTGGCTCACACTAGAAACATTGTAACATGAGTTATAAATATATAGTAAACGCCATCACTTTGTGTTTAAGGGCATGCCCAATCATAGTGAATTACAAAAAAAATTACACTAAACTCTAGTTAGGTTCCCAATTACTAAACATGCTTTAACGTACTGCATCGAGGACCCTCACATTAACGGTTTTAGTGAAGCTAAATCCTTTTGAATTCAATATTTGAAAATTGGCACCGAGGTGCATTTTGTTAATAAAGGAGCATCATCATACCAAATAATATGAAGCACTGTGAAAATGGCAGTGCTCGTTGTCTAGCGTAGCATGTTGTTTGAAAGCTGCATTATTTTAGTTTTTAATTTTTACTATCATTATCATTTAGTTGTAAATAAGTTTTCGGATATATATCGTATTCATAATCATTTTTAATCGATGTTTCGAACCAACAACCGTGATTGATCTTCAGGGTGAGGAAGATGTGAAAGATTGATTCACCAAGGTTTGTAATAAATTGATAAAAGATGTGAGATTGAAAAGCTGACATTAAACCCTAAAAATTCTAAATTTTATTATCAATTAGAAATATATTGATAATTAATATATATATATATATATATATATATATATATATACATTATTATAATGTGTCAGAAAGAATAATTAATATTATTTATTGTATGGCAGGCCTGAATAGGAGTTAACCAACATATATATATATATATATATAAATATAAATAATTAATGTTTAAAAATATTTTTTAATTCATTTATTATAATGTGTCAAATTGAATCATGATAATTGCTTGGATAGGTGCTCGGAGCTCGGTGAGCCACCAAATAATGGGAAACAACCACCGACCACCTATAATGGATGGTTAGGCCTTTATCTATATTCCTTTATAGTTAGCGCTTTTTATAGTATAATATTAATTATTCTTTGTGACACATTATAACTAATGAATCAATATATATATATATATATATTCCTATTAATTTAAACCCTTACCATTAATAAAACTTATATAAATTTTTTATAACATTAATTATCAATATATTTCTAATTGATAATAAAATTTAGAATTTTTAGGGTTAACGTTGGCCTTTCATTCTCACTTCCTTTATATATTTATTAAAAACTTTGGTGAATTAGTCTTTCACATCTCTCTTTCATCTTGAAGATGAACCATAGTTGTTGATTTCAAATGTCAATTAAAAATTGGTATGAATGCGATATAGATCCGAAAGCTTATTTGCAGCTAAAGGTGCATTATATTTTGCAAAAATCATGCACCAAATATTTTATTTCATGCATAAAAAGTTATGAATTTTAATAAAAAATTGATTGTAATATCATGTCAAATTAATAAAGTAGCATTGGTGCACCACAAATGATGGAGCATCATCATGAGATTGGTGCTCCACATATGATGGAGCACCATAATCACATTGGTGCACTACAAATCATGAAACATCATAACTATATGGGTGCAACAGTTTTCATAGAGTATTGAGGCTATTGTGATGCCTATTATATGCTATAGAAAAAACACATCCCTCTGTGATACATAAAGGGCACACACACTGATGATGCCAAGATAGCTATTGAATTTAATATTAAAATTTTTTCATTATAGTGCATTTTGTTGGTAAAGGATCATTAGGGAACCAAACAACAAGAAGCATTGTGATTATGGTGGTGTGTGTTGTTTAACATAGAAAAATGTTTGTTGTCTACATTACCTTTTGCAAAAATAATGCAAATATCTTTCTTTAATTCATAAATTTTGAATATATTATTTATCATTGCAATGCATTAAATTTATAAAGCTGCAACAATTCAGCACATATGGTGGAGCATTGTAATGATATAGAGGCACCATAAATGATGGAAAGTTGTAGCTATATTGATATTCCAATTAATGTAGAGCACCATGGGTATGGTAGTGTTGGTTTTCTAGTACAACACATTTTAGTTAATGTATATGAACTATTAAAGGCACATTAATTAAGTTACCACATTATTTCTATAAGCATAAATTATTTTTTGTCTTTGATAGATACAACATAGTTACATATGCATATATTTTATAATTTCTATTTATTTTATCTATATATAGGTTCGTAAGAAGAATTGTATGCAAATTAGAGATGATGAAGGTGAGCACAGGAACAATAGTAGGAAAAATGGGTCAACATGTACAACTTTTCATGTGAGTGGGAGGTAGTGAGTGGGAGAGGGAGAAGATCATAACACCATTATAGATTAGAAAATTTTCCTATTGAGGATTTTTTACCTACTCAATTTTTAGGAGGTGGCTACATCCTTAGGGGTGATTTGCTATTTATATAGTAGATGATGCATCGATACGATCATGTGAGGAAGGAACTCAAGGTTAGTGTTGATGTACCATATCACCACATAATGGAGGATATTTAGTTCATCATCAAACTGTCTATATGGGCCCCACTTCCCTAATATACCTCTCAACATTATAGGAAAGATACAGTTGGCATATGTGTAGATATATATCATCTTCACCTTGTTTATGATATAGACTTCTAGGTTGTTGATTTCCAATTGTGAATAGATTCATTTGCTGCAAGTCAAGTTAGGTTCTTATATCTTATTTCATGGAATTGACACAATTTACCTCTGATGGGAAGCAAAAAAAATTCCTTTTTATGTGATATGTAAATAACTTATTTTAGAGTCCATATCTAATTATGAAATTAGGATTTTTTTTTTTTGATATTTTTTCTTTGCTTTATATTATTGTTAGTATGTTTTGGACAGCAGGTTATTCTCCCCATTTATGTCACAGTTATTTACTTTATTCTTGAGAATATTCATGTGACCCAAGTGATTGGACTCCACTTCCCTCCTAGGCCTATGAATGATGCATGTATGCACTTGTGGGGGAAATTGTTTCATAAGAGGGGTTATGTACTTCAACTAATAAAGAGATTTATGACTTTTGGTTAGAGACAATCATTCTTCCCTCAACCTTTTACAATACCCATATGATGATATTGATTGAATACTATGTATAAACATATTATTTGCTCTCATTGAGCCACCAGATTGTTGATTTTGAGAATTTTAGTTGCATATTTTTTTGTCTTATTTAGTACAAATATAATTTATTGTGATATTTTTCTTTCAATTATCTTATTATTATCATTTTTTTATATTGAATATAAACAAATTAGTTTGGTAAATGCCTCCCCAATTAGATCAAGATATGTATGAGGCAAACCAAAAGGCTTTGGTACATAGACCAACATGCCACATAGGGTTTGAACTCATGTGGTATATCACATATGTATTTTAATTGCTAGTTTTTTAGTGGTACCTTTGAACTTCCAAAAAATCTTATAAGACCCATGTTGATATGAAATATGGTTGACACTTATTTGTAAAATGACATCATTATTTTGTTTTGTTGTCAGTTACCTCAACCTCGTCCAATTATTGATGGATGATGCACATTCTAATTAATTTTCTCCATCCTCTCAGTATGATGTTACTAAACTTCCACCTCCTAATAATCCATGATATGTTCTTGAACTAGACTAATGCACATACCTTCATTCCCCTCCACTACATCATTATCCACCATGGGATCCTCCACCAGACCAACTGACATCATGTTATCCTCCTCCACTACATGATTGTATACCACTTAGTCCTACATTATGTCGAATAACATCCCCTTATTCTGCTCCACCACATGATTCTCCACTAGCTAGTCCTACACTAGATCTAATGACATATCTCCATCCTCATCTAGATGGATTAGTGTTTATACCATCCAATGATTTTCCTCCTCCTTCTCATTCCAAAGTGTTAAAAACTAGACCATCCATCAATTTACCTCCTCATCCTTATCCTCTTCATGCATCAACAACTAGAATATCCACCAATTCACCTCCTCCTCATCCTACACATGCATCACCAAATATACCATTCACCAATCCTTCTCCTCGTTCACCTCCATAGGTGTAACCAACTACGCTAAATTCCAATGATCTGCCCACTACTCCCCCATCGTTCTCTTGATATAGTACATCTCCAACATTAGATATTCATGATATTTAATGAGATATGGTCATATTGAGTTCTAAACCTCTTGATGGAGACAAATTTCATACTCTCCTTTAATCTTCATTATTTTATATGGGTAATAATAGACCTCACACCTATTGTAGTGGAGGAACGGATGCCTCTTTCTCTTGTGGAAAATGTGGTTGGAATTTTTATTTGATATGTATATTGCTTGTTATATATTTGACTTGAGATGTTTATATGGAATGCTTATTTATTTTGATAAGATGTATATTTGACATGTATATTATACCATACATAGTTAGTCCATATTATTTTTTCTCATATCATGTTTATGTTTATATTATTTTATTACTAAACCATATTATATGGAAGTTGATGATTAATGTGATTAATGATTTCTCTATTTTTTAGTTACGTATGAGATATATCACTCATATAAATGTAGAGTTGGCTTATAATGTTTAACATAGGTTTGTGAATTCATTCAACTAATTGAGTTGTGATTACAAATATTTATAAGTATTAATGCCATAGAATGTTTAACCATTCCTTAATTATCCATAAAATGCCATGGATATTCCACTAGAAAGTTTGTCACAACATATATAATAATTATACTTAAAATTATGAAATATACACTAGTAGCTTTTTTTTCTCTTTAGATTTATGGATCTATATATTAATATTTTTTTCTTATGCAAGAAAATCAAAATTTATGTAGAAAATAGAGAAAATCAAAATAAAAACTTTCAAATCACGTTTGACACAAGATATATCTTGTTAAACCCTTTTGAGAGAAATCCTAGCTAGAAGGTGAGGCCGATATGCTCTCTTTCTCTAAATATAAAATGGTTGCAAGTACAAATAAGTATGGCCTATGGTCCATGGATACTAGAGTGCAGAACCCCCTTTTCCTCCTAGTGGCATAGTTATAACATAACCTGATAGCCTACTAGTTGGTTAGGTTTGACTCCATCTCTTAACAAGAGTTACAATATTGACTTTCTCAAAGTCTTCTTCATCATAATCCCTTAGATAGCCCCTTTTCCATGAGTTATGGGGGCTTTCATGGTATCGTCTCAAATTATGGTGGCCAAAATAGGAAGTTCCTCTCAAATGGTCCTCTAAGTTGATTCCTCCATTTATTCCACTATAAAAGAATCAACATGGATTAAAAAAATATTTTGATCCAATCTCCATCACATATCCCCATTTTTGGAGGTTTTTGGTCCCCAAAACTGTCTACTGAATGATATGCGGAAACTTTTCCTCCACCTTCTCTTGAGTGTGTCATTTAGTCTTTCCTAGAAATTTTCCTTTCAACCTAATCTTCCAATAGTCATGCTATCCTTATCCCATAGTTTTGGACCTCTTCTACAAAATTGTATCTTCTTTCAACACTTCCTACACATCTGTGCCAAATCCTATATAGAAGGTAGGACTTGTTCTTCTTCCTGATATGTCGTGGAAGTCTCATATAGATTTAGATTCTCCACATTCACAACTAAAAACATGTGCATGTATGGGGGTAAATTGAGTCTATATGTGTTATTACCACCTTTTATAGTATCTCAAAGGGACCACATTGTAGAGCCTTGATTTCCTTACTAGAACATTGCAGCCTCTGGTTTTTCAACTGTAACCATACTCTATCTCCCACCTTAAAAAATTTATATGTTCTGTGTTGATCATGCCTTGCCTTATATTTTTCCTATGAATTATGTAGTGTCTTTTGTACCCATATATGGATATTCTTGATCTTCTCAATAAATTGTTCAACCCTCAAGGTATCCCCTGTAAGGTCCTTCCTTACTCCTCCTTACTTACCATATAAAATATCTGAAGGTGAAGGTGGAAAATATATAGGAAAATTTTTAAATGGGGACTTACCAATAGAAGTGAGGCCTTATCTACTATAAGGGTCTTGTATATATACCAAATTTTCATCTTAGGACTTTAAATGCTTCTAATTATATCCCCTCGAAAGTTGCACCACAGTCATATTGACTAATTCTGTCTACCCATTTATGTGGATGGAATATTGTTGTATACCTCTTGAACTTTATGTCCATATTCTCCCATAATGTTGTTCAAAATGCACTAAAAAATCTTGTATGTCTCTTTGAAATGATTATCCTTGGTATCCCAAAGGTCACACAATCTTGTCCAAAGAACAAGTTTAATGGTTATTTGCCACTAATGGACATTTTATAGGGAACCAAATCACACATCTTGCTGAAATTGTCAACTACCACGAATAGGTAGTGAAGTCCCTTCATGGAGGTTGGTAAATTTCCCACAAAGTCCATGGAAATGATTCCTTAGTGATGAATGGGTATAGGTAAGGGGGGATATAGTCCCGATTTCTATTAGTAGGCTTGCTAGTACAACAAAGCATGAATCCTCTTATAATCCAAGATACACGGTTATTGTTACTTGGGAAAGTTGGCTACTATCTTCCCTATACCAAATTACCTTAATACCTTGGAGGTGTGAGCCTCTATAATAAAAAACGATTACACATATTTAGGAACACATAGATTATCTAGCCTATAAAGTAACCATTTCTATAGATCGTACTCATCAGTGTTGTCACGATTGTGCACATGAATATGACTTTCAAATTACTGAAAAACCTTCTCGAAGTCCTCATCTTATGAATATGCCTATCTATATGCATCACGAGTGAATGGATTCATGTGCATCTGAGTTCCAAAATTTGTGATGTTTGATGTGGGTGGCCTTGAAATAATATTCATCCAACTTGTTCATTCTACTTTTCTTATACTTCATAACGAAATGAAATTGTTTTAGCAACCTGTTAGGTCACTATAATACTAGTGTATTCCCCTTATCCTTTTTCTTAGTGTAGCTACCTATTGTTATTTTTTTCCCATGTATCCCTTATGTTGTTATTTTTGTGCCCCATAGAAGCCAACTATTGTTATTGATGTGCCCTTACATTATTACTATTATGTAGGCTCTGATTATATTGTGACCCCTTAGACTCCTATATATAGATACCGAAGAGGTCTTATCATTTGTATCATCCAAGAATTGTTCATATACGTAATGTAAAGGAGGTTTCCCCCTTAAATAAGATAATGTTTAAGTTGTTTATCTATATTTTCTTCTCTTTTGTGAGCTGGTTGCATAACATTTGGTATGAGAGCTTTGGATTCTGAGGTTTCGCTTCTTCAAATAGGCCATCTTGGATTTTTTCTATAATTTTTTTCTACAAGGCTTCAAAATCAGTAATTACAACCACTTGGAGATTTTTTTTATTTTCTTTTTGTTTATACTAGAGGAATTGGCAACGACAGTGGTATCGTACTCACGTTACACGAGGTCAAATCCCATCGGCTACCTCTATAACCTCTAGGAGGGCCGCCCAACTCGCCTAAACATCCCCCAGGTATTCTTGAGGTTTGAACTCGTGACCTGCATAACTGCACGAACGACTTAGCAAATCTTTCACTTGCCATTAGACCAAACCCCTACAGGCTTGGATAAAAATTATTGGTGAACATTGTGTGAGAATTTTAGATCTTGGTTTGCTATATTTGTGGAGATATGATCTGGGAAAGTTAGGGATTTTGAAGGCTCCATAATTCAATATCAAACAGGTGACCTAGGGAAAATCATCATAACTCTCTCTCCAAGCATTGGACTTGAATTTAGTAAAAATTTACTAAACGTGCAAAAAAATTAGTTTTTCATGTATCATTTTCAAGACTAAAGGTCACAACAGTGACATGTGGCACTCCGTACACATTCACTCTACTGAACCAGTCTATAATCAAGTCATCATGTGAGATTGAGTATAAATCTTTCTTAAAGAATCCATTCTTGGTCTGACTTCTAGGGTTAGAAAGAGAACTCAGAGCGCTACCACAGGATGAAATTTTAGATGTTGGAGATCTGACATTATAGAAATAAAACAACTTCAATATTGAGCTCTTGAAAAGAAAGAAAACTGTGTGTATTTTTTAAAATATTGTATAACTTTTGTTTGAAAAATTAGTTTGAAGTGATTCAAAGGGAATATTAAAACATAGATATCAGTATTTGGTTCTAAAACTCCTCAAAAAGGTAACAATTCTACAGCCATTAACCCTTCATAAATATCTATTGTGACTCATGAAGAGGAAGAGTTGCAGCATGATATAAAAATTACAGGACCAAGTGCAACAAATTTCACTCTCACAAAGAGTAACAAAAGATGAAATAAAAGGGGACATGGATGGCATAAAAGGGGATATGGATGATTTAAAATTAGAAATAAAGGTATACATTGAAGGTTTGAAGGAAGGTTTGACAAATTTACTACAACAAATGATTCCTAATGGAAAAAAGGTATTCCCTTAAGCTAATGTGGAGAAAAAAAGGAATATGAATTATGATTTTAGAGACTTCAATGTTGGGTTTAAGAACCACCAAATTCCAAATATCAATATGATGAATTTCGATGGCAAGTATCCTGTAAAATGGATACTACAGATGGAGCAATATTTTGATCTCCATGATGTGCAACACACACAAAATGTACAAATTTCATCTTTATATTTAGAACATGTTGATGGTGATGGACATGTGTCAACCAATAGGGTATCCCCCATGTGAAGTGCCAATTAAACCTCACGCAGTTTGGAATAGGAGCCCCATTCAGAGTATCGGCCTGGTTACCATATTTTCCTATAGATTTGCCTTGGTTTTAACTGTCGGCAAGAGAGAGAAGCGTATATGTGCCTTTGCGAAAGGAAAGTAAGTGTTCCTGGTGAAATTTTGGTTGTAGGTGTATCCAAGTTCTTCTACTATGGAGGGAGGAAAGGTGAGCCTCTACGAGAGAGACAATAGTGTCACCCTATTAGAGGTGCACACAAGCGAAAAGAAATTGCCTAACATTCAGCATAATAGTCCACATAGATGCAACGATTGTTACAACCATTACAACACATCTTCAATTAGATAAGCACTAAAACAAATGAAATAGTTCAACTACTTTAGTACATGTGAAAGAAAACATGAATCATGAATACTCACAAAAAACTGTTACAAATATTCACAACCCATCCATGAAAACGTGTTGGCCATTAGGATTCAAGTATTAAGTAAAATTCTCGAGGTACATGAATAAAATGAGCATCACTAGCTCTAATAGTGGAGGAATCGAGCCACGATTTTCTCCCCAAAAGTAATAACTCTGTATCTCTGGTGCCTTATGGGAGAAGCTAAGGTGAGAAGTCCGTTGCTCATATAATGAGGGTGTATATATAATGAATGGGGTGATTCTTCACCTCCCTTGTGATTCTTTGAATACCCTCATGATTGTTTGAATTCCTATGACTTTTCAACTTTACATTACTCTTCATCTTCTGTAAATGTGCCTTGGATTTATACTTTACAATAGATTTTCGAATAAGAAATTACATAATACAAAAGAATGATGTGGAATGATGACTCACAATATGACATCGCATGAAACTACTGACAATGACTTCTTGATGACATGGCAATGTCAAGCCATTATTGTTGCTCCTTTGTCTTCAATAAGAGATGTACAATGCTTCATCTTCATGAGAGTTACACTTTGTTCTTCATATCCACCCTCCAAAGGGTTGTGAATCATATGCATTGTTCATGTAGTCATGATCTTTGATCTTCTATTTTCATATCATATTCCTTCACAGTCTCAGTTGATCATCATAGTACCTCTTCATCTCCATATGTATCTTCCAACATGGTCCCTCACACCTGTATTGCGGAATTTACAACTATAGATAGGAGTATCTTCCATAGATCTAGTGGACTGGCCTAGAACAACATAATGAAAATAATATAAATTTCCCTTTAGATAAATTTGAGAATCGAAATAGGCTTAATTGGGATCTATCGCAAGCTCTTCTTTCCTCTCGACTTGTAAGCTTCAATTGTAGCTCCAATTTCTATAATTAGAACTTGCACACACAATCAACACAAGAAAAAGATCTACGAAATATATGTAGCATTATCCAATTACTATATTCAATGGATCAACACAGAATTGAAATATATGAATGTAAACATACCATAACACATATAGGAAAATGGTATATCCTTTGTATTAATATGAATAAGAGAGAGTTTACAACCAAGAATAGTAGCTAATCTTGTAGAGATCTCCCCAAGTTGACTTCTTCTTGTCACAAAGCACACCTCAATGTCACCCTAATACATGAAGATGATAACTCTCATAGGTTCAAGGAAACAGCATGAGGGCATGATCAGTCTCCAAAATCCAACCCTGATGTTATAGATGGTTGAAAATTTATAGGAGAGTGAGGTAGTTTAGGAATTCTTATTCATTCACCAATCTAAGATTGTGATCCACTCTTGAAGCAATGATGAGTTCAAGGGATAAGAGGTGAAATATCCAAGATAGGATCAAATAGGATTCAATGTTTTTATCCAAGGTAAATGGTTGAAACAACTCCTGGAAGATTATGGAAGAGGAAGCTTCAAAATTCTTTTTAATTTTCCTGAATTTTTATAATCAACTCACCCTCAACAAGGGACAACTTGTTGCTAATCAACACTAGTGCATAACTCAGCAACCTGCTACTAAACATAGATCCCTAAAGGACCAAGTTACACTGGGACTTAAAAGCATTGAAATGAAGAAGTTAGACCCATAAAATTAGGGATTTGGGAGAGCAATTCCAAGGGATTTTTGTTGGGATGATGACAAGGTGTTCATGCATGTTGATTGATCTAGTTTGTAGGCCTACTGACTAGATGCGACAAAATGGCATATAACATATTTCCCACTGAAGTGCAAAGTTAGAAACAATGGTTGATGACTATATTTCTTTACTTTATGAAAAGTTTGGATCAAGAACAACTGTTTGAGATCACCATCTGTTACAATACATTTTCAGCACGATATGATTGTTGAGGGAGGCATACACATGCTCAACACATAAGGTAAAATTACATATAAAATGACCAAGAAGTCGTGTCCACTGATGATGAATTATAGATCCATGACTGCATGATTGTCTATATGACCAAAGCCATCATGTTTTGTAATCTTGCACTAATCCTGAAATCGTAGCTCAGATGAATGGAACTAGATCTAGGGTATTATATCTCATTCACTTGATCATCCAATGTACAAGTCTAACCATGGAAATAAAGGAAATAGATTCAAACATGGAAGACACCATATGACTACCATCTAATGATGTAAGTTGTTAACGTATGTGAGATAAACCACCGATGATGTGAATTGATCTCAAGGTATAATAATACAATCTGTATGGTGTGAATGAATGAATTGATTTTGAACACCACGCATAATCTGTTGGTCAAATTCAAATCATGTAAACCTATCACCGAGAGCGAGGAAAATTTCTGTTGATATATGCAAGCCTCAAGGTACTAAAGGAAGATTTTCTAAGTCAACTTCCTGGATGCTGAGGTAGTGTGAATAGACCATTCCCTAGAGGGGTGCAGACTTTGGAGTAGGGTTTGATGTATCCCCCATTAATGACACAAAATAGGTATCATGATTTGAGTCATAATGAAATTGATGTGAAACTAGATCAGGAACGATAGACATGGAATGAGGGATTAAGAGTGTTGTAGTAGATATCAACTGAACAAATTCTCTTGAACACAGCAATGACATTGAATGGAGTTGGAAGCATTGACTCAAAATTGAAAGTTGGGGCTTTGATATGGTATGATGAAACAAAATATAAGTAGATTCCCAACCCAACAACCATAAATATGAAGTGGAGGAGTGTCATGTTCAAGAGTGGCTCACTGCCATTAATAGGAGGAGTATCCCATTTTCCCAATTTCCCAACCATTTTTGGTCATTACATTTTTATTTTTTAACACGATTGAGGAGGTAACATATGCTTGAACTATAAGTTCATCATTTGGATGAATCTCTCTGAGTATCTTTAATGAACCCTGAGAAGGACTCATTTAGTCCTGTCATGTTTGACAAGTCCATCGCTGTTTGATATTTTTACGAGTCCAGTGGAGGTCGAACTGTGCTCCTTTTTCATGTTTAGAGAGTTTGAAAAAGAGGTAAAAAAGAAAAATCCAAAATTTCCTTTTCATAGATGGTCTCTTGAGTCTGGAAAGGCAAAAAATAATACTCAGGAGAATGCCTTAGCCTTGTTTAAGTAAGGTATTCCTTTTTCGTAATTAGTTTATCTTAGTCTGGAAAAGGGTTAAACTTATATTGAGTAGACGTATTTTCATTTACTTTAACGAGTTTGAATAGAAAAGTGCTCGATACTCTTTTCATATTTTGGGATTCTGAAAAGAGTTAAAAAGGACTCCACAGTGTTCCTTTTTCATAAGTTTATAGAGCCCGAACAAAAGATAAAAGTATGCTCTTTGTTCAAAATGACCTGTTTCAATTCAGACATCATCAAATCCATTAAACATCTATGAACTTTCTCAAAACACCACCAAAATATTAAAAATACTTGTTTCATGATAAAAATAAATCACATTTAGGTCAAATTATTAAAATATTAATAAAATAATGATGAAATGACCTTAAAATAGGCAAAAGGTAACTCATATTTAGCATTTCATATTTTACCTTTTGGAGAGTGAATTCTGTGTTTTCTTGCCCCAATCTTCTGTAGTCGATTGTGACCAATCCAATGGATTATTTCAAAAGACATAACTTACAATTAGGAGCTACAACCTTCCTCTTTCCTTTCATAGTTCCATTTTGTAATTTCATGCAACTTTTCCTTGTTTTCAAGGGCACTATGGCTCTAATTCCTTGCCCTAGGTCCAATACACCCCTATAAGGTCAAAAGGAGAATCGAATAGGAGAAAGATACACCAGGGAGGGAATTTCAACTTACTACATGCCCTTAGAAGGGTGCACTCAGTGAAATTCACAATCTTGTTTTTCTTCTTTGCCTCAAAATTTCTCTAGTTTTTTGCATGAAACTTGTCTTAAAGATCCTTCTTGTGATGTTTCAGGTGTTTATTGGAAAAAAATGGATTTTATATGGATGGAAAGAGAACATGATGAACAATATTTAACTATAACTAATGATCCTACCACTATCCATGCTTTGAGAGATTGTGAACTCTTGAAATTCTTCTTGCTTCCTAGTATGAGGCAATCAATGGAATTATTGAGGTATCTTGTCTATGCATGGGATGTTCAATCATAAAAATTTAGAATTGGTGCACATATGCTAGAGATACAAGTGGAAGATATATATTTTTTGACTGGTCTGTCAAGACAAAGTGCCCTCGTCTCTTTAGTTGGATCAAGGAGTGGTGGAGAGACAATCACGGATTACATCAATGCACATTGTAGATTGAGATCCCAACCAACTAAATATAGAAAAATAGACATCAAGGATATGGTTCATTTGCCTTTAAGAACGATCTTGTTTATCATCGCCATATTGGTTGGTATTCCAACTTTACATGTGGAGAATAAGTCCCATATGTAGCATGCTATAGAATGTATGGAGTCGACAATATTCAGCTGGAATGATGGAGTAGTAGTAAACATGAAGGAGTAACCGACCATGGAAACATATGGATGGTTAAAGAAATTTGGCTATGGTTCGATCTTGGTTTATTTTTCCTTAGAGTGGATTCCATTTCTTAGGCCATAACATATCTTGCTCGAGCCCATAGATCTGTGAGTCCCATGGGTAAGGAGATGGGTGGATCTCATGTCTAGACATGCAGGTCCATCGTCGGTGAGCTTCACACCGGTATTCTTCAGATGGTTATGCATGCAATTCATTATCATAGAAGACTATCCATATGTGGGGATGGATTTCCATAGAGACCCAGAGCTTGTTCTTTGGATTTTTCAATTTTAATTTTTTTTGTAATTTTTTATGTATTTGAGAATAAATTATTATTTTTTCACATGCGTGTATTGGGTATATTCTCCCTGTGCGTTCTTATTATCTTCATCGTACAGGAGACCCACAACAAGTACCACTACTGATACAGGTTGTTGTAGTAGGACGAGCGGTACTATAAGATCTCAATGCGACCAAGAACCTTGTAGAAATTGAGTATCACATGGAGGGGTTGACCCATGGCATAGCCAAGACTGGGGTAGACGAACTTCTTATGAGACTTCAACAACATACTATTGGTGTACTTAGCCGTATCACTTGGCTACTGTGAAAGATGGCTCATGCAATGGCGTGCTACGATGAATGCTATGATTATAAGTCTACTAGGAGGCTTATAGCCATATTTTGACTGCATGTATATTTTATGCCGTGTGAGCACATGTGTCTCCGACACAGATTTTTTAAAACCAAAATTTGATATATATATATATATATATATATATATATATATATATATATATATATATATATACATATATATATATATATATATATATATATATATATATACATATATATATATATATATATATATATATATATATATATATATATATATATATATATATATATCTTCAGTGTTTATTATGGTTCTATTATCTTTTTCAATATATGTGATGTGTATTGAATTTAATTTATAGGTGTTGCAAATGTCTATCTAAAACATGAATAGAAAATGCATCTATCAATGTATTTAGATTTCTAGAAATATGTTGATATTGGATGAAACCAAAATATCTTTCTAGAAGTCAAACCCTCATGAACATGTGAAGCATAGTCATACTTCTAATCAAATAGACGTTAGTCAATTGTAGTACTACAAATTGTGAGTCAAGTCTCATAACTATATGTCAAATACCATTGGAAATATCATAACACAATAGTTTGATCACTGTGTTATACTCAACGATGTTATTTGTAGAGAAAAAATACAAATCCCTTGTAAAATCACTAACTCATCATTCAAAGCATATATAACGCATGTTGCGGAAGAGAGGTTCCGAGTATTATGACTAGCAATATCAACATATCCAACATATGGTTCGATGGATGCCGATATCTGCAAATGAAATGTAAATAGGATTAACAAGACCTGTAGGAAAGTTCGAAGGGAACACATTGCAAACACACTTAATCACACCTCTATACAACATGTACATAGAGCACTACAAAAAAAACTCAAGCATAGTATTTCTTAAGTTAAAACCGATTTCTAGGCTATGCCAAGGGAACTCCATCGAAATCAACAAGTTGATAGGTTCCTTTTGTAAGAACACGTTTAACAATTTATAGACCTAGACACATTGGCTCAAACTTCCCCAATCCTAATTTATTGAACCCTTGGTTGTATAAAGAGATAAGGTCTCCTTTCGAGAAGACATGAGGATTAACACTCTTGTCATATTGTGCCTTGATACGTTTCTTATGGGCTTCATTAGCCATTGTGACATTATGCCAACTTTCATCCAAGTGCGTCATATGTAAGAGACATTCCTCTTTCGTAGAAGTGGTAGGGAGGAGTTCGACAACAAGTTTGAGAGACATAATTTCACATTCAATTAGAAGGATTGCTTCCAGATCATAAACCAATTGTAATGGTTTGAACCCGGTAGTAGACCTAACATAGGTTTGATACACCCACAAGGAGGCCTCAATAATAAGAGTCTAGTCTAATTTTTGGACCCTTATCATACGTTGAAGCGTTGCTTTGAGAATTTTACTGATTGCCTCAACTTGCCCATTCGCTTGAGGGTAGTAAGGAGTGGAATTGTCATAAGAGAGTCCTAGCCTGACAGTCAGTTGAGACATCATTTGATTGTGAAAATGTTTCCCACAGTCCATGACTACAGCCTCGGGAACACCAAACCGTGTAATGACATGTTTGATGAAAAAGATAGCAATTGTTTAATTGGTATTATTAGATGTAGGAATCGACTTGGCCCACTTGGTAAAATTGTCAACTGTTACAATGATATAACCATGCCCCCTCGCCGAGTGAGGGTTACATGTCATGAAGTCGATGCTCCATTTCGCAAAGGGACCAATGGTGATAATAGGATGAAAATGAGCTAGAAGAGCACGGGTCTTATGATCGTACATCTGGCATGCGTGATATTTTTGGACGACGAGGATGCAATAGCAAAATATGTTAGGCCAAAAGTAATAAACATGCAGAATCTTATGTTTGGTGGCATAACCAAATAAATGACCGCCGCATGCCCCAAAATGGCATTCCTTTAAGACTTTCTCAGACTCCTCATGAATGAGGCACCTTGGAAAAACTGTATTGATACCATGGTGATAAAGGGTGTCGCCAATTATAATGTAATTCTTGGTTTGATATCAGATACATTATTGGTCAGATCGAGAGGTATAAGATTGGAAATTTTGGGTCTGGAGATATATGATAATGTCTCCATGCCACGTGTCAGAGAACATGATGAGAAACAATGACTCGTTTGGAATAGAATCACCAGATGTTGTCTTAGTCTCAGCAGTGGGAAGGTCATAAATATGTTTAACAAAAAGTATGGATTTCTTCAACTTGGATTTGATGAATTTGAAATTGACTCTTGTAAGATAACAATACACTCAGAGTACTTTTCCCCCAACAATTGTTGCAATAAGATGTATGTCATAGGGTTGCAATCTGAAATAACCATAATTTTACAGAGTAGTATGTAACGACAAAATCTTCCAAAACCAAATTTTTAACATAATTATACTTACATTTTTATTTTCAATAATAATAATAATAATTATTATTATTTTAATATATGATACTAAAATATAACACCAATAATAATATTGTCCATATTACTTATCTCTTAAAAAAAATTATATTAACCTAGTATAGCTGTGGAAATATACATAGACAGATAATAATATTATTAATTTTCTTTTAACATAAATATTAAAAATAAAACTTAAAGTCATTATAACAAGCCGTACAGTTACATGCCGTGTTTTTGTAATCAAAATTACAGTAAAACCTAAGACTCTTATAAAAAAGAACCTACCGTATTATTGTAATCAAACTTACAGTAAAACCTAAGATTCTTATAAAAAAGAAGATTGAATGCAGCCCGAAATAATAAATAAATTGCTACGTACCTGTTTTATTTTGATCCACGTGCCCATATTGGAGTAAACATATTTTAATGCTTCCACTAATACGAATAAAACAATTGCTCCGTTCGATCCAAGTGCGTAGAATGTTTATTTTATTTTTATGTTTTTTAATCATTATATATCAGTAAATGTTATAGTAAATTTATAATGATATTTTGGAAATTTTGATAATTTAAATATGGTTTAAAGATGAATGGAATTGTGCAAGGGAGTTGGTGAAAATTTCTTTTAAAAACAAGTCGCAATTATAGCTTTACAAGTGATGCATGAATGGAGGAGCCATTACATTATAATGTGATGAATGCCGCGTAGAGAACTCAATGTGTAGCGCGGGATTAAACATAGAATAGCAATTCCACATATGCATATGCATGCAATTGAAAGTCAGATTCATTAGAGGATTTTTCTTTTTGCCTTTTTTTCATATAAAAAAATTATATTTGGAGCAGGCTTATATAGTCTTTAAGGTTAGATCACAAGATTTGTGACCACCAAGTTTCCCCATCTAATTATTAGAAGTTGGACCAGAAGACATGTGAGATAAAACCTTTTCACCTAAATTTTGGACCATATCTTAAAAGTTATTTGACTACAAAATCTGTAGTTGGACCAGAAGACATGTGAGATAGAACCTTTTCACCTAAATTTTGGACCACATCTTAAAAGTTATTTAACTACAAAATCTGTGAAGACCAAACATCCTCACCAAAACTTTGGACCACATCCAAAGATAAACATATACACAACTAGTAAACCATAAAATTTTCAAATCACTTTAGAAAATATTCCAGACCACATTAAACATATCCATGAAAGTCAGATTCATTAGAGACTTTTTTTTTTAATAAAAAAATTATATTTGGAGCAAGCTTATATAGTCTTTAAGATTAATCACAAGATTTTTGGCGATCAAACTTCCCCACCTAACTATTAGAAGTTGGACCACAAGATATGTGAAGATCAAATCTCCTCACCTAAATTTTGAGCCACATCCTAAAAACTATTCAACTACAAAATCTGTGAAGACGAAACGTCCTCCCCTACAATTTAGACCACATCCCAAGATAAACATATACACAACTAGTAAACCATAAAATTTTAAAATCGCTTTCGAAAGTATTCCAGGCGAGAATAAATAGCATTTTATTCTAGACTACCATAAAATTTTAAAACCACTTTAGAAAATATTCCAAGGCGAGAATAGATCGTCAAAACTGACGGAAATTCTAGGAAGTTTAAAACACAATTAGCCATGCTGTCAGACTTGGAATTTGAAATTTTGTCCACCTATCAAAACTGACGAGTGTTTGACTACTGGGGAAAATTGGCAACCGTATTTGTTATCTTTTAATCAAATTCCATGACTGCATGTGGGTAAAGAGAAAAGGCTTAGTGATATCTCTGTCAGCATAACCCAATGAACCAGTGAATAGAACTGATGGAAAAACACATTCTTTAAATAGTTTATAATGGGAGATGAAAAGCTTTATTCTGTACTTTATTGTTATATAATATAAATCTATATAACTCGAAAGAAAGTGCAAAAAGGTTGAGCATCAAAGACTCAAGGAAGTCACATGTCTCTTTAATGCATTTTTAGTAGGTTTGAATGGCGTTTAAATCGCCCGGTAAAACCAGAAAGGAAAAAAAAAAATTAAAGGAGGACTGGACTTGTAACCATGCCACGTTTGTAGTTGTACTTTTATTAATAGTTAACAAAATTTAAAGGTCTAGTTTCTAACCCCATAAAATCATAATCATAATTATAAGAAAATATATATATATATATATATATATATATATATAATTGAAATTTTTATTTATTATGATATAATAGAGAATTATAGTTCCAAGCTATAGATTAGTTGCACGAGTTTTTGTTGCTAAGTATCTTGTTTATTAGGAGGTTGCTAAGTATCTTGTTTATCGGGAGGTCATGAGGTCAAATATCTTTGATGCTCTAACCTTGTGGTTAGGTCTTGCTAATTTGACTTACAAGTAGATACCTTCCGATTGATCTATCTGAAATTTTTCATGGGTATAGTAGCCACTCAATAGGCATGAACCATCCATAAAAAATGATAAAATGGAAAATCATGGAAAATTGTGTGTGTGTGTATATATATATATATATATAATGATAAAATGGAGTATTCTATCAAATTTAGTATTCTTTCCTTTACTTTTTGTGCTTTAAATTAAATAATATTTACATGGACATATCTTTTATTGAACATGGTTATATTAGATTTTTTTTTAAATTTAAATCTTTATCTTATGATCATCAATGAAATATGTCTACATATTTTTATAGTCTCCTTAATGGCATTTCAAATATTATCTACCGTGCATGCCCAAATTTATATTTACTTTTTCACAGAGTAACTAGTAACCTAGATATTTATAACAGTAAGAGTATATCTGAGTAGTTAGTAAGCTAAATATTTATAACACTAAGAGTATATCCAGCGTGAGCAAAGTCTCTATGACGGTAGGGGAGCCTACCCCTTCAGCCTTATAAGAAGGGGCCAAAAATTTGCACTAGGTGGAGGGGATAACATCCTAACCACTTGGTGGTATGCACTAGGTGGAGGGGATAACATCCTAACCACTTGGTGGTATCAGGAGGAGACACAGAGAGACATAGTTTTAGTTTACTTAGCAATAATTATTAGATGGATTAGGAAGATGGTAGGGATTTAAAGGAGTCATAAATTAAAGGTTTCTATTTATCTCAAAAATATTTATGCCTTTTCTACCCTTCTAATTAAATTGATTAATTAAAAAAAATGTCATATGAACATGAGTTATGATTTTTTGAGCATGTTCTACTAGTAGGCCATGAAATTGGACTATGTTATGGTAATAATGCATATTTACAAGTTCAAAATCTCCATGATGAATTGAGGTTGAATCTCATGGTGAAGAATTTTGTTACAATTGTTTTCAATATATTTTTTTATTTCATATATTAAATATTTTTTATAATAATAATAATGATATTGATTTAATATAAAGTTATAAGTCATTTAATTTTTATGAATTTTTAAAAATTTGAAATGTATCATGAAATGTTTTGATGCCTATGGATATTTACTAGCCATTTAATTTATATGAATACATTAGTTAGTATTATATTTAGTGTTGGATTGGGAGATCATTCAAGTGGTCATGTTACATACATTTTTCATCACCTTATCGAAAGAACTTAGTATTTGTGATGGAGAGAACTTAGTATTTGTGATGGCAAGAACATCCAGTGTAATTTCAACATCACAGTTTGTTGAAAGATGTAACTGGTTTAGGTCTTCATAATTATATTTATTTCAATATGTAGTTTATGTCAAAGAAAAACAAAAATTTTGCAAAGTTCAACCCCATTTGGCTTTTTATAAAATAAATTAAAAAAAAAAAAAAAAAATGTCAAAAAGTCAAATACAAGACAAAGTCCGCCCTCTGAAATTGACAAGTCGGCCTACCCAAGGGATGTGACCCTTCATACAGACAACCAACTATAAATTGGCATTTATGATCCACCAAAACAAAAAAAAATCGTTATCTGTAGCAAGTTTTGCGAGTTTCTGTAAGGATATATGTGTAAGTTTGTTCAGATGTAAAAGGTGAGAAGGATACCCAAGTTCCAAGAGGAGGGTACTCGATTTTTTTTCTAAAGAAGGCATCCAAGTTGTATTATAAAGAAGTCACCATAGTTCTGTTCTAAGGACGATCAACCAAGTTTATGTGAATATCATTCTATAGGAGATCCAAAATTAAATTTTGATGGAAGGCATCCGAAGGTTTGACACTTAAAGTTCTATCCCTAGAAACTCATACGAAGTTTAGTTGACCAATTGAAGTTCCCCTACGAAGGTATGTTAACCATTAACATTCCTATGCGAAGTTCTGATGATGTTCCTCAACAAATTTCTATTGGCTCCAAAAGTTTGTATGTGAAGTCCAGGTGGTGTTAAAAGATTATTCTAAAAGAAGGACATCGAGTTCTATCATGTTCGTAGAGAAACTTGATTCCCAAGTTCGGAAGGTATAATGACCATCCAAATTTATGTGCAGTAGGGAAAATGAATCTTGAATGGAGGGTAAGCTTGGTTCTTGTGGTGACATTAGAGTTTTGGATGTTTTACATTGATCTGATTTTATAAGATGATTTTTTGGGATTTTTCCCTTTGTATGATTTTAGCCTTGGTTTGGAGCCTATATATGTGTCTCTTATTTCATGTGATTTTAGTATTGTGCATTTTTATAACTGCTTGATGACAAGAAAAACACATACATAATAATCATAATAAGCCAACAAAAGGATCACAAGTAATTATCAAGTAAGATAAATCACTATTATTTCCCACCTATTGATTCTCAACATGGTTAGCTATGGGTATGACATTAGATTTCTTGTTAACCGTCATATTATTAATAACTTATTTTTTACTTTCATGTTTGTATTTCACAAAAAGCTTTTAGGACAAATTTTAAATTACTTATTATCTAACAAATTTAATAAGAATTTGAAAACACACACTTGAAGAGTGTTATGCTTATAGTAGAAAAAAGTGGTATATAGTAGCTAGTTCTTACAACTTAGTTTAAATATATTTAAATTGAAGTAAAAAATGGTAAACTAAGATTGCATATATCCCATATTGCAATAACATGAAAATTGCGAGTAAGCAGAAAATGTAGTAGCATTTGATGTATTTATTATTTATTATCTTTGTTCATGCTACCATTGAATGTAGCCTTAACAACTTTGGATATAATTTCATTGTGAACTTGCTTTGTTTCTAAATTTACTATTACTTATATTACCTATGTTAAATACATTATGTACTTATGATTGGATGCTATTTTTTTAAGTGTTATATATTCACTTTATGTTAGTATAAAATGAGTCATCATTCTTCCTTCTATTAAAATATTGTATATTATGACATACAAGATGCCTCTTCATAAATTGTGGTGAATAATTTTATAATTATATGTTTAAATTTTTTTCATCTTATAATCATGGTTAATAATCATATGACTATTATATTTTAATTAACTATTTTATTATTGTTATATTTTAATCATAGATGTTGAAGTTTTCTAGTGCTTTTAATTTATCTAAGGAGTAGTCTTTTAAAGATTACTCATTTATCTAAAAACGTAAACTTATTAATGTTAACTTGAGTAAGATAGTAGAACTCTCATTAAATCTTTATGAATCACCTTTGGCACTCTCCTGAGACTCTTTCATAATGTGATATGAATGAGTCTTCTAAAATGTTGATAGTGAACATGGAAGATGATCTAGTAATTATGGTTAATGATCTCATGGTTGTTATGCTATAATTAATTCATATTGAAGGTTTTTGGTGTTTTTAATTTTTTTAATAATTTTTTTTATACTTTCTATAATAAGTAATATTATGTTAAAATATAAAGAATTGTGGGCAATAATTTCATAATTATATGTTTTAATTATTTTTATCTTATAATTATGGTTAATGATACTATCATTATTATATTTTAAATAACTTTCTTATAGTTGTTATATTTTAGTAATTTGTATTGAATATTTCTAGTGATTTTAATATATCTAATAGTAAAAACTTATTATTGTTAAAGAACCATGGTCAATAATTTCATAATTATATGTTTTAATTATTTTTATCTTATAATGATGGTCAATAGTCCTATCAATATTATATTTTCATTAACTATTTTGTGGTTGTTATATTTTACTAATTTATATTAAATCTTTCTAGTGGTTTAAATTTATCTAATAATAAAAACTTATTATTGTTAACTTGAGTATTATAGTAAAACTCTTATGTGATTTTTTATTCTTCAACCCTGACTATTTCATGAGACCCTTTTAAGATACTTTAATGTGATATGGAAGATAATCTTGTAATTATAGTTAGTAATCTTAATTTTTTTATTCTTTAATTAACTTATGCTAAATTTGTTAAGGTAGCTTTACAATATTATAAACTCGCCACTTCAAGGAGTCGTAACATGAATGTTAGAATCATTTCAATGATCTCTTATTTTGATTCCCTAAATTCTTACAAAAATAAATAAAAAGATTTATCTACACTGATCTCAATGGACTAAGTTGTGTGGAGGATTAATCATTTGTGTGAGAATGCATACAGAACAAAACACATGACAAATATCAAATGAAAGCATTGAGACACATTGCTTCTCAAGAAAAAGAGTTGACTTAACACATGTAAGGCTAGTGAATAAAAAAATAGTTGTCTTTAAGTGCAAATTTTTGGAGGTTTTGGTGGATTTCTAGGTGGAATCTAACAAAACTATTTCATGAGACTCTTTTAGGATACTTTAATGTGATATGGAAGATAATCGTGTAATTACAGTTAGTAATCTTATTGTTTTTATTCTTTAATTAACTTATGTTAAATTTGTTAAGGTAGCTTTCGAATGTTATAAACTCACCATTTCAAGGGGTCATAACATGAATGTTAGAATCATTTTAATGATTTCTTATTTTGATTCCCTAAATTCTTACAAAAATAAATAAAAAGATTTATCTACACCAATCTCAATGGACTAAGTTGTGTGGAGGATTAATCATTTGTGTGAAAATGCATACACAACACAACACATGACAAATATCAAATGAAAGCATTGAGACACATTGCTTCTAAATAAAAAAAAGTGACTTAACACATGTAAGGCTAGTGAATAAAAAAATAGTTATCTTTAAGTGCAGATTTTTGGAAGTTTTGGTGCATTTCTAGGTGGAATCTAACAAAAAATTGTAGTCAAATCTTGATTTGTGTTGTTTAAACTAGTTTTCTTTACTACATAGATGAATTCAACACCCCAAAAAACTCCCGAGGCATTTAGATTATGTAGAGTTTACCCGTCAAAGTTGTGAATTCAATGAATCACCATCAAATTCTACACAAATTAGATTAGATAATAAACTATTTTTTTTTTTAAATCATACTCAAAGACAACTCAAAACAATAATAAGTATTATTTATATTCAAGTTCAATGCTAGATAAATATCACAATCTGTGAGCTATGATAATGTATATATACAATTGAATGTGAGTCGGTTGTACCATACTGAAAACATGATTAATTCTTACGATTAATGTGGATGAAAATATAAACAACTTTTGATTTTCATAGAGAATTTATATGATAATTTCATTGTTAGAAACATGTTAGAGCTAGTTGAAAGATAGAGTCTATTATAGTTATTGAAATTGAATAAGAAATAGATGACTTCGTAAGCTTTTGTTCATGACATATAGAATAGATGTCTAATTGCCTAGACGTCATCATGGTACTGTCCCTGCAACAAGGTACAAAGTTAAGGATGTAGACTAGGTTGTACAATATAAATTAATGATGCAATAAATCTGCCATCATTATAAAATAAGAGGTGAATATTTAAACTTAAACAAATTAATTTAAATATTATTTAACAATAATAAAATTCAGTTGATAATGTGAAACATTTACCTAAGTTTTATATTCTCTAGTTAAAGAGAAACTAATACCTATTCTATGTAAAATAAGTGTATAATAAGTGTATAATATGCTTGCACAACGGCGGAAACTCAGAATTACAATATGGTTATATTCCTAATATGAAATATTTATTCAAATGAGTTTCCTTTATTAAATATGAGATAACATGTGAATAAAGAATCATATACTTTGAGCTAGCTTGTCATATAATTATATAATTAATAAAATAATAATGAAATTATATAATTAACAAAATAATAACGAATGAGGTTTAAGAACATAACATAGTTTGTTGTTTAAGAGAAACTTCCTTTTGAAATTTTTTACTTGAAGGTACTTCTTTATGAATTTCTCATCTTCCATGTGTCATGTTTTAGAAGAATTTTTTTCCATGTGATAAAGGATTCCATAATGGTTTTGTTCCAAAGAGAAAGAGAATACCAATTTAATTACTTTTGGTTTCGAAATATATTTTCTTTCTTTCTGTAATTCTAAAATTTAGTTTATACTTGAATTCCAACAACCATTTTTTGACATGAAAAATGATTTTTTGGTATGCATGGAAAATATAAATTTAATTTATAATTTTCTTTCCCAATCTTGGGTAGGACCTTGTATGGTACATAAAATTCTAGAAATACTTTTTAAGAATGGATTTCTTATACGATGAGTATTAAAATATACTTAATGCTACACTTAAAATTATTTTTCATTATACTAAATGCTACACTTAAAATTATTTTTCATTGTAATATTGATTTTCTGGTTACTTCATTTGACCTTGTAATGTTGATTTTTTTGTTGTTTCATTTGGTTTTGGTTTATTTGAATACTTTTAAAATTGTTTTCAACATTTTATTAGTCTTCTCGATATGTGAATCTACTAAGTTGTATACTTTAGAATTGACTTGCAAATATAGGAGTTGGATATTCATAAAGATATATCAATAGATATTATAAGGAAAAAACCAACTACTCTAATCCTTAGTGGAGGATTTTAGTGTTACAAGATTAAGAAAAGAATTAAAAAGAAAAATCCACAAATACCTATCTCAATAACAACTAATATTTTGTTTTATGTTAACTATAACTAAAAATTATGGGATATCATAAGTTTTGTCTGTCTATTTGTCTTTTTTTTTTTTTTTTAAGCTACGACATTTCTATTATCTACATCAAATTTAAAAGTACAAAATTAGGAACCTCAATCCGCCCAATTGGGAAACTGGATCTGTTGGCTCCTATTCATCAGACGGTCAATAATGTTTTTCATGTTGAATAATGTCAAAAAACTTTGGACATTAAGCCCTATCTCGCCAGGTTTTTTCAAAAAACTATTCTTTCCAAGTTCTACTAACAGACCCAATTTTACTACTACTGCTATGGCATACAACCTAATATTCAAAAACCAGAGCAATATCATTCTAAATTCAAAAAGAAGACAGTTAACAAGCCTCTCAGTTCTCCGCATTTCCTCTTCTGGATTTATTGTTGTCGTTGGTCTTCCCCAGCTCCTTCAGCATCTCTTGAATTTCCTTAAGTTGTTTGTTCTGTTGACGGAGCATCCCTTCAACGTTTGCCACCTCCTTTTTTGCTGTCACTGTTTCCTTAGCCATTTCCACCATCTCAGCCGCTACTTGCTCCATGGCCTTTGCCAAGAGATGCTTCAACACCCAGTAAGTGTGAAGAGCGCGGTGGTAAAGGGTTAATATGCATCGTGTGTTGCCTGTGTCCGGCAGCTGAGAAGTCCATTCTTCCATCTCCGGGTCGGACGGTTCCTCCAATACTCTGTCCTCCATGACATCAATAATTTTTCTTATGTCTACATTTGTCTCCAGATTGTATGCCTGTTTAGCTTCGTGCACCGCCATGCTGATCGATTTCTTCCCCCTTTTCTGTCTTCTCTGCGCCTGATTACCCTCCTCGTTGATGATTGGTTGATGGGGTCTACCTCTGCCTCTCTGTTCATGCGTCTTCCTTCTTCCGTCCTTTCTGCCCCGCTTAGTTCCTTTGCTGCTTTGCCCTGTTTCAAAATGCTTGCTCCTGAAAACTTCCCCCTCGCTATACTCCATTTCATCTGAGCTTTCTATTTCGATTTTTACTCGACCCCGTTCAAAATGCCTGTCGCCTACTGCCTCCCTCTCTGTCTGGGTTGTCTTATCCCATTTCTCAGCCATTTTGGTATGGTTGAGGCGTTGATTTTGGTTCCTCTGCCAAGTCTCCCCTTCTCTCGCCACCTTCTTCGACTTCTTGCTGCTTGTCATCCTTCTCCTGTTCCACCTTATAGAATTCTCGCCACCTTTTCGCTTATGATGGGTTTGCTCTCCACTTCTTTTCTCCCTTCCGCCTTGAATGATGCTTTCTTCAGTGTTTTTCGGCTTTTGTTTTTGGATGCGTACCTGCTGTTATGAATTATCATTAAATGTTGATGTCAGGGAGGTGAGGCCGCCGTCCTTCTGTCCTATCCTCGCTACCGCATAAACCTGCCTTATTCTCCTTCTCCCGGTCCTCACGATTTTTTGATTACCATTATGCTGTTTCATGGTTATCGTTGTCTATGAGTTGTTTTAAGCCATCCCATCTTTTCATCGCTGCTTGATTAGTCCAGCTGTCATCCACTTTTGCCAATGATTCCTTACTTCCCCAATTAGCCAAGCAATCTGCGGGCTTATTTCCTTCTCTTCTAACATGCGAGGTGATCTTATATTCGATCCCTTTCAGTGTTTCCTCGATTTCTTGCACTATACTTGTTGTTCTCCAGCTTTTAACTACCTTCTCCCACTATTTCGCTTATATTAATTTTCTTATGGTGCTTATGACCAGGACTGAATCACCGTCGATCTCTATCTTCCTATATCCATTTCTTATGGCAATTTTGAGACCCTGATAAACTGCCATAAATTTCGCTTCGTTATTACTCATTGTTCCTCCGTGTTCTACATAGATCCATTCTACCTCTCCTTATCTGTTTCTAAAGATTCCTCCAAATCCTGTTGGACCTGGATTACCCTTTGCTGCCCCGTCGAAGTTGAGCTTGATAAACCCTTCCGATGGCTTATGATAAACTGCATGACTTTGGCCCTCTATAGGTTGGTGCTGCTTTTCTTTTTGTTGGTAGATCATTCCTTGTTCCAAGTTCAACCTTTTTAGGATTTCTTCTTCTTCCTCAGAGGTCTTCCAATCTTCTTCTGCCCAATTTTCCGCGAGGATTGATTCTTTGATTTGTCTTAGGGTTCTTTTCCAAACTTCTTCCGGATTTGATGATTTCCCCTTGAATATTTGACCATTTCTCTCTTTCCAAATATTCCACACGTTGAAGCCTGTCGTCATGTTCCAAGCTCTTCTTACTACCTTGCTTTTGAACTTTCCTTCTCCCCAGTCACATAGGGTTTGAATTATATCCTGAGGATTTCGTTCTGTGGTCGAAAATAAGTTTCTAGTCTTTTCCCATTCGAATTGGGCCGTGCTGCATCCATTGAGAAGGTGTTCCCGGTCTTCTTCATCTAGATAACAAAGGCAACATCTTGATGGGCCTGAGAAACCTCTTTTTTGTATT
This sequence comes from Pinus tabuliformis, assembly GCA_031772625.1. Lineage (NCBI taxonomy): Eukaryota > Viridiplantae > Streptophyta > Pinopsida > Pinales > Pinaceae > Pinus > Pinus tabuliformis. The sequence goes on along the minus strand of CM062817.1, from coordinate 1,158,060,100 downwards.
CGATCCCAAGTTAGAATGCGTTTCCTTCCTACCAGCCATACAAACATCTTAATCTTCGGCCACCATTTATTTCTCCATATCTTCCTCCACTTCTGCTCTTCCTCCCCCTGCTCTTGTTGTATATTTACATTATATGCTTCCTTTATGGTAATCACTCCTTTGGTATCTTTACCCCATCGCAGAATGTCCCTGCCTCCTCTATTTTTTATTTTCCTGGAACCTAATTCCTTGCTAAATATAGTTTTTTGATCCTCTGTTGTGTTCCTGTTCCATTCTTCCATTGATTTCCATTCCCTCCATTCTTCGTTTCCTCTTTCTTCTGTCCAATAATCTTTAACCCTGATGAGGTCTCTGTCCATACCTGTTCTATAGATTTCCTGCATTCCTTGTAGGTCCAACATTTTCTCCCTTTGTTGCCATGCTTCCTCCCAAAATCTCGCATTCTGACCTCCTCTAATTTCCCAAAAAATATGACCATCCACTAATTCTCTGCTTTGGATGGTTAGGTTCCATATATCTGATCCCCGGGGTGCTTCTTGTTTCCTTAATATTTCTTCCGAGGTTGATGGCATATTATATTTTGTTGTCCAGATTTCTTTCCACAGGTCTGTCCCTCCTTGCATCCATCTCCATCTTAGTTTGGCTGCTAGAACTTGATTTAGGGTCCATGGGTCCCTTAGGCCAAGACCTCCTTTTTCTTTTGGTTTGGTTAGGTTGTCCCATGAGTAGAGGGCCCATTTCTTTTGCTGCTTGGGTCCTCCCCAAAGAAATTTTCTGTAAATCTCTACCAGCTTATTCCATATCCCTTTTGGTGGTACCATCACTGATAAGGGATATATCAGGATCGCCTGAATGGTGGATTTAAGCAGAACAACCCTTGTTGCCAAGTTCAGAGTGCGAAAGGACCAATTTTCCAGTCTTTTCATGACCTTTTCCAGGATGATCTTCCAGTTTCCTATTTTGAGGGATGAGGAATATAGCATAGTTCCTAAGCACTTAGTTGGGAGATCCCCGTTCCTATAACCCAAGACCCTGGTTAAATGATTTTTGATGGGTTCCACTGTATTAAAGAAGAAAGTTATTGATTTCTCATTGTTTACCTCCATACCTGAGCCTTCCATAAATACCTCCAAAATTTTCTTTATCCTTCTCACCTCCTTCATGGAAGCTTTGCAATATATCATGATGTCATCCACAAACTGTTGGTGGGTGACTGAAGTTTGATTGCCCCATAGTCTCAGACCCTGGATTTTCCTTTCTCTTAATTCTTTTTTGAAGTATCTACTTAATCCTTCAACAGCTATTATGAAGAGAAATGGGGATAGGGGGTCCCCTTGGCGAAGTCCTCTTGTAGCATTAAAAGTAGTAGATGGAGCTCCATTTAGCAAGATAGAGAAATTCGGGGTGGAAATCATGCTTAAGACCCATTTTACCCATCTGTCACAGAATCCAAAGGCTTTAAGGATGGTTTCTAGATAATTCCAGCTTAACCTATCATAGGCTTTTGACACGTCTAATTTTATCAGCATTCCTTTTTCTTTCTTCGCTTTCAAAGTGTGGATTACTTCCTGGGCCACCACTAATCCATCCAAGATATGTCTTCCTTCTACAAACCCAGTTTTCTCTGGGGAAATTATGCTTGGTAGAATCTATTTCAACCTTTGTACCACCATTGATGCCCCTATCTTGTAGGTAACGTTACATATAGCTATAGGGCGAAAGCCTTCAACTTGATCCGCTTGATTAGTTTTAGGAATAAGAGTCAGCAGGGTTGAGTTTATTCCTGGCCATATTCTTTGATTGGTTCTAGCTTCCTCCACCACTTCTAGAACTTCTTCAGCAAGGAAATGCCACCTTGCTTGAAAGAATTCTACCATATACCCATCTGGCCCGGGACCTTTGTTCCTTTTCATGTTCTTGACTATATCCTCCACTTCTTCCATCGTAACTTTCCTCATTAAATCCAAATTTTGATCTCTAGTTACCCGTTTAGGGATCTCCTTGCTTATCTTTGTTATGGCTTCTGATCAATTATCCTGAGTTTCCTTTAATAAGTTTTTGAAATGATTAACCAACACTTTTTCGATTTCTTCATGCTGGAGGATTCTCTGACCTTCTTGATTTTTTATTGAGAAGATTCGGTTTCTTTGTCTATGCTGTATCATTGCTTTATGGAAGAACTTAGTATTCTTTTCCCGTTCTCTAAGCCATTGAACCCTTGACTTCTGTCTCCATAAGATCTCTTCTTGTTTCCTTCTTTCTTCTAGCTGGTTCAATATAATTCATTCTTCCTTTGTTCTATCTTCCTGTATGCCTTCTAGGATAGCCATCTGCTGCAGCTCTTCCATTCTCTGCTCCAGGCACTTTTTCTCTTCCAGTATATTTCCAAATTCTTCTTTATTCCACTTTTTTAATTTATCCTTCATCTCCTTTAGTTTGAGTTGAAAGGTGTGCATCTTGTTTCTTCCTCTTTGGTCACTCTTCCTCCACCATTCTTCAAGTTTGTCTAACAGTCCTTCATTTCTTAGCCAAAAAGCTTCGAATCTAAAGGGTTTGTTGGATGGTCTTTGCTTTAGATCTATTTCCATTTTAATTGGCCAATGATCCGATCCTATTACCGGTAGAATTGTGGCTTCTATGAATACATCCTTCATCATTATTTGTTCAGAGATTAAGAATCTGTCAAGTCGAGATGCAATTTGATTAGCTCCCCCTCTGCGGTTATTCCAGGTGTGGTTTCCATTTATGGTTTCAATATCGATCAGTCTCTGCTCCCTTATCAAGTCTCCAAACTATTCCATTGCTTTATCCATTCTCCTTACCCTCCTCTTTTTTCCTGTGAGGTTTTAATCAGATTAAAATCCCCTCCTACGTTCCATTGTTTTCCAGGGATTAGACTTCTCAATGCTTTTAAATTTTGCAGAAAGTTTTCCTTTTCTCCTTGGATATGTGGCCCATAGACCCCTGTTATAATAACCTCCTCCATTGTTCCTATTATCTTTGTTGTCCCTGTTAGTATTCTTGGGAAGCTTATCCAATTACTTAACTGAATTTCTTCAGGGTTCCAAATTATTACCAGGCCTCCTGCGCTCCCGATCGCATCCTGTCCCATCATTTCATATCTGTTCTTGTTTCTATTCAGAATTTCTCTCATTTTCTCAGTACTTATTTTTGTTTCTTGTACTATCATTATGCTAGGTTTTTCTTTTTTCAGTCTATCATTTAAATACCTCTGTTTGCCTCTGTTGTTGAGGCCTCTTATGTTCCAGCTTGTGATGATCATCGTAAAAGTTTCGGAGGGGATTGGAATACCTCTGAAAGAGGTATCACTCTTCCTGAATTTACTAGCATCTCTCCAACTTCTTGAATTGTTTCACTCATTGTTCTTCTACCTCTTTTTTTACCTCCCTTGCCAATGTTGCTCATTCCTAAATTTTGTGTTTCCTGCTTCGCCATTTTCCCGTCTTCTCTATCTTCCATTATTCCTTTTTTCTCTTTATATCTTTGGAAAGCTTCTTTGTACATCTATTTCTGATCCTCTGGGATAAATCTTTCATCGAGCCTCTTCCATTCTTGTAGAAGATTCGTCATTACTTGTTCTTCTTCTTCTCCTTTTGTTTTCTGTGGGTCTATTTCCATTTCTCGTTGATCCTCTTGGTTTTCTGTTGGGATTTCTGTCCTCTCTTGATCCTTATTCATTTGATCTATCTCTTTGTCTACATTTTCCTTTATTACTTCCATTCCTTCTGTTTCCTCCTCCTCGTTTGCCTCTGTTTCTACTTCTTCATCCTGCAGTATTTGGAACTTGTTTTGGGATTCTGTACTATGGGTACCTTTTTGTTTGCCCGTCTGTGTCTTGATGTTTCCTCTTTTTTCCTTCCTTTGCACTTCTCTGAAGTCCTCTTCCTCCTCTCCTGCTTTCCTTGCTGCATTTCTCCTCTCATTTTCAGCTTCCCTTTCCTTTTCTGCTAGCGTAATGGGACACTCTCGGTATAAATGGCCATACTCATGGCATCTTCTGCAACGAAATGGAATATGTTCATAGTCAATTGGTTGGTGCCAGATCTCGTCATGACATTCCAATTCTATTATATCTGGAAGTGGCTCTGTGATATTCATGTACACGCATATTCTAGCATATGTTGTATATCTTCCCCTCTTTGTCGATTCTGCCACTTTCACAAATGATCCTATTGCGTTTCCTATGCCCTTAAGGACCTTTGGGTCCCAAAATTCTGTTGGTAGGCCGAAGAGTCTGATCCATATCGGGGCAGCTAACATTCTTTCCTTTTCTGGGTTGTAGCAGTCTACCCACTCCCTCATAAATAGTCCAGCGTTGTTCATGAAGTAGGGTCCTTCCTCAAATATTACTGTAAAAAATCCTTTCGCTCCCAACTTTACTTCCACATGTCCTTTTGGTTTCCACCTTTGTTGGATCCATCTCAGCAGATCTTTCTCTGCTGGCCAATATCCTACGAACTTACAGATCAAAGCATAATCCTTGATGTAACTTCTATATTTTTCTAATCTATTGGGCGGAATTACAAACTTGGTTTTGTTCGTTGCCCTCAGTAGACATTTACTTGTTACTCCCGTTGTCCTTTGTGTTCCCGCTGCTAAAGTTTCTCCTTCATTTGTTCTGTCTCCTTCCTTCTGCCACTCCTTTCTTGCTTTCCCTGTTATTACTGCTTTGTAGGAGGGGATCTCTCCCCTCCCCTGCTCCATTCCCATTTCTTCCTCTCAGATCTTGCACTTTGATTCTCCCTCAATCCTTAGGTTTTTCGTTTTTGTCTTCTCCAGATTCCTATATTTCTGAGTTCCGCACCCAGGGTTTGTCTTGGTGAATTGCTTCTGCCCTCAACAACCCTTATTCCCTTCCTTTGGTTGAACCCTCATCTGCAAAACCCTCGTCTCGCATCCACTCCCGACCTATCCACACCCCAACAATCAGTTCACATCCTGTCTATTTGTCTTTTTTGTTGATATTGTTTTTTTATAATTTTTTGGTGCACTTAATATAGTAAGGTGCATCAATGCACAACTACTTCACATGCATAAGCGTGAGTTTTATATTTGAAAATAATTGATTCTCTAAGAACATATGACTAGAAATGTGCCTCAGTTGTTTGGCTCACACTAGAACCATTGTAACATGAGTTATAAATATATAAGAAACATCATCACTATGTTTAAGGGGGTTCCCCAACCACAGTGCATTACAAAACAAATTACACTACACTCTAGTTAGGTTCCGAATTACTAAACATGCCCTAATGTACTACATATAGGATCCTCCCATTAATGGTTTTAGGCAAGCTAAATTGTTTTGAATTCTATATCTGTAATTTCGCACTGAGGTGCATTTTGTTAATAAAAGTGCATCATCACACCAAATAATATGAAGTGTCGTGAAAATGGAAGTACTTTTTGTCTAGTGTAGCATGTTATTTACAAGGTGAATTATGTTTTACAAAAATCATGCACCAAATGTTTTATTTCATGCACAACATTTTTTGAATTTTATATCAAAAAAAGGATTATAGTACCGTGTCAAATTAATAAAGTAGCATTGGTGCATCACATATGAAGGAGCACCATAATGACATTGGTGCACTAAAAATCATGAAACATCATAACTATATGGGTACACCAATTAGCATATAGTACTGAGGCTATGGTGGTGCCTATTATATGCTATAGCAAAAACACATCCCTTTGTGATACATAAAGGGACCAGACACTTATGATGCTAAGATAGCTATTGAATTTAATATTTAAAATTTTTCATTATAATGCATTTTGTTCCCAAAGGATCATTAGGGAACTAAATAACATGAACCATTGTGATAATGGTGGTGATTATTGTTTGACATAGAAAACTATTTGTTGTGTATATTACCTTTTGCAAAAATATGCAAATATCTTTCTTCAATTCATAAATTTTGAATTTATTATTTATCATTGCAATGCATTAACTTTATAAAGTTTCAACAATGCATCACATATAATGGAGCATTGTAATGATATTGATGCACCAGAAATGATGGAAAATTGTAGCTATATTGATATGTCAATTAATGTAGAGAACCATGGGTATTGTGGTGTTGGTTGTCTAGTGCAACACATTGTAGTTAGTGCATATGAACTATTAAAGGCACACCAATTTCTTTACCACATTATTTTTCTAAACATAAATTATCTTTTGTTCTTGATAGGAATAACATAGTTACGTATGCCTATCTTTTATAATTTCAATTTCTTTTATCTATATATAGTTTCATAAGAAGAATTGTATGCAAATTAGAGATGATGAAGATGAGTACAGGAACAATAGTAGGAAAAATAGGTCAAGATGTACAAATTTTCATGTGAGTGGGAGGGTAGTGAGTGGGGGATGGATAAGATCCATCACCCCATTTCACATTAGACACGTTTCCTATTGAGGAACTTTTGCCTATTCAATTTTTATGAGGTGGTTACATCCTTTAGGGGAGGTTTTCCATTTATATAGTAGACAATCCATCAATATGATCATGTGAGGAAGGAACTCAAGGTTAGTGTTGATCTGCCATATCACCCCATAAAGGAGGATATTAAGCTCATCATCTGATTTTCTATGAGGGCCCCACTTCCCTAATATACCACTCAACATTGTAGGAAAGAGCCAATTTGAATATGTGTAGATATATGTCATCTTGCACATTTTTCATGCTATATGCTTCTAGGCCGTTGATTTCCAATTGTGAATAGATTCATTTGCTACAAATTAAGTTAGGTTCTTGTATCTTATCTTCATGGAATTGACAAAATTTACCTCTGATGGGAAGCAAACAAATTTGTTTTTGACGTGCTATCTAAATAACTTATTTTAGAGTCCCCATCTAATTAGGAAATTAGAAATATTTTTTTGATATTTCTTCCTTGCTGTATATTATTGTTAGTATGTTTTGGAGATGAGGTTATTCTTTCCATTTATGTCATAGTTATTTACTTTATTTTCGAGAATATTCATGTGACTCAAATGATTTGACTCCACTTCCCTCCTAGGCCTATGAATGATGCATGTATGCACCTATGTGGGAAACTGTTTCATAAGAGGGGTTATGTACTTCACCTAATAAAGAGATTTATGACCTCTGGTTAGAGACAACCATTCTTCCCTCAACCTTTTAGACTACCTATATGATGAGATTGATTGAATAATATGTATAAACATCTTATTTACTCTTATTGAGCCACTAGATTGTTGAGGTGATATTGTTTTTATGTTTTCAGAATTTTTGGTCGCATATTTTTGTCTTGTTTAGTACAAATATAAGTTATTGTGACAATTTATTTCAATTATCTTATTATTATTAGTTTTTTTTAATATCAATTATTCGGTTGGGTAAATGTCTCCCTAATTAGATCAGGAATATATGAGGAAAATCATAAGGCTCTAGTACATAGACTAACATGACACAAAGGGTCTGAACTCATGTGGTAGATCACATATGTTTTTTAATTGCTAAGTTTTGAGTGGTACCTTTGAACTTCCAACAAATCTTAGATGACCTATGTTGATATGAAATATGGGTGACACTTATTTGTAACATGCCATCATTATTGTATTTGATTGTGAGTTCCCTTAGCCTCATCCAATTATTGATGGATGGTGCTCATTCTAATTAATTTGGAACATGCTATTTATATGATGCTACTAATCCTACACCTCCTAATACTCCATGACTTGTTCTTGCAATAGACCAATGCACATACCTTCATTCCCATCCACTACATCATTCTCCACCATGGGATCCTTCACCATAACAACTGACATCATGTTATCCTCCTGCACTACATGATTGTCTACCACCTTGGCCTACTCCACCGCATGATTATCCACTACCTAGTCCTACATTGGATATAATGAAATATCATCCTCCTACTCTATATGCATTAGTGTATATAGCATCCAATGATTTACCTCCTCCTTCTCCTTCCAAAGTGTTAAAAACTAGACCATCCATTAATATAACTCCTCATCCTCATCCTCTTCTTGCATCAACAACTATAATATCCACCAATTCACCTCCTCCTCATCCTACACATGTATCACTAATTATACCATTCACCAATCCATATCCTCCTTTGCCTCCATAGGTGCAACCAACTACACTAAATTCCATTGATCTACACACTTCTCCCCCATTGTTCTCTTGATATATTACATCTCCAACATTAGATATTCATGATATTTTACGAGATATGGTCATATTGAGTTATATACCTCTTGATGGAGACACATTTCATACTTTACTTTCATCTTCATTATTTGATATGGGTACTAATAGACCTCCCACCTACTGCAGAGGCATTGATTCCTCTTTATCTTGCGGAAAATATAGTTAGCAGATGTATTCTACATGTATATTGCTTTTTGTATATTTGACTTGAGATGTATATAGGGCATGTTTATCTATTTTGATAAGATCTATATTTGACATGTATATTATATTGTATATAATTAGTATATATTATTTTTTCTCATATCATGTTGATGTTGTTATTTGATTTATAAACTATGTTATATGTAAAATGATGATAATGTTATTAACGGTTTTTCTATTTTTTAATTAAGTATGAGATATATCACTCATTTAAATTTAGAGTTGGCATATAATATTTAACATATATTTGTGAAAGTGTCTAACTAATTGAGTTGTGATTACAAATATTTATAACCATTAATGCCATCGAATGTTTAACCATTCCATAATGATCCATAAGATGCCATTGATATTCCACTAGAAAGTTTATCACAACATTTATGATAATAATACTTAAAAGTATGAAATATACACTATTAGGGCTTATTTCTCTTCAGATTTATGGATCTATAGATTAGAATTTATTGCTTATGCATGAAGATTAAATTTATGCAGAAAACAAAGAAAAAAAAAAAAAACTTATGAACCACATTTGACACAAGATATATCCTCGTAAACCATTTTGAGAGAAATCTTAGATAGAAGGTGAGGCCAATATGCTCTCTTTCTCTAAATATAAAATGGCTGCAAGTACAAATAAGCATGGTTTATGGCCTAGGGCTACTATAGTGCAGAAATCATATTTGTATGCTCTCTCCCTGTCCATTTCGGTTATTCTACTCATCTATGGATCAAGCTACACTTGAAAATAATGGAACCCCATTTTCCTTCCAGTGACCTAGTTATAACCTAGCTTGATAGTGGTTAGGTTTGACTCCATTTCTTAAAACCGGTTACAATGTTAAATCTTCTAGAGTTTTGTTCATCATAACGACTTGGATAGCCCATTATCAGTGAGTTTTGGGGGCCTGACAGGATATCCTCTTGAATTATGGTGTCCAAAACAGGAAGGTCAACTTATGAGTGGCATGACTTTTGCATACAGACTCCGATTGAGGAAATTATTGCACCATTGGAAGGTATCAATGTTTAAAATAGGAAGAAAAGGGTGGATCAAAAGATAACAAAAGTTTTAACCCCAAAAATGGTCATTTGATGACTTAAAATGCCCCAAGAATTTTATAGACTCTAATTTTTGAAACTGGTCCCTGCTAGTAAAAATGATCATCTAAGTTTATTCCTCCATTTATTCCACCATAAAAGCATAAATATGGATTAAAAAAATATGTTGATCTAATCTGCATCACATATCCCCATTTGGGAGGGTTTTGGTATCCAAAATCTTCGACTGAATGATATGAGGAAAATTTTCCTCCTAACTTCTCTTGAGTGTATCATTTAGTCTTTCCTAGAAATTGTCCTTTCAACCTAATCTACCAAAGGTCATGCTATCCTTATGTCATAGTTTTGGACCTCTTCTACAAAATTGTATCTTCTTTCAACACTTCCTTTACATTTGTGCCAAATCCTATATAGAAGGTACGACTTGTTATTCTTCCTAGTATAATGTGGAAGTCTCATATAGCTTTAGATTCTCCACATTCACAACTAAAAACATGTGCATGTATGGGGTAGAGTGAGTCTATAGGTGTTATATCCCACCTTTTCAAGTATCTCAAAGGGACCATATTATAGAGCATTTATTTCCATACTAGGACATTATAGCCTCTCGTTGTTCAACTGTGACCATACTCTATCTCCCACCTTGAAAAATTCTTTGTTCTATGCTGATCATGCCTTGACTCGTATTTTTCCTATGAATTATGTAGTGTATTTTATAACTATATATGGATATTCTTGATCTTCTCAATGAATTGTTCAACCCTCAAGGCATCCCCGGTAAGATCCTCCGTTACTCCTCCTTACTTACCATATGCAATACCCAAAGGTGAAGGTGGAAAATATCCAAAACAAGCTTTAATTGGGGACTTATCTACTATAAGGGTGTTTTATATATATCATATTTTCATCGCATGGCCCTCAAACGATTCTGATTTTAACTCCTCAAAAGTTGCACCAAAGTCTTATTGACTACTTCTTGATTAGTCTCATCAATAGGTATATTATATGGGTCACAATTCCATCCTCCAGGTTATTAAATTATATTTTTGTCACATTTATCTACAATTTTTTTTATATTATGCTTAGTGTGAGGAGTAAAGATATTTCTCTATGTCATGTGGCCTAATGTGTGTTAAATGCAGGAATTGGAGCAATTTTGAGTTGATTTAGGTGTAGGAAATCAGAGTAGACAAGCAAGAGAGTTTCTAGGAGGTTGTCCACCTCCTTAACTCCTCCAATTAGTCGAAGATTCCAGCTATATCTTGTTGGGTGCAATATAGGATCTATAAGTGTACGAACATTTAATTTTGAATCCATATAGTTCACGAACTTCGAGACATAGCACTGGAAATTCCATAGAGAGCCCCTCGCGACCTAAAAAACCAATTCTAGTTTATCTTGCACATTAATCTCGACAATACATGAAATCTTGCACTAAAAGATAATTCGAGAAACACTAATCCAAACAATTAGAATCATGTGGGAAATAAAGGTAATCCTCTACTATTTAACAATCCGAAAGGAAATTCTAAGTAAGAGCAAATAGAAGGGAAATCAAAACTAGAAATGAAGCAGTGCCAACACGATATCAAAAAGGTTGTAAATGTTGGAATAAATTCAAGAGCAATTCAAAACCATTCTTCCTACACTAATTCTACTCCATGTACCTCTATGTAAAATTAACATGAAGGAATTGGAAAAATTTGTTGTGTAAATAAACCTATGAAAGAAATGGATTCAATATAGATTCTTGTAGAAAATCTGTGATAGGTTAACCTGATAATGCAATATAAATCAAAGAAGAATACTGTAACATACTTCTACTATCAATTTGTGGAAGCTTAAAGATCGAGCTGAATAATATACAGGAAGAAGAGGAATCAATGGCACAATACACATGAAAATACTTTGGGGAAAGTCTCATATAAAAACCCCACACTATTGCATTATCATACATGGTGGAAATACATATGAGTTATACAAACCCTTTGCTCTCACAACTAGCCAACTCTTAGTACGATCCTCACAGATTCTCACAGGAAATCTTGGCTTCTCTCTAGCCTTCCTCTCTACCCTCCAAGCTCCTATTTCCTTGCACTCTTCCTTGTGGATGATTAGCCTATTACTAAGTGGAAAAACAACCCTTCAAAACTATGCAATCCTCAAGGATGAATCCTTGACTATATGCATGAGTTTTATCCATGAGAAAACACATGCAACAGATAGTTCACTGTCCTTGAACATTAATCTCAACTGGGTCTTTGTCAGAATAGACATGCATGAGTTTTTGATGAGGGAATCTTTAGTTAACTAGAGTAGCAGTAGTTGAGTGCATTGATGCATCAAATGACTCTTAACTCACTATTAGTTCCTCAAATAGTTTGAACTAATTCAGTTGGACTTAACTCAGTAAACTGATTTAACTAATTAAAACTCAAATATAACTCAATCTTATCTCCTTAATTTAAGGGATAACTCTTGCATGACTTCAAATATACTTCTAACTTGAATTTATCCAACTAATTAATTTAAAATAAATTAACTAATTATTTCCACGTAGTTGTTAAGACTACATTTGATTTTAATTCACAATTTAATTAAAGGAAAAATTCAATTGGAATATTTTTGTTTCCATATTTCAACACTCCCTCTCAACAAGAAAGAGATTATCTACCACCCCGATCATGTCTCTATGGAACTCGAATTTACACTTCGACAATGCCTTTGTCAAAATGTCAGTATCTTTCTCCTCTATCAAAATATACTGCAGCAACATGATCTATGAAAATCCATGGGCAAAAAATCTTTTCTTATGCTTCTCCACACTACCATCAACAACTTGTTTTACCTTGTAAAGCCAATAGGAACTCACAACTGACTTGTTCTCTGGTCTCGGAACCACATCCGAAACATTGTTACGAACTATGGAGTCGTACTCCTCCACCATTCATCAACCCAAATCGGCTATTGCACTACTTCCAGAAAGGAATATGGCTCAGTCTCAACACATTCTCCAGTAAGGGCCATGTATCCAATGTACCTCTCAGCTGACCTCCTCTATCTGCGCTAAGGAGATGGTGCTCTCACATTCTCTCTCGCATCCTCCAACAATCTGTTAGCTTCTCTTGTGTGCTTCCATATATCTCTGGAAGACTCTGCTTGAGTGGATGTCTCCACTACTAGAACCTCTGCATATTGCTGCTCTACATCAGTCTGAGACTCCTCATCCTTAGGAACCAATAGTTCCTCCACAACCTGTAGTTGGAGCTCCCTGTCAATGGAAACTCACATGGCCTTCTACTCATCAAACTTGAGATCTCTGTGAACCATTATCCTTCGACTAGTAGGCAAGTACATCTGATAGTATTGAGGTGTATCAGTGTACCCCAAAAATATCCCCAACTTTGCTGTCAGCTCAAGCTTCTTCCATGCATCCTTTATCACATGGAAATATACAGATGAGCCAAATATCCTAAAGTAACCCACATCTGGTCTCTTACCAGAGAGAGCTTCCTATGGTGTCTCCATCCCAAGTATGTGATGCAGGCTTCTATTATGAAAATAGACCAATGTGTTGTATGCCTCAGCCCACAAGTGAAGTGGTAGGCCTTGGTCATGCAACATTGCCCCTACAATAGTTTTGTTCTTCCTCTCATCCACCCCATTCTACTATGAGTTATGAGGTGCCGTCAACTCTTGTTTAATTCCTTCCACTGCATAGAATTCCTTAAACTCTTGAGAGACATATTCTTCACCGTTGTCGCTTCTCAAGGCTTTGATTCTCTTCCCCGACACTTCCTCGACCAAAAATTTGAACTCACAAAACTTTGTGAAAGTTTGGTCCTTCTTCTGCATGAAATAAATCTAGCAATTATGAGAATAGTCATCAATGAAAATCACATAATACCTTTGCTTCACTGTGGATGCCATCAAGAATGGTCCACAAAAATCAGTATGAACTCACTCTAAGATAGTCTTTGCTCGACTGTTTCAATCATTAAAGGAAGACTTCATGTACTTTCCCAAGGTACAACCTTTGCATGTGTTAACTTGCTCAAGTTTACCTTTGGGAAGTCCTATAGATATCTACTGCATTATCTTCAAAGCCCGGTGATGAAAATGGCTCAACCACCTATGCCACAACTTGCAATTGTCTTGGCTTTGCACCAATTATGCTTTCATACTCAATGTTGTACGATTATCTACCTCTAGTTTATAGAGATTCTTCACCTGAATCCCTATTCTCTTGGTCTGACCCATGGCTATGTGTCTTAGGAATGCCTTTCCTTTACTGAAGACAAAATCGTAGCCTTTGTCCTCCAACGTCGTGACTGATACCAAGTTCTTCTTCAGTCCAGGCACATACATCACATCTATCAAGGTGAGAGGAACTCCACGCTCCCTTTGAAAAGCAACTGTGCCCACTCCTGAAACACTATACCTTCCGTCATCACCCATCTCTATGTGTATCTTTTGGTCTTTCTCCTCCAAGGCACTGAATAAATTTTTATCACTGGTCATGTGGAATGAGGCTCCACTATTAAGATACTAAACACAACCCATACTCGATGACACCATGCATGTGATGAAGGTAAAGCCCATTTCTAGCTGAGAGGCTAATGCCTCACCTTCCGATCCTTCTGAGGATCCCTTATTGGACTTCTTCGATGGGCAATTAGTTCTTAATGTCCCATCTTGTGACAATTAAATCATCTTATTTAGAAATTTCACCCTTCTTCTCTCCATGAGAAGAATTCGATTTGAAATGGGAAGCCTTCCCCTTCCCTTTCCTTGCCTTACTTGCTAAGGAAATATTTTCTTCATCATAATTCTTGGATGAAGAACCATCTTTTGTGCTCCTCCTGATCTCCTCTTGCATAAGATCTAACCACAGTCGTTCCCAATCTGGCAGTTTCTCCCTTCCATTCACAGAGTCTTGGTAGCTATTCCAACTCTTTGGAAGACCAAGGGGAGAGAGGCTCACCATATTATCATCGACAGTAGTTATTCCTACACTACCAAGATCATCTATGCAGGTGGTGAGCTTGTTCAGATATGTGGAAATAGTATCGCCCTTCTCTTCGAAGCTTATCCTTGAGCGCCAATTTCCTCTGGTCGCTATTGTTCTGGTAGAGGTCCTTCAATATCTTCCACATTGAAAATGGAGTATCCTTTCCATGGAGACTCGAGACAATATGGTCTTGAACTCCCTCAAGGATGATCTATCTCACCATCGCCACACACTTCTTCCACTCAGCGAAATCTTGTGCATTAGTTGAAGCTGGCTTTGGGATTTCTTGATTAATGAATTCCTTCAAGCCATTGTATTCTAATATAGCCTCCATTCTATCTTTCCATGCTATGTAATTCGAGCTACCTTCCAAGGCATACTCGAGTCTCAATCCATAGAATTCAATTGGCCAACCTTGAAGTATGATATGAATTCAATTTTCACCTGCAACCCTAAATTTCAAACTTCAAATTCTCTTCTTAGTATACTATTCACAGCTCTAGTACCATGTAGAAAATCCGTGATATGTTAACCTGATAATGCAATATAAATCAAAGCAAAATAATATAACCTACTTCTACTATCAATTTGCGGAAGCTTAAAGATTGAGTTGAACAATATAACGAGAGGAAGAAGAATCAATGCCACAATACACATGAAAATAATTTTGGGAAAGTCTCAAATAAAAACTCCACACTATGGTATTATCACACATGGTGGAAATACATCACAATTATACAAATCCTTATCTCTCACAGCTATCTAGCTCTCATTACAATCCTCACAGATGCTCACAGTGAATCTTGGCTTCTCTCCAGCCTTCCTCTCTGCCCTCCAAGCTCCTATTTCTATGCATTGTTCCTTGTAGATGATTAGCCTATTACCAAGTGGAAAAACAAGCCCTCAAAACTGCACAATCCTCAAGGATGAATCCTTGACTGCATGCATGAGTTTTTTCAATGAGAAAGCACATGCAACTGATAGTATATTGTCCTTGAACATTAATCTCAACTCGATCTTTCTCAGAATAGACATGCATGAGTTTTTGATGAGGGAATCTTCAGTTAACTGGAGTAGCACTAGTTGAGTGCATTAATGCATCAACTGACTATTAACTCGCTATTAGTTCCTCAAACAGTTTGGAACTAATTCAATTGGACTTAACTCAGTAAACTGTGTTAACTAATTAGAACTCAAATATAACTCAATCTTATCTCCTTAATCTAACAGATAAATCTTGCATCACTTCATAAAAACTTCTAACTTGAATTTGTACAACTAATTAATTTAAAATAAATAAATAAATTATTTCCAAGTATTTGTTAAGACTAAATTTGATTTTAATTCACAATTTAATACAAGGACATATTAAATTCGAATATTCTTGGTGCCATATTTCAACAATTCTCTCACCTTCCTTGTACCTAAAAATAAATGTTTTAGAATTGTCTAGAAGTTTGAAGGAAACTACAATGGGAAAGAAGCATCATCATTTTCAAACATAGTGTAATTTCCTTTTTATCGATATTGGCTCTGTGGTATAAAAATTGCAGCTTTCGATAACATAAAATTATATGTGATTGCTGCTTACTGAGTGTTGCACGGGTTCTGTAACATCGATGTTTAAAATTAAATAAATTTGATGGTTATGATCTCACCACTTCTTAATCATTCAAATCCATAAGGTGAAACCGATCACATTCCAGAGCACAAACCCGTCAGTTCTAGATCAAAGCAGAGGATTCCAATTGCACATTAAAACTTGTAGAAACAAAGTATCATGGCATAAGTCAATCTTGTAAATTCATAAAATATGAAGGGACACAATCTCTATTCGATATAAGGAAATATTCCGAGTGCAAGCACAATTATGAATGCAACAAATCAAATTAATTTTGCAGTTGAAAGGAAAACATTGCAGCAAATCAAATAACACCAATTTGGAAAAGGAAAGAGACTGTAACTAATTAAATAAACTTCACACAGTAAATGATAAATTTAAGCTATCTAATTTAAGAGATGCAAAGCAGTATCGAGCTAGTTTGGCGGCCAACCCACCCAGCTCGTACCCTCTATGAGCAGCCTAGTTAACACAAGAATTAAAGCTAGGAGATGCATGAAATAGATAAAGAAAGCATGGAAAGAAATGCGTCGATTAACATTTAAAATCACAATATTTACATTATGAAGACAAACATTTACATTATGAAGACAAACACTTAACTCCATTAAGCAGGATAAGTGATCCATAAGATATAATCTGCGTGATGCTACATTGGGACCAGCTTCTCCTCCCTTTTGCGAGTTCCTTCGGTGCTTGTGTGTGCTTATGCTATCGACCGATTAATTGACTAACTCCCTTGCTCCAAGCAATTCAATGCTTATATATAGGCATATAATTACAATTTTGTATTTTACATCAACCAATTGAAATATAAGAGGGGTAGATCATCAATCTCAACAATATGCAAGGAATAAAATTAGAATTGTAACTGAATTTCAAAAGAGGAATTGATTCTGGTAAATCGTTCCTCTTTTCCTGGAATGATGTTGTGGGTCGACCGACTTCTTCCTCGAATTTCCATAAACATTGTCAAAGTGTAGCAACTTAAGATCTGAAAGTTGTTTTACGATTTATTATTCACGGAACAACTCGTCTAGAAATTAAATGCATGCAATTTGTTGCAAGAACCATCCACATCGTATCCATGAGAATATCAAGCTGTTTTTAATCATTCCTCCTATCACTACACCAATTCATTCCTCCAGATGAAGCCCACAAGATTCGATGTTGGAACGCATACTTTCCATCACAATTTTGTCATATTTCATCCACAGAATTGCACGACACATCTCTGGGCTACCAACCATTCAAATGAAACCCGTGAATGTGTTTATATGAATGATGCTAGGCTCAATGGGACATTGTACCAATTTTCCGATAGTCATTTACAAACTTTAGGTAGATGTCTGTGTCATGAAATAATTGTGTAATTATTAAATTTTCACTTGCATCTACCTTCAATTTCAAATAGAAAAATTCCTTTTGATAATCTTCATCAGTGGCACCCATGTAATTCTTTAGCATATTAGGATGGGCCTTTGAATATCCAGCAGTTGTAATCCAAAAATAGTCACCATACTTCAATCTAATGTGCTTAACGAGATTGAGAGAACATGCAAATCCACCCTCAACTTGGACAAAATTTTTGGGAATTCATAATCCCCTATCGTTACCTCATTCACCACATACTTGGGCAGCTCACTGGACATGTTACACAAGCCAATGAGATAGTCTTTAATGTCAAGCTCAAATTCGTCTGGATTTAGTCCAAGTGTGTTTTTTGTTTCAGTGTATGACATAACATTGACCCTCTATAGCCAATGAAGGTAAATCAGAAAGACTACAATATTAGTTTGATTTCTCCAATGATCATGATACCTATAATATTGTCCTAGCGTTCCTTTGATGACATCAACAAGATGTCCATACATCTCCTCGAGTTTCCCAATGTGGCTCTTTTCCTTCTTCAAAATCTCAGGAGAACGAGACAAATAGTAAACTTGGAGAAGATCAGATTGCATCACGTGAGTGATAGTGTCAAGATAAACAAAAATAATGCGAAGCCACTCCCTCACATTTCCAGAATCTACCAACTGCTACTTGAACTTCTCAAACTTCTACTCCATTATTTTTTCGTCTTCCAAACTAGTAGAAGTGGAAAGCATTTTCCTAGAGCTTAAACCCTATTTGGTGCAAAGATCGAATGGATGATTCCACATATCATAGTTTATGCAAGTGTATGCACAACATTTAGTCTTCCCTCTGTTCCTCTCTCATTGACGTGGAGCACCTAGATAATCAAACCCAACTGTGAATTAATGTAAGTTACACTAGAATAGTAGCTATAAAAGATCAACGCACCCAAATTTGAATGATTAATATATCTACAGATTCCTTTACTCCAATGCAGGAACATGAGTGTAGTCGAGAAACTCTTTAGAGTGCAGGAAGACCATAGTAACTTGTGCAGGAACCCCAATTGGTACATGAATCTGTGGCATGGTACAAGAATCCGTTGCACTGTCCAAGAAGGTAAATGCAGGACCAAAGCCTATATAAAAACATGATCGAACCACTTTTAAACCTACGACATACAAACCCTTGTTAATAATGTTTTAATCTTGATAAAACAAGGGAAGTAACGAATACTCTTGAAAATAATAATTTACCAAAATAGCAGCATGAGGTATTTCGAGTAAAAATAAAACAAAAAGGAGGCCCAACATATCTCTCAAGAACTCAATGTCATTGGTAGCCATGTAGGCTGATTTCATTTGCAGTTGCACGAGTGCAAGTCAAAGAAGAGTTAGATTCACCTATTCTCGAGTTAGGGAGTCAAATATCTCTATTTTTTATGGAGCTGTTGGTAGACCCATTTTTATATAAATAAATAGGATAAGGAACTCATTAGGATTCAAAGTTTTATTATAGCTAAGTGAACATTCAGATAAATCACTTTTGGATGTTATTTTGATGATGTATTTGAAATTTCTAGAATGATAATGAGAAGTTATATTCTGATCCAACACTCAGTTAATTTAGAGGGTAGAAACTCTTAGGTTAGGTCCCAACCCTAGCATCCTAAATTCCTCTCATCTACCTATATTTTTGTTAGCCTAGAATGTTGGGTAGTTGCTGAAGTTTATTCATGTTTTGTTTTAGCTTAGAAGGTTGATTAGTTGATGAAGTTCAGTAGAGTATAATTCATCAAAAAGTCTATGATAGTGATCCCTATCTCATCTCCCTCATGGGAACATTATTAGAGGACCCCACCATCACATCATAAAAACAGAGTGTGATTTCATGTTTATTGCATAGATCAATTTTGACATTAGTGAGATAGTTTGTTTATGTTTTCTTGGAAATATTTACATTTGGTATTTTTCTTCTCATGTGATTGTTGTAGCTTAGAACATAGTTCATTTCATAGATCATGTGCTTAATATTAGTTAGATATATTTTTCCAAATTCAATTCATATTTTCAACATTTACTTGTAATATTTTACAAATGAAAAGAGGACCATGTACACGTGTTGTTGCAGGGTTGTTGGATCTGCAGGCAAGGACCCCTTTCACCAACTCCATTTAGGTATTCTCCACCTTATTTTGATGCATTCCAACCATTGTTCTAGATCTCTATTTTTCAAACATCATGAGTATCCATCTTAGCCCAAATCCGGATTCTTGAAGTGCTAGTCTTGGCTAAGTGTTTTGATCACCTTCCCTACACTTCCATGAACTTTCATATATCATTCCAACACTTCATCTCACCATTATTTCCCTCCAACCGCTCTCAGCCAACTTCCTGTAGCATTTCATGAAATCCTATAGCAGTACAAGAATCCTATAAGAACATATTGTAGCACACCTATAACAACCTATTTTGACTTGCAATGATAAGCTACTTACTTTAGGACAAGTTTGACCCCTCATCTTGGACTCCATAACCAAGAGTTCCACCTAGACTAGTCCCCTCATTCCTTTTCCTTTCCTACAAGATCAAATAGCATTATTTCTTCCATTCTAAATTTATAAATTAGGGCTTTATTTACTCTGCAAGTGTAAGTTAGACAGTCAATGCATGCATTCTTGAATTATGGATTGGTAGGATAAACTTATGTTTTCAAGCAATTCCGATAGCTAGATGATTGAGTTCAACTTAGAATAGTTTCCATTCTGCATATTAGCATAAGTCTTGTGTTCTTTTATACCAGTTACAAGTTGAAAACGTTCATTTTTGAGTTGAAAAGAATTTACTTTCTCTGCACTAGGACTAGCCTTTGCATTCTGCTTTCAGTAGTTACTCTCCTTTGAGTTCACTAGAGGAATAGTCTGGAACCCTAATGATCAGGTGACAGTTGAGGTGGCATGACTAGAATGATGCATCTACTATGTATAGATAACTATCAACTCTAATTTTGTACTAATCCCTGGGTTGATAATTAAATTTGAAGATTGTATGGGAGTTGCAACACTCTTGGTGCAATACCAGGGCTCACTGTATTTTTGTTGTCGTTACAAGGGAGGTATCTAGGTAGATGTTATTTTTGCTTTCCTTTTTGTTTCACATTTATTTTTGAAAAAAATACATAAAAATAAAAAATAATCTTTCATGCCTGGTAGGAGTAGAGATAATTTAGGGAAATTCTTACCAAATACCCCCACACTATCAAACAATCAACTTGAACTCTTCTTTGATGATTGTCAACTTCCCTTTCTGACTTCAGGGGAGTTAGAGGACCCCTTAGGTGAACAAACTGAGATATATGAAGAGACCATTTGGGAAGAAGAAGAAGACCCCATTCCACATACCCACACCCTAGGTGCAAACCGAAATGAAGGTGCTTTTCCAATCAGAGAGACAAATGGAGACGCTAGGATGAAAAATATAAGCCCTTATACCCTTCCTCACTACCATGGGTTAATCTCAGAGGACCCTGATACTTTTTTCTTTAAGTTTTTTATTGTTTTTAGAACTTTTGATTATCTCTGATGACCAAAAGTTGAACTTGTTCCTATCCACACTTAAGGATGCAACCTTGCATTGGTTCATGGGTGTACTTGGGGATAGCATCACTACCTGGGTTGAAATGCAACAATCCTTTAAAAAAAAGTACAATGATTATTGTAGGTCTGAAGACACCAAAGAGGAAATCTTTAGAATGACTCTTGGACTGGATGAATCCCTAGAAGACTATGAGGAATGGTTCCATCTCAGTTGTAAAAGGGCTAGATGCACCCTTGATCCTAAACCACTCAAGTTAGTCCTTCTTAGAGGAATCAAGGAGGACATACTGGAAACCATAAAATTTTTTATGGAGGAGATATGTATAAGATAGCCTCTAACAACATCAAGATAGTATTTAGAACCAATTTTAGGGTTGCTAGAAAGAAGGGTAGGGCTAGTCAAGCTTTGGCCAGTTCCTCTTCCTCCACCACATCTATCAAAAATTAAATTGGAAACATGATGGAGGACTTTAAAAGTGAAAAGATGCACAAATTTTCTCTAAAAAATGGACACCATTCATATCAAGAGGAGACAAGAGGAAGTAGAGAGAGCCTTGGCTATTTTTTCCCTAAAGGCATTAGAAGGAACCCCAGAATGAATGTTGATTAAATGTTATACAGGTATTCTTAGTCTGCAAGGAAAACCATTCCACAAATAAGTGCCCTTCTTTGCCTGGATTGAAATTTGTATACCAAGGGGTAGAAGGTGGGGTTCAAAAACTTGTTACATCAATCAAGGGAGACCTCAAGGGCCTCGTCCATACCAGTTGGGTGGGTAAGGTGGATCCTATTCCTATTACAATCCCAACTAGAATGTACATCTACCCCCTTGGTATTCTTCTACTTATCCTTCGTGGTGCACACCTTCTCCTCTGTGTTATGCACCTCAGTGTCCTCCCCAACCTGTCAGTCAAATATTTTAGCCATAAGCTTCTACACATCCTTAGTACCCATCACAAGGTTGGAGGTCTCAACTCAGACAACCTCCTTATTTACGGCCTCCAACTTAATATCAACGACAACCTGTTCATATTTCTCCACCGAAGAAACCATAGATTATTTATCAACCAAATATTAGCCCGAACAACAAGCATGCACAACAGGTTTGTAGTGGAGAGACATCTTACCATGCCTATGATGTGGATATCCAATAAATCAACCTCAAGTCTCGAAGAGTGCTCGTAGATAACCAACCTCCATCTCCATCTGAGGAGCTTGAAGAGGAAAGGGAATATAGTGGCCCTCAAGTAAATTCACCTCCTTTTCCTGTAATGTTGATCCATCCTAATGAAAACACCCCATAAGAGACTAAACTTTTAGGAGAATTGAAAAATATGTGTGTTGAAATCCCACTCCTCCAAGCTATCAAGGATGTTCCCATCTATAATAATCTTATAAAAGATACATTCTTCAAACATCCTAGAAGGAGAAATAAGGACACCCCTACCATCAATGTGATTGGCCAATTGTTTGATGTAATGTTGGGGAGAGTAATTTTCCCAAAGTATCTAGACCCTAGAAGTCTTGTGGTAGATGTGCACATTGATGGCATCATTGTCCCTCACACATTGATTTATCTTAGGGCTGCCATCAATGTAATGACTAAGGAAACTATGCTAAAACAAAACATCCAAGGATCTTTGAGAAATACCACCATAGTGTTTAAACTTGCAGACAAGTTCGCACTGGATCTTCACCGAGCTGTTGAGGATATGATGGTCTCTGTTGATTCCTGGGAGTTTCCTGTTGACTTCCTAGTTCTCCGGTCCAAGACCAAATTAAATGCCTATCCTCTCATCCTTGGAAGACCATGGATAGCCACACCTAATGCTTACATAGGTGGTAGAGCTGGAAACATCACCATTAAGAGTTAACATTTGTCCAAACAGTTGGTATTGTACCCTCCTCTTAAACCATCCCTCGAGCATGACTTACCCCTACGGTTGGATGTGGAGGAGGAAGATGAAGTGTATCATAACACATCCCATTCAATTTGTACCATAGATGTGGTTATAGGAGGGGGGAAACCTGATGAATATGACCTCATTGACCAAATCCTCCAGAACCAGGCCCCCAACACCATGCCTATTGATGAGCTTGTGAAGGAATCTGCAGGTAATCCTTCGACTGGGATATGCCTAATCGACCCAAGTCCTGAATATGTCAAAATGATAGGATTTTTTCCATCTAAAACATTGAATATTAAGCCCTCTCTCTTAGCCAACCAAGAAGAGAAGTTATGGAAAATGATGAAAGATCACTTAGATGCCTTTGGTTGGAGCTACAAAGAAATGAAAGGGTTGCATACTTTGATGTGTACTCATCACATGTACATCAAGGAATTATGCAAACCTATGTGCCAAACTCAAAGGCGTATTAACCTATCCCTCAAAGACATAGTGAAGGAAGAGTTTCAAAATTTGTTGGATGCAGGGTTCATCTACGCCATATCAGATAGTGAGTGATTGTCCCCTCTAATTTTGGGCCCAAAGAAGAATGGAAAGTGGAGTATCTTTGTGGACTATGGAGAGATGAAAAAATCCACTAAGAAAGACCATTTCCCTTTACCTTTCATTGATCAAGCTTTATATCGTTTTGCATGAATTAATTTCTTCTCTTTCCTAGATTGATTCAGAAGACCAAAATAAAAATACAGTCACTTGTCCTTGGGGTACCTTTTCTTATAGGGTCCTTCCTTTCAGATTATGTAATGGCCCTTCCACTTTTCAAAGGGAAATTCTAAGAATCTTTGCTGAGCTATTCGATGACTCTATAGAGATCTACATGGATTATTTCACTCCCTATGGCTATGACTTCCTGGAGGCTCTCTCTAACTTGGGGAAAGTCCTAAAGAAGTGCATTGAAATGAACCTCTCGCTTAGTCCTAAGAAATGTGAATTCTTGATGAATGCAGGGACTGTCCTTGCCCATTCAATATCTCAGGAGGGAATACAGGTGGACCCAAACACAGTTTCCATCATAGAAAGGGTCCCTACTTGACAAAAGAAAAGGGATGTTAGGAGCTTCTTGGGCCTAGCAAGATATTATAGGAGGTTTATCAAAGACTTCAGCAATGTAGCCTTACCATTGTTTGTATTATTGGCCAATGACTCTAAATTTTGCTGGTCAGATAGCAGCCAAGAGACCACTGCATCCATACTTCGAGGCCCAAATTGGGATCTTCCATTTCAAATCCATGCTGATGCATATGACAAAGTTGTAGGAGCCACTCTAGGCAAGATATATGACAAGTTTCCTTATTCCATTTACTTCATTAGAAAAATTTTGTTTAAGGTTGAACTGAATTACACTGTAACTAAGAGGAACCTCCTAGATTTTTTTCCACTCTTTGAACAATTTCAGACACTACATCACCGAATATCAAACTTTTGTGCATACATGTAACGACATTGGTGAAATTTTCATGCAATAAAAGTCAAGGAAAAATAAGACCATGGTTAAGTGAAACTTATTCCAAGATGAATGTTGGGCAAAGATACCCTAGTAGGAATTACTAGATGTCTGTTTTGGCTAAGGAAAATTGCCAAAGGCTAAGGAAAATGCATTAAAAGGAAAAAAGGCATTTTTTGGCACATTTATTTATGAGAATAAAGGAAATCAAAAGAGAGTAAGCTGAAAGGTCACATGTTTCATTTGAGGAAGAAATTGAAGGAAAATAATGGAAAATGGAGAAATCAGAGGCTTCATTCATAAAAAGGCTTCTGACGATCAGTGGTTAACCTTTTGACATTTCAAGTTTGGAGCTCTCCCATTATTCTCTCTCTTTCTATCTCACTTTTGGCCACTTAGAGTGTTCTTGGAGCACTCTAGCTTTTGATTAAGGAAGGAAAATGAAGCAAGGGGAAAGGAAGGAAAGAAAGCTCAATGAAGAAGAGTAGGATCAAGCAGATTTAGTAAGAATAATTGTAAGTTACGTTTTGCATGTGTGATTTCCTAGCTAGTTTGGACATGCATGATTTTGCATGTTGGTGTATGGTTTTCTTGCTTTCGATGGCGTGGTTTTTCTTGGTTATGATAGTGGTTTTCAACCTATCCTTACCTTTTTACAGATGCCATGGTATATTGGGATGTTTATCTCGATTTTGAGCTTTGGTTTGCTGGATGGATTTTGGAATCCAGGGTGGAGGTGGTCTCAAGGTTCATTCCCAAAGGCCTAGGAATCACTTGACCAATTTTGGAGGGATACATGGTCAATCCTGAGGGAGAAGTCTTGGTTTAGGGCCTACTGATCTGGGTTTGGTTTGCGGTAAAGCTCGAGAAACTATTATCTATTTAGGGCCTAGTGATCCGAGTTTGGTTTGCAATACAACCTCAGAAACCATTCTCTGTTTAGGGCCTACTGATCTGTGATTGGATTGCGATAGAGATTGAGAGATAAAGAGACATAAAATTCCTCAAGGATAGTGGATTTTGGATGGCAATCCAAGTTCATTCTGATTGTGATCGAAGCACCTGTTTTTGCATGATCACAATATGGTGAGGGTGGAGGTGGTTTCACCTCTAGATTCCCTTGGTTGTTCTTCGATTGGTGGTTCTATGAGATCCGACATTCATGCTTCGAATATGGCATAGGGGTGACTAGCTGAAAGAGAGATTTGGTTTAGCCATGTCTATGGTCCAGTGGTACATGGAAGTCTTGAACCTGATCAGATTTGCCTATGATTAATAAAATCTAAGTTCTCTTACTTTTTCAACGGTTTATATGTGGAGTTAATGGTTGTCACATCTCTAATATTTATATGGTTTTATGGTAGTTATAAGAATGGTTGAATGAGTGGTTCATTTCATGTTTATTTCATGTGTCTAGTAGTAATTATTAAATGGATTGATGCAATACCTAATTGATGATATAATAGTGCAATGGAGAAGGAGGTGATCTTGCTCGTTATGTTTCATAATTTCTTTCAGTCATTTATTCTCTATCTTGTATCCTAGACCTGTAGGTTGTTGTTGACGGTTTTGGACCCGACAACATTCATGGGATCACCCTGGAATGAAGTCCCAACTAGACCTCACACCATTTTGTGTGTGAGTCCCATTTGGTATGATGGCTCGGTTGCCAGTATCTTAATGATTTCCCTCAACTCTTACTTGTCAGCACATGAGAATGTTCTTCTTTGTCTTTCAAGAAGTGAGGTTTGCGTGCTTGGTGATTGTAAGTGTCACGTGTGTCGATGGTTCTTTCAATGTAGAGGGAGAGGGTGGGAGTGAGTCCCAAGTTGGTTGGGAGTAGTCCCAACTCTTGATCCGGATTTAAACAGGAACGCAACAAATTACAGAGATAACCATATACACAAAGATGCAGTGGAAATAATACTTCATTTCATTAATGGAAAATACTGAAATATGCTTACAACCAGAAAAGGAAATAAACCAGCTAGGGCGATGGTAGCTTATCTCTGAGAAGAGATGTGATGGCTACATGCCTCTGAACTGTGTTACAATGAGGCTCGAAGGCCTATTTATTGTTGAGAAACAATGGAAAAACCCTTAACATTCCAAAACCTAACCCTAGGAGATGAAATGCCAAACTGTGGGCCCCGTTTGGGGTAAATTGGTACATCAACTTCCGGGGTCGTAACTTTGGCATATGATCTCCGTTTGACGCGTACAATAGCTCATTAGAAAGATCTATCCGAGCACTATCATTGTTGGAACAGGCAACATCAGTCCATTCCATGGACCCATGTTGCCCCCAGATTCCCCAAAAAACGTCATTTAGGGCCTCAAAATGGATCCAGAAGTTCAGGACCCGAAAAACTGCTAAAAATAGTAAGTTGTGCTACAATTAAGGAAACTGAAACTGCTGAGAAAGACAATGGTGGGGGTCCAGGTGGACTTGGCGGGTGGTCACCAATATCCACCTGGATCATTCCTCCCCCCTTAGGAAGCAATGGTCCCCATTGCGTTGAGCTCCTCCATGAGATGAGGAAACTTCTGCTCAACTTGTTCCCTGGTGAGCCACTTGCCCTGCTGAAGGAGTTGGCCTGCTTTGACAACTCGATACAGTTGGATATTCTGTTGTCGAGTGTTCTTGATCTGTGTGTCCATAATTCGATCAGTTGCAGCTTGTTCCATGCAATCTGGATTTAATTCTGTGGGTTTGAGCTGTTCTGCAATGTCGGATGTGTCTAGCAATGGTGGAAAGTATGGCCGAAGGCGGTCCACATTGAACACTGGGTGCAGGCCAAGGAATGGGGGAATGCTGAGCTCAAATGCATTGTCTCCCATAGCCTTAGTAATGGTGTAAGGACCATATCGGAGTGGTCTCAATTTCCGATAGGTTCCAGTAAGGCGTTCCTTTTGCAAATGCAACTAGACTTTGTCGCCCACCTGAAACTTGTGTGGCACCCGATGTTGATCATGTCGCTGCTTGTACTTGGCATTTGATTTCTCGAGAATGTCATGGACCTGCTGGTGAATATGTTGGATGCGCTCAATGAAGCTGGTGGCCTTATCTGTTTCGGACTGGACATGAGCTGAATTCATGTGAGTAGCTGCAAGTGGCATTGCCACATCAATGGGGCATAGTGGCTGGAATCCCAAACCCACCTGAAAAGGGCTATGGCCAGTGGAGCTGTGAAGAGCTTGGTTGTAGCTGTGCTGAACATAGGGGAGGCTCTCGTCCCATGTGCGTGGATGCTTTGAGTTATACATGCGCAGAATGTGCACAATCATCCTATTGACAACCTCTGTTTGGCCATCAGTTTGAGGATGGAAGGTTGTGGACTTCGTGAGTTTGGTGTCCAGCATTGACTAGAGGCTGGACCAAAATGTGCTGAGAAACTGACTGTCCCGATCTGAGATGATAAACTGTGGGATCCCAAAGTGCACCCACACTCGTTCAAAGAAGAGTTTAGCAGTGGCTTCTGCTGTGATATTCTTCTTGCAGGCCACCATAATGGCCATCTTCGAGAACGTGTCGACGACCACAAAAACACAGTCATTTCCATGCTTAGTGGAAGGAAGGCTTGACATGTAATCCATGGAGATGGATTCCCAAGGTCGACTAGGGGTAGGCAACGGGGTATAGAGGCCTTGCTTCTTAATGGTCGGTTTGGCAATGGCACAAGCAGTACATGATCGGATGTACTTCCCAACATCCTGTCGAAGATTCGGCCAATAGAAATAATTTTGCAGTACTGCCACTGTTTTCTCGACCTCGAAATGCCCAGTATCCCGACTGTAGTGTGCTTCCTAAATCATCTTGGCACGCTCGCTTGAAGGAACACAAAGGTGACCGAGGTGGCATAATAGGGCATCCTGGAGGTGAAAATCTGCAACATGCTGACCCTCCAAGAGTGTCTGGTATGTGTGGCCGAATTCTGGGTCGCTTTTGTAGAGAAGTGGCCAATCAGAAGTTTCGTGCCCACAAGAGTTGAGCACGGTGGTCAGCGCCATGATCGGTGGTCGACTGAGGCAATCTGCAACATTATTGGTGCTGCCCTTTTTATACTGGATATTCAAGTGAAACTATTGTAGGTATGTAGACCACTTCTGATGGCGATCATTCTGCAATTTCCCTTGGGTCTATATGAACTGCAGGGGTCGGTGGTCTGTGTGGATGACCGTTTCCTTCCCCAAAATGTAATGCTTCCATTGTCGGCAGGCCTGTACAATGGAATACATCTCTTTATCATAAGTGGGGTACTTCCGGACTGTGTCTGAAAGCGTTTCACTGTGATATGCCACTGGATGTCCATGTTGAGTAAGGACTGCCCCAATAGCATAGTCAGAGGCATCTGTCTCGACCTCAAATGGTTGTTGTAAATCTGGTAACGCGAGCACTGGTGCCGTGCAGAGGCGATCCTTCACCTCCCTGAATGCCTTCTGTTGAGATTCAGACCAAAAGAATTTTGCTTTCGCCCCTCCCTTGGTGACTTGACTCAAGGGCCAAGAAATATGAGAAAACCCCAGCACAAACCTGCGGTAGAAGTTGGCAAGACCTAGAAAGCTGCGGAGCTCTGTTAGAGTGATTGGAGAGGGCCAATCCCAAATGACTTGGACCTTGGCTGGATCGACATGCACCCCCTGTTAATCAATGATGTATCCCAGATACTGAACCTCGGTCATGCCAAAAGTGCATTTCTCCAAATTGGCACATAGCTTGTGTTGCCGCAGTGTTTGGAGAACCTGTCGGATGTGGTGGAGGTGCTCTTCCCAACTCTGGCTGAAGATCAGAATGTCATCCAAGTATACTACTACAAAGGAGTTGGTGAATGGCCGCAAGATGTCATCCATTAGCCTCATAAAGGTTGCAGGAGCATTCGTCAATCTAAAAGGCATGACCAACCATTCGAAGAGGCCCTCCTTGGATTTGAAGGCAGTCTTCCACACATCTGAGGGTTCAATTGGTACCTGGTGATATCCTGACTTCATATCGATCTTGCTGAAATATTTTGCCCCCTTTAGTTGGTCTAGGAGGTCATCAATCCGCGGGATCGGGTACCTATTACGGACAATAATCTTGTTCAGCGCCCGATAGTCAATACAGAGTCTCCACGTCCCATCCTTCTTCTGTACCAACACGATCGGGCTCCCACAGGGCGATGAACTCGGACGGATGTGACCTTTCTGCAGGAGCTCCTGAATCTGCCTCTTGATTTCGTTGTTCTCCAGAACGGAGCGCCGATAAATTGGTCCATTGGGTAGCGGCGCACCTGGGGTCAGATCGATGGAGTGCTTGACTTGACAGTGCAGAGGAACCCCTGCCGGGGAGGTGAAGATGTCTTCGTACTCCTCCACAATCTTGTCCATCTGTAGCTGTCGTGAAGAGGGACCCTGTTTGGAGGCTGCGACCACTGTCTTCTTCTTCCCTTGAGGGCGTATCATCAGGAAAACAAATTTCCTGGTTTTGGAAATGATCTTACTGCATTGTTTTTCAGTAATCAAAGAGATGGCGGTAGGTGGTGCTACCTCTGGTATCCTGAACAACTTATTTCCCAATGTAATAATAACAGCACGGGGCCTTGATTCATACACAGCATGTTGCTTCCACAAGTATGGTTGTCCTAGTAATACATCACAAACTTCAAGGGGAGCAATGTCACACAATACCTCATCCGTGAAGGGCTTGATGTTGTATGGAAGGCGACATTGCTGGCTCACGCGAAGATCTCGCCCTTGGTGAAGCCACCCAATGGTGTATGGTTGTGGATGTGCTGTGGTCGGTAAGCCCAACCGCTTCACGACCTCTGCCGAAATGAGGTTCTTTTGACTCCCGCTATCAACAATGAACTGTATCGGGGAGCCCTTTACCCACATCTGGGAGTGGAAGAGACGCTCCTCCTCCTCTGGATCTTCAGGTTCATTTTTCTGGATCTTTGCGGTAACAACAGTGGCGCTGGGATCCGCATCAATGATCTGCTTCCCTTTTTCATACCCCTTATCGGGTTCTGACTTAGAGTCGGAACATGCATCTGATTCTGAAACCTTTAGCTCAGCCACCAGTGACTGCTTGGCTCGACACTCACTTGTGTTGTGAGTGGAGCTCTTATGGAACTCGCACCATTTTCCAGTGTCCTTTCTCGGCTTCGCGGCGTTGTTCTTTGCTTGCAGCTTCGGCTGGTTGTCTTGGGCTGTCCCGCCTTGGCTCTGTCCTTTGTTCTGTGGTTTAGGGGTACCTTTCCCCTGCTTTGGATTCGCAGATCCAAAGTCTCGCTTCTTTTGTTTAAACTTCTGCTCGACCTTGACGGCATATCGGTATGTTGCGCCGAGCGAGGGGATGTTTAGGAATTTTATTTCTTCCTGGATGTACTTGTGCAGGCAGCCACGATATTTGAGTATCAAATGTTGCTCCGAATCCTTGATACCCAACATTGTGCGAAGGGTATGGAAAATATTGGTGAACTCCGGCACGTCTTGGTCCCTTCCCTGCCGCAGCGTGGTCCACTTTATGTATTCATCCTCATAGCTTCCGACAGGGTAGTACTGCTCCTTGATGGCATCCCGGAACAAATCCCAGGTGGGTGCGGCTGAAAATAGTGAGCCATTACTTTCATCCTTCTGCTCGCAGTAGGTTTCCCACCAGTCCTTGACGTGGGGGGCTGCTTTGAGAAGAGCAAAAACAATCTTTTCCCGACACGAAAATTCATGAACAGAAAAATAACCCTCTAGCAGATTTAACCATTTATCTACGGCATCGGCGTCTATCTGACCCTCGAATATGGGGATTTCAAAATTAACTTGTACCTTAAAGGGTGTGGTGTTTCCAGAGGAGCTGTTGGAAGCCGATGCGCCGCTTCTGGGTAGCCGCTGAAGGATCTGGGCAAAGCTGTCCATCATCGCGTTCCATTGTCACTCGAGCGCTTCTTCGAGCAAGATCTTGATGGGATCTCCTGCCCCCTCGTCTTTCTTCTCGTCTGCCATGGGAGGCCGTCGGGATTTGCGAGGCTGGTCTTGCAAAGGTTCAACCAGTTCAAGCCCTAACTCCTTATATCTCGACCTTGTTGGGGACATGCAAAGAAAAACAGAGAAAAAGCAGACCGCTCTGATACCACTGATCCGGATTTAAACAGGAACGCAACAAATTACAGAGATAACCATATACACAAAGATGCAGCGGAAATAATACTTCATTTCATTAATGGAAAATACTGAAATATGATTACAACCAGAAAAGGAAATAAACCAGCTAGGGCGATGGTAGCTTATCTCTGAGAAGAGATGTGATGGCTACATGCCTCTGAACTGTGTTACAATGTGGCTCGAAGGCCTATTTATTGTTGAGAAACAATGGAAAAACCCTTAACATTCCAAAACCTAACCCTAGGAGATGAAACGCCAAACTGTGGGCCCCGTTTGGGGTAAATTGGTACATCAACTTCCCGGGGTCGTAACTTTGGCATATGATCTCCGTTTGACGTGTACAATAGCTCATTAGAAAGACCTATCCGGATTCCCCAAAAAACGTCGTTTAGGGCCTCAAAACAGCTCCGGAAGTTTAGGACCCAAAAAACTGCTAAAAATAGTAAGTTGTGCTACAATTAAGGAAACTGAAAATGCTGAGAAAGACAATGGTGGGGGTCCAGGTGGACTTGGCAGGTGGCCACCAATATCCACCTGTATCAACTCTGCTAGTAACACACAATACAACAAGACATGCACAAATTCCAATGAAACAATCCACATGGATGTGGCAATTAGAACACACAAGGGAATATAACATGTATACCCCTTACGAGATTAGTCTACTCAAGTGCAACGGTTGTTATAGTATGTTTTATGTGAAAGGTCTATCTGATGTCCAGTAGAGTAGTCAACATGGGCGAGATAGCATTAATTTCATATAAGACACATTTTCATTAACATATGTGTATTACAACAAGTGAATTAGTTCAAGTGTTAAACATAGGTTAAAGGAACATGCATTACAAGTGTACAATATTATCATTACAACAGTTACAGTAAGTGTGAAAACATGTTGGCCTATTAGTAGGCTTCTGAATTAAACAAAATTTCCAAGACACATTGTTACACCATACATCACTAACCCAATGAGTAGGGTGTTGGAGCCACTACTTACTCCTTAAAGAAAAGATTAGAGACTCTTAAGGCTATGTGGGAGGAGCTGAGGTGAAAAGTCCCTTGCATGTAGAAATGAGGGGGTATTTATAGCCAAGGGTGAAATTGACACTTGTGGCTATTTGACTACCCTCATGACTATTTTACTTCCATGAATTTTTGACTTTACATGACTCTTGATATAACAAGTGGGTCTCTTGGACTTCCACGTTACTTTAAATTGTATGATAGTATGGACCACATTAGAGATGTGGACAACATGACTCATGACAAGACTCGACATGACAGTGCTGGTACATTCGTGTCGCCGCTGGTGTGCATGTCGAGCTGCAGTGTTGCTAGTGATGGATGTCCTCATGGTGTGTCATAACTTCACCTCTGCATGGAAACATGTGCGGAGTCTTCGATGGTGGTTGGGTTCACTCCTTGCTTTTACATTGGAAGGCTTGATAGGTTCACCCGTTCATGAAAAGTGAATGTTCATCCATCCGTCCATGAACACATTTTGCATGTTCACTCATTCATCCATCTACGAACACATCTTGGCATGACCATATATTCGCAAGCACATATCTTTGCATGCATAATTTTTTCATCCATTGGTGAACATGTCCTCTTGCATGTGCTCCCTTCATTCATCCCATTCGTTGTCATGCTGTGTTTGTTTGTGTACTTGTATTAGTAGTCACTCACAAAAAGATGACATCAAATCCATAAATCTCCTAGTCTACCATGATACAAGCTCATTTCGGATGCAGGTGACCCAGAGAGGTGACAAGGTTGCGAGGTGGGATGGAGGCTTTGGGCACAACTGATGAAAACTACACAGGAGTCACTGGGTGATGAAGATTGGAAATCAGGATCAATAGTGACTATCCACAGGGTTTGGCTCAACTGGAGGACAAAACTTTACAGTTTCTGGGAGGAACAGTTCGGCCTACGGGCAGGCTGGGTAGGCAACATTTGCGTAGTTTCTCGAACGAGCAGGTAACAAAGCTTGGTAGCCAAACAGTGCGATTCTTGAGGGGAACTGGCAGTCGAATTTTGGGTCACTAGCAACAAAACTGCACAATTTCTGAGTGGAACTAGCAGTCAAATGTCGGGAGCTTGGCAGCCAAAACTACATAGTTCCTGTAGGGAAATGGCAGTCAACTTCTAGAGTTTGGCAGCAAAAACTGTGTAATTCCTGAGGGGGACTATCAGTTCGCTGCCGAGAGATGCTGGTAGGAAAAACTGCGCTGATGCTAGGAGGCTGGCCTGTTGGTCACCTCCGTATAGTTTCTGAGCTAATTGGATTGCTGGGTAGCAGAGGAAATTCTCATGAAAACTATGCAATTTTCAGGGTGAGCAGCCAATCGACTGTCGGGAGGGCTGGCTGGAAAAACTACACCATTTTCTAAGGGAGACAGGGATGGGCACTTGGTGTTTATCTGTCTTGTCTCTGTAATTTTCTCAGTCACCAGAGCAGGTAAGGTTTGTAGCCTCTCTAAAATTTTCTCTGTAATTTTCTCAGTCAACAAAGCAGGTAAGGTCTGTAGCCTCTCTAGAATTTTTGAGGGGAGTCAGTCCCAGGGTGGCTGTTGGGTCAAAATATTTAGTTGACTAGCATGAAGGTTGATTGATTTTCTTATGGACATCGCAACCTGAAATGGCTTGCTTGGTGCTTCTACGTTGTTCTAGGTGATAGTCGATCGAGTCGATGGTGGGTGATGGTCTGACTGTCAGAGGGGAATCTCGTTGTCAGAACTTCAACAAAGTGACTAAGTGTGTGAACGAGCGAAAGATGCATGCATGATTTTGCGAACACACACCTACATGACTAGACGATGAGATGGCTCAAAACATCTAGATACACATTCTCAACATGATTGACTGACAGTGTAAGCGACAAGCGTGGCACTTGTGATTGATTGTTGGTAGACTGGGACGATGCTTGCACGATAGTGTATGTGACTTTGTGTGTGAGTGCGGCAAAAGTTTTACATAACGAACTCAACAAGTACACACAAAGCGAAGACCTTGAGTACAACCAAAACATGGTCACAAGCATGACATTGACATCAACATGGAAAAAATTGGGTAAAATGATCAACCAAGGTGGGTGCGAAGACTCACAGGAGCTGAAGGAGTGAACCCAATTGTGCACAACTATTAAGTGAAACTCTTGAGGGAGGCTCCAAAATTGGGTGCAGGCCAAAATATTGGAGGGTGGTTGTAGCCACTACAATAGTTTCATTGATGCCAAGTGTTTCAATGAATGTCTCTGATGGTTGGGGATGCTCTGGCCTAGTATTGAGGTTGATTTTTTATTTATCAACATTGTTATCATGTATTTGATGGATTCTGAAGGTTGTATAAATTTCTCAGTAGATGGTGGGATTCTGGGCTAGAAAAATGGCTCAAATCTCAGGGTCGCTGGCACAAGTCTACTGATAAAAGTCCATAGTCGCTGGCACATATGCCTATGAGAGTGAATTTTGGTTTTTGGATGTTTTCATGCCTACAACATGATAGTGAGCAAGGGTTAAAAGGATTAAATCATTAGTGGGACTTAGGGACACGATGTTTGTGTCACTGACATGTCTCCTAAGGGTTTTGTTACTGATGCATATGAGTTTGTTTGATATGTTTTATCGGTTCCATTTTATTAAGTTCACCAAGGAAGTTGAATCCCTTATAGTAGAAACTCTTGTTGCATGTTTACCTCGACTGACAGGTTGCTTGGGTGGACTTGGGAGGAGGGGGTGTTATAGATTGCTATCAGAGTGTGGTTGCACTCTCCTTGGGTGAAGGTGCTTGGTCATGCATGCATATCAGTTGCATGTGTGTCTCTTACACTTGCATTCTATGTGTTTCTCGCATTACATCATGTTGATCATGACTGTAGTAAGGTTTTCATGAGGAACTTGATGTGATTTTTTGGGATATGTCGTTGGAAGTATATAATTGGTTGCATATGGTTATATGTCACTTACATATTGATTATATGTCACTTGAGTACATCCTTGTCTGTCAGGTGCATTCTTGAATGCTTTTATTACATGTATCAATGTTGTAGGTTGGTTACAAGAATTGATCACTTATGCTTGACTACATCCGTTTATATGTTTGTGTAGGTGATTAGGCATTTCTTATGCATGTTTATAGTTGCATTTGGCAATGTGTGCAATGGAGTAATGGTTGCTTTCATGCATGAGGTCATATCATGCATTGTTGATATGGCCTTGCATGGATGACTGGGCCCTACCCAGGATGATGTTTATGTGTTGATACACTTGTTTGGTATATGTCTCTATGTTGTTATGATTATGTTATACATGTAT
Source organism: Pinus tabuliformis (assembly GCA_031772625.1). Taxonomy (NCBI): domain Eukaryota; kingdom Viridiplantae; phylum Streptophyta; class Pinopsida; order Pinales; family Pinaceae; genus Pinus; species Pinus tabuliformis. The sequence goes on along the minus strand of CM062817.1, from coordinate 1,158,024,159 downwards.
CACATTGATTTGATGATCTTTCAGACAAGGCATCCTCCTCGAATTATGCTAAGGTACATTGTTTTATTGTGATTTGGTTTAGATATTGTAGTATGCCTTGCATGAAAGAGATCAGATGGCTAGCAGGGTGGTAGAATACATAGAATCTCCCCATGCATCCGATGGGAAACATGGTGTGTGACACTATTTTGACTTGGCAGACACATTGAGAATCCTGAAGGAAGAAATAAGGAGTTGCAAAGTAGACAATGACAAAATTTGCAGGAACAATAGAAACAAGTAGAGGTAAATGCAATACTACTTTAGAGTCTCTCATATTTGCAGTGAGATGCAGTACTTCAGATCAACAATGGACATGAGGAAAAACCTAATGGGGCATATGGAAGTAGGTCTCCTAGTAGACACAAGTCAAATAGATCTAACACGATCATAGATGGCAGGTTGTTAGATACTTCGAATAGGAGAGGTGATCGACACAGGTGCTATTATAGCTCTGGTTCTGATAGGCATCATGATCATCATCATTATCATCCTTACAAGAGGAGTGATAAGGGATATTTTCCGGATGAGTTTAACAAGGAAAATCCACTTAACTTTGATGGAGAGATGAAGAAATCACAAGATGCAGAGGCATGTTTGTTCGGTATGCAGAAATTCTTTTGATTGCATGATTATTTAGAAAACATGAAAGAAAACATAGGCACTTTCAGTCTCAAAGGTAAAGCAGATATTTGGTGGGAATATATGAAGAATTTCAAACGTATACATGAGGTGGATTTTTTCGACAATTCCATTGACTGTCTAGGTGATAGTAGGGAAAAGAATACCTTGTAGGGAAAGAAGAAACCTACGTTAGTGAGGATGATTACTGCTATTTAGGCTAAGCATAGTTGCAAAAAGGGTTGTGTGATGTTTGTAGTACGCATTTCTAGTGATAAGGTTAAGGAGGTTGAGGATGCTGATGTGTTGAGAAGGTACCCAATTTTGGAGCAATTTCAGGATGTACTTTCTGAGGACATTATAGAGTTTCCACCTCATAGGGAGGTAGAATTTTCTATTGAGTTGGTACCAAGGGCAGCCCCAGCATCAAAATAACCTTACAAGATGAGCACACTTGAGTTGGTTTAGTTAAAGTTGTATCTTAAGAAAATTCTTGACAAGGGATACATTAGGACGAGTGTTTCTCCTTGAGGTGCACCAATGTTGTTCGTGAAGAAGAAAGATGATACTCTCATATTTTTCATTGACTACAGGAAGTTGAACAAGGTAAAAATCAAGAACAGGTACCGTTTTCTGAAGATTGATGATTTGTTTAATCAGTTGAAGGGAGCAATAGTTTTCTCTAATATCGACTTGATATCGAGACACCATCAGGTACACATCAAGGAAGATGATATGTTCAAGAGTGCGTTCATGACCAGGTATGGGCATTATGAGTTTTTTTTTGTTCCATTTAGTTTGACTAATGCTCCAACTAGATTTATTTGTTTGATGAATAGTGTGTTGCGTCCTTATCTGGACAAGTTTGTTATTGTATTCATTGAGGTGATCTTGATATACTCTAATAATGAGGAAGGTCATGCCAATATTTTAGCAACAGTGTTGAGATTTCTAAGAGGGCGTCAGTTGTATGGTAAACTTAGCAAGTGTAGCTTATTTTAGATGGAGGTACATTACTTCCGGCATGTTGTCTCCAAGGATGACATAGCAGTGGATCCAGAAAAGATAATGGCCATCACGGAGTGGGCATCTCCTAAGAATGTGGATGAGGTGAGATCATTTATGGAATTGGAAGGTTACTATAGGAGGTTCATCAGGAACTTCTCATGCATTGCATATCATATCACATCATTGAAGTGGAAAGGTAATAATTTCGAATGGACAAAACAATTTGAGGCTAGTTTTAAGTAGCATAAATAGTTGTTGACACATGCACCAGTGCTAAAGATTGCACATACATACAAAGAGTTTGTAGTGTGTACAAATGCTTGTAAGGGAGGACATGGTGGAGTTTTCATGTAAGAAGGACAGGTAGTGTGCTATGAGTCATAGAAACTGAATGAGCATAAGAAGAACTATCCAACACACGATCTCAAGCTATCAGTGATTATATCCACATTGAAGATGTGGAGGCACTATCTTCTTAGCAGGAGGTTTACATTGATGAGAGATCACAGTGGGTTGAGGTATTTCTTTGATCAGATGAATCCAAATTCCAGGCAAGCTAGATGGTTGCCTACCCTTAGTGAGTTCAACTTAAAGATCAGATACATCAAAGGAAAAGAGAACCAAGTTGCGAATGCTCCTAGTAGGAAGGTACATGTAAATCGTATAGCAGCTATGAGCTCTTATGGGATAAATTTATAGGATAGGATCTTACAGGCAGGACAATGGGATGAAAAATACGTGGAGATTATGCACTGGTTATAACAGAGCATAGGTACAGGTAAAGGTGATTAGGATGAATACTATTGTATTATGACATATGGTTTGGTGAGGTTTAGAGACAGTATCTATGTGAAAAATTGCATTGATATCAAGAAGCTTACCTTGAGGGAGTTTCATGCCAATCCATACTCAGGTAATCCAGGATATCAAAAGACATTGACGAGGGTAAAGAAGTTATACTATTGGCCGAATTTGAAGAAGCAGGTGGCAGAGTTCATAGTTAGATGTTTAGGTTATCAGTAAGTCAAGGCGGAATGTAAGAATCTAGGTGGTTTACTAAAACCTATAGAAATTCTAGAATGGAAATGGGAGATAATTTCCATGGATTTCATCACAAGTCTTTCGAGGGCAGTGGGGAAACATGACTCTATTGTGGTCGTGGTTGACATGTTGAGCAAGGTATCTCACTTCATTCCAGTAAAGACTACATATTCAACCAGTGAGGTAGCACAAAAGTTCATTAGAGAGATAGTGATACTACATGGTTTTCTGAAGAAGATTGTGTTGGACAGGGATGCAAATTTCACTTCCAAGTTTTGGAAGGATCTATTTGCAGGCTTGGTCACAAAGTTGGCCTTCAGTATAACTTACTATTTGCAGATAGATGGATAGATAGAGAGGGTAAACAAGATCTTAGAGGATATGTTGAAGATTTATGTGATGCACAAGCAGAAGAAATGGGAAGAGTATCTTCCATTGGTTTAGTTCACATACAACAACAGTTATCAGGAGTCATTAAGGGTGAGTCCTTTTGAGGAATTGTATGGATGAAATTGTAACATTCCCATCAACAAGAGTAGTCGAATGAATAGGGTACTTATTGGATTGGACATGTTGGAAGACATAGAGTAGGAAATGAAAGTTATAAAGAAGAATCTAAAGGTAGGATAGGAGAGAAAGAAGAGTTATGTGGATCAACACAGGGTGTTCAAGGAGTTTCAGGTTCGGGAGCATGTGTATTTTCACATCAATCCCAAGAAAATATCTTTGAGGATTGGTTCATGTGCCAAGTTGGCACCACAGTATTGCGGGCCTTTTAAGAGGATTGGACCTGTGGCATATTGACTTGCAATACCTCCAACAGATAAATTCCATGATGTTTTTCATAGTTCATTTCTTAAGAAGTACATAAATGACATTGATCATGTTATTGAATGGTCTCTATTACAAGTGGAGCAAGAAAGAGAGTTCCAGCCGGAGCCTTAATGCATATTCTAGCAGAAACATCTCATGGTTAGGAATAGAGACATAGAGAAATTTAAAGTGTAGTGGAAGCACTTTGGGACCGGTAAAGCTACATGGGAGATGGCCGATCAGATGCACGCCCTGTATTCTTCATTGTTTCATAGTTGAGGAAAAGTAGTGTTGGTTTGATGTTGGTATATGTTTGGCATATATTTTGTTGATGTTTAATGTATAAGGATGTAAATACCACCATGATATAAGTTATAAAGCTCCAATAAGCAGTATGGGTGTCATGTTATTATGGTTGTTATATTTTCATGTTGTCATGATCTTTTTCTTTCAAGAAGGTGTTTCACTGTAAATACTGCAATGAGCTAAGTTATAAATCTCCATGGGAAGTATGTTTTCTTTTTAGCGATTTTTCTAAGGTCTTGGTGTGGTTTAACACTGAGGATGGTGTTCCCTAAGGGGGAGTGTTCTCTAACAACCCTGAAGAAAATTTCATGTAATAAAAGTTAATAAAGGAAAAGTAGGATCATGATTAAGGGGCACTTATTCCAAGTTGAATGTTGGGCAAAAATACCCTAGTGGGCATCACTAGATGTTTGTTTTGGCTAGCGAAAATTTGAAAAGGCTAAGGCAAATCCATTAAAAGGAAAAAATACATTTTTGGCACATTCTTTTAATAAAGGAAATTAGGTGAGAAGTAAGGTGAAAGGTCACAAGTTGCATTTGAGGAGGAAATTGAAGGAAAATAATGGAAAATGAAGGAATTAGAGGCTTCATTCATCAAAAGGTTTATGAGGATCAATGGGTAATCTTTTTTCAGCTCAAGTTTGGAGGTCTCTCAGTATTCTCTGTCTCTCTCTCACTTTTGGTCACTTAGAGTTTTCTTGGAGCACTCTAACTTTGGATCAAGGAAGGAAAAGAAAGAAAAGGGAAAGGAAGGAAAGAAAATATCAAGGAAGAAGAGCAGGATCAAGCAACTTTGGCCAGAATAATTCTAGGTAACCTTTTGCATGTGTGATTTCCTTGTTGGTCTAGAAATGCATGGCTTTGCATGTTTGTATCTGGTTCTCTTACTATCGGTGGCATGGTTTTTCCGGGTTATGACAATGGTTTTCAGACTATCATTGCATTTTTTCGAACCCCACGGTATGTTGGGATGTTTATGTTGGTTTTGAGGTTTGGTTTACCAGATGGATTTCAGAATCCAGGGCGGAGGTGGTCTGAGGGTTTGTTCCCAAAGGCCTAGGAATCTCTTGATCAGTTTTGGCAGGATACATAGTAAAACTTGATGGAGAAGCCTTGGTTTAGGGCCTAGTCATCTAGGTTTGGATTGTGGTAAAGACTAAGAGACAAGTATCCATTTAGGGCTTAGTCATCTTGGATTGGATTGCAATAGATCCTGAGAGATAAGGAGATGGAAAATTCCTCAAGTATAGTGATGGATTCCAGATGGCATTCCAAGTTCGGTTCAATTGTGATCAGAGCACTAGTTTTGGTGTGATCATGGTTTGGTGGGGTGGAATTGGTTTAACCTCTGGATTCCCTCAGTTGTTCTTGGATTGGATGTTCTATGAGATCCCACATTCATGCTTGGAATATGGCATAGGGGTGACTAGCTGAAAGAGAGATTTGGTTCATCCATGTCTATGGTCGGGTGGTACGTGGAAGTCCCGAACCTGGTCCGATTTTCCTATGATTAATAAAAGATAAGTTATCTTACTTTTTCACTGGTTTATATAATGATGTAATGGTTGTCATATCTCTAGTATTTATATGGTTTTATGCTGGTTATAAGCATGGTTAAATGACCGCTTCATGCATGGTTATTTCATGTATTTACTTGTAATTTTTAAATGGATGGATGCAAGCCCTAATTGATGATATAATTGTTAGAAAATTATATATTACATAGAAATGAAACACATAGAATATATTGCAAAAATACAAACACAAAAAACACATAAAACAAGAAACAACCAGTGCTTCCTTTTATATTATCCAACAAACTGAAGAGATACAACCTATAGTAGATCTACTGTAATTCCCTCTTCATTCTCACACAATCTCCTCTCTCTTTCTCACCTAGAACACATATTTACATAGACGCAATACAATTCCCTCATATATAACAAGGGTTTGCCTTCTAGGGAAACAAACCCTAAATTAAACATAACTTACACCTCCAGATCTCTGCCTAATGAACAGCCCAGATTGACTATGAAATTACAACATTTTACAAGGAAATTTTACATCTATTTTTAGCTTCGGGGGCGCTGCCCCCTATCCCCTACTGGGGGGTGCCCAAAGGTCACAGTCACCCCCCCTGGACCCCCGTTGTAGTGTATATTTTATGGGCAGATTTCCCACCGCTTTACGAATTGGGGTCCAATGCGGCGATACCTTTGAATATAGAAGATAATTAGGCTCCACACCCAACAATCTGCCACTTGGAGACTGGTTATAACAACTCCACCGTTGCTACATTTGTTGGACAATAAATCCACTTTGGACCTAGTTTTCTCTCATCTTCTTCATCATACTTGAAGACCAATTGAAATTGAGCAGACTCTTAGTTTCTTCCTGGTTACAACTTTTGTTAACATATCTGGAGGATTCTAGCTAGTGTGTATCTTTTACATCTTCAACTGTCCATCTTCCAATGTTGACCATATGAAATGGTACTTGAGTTGTATATGTTTATTCTTGTAATGAAATGAAAATTTCTTTGCAAGATGTATGGCACTTTGGCTACCACTGTATAACCTGCCCAACTCTTTCTTCTTACCCAATTCATCCAAAAACCTTTGTAACCAAATCATTTCTTTACTAGCCTTTGTAGTAGCAACATACTATGCTTCTGTTGTTGAGAGTGCATCAACACTTTGCAGTTTTGAGACCCAACTGACAGCTATTCCACCTACAGTAAACACATACCCTATGGTGCTCCTCCTGCTATCTCTATCACCTGCCATAACTGCATCAACATATCCCTGTAAGGTAATGTTTTAACCACCAAAGCATAATTCTTGATTTGTGGTACCTCTCAAATACTTGAGAATCCACTTTATTTCCATCCAATGTTCTTTTCTTGGATTGTTCATGTACCTACTTACAACTCCCACTGCATGTGAAATATCAGGCCTTGTGTAGAACATTGCATGCATTAAGCTTCCAACTGCTAATGCATATGGAACTTTAGACATATCAGCCATTTCTTCCTGAGTCTTGGGGCACATTTCCTTAGTTAGTTTGGAATGGCTAGCCAAAGGTATACTAACTAGTTTTTCATTCTGCATATTAAACATTTTCAGCACCTATTGTATGTACTCACTTTGAGACAATGTTAATTTGTGTTTCTTCCTGTCTCTAGTTATTCTCATACTAAGGATTTATTTTGCAGCACCCAAATCCTTCATTGCAAATGAGTTTGCCAATTTTCTATTGAGCACATTTTTTTCCTGCATGTTAGAACCTTCAACAAGCATTTCATCAACATATAATAACAATATAATATAGCTGCCATCGTTTTGTCTATTGAGATAAACACAGTGGTTAGAGTGACATATAGTATAACCTTGCTCAGACATAAACCTTTCAAATTTTAGATACCACCGCCTTGGAGCCTGTTTTAAGCCATACAAGCTCTTCTTCAACCTGCACACTAGTTTCTCCTTCCCTTTTACCTCATATCATTATGGCTACTGCATATATATCTCTTCCTCCAAATCCCCATGGAGAAAAGTTGTCTTTACATCTATCTGCTCAAGATGAAAATCTTCATCTACTACTAGACTTAAAATAGTTCTGATTGAAGTCATTTTAAAAACAGGAGAAAATATCTCATCTAAGTCTATACCCTTTTTCTATGCAAACCCCTTCACCACAAGTCTAGCTTTATACCTTTGTCTAACTCCATCTTCTTCCTTCAACTTCTAAACCCATTTATTCTGCAATTCTATTTTACCTATAGGCAACCTGACTATGTCCCGAGTCTGATTATGTGCTGAGGATTCCATCTCTTATTTCATGGCTTGCTCCCACTTCTTCCTAGTTTCTACCTGCACTGCTTCTTCATAACATTCTGGTTCATCAGAATCAGTCAACAATACATAATATAATGAAGGAGAGCATTGTTAAGTGGGTCTACATATCCCGGTAGATCTTCTAACACCACTTTGAGGTGTTTGAGGTGCTTTTTTCTATTGTTGTAGTTGTTGATGTTTTGGTTGTTGATCATTATGATTTTCAGGAACCATCACTTTTATGTGATCTTTTAAAGCACTGTGTATTCTATGTTTTCTTTTTCCTATTTCTTTTCCTGCAACTAATGCTTATACAAAACCTTTTCATTGAATATGACAACTCTGCTCCTAATGGTTTTATGTTTTTCATAATCATAAAAGAGATAACCAAAATCATTAATACCATATCCAATAAAGGCACATTTCTTTGATTTTGCCTCAAGCTTTGTTCTATTTTCTTTATTAATGTGGACAAAGTCTTCACAACCAAAAGTATTTAAAAAAGAGTAGTTTACCTTTTTACTTGTCCATGCCTCCTATGGAATACCACCATCCAAGGAACTTGAAGGCCCTCTTTTTATTAGATAAACATCAGTATCTACAACATCTTCCCAAAATTGTAAAGGCAATCCTGCATGCAATCTCTTTCACCTTGCATGCTCCATGATTGTCCCATTCATCCTTTCTGACACACCATTTTGTTGTGGTGTTCCTGGAAATGTCTCTTCTCTGTGAGTTCCATTTTATGAATAGTACCTATCAAACTCTTTTGCTGCAATATCCACGTCCATTGTCTGATCTGAGACGCTTCAACCTTTTTCCTGTCTCATTTTCAACCAAAGCTTTCCATTTCTTGAAAGTATCAAATACATCAGATTTATTTAGAATAAAATAAATCCAGGTTTTTTTTGTTGCATCATCAATATAAGTAACATAATAATGAGATCCACCGAGAGATGATACATGAGTATGTTCCCATACATCTATATGCACAAGCTCTAATTTTTTGCTCTTCTTTTCTTTCCCAACTTTGAGAAGTCTGACTCTCTTCTCTTTTCCATAAACACAATTTTCACAGAATTCCAAATCAACATGCTTCAAACCTGGCAACAAATTTCTCGAGAGAAGGATCTGCATCCTCTTCTCACTCATGTGCCCAAGTCTATGATGCCACAATTTCGTATCTACTCTTGTAGAGGTTAAAACATTAACATAATTAGAAACAACATTGCATAAATACAATGTACCAACCTTTTCTCCTTTTTCTATTATCAGGGATTCTTTAGTGACCTTCCAGGTCTTATCTGTGAAAGTAGTTCCGCAACCTTCACCTCCCAACTGCCCTATTGAAATCAGATTTTTCTTCAGATATGGAACATGCCTTACCTCCTTCAATAGTCATTGATTTCCATTCTATTATTTTATGAAAACTATACCCATTCCAATGATTTTACAGGGTTTATCATCACCCAATCAAACTTGTCCAAAATCTCCTTGAACATAATCATGAAATTGTTTCCTATCAGGTGTGGCATGGAATGAGGCCCCTAAATCTACCACCCAGGAATCAATAATATTTTCGAATGAAAGAATCAAAGCCTCTTGCAACACATCACCTGTTACATTCACTTCATGATTATTTTCTTGCTGCGCGTCTCCTTATTTTCCTTTCCGAGACTTGTAGTCTTTCTTCAGGTGTCCTTTCTTCCAGCATTTTGAGCACACTATCCCCGATCTGGAATTGGATATACCTTTCCTTGACTTGCTACAATATCCTAGGCTCTTTACACTTTCCATTTTTCTTCCCCTAGTCTCTGCAGTCAAATAACTACCCGATGTCTCACCAGAGTTTTTTCATCGCATTTCCTCACTATGGATTGCACCGACAATAGCATCAAACTTTAAAGTACTAGATCCAGAGACAGAGTTACTAATGGCCATAACTAATCCATTCCAACTTTCTAGAAATGAGCACAAAAATAATGGAGCCCTAACTTCATCATCAAAAGTTACTCCTACAGAATTTAACTGACTGGTAATTGTATTAAACTCATTTAAATGATCAACAACAGATCCATCTTTTGACATCTTCATATTAAATAAATGCCTCATAAGAAATACCTTATTAGAGGCCAAGGAATTTTTATATAGTTTGTCCAATGTCAACATTAAACCCTTTGTTTTTGTTCCCTTTGAAATATTAAAGGCTACTAACACCGCTAGGCATAGCCGTATTTTTCCAAGTGCCTTTTTGTCGAGAATATCCCATTCTGTGTCTTTCATACTCATCGGCATCTTTTCCTTTCCACTCAATGGTTAGTACAGATCTCTCTAGTAAAAATAATCTTCCATCTGCATCTTCCATAGTCAGTAGTTTTGGCCGTTAAATTTTTCGACCCTAAACCTACCATCTTCTGCCATTACTCCCACTCGAACTAGGAGCCCTTTTCTCCTGCAAGTTTATCATCCAAATAGACCTTTGGCTCTGATACTAGTTGTTAGAAAATTGTATATTACAGACCAATGGAACACAAAAAATATATTGCAGAAATACCAACACATAAAACACATAAAACAAGAGAGACACAGATATACATGGTTCACCTAGTTTGGGCTATGTCCATGAAGAAACAACTAGTCCTTCCTTTTATATTATCCAACAAACTGAAGAGATACAACCTACAACAGATCTTCTGTAATTCCCTCTTCGCTCTGAGACAATCTCCTCTCTCTTTCTCACATAGAATACAGATTTACATAGATACAATAAAATTCCCTCATATACAGCGAGGGGTTGCCTTTTAAGGAAAAAAACCCTAAATTAAACATAACTTTTACCGTCAGATCTGCCCCTAATGAATTGCCCAAATTGACTACGAAATTACAACATTTTACAAGGAAATTTTACATCTATTTTTATCTTGGTGGGCCATGCCCCCTATCCCCTGCCGGGGGGGCTCCCAAAGGTCGCAACCGCCCCCCCTAGACCGCCCCTGCAATGTATATCTTACAGGAAACTTTGCTGCCCCATTATGAATTGGGGTCCAATGCGGCGATGGCTTTGAATATAGAAGATAATCAGGCTCCACAGCCAACAATAATAGTTAAATGGAGAAGGATTTTATCCTTTTGTTTATGTTTAATAAGTTATTTCAATCATTTATGTTCTATCTTATATAGTAGACCTATAAGTTGCATTGATGCCAAGTGTTCGACAGAATGTCAGTCATGGTGGGGAATGCTCAGGCCTAGACCTGAGGTTGATTTTTGATGTATTAGCATTGTTATCATGTGTTTGATGGACTATAAAGGTTGTAGAAAGTTCTGGGTCGAGGTTGCGATTCTGGGCTTGAAAAGTGGCTCAAATATTGGGGTCACTAGCACAGGCCTGATGAGAAAAGTTCACAGTTGCTGGCACATAGGCCTATGAGAGCGACTTTGGGTGGCCGGACACTATCATGCCTATGGCATGAGAGTGACCAAGGGTTAAAAGGATGAAATAATCAGTGGGGCTTAGGGACATGATGTATGATTGGCTAACATGTATACTCATGGTGTTGTTGCTAATGTGGATGAGTTTGTTTGATATTTTCCGTTATTTCCATTTCCTTAAGGTCAGCAAGGAAGTTGAATTCCTTATAGAAGCCTCTCTCATTGCATGTTTACCCCAACTGGATGGTTTCTTGGGTGTATCCAGGAAGATCGGGTGTTACAATACTCACCATGCAACTATCAAGTACTTAATGAACAAGCTTGATGTGAATGATAGAATTATTAGGTGGTTGCTTCTATTATAGTAGTTTGATTTAACTATCATTGATAAGTAAGGTAAAGAAAATGCAGTTTTGTATTTTTGTCTCGACTTTCTTTTCCTACTGTTGAGAAAGGGATGGTTGATGATCAGCTACTAGATGAGCACTTATTTTCTATTTGAGTTCTCTCTCCATGGTTTGCTGACATAGGAAACTACCTAGTTGCTGCAAACTTCCCTCCAAACCTGTCATGCAGGGAGGAGAGAAGAATTGTACGTAAGAGTCCCCCTTTCACTTGGATTAGAGGCAATATCTTCAGGATGAGACCAGATCAAATATTGAGGAGATGTGTCAGTAGAGATGAAGTCTTTGAAATCCTCTCAGATTGTGATGATGGGCCTTGTGGAGGTCATTTTTCTACCAAGAGGACAACTTTCAATACTCTACAAGCTAGCTCATACTAGTCCAGTATCCACCAAGATGCAAGAAGATACACCAGTCGATGTGGTCAATTCCAGAGGATGGGAGGCCTACTCCTAAGGATTAAATTCCCTTACAACCTTAGGTGGCTTTAGATCCATTTGACAAGTGGAGCATGTATTTCATTGAACCAATTGATCCACCATCAGGGAAAAAAAAGTACATTATTGTATGCATTGATTATTTGATAAAGTGGGTTGAGACAAAGGATTTCAAGGTAGAAACAGAGGATAAAGTGGCTGATTTTTTAAGACAGAATGTGCTCTACAAATTTAGGTACCCTAGAGAGCTAGTCACTGATGAAGGAGCTCAATTCACATCACATATGATCGAGAATTTTCGAAGGCAACATCACATAAATCACATAAAATATACTTCCTATCATCCTGAGATCAATGGACAAGTAGAGTTCACAAATAGGGCAGTCGAAGGCATCCTCACAAATGTTATGAGTAGAAGTAGAAAGGACCAGGCAGACAGATTAGTGGAGGCCACTTGGGCCTATAATACAACTTGGAAGGCAACTACTAGTTTTACCCCTTATGACTTGGTCTATGGAAAGAAGGCCCTGCTCTCCATTGAGTTTGAGTACAATACTTTGAGAATGGTAGCATATTTGGATTTAGATGTCACCAAAACACAATAGGGGAGGCTACTCTAGTTAAATGGCTTGGACGAATTTAGAATGCAAGCCCTCCTACACACTGAGGTTATCCAATTTCAAAGGAAGGTATGGCATGATAGGAATATCAAGGACAAAGTATCTCAAGAAGGGGATTGGACTCTGCTATATGATTCCAGGTTCAAGGAATTCAAAGGAAGATATATAACAAGGTCATTAGGCCCATACCTGATAGATAAATTCCATGGAAATGGAGTTGTTCAAATCCGGACCATTAATGAGGAAGGGATTCCCTTGCTTGTCAATGGCTACAGATTGAAGTTTTATTGAAAACCTATGTCAACGGAAGAGTTTATCAACACCATCAGTAGAGAGGTGAATGTGATTGGAAGTGTCATATATTCAAAGTCACAACATTCCTAGATACTATCCTTTTTTGTGCAAAAAATAAGAAAAAAGAAAATAACAATAAGAGGCATGGATGAAAACCTCCATGAGGCATATGAGGCCAACTCTTGGGTTGAAAACCTCCTTGAGGTAGGCCAAGAGTGGAAAAAAGAAAAAGAAAAAATATAATATCCTTGGGCGAAAAGCTGCCCTGAGGCAGGTCAAGAGTGGAAAAAAGAAAAATAAAAAATAAAATATCCCTGGGTGAAAACCTCCCCTGAGGCACTCAGGGCAGACATACAAGTTGAAAACTTCTCTAAGGAAACCCGCTTCCCTAAAAAAATAAAAGGAAAAAGTGAGAATTCCATCCACAAGCTGTCTATTAATAATTTCTATAATTTTGTAGGTTTAGAGGACAGTGGAAAATTGCAGAGATATAGGGCCTCCATTCTAAAATTTCCATCCATGTTTCCCTCCATCCACTCCATAACCTCCATGAAAAACATGTTATTACATCTCTCCACCATCCTACAGCCTCAAAGACCAAATTTCAAGCCCTCTCTAGATTGCTATAGGAAGCCTATAGCTACTACAGGAAGATCCTGTAGCAGTGTAGGAAAGTCTCGAAATTCTATAGGAAGAGGATCCAATTGCGAAAGCCATAATTCATGATCTATTGAAGGTTAAATAAGGTCCTCCCACCTTGACCCACCACTTACCCATCATTCATTCATCCCTAATTAAAAAAATCACTATCTTTAAAAGCTAACCCTAAGCTTTGTCTCATCCTAAAAAAATTCCTAGAAAAACACAGAGGACATTCCTTCCATTTACAAAATGTGTAAAATAATGAAAAATGTACGAATGTCGAGGCAAGGAATTTTTATAAGCTGGAGGTAGCCAATCAACTTGGCCACCCTTGCTCAATGAAGAAAATGTGATTTATCTGTTATTATGGAATGTGGGAGTGCCACATTAGTCAATATCAGATAACATGGAGTGGGTGTTGATTACAAGGAATGAGCGAATGATCACTCTAGATGGGACAATGGTCCAAATGAGGAAAAATTGTACTTCTGCCAAGTCATCACGACGCTCCGAGCCCTAGCCAAGAATAACATATAACATACCAAGGCTCAAATTATCTTGCATCTTAGTTCATTTCAAGATTAGTTAAGGTAAGGAGGAGACTTGGAAGCCATCGAGAGGATTTGAACCCTACTTTGTCATTTCTATAGGAGGAAACTGCATGAAGATATAGGAAGCTACAAGAAGCTATAGGAAGCATAGAAAATTCCTACAGGAAGCCTCCAAGGGTGCAAGAATTCTTCCAAGGGTCAATTTGGTCTCCAATTATCATTATACCAGGCCTTATGGTGAAAAGCAAGTTGCCCCTCTCATTATTCTGTCCATGATTTTGATGTTGGTCCACCTTGAATACTCCAAATAATATCAATCATCTTGTGAATTAGAAGAATTTTTCTGGCTATATAGTAGAGGGAGGATACATAGTTGTCATTACTAAATATTCAAACCCTCTATTCCCATTGAATTCATATCGGATCTATCATAGGAAGCAGCCATCCTACACTCAGTTAAAAGGAAAGGAAAAGGTGGGAGGGGGATTCAATAGGAGAGAGCCTATAGATACTAAAATAATTCACCTTCACCCTTCTATATTGAACATTTTCAAAAGTCTTATGATAGATTTTTCGGCGAAAATCAGATGAGAAACCATTTGTCGACGCGTTTCGAACCAACCAGTGTGGTTCATCGTCAGGACAAGCTGAAAAACAGATCCAGCTTAGCCTGTTTAAATAGCTAGAGCAGAGACACCACCGGTTACCTGGGCAAAAGGTTGACTTAAGGAGCAAGGTCAAATTTAGTTATATTAGGTATGAAATAAATAAATAAATATATAAATATAAAAAATAATAATAAATAAATAAATAAATATATATAAATTTATATATAAATATATAAATTTATTATATTAAATAAATAATAAATATATAAATATATAAATGAAGAATTATAAAATAATAATAAATTATTTATTTATTTATTAAATAAATAAATAAATATATAACTGTATAAATGAAAAAATATAAAATAATAATAGTAAATATATAAATAAATTATTTATTTATTTATATAAATGAAAAAATATTAAATAAAATAAAAGTAAATTATAAATGGTATCATTAGTTAGGTAAAACTAAAGGGAAGTAGTTACGTAACAGAACTTCTCTTGTAATATATAAATATGTAAACGAATTAATGGGTTAATTAGTTAGAAATAAATAAATAAATTAGAACAGTAGAATAAATAAATTAAATAATCCAATAAATAAATAAAAAGAGGAAATAATGATTAGAACATAAAATAAAATAATCATAGTTAGTTATAGGTATTAAAAACTAAAAGGAAAGTGGATAAATAAATACATAAAATTAAAATTAATTAATAAAATAAAATAAAATAAAAATGTAAGAATAATTAAAATTGATATTATTAGTTAAAAATATTAAAAGTAATAACGGACCTTTCCTTATAATAAACATATAAATGGGTTATTAATATGAAAGAATGTTGGAAATAAATAAATAAAAATAATAACCATAATAATAATAATAATAATAATAATAATAATAATAATAATAATTAGTTATAGAAAATAAATAAATAAATACTAATTAAAATAAATAAATAATAATAATAATAATATAAATAAAATAAAATAAAATAAGAGACAAGAAAAACGATTACTAAATAATAGTATTTCATAATCGTTTATTATATTACTAAATAATAGTATTTAGTAATAGTTTATAAATAAATAAATAAATAATAATTAAAAATATAATAATTAATAATTAAGTTATTAAATAAATAAATAATAATAATAATAATAATAATAATAATAATAATAAGTTATTAAAAATAAATAAATAAATAATAATAATAAAATAAATAAATAAATAATAATAATAAAAATATAAATAAAATAAGAGACAAGAAAAACAATTACTAGATAATAGTATTTAGTAATCGTTTATTACTTAGTAATAGTTTATTATTTGTATTAATAATAGTAACTGTATAATAAACAAAGTAATTGTTTAATAGTTTCTTATTTGAATTTTTAATAGTAATTGTTTAATAAATAATAGTAAATAAATAATAATAATAATAATAATATAAATAATAATAAGAGACAAGAAAAACGACTAAGAAGAAAGCGTTGGGACCCAACACCTACTGATTTTCCAGCCATCATCTCTATTGAGATTGTTGGGTCTCTTTTCAATCTCAATAGCTTCCCTAAATTTTCGATGATGGAAATGCGAAACCTTAGCAATAACACTAGCTTCCTCAATGCAAACATGATGATTGGTTTTTTCTACATGTTCAGCTAAAGCGGAAGACTTAGCTCTCCTATGCTTAAGGTCAGCAGCGTGCTCACTAATCCTCTGATTAATGGAGCGACCGGTTTCACCAATATAAGGGGTCCCACAGGAGCAGGGGATAATATTAACCCCTTTCATATCTATGGGGTCAATAGGATCCTTAACTGATCTGAGGGACGAACGAATGGTGCTAAGGGGCCTAAAGGTCATGGGGACACTATGCATCCTGAGAATCCTTGCAACCTTATCAGTGGTCCCCTGAACGTAAGGAAGATGGACACCTGGAATCCATTCCTTCGGTTCCCTTTTTGTCAGAGAATTCTTGGCGGCTTTTCGGAAAGCCTTCTGACCCATGTATCTACTATAACCATTCTCAACAAAGACATCAAGGAGATGGGACTTTTCTTTCTCAAAACTCTTATTATCCGAGATCCTTAGGGCCCGAGTAGCAAGGGTATTGAGAACACCCATCTTTTGAGCTGGGAAATGGTGAGAACTGGCATGAAGATACTGTTCAGTATGAGTTTTCTTCCGAAAAACATGGTGGGCGATGGAGGTTGATGGGTGCCTCCCATTCCTTGATATTCTTATTTTGAAGAATGGTGATGGTTCCATCGCCCACCGGGTTTTTCAGAAGAAAACTCATACTGAACAGTATCTTCATGCCAGTTCTCACCATTTCCCGGCTCAAAAGATGGGTGTTCTCAATACCCTTGCTACTCGGGCCCTAAGGATCTCGGATAATAAGAGTTTTGAGAAAGAAAAATCCCATCTCCTTGATGTCTTTGTTGAGAATGGTTATAGTAGATACTTGCGTCAGAAGGCTTTCCGAAAAGCCGCCAAGAATTCTCTGACAAAAAGGGAACCGAAGGAATGGATTCCAGGTGTCCATCTTCCTTACGTTCAGGGGACCACTGATAAGGTTGCAAGGATTCTCAGGATGCATAGTGTCCCTGTGACCTTTAGGCCCCTTAGCACCATTCGTTCGTCCCTCAGATCAGTTAAGGATCCTATTGACCCCAAAGATATGAAAGGGGTTTATATTATCCCCTGCTCCTGTGGGACCCCTTATATTGGTGAAACCGGTCGCTCCGTTAATCAGAGGATTAGTGAGCATGCTGCTGACCTTAAGCATAGGAGAGCTAAGTCTTCCGCTTTAGCTGAACATGTAGAAAAAACTAATCATCATGTTTACATTGAGGAAGCTAGTGTTATCGCTAAGGTTTCGCATTTCCATCATCGAAAATTTAGGGAAGCTATTGAGATTGAAAAGAGACCCAACAATCTCAATAGAGATGATGGCTGGAAAATCAGTAGGTGCTGGGTCCCAGCGCTTTCTTCTTAGTCGTTTTTCTTGTCTCTTATTATTATTTATATTTTTATTATTACTATTATTTATTTATTTATTTATTTATTTTTAATAACTTAATTCTATTATTATTATTATTATTATTTATTTAATAACTTAATTATTAATTATTATATTTTTAATTATTATTTATTTATTTATAAACTATTACTAAATACTATTATTTAGTAATATAATAAATGATTATGAAATACTATTATTTAGTAATCGTTTTTCTTGTCTCTTATTTTATTTTATTTTATTTATATTTTTATTATTATTATTTATTTATTTATTTATTTATTTTAATTAGTATTTATTTATTTATTTTCTATAACTTAATTCTATTATTATAATTTATTATTATTATTATTATTATGTATTCTATTATTATTATGGTTATTATCTTTATTTATTTATTTCCAACATTCTTTCATATTAATAACCCATTTATATGTTTATTATAAGGAAAGGTCCGTTATTACTTTTAATATTTTTAACTAATAATATCAATTTTAATTATTCTTACATTTTTATTTTATTTTATTTGATTAATTAATCTTAATTTTATGTATTTATTTATCCACTTTCCTTTTAGTTTTTAATACCTATAACTAACTATAATTATTTTATTTTATTTTCTAATCCTTATTTGCTCTTTTTATTTATTTATTGGACTATTTAATTTATTTATTCTACTGTTCTAATTTATTTATTTATTTCTAACTAATTAACCCATTAATTCGTTTACATATTTATATATTACAAGAGAAGTTCCATTACGTAACTACTTCCCTTTAGTTTTACCTAACTAATGATACCATTTATAATTTACTTTTATTTTATTTAATATTTTTTCATTTATAAAAATAAATAAATAATTTATTTATATATTTACTATTATTATTTTATATTTTTTCATTTATACAGTTATATATTTATTTATTTATTTAATAAATAAATAAATAATTTATTATTATTTTATAATTCTTCATTTATATATTTATATATATATTTATTTATTTTATACCTAATATAACTAAATTTATATATTTATATATAAATTTTTATATATATATATATATATATATATATATATATATATATATATATATATATATATATATATATATATATATATTTATTTATTTATTATTATTTTTTATATTTATATATTTATTTATTTATTTCATACCTAATATAACTAAATTTGACCTTGCTCCTTAAGTCAACCTTTTGCCCAGGTAACCGGTGGTGTCTCTGCTCTAGCTATTTAAACAGGCTAAGCTGGATCTGTTTTTCAACTTGTCCTGACGATGAACCACACTGGTTGGTTCGAAACGTGTCGACAAATGGTTTCTCATGTGATTTTCGCCGAAAAATCTATCATAAACTTGTTATGGATCACAGAAGCCTCAACTCTACAATTTTCAAAAGGCATCAGTGGTTAGATTTCTTTGAGCTACTGAAAAAATATGACAATAACATTACTTATGAATTTTCCAAGGCCCTAAAATGTCAAACAATAGCCAGTGCCATCATAGTGGTGAGGGGATTATTCATTTCTATCATTGTTAAGATAATTAGTGACAACCCTTCCCCTAGGGTCCCATGGAGAAGAGAAGACAAGTCCGACAATGTCATTGCCAAGAAAAGCTTCTTCACTCCTAATGAGAAACCTATTGAAGATAAAAATTGAGTCAAAAGGGAGAGGCTACACTATCCCCGGGATGAGGTTGCTACAAAAACCTCAAGTTCATGTCTTGCGAGGGAATATTGGGTGTAGTCTATGGCTACCAGTTCAGGCTGCTCCATGAACTAATATTTCAAGTACAATTACCCCTAGCCCAAAGACTTAGTGCATCTTATTTCCTCCTATAGCCCATCATTGACATGAGCCAAGGTGAGAGAGGGAGAGAAAGAACACATAGGCCACCATGGCCTCATCGAAATGATAGTGGAATATTCTTTGAATAGACTAAGGATTCATGTCCTCTCATCCACATTCATAGATATGCACAAAGAATCCTTCATTGACACTTGAACCCTCACACCTAGTGAGACCCAAGCCTCTATTACAAAAGGAAGAAATGAGAAAGAAGAGGGATAAGAGGTAGAGGGAGAAGATGAAGAAGAGGCAGAGGAAAAGAAAAAATATGAATAAATAGAGGAAAAGGAAGAAGTTGAGAAAGAGAAAAATGAATAAGAAGAGGGAAGAACTAGGGAGAACAAAGCCCTGAGAAAACCATTACATTTAGAGAAGAAGAGGTATTCCGAGAGAAAAAAGGTTTTCCTCTAGGACCCATTGAAAAGGATGCAACTACTTCCCTAGTTGCCTTGAGAACACGAATCAAACCTAAGAATAAAAGGTAGAGGAAAACTCCCCTCTACTTCAAAACAATGAAAAGTACTAATATTAGAAAATGGAAACCTCAAACACCCACAAAAGCCCCTATTACAATTGAATAACCACCAAGCAAAAGAGAGGAGCTAGAACCCATTGAAAGGAAAGTTGAGGAGGTCACCTCTCCTGAACCCATCTCAAAGACTTCCATAGCCTATGTAAGAATGTCTATTAGTGGATAAACCTCCTCTAAGCAACCTAAGGCACCTACCACACTCCAAAAAAAATGAAAATGGAAGCTATAGGAAAAATAGAGCCTGCTATAGGAAACACGGAAAGTGATACAAGGAGAGCAGAAAATGCTACAGGAAGAGAAGAAGGGGCAAAAACAAGGGGAAGAGGAAACACTACAATTACAGGAGGGGGTAACTTATCCAAGAGCATTTGAAAGATATTTCCTAGAGCTACATGAGCCTAGTCCATGGCCCAATTTTAGCTCCTATTATAAGTTCATTGAAGGAGGCAAAGTGATCCCACAGAAATTTGCTGTCCCTCTTTTCTTTGAAATTGAAGCAGAAAGAGGAAGGCCACATAAATGGACGAAATTGCCAAATCCAAGAAGGCCGAAGATGTGGACCTTATTGAAGAAAACCTCCTAGAAATGGGAAAGGAATTGAGTGAGTTAAGGGGGAGAGAATACACAATGAGAACACAGTTGCAGGAAAAAAATAAATGGTTGAGGAAGAAATCACAAGAAAAGGAAACCCAATTGGCCATAATGGCAAGCCTCTTGATGGAGGCGCTACAGTGCAGACTGCCATCCGTGTCCTATGCACTTTTCCTCAAAGAATAATGGATGTAGTTCCAGAATAAGACATTAGCACAACATGGATCCATGCCATTTTAGGACTACAAACACTTCATTAAATTGTGTGACAAAAGTAGCATAGAAGATAGAGCCAAATTATTTGAGTTCTACTTTTACAACCTAACCTTAAATGGCATGAATTTTTGAGATCCCAATGCAAAGTTGGGAGACTTGCAGTTGATGGCCCTTGCATCTTGGATGAGTCATGATGAGACCAGAATTGAGGAGGTGAAGAGAGTATTGGTAAAAGAAGAAAAATATCCCCTCTATAGCAGGGCAGAGCAGATAAGTTCCACGGCTATAATCAGCACCCACATCATCGTTTCCAATGATTCTAAGCTAACACCAAGATACCCTTCCACCCAAGATCAGGCCATCTCCCACTTTGAGGGCGCTCTTAGACTGTTAGGGACAGAGAGCCACCAAGTATGTCAGAGAAGATGGAATAGCCTGCATCAGAGAATTTTTGAGGTCTAAAATGGGCCTCCTAAAAAAAATGTACAACCAATTTTTTTTTGTAAGAGCCAATAAGATTCGAGATGATGATGTTAACAATGGGGGATGATTCACCATTTTTGTGGTAAAAAAGTAAAAAGATTAAAAAATAATAAAATAATAAAGTTACTTTTTCAGCTTGTATTTTCAACTTATCTCTGTAATGTTTTACTCAAATTTTGAGCAGGAGTACTCATTGGATGAAACATTTAATTTTTCATCCAAGGAGTACCCATGTTACATACTTTTGATGGAACTTGCTACACAAAAAATGAGAAATACATGAAAAAACGTGATTTCAATCACATTTTTCATGTATTTCTCATTTTTGTGTAGAAGGGTCCATCGAAAGTATGCAACATGGGTACTCCTAATATGAGGAATCAAATTATGCATCCAACAAGTGCTCCCACTTGAAATTTTAGTGAACTCATAGGGAGATAAGTTGAAAATATGAGTTGAAAAAGTAGTTTTTTCTTTTCGTTTCCCTCTAAAATTTGATGATGTAATTTAATCTAATTTTATTATATCCCCTAATACCACATAGTCTCTAGATGAGGGAGTATCACTCTCCTAAAAGGTTGAGGAATGCATTGGATAGAACACCGTTGTACAAAATGGTCATGCAAAGATTGAAGGTCAACTGAATTGGACTTAAGCTCAGTCCACCTTTTCTGTTGGGATTATAGGAAGCAAGGAATGAAGAATGGGAAAGGAAGTAGTGGGAAGACATGGAGAAAAATGCAGGCTTCTGTTCTTAGTAAGGCACACCATCTGCAGAACCTTGGGATGTCATAGAGGCCATGAGGGCCATGAAGGACATGTGACTAGTTTGTTCAGAGGATGAGCTATAGTTTCAGTAAGGGGGTCATAATGAGGATCATTAATAAGTATATTATATGGGTAATCATGCCATACTTCAACCTTTTAAATTATTTTTTTCTCTCATTTATCTACAAATTCTATTATATTATGCTTAGTGTGAGGAGTAAAGATGTGTTACTATTCATGTGGCCTAATGTGTGTTAAATGTAGGAATTCAAGAAATTTTGAGTTGATTTGAGTGCAGGAACTCAATGTAGAAACGCAAGAGAGTTTCTAGGAGGTTTTCCACCTCCTTAACTCCTCCAATCGGTCGAATATCCCCACTCTATCTCTCATCAACTCAGTGTCATTGACAGCTAAGCAGGTCGAGTTCATTGGCAACCGAACCAATGCAAGTCAAAGAAGAGCTAGATTCACCTATTCTTGAGTTAGGGAGTCAAATATCCCTATTTTTTAGGGAGTTGTTGGTAGCCCCATTTTGGTATAAATAAATAGGCTAAGTAACTCATTAGAACTCGAAGTTTTATTATAGCTAAGAGGCCATTGAGGTAAATAAATTCTGACTATTATTTTGATGATGTATTTGACATTTCTAGAATGATAATGAGAAGTTATATTCTGATCCAACACTAACTTAATTTAGATAGTTGAATCTCTTTTGTTAGGGCCAAACCCTATTAACCTATGTTCCTATCATGTATCTGTATTTTTGTTAGCCTAGAATGGTGAGTAGTTGCTTAAGTTTATTCATGTTTCTTTTAGCTCAGAAGGTTGATTAGTTGCTATAGTTTAGTAGAGTATAATTCCTCAAAAAGTCCGTGACAGTGATACCTATCTCATCTCTGTCATGGGAACATGATTAGAGGACCCCACCATCATAGCCCAGAAATAGAGTGTGATTTCCTATTTATTGCATACATCATTTTTTTGCATTAGTGAGATAGTTTGTTTATGATTTCTTGGAAAGATTTACATCTGGTGTTTTTCTTCTTATGTGATTGTTGTAGCTTAGAAGGAATTTCATTTCATATATCATGTTCTTAGCATTAGTTAGATAACCTTTTCCAATTTCAATTCATCTTTTCCACATTTACTTGCAATATTTTGCAAATGAAAAGAGGAACATGTGCATGTGTTGCTGTAGGGTTGTTGGATCTGCAGGAAAGGACCCCTTTTTCCAATTCCATTTAGGTATTCTCCACCTTATTTTGATGCATTCCAAACCATATTCTAGATTTATGTTTTTCGGTCACCGTGAACAACCATCTTAGCCCAAATTTGGCCTTCTTGAAGTGCTCTACTTGGCTAGGGGTGTTTATGACCTTCCATACACTTCCCCCAACTTTTATAACTCCTTATAACACTTCATATCACCATTGTTTCCCTCCAAACCCTCTCAGCCAAATTCCTGTAGCATTTTAGGACATCCTATAGTAGTATAGGAATCTTGCAACAACATACTGTAGCACACCTGTAACAACCTATTTTGACCTACAATGATAATCTAGCTTAGTTTAGGAGTAGTTTGACCCCTTAGCTTGGACTTAATGATGAGAAGTGCCACATAGATCAGTTCGCTTATTCCTTTTCCTTTCATTCAAGATCAAATAACATTAGTTCTTCAATTCTGAATTTAGAAATTAGGGCTTTATTTACTCTGCAATTGCGAATTAGATAGTCAATGCATGAATTCTTGAATTATGAATTGGTAGGATAAGCTTATGTTTTCAAGAAACTCCAATAGTTAGATGATTGAGTGAAATTTAGAATAGTTTCCCTTCTATAGATTAGCATAAACCTTGTGTTCTTTTTATAGTAGTTACAAGTTGACAACATTCATTTTTGAGTTGAAAATCATTTACTTTCTCTGCACTAGGACTAGCATTTGCATTATTATTTCAATAGTTAGTCTCCTCTTAGATCAGTAGAGGAATGGTCTGGAACCATAATGATCAGGTGACACAATTGAGGGTAGCATGAGTAGAATGATGCATCTACTATGTATACAACATTGTCACCTCTAGGTTTGTATGAAACCCCAGGTTGATAAGTAAAATTGAAGAGAATTTGGGAGTTGTAGCAATCTTGGTGCAATACCAGGGCTCACCACTTCTGTCTACCCATCTGTATGTGGATGGAATATTGTTGCATACCTCTTCAACTTTGTGTCCATATTCTCCCATAATGTTGTTCAAAATGCACTGAAAATCCTCATATCTCTCTTTGGAACGATTCTCTTGGTATCCCAAAGGGTACCCAAGCTTGTACAAACAACAAGTTTGATGGTTCTTTCCCACTAATGGACATTTCATATGGAACCAAAACAGACAACTTGTTGAACTTTTCAACTACCATGAATCAGTAGTTAAGTCCCTTCATGTTTGTTGGTAAACTTTCCACAAAGTCGATGGAAATTCTTTCTTAGTAATGGATGGGTATAGGTAAGGGGTGATATAGAACCAATTTCTATTAGTATTCTTGCTAGTACAACAAATAATGCATCCTCTTAGAAGCCAAGATACATGGTTCTTGTCACTTGGGAAAGTTTTCTACTATCTTCCCTATACCAAATTACCTTGAAACGTTGAAGGTGTGAGCCTCTCTAATCAACAACAATTTCTCATATTTAGGAACACATAAATTATCTAGCCTATAAGTAGCCATTTATATAGATGGTAATCAATGGTGTTGTCACCATTCTCCACGTGACTATGACTTTGAAATTATTGAAAAACCTCCTTAATGTCCTCATATTATGAATATTCCTCTCTATATGCATCATGGGCGAATGGACCCATGTGCATTTGAGTTCCCAAGTTTGTGATATTTGTTGTAGGTGGCCTTGAAACAATGTCATCCAACTCGTTCGTGCTATCTTTATTACACTTCATAACTAAATGAAGTTATTGTAGAAACATGTTAGGTCCCTATAATACTAGTTATTCCTCATTTTTTTGTTAGTGTATCCCCCTATTTTTATTGTTTTTCTCATTTATCCCCTAAGTTTTTATTTTTATGCCCCATATAATCCCACCATTTTTTTTGTTGTGCCCTTACATTATTACTGTTATGTCGGCTCTGATTATATTGTGACCCTTAGATTCATATATATATATATATATATATATATATATATATATACCAAGGAGGACTTACCATTCATATCATCGAAGAATTTTTCATTTATGTAATGTAAATTTGGTTTCCCCATTGACGAGGATAATTTTTAAGTCATTTATCTATATTTTGTCATGTTTTGTGATCTGGTTGCCTAACATTTGGTATAAGAGCTTTGGATTCTAGGGTTTCACTTCTTCAAACATGTCATCGTGGAATTTTTAGTATATATTTCTTTCTACAAGGCTTCGGAAGTTGAAACTAACACCAATTGGAGAAAAAATATTGGTGAACATTTTTTATTAATTTTAGATCTTGGTTCACTATAGTTTTGGAGTTATGATTAAAGGAAGTTAGGGATTTTGAAGGCTCCATAATTCATTCTCAAATAGGTGACCTAGGGAAAATTGTCATAACTTACTCTTTCAACATAGAATTTGATTTTAGTAAAAAGTGAATAAAAATGAATGGACGTTGTTTTGTAATGTATCATTTTTAAGGTTGAAGGACAAAATAATGACATGTGGCACTCCATACAAGTTCTCTTTGCTGAACCAGTCTATAATCAGGTCATCATGGAAGATTTATTATAACTATTTCTTAAAGAATCCATTATTGGTATGACTTGTGGCATTGGAAATATAACTCAGATCACTACCACGAGAAAAAATTTCAAACCTTGGAGATATGAAACTACAGAAATACAACAGCTTCAAAATAAAACTCCTAAAAAGCAAGAAAAAGGTGTGTATTTTTTAAAATTTTGCATAAGTTTTTCTTGAAAATTAGCCTCAAGTGATTCAAAGGGCATATTGAAGAATTATATAAGTATTTGGTTATAAATTAATCTAAAACAAAATAATTCTACACCCATTAATTCCTAAGAAATCTCTACTATGATTTAAGAAGAAGAAGAATTACAAAATGATATATCAAAATTACGGGACCAAGTGAAACAAATTTCTCTCTCACAAAGAGAAACCAAGGATCAACTAAAAGGAGACATGGATGTCTTAAAAGGGGACATGGATGGTTTAAAAGGAGAAAGAAAAGTAGACATGGAAGGTTTGAAGGAAGGTTAGACAAAGTTACTACAAGAAATTCTTCCTAATGGCAAAATGGTATTCCATGAAACTACTGAGGAGAACAAAGGAATATGAATTACGATTTTAGAGACTCCAATGTTGGGTTTAAGACCCACCACATTCCAAATATCAATATGATTAATTTCAATTGCAAGGATCCTATAACCTAGATACTACAGATGGAGCAATATTTTTACCTCCATGATGTGCAAAATACAAAAAAGGTGCACATTTCATATTGATATTTAGAACTTGTTGATGGTGTTGGAAAACCCTCACCCAAGGTGGTCCCCCAATTGTGAAGTACCAATTAGACCTCACACCATTTGGAATAAGATCCCCATCTGGATTATTGTCCTAGTTGCCATATTTTCCTATAGTTTTGTAGGGGTTTTAAATGTCAATAAGAGAGAGAATCGTATATGTGCCATTGCAAAAAGAAAGTAAGTGTGTCTGGTGAATGTTTAGTTGCAAGTGTGTCTAGTTTATTCTACTACGGAGGGAGGAAAGGTGAGCCTCTAAGAGAGAGGTAATAGTACCAACCTAGTATAGACACACAGGTGAAAATATAACTGCCTAACATCAAGCAAAATAATCCGCTTAGACGTGATGATTATTAGAACCATTACAACACATCTTCAATTAGATAAGAAATAAAGTAACTAAAATAGTTCAACTATTTTAGTACAGGTGAAAGAAAACATGAATCATGAATATTCACATAACAATCATACAAATATTCACAATCCATCTATGAAAACATGTCGACCATCATGCTTCAATTATTAAGTAAAATTCCCAAGATACCTGAATATAATGAGAATCACTAGCTCCAATAGTGGACGATTGGAGCCACTACTTGCTTCGTACTAACCTTTTCTCTCTGGTGCCTTATGGGAGACATCAAGGTGAAAATTCCTTTTCTCATACAACGAGGGTTCTTATATAACCAATGGGGTGATGCTTCACCTCCCTTGTGACTCTTTGACTATCCTCATAACTGTTTGACTTCCTTTGACTTTTAAACTTTACATTACTCTTCATATTTTCTATGTGTGTCCTTTGTGTTGAAGAATCTAGGGCACACAAAAATTAGAATGATTCTTCTTTACATGATAACAATTTGTGAAATGTTAATGAAATTTTATCTTAGCTTAATTGTTTACTTCATTATTAGCATCTATAAGTTAATTTCATCAAACTGCTATCAGAAAAAAAGAGATAAGAACACAAATGGTTGGCTATCTTCTAGGGCCAAAAAATCGCCCTCTTGGAGAGGAAAACCCATGCGTAATTCTTCTTATAGAGGTAACATTGACGAATACAAAGACCATGACCCTTGACAAAATATACCTCTCCAAGACCAAGATATAAATCCTCTTCTTCCTTGCTTCTGGAATCATCATCCTTGTTGCACCTCTGATATCATCACTATGTCATTTCCAAGAACTTCTTTACTCCTACAAGATCAATGCTACACCATGGAAGACACTACTTGTTGAAATCTTTAGTGTTGCTTTTCCATCATGTCAACAAGGTCCACTAAGATCTTCACTGTGACAAGCACCATGATGACTATATCATCATACTAATTTAGATCATGTCGAGAATGTATTTAACTATGTTCTTATTATGTTGAGACAATATTACTTCTCCCTATATTGTAACCCTCTTTATATTCACAGGGTCTCCTTCTCATTATATCGATACCACCATAGTCAAATCATTTGGATCCTCTTTAGTATGACAAGTTTGTAGAAACACTATACTAAGATATACATTGGTATCGTAATGTTCATCGAGATTGTATGTATAAATTGTATTCCTTCATTCACCAAGACAGTAGAAATCACTGTCTTTACCGAAATTCCTTTCAACAAAGTATATGTATGCCGAGTTAAAAACTGGAATGGTATATGCATAAGCCGAGGTCGATCCATCCATAGATGTCTGTACTTCTGGATTATACTCTGAGTTGGTGTGTTGTTGAAGGGTTACAGAGATACACAAGTCTATACACCAAGATTGTTCCTTGTAATGCGAGATCATTTATGAGCATTTTCATTCATCCAAGTTCTTCCTCACACCCATTCAACATCCTTATAGAAGTATTCCTGCACGTTATACCCATCCGAGGTGCAGTCAGACTCTTTGCCCTAATGCCATGTGGATTTGTTCCTCTTTTCTCCATGTGAAATATTAGAGAAAAGTAAGTTCTATTCATTCACCTTTTTGGATCCTCTGCACCCACGAAATTTCAGAGAAAATGCAGATTTCTTGTTATGTTGTTTGTGCTGACCCTTCATGGGTATTTATAGTAGTTTTACCACATATGTAAGCCCACATGAAGGGATGAAATGACATGTCTATTTTTCCAAGTCAACATGACTTCCATTTATTCATTAAATTCATTTTTGGAGCTGACATTAATATTCCTTTGATATTTTTGCTTGCATACTTTGGTAGGCTAGCTCTTGAGGTATTGATCATGATCTTGGAGGGTTGTTACACAACTTTGAGGACTTCTATACATTTACATATGCTCATGAAGAGCTTTCATTACATGACATTCAACTCTTTGACAAATAAATCAAATCCTAAAGACATCAAGAAGAAGTATTTGACCTAGTTACACTTCTTGCTCATGAACCCATGTATCCAGATACACAAATAATTTATTTTCTTTATTATATCATTTACAAAGATCTTATTATTATGAAGATCAAACCCAGTTACATTTTCAACACTCCCTCTTAACTAGGGAGTATTCATAATGGTACTTGGTCATTCTCAATATGAAGAATTTCTCATACGAAGAATTGGATTTCCAATTCATCTCTTATAGCGTCGTTTCAACCAACATTGTTTTCATTTAGCAAGGCCTTGAGAAAAAAATCCATATCTCACTTAGATCAGAGAACAATGCCAGTGAGACAAATGACTGATACACACACATCATCATTGTCTCTCTTAGGGTCATACCCACCTGGGTGTTCTCCTAGTATTCTATACTAGGACTATTCTCATATTTGGTTCCCAAACCTCAAGAATATCGTTCCTCTTGCCCACTCTTGTCTTGGATGCCCTACCACATCCTCGAAGACTATCGAATTTCATATTATTACATACTCCTCCATTCTTTCTTCCAAACTAAAGACAATAATGTCGTGTCTAACTCTCCCTCTTACCCAGGGATGAGTTCCCAGTTCCTCTTTACTCAGAAACTTGATTGAGCTCCTTTACTTATAGGAACTTCCTAGAGCTCCCTCTTACCCAGGCACTCTATCATCAGTTCTTTATATGGTCTTCTAGTTGACTGACGATTCAAGACTCCAATGTCATCAATTCCTTCATATGTAGGGTTCAACCATCCATCACTTTCCTTCATCATTTCATTCCTTGGTTCCCGAAAGGTATCCTCCTTGGCTTTACATCTAGGGCTTCCTTCATAAGCTCATTTGTATTCAATTTTATTCAATAGTGATTTCTCCAAATCACAAGGTAAATAGTTGTGACATCCTTCAGAACTCTCCTTTCCTTGATCTTGCACACATACGCAGACTTTTCCAAGAGGTTAGACACCAAAAACAAATCACATATTACCTTTTGGTGATGGCCTTCTTCCAGCGATATCTTCTTGTAGGCGTCAATCATCCTACATTCATGTTGACATATCTCCCGATGATATCTGTTGTCAAGGGTCCTCATACTTTTAGACTTGCATCAAAGTCTTCACATCATTCCAGGAGGTTTCTTGGTCAAGTCTTCGTGATCCTTTGGGTGTTGAATGCCTTCATCATGGTTGCAAGTCTCATGATCTCTTCCATCCTCATGTCTTTCATTCCCATGAATTCTCGTATTTCTTTAATGGCCGCCAACAACCTCGTACCATATTATGAGGACATATTATCTTGATTTCCTCTAGTCCGACTTATGTCTTTATGCATCCTTTCAAAGGAGGATATCTATTCCCTTTTGATCATGCTTGATCTATTTTATCTGCAGCCACATGTCATGACATTAAAATGTCAAATGAAAATACGAATACAATCATACATACCTTATTTTCCTTCCTGTATTTTCCTGCAGCTTCCTTAATTGAAAAGATATTCAATCCCTTAGTCTACTACATTCTCATGTCATTGAACCACCAACTCATGAGTTCCAAGAGCTGCAATTTCTAATGAGACATTCGTTGCGTTCCTGGACTAGGATATCCTTCACTAAGATCTCTATCAGAGATCCTTCAGGATCTAGTACATTCCCATCTGGAAACTATTTCCTTTGAGTGACTTCTTCCTTTTCTTCAATGTATAACGAGATTCCCAAGATCTATGTTCTTAAAGATTCCATATGAACTCTTGATGCCATGAAGCGTCTTACTATGATCATATCTGCAGGGACTCCTAATGGGATACTTTTGAGAGGGATATCATTTCATTCATAGTGGAGATCCATTCTTCCCTCTTTCCCTTGATCCTTTCCACAACTTTATCCATTTGTCAAGTAATCTTTCCATAGTACTCATCTTGTCAACCTTTCCTATGCTTCCCTGAACTTATTTGTATTCTATACAAATTTCCTTTCTCTATTTGACATAGAGACCACAGACTATTGATAGAGGTAACCTTCTTGTTTATGGACATCTGTTACCTTACTTATCAATATCAATATCAATGATGATTATTTGCCCATATCTCTTCGTTGATATTTCATGGGGATATTTCTTCACACTTTGTCACCTTCTACACTTTACTTCAGAGAATATATCCTCCAACATTTTATTTAATCTTCTTGTGTCTCCTTTCTTACTTCATAGAACGTTAAGAGTTCTTATGAATTAAAGGAGAACTTGATGTGATGACTTCACTTCTTCATAAGGGTTCTGTCAATCCTACTGTAAGGTATTTATCTAAACCATATATCTTATTGCGCTGATGAAGTCAATGAACCAAAACTAGATTATAGAATAAAAGATACTTACTTGATACCTGAAGACACGATCTTCACCTTGATCATGCTGGTTGTAAATTTATTGTTGCTTCCTCTAGATAAGATCTGTCATGCCCCTACATTGGTGGTACTCTTCCAACCGTACTATAGCGAAGTGCGGCACTATCAACCATTTTCTTTTCACCAATACTTACGATTGTAGACTACGCCTAACATTCCATACTTAGTTTATTTTTCATTACCAAGTATTACCTTTGTCCGTTATACAGTAAAAGCCCATAACATTCAAATAAACGACATTATACAACAGAAATGCACAACCGTATAAAGGGAGGGGCAAAACCCTGCAATATGAGTCTGCCTGAATCAATATATATAATCTTCTTTTATAAGTACAAGTTAAATCTTGGGAAATCCAAAATTTACACTTAGCCAAATTTCCAACTTCGACAAACTCAGTTGCCCAGCTCATTGGTGCCTCCACGCGATCACCGCATGACTCACCAACCCTTCATTCGCCTCATCGCACAATCGTTTTGTTTGCCCAACTTGGGCGCACCTCGTCGTACCCAAGTCGCCGCACACAGGCGCCTTTGCACAAGTCACACCTCCGTTCACAACTCCAACACTTCACCGTTTCCACCATTTCATCGTGCACGACGTGCCCATACCGAGTCACCTATCTGCATGTCCACCCATTCACTCAAACTCATTCACCCGAACAGCTTCACCCGAGTCGCCACACGACTTCACCCGGGTCGCCACATGACTTCACCCAGTTCGCCCGAACGACCTCACCTGGCTCACCCGACGACCTCACCCGGTGATGACCTCACCCAGCTCGCCCAAACGACTTCACCCGGGTTGCCCGATGACCTCACCTGGCTCGCCCGAACGACCTCACTCAGTTCGCCCAAACGACCTCGCCCAAGTTTCCTGCCCGATGACCTTGCCTGAGTTCTTCCTAAATGACCTCGCCCGAGTTCTGCTTAAATGACCTTGGCCGAGTCTTGCCTGAATGACCTTGCCTGAGTTCTGCCCGACGACCTCGCCCGAGTCCTACCTGAACGACCTCGCCCAAGTTCTACCCGCTGACCTCACCCGAGTTTTCTGCACGAGTTTCCTGCACAAGTTTTTTGCCTGAGTTTCTCACCGAACTTTTCTGCATGAGTTTTTCACCTGACTTTCTCACCCAACCTTTTTGCATGAGTTTTTCACCTGACTTTTTTGCACAAGTTTTTCACCCGAGTTCTGCCCATCATGCAGGCTCATCCATGCACTGGAGAACTCCTTTGATCGAACCTGTGATGATCAAATAATGCCTTTTCCTCCACAAACGCACACTAATATATATGGGCAGGTAGCTGGTTATTTCACCCAACCGACCCACGCCCAACGCCCAAGCCGACTCGTTTACAATGTGTTGTCTCACCTAGGAGGAGGGTCGTCCCACCCAACTCATGGGACTGCCCCCTCAACTCATGAAGCACCTTATAAACTCATCCAAGGTTCATTTACATTGAATTTCACACAAGTCCTTCGCATGGTTGAGTCGCCTTGCCCGTCGCACGGACCGCGGGTCCTTACATCCTCCCCCACTTGAATTCATTATCGTCCTCGACAATATCTCATCCTAGCAACCATCTGTCACCAAGATCACCATACCAAGGCATACACCCCATCGGTATGTCATATATCGGAAATCATCTCAATCCATGATCATCAACCACCCTGTCACAACCTCCACATGCTGCTCCCCATCGTGGAAGGCTGGCCCCTCCATCTCAAGCTACATGCTTCCTGCAACATATCATGTCGACCTCACTATATATTTTCATTGTGTGAACTACTACCATGATACTCCAACAAATGCTAACACGTCTCTGCACACTTTGCGACCCCATGTTTGAACTAGTTGGGTAGCTAATCCAACCGTCACGCTCAACCCATGAGAGTGAACATCCTCATGACATCATCAGTTGTTTCTCTGAACATCCCGACACATCATCAACTCGATCAAGAATCCATCTCCATTCAAGTGTAAGCCATGCTCAGGTCCATGAAGTAGTCTCCATCTCATCTGCAACATGATGTCCATGATGTTTTCTATCCAACATCATCATCCATCTGCAATAAATCCATCTCCTCAAAGTGAAGAAATCATCTCATCAAACTCCGACTCTTGATGTGCCACATCATGGTCCATGAAGCAACCTCCATCATATATGTATGTTCCATCCCTCAAGTTTGCCATAGAAACAAGTATACACCTGTCTCATCTATCCATGTGTTGCCCATGATCATAGACCAATTAGCTCCCATGTGTTAAAAGTGGTTCAGGTCCATGAAGTAGTCTCCATCTCATCTGCAACATGATGTCCATGATGTTTTCTATCCAACATCATCATCCATCTGCAATAAATCCATCTCCTCAAAGTGAAGAAATCATCTCATCAAACTCCGACTCTTGATGTGCCACATCATGGTCCATGAAGCAACCTCCATCATATATGTATGTTCCATCCCTCAAGTCTGCCATAGAAACAAGTATACACCTGTCTCATCTATCCATGTGTTGCCCATGATCATAAACCAATTAGCTCCCATGTGTTAAAAGTGGTTAAGTCTCGTCTCAACCTATGCCCAAGTGTTGCCACCAAGGCATCATCATCGTCGTAACTCCATCACTCCAAAGTGTCTCATATCAATCCTCAACATCAAGTCACTCTTTCAAGCCAGACCCATACATGTACTCGAAAGTATGCACCCCATCCTACATCAAAGTCTTTGACCTCAGCTCCTCAATGCATAAGATCCTCCAAGTCCACCATATATGAAGTCCCCAAAGGTCACAACCTCATGTCATCATGAGCTCCATGAGTCATCTCCAACCAGCACTCTAGCAAGCATACAAGTCTCTGCCCAAAGGTCTTTGCAAGATGCCTCAGCTCTCCATGTAGTAGGACTGCTCCATAGTCTGCTCACAACTCCATCCAAGTCCATGGCCTTGTTGTACAAGAGTGAACAACCTCTCCATCAGCTCATAAGTAAAACATCTCCATGTCACACCAACAAACCCACCTGCACAACATCCCTACCTTGGCACTCCTCTTTGGATGCCCATAAGTTACATCTCTAAAATTGCTCCTACACAATGTCCCTGCATAAGACTTCCATGCTCTGTATCTTGGACCTGATGTCCAGGACTAGTTTGCCTATGGTGTCCAACTAGGTAGACCCATAACAACAATCGGTCATCCCTATCTAAGTCTACAATCTTCGATCTAGTGAACTCGGTCACTCAATGATATCATCATCACACGAGTCTCTCCATCATAGCTCCCGCACTAAAGGTTCCAACAAGACTATCTCTTGGTCTCGGCCATGAGAAGTCCACCCAAGCATCATCATACCTCAAGTGTGTGCCCTCCTCCAATCTGTCCATGAGTCATGCCAGGCACTTATCCAATTCTCCATGTGGCTAAAGCATGACCCAATCCTCCACAATGATCATCATGTTCCTCCCTTGTCACGGGCCTTTGTACCTCCTACCATAAAGTCACAAAAAACCCAACAAGTCGTGCAACAGTCAACAATCCTTGCTTCTCCATACAAGGTCTCATTGTACACATCCATGGTAAGATCCTCCCTAGCATCGACAAACTGACTTTGCTCTTCCCTACATACGGTTCATCTACCAAATGCTCAAGTGAAACACAAGTATCAATAGTACTTACTTCATCATCATGAGGCTCCTCCATGTTAGTATCCCCATCCATCCATGTCTGCAAACTACATGATCCTGGTCCAACTTGATCAACCTCAAGTTCATCCTCCATTGTTGTCACATCTGCAACATTCTCAATCATCATGGCTTCCTCTTCCTTGTCAGCACAATCTGCAACTTCATCCTAATCCATTGTCCAACCAAGCTGAAGAAGTTCGTCTTCAACATTCTTTTCCAAGACTTCAAATTCCTTTCGAATCCAGGGGATTCTCTTCTTTCAACCACTTCAACTAGTACAAGGTAAGAAGGAGCATCCCTTCACATTCTTCCAAACTTGCCATGCCTTGTTGTTCAGCTTGGTCCAAGCACTAAGCTTCACCTCTGCTAAACCTGTTTCACCGTTCACCTGAATCACCCTGATATTCCACCTGTCCCCTGCAAAACTTGAACTCCCTACCAGGTCTTTGGTCTTATAAAATCAGCTCCTTGATTCAGTTCACCAAGTTTCCTGCAAAACTTGGACTGGCTCTGATACCACCTGTCACGCCCCAACACTGGTAGTACTCTTCCAACCACACTATAGCGAGGTGTGGCACTACCAACCGTTCCCTTTGCACCAATACTTACGATTATAGACTACGCCTAACATTCCATATGTAGTTTATTTTTCATTATCAATTATTATCTTTGTCCTTTATAAAGTGAAAGCCCTTAACATTCATATAAATAGCATTATACAATAGAAATGCACAACAGTATAAAGGGAGGGGCACCTCCCTACAATATGAGTCTGCTCGAATCAATATATATAATCTTCTTCTATAAGTACAAGTTAAATCTTGGGAAGCCCCAAATTTACACTTAGCTAAATTTCCAACTTTGGAAAACTCAGTTGCCCAGCTCGTCGACGCCTCCACACGGTCGCCGCATGACTCACCAACCCTTCATTCACCTTGTTGCGCGATCATGTTGTTTTCCCAACTTGGGCGCGCCTCGTCGTAACCAAGTCGCCGCACACAGGTGCCTCGTTATGAGTTACACGTCTGTTCACAACTCCAACACTTCACCGTTTCCACCGTTTTTTCGTGCACGACGCGCCCTCACCCAGCCGCCCATCCACACGTCCACCCATTCCCCCAAACTCGTTCACCTAAACAACTTCACCTGAGTCACCACACGACTTCACCCAGGTCACAACATGACTTCACTCGGTTTGCCGAACGACCTCACCCAGGTCGCCCGACGACCTCACTCGGCTTTCCTGAACGACTTCACCCGGGTCACCTGACGACCTCACCCGGCTCGCCTGAACAACCTCACTCGATTCGCCTGAATCACCTTGCCCGAGTTCCGCCTAGATGACCTCAGCAGAGTTCTACCTGAATGAACTCACCTGAGTCCTGCCTAAACAACCTCGCCCAAGTCCTACCTGAACGACCTCGTCCAAGTTCTACTCGACGACCTCGCTCGAGTCCTACTTGAATGACCTCACTCAAGTTCTGCCGGATGTCCTCGCCCGAGTTTTCTTCATGAGTTTCCTGCATGAGATTTTCGCCTGAGTTTCTCACCCAAGTTTCTCACCCAACTTTTCTACATGAGTTTTTCACCCGACTTTCTCACCTAAATTTTTTGCACGAGTTTTTCACTCAAGTTTCTCACCCGACCTTTCTGCACGAGTTTTTCACCTGAGTTCTGCCTGTCATGTGGGCTCATCCACGCACTGCAAAACTCCTTTGATTGAACTTGTGATGATCGAATGAAGCCTTTGCCTCCTCAAACGCACACCAATATATATGGGCGGGTGGCTGGTTATGTCACCCGGCTAATCCACACCCAACACCCAAGTTGACTCATTTACAATGTGTTGTCTCGCCCAGGAGGAGGTCGGCCTGCCCAACTCATGTGACCACCCCCCTCAACTCGCCCAATACCTTATAAAATTGTCTAAGGTTCATTTACTTCACATTTCTCATAAGTCCTTCGCACGGTGGAGTCGCCCTACCCATCGCACGGACCGCAGGTCCTTACAGGATCCTTGTTGAAGGTCATCTTCAAACTTTCAAACAGATTATCGTCAATATATGATTCTTGCAGCATCAATTTGAGGTTGATTTCCATGATGCGGATTGTAAGAAACATCGAAACTATTGCTATAGATTAGACTTTGTCTTAATACTTCAAAACCCTTACTGAAGATGACTAAAGTTGTGAACTCCTTTATTGGACCTTCATCTTCTTCGATACGGTGTAGGTAGATTGTCTCCTTGATCATATTTTTTTTTACATACTGTAGTTGTAGGCTTATCCTTTTATCTAGTGTTTTATCAACACATAGTTCTTGATCTTCTTTTATTTTTGTATACTTGAATCTTGACGTTGGCAATTCTCTTTTCTTCCCTTCTTTGCCTGTTGAACCAATCGCTTTGATACCATGTTGAAGAATCTAGGGAACACATAAATTAGAATGATTCTTCTTTACATGATAACAATTTGTGAAGTGTTAATGCAATTTTATCTTAGCTTGATTGTTTACTTCATTATTAGCATGTGTAAGTTATCTTCATCAAACTGCTATTAAACAAAAAGAGACAACAAAACAAATGGTTAGCTATCTTCAAGGGCCAAAACCTCTCCCTCTAGAAGAGGAAAACCCATGCATAAATTCTTCTTATAGAGATGCCATTGAGGAATACCAAGACCATGACCCTTGACACAATATTCCTCTCCAAGGCTAAGATATCAATCCTCTTCTTCCTCGCTTTTGGAATCATCATCCTTTTTTCACCTCTGATATAATCATTACGTCATTTCCAATAACTTCATTGTTGCTGCAAGATCATTGCTACACCATGGAAGCCATTACTTGTTGAAATATTTACTACTGCATTTCCATCATCTCCGCAAGATTCATTAATATCTTCATTGTGACAATCACTGTGGTGACTGATTCATCATATGGATTTAGATCATGTCGAGAATGTATTTCACTCCATTCTTATTATGTTGAGACAATATTATTTCTCGCTGTGTTGTAAAATTAGTTATATTCAAAGGCTCTTCTCCTCATTATACCGATACTAGCATACTGTTTAGATCCTCTTTAGTATGACAGGGTTGTAACAATGTTATACTGAGATATACATCGATATCACAAGGAGATAGATGTAATTTTCACCGAGACTGTATGTACAAACTATATTACTTCATTCACTGAGACGGTAGAGATCACTGTCTTTACCGAAATTGCTTTCAACAAAGTATATGTATGCCAAGTTAATAACTGAAATGGTATATACATAAGCCGAGGTTGATCATTCCATAGATGTTTGCGCTTCTGGAATATACTCCAAGTTGGTGTGTTGTTGAAGGGTTATCGAGATACACAAGTCTATACACCAAGACTACTCCTTGTAATGCAAGATCCTTTGTGAGCACTTTCATTCATCTGAGTTCTTCCTCACACCCATCTGAGATCCTTATAGAAGTTTGTCTGCATGTAATACCCATTCGAGTTGTAGTCAGACTTTTTTCCCTAATGCCATGCAAATTTTTTCCTCTTTTTCTCCATGTGAAACCTCATAGAAAAGCAAGTTCTATTCA
Organism: Pinus tabuliformis; assembly: GCA_031772625.1. Lineage (NCBI taxonomy): Eukaryota > Viridiplantae > Streptophyta > Pinopsida > Pinales > Pinaceae > Pinus > Pinus tabuliformis. Next base: position 1,157,985,481 of record CM062817.1, on the reverse strand, counting down.
TTCACCTTTTCAGATCCTCTACACGCACGAAATTTCAGAGAAAATGCAGATTTCTTGTTATGTTGTTTATGCTAACCTTCGTGGGTATTTATAGTAGTTTTCCTGCATATCTAAGTCGACATGAAGGGATGAAATGACATGTCTATTTTTCCAAGCCAATATGACTTCCATTTATTCATTAAATTCATTTTTGGAGCCGACATTAATATTCCTTTCATATTTTTTCTTGCAGACCATGGTAGGCTAGCTTTTGAGGTATTGATCATGGTCTTGGAGGGTTGTTGAACAACTTTGAGGAATTATATACATTTACATAGGCTCATAAAGAGCTTTCATGATATGAAATGACTCTTTGACAAATAAATGAAATCCTAAAGACATTAAGAAGAAGTCATTGACCTAGGTACATTTCTTTCCCATGAAACCCATGTAGAAAGATACAAAAATAATTTATTCTATTTATTACATCATTTACAAAGATAATTTTATTATGAAGACCGAACCTAGTTACATTTTCTTCAACACTTTGGAATTTTACTTTACAATAAATTTTTGAACAAAAAATTAAATAATCCATAAGAATGATGTGGCATATGATGACTCACAACATGACAAGGCATGACACTACTAACAAGGACTTCTTGATGACATGGCAACGCCAATCCATTCTTTTTGCTCCTATGACTTCAATTAGAGAAGTGAAATGCTTCATTTTTATGAGAGATACACTTTCTCCTTCACATCCAACCTGCAAAGGGTGGTGAATTAGTTGGAGTCTTCATGAGGTCCTGATCTTTGATTTAATGTTGTAATTTAGTGTTCCTTCACCCTCTCACCTGATGATCACCTTATCTCTTTAGCTCCATGTGTGTCTTCTAGTGTGGTCTCTGTTATGTGGAATTTACGACTACAAAGAAAAGTATCTTCCCTAGATTGAGTGGATTGGTCTAGAACAATAGAAAGCAAAGAATATAAAGTTTCCCTTTGAGAAATTTGAGAATGGACATAGGCTACTTGGGATCTATCGCAAGTTGTTCTCTCCTCTCTGCTTGTAACCTATAATTGTAGCTTTGGTTTCTATAATTAGAACCTGCACATAAAATTAAGACAAGGCAAATATCTATGAAATTTATGTACAATTATCCAATTACTCTATTCAATGGATAGAAAAGCATTGAAATATATGAAGGTAAACACCATAACACATGTAGGAAAATTGTATAGTATTTGTATTAATATGAATAAGAGAGAGTTTACAACCAAGAATAGTATATGATCTTGTAGAGATCTCCCCAAGTTGACTTCTCCTTCCTTATCACAAATCACACCTCAATGTCACCCTAATGCATGAAGATGATAAATCTCTTAGGTTTAAGGTGTAGAAATTTCTCTATAGATCAGCTAGCTCTAATACAATGTAGAAATTCACACTCTAGATTAAGTTGATAATGCAATATAACTAAAGAAAAATACTTAATCTACTTCTACAATCAAACTTGTGGAAGCTTAATCGATTTGAGAAAGATCAAGAAAAACACATATAACAGAGAAGAAGAATCAATCACACATGAAACACAAAACAATTCTCTGGGGAAAGCCTCAGCTAAAAACCCCGCTATCTATATGATCATACAAGGTGGAAATACATCAAGATTACACAAAGATTTAGCTCCCACACCTAACCAACTCTCAGTACAATCCTCCTGGATGCTCATAGGTAAACAAGGCTTCTCACAAACCTTCTCCTCTGCCCTCCAAGCCTCCTATTTCCTTGCGCAGTTTCTCCTGGGTGATCCTACTGTTACCAAGTGTAAAACCGATCACTCACACTGATCTTAAACCCTGTAAACCTGCACAATCCTTAAGGAACCTTGTTCCTTCTACATTGATGAGTTTCTTTTATAGGAAAATTCCTCAAACTGATAGTACAATGTATTTGTCTCTAATCTCAATTGGGCCTTTTTCTGAGCTGACATGCATGAGTTATTTATGAGAGAATATTCAGTTATCTGGAGTACACTAGTTTCATGCATGCATGCATTAACTGACTGAACTCACAATTAGTTCCAAAAACTGTTTGGAACTAATCTAACTAGACTTAAATTAGTTAATTGAGCTAACTAATTACAACTCAAATACAACTCATGCTTATCTCCTTAATTAAGGGATAACTTCCTCAATCAAAGGGATAACTATTGCATGACTTCACAAAGACTTCATGTTTGAATTTCTCCAACTAATTAACTCAAGATGAATTAATTAATTATTTTTAAACCAATCGGTGAGACTAAATTTGAATTTTAATTATCAATTTTAATTCAAGGACAAATTACAATTGGAATATTCTGAATGTTATTTTTAGCATTTCTTGTTGCTATTTTCAACACTCCCTCTCAACAAGAAAGGAATTCAACTCGATTCTGATCCTGAACCTTTGGAATGTTTTGCATGCAACACTTCTCTCAAGTTTTATTGCTCCAACAACTCCAGAAAAAAAAAAAATATCCAACCTAAATGAGTATGATGCATTTTTCATCAAAGTCTCTGATTACTATTGCCTCTATCAACAGAAAACTCTGTACTTCCGTTCTCTGTCTTTTTGCACTGTTGTCAACCCTTCTTTGTGATATTTAGTATCTAACTACTCTAGCCCCTATGACTTTGATCTCTGACTGCATCAATCCCACTGATTCCTCCCACTATATGTACTTTGGGCTCCCGTAGCAAGGTACAATCCATGAGATAAAATCTCTCAATGGACCCTGTCCAATTTCAACCTTCTTGGGACTATCACTTCACATCACCCCACCTCACACCTGGAGGTATGGCTGCATGTGATCCATCTACCCACTTGGCCAAAAATTCCCCCTACTAGACATCTCTGCATGAGTGGATGCCTCCACTGAATCTCCTATCAGCATCTCCAATTGTGGCTGCTCCATAATTGTCTGAGACTTCTTCTGGGACTGCATGTTGAGAGGTAATTTACTCTTCCTCTCAACCACCAAGTATCTAACCTTTGCCTTCCTACTCAAGGCTTTACATGCATTGTTGGGTCCCTATAATACTAGTGATTACCCCATTACTATTGTAGTTATACCCCTTATTTATATTGTTGTGCCCCTATTACCCCCATGTTGTTATTTCTGTGCCCCATAGAATTCCTATATTGTTATTTTTGTGGCTTTATATTATTATTGTTAGGTCGGCTGGATTATATTGTGACTACTTAGACTCCTATATATAGAAAGGAGGTTTTTTCATTTGTATCATCAAAGAATTGTTCATTTATGTAATGTAAAGGAGGTTTCCCCCTCGAAGAGGCTGAATCTAAGGTGTTGATCTATCTTTTCTATCTTTTCTTGAGCTGGTTTCATAACATTTGGTATCAGAGCTTTGGATTCTAGGGTTTCGCTGCTCCAAACAGGTCATCGTGGCATTTTCGCTATAACTTTTTTCTGTGACGTTTCAGAAGTCACAAAAAAAACCCATTTGAGAAGAAATCGTGCTGAACCTTGGGTCCAAATTTCAAAGCTTTTTGTGTGATATTTGCGGAGATATGATCTGAGGAAGTTGGTCTTTTTGCAGACTCCTGAATTACATTCAAAGCAGGTGACCTGGGGAAAATCGTCATAACATTCTCTTTGGGGGTCGGATTGAAATTTTGTAAGAAGGTACAGAAAGAGGACGGACTTTAGTTTCTTGTATGCATGTTTTAGATTCAAAGGTTGAAACAGTGACTCGTGGCACGTCGTCCAAATTCGCTCTACTGAACTAGTCTAAAAGCAAGTCATTGTGGGAGATTTCACTTAACTCTTCCTTGGAGAATCCAATTTGGGTCAAACTTGTGGCATTGGAAAGAGGACACAGAAGGCTACTACAGGTCGCAATTTCAAAGGTGGATGATCCAAAATTATAGAGATACATTAGATTCAATATCAGGCTTCTATAAAGTGAAAAAAGGTGTGTAGTTTTTTTTTTTAAATTTTTGTGTAAGCTTGGTTTAACATAATTCAAAGGGCATAGTAAAGCATTATTATCGGTAACTGATACCCCGAGGAAAGAAAATGCAAACACCTACTAAGGAACCTGAAAGCTCTAGCATGACTCATGAAGAAGAGGAAGAAATGCTACATGATATATCAAAATTACAAGAACAAGAGCAACAAATGTCACGCTCACAAAAGCTAACAAAAGCTAAGATAGGTGGCGTGGAATCTAAGATAAATGGCGTGGAATCTAAGATAAATGGCCTGGAATCTAAGATAAAGGGCATGGAAGCTAAGATGGATGATTCGAAGACAAATTCGAAGAGAGACATGGCAGATTTGAAGACAGACATGGCAGATTTGAAGACAGATTTGACAAATTTTCTACAAGAAATACTTACTAATGGTGAAAAGGTTGTAAAGGAAACTCATGATGTGAACAAAAGTAATGTTATTGATGATTCCATAGACGCTAATGTTGGATCAAAGACCTACCATATTCCAAAAATCGATATGAGGAAGTTTGATGACAAGGATCCCACCACATGGATATTACAGATGGAGCATTTCTTCGATATCAATAATGTGCAAAACACACAAAAGGTACGTATGGAAACTGTATATTTGGAACCAAATCAGTTTGTATGGTATCAATGGCTTTGCTCTTGTAAAAAATTTATCACTTGGGCAATTTTTACGGAAGAATTGATAGCACATTATGAAGATACAAAAAGCAACACTTTTTTTAGCCAATTGATAAGTCTCAAACAAAAGGGTTCAGTAATGGAGCACATTGAGGAGTTCCAAAAATTGAACATAAGGGTAAAATATATTCTAGAGGGGCATAGAATTGATGTGTTCATAGGGTATTTAAAGGATAATATGCAACATGATGTTCACCTTTGGGAACCTGATTCATTAGAGAAGGCATTCAGGTTAGCAAGAAAAATGGAAAGAAAAATTATGGCAACCAGGAAGCATACCGATCACAACTATAAAGACGGAAGTTTTGTTGCCCCTAGTCTTCCACAACCTATAAGGTTGACACGACAACAATTGGAAGAAAAAATAGCAAAAGGGCTTTGTTACAGTTGTGATAGCAAATACACTAAAGGTCATAAGTGTGCTGAGAAGAAATTATTCTACATAGATTGTGAAGAGGAAGAAAAAAAAGGAGCAAGAAAGGTCAAAAGAAGAAGATATACTCCAAGAACAAAGCCTAGATGAAGAACAAATAAATCCAACCATATCTTGTAATGCATTGGCGGAAATTACCACTCCTCAAACCATCAATATAGAAGGAAAAATCAAGAAGAAAAAGGTAATAGCGTTGATTGATTCAGGAAGCACCCACAATTTTATTCATTGTAGGGTAGCAAAAGAATTGAATTGCTTTCTATATCCAGCACTAGAGTGTCAAGTGATGATTGTAAATGGAGGAACAATAAATTTCTCTGGAAGGTGCCATAATATCAAGCTATCCATGGGAGAATATGTATTGACTAGCCCAATGCTTTCCATTCCAATGGGAGGTGCTGATGTTGTACTAGGAGTCCAATGGCTACAATCCTTGGGTACAATAGCTTTTAATTTTCAAGAAATTTTCTTCAAATTTTCTACGGAAGGAAAGGAAGTTGAATTAAGGGGTATTGTAGGGAAACCAGGAAAGATAATTAGCTCTAATGGTATGACAAAGCTTCTAAAAAAGGAGCAAAGAGGTGTAATTGCACAATTATGTTCGCTAGATGTTTCCACATTGGAATCATCTATTTCTCCAGATCTCCAAAAAGTCCTGGACAATTATTCCAAGGTATTTCAGACTCCCAAAGGTTTCCCACCTATGCGTGATCATGATCATGCTATTCATCTGATTCCAGGAAGTGTTCCTCCAAACATCAGGTGGTACAGATATCCCTATGTCCAAAAAAGTGAAATTGAACATATGGTTGCAGAAATGCTAGAGGTTGGTATAATTCAACCAAGTCAAAGTTCTTTCTCTGCTCCAGTAGTATTGGTGCATAAGAAGTATGGATCATGGCGCATGTGTTCGGATTATAGGGAGCTCAACAAGCTCACTATTAAAGATAAGTTCCCCATTCTTGTCATTGATGAATTACCGGATGAATTGCATGGATCAATTTACTTCACCAAGTTGGATCTTCGTTCGGGATATCATCAAATCAGAATGAAGATTGAAGACATTCCGAAAACGGAATTTAGAACTCATGAGGTTCATTATGAATTTTTGGTCATGCCTTTTGGCCTTACTAATACACCTTCAACATTTCAAGGTTTGATGAATTCAATTTTCGAACCATTCCTTAGAAAATTTGTGTTAGTATTTTTTGATGATATACTAATCTACAGCAAGTCCTGGAAGGATCTTGTTGAACATGTTGACAAGGTGCTACAACTATTGGAGGAGAAACAATTATATGCAAAAAGATCCAAATGTTTCTTTGGAGTCCAGGAGGTGGAATATTTGGGTCATATTGTATCTCATGAAGGAGTTAAGGTAGACCCTAGCAAAATTAAATCCATTAAGGAATGGAAAATCCCCACACCCATAAAGCATCTGCGAGGATTTCTTGGGTTGACAGGGTATTATTGCAAGTTTGTTAAGAACTATGGGAGAATAGCAGCACCTCTAACAACATTATTGAATAAAGATGCATTTTCATGGACTCCGGAAGCAACAAAGACCTTTGAACATCTTAAAGAGGCAATGTGCCAAGCACCAGTCTTAGCTACACCGGACTTCACAAAAACCTTTATTGTGGAATGTGATGCTTCAGGAAATTGAATTGGTGTTGTTCTAATGCAAGATAAAAGACCCATTGCTTTTGAAAGTCATCCAATCAAGGGAAAGTTTTTAAGAAAAGCTATTTATGAGAAGGAAATGTTGGCAATACTCCATGCACTTAAGAAATGGCGACCCTACCTAATGGGAAGACACTTCAATGTAGAAACGGATCATGATAGCCTTAAATACTTTTTAGAACAAAGATTATCCTCTGAAGAGCAACAAAAGTGGGTCACAAAGATGTTGGGTTATGAATTTGAAATCATCTACAAAAAACGGAAGCAAAATGTGGTGGCAGATGCACTCTCAAGAAAGGATGAGGATGTGGAAGCATTGTTGTGTGCCATTTCTATTATCCAACCAGATTGGATAAACGAATCAAGGGAGGAATAGCAGAATGATGAAGAAGTGTGGGCACTTATCTGAAAGCTACAACAAGATTCCAGTACGTCTGATACATTTAGCTAGCAAAATGATTAATTATGGTACAAAGATCGCTTATACCTCTATAAGAATTCCCAGCTAAAACAAAAGATTCTTATGGAATTGCACACTTCTCCCTTAGGAGGGCACTCGGGATTTTTAAAAACTTACCACAGGGTTAAGAAGGAATTTTTTTGGGATGGCCTTAAATCAGATATTCAAAAGTTTGTGGCGGAATGTTTGGTTTGCCAACAAAATAAAGTTGAAACAATTAAGAGACTGGGTCTATTACAACCTTTATCCATTCCAAGCCAACATTGGGAGGAGGTTTCAATGGATTTTATCATAGGTTTACCCAAGTCTGAGGGAAAGAGTGTCATCATGGTGGTAGTTGACAAACTTAACAGGTATGCACATTTTTTTGCATTATCACATCCATTTAAAGCCAGTACAGTTTCTACTGCATTTATGGAAACAATTCAAAAGCTACATGGAAACCAAAGATTATTTTAAGTGACAGAGATCCCATTTTCACTGGAAATTTTTGGACAGAATTATTTTCTTGTCTTGGTACTCGGTTAGCTCATAGCTCATATTATCATCCTCAATCTGATGGGAAAACTGAGATAGTAAACAAATGTTTGGAAGGATATCTTCGTTGCTTTGTATCTGATAAACGGACACAATGGGTCAAATGGTTGCCTCTGGCTCAATGGTGGTATAACAATTCCTTCCATACAGCAACAAAAATGACCCCATTTATGGCACTTTATGGGTATCAACCACCATCCATCACATCATATTTAAGAGAAAATTCTAAGGTTCAGGCAGTGGAACATCACATCGAACGTCAACAACAAGTCCTCCAACTCTTAAAGGATAACCTCGTGTTGGCACAAAATAGAATGAAACAACAGGCAGATCAACATCGCAGTGAAATAATTTTTGATGTAGGTGATTGGGTACTCCTATGGCTACAACCATATAAGCAAATGTCCCTAAAGTAAGCTAAGAAGGATAATAAATTATCACCAAAGTATTATGGTTCGTACAAGGTGTTGCAAAAGATTGGTACTATGGCATACAAATTGGAGCTTCCTGCAGCTTCTCGATTGCACCCAGTTTTCCATGTTTCATGTTTAAAGAAGGTTATAGGCGACAAGCTCCCAGTGCAAACAATATTGCTAGAACTTGATGAGGAAGGAAAAATTATATTGGAACCAGAAGTAGTCACAGAAACAAGAACTCGATAGCTACAAAATCGATCAATTTCAGAGTATCTTATCAAGTGGAAGAACTTATCCGCCGAAGATTCCACATGGGAGGATGAGAATTTTATGCAGAAGTATCCATAACTACTCAAGTGTTGAGGACAACACTTTTTTGAAGGAGAGGGGCATGTTGGGTCCCTATAATACTAGTGATTACCCCATTACTATTGTAGTTATACCCCTTATTTATATTGTTGTGCCCTATTACCCCCATGTTGTTATTTTTGTGCCCCATAGAATTCCTCTATTGTTATTTTTGTGGCTTTATATTATTATTGTTAGGTCGGCTGGATTATATTGTGACTACTTAGACTCCTATATATAGAAAGGAGGTTTTGTCATTTGTATCATCAAAGAATTTTTCATTTATGTAATGTAAAGGAGGTTGCCCCCTCGAAGAGGCTGAATTCTAAGGTGTTGATCTATCTTTTCTATCTTTTCTTGAGCTGGTTTCATAACATTCATCTTGAAACTCAAGAGCATACAGGTTCTTGGCTAGCACACCAATCTATTTCATCTTTCCCTCCATCACGAAATTTTCTAGAAAAAGAGCTGATTTTAAATCAACAATATATCCCTCATCCAAACTCTGATTCAGGTGAATTTTTTTTTTGAATTTGGGTATTTTTCGCAAGGAATCCAGATATACTATTATGCACAAAAAAGTTCATATCTTCTCTACAAACTTGCGGCCCAATTTCTTTTACTTCGAATTCTCTTCTTCGTATACTGTTCACTGCTCCGATAAAGTTTGCTCCAATAAACTTGGCTTTGATACCATGTAGAAATTTCTCTATAAATCAACTAGCTCTGATACCATGTAGAAATTCTTACGATAGATTAACCTGATAATGCAATATAACTAAAGAAAAATACGTAATCTACTTCTACAATCAAACTTGCGGAAGCTTAATTGATTTGAGCAAGATCAAGCAGAAGACATATAATAGAGAAGAATCAATCACACATGAAACACAGAATAATAATCTCGGGAAAGGCCTAGCTAAAAACCTCGCTATCTGTACTATCATACAAAGTGGAAATACATCAAGATTACACAAATATTTAACTCCCACAACTAACTAGCTCTCAGTACAATCCTCCTAGATGCTCACAGGAAAGCAACGCTTATTGCAAACCTTCTCCTCTTCCTTCCAAGCCTCCAATTTCCTTACGCAACTTCTCCTAGGTGATCCTATTGTTACCAAGTGTAACACTGATCCCTCACACTAATCTTACACCCTGTAAAACTGCGCAATCCTGAAGGAACCTTGTTCCTTCTGCATGGATGAGTTTCCTTTATAGGAAAATTACTCCAACTAATAGTACAATGTCCCTGTCTTTAATCTCAATTGGGCCTTTGTCTGAACTGACATGCATGAGTTATTTATTTAGAGAATATTCAATTATCTGGAGTACACTAGTTTCATTCATGCATGCATTAACTGACTGAACTCACAGTTAGTTCTACAAACTGTTTGGAACTAATCTAACTGGACTTAACTCAGTTAACTGAGCTAAATAATTACAACTCAAATACAACTGATGCTTATCTCTTTAATTAAGGGATAACTTCCTCAATTAAGGGGATAATTGTTGCATGACTTCACAAAGACTTCATGTTTGAATTTTACAACTAATTAACTCAAGATGAATTAATTAATTATTTTTCAAATAGATGGTGAGAATAAATTCAAATTTTAATTCTCAATTTTAATTCAAGGACAAATTAAAATTGGAATATTTTAAATGCTATTGTTAGCATTTCTTGTTGCTATTTTCAACACAAGGTAGAAACATGAGGCATGATCAGTCTCCAAAATCCAGCCCTTATGTTGTAGATGGATGTAGCATTATAGGAGAGTGTCATAGTTTAGGAATTCTTATCCATTTACCAATCTATGCTTGAGATCCACTCTTGATGGGAGGATGAGTTCAAGGGATAAGAGGTGAAATATCCAAGGTAGGATTGGATAGAATTCAAAGTTTTTATCTAAAGTAAATGGTTGAAACAACTCCTAAAATGTTCTGGAAATGGAAGCTTCATTCTTATTTTTAATTTTCCTGAATTTGTAGAATCAATGCACCACCAACAAGGGACAACCTTCTTATGATCAGCGTTGGTGAAAAACTGAGCACCCTGCTGCTGAACGTAGGTCCCTAAAGGGCCAGGGTGCACTCGGCCGTAAAAGCATTGAAATGAATCAGTCAGACCTATAAACTTGGGGATTTGGGAGTCATGCTTAGGTATTTGTGTATGGATGATGACGAGATGTTCATGGATGTCTATTGATCCAATTTGTAGGCATATTGACTAGATGTGACAAAATGGCCTATAACATATTCCACCCTATAGTGAAAATTCAAAAATGGTGGCCTATGACTAAAGTACTTTACCTTGTGACAAGTTTGGGTCAATAATAACTAGTCGAGACCATCATCTGTTACAATTAATTTTCATCATGAGATGTCTTTTGAGCGAGGCATACCCATGCTCAACATATAAGCTAACATTACATGTACAATGATTAGGAATTCGTGCCCACTGATGATGAGGTGTGGATCCATGATTGGATGACTATCTATATGACCATAGCCATCATTCTTTGTAATCTTGCATTAATATTCAAATCGTAGCTTGGATGGATGGAACTAGATCTAGAGTCTTCTATCTTGTTCACTTGATTTTCCAATATACAAGTATAACCATGTGAATAATAGAGCTCGAGTTGAACATGGAAGACACCATTTAATTACTATGCAATGATGTAAATTGTTAACAGATGCGAGAGAAATAATTGATGATGTTAATGGCTCTCAAGGTACAACAATACAATACATATGGTGTGAGTTAATGAATTGAAGTTGAACACCAAACAAAATCTGTTGGTCAAAGGCCAATGACGTAAACTGTTGGAAATAACACTCCGAGGGGGGGTGAATCAGTATTATCAATTCAATACTTTTTCATTTTCCAAACATATTTATATACGCTACTTCAATGAAGTGAACTAATGGGTACCTGCTACTATTATTAGGGAAACCAGTGTATACCAGTAGAACTTATGATTTAATCAATTGATGTTTAATCAGTGCATCAGTAACTTGTTAAGAAGTGCAGTAAAAACATAATAAACAATCAAACATAAGTAACACACATGAACACCAAGATTTAAGGCGGAAAACCAATGAGGGAGAAAAACCACCTGCTGCTATCATCTTTGTCTTCTTTTAATAATAAGAAAATATGTTTACAATCTTGTACTAGTGCAGATTCATACCATTATGAAGGAACCCCACTGTAGAAGGCTACAACCTTCTCTCATTTTCTAGCTTGTACTAGAAGGGAGCTACAACCCCCTGGCTCTTATACTATCCAATGTGTTTACTAGCATGTAGGCGTTGGCCTACAGAAGGCTACAACCTTCTTTCTTCTTCTAAGGACCATGTTTCATAAATTTTCAAACTAGATACTCCCGGTACACAACAATACAAATGAAGGCCTCATTCCATCAAATTTTCACACTGGACCCATTAGAAACATTGAAACTCAAACTGCATCAACCACAATTAGTTAATATAAATAATGAGATCTCTATCACTAGAACATTGTTCTGAACCCAAAAAAATGCATCATCATTCAGAACCAGATGTAACCTCAAAAATCATGCATCAGAATGTATACGCTACTTTACTAAACCCAACCTGTGTGTATACACTACTTACTCTAACCAAACCTACATATACCATCAAAAATACTCAAACATAAATCTACTGAATTAAGTCTCTACCAACCAAAAATATACTCAACATCTACTGTCAATTACGAACTTTAGACAAGCAGTAGAAGAGATAACCCTTCTTACTTACACAATCAGTCAATCAGACACCAAACTCCTTATGCATTCAGTTTTACATTTAGATGTAAGAAGACTTCATTGACAGACAATAGTAAAATAACAAAATTGATTAGATAGATCAGTCAGATATGAAGAATAGGCTTTTCTTTTGTATACACTACTTGAAAGAGTAGAACTTGTGTGTATATGCGCTTTAACCAAGATGAACCAGCATATAGCTCTATAAATATTAACTCATAACTTCGCTGATATTTTAGACTTCAGACAAACCCAGATCATGACATTCAAAGGATAGAACAGTTGTATGCAATCAGATCTAGCCCAGACAATATCAGATCATTCAATGATAAGTCATTTCAGGTCTCATGATCCTAATCCACCATTGAATTCAAGGTTCACGTAATATTTTAGATCAAATCACAAATACAGCCCCTGCAACATAAAATATACTTCAGATACATGCATTCCTAAGAAAACCTCTTTACTTCCACATTCTAGCCTTATGATCTTCTTCTCCTTATATAGTTTTAGGCTTTTCTCAATACCTTGGACCAAAACCACTTAGGACCCATGGTATTCTTTGATGAGATCAAATAATCATTACTCTGCTCAATATTATGGGCTAATACCATGGTATTGACCCCTAGTATTGTTTATTGTTGAATTTCCTTGATTTTCCAACATATATGCACTTTTCTCCTTGTGAAAGTGTGTGTATATGTATACACTCTTTTTATTCTGTGAATGAGCGTGTATACGTTTTTTTGACTAGTTGAACTAGAGTACACATCTTAAACTACTTTACACCATCATTTTCCTTCAACTTCTTTATTCTGATCAGTAGACCTTAGTTCCATATACTTGTTCTTCTATACTAGCGCATTGTTACATCTGAATAGACATGTTATACTGTGAGTTTCCTTTCATCAAAACTAAACTGACCTGTGAGTGAGTTTCCATCAAGAACAACACTTGTATCATAATGTCAACAATCTCGCCCTTTGGACTTGATGGCAACCATGATGGTGTTGATTATTGCAAGTTGTAGAAACTTTTAGAGATAACACGTAACACCAACACCAAAATACTCTCCCCCTTTGACATCAAGGGAAAAGGGCGGACTAACCTACTATCCTTATTTGATATACATTATGTTGTCCATGCTCCCCTTGAGTACATGTAGAGTCTGCAGAGATATGTTTCAAAAATAATAACATGACTCTAGAATTCAACTAAGTGAGTATAAACTCCCTAAAACCAATGACTCATACATACATCAATCACCCAACCAAGTGGGGATACACCATTTTTTACTCATACACCTAACCAAGTAGGGATATACCAATTGTTTATACATGACAGAAATACAAAAACTATTACATCATCCATCCCATGCATAGTGGGGAAACAAACTACATCATATTTCCAATAGAACTCATTTAAATATGGACTATGACAGAAGGAGTCATATCACCCCCTAGATCTTTACATGACTTATGGAACAAATGATATAAATATCTGAAACCATAGCTAAACTCATCAACCATAATGCCAACAGTTCAGAATGGGAGTGAAGGCTAATGCTCCCCATAAACCTGTGATACTTGTGCATAGTCAACAAGTCATTCATCAAGGCATCCTTGCCATTCAGATAAAAATCAATGAACAAGGCACATCGTCAGATATTAGTCATCAATATTAGACAGAGCACCCATATTAGAGTCTGGCCCACTGTTTTTATGCTAGAAAAACATATATGCTACTTCACCCACAAAAACTGGTGTGTATATGTGATTATACTTCATGAAAACTGCGTATAATAACCTTCCTTTGAAGACTGAATTTAATAACAGGATGATGCAGCAACTACTCCTAGCTTTCATCTGAGATATTCAAAAGTTTCTCTACGACGCGGTTTGGTGAATATATCAGCAACCTATTCTTTGGGGGGAACATACTTCAACTTTACCTTTTGTTGAAGCAATTGTTCTCGTAGAAAATGCTACTTAATGGGTATGTGCTTCATCTTGGAGTGCATGACAGGATTTTTCGAAATACTTATCGCACTTGTATTATCACATAAAATGGAAATGGGTGGAGTGCATGTGATTTGAATGTCTTGCAATGTTTGCATCATCCAAAGTAGTTGTGTGTAGGGGGATGCAACAACTGCATATTCTGGTTCAGCCGTAGATAAGGCAATCAAACTTTGTTTCTTGATGAAGCAAGACACTAATTGTGAACCCATATAGAATGCACCTCCACTAGTGCTCTTTCGATCATCAACATTTACTGCCCAATCTGCATCTGTATATGCATGAAGAGTAAGATCTGTATCTTTAGGATACCATTGTTCAAAGTCCTTAGTTCCTTGAAGATATTTGAAAATTCCTTTAATTGCCTAAAGATGTGATTCCTCTGGATTTGGTTGGAACCTTCCAACAATTCAAACTGCATGCATGATATCAGTTCTGGTACATGTTAGATAGAGTAGACTTCTGATCATTGATCTCTATGTTGGTTGGTTTACTACTGGTGATTCGTTGTTAGAACTGAGATTGCATCTTGTTACCATTGGATTACATACTGGTTTAGAATCTTCCATTCTATACTTCTTCAATACCTTTTTGAGATATTTTATTTGTGAAAGTAAAATACCATATTTTGTTTGATGTACTTGTAGACCAATAAAATAAGTAAGTTCACTAAGTAAGGACATTTGAAATTCTTGTTGCATTACTGAAGCAAAATTATGACTCATGGATTCTTCATTGCTACCAAACATGATATCATCAACATAAACAACAATATTTAGTAGTTTATCATTTTTCAATATTTGCGTATAAATTGCTATCTGCAGAGCCTTTTGTGAAATGTTGTTGTTGTAGATATTTGTCAAGGTGGTAATACCATGACCTTGGAGCTTATTTCAAACCATAGAGAGCCTTTTTGAGCTTGCATACCAGTTTTGCATCATTTCCAAGAATGAATCCTTCTGGTTTTTCAATATAAACTTCTTCTTCTAGGTCTCCATTAAGAGAAGTTGATTTTACATCCATTTGATATACTTTGAATTTTTGAAAACTAGAAAGAGCAAGAAACATCCATATGGCTTCAAGTCTGGCAACAGGTGCAAAATTATCTTCACAATCTATACCTTTTTGTTGAGCATACCCTTTACAAACAAGTCTTGCCTTATTTCTAATAACTTCTCCATTTTCATTCAACTTATTCTTAAATATCCTTTTTGTTCCTATAACATTTTTTATCATGATTTGTAGGAACTAACTCCCAAACATCATTCTTTTCAATTTGGTCAAGTTCTTCATCCATGGCCTTGACCCAAGATTCATCTTTGCAGGCCTCATTTACATTCTGAGGTGAGGTGGAATATAGTAATGCTAGATAACTTGAGGTCCCTGTAAGAGTTCTTCTTGTCTGTACTCCAGACCCTTTTTCTCCTAGAATTTGAGATTATGGATGATTTTTCTAAACATACCTGGATGGAGTCTTTTCTTTGTATGTTGTATATTCTTCTGGTGCTTCATTGGTTTCTTCATCTATATCATTTTGATTCAATGTTGGAAAGCATTCCCCATCTTCCTCTTTGTCGTATTCCTCTACTGATTTCATTTGTTCCAGATTTTTGCATGCTTCATCAATTACAACATCAATGCCTTCAACAATTTTCAGAAGTCTTTTATTATAAAATTTGTATCCTTTACTTATGGATGAATAACCAAGAATAATTACTTCGCCTGCTCTGGGTTCAAACTTACGAAGTTTTTCATCAGTCCTTTTGATGAAACATTTGCTTCCAAAAAGCCTAAATTGTTTTACACTAGGAGGCTTACCATACCAAATTTCATATGGAGTTTGATTGCTATTTACCTGAACATTTGCTTTGTTGAGAATTGTCGCAACAACAAATACATCTTCACCCTAGAAGGTTGCAAGAGTTCCAAATTCATCAATCCTCACTCGAGCCATTTTTTGAATTGTTCTGTTCATTCTTTCCACCACACCATTTTTCTAAGGAGTTCTTGTGATGGGGAATTGCCTTTTTATTCCATGTTGTTCACAAAAGTCAAAGAATTCATTTGATATGAATTCTCCCCCTCGATCAGATCTGAGACATTTGATTTTTCATTATAATTCATTTTCAGGTAAAGCTTTGAAGGCTATAAATTTCTCAAATGATTCATATTTATGCTTTAGTAGACCTATCCAACACATCCTGGAAAAATAATCAATAAAAAAAATAAAATATTCTTCTCCACGTGGTGACGTTTTCCTTTTTGGTCCACGTAAATCAGTATGGATGAGTTCAAGAGGCTTACTTTTTGATCCTTATTTTTCATTGAAGTGAACTCTGGCTTGCTTAGCGACTTGACATGGTTTACATATGGTATTTTCTATGATGTTTATATATGGAAGATCACGAATTTCCTTGAGCCTTCATGCTTTTCTTATCTGAGAAAAGCTTAGATGTCCCAATATTTTGTGCCATAGCCAGTTTTCATCTGTTTTTCTTAGATATAATTGTTGTTGTCCTCCTTTTAGTATGTATAAGTTATTTGGAGTTCTTGTACCTTTGATCACGGTCTTTCTTTTATCAAGAACCACACATCCATTTGATCGAGAAACAACTTCATTTCCTTGATAACACATTTGAATGACACCCAAGAAGTTATGTTTTAAACCATCTACATACATGACATTTCCAGCTTTAACCTTTTCTTTCAAGAAAACATAACCTTCACCTTTAATGAAAGCTGGTGTGTCATTCCAAATGAGACAATCTTTTCCTTTTCTAAAGCATTATAAGAATAAAGTTTCTCACCTATCATGTGTTTGGAGCATCCATTGTCAATGTACCACTAATTCTCTTATCCTTCTACATAAAAATATATGCCACATCTTTCTAATTGAGATTCCTTCTTTTTCCATATCTGGAATTTAATGATGTTTGCTCTTTTTGAAGTGTTGGCTGATATTTGCTCTTGCATTCAAATTCTTCGTCACCAAAGTTTTTACAAATTGAACATTCAATTTCATCTTCAAGAGGAGAACAATTATTATAGGAACCTTTCTTGATTCTAGTTATACTCCTTTGATTTTGTGCTTCTCTAGTCATGATGGTTTTGTAAGCAACACATTGAGCAACCTTATGCTGAAAGTTATGACATGAAAAGCATTGCCCATTAAAGGAGTTCCTATGATCATAGAATCTTTTAACAATGTTTACCTGTTGGTAGAAGTTTCTACTGATATTCATCCTTGGAGTAAATTGAGTATGATTTACCTGATGGGTATTTTTAGGCCTTGGCTGACAATTGACATCCTATTCACTAGTCTTTGATGCATCAAGATAGCTTCTGGTGGAGGCTGACAACTTTTGTGATTGAAAATATTCTTCAATATATCTAAAAATTGTCTTTATTAGAGGAGACCGCTGAACTTTGATGATTTCATTTAAAATTTCTAATCCTTTAGCAAATCTGAGATTAAGAGATTTTGTCTTCTCAAGTTCTTTTCTTAGACCCACAATTTCACATTCTAGATTTTCATTGTGTTTTTCTCTTTCAGTGAGTTGGTGTGTAAACGTATCTATGATCATATTATTTCATCTAAACAGATCTTGAGTTTAGTGATTTCTTCAAGAAAGTCTTCCTCTTCTAAGGCATCCAAAAAATCATCATTGTCATAAGCCATGAGTAGTCTATAATCTTGTTTAATTTCATATTCATCACTATTAGATAGACAATCACTATCTTCATGCGTATAGTAACTCCTTCTATTGACAACCTATTTTTTATTTCCTTTTACATATTCCTTTCCCTTTTCATATTTACCTTTATGAGGACATTTGGCAGCATAATGGCTAATTCTACCACAAGTAAAGCATTTAAATGGTAGCTTACCTCTAAATCTTATGGAACCCGTTGAAGCTTCTTGAAAAAATTTACCTCATCTTCTTCTTCTGAAATGTATCCTGGTTCATTGTGATCTTCATTTTATTTTCCCTTTGCTAAAGCTTTAAAAGTGGATTCTCTCATATATGATGGACTTCCTTTCCTCATTTCAAAGGTAGTTAGGATTCCATGGAGTTGAGTGACAATAATATTTTGAAGATCCTATTTTTCTTCTATGGCAGACACTTTTGACTCAAATTTAGAAGACAAATATCTCAAATTTTTCTCAACTAAAGTAGCTTCCTTTATCTATTCACCCAGATTCTTCATACAATTAACAATCTCATCTGTACATAAAAAGTAACTAGCAATACTCTCATCACTATGCATCTTAAGAGTTTCTTACTGAATTTTGAGAGTGTGAATCTTAGCACGTTTTACTTGGAAGTCTCCTTCACAACTCCCAATGATTTGTCCCATATCTCTTTGGCCGTCTTGAGCTACATGACTTTGACAAATTTTGATTTTGACAGACTTCCCAATAACGTACTGAAAACTTTGGCATTGGTTTCTTATAACTTCTTACCTATAGAATTTGAAGGAATTTCTGCTCGAAATTGATATCCTCCTTCCACAATTTCCCAACCATCGGCTCCAAGCGATTGTTGATAGGCTCTGCTTCTTATTTTCCAATATACCATGTATTTCCCATTGAATATTGGTGTTCTAATAGATCCCATGCCTTTGTGATTATTCATCTTCAAAGATATTCCTTCAAGCGATCAAGCTTCTTCTGAAGGACATGCTCTGACACCAATTGTTGGAAATATCATTGAGAGCGGGGGTGAATCAGTATTATCAGTTCAATAATATTTCATTTCCCAAATAGATTTATATATGCTACTTCAGTGAAGTGAATTAGCATGTACCTGGTACTGCTATTAGAGAAACCAATGTATACCTAGAGAACTTATGATTTAATCAATTGAGCTTTAGTCAGTGCATCATTAACTTTTTAAGCAGTGCAGTAAAAACGTAATAAATAATCGCACATAAGAAACACACATGAACACCAAGATTTAAGGTGGAAACCCAATGTAGGAGAAAAACCACTTGTTGTTGTCGTCTCTATCTTCTTTTAATAATAAGAAAATCTATTTATAATCTTATACTAGTGCAGACGCATACCAGTACTCAGGCACCAACCTACAGAAGGCTACAACCTTCTCTCATTTTCCAGATTCTACTGGAAGGGAGCTACAACCCCCTAGCTCTTCTACCAGCCAATGTGTTTACTAGTATGTAGGCGCTAGCCTACAGAAGGCTGCCACCTTCTTTCTTCTTCCACGGACCACATTTCATAAATTTTCAGACTAGATGTTCATGGTACAGAACAATAAAAATGAAGGCCTTGTTTCATCAAATTTTCACACTGGACCCATCAGAAACTTTGAAACTCAAAATGCATCAACAAATAATCAGTTAATCTGAACAATTACAACTCTACCACCAGAACACTGTGTTGAACCCAAAAACTTGCATCATCATTCAGAACTTGCTGTAACCTCAAAAATCATGCATCAGAATGTATATGCTACTTTACTGAGCCCAACCTACATGTATACACTACTTCCTTTAACCAAACCTGCGTATACCCTCAAAACTACTGAAACATAAAACTTCTGAATCAAGTCTGTACCAACTAGAAATATACTGAACATATACTATCGATTCAGAGCTTTAGACAGGAAGTAGCAAGGATAAGCCTTCTTACATAGATAGTCAGTCATTCAGATAGCAAACTCCTTATGCATTTAGTTTTGCATTCAGATCTAAGAAGACTTCATTGGTAGACAACAATAAAACAACAGGACTAATGATATAGATCAGTCAGATCTAAAGAATAGGATTTTCTTTTGTATATGCTACTTGGAAGAGTAGAACATGCATGTATAAATGCTTTTACTAAGATGAACCAGCATATATCTATGAAAATATTAACTCATAACTTCGCTATTATTTCTGACTTCAGAGAAACCTGGATCATGACATTTAAAGAATAAAACAGGTGTACACAATCAGATTTAGCCCAAGCAATATCAGATCATTCAATGATAAGTCATTTCAGCTCCCATGATCCTGATCCAAAATTGAGATCAAGGTGCACATAATATTTCAAATCAAATCACAAACACAACCCCTGCAACATACAATATACTTCAAATAGAAGTATTCCTAACAAAACCCTTTTACTTCCACATTCTCGCCTTATTATCTTCTTCTCCTTATACAGTTTTAGGCCTTTCTCAATACCTTAAACCAAAACCACTTAGGACCCATGGTATTCTTGGACATGATCAAATAATCATTAATCCACTCAATATTATGGGCTAATACCATGGTATTGAACCCTGGTATTTTTTAATCTTTAAATTCCTTGCTTTTCCAACATTTACGCACTTTTCTTCTTGTGAAAGTGCGTGTATATGTATAGGATCTTTTTGTTCTGTGAACAAGCATGTATATGTTGCTTTGACTAAGTGAACCAGTGTACACATCTTAAACTACTTTAAACCATCCTTTTCCTTCAAATTATTTATTATGATCAGAAGACCATAGTTTCATCTGCCTATTCTTTTCTACTAGTGCCTTGTTACATCTGAATAGACCTGTTATACTCTGAGTTTCCTTTCATAAAAAATGAATTGACCTATCAGTGAGTTTCCATCAAGGACAAGACTTGTATCATAATGGCAACATAAACTTGTTTTTGAGAGTGACAAAAATTTCCATTGATATATGAAGACCCCGAGGTACTAAAGGAAGAGTTTTTAAGTCAACTTTCTGGATAACGAGTTGATGTAGATAGGAAGTGAATCGCCACAAGAGAGCCTTGATGTATCCCCCATCAATGAAACAAAACGGGTAACATGATTTGAGATATATTGACATTGATGTGAAACTGGTTTAGGCATGATAGAAATAGAATGAAGGCTTAAGAGTATCGTAGTAGATATCAACTGAATGAATTCTCTTCAACACATCGACGAAACTAAATGGAGTTGACAACATTGACCCAAAATGGAAAGAAGAGGCTTTCATATGGTATGATGAACGAAAATATAAGAATATTTCCCAACCCAAAAACCATGGAGACGAAGTGGAAGAGTGTCATGTTCAATAGTTACTCACTTCCATTAATAGGTGGAGTATGGCATTTTCCCAATTTCCCCAACCATTTCTGGTCGATACCTCTTTATTTTTTAACAAGATTGAGGAGGATAACATATGCTTAATTTGTAAGTTCATCCTTTAGATGAATCCCTCCGAGTATCTTTAATGAACTCTGAGAAGGAGTGGTTCAGTCCCATCATGTTCGGTGGTTCCATCTCTATTTGATGTTTTTACGAATCGAGTGAAGGTCAAACTCAACCCTTTTTATGTTTATAGAGTTTGAAAAAGAGGTAAAAAATAAAACTCCAAAAGTTCCTTTTTGTATATAGTCTCTTAATTCTGAAACGGAAGAAAGAAATACTTAGAAGAACCTCTTAGCCCTATTCGACTAAGGTATTCATTTTTCGTAATTAGTCTAGATCTCAGCTTGGAAAAGGGTTAAACTTATACTGAGTAGACATGTTTTCATTTACATTAACGATTTCGAAAAGAAAAGTGCTAAAAAATCTTTTTATATTTTGGGAGTCTAAAAAGAGATGAAAGGGGGCACCAAGGCATTCCTTTTTCATAGGTTTAGAGAGCCCGAAAAAAGATAAGAGTATGCTTTCTTGTAAAAGTGACCTGTTTCAATTCAGACATCATCAAATTCATTAAATAGTTGTCAACCTATTCAAAACACCACAAAAAGATTAAAAATACTTGTTTCATGATATAAATTAATAACATTTATGTCAAAAAATTAAAATATTAATAAAATAATGATGCAAATGACCATAAAATAGGGAAAATGTATCTCTTTTATACCATTTCACATTTTATCTCTTGGAGAGTGAGTTCTGAGTGTTTTTTCCCACAATCTTCTGCAACTGATTGCGACCAATATAGTAGATCATTTTGAGAACTATCACTTCTAGGTAGGAGCTATAACCTTTCTCTTTTCTTTCATGGTTATATTTTGTAATTTAATGCAAATTTTCCATGTTTTTGAGGGTGTTAGGGCTCTAATTCCTCACCCTATGGACAACGCACTCCCAGAAGGTCAAAAGGAGTGTTGAATAGGAGAAAAATACACTAGGGAGGTTGTTGCAACACAATGTATTCCCTTTGAGGGGTGCACTAAGCGCAATTCCCAATCTTGTCTTTCTTGTTTCCGCCAATTTTTCTTTAGTTTTTTGCATGAAATATGTCCTAATGATCATTATTGTGATGTTTTAGGTGTTTATTGGAACAAAATGGCTTTGATATTGAGGGAAAGAGAACAAGGGGAACAATATTTGACTGCAGCTAATGATCCTTCCACTATCAATTCTTGAAGAGTTTATGGACTCTTGAAATTCTTCTGACTTTTGCATATGAGGCAACAGATGGAATCATTAAGGTATCTTGTTGGTGCATGGGATGTTCAAGAATAAAAATTTAGAATTGGTGCACATATTCCAGATATACAGGTGGAAGATACATACTTCTTGACTGGTCTATCAAGGTGAGGTGCCCAAATCTCTTTATCTGGTTTAAGGAGTGGTGGAGAGACAGTCAAAGGTTACATCAATGCAGATTGTAGACTGAGATCCCAATCGACTAAATATGGAAAATCCGACATCAAGGATGTGGTCCTATTTTCTTTTAAGAATGATAATGTTTATCATTGACAGATTGGCTGGTAGTGTGACTCTACATGTTGAGAACAAGTCCTATATGTAGTATGCTCTATGATGTATGGAGCTGACAGTATTAAACTAGAGTGAGGGAGCACTAGTAAACATGAAGGGACAGGTGGCCAAGGAAAAATATGGAAGGTTAAAGAAATTTCTCTATGGTTCAATCTTGGTTTATTTTTCCTTAGAGCAGATTCCTTTCTCGAGCTTGCAGATTGGAGGGTCCCACGGAAGAGGAGATCAGTGGATCTCACGTCCATACATGCAGGTCCATCATCAATGAGATTCACACCAATCTTGTTTAGATGGTTGCACATGAATCTCATTATAATAGAAAACTATCCATATGCGGGGATGGATTTCCATAGAGACCCATAGGTCGTGCTTCCTAATGGAGAGCGATGGGGTGTCATAGGTAAAACATTTTGACCGTTTTTGGATTTTTCATCGTGTGGGAGACCCACAACAAGTACCTGCAACGATACATGTTTTTATAGCAGGAAAAGAGGTAATAAAGGATGTCAATGTGGATGATATCCTTATAGAAATTAAGCACAACATGGAGGGGTTGACCCATAGTATAACCGAGATTAGGGTTGATGAACTTCTTATGAGACTGCATTGACATACTATTGGTGTACCTGGCCATACCAGTCAGCTACTGTGCAACATGGCTCATGGAGTGGCGTGCTACCATGAGCACTATGATTACTCTACTAGGAGGATTATAGCCATATTTTGATTGCATGTATATTTTAGGCCATGTGGCCATATGTGTTTGAGGCACAATTTTTGTAAAACCAAACTTTGACATCTATATATATATATATATATATATATATATATATATATATATATATATATTATATATATATATATATATATATAAATATATAATATATATATATGTATGTATGTATTCAATGTTTATTATGGTTCTATTAACGTTTTTAATCTATGTGATCTGTATTGAATTTAATTTATATCTTCACAAATGTCTTTCTAAAACATGATTAGCTAATGCATATATCAATGTATTTATATATTCTATATATATATTGATATTGGATGAAATATATATATATATATCTATATATATATATATATATATATATATATATATATCTATTCAGTGTTTATTACGGTTCT
Source organism: Pinus tabuliformis (assembly GCA_031772625.1). Taxonomy (NCBI): domain Eukaryota; kingdom Viridiplantae; phylum Streptophyta; class Pinopsida; order Pinales; family Pinaceae; genus Pinus; species Pinus tabuliformis. The sequence continues at coordinate 1,157,961,242 of CM062817.1, read as the reverse complement.
ATTAACTTTTTCAATCTATGTGATGTGTATTGAATTTAATTTACATGTGTCACAAATGTCTTTCTAAAACATGATTCGCTAATGCATCTATCAATGTATTTAGATTTCTAGAAATATGCTGATATTGGATGAAATCAAAATATATTTCCATAAGGCTATCCCTCGTGAACATTCAAAGCATAGTCAAACTTCAAATTGACCAGAAATTAGTCAGTTGTAGTACTACAAGTTGTGAGTCAAGGCTGATAACTATACGGCGGACACCATGGGAAATACCATCAGACAATAGTTCAATCACTACGTTATACTCAATGATGTCATTTGTAGAGTGATTGATTTTTTTCTTAGGGGGTCCTGACCTAAGTCCAGAGTTAATTGTACCAAAAAAAACCCTACACTACTATCCCTTTCAGTAACAACCCATGTAGCACGGGTTGCAGTCTCACCCAAAGTAGTATGGGGGGATGCTGGAACCAATTTTTCACATCTAGAGATCATTGTGATGTCTTTTATTGCCCTAGGTCTACCTTTGCATAGATCGATAAGCCCTTAAGGCATGGTACTGCAAATACCTTTAAACAACCTCTAGACCTTCACGAAGGTCTACGATTGGTCTTTGTGGACCCTTAATAGTCGAATCGTCCACTTACATAGCTTAGAGAATAACCCTAGATATGAACTTGCGTAGATCTACTTAAGTGTTTAATAAACATAACATAATGTATCATTATTCACGAAGGTACTTATCATGCAATGAGTATAGTTATTAAGGCTTATTCCATAGATTCGTGCATCATTAGATCAATATTTCATAAACACATTATTCGTTCACAACATATATCACAATCATAAATAGACAGAAGTAAACAGATAAACATAGGAATTCTTCAACAACATTTTTTATTGATCGTAAATATGGTATTATAGACTCATGATACCCTACACATGCAGCTACAGGGGTTTGCGCACTAAGCTGCGAACTCTATGTAGGCCTCTATGCACTCCACATCCATAAATTGTGTATACTTTACATTTTGCAAAAACTGCACCAAAAATTGGGTTTTTAACCCCAAAACTGACCCAGGCGACCCCATCCCAATAGCCCCCCAACACAAAGATCGTGACTGGCCCTCGAGTTACTCAGCTGGTGCGGTGATCTTCTTTCAAATAACCCCCAGCTCTAGCTAAACTACATAAACATCGACAATTCTCTGAGTGGATGCCTGCTTGATCTCCTCCACTAGTTGCTCTATAGCTAGTCCTTTTGTGGCCAACTTCATCATTTGCTCCACCTACTAAAAACTTGTGAGCTTTTCCTGAATGTTGCTCATGACCTGGTAAGCTTTGTCTAACCACAATGGATTCACTTAGTTAATCTCTGACATATCACGTTGTTAGGCCCCTATACTACTAGTGTAACCCCTTATTGTTATTAGTAAAACCCCCTTATTATATTGTTATATCCATGTAGTCCTCATATTGTTACTATTGTGCCTCATAAAAGCCCACTATTGTTATTATTGTGCCCTTCCATTATTATTGTTATGTCGACTCTGATTATATTATGACTCCTTAGACTCCTATATATAGAAAGGAGGTCTTGTCATTTGTATCATCCAAGAATTATTCATTTATGTAATATAAAGGAGGTTTCCCCCTCGCAGAGGTTGAATTCTAAGGCATTGATCTATCATTTCTATCTTTTTCTTGAGTTGGTTTCATAACATTTGGAATTAGAGCTTTGGATTTTAGGGTTTCGCTGCTCCAAATAGGTCATCGTGGAATTTTCGCTATAACTTTTTCTCTGCGACGTTTCAAAAGCTAAAAAAAAACCCATTTGAGAAGACATCGTACTAAACCTCGGGTCCTAATTTCAGAGCTTTTTGCGCTATATTGGCGGAGATATGATCTGAGGAAGTAGGTATTTTTGCAGACTCCTAAATTACATTCCAAACAGGTGACCTGGGGAAAATCATCATAACTTTCTGTTTGAGCATCAGATTGAAATTATGTAAGAAGGTACAGAGAGAGGACGGACTGTAGTTTCTTGTATATATTTTTCAAAGCCAAAGGTCAAAGCAGTGACACGTGGCACGTCATAAAAGTTGTCTCTATTGAACTAGTCTATAATCATGTCACTATGGGGGATTTGGCATAACTCTTCCTTGGAGAATCCAATTTGGATCAGACTGGTGGAATTGGAAAGAGGACACAGAGGGCTATTGCAAGTCGCAATTTCAGAACTAGAAGAACTAAAATTACAGAGTTATAGTCATTTCAATATCAAGCTCCTAAAATCAAGAAAAGGTAATATGAGGAAGTTTGATGGCAAGGATCCGGTAAATTGGATACTTTAGATGGAGCAATATTTTGATCTACATGGTGTACCACTGTTACGAAAGGTATGTATTGCATCTTCATATTTAGAACCGGATCAATTTTTATGGTATAAAGGGATTTGTTCTCGTAAACAACTTGTTATGTGCTCAATTTTCACGGAGGAAATGATAGAACATTATGAGGATACAAAGAGCAACACCTTCTTTAAAGCAACACCACAACAATTGGAAAGAGTAAAAGAGCTTCGTTACATATTGGAAAGTAAAATTATGGCAACAAGGAAGTCTACCCCTCACAACTATTATAATGGAAGTGTTGTTTCTCCTAGCCTTCCACAACCTACAAGGGTTACACCACAACAATTGGAAGAGAAAAGAGAAAAAGGTCTTTGTTACAATTGTGATAGCAAATGCACTAAAGGTCATAAGTGTGTTCAGAAGAAATTATTTTACATAGATTATGAAGAGGAGGAAGAAAAGGATCAAGAAACGTCAAAAGAAGAGTATATACACCAAGAACCAGCCCCAGAGAAAGATGAAATGAATCCAACCATATCTTGTAAAACATAGGCAATAATTACCACTCCTCAAACTCTCAAGATAGAAGGACATGTCAAGAAGAAAAATGTTCAAGAAGTGAAAGGTCACATCCAACATCAAGAAATGAATCTGACCATATCTTGTAAAGCAGTGGAAGAAATTATCACTCCTCAAACTCTCAAGATAGAAGGACATATCAAGAAGAAAAAGGTTTAAGAAATGAAAGATCACATCGAGCATCAACAACAAGTTCTCCAACTTTTAAAGGATAGCACCACTTTGGTGCAAAATCGAATGAAACAATAGGTAGATCAATATTGTAGTGAAAAATGTTTTGATGTAGGTGATTGGGTATTTTTACTGCTACATCTCAAGCAAGCTATTTATGAGAAGTAAATGTTGGAAATAGTACATGCACTTAATAAATGGCAACCTTACCAAATGGGAAGACACTTCAAGGTAAAAATGGATCATGGTAGTCTTAAATACTTTTTAGAACAATTATTATCTATAGAAGAACATAAAAAATGGGTCACAAATATATTGGGTTATGAGTTTGACATCATCTATAGATAAGGGAAGCAAAATTTTGTTGTAAATGCACTCTCAAAAAAGGATGAGGATGTGGAAGCATTGTTTTGTGCTATTTTTATTATCCAACTAGATTGGATAATTGAAGCAAGGGATGAATGGAAGAAGGACGAAGAAGTGTGGCCATTCATTCAAAACTTGCGGAAGATCCCTATTCAAAAAATATTTCCAGAACTTGAAGAGGAAGGAAAAATCATATTGGAACCTGGAGCAGTCATAGAAACAAGAACCCAACAACTATGAAATCGATCAATTTCAGAGTATCTCATCAAGTGGAAGAACTTACCCACTGAAGATTCCACATGGGAGGACAAGAATATTCTATAGAAGCATCAAGAAATACTTAAGCGTTGAGGAAAACACTTTTTTAAGGAGAGGAGCATGTTAGGCCCCTATACCACTAGTGTAAACCCTTATTGTTATTAGTACAACCCCCTTATTATATTGTTGTACCCATGTAGTCCCCATATTGTTACTATTGTGCCCCATAGAAGCCCACTATTGTTATTATTGTGCCCTTCCATTATTATTGTTATGTCGACTCTGATTATATTATGACTCCTTAGACTCCTATATATAGAAAGGAGGTCTTGTCAATTGTATCATCCAACAATTGTTCATATATGTAATATAAAGGAGGCTGCCCCCTTGAAGAGGCTGAATTCTAAGGCGTTGATCTATCTTTTCTATCTTTTCGATGAGTTGGTTTCATAACATTTGGTATTAGAGCTTTTCCTGAATGTTGGTCATTACCTGGTAAGCTTTGTCTACCACGAGGGATTCACTCAGTTAATCTCTGACATATCATGTGCATTCATGGCATACTAAAAAATACCCCTAATTTGCCTACATATTGAAAAATACCTCTAAAACTCACATTATTTAACCCCCTACCATTATGTTCCCAATACACCTCTCTAATTTAAAAAGCCCCCACTTTCACTAGATATTGTAGGTATCTATTTTTTCATTAACTTTTTTTATACCCCTTTATATTTTTTCATTAACTTTGAGCTCCATTTTTTATACCTCCCAATATAAAAGAAATTTACACCCTATATATTCCCTAATATATTGTCACTTTCCCCTCAATATATATCCCCCAATATGAACCCACATGGTATGGTATTTCTCCCCCAGTGAAGTCCCCGTGCATCTAATAAGGGCCCCAACCTAGCCTTAAGCAAGGTCTCCTTCTTCTATGCTACTTCGACTTGCATGAGGAGCTGCTTCCCTTCCTACAATTTGGCTAGCCATTATGCTGGGACAATGGAGGGAATCATTTCCCGGACTTCATTGTATTGGTTTTGCAACTCATGAACCTCTGTATTCAGAATCTCCAAGTTTGGGTCTAACTATAGGGTTGTCACCAACTCCATTGCCTTGTCAAATAAGGTCGAACAATCATCTACTGTGGCATCCAAAGTGGTAATCCATTCTTTTACGATGGATTGATGCTGCTGCTGGACCTTTAGCGGAGTCGATTGTTATATCTTCACATGCAACTCAGTTATCATCATGTTGAGTTCAAATTGAACTCCACAAACCTCATCTTTTGCCTCGCGCACACTAGCAGCCAATTTTCTAAACTTCACCTATGGTTATGTGTCATCGAGAATATGGAATTCAAGTACAATTCTACATTCCTCCATGACTGTGGAGTCCAATCGTGAATATTGTGCCTGGAGCACCTCATTTTCTTCCAAAATGTGTGTCTTCTCGGTGTATAGTTGTAAGTTATTCACCTTGATCTCGCTGAGAACACTAAGTGATCGATGTTCCCGAAGGCAAAGCTCTCCCACAATTCCATATAATAATTCATGCAATGTCTCTAGTTGCATCGCGACAAGGTTCAGTCCCATCTTCGGTATGTTATCAAGGAGGACATGTTGTTCCTCGGTCTCGATGCATACTGAAATTGTAGGAAATGGTAAGATTCGCACATCTGTTGTCAACCATAGAACTAGCTCCACACCGATATTATGTTCTTGTGATGAACTGCTCGCTGGGCCACTCACTTTGCCGAAATCTGCTTGAGACTTAGTTTCTTGGAGCTGCAACTCTGGAAGGTCATTCTGCACTCCTCCCGAGGTATGAATGTACTATTTTTCTAACTGCTACAACACTTATGTGGCGACGTCTCCAACTTTATCATTGATCTCATCAAGATCAGTTTCTGTGAGAACCAGGGGCTCAACCTATGTTTTGTGTGCCTTATGATTTTTCCTTAATCCGGCTTGTTGTTCCACGTCTCGCCTTTTCACAATGAATGGGGTGCCTTTCCCTTCCTTGCCTTCACCACCTTGCCCTATTTCAGTCTTTGCTGCTGTAGAAGGTGACTTGTCACCATTCTAGGTCTTGTGCTACTCCTTCTTTGCCTTCCCCTTGGCAACACATTCCACCTCGACCCGAGCCTTTTTGGCATCATCTTTCTTCTTCTACGCAACCAAGTTCTATGTAACTTTCTTGGATTCCTCCTTCCTTTTCTTTGTGGCTGCACTTTTTGCACCTGTGCTTGGCCCAGTAGCCAAATCTGAAGGGTCACACCACTCGATTGACCAATGCAACACTACCTTCTGCACATCAAAGTCTGTTACCTTAATAGGGCAGGTCATACCACTTCTATGTAGGATCCTTCTATACTTGGATATAAACTCTATGGAAGTCATCTTTGAAAGCTCCATAGGCAGACAACTGTGTGTACAAGGTTGGCGAAAACCTTGGGCACTTGCTAAATTCCATGTGGAGACTTGCTTCCATCAAGACCTAAAAGATTTTCATCTTTGTGACATGCTCGAGGTCCTTCGTATCCCACAGGGAGGAAAATTGTGTTGCCTCTTGAAATCCTTCTTCCAACGGAGCAAACTAGCTGTCCTCTGACAACTCCCATGCAACTAGAACAATAGATAGAAGCAACCATGCATAATGGAATGGCTTGGTCTCATCCTGTTCCTCATAGAAATTTGCGAGGAACTCTTGGCATAGATATCTGGACCAATTGAATAGTACGCCTTTCGCACACTAGGCTACTAGAGATACGACAGGCACTAGAGCTTCATGTGTGCAACACATCCTCATCACCTTGCCAACCAATATCTGTGTGGCCAATTGAACTGTAGGGTAATTTATGGACAGGAAACAATACCCGTGTGCCTTCTTCACAAGTTTATAATCATTTTTCATGTTCTTAGCCAACTTCTTCTCTCTCGTCTTTCCACCAAAATCCTTGGCGATATTCATCCCTTCATGCGGTAAGTGTGTAAGCGTGAATCAACATATCAGTGATGGGGATAGGCCCTCCTAGCCATAAACTCACATCATGTACTAGCGTGAGAAACTGGCTTATGCATGTTGTGTTAATTGGGGTGCAGTGGTAGTGTGGCACCCAAAGCAAGTCAAGAAGCTCAGATTCCTCAACACCGTGGGCCTATTCCTCTATTTCCAGTGCTGTCACACCCGTGCCTTCATAGTATACATGCTTCATGAAGTTATTTATCACTAAGTGTGGGAACTTAGCATGATCCACTAAGTCCCAGTCCTCCATCTTCAGTAATGGTACTCGCAAGAGCCGCGGACCTTCAAAAGGCACTTCTTTAGGTAGCAGGGGTGTGTAAATGAAATTTTTTTCAGAGTCCATGTCTTTTGGAATCTTTGCATTTCCATTCCTTGGAGGGATATACTGAGGGAGATTTACGATGGGATATGCTCCTTCAGAATCAACATCTTCGCTTCCTTGCCCTTCTTTTGCCTCTAGGTCTACAACCTTCTCTTTTCCTTTTGCCAGCTGCTTGTCTTTCCTTTGTGCAGGTGTCACAGTATGCTTCTTCTCCTTTGCCAGGCATCGTTTCGGTTTTGGTGACCTCGGTGCCATGGGCACCACAAGTGTCTCTTCAACACCGATATTATAGGGCCTGGGGTGTCAGATACAACAACTTCTACACTCACAACTTCTACACTGATAGCTTCTGTGGGGTTGGTGGCAATCATCCCCTCCATAAATAGCTCATGGCTTCAAGAGAAATGTCTATGTGGGCAAAGAAATCTTTCCAAAATGCTCGGATCATAAGAAACGGGCAACAAATTTCAGAAAAAGGTCCAAGTATGTAAAGTGTTCCCTGTTGGACTGGTACGCATAATTTATAGGAGTTTTTGAATTCAAATCTGACCGTTCCCCCAAAATTTTTACCATTAATGTTGTTTTGGTGGTAGATCTTTAAATATTTCGGCCTTAAATGGCGCTAGCCTGCTCCTCTTAACTGTCTTCTAGCTGTCAAATCATGAACAATGACTTCAATGGTCACTTTCCTGTTGTGCTCTGCGACATCCCCATCCATAGCGCAACTTCCTACATAGTCTTCCAACCTTGGAAGTGTATTTTATAGTCTCGTGTGTTATCAAGAAAAGTGTCTGTTTAGAACTACTCTATCCCACTAAGGTGTGACAGCTACCTTAGAAACAAACAGAGAAAACTACTTTTGTATTCTTCTTTATGAACTATAAACAAAGAGGAATAGGATGAACCAACCTATGTCTTGCGCTAGTTCTTTGATCCAATCTCTCTCCTCTTTGACAGCTTCCAGCTACCTGCTCCCTCACTTGCCCAGCTTCACCAAGTACCTGTAAGATCACAAAAGAAGGAAACTATACAAAGACATGGGTTTATATTCATAAATAACTTAGGATCAGATTTAAGTTAACCATACAAATGTAACAAGCATCAATGAAACATAAGCATGGAGAAGAAACTCACATAGTTTTATTGATATACAGGAAGATCCAGGAGGAGTTACAACCGATGATTCCTAACCCATCATCAACCTCCCAGCAAAGAAGTCCCTTCTTCACCCCCAACAAAGCATAAATCACCCAATTCTCTAATATGTATCTCAAAACCAACAGCAATTCCTTACAATGTGCAAAATTCCAGCCTCTGGATCTCTGGGATGAGGGATCCATATATAGATGTATGCAAGGAGGATGAGTCAGCCCATGATTTGATTAGTGGCTTCTCTCTGTCAGTTCTTGCTTCCACTTGGAGACTGAAAGCCTCTTACTAATCCTTGGTCGAATTCAGTGAGGCAAGTGTCATTGGAGAAGATTTTGGAAGCTTCCATAGTCTCTCCACCTCGTGGAATGACTCTGCCACTTGTCATTTCCCGCTCAACGCACCTTGGTAGTGCATTTAGGTGCGTTGCAACGCACCTAGCTAGTGGACTTAGGTGCTATGCAACGCACTTGGCTAGTGGAGCAGCTGAAATGATCCTGGTTTGACATATTCTAAGCAGTTTCTGGTGGAGAACTTCTGGGAGAAGCTGTAATTTGTTGACCTTGTTCCTTTAGGAGTTAGAACAACACTTTTAGGGACTTAGGAGCCCTTGGTTTATGGACATTTCATGCTTAGAGCTGTAAGGCACAAAAATGTCTATACCAGTTTCCCCCTAAAGTATGAGGCCGTTTATAGGGAGAAATGCTTTATTAGGAGGATCCGAAGTTCTTTCAATGCTGGGAGGAGACCTGTAATAAGATACAATAGAATACATTATCTTCATATTGTTTTCATGATCTAGCTGAGGCGGGCATTCCCATGCTCAGCTTTATAAATTCATTTTCATGTACATAGGACAGACAATCGTCTAACGGTAGACTGGCAATTCTGATAGAGCCATCATCCTTTTGGTAGGATGATTATCTGTGCTGCAATGCTATACATTTCAATGTCTTTATTTTCCTGAATATATATCGCAGCCCGAATGGATGAAACTTGATCCAGGGTCTTCAATCTCGTCCAATCTTCACTCGAAGTACAAGTCGATCCATGTGAGAAATGTTTTGAAGTCGAACATGGAAAGACATCGCTTGATTACCAGTCAATGATGTAAACTGTTAACAAGCGCGAGAGGAATCACCGATAATGGTAACGACCCTCAAGGTACTGTAGTACAATTCACGTGGTGTGAATAAAGGACTTGGCGTCGAACACCACGCAAAATCTTTCGGTCGAAGGTCATTGATGTATACCTGTCGCCGGAAGTGAGAAACTTGCCATTGAGGCATGCAAGCTTCAAAGTACTGAATGGGGTGTTCCTAGATCAACTTCTTGGATAATGAGCTGATTTCGACAAGAAGTGATCCGTCATAGGAGGGCCTTAATGAATCCCACATCAATGACATGGAACAGAGCAAATGATTTTGATGGAGGTGAAAACGATCTGATGATATATGGTTCAGGGTGGCGGTCATGAAAGAATGGAGTATAATGTATGGTAGTGGGCGGGACACAGGTGGCCTTTCTGGATGACTTCTCTTGAACATGTCGGTGACACTTATGTGATGGATTGGTAGCATTAACCCAAAATGTGGATGGTATGGCAAGAACATGGCGATGTGACTGGTGAATGAAACAACCCAACCCGACTCGGGCATGGAGTGGAAGTGTCATGTTCAAGAGCGACTTGTTACCAATAAAGATTCTTTGAGTTTTCTTCCCAATTTTTCCCCAGTCATTGTTGACCAGTACCTCTTTATTTTTTTCAAGCTTGAGGAGGATAACATATGGTTGTTCTATAATTTTCCCTTCGGGCAAACCCATCGCTATGTTTTAACGAGGCTAGCGATAGTGAAACTCGTTCTCGTCTAAAGACAAGTTTGTCGCTATTACTCCTTTTAACGAGTCTAACGACAAAGATAACTCTGTCCTTTTCATTTTTAGAGAGTCTTAAAAGGTACGTAAGGGTAACTCCAAAATTCCTTTTTCGTCATCTAATCCCTTAAGTCCAAAAAAGTATAAAACAATACAGAAGGGATGAATTTTCGATCGCTTTGACGAGCCGAACAAAGCAAGCGCTCGATCTTTTTGTGCAATAATCCATCAGGTCCAAAAAGATTAAAATCTAGAGGAGGGATAGCACTTCCCGTCACTTTAACGAGCTGGAAGGCCAAAGCTCGGCAATCTTTTCATATTTTACGAGTCAGAAAAGAGCTTAAAGAAGACTCGTCTTTTGAGGAAAGAGTGATGAAATGGGTAGCAGCTGATTCCAGGTAAGGTTTGGAATTTTCCAATCACGGCAGTGTCACAAGGATGGCTAGTGAAATCACTCTTCGTAGATGTTCCTCAAGATGGGTAAACAATCAAATGGAGGTGAATGATTGGCCAATGGAAAAGTGGAGGTGACGGTGCAAACACGACCAAGGCTTTAATGGCTGAAATGCTACATTCACGGTGGTTATTTACCAGGGGATAGTTCATTTTTTAACGAGCTTAAACACGGGTGGAAACATTTGCTCGGTGCGGGTTTATTTTTTAACGAGCTTGAACCTTGCGGTAACACTGCTCGATTAATCCAGTCATATGATAAGAATGTCTCATATAAAAATGGCAATTTTTAGATTTTTGCCCCACATCCTTTCTTTATGCAAGTTAGGTGACGACTAATCCTACGATTTTAAAGGGTTAGAGGTCCTAAAAATTTAAAAAATAAACAGCCGACCATCGCTTGCACTCCAAAAGGTTTGCATGCCCCCAGGTATAAAATAGAGTTTCAAGGTCACCCTCTATTCGAGCTGACAAAACATTCGTTTTATCAGGAAGGGTACTACCTCTTACAAGTTACCCAAAGATTGTTCTATTTACGGCGTAAACAAAACACTTCTCTGGCGATGTCTACCAAGATAAACAAAGGTGAGTGGTGGTGCTCGCCCACTAACATAACTTTGACAAGAGAATCCTGTACTAGAATAACCCCCTCTTCCAATCACGGACGAGGGTACAGACTAGGCATATTCTCCCGCGGAAACCTACTCTATACCTGAAGCTTTCCTGCCGAAGCAGACCAGGACGCATGCCCCCTGGGTTTCAGTCATATCCCTCCAAATTACTCGCGCTCATCAGGAGGACAGACTGGAGATTGAGGCATTTCTTGCATGAAGAGACCATTTAGGGACGGTACATGACTATTTGCTATGTGTGATCCGGGAAATGAAAGTTGGTCCACGAGCTTGACCACTCTTCCTTCGTGCGGAAAACACATTACTCTAAAGAGTGAGGAGAAAATCGCTCCCATGCAATAAATATAGTCTCGTCCAAGGAGTAGGTTATAATCCAAGGGTCCTTGAACTACCATTACCTTCATGCGAACTATCTTCCTTCTCAATGTTATGGGCACATCGGGAAGGATCCCTAAAGGTCGACTGGTTCCTTTATCAAAGCCTGTCAGATTCCTCATCTCAGGCAATAGCAATGGCGAACCAAGTGCTTTCCAAGCATTAGAGGAAAGGATACTCACAGAAGCCCCCTCATCTATGATGGTACCAGCCATGACCATCCTATATATTTGAACGATAATTCGGAATGGTACACTTGCTGGTAAACGAGGTCTGCCTAGTTGATTCCAGTTGAAGGAGACAACTAGATTGCTTGGAGGTGGGACCGAATAGATGGCCGGGTATGGCTCTGACGAACTTCCTTCCTGCGATAAAGGAATGGGTGGATTGCCCCCATGTTCGTTGGAGTCTGTGTTTATGAAGAGAATTTGGACGGTGTCATCCTTGTTCTCTTCAGTGATTGTATCATCTGAAGATAAAACCTCTGAAGGCAAGACCGGGTCAACTGCCGCCTTGACCTTTTGACTTTCGTCTGGTATGGATTCAGTTGGTTTATCTTCAATGATAGGTGCTTCAGCCGACCACTTGAGCGGGCCAGCTGGATTCTCAACTAGTGACGGACTCGGCAAGAGTTTTTTATATCCAGGAGGAAGTCGTAACGGTGAAACCGGACGATCATCCAAAACTCTTTTAGCTTCGTCTAAGAAGGGACAACGGTGGAGGGCATGATTGCCTTCGCACAGTTTACAAGGAAATCTAGCTTTCCCTTTTTGTCCTGGGGCTTCACTTTCACTAGTTGACGGTGTGCTTTCAACATGATCACCAGAGGTTAACGACACTGGGTTGTGCAAACAAGGAGACCAGTCCCTTAGTATTCGGGGGATGCAAGGACAATCTCTGTGAAAGTGGTCTCCTTTGCAAATGACACATGGTGATTTAGGCCTAGTCGGTGCAGTGTGTGGATTTTTGTTAGATGACACTCGTTTTCCCCCATTCGCCTTTGGCTCCTTCTTCTTCTTCTCCTTAGGAACATGGCTTTTAGCTTTACCAGTTCCATCAAGCGAAGAGGAAGGAGGAGAGGAAGAGGAAGTAGAAGGCTGGTGGGCAACTCTGGACTCGTCTAATTGCTGATTCGATTGTTCAGGAATGGTGGTGTTCTGAACGACATTGGTTGAGAAGAGCCATACTGGCAAGCCAATTGTCAGTCCTGGAAGCGACAATGTGGCCATATGGGGTGCACCAACATCTCCCCAAGAGGAGAAGGGACTAGGATTTCCACCAAGGGGAATTCCTTGGTTGGTAGGCTCCATTTTCTCAACCCAAGATCAACGTAGGAAAAGGGTATGAATATTCCATTTAAAATAAATTTTAACACGCTTTGACACAACTTGTCTTTTCAGTTTTTAAGAGTCGAGAAAAAACAAAAGATGACTCTAGTCTCCTTCGATTTTTAATGAGCCTGAAGTGACAGGTGCTCAGATGGACCTTTTCCGTTAAGGAGTCTGAAAAGGAACGAAAGGGACTGCTCTGGAGGTCTAGGTAGAGGGAGTACCAAACGAATCGCAAAACTGCAGAATACTTTTTACGGTATGCCAGTCAATCTTCCCAAATGTTGTGTTCGGTGCATTGCGATCAGTAGGGCGACCGACACGGCTTCCTATGGATAAAGGGTTTAAGCCTATAGGGGTCTCCCAATATATACTTGACGGTACGTGGGAGCACAACTCCGTACTGGCACTTATCGTCTCAAAGTGGAGGAATCACCCAACCATCAGTGAGGACAACAGTTACCAGGCTTTACGACGCCGGAATACGTCTCTAGCCTAGACCTCTAAATGTTGTGCGTTAAGTTCCAAAGCGTTGTTAGGTTGATTGAATTTATTTTAAGTTGATCTTTCATATGAAGTTTTCCTTTTGGGATCACCACGAGATGTAGATGTAATTCCTAAAATGCAATCTAAAGATGATAAACAAACTTTTATCTCTTTTCAGTAATGAAAATCCTAGCTACTAGGGGAAAAGAAAGACACAATCTTTTCGCAAAGAGCAAAGAGCACACTGTAAATGCACTTTCCTAAATCAAGACAAACAGACTGCCAATATGCAAATGCACATGCATGTGTTTTGTTTTTTCACTTTCTTAATATTGATGCCTAAAAAGAAAGTTGATGTACAAATCTGAATTTGCTTTCAAGTGACAAACACAAACAAGCTTCTTTTCGAAATCAAAAGGTAGAGATGATTACGACACTTTATGATTTTGAAATAAATACCCGTTTCGACACTAGAAAGTCACAAATTCAAACCAAAGGCAAAAGTAAAAGCATAATTGACTATCAACAGTAAATAAACTTTCTCTTATGATCAAAATCGACACTTGCGACAGATCTAAATCAAAGGACGACAGTACGACTATTCTACTTTTGCAATGGAAAACTATAAACGATGCAACAAACACATAAAAACATCTACAGTTTCTTTTGTACAACTAAGGCAGAATATCAGTAAGGGAAAGGGGTTTGAAACAGTGAAATACTGATCACAGGCTGCAAAAATCAGAGACAAAACTGGAAAAAATGAAGCAAAGAACCTCAGCTGCACAAGGCTAGGCTGATCAGCGCACCTGTTACACAGAGAAACTGCATTGCAGCGCAGGTAGCCCTCTCTGGAAGTGTGTTGAAATGCAGAACCTCTTCACAGAGCCTGCGCTGGGGCAGAAACGAGAATTCTATCCGGGTTTTGGGTCACGGTTTGCAGTTTAATCTTGTGTTTTTGGCCGAGTAAAAGCAATCAGTAATGCACAATCAGAGGTAGATCTAAGGGGGGTTCCAAGAGCTATCACAAGGGCAATCAGTTGGTTTATGAATCAGATGTTCAAATCATAAACAGATCCAGTGAATGTATTGAAGCAACATATGTCTACTTTGCATTTGTTAATGGCAAATGCAGTTCGATTGCTACTTCTAAGTTTATGAAACAAACAACAAGAGAAACACAAACAAACAAACTAGACACGATCCCCAGTGGAGTCGCCATTTTGTTATTGGGAAAACTGTCTATTTAGAACTACTCTATCACACTAAGGTGTGACAGCTACCTTAGAAACAAACAGAGAAAAATACTTTTGTATTCTTCTTTATGAACTATAAACAAAGAGGAATAGGATGAACCAACCTGTGTCTTGCGCTAGTTCTTTGATCCAATCTCTCTCCTCTTTAACAGCTTCCAGCTACCTGCTCCCTCACTTGCCTAGCTTCACCAAGTACCTGTAAGATCACAGAAGAAGGAAACTATACAAAGACATGGGTTTATATTCATAAATAACTTAGGATCAGATTTAAGTTAACCATACAAATGTAACAAGCATCAATGAAACACAAGCATGGAGAAGAAACTCAAATAGTTTTATTGATATACAAGAAGATCCAGGAGGAGTTACAACCGATGATTCTTGACCCAACATCAACCTCCCAGCAAACAATTCCCTTCTTCACCCCCAACAAAGCATAGATCACCCAATTCTTTGATATGTATCTCAAAACCAACAACAATTCCTTACAATGTGCAAAATTCCAGCCTCCAGATCTCTGGGATGAGGGATCCATATATAGATGTATGCAAGGAGGATGAGTCAGCCCATGATTTGATTAGTGGCTTCTCTCTGTCAGTTCTTGCTTCCACTTGGAGAATGAAAGCTTCTTACTCATCCTTGGTCGTATTCAGTGAGGCAAGTGTCATTGGAGAAGATTCTGGAAGCTTCCATTGTCTCTCCACCTCGTGGAATGACCCTGCCACTTGTCATTTCCCGCTCAACGCACCCTGGTAGTGCATTTAGGTGCGTTGCAATGCACCTAGCTAGTGGACTTAGGTGCTATGCAACGCACTTGGCTAGTGGAGCAGCTGAAATGATCCTGATTTGACTTATTCTGAGTAGTTTCTGGTGGAGAACTTCTGGGAGAAGCTGTAATTTGTTAACCTTGTTCCTTTAGGAGTTAGAACAACACTTTTAGGGACTTAGGAGCCCTTGGTTTATGGACATTTCATGCTTAGAGCTGTAAGGCACAAAAATGTCTATAACATCGTGCTCCCTTGCAAATTCTTGAATCACTAAAACTATCCTTTTGCCATATAGTCACTGTGTAGGATCTCCTGTATAGAATTTCAAACAGATTCCATTCACTTTTCCCGGAAAAGGTTCTCAATTCAGCTTCGTGAGCTAAACAATGCCTCCACCTGTAACTTATTTGATAGTATATGGCCCTAGCTAATGCATCTGAAATTTCCTCGAAAAATTATTGAACTTACTATAATACAAAAACACCAAATCCTTTACCTTGAACATGCGAAGCTTAATGTGTCAATCATGCCATGCCTTTTCATGTTCCTTTTATACTTGCTGATGGAATCCAGCCAAGCATGGTTTGCTTCAAGGTCCATAAACTACATGAGTGATTCCTCAAAGGATTCACGATCTACCATACCTATGAGAGATGTAATGCGCAGACTAGGCACGATATACTCCATTAGAATCAAAACTTCTACACCATATACCAATCTAAAAGGTGTGCACCTGGTCAACTTTTTACAAGTAGTCGTGTAAGCCCATAGCACTGCAGGTACGCGCACATCCCAATCATTCTGCTGCATGTTACAAATCCTCATCAGCGCATTCTCCAAAATATTATTAAAGGCCTCAATTGTTCCATTAGCTTGAGGATGATATGGTGTGCTCTTCTGATGATAGACTTGGAACTCCTCAGTCAATGCATTGGTTGTCTCATTTAGAAATTGTGTACCTCGATCATTGATCAACACCTTCGAGTAGCCAAATATGGTTAAGACATACTCAAACAAAAACTTCACTGATGCAGCCCCTGTGCAATCCTTAACGGGTTGTGCCTCTGCCCATCTAGTTAGATATTCTGTTGCAGTGATGATGTAGTGTGCACCAGTCTTTTTTCCTAGGGGCTGAATTGGCCCAACGAAATAAATTTCCCATTTTTCAAATGGGTGCAATGATACATGAGGGTTCAGCAGTAACTTGTCCCTCCGTGATGGTCTTATAGTTCTTTAACATGCATCACATGCTGTATAATACTCTTTGGAATCTTTATGCAACATAGGCCACCATAGACCTGCATGTAAAATCTTCTACGTAGTTGCCTTTCCTACATAATGTCCTCCCACAACCCTTCCATGGGATTCAGCGAGAATGTTACTTCTCTTGAAATCTATGACATATCTTCGCAATATCTCATATGCACCCATATTATACAAATATCTTTCAGTCACTAAGAATTTCATCATGCACAATACTAGTTCCTTATTTTGTTGACTTGTATACCCTTCCAACGCTAGCCCTGTAGTCAAAAAGTGAATAATATCTCCAAAATGATTATCTACTATGTGCACCACAAATAACTACGCATATGGAAACTAGTCCCCCAAATTAGTAGGCTACTCTCCTGTTTCAATTCACGATAGATGATCAGGTCTTGCATTCAACCTCCCTGGATTGACAATGATGTCAAATTCATACTCCTGAAATAGGATTAACCATCAACAAATCTTCCCCCCCAACACAGGCTTATTGACCAGGTATTTCAAGGCAGAATGATCCGTGTACATCTTGAAATGTCCATCGAACAGATAATGTTTGAACTTCTGTAGCATGTACACCATGACTAATACTTCGTGCTCCATTGTTGAGTAATTCTTCTTGGCCTTTGATAGTTTACTACTTGTGAAGGCTGTAAGGTGGTCCATCTTTCCTTCACTATCTTGTGTTAGAACTACTCCCAATGCAATGCAAGAGGCATCGACATGTACATGGAATTCCTTCTTCCAATTGGGGAAGACCAAGATCGATGTGGTGACCTTCTTTTCTTTCAAAACATCTAAGTTGCACTGACATTATTCATCCCACCATAATGTAGCATCCTTCTTAAGCAGTTTCTGCATAGGCGTGATAATCTAACAATATTCCTTGATATATTTTTTGTAATATCCCATATGTCCCGACGTCGCACGCAACTTCTTTATGTTCCCCGGGACCTCGAGATTCATTATCACTGTTAGCCTCCTGTTGCAACAGGGTATCATCTTTCATGATTGAGATTTTTACATGCCAAATTTGTCATACTTTGCAGGCTGCAGTGTTCCATATTTCCACGAGGTGCCGTGAAGTATGCTTAGTCCAAATGCACTGCTGTATTCCATTTTTGATGGGTAGTTCCAGTTTTTGAAGAGTTTTCATTTAAGGGAGGTCCAAACTGTCTAATCTTGGTCTCCCTAGGTTTCAATTTCCTATTTTAGAATATAGAGAATGCATCTGACCAAACAGTTTAATCTTGGCAGATCTGTAGATAGGTAGAGAATCAAAGGGACCCAACTGTTTAATCTGGGCCGTGGCAGAAATAAGTGTAGATTTAGATAGGAAACATTCAAAAGAAAAATTGTAAATCTGGGTCTGCAAGTCTAAGTGCACCCAAACCAAAAAGAAGAAAAAATGTTACGAGAGTAGGCTGGGTGGGTAGCTGTGTGGTTGCAGAATGGTGATTTATGATAAATTTTGTGTTTTGAAGTGTTATATCTTTACAGATCACAGTGCAGGCAACTTTCATGCAAAGGAGCTCAAAGGTGGACATTACTAACTCTCCCTCTTCTAATTCCGTAAGTCACTTACTAATTTCCCAAAGAGGTCAAGATCTGCTTGGTTCCTCTTAGTTTCATCATCCTCCATATCAGTTGCCTTGGTGAAGATCAGCTTCACTCAAGGATTTTATTTCTTTTCAAACTCTTTTCCCCAAAACTAGCCTAAGGTCCCTCACCTTGGCGCCTGCTTATCATCTCCATATTAACTACTAACTCTAGTATATAACTCCCTATCAGTTTTCCCATTCCCCTACTAAACTATGTATATAGAACTCCCCTATGTAAATATCCCCTCCCTGGCAATATAGCCATATTTTTGTCCAAGTCCGGGAAAAAATGGTCCATCTGGGGCTGCTTTTAGCCCATCCATGTCCAAGCAAGGATTAATCTGACACCTGGCCAGATTAATAACCTCTCCCCTAGCCCTAAAAACCTCAAAAACCCATGTTCCACGCCTCTTTCCTAAGTCCTAACTGTAAATATCGTAACCCGCGCTTATTTTAAACCCATAAAACCCACTAAACCTAAGTTTTAAAACCCTACCGCCGCGCCGTATTAAATTTGGAATATTCTGCTCATATTCCCCGCCCGTATACCCCCACCGACTCACCATCGCCGCCAGCTGTTGGATCATCCGCCTCGCAGATCTATGTCTGACGACCCTCCCATCCCCGAACCGCTTGAAGCTTAGCGTCCGGGAGATGCACGGTATTACCACCGTACTCCCGCCACGCGTCAAGCTCTGGGATGTGGCGGAACCCCTCCCCCCAATACCAGCCAGGCGCTAAGACGGTGCGCCCAAAACCACTTACCGCCCTGCCCTGTGACGTAAGCCCCACGTCACCTGCCGCGTCACTCCCCCTCCAACCGTACCACCGAGTCACCAGCCACGTGGCCTCCTGCCACCATACCCTGCCACTGTACATGCCACGTCACCATCCGTACATGATGACGTCACATGCTGACGTCATCCCGCCTCATCATCATGCTGATGTCATTGCTGACGTCACCCACCATACAACATCCCGTCATGCTGATGTCATCAGCACTTTTTTGGCACGAAGGAGCAAAAATCACACTTCGGAGCCCCGGAATCAGTTTTTGAGGTAGTTTTTGATGAGCGATTTGCACTTTTAGGCCGGAATGGGGAATCTTTAGGGAATATTTTCATTTTGCAGCCCCCAGGAAACCCGAAAGGCGTTGAATGAACCATTTTTCTTCGCGAAGCACTCAGAAAGGAGCAGAAAACAGTTTTGAAGGAAACAGAGGCCGAACAGCGGCCATTAATTTGTGATTAGACCCACAGCACGTCAGAACAACATCAGTTTATTGCCAAAGAGTATCAGAGGAATAAGAAGAGCCAAAGAATATCAGCCGAAGATTTTTTTTAGGGGCTCGAAGCACCTGAACATTGATGAGCCCCCCAGAAAGTTAAATCAAGAGGCGTAAGCCCATCCTTGCCCTCAAATCATAGTTAAAGCTTTAAATGTAGACAGACAGCAAAAAAGCAGAAACCCATACACATTTATTGCAGAAAACACTACACCAAACCGCCAAGGACTACATCATTTACTCAATTTTGATACGGCAGCCCTGAGCGTAGCCCAAGATATTTTTTTGCATTTATTTCAGGATAGGATTAGGTTAAGTAATAATCTTTCTTTTAGACCTGTTTAGGTCAAGTTGTAATAAAAGCAGTTGTAGAGAGTTTTTCCCTATATATACCGCCCTCTACATTGTTTCAAGAGTTGGTAAATTGAGAATTTTCACTAGAGACTCGCATTGTATACCTAAGTTTTTCTATAATCAAAGACTGTTGAAAGCTTGGAGAGAAAACTGACTGTTGTAAATGAATGTTTTTGGAGATATGAAGATGGAATTCTTGTGCTGCAGCCTGAAGCAATAAGTGCATCTTACCTCTGTTTATTGTTTACCACTATCTAAATAGAAGGAATAGCCTAGAATTAGTTTAAATACTCTCTATGCTCAATTTCTGCTATTTCTTTATGTTTTCCTCTAAATGAATTGCTTATGAATATGAATTCCTCCTGGCTCATGTTTACCCCGATTCACTTCTGTTGGCCAATTATCTAAGGATTCTTCACTGCCCCTAGGTAGAGCTCTGTTACCTCCATCTGTTAAGCTGATTGAGAGATTCTTAACTGCCTCTCAATACTTACCATTTCATTCCATCACCTAAAACTGAAACATTGTTTCATGCGCAGCTATCTTGCTCCATTTTCCCTCTGTTGTGACCAAGAAAAAATGCAGCAGCAGTCCCCCTCCTCGACTCCACGCCCAATGGTTTGAAACTTCCAGACTATGCCTTACCTCTTTGTCTGAAAACACAAATTTTCCAACCAAAAACAAAACAAAAACCCTCTGGACTCAAGACCTAGCCTAAAATCCTTTTCAACAAAGCTAAATCTAAAAGAGAGAGCCCTCTCTGATTGCAGGTTGGCTAGAACTTGCAGTCCAAAGTTGGTCTGTGGTTACCTCGGCCATATCCTTTTCCGGAGCTTAAGGACAACCTGAGTGATAACATAATGGCGACTCCGCTGGGGAACTTCCTCAGATAGTTTCACAAAGAAGGTAAGAAAGCTCCGCTGAGACCATAAATCAAACTTTCCAATTGTTGTTTATCTCTTAAAACTATAGATGAAGCCTGAATGTCAGCTAGGAAGCCTTTGAAACTGTTTTTTTCTTTGCATTAACAGGAGTAAATAAATGCTGCTTCAGTCAATCTTCATGCTAGTTTTAAGTTACAATTCGGAAGCTGGCTCCCAAGAAAAATACCCAAAAAACAATTCGGAAGCTGGCTCCCAAGAAAAATCCGCGATATACCAGATCAAATCCAGATCCCAACCCTCCAGCTGTTTTTGAAAACCCTAACATAATCTTGAAAATCCTTAGGAAGCAAGAAGGACAGGAAATTTTTACTGATTTGAGCCCTCAAATAGCTTACCCTAGCTGTATTCCGACTCCTGTCAAGGTTTTGTTCCGTTCAACCCCTATTTCCCTTAGTTCATCATCTACATCTCGTAGTACTCCTTCCACACCTTCATTCACTGTACATACTAACACTACTGCTATTTCCTGCGTTCCAGTTACTCCTGTGATCCCCGTTACTCGAGTTGTTCCACTTATCCCCGTTGTTCCACTTATACCTGCCAATATGGATAATAGATATGCACCCCTGCAATTACCTGCTAATGCTGGGGCTTTACCTCAAGAGTACCAATCTAAAATTACCTATTTTGATAGCACCGGTCCTTTCACAGCCATTCAGACTGCTGAAAGCTTGGAGAGCAAACTAACTGTTGTAAATGAATGTTTTTCGAGATATGAAGATCGAATTCTTGTGCTGCAGCCTGAAGCAATAAGTGCATCTTAACTCTGTTTATTGTTTACCACTATCTAAATAGCAGAAAGAAAGAATAGCCTAGAATTAGTTTAAATACTCTCTATGCTCAATTTCTGCTATTTCTTTATGTTTTCCTCTGAATGAATTGGTTATGAATATGAATTCCTCCTGGCTCATGTTTGCCCCGATTCACTTGTGTTGGCCAATTATCTAGGGATTCTTCACTGCCCCTAGGTAGAGCTCTGTTACCTCCATTTGTTAAGCTGATTGAGAGATTCTTAACTGCCTCTCAATATTTAGCATTTCATTCCATCACCTAAAACTAAAACATTGTTTCATGCGCAACTATCTTGCTCCATTTTCCCTCTGTTGTGACCAAGAAAAAACGCAGCAGCAGTCCCCCTCCTCGACTCCACGCCCAATGGTTTGAAACTTCCAGACTATGCCTTGCCTCTCTGTCTGAAAACACCAATTTTCCCACCAAAAACAAAACAAAAACCCTCTGGACTCAAGACCTAGCCTAAAATCCTTTTCAACAAAACTAAATCTAAAAGAGAGAGCCCTCTCTGATTGCAGGTTGGCTAGAACCTGCAGTCCAAAGTTGGTATGTGGTTACCTCGGCCATATCCTTTTCCGAAGCTTAAGGACAACCTGAGTGATAAAAATCACCACAATATTGTCAGGGTCTGCCATCAACCCTAGCCTGCACACCACATGACCTAGCAGGATTCCAAAGGGAACACATAATATGCACTTCTTCAGGTTCAGCACGATATGGTATCTGCGACCCGTATCCAACATCAAGCGCAGGCTTTCTACATGGCGTTTTACTAATCTGAACACCCTCCAATCATCAAAGTACACCTCCAAGAACTGATGAATAAACACCTTGAATGCTGCGATGACTACACGAGAAAATATCGCACGTGCATTCTTGAGTCCAAATGACATCACGGTATAATGGAAACAACCCCATTCCATCATGAATGTTGTTTTTCTCCAATCTTCTGGTGCGATCTTGATCTAATTGTACCCCAAAAACCCATCACTGAATGAGTATGGCTAGTACCCTCCAACATTGTCTAATACATCATTTGTGAATGGTGTTGGAAATGGATCATCGACACAGGCATCATTAAGCTTCCTTAGATCTACACAAATCCTAATCTCACCCTTCTGCTTCTTCTCCTAAACCACCATTAGTCTCAGCCAATTAGATTCTTCCACTAGTTCTATAATGCCTACTTCCAGCATCTTATCTAAGTCCAAGAGAACATTTTCCTTATACTTAGGATTTAGGCGATATGACCTCTGCTTAATAGGCTTCACGTTCGGCTTTAGAGTGATTTTCATAACACCCAAGTCTCCTATTATGCCCTTCAAGTCTGAAAACTTAGTAGGGAAAAGATCTTGATATTTGCGAATTAACTTAGCAACCTTATCCACAGTAGTGTCATCTCAATAATCCCTATTTTTTATAAACTTCAGTCCCAATGTTCACTTGTTTGGTTTTCAATGGTGTGGTGATGTTTGGGTTCTCTATCTATGTGCCCTCTGCCTCACAATACCCTTCGGCCTCTGGAATATTAATATTTTTTGGATCTTCATCCTCCTCCTAAGTGGTCACATTATAGCATTCCAACACATGGTGTAGTTAGGTGCTTCAATCTGGTTGAACCCATTATAGAGGTTCTTGCAGTATTTTGAAGATCACTGCCTTAACCTCCTTAGAGCTTCACCAATGATCTTGAACCCATATTCAATGTTGAAGGTCATTACGAATCCTTCCCTCAAGATATCCCACTCTGTGGTGCAACGACGGAGCTTTGTCTTTAAATACTAGTTCATGGGGATTATGTCTAAAGTATGGCAAAACAAGTGTACCCATTCCAACTATGGCTCCATTCCATAAGCTTTAGTCCACTTTGCTAGATGATCGCATGGATCATTCCTCCCATCATATTTCTCAATCAATCAATGGTTAGGTCGACCAAACTGTAACCTCATCATTCTTCTATAATCCCGCCATCCATCAAAGCTATCCTTGTGCATACCCCACCATTGGGGGGGAAAAGCACGTAGTTCCAAGGCTAATTCTTCGAAGCAGTGATGCTCGGGGACTTCACACTCAAATGCATCAAAAACTTATTCACTTCAGTTAAAACATCATAATAAGGTTAATTTCTTACCTCCAACCTAACGCATCGCAGTAATTTAGTCATCAAGTTGTAGCGCAATGTAGATAATTCATGTAGCCGATTTTGCTAATGCTCCAATTCTTCATCTGAATTAGGGGTGTAGGAACTCTCCTGGTCCCATGCAATCTATACATCTGTTGTTGGATTGATCTAGTCTTGGTCTCTCACTGTTATTTTGTAGATATGATCTAAATCATCCTCAATTTCTTCATAATCATAGACCAGTTTAGCGTAGCACGCCCCTTAAGCAGGGTCCAACAGCACTACAACCTGAAGCTATTTGTTTCCAAATGACATTGTCCTCTTCTTCAAGTTGATGACACCATTCATGTCAATGGCCTAGTCAATTACAAGGAGTGCAGGTTATGGATTACTATCATCAACGATATCTATTAATTCAAAATCATCCAGTGCACTTGCACCTTCTATATCCACTATTATTCCATGTAGTCATCCCATAGGGATGATCTTCTGTTGGTTTTCCATTCTAAATTGGATTTGAGACCACTATAGTTCAGGTCTCCCGATTCTCTCCCACTTTTTTTTAGGTAAAATTTTCATGTCAGACCCCAGATCCAGAATGACCTAGTCCATCTCATATTCTCATATCTGCCTCGTGAGCCTCATCTCACGCCTTGTTCTAGCCTTATTCTTGGCAATTTTTCTTACTGAGGTGTCCATCAGGGGCATTTTCTTTACCAACACACATGTTTATTAACTCTTGCAGTCCTTTCACAACTTTTCTATCTCGCAACCATTTCATGCAGGTCTCTAAGAATGTGGTAAGCACAGAGAAATCAACCTCTGTAGGTGCGTTGGTTTCTTGCACTTTTTTACTACTTCTTGAGGTGGAGGCCTTAGCAAAGATTTCCTTGGCTTCCATAAAAGTTTCCTTGGCATGTGCCAAATCAAAGCTAGCTTCTCTTTTTGGGGCCTTGCAGACCCATCCATCCTCTTCAGGATGTTTCCCTTTATCATCACTAGTTTCTATTCTATTTCTCAGCACTATGTTCACATTCTGATCCTCTTCGCGGGGCTCATCTCTCATCATTTGTAGGTTTTGTGTAGGTTTCTAAGGTTATGCCTTTTTATCCTACGTCTTAGCTATAAACACAAGGCATTCCTCTAGAGTGAGGTCAAACTCGTTGCAGTATTGACATGACAAATGTGTTTGATTCTAAGACTCCCACGTGTAGTTCCCTTGTGTTCCACAATTGTAACAAATAACCTAACCCTAGCCTCTACTAGGCCCTCCTCTTCCTCGGCATAGAAAATTTTAGGGGCGAATGTTCGCCCTTTGGTGAAATTAAGGGGTTTTAAATTTTTAGTGGGTGAATATTTTGTATCATAATACATTTTTACAAATCACCTCAAATAGTCCACCTTATTTTAAGGGAGAGGGTAAAAAAGGTAAATTTAGCCCTTGAAACTAGGCGTTACAACCTTCCATTCGCCCATTTTCAAGAATAGGTTTTATTTAAGTGAATCCTATGGGCCAAAGGCCCAAATACCATATTTATAAAAGAGGTATGGTAAATTAGTAAAAATATAAATAAATTAGAGGTATGGTAAATAAATAAAACATTTTTTATATTTACTCCATAAGCCACCTTATATACATGCAAGGGTGTAAACAAATAAAAATATAAGTGGAGGTATGGTAAATAAATAAAACGTCTTTTTATACTTACTCAAAAGATATGGTAAATAAATAAAAATATAAATAAACTAGACGCATGGTAAATAAAAAAAATCTCTTTTTATATTTAGTCCATAACCCTCGTTCTATTTATGAAGGCTCAAGAAAGAGGTTTTATTTAAGTGAATATTATGGGCCAAATACAATATTTGTAAAAGAGGTATAGTAAATTAATAAAAATATAAATAAACGAGAGGTATGCTAAACAAATAAAACATTTTTTTATATTTACTCCATAAGTCACCTGATATTTACGAACACTCAAAAAATGTGTTATATTTAGGTGAAACCTATGGGCAAAATACTATGGGCAAAATACTATGGGACAAATACCATGGACTAGATTGTTATTAATACCATGCAAAAAAACATTATTAACCCTAATATTAGTATTAATAAAAATAAAAATGGCACATGGTATTGACCCTTGGTATTCACCAAAATGGCACATGGTATTGACCCATGGTATTCACCTAGAATGTAGCCTATTTAAATGGGGGAATTAAACCAACATAGATCCATCTTTACTCTGGATCTACTAACCCCCGAGAGGTATCAAATATCGTGATATGAAAACTAGCATAGAGTGAAAAAATATTTGATCCGATCAAGAGTAAAAATGGATGTTGTAATTTAATGTATGTTAAACATTTTATCTTGGTTAAAATAAAAAATAAAATATAAATCAACTATTAATCTTATTAATTTTTATAAATTAATAATAGTAATTTTTAAGCTTCGGGTTTATGATAACCCATGGTAATACCATGGTATTCATGTGAGCATAGACTATTTAAAGGGGAAATTTTATCATCTTAGATCCATCTTAATTCTGGGTCTACCAAGTGCTCAGAGGGATAAATAGATTTCATCCCCCTAAGAGTGGTAGATGTGGAGTTAAGATGGATATAGGTTGGTTTTTATGATAATGAAGATATTAAATAGACTTAGGAAATTATATTGTAAAAACATGTTAAGGTGAATGGTTAAAACATATACATTGGACAAGTATATTTGTATATTTCTGTTTTAAACTGAAACAAATCTAGGGCTAAAAGGAATGGATTGATTGCACTAGTTATCCTTCTATAACTTTCCAACATATGTTGGAGTAAACAGATTATAATTTGGGCAATTTTACTAATTCTAAACAGGAACATACTTGTGTATTGGCAAGGTGGTTACCAGGTCCCTAGAAGTGATGAATTTGAATTTTTCTTGTTTTATATATAGTATTAGGTTTTTTTCTCATGCTTTCTGTGAATGGCACGGGTGAATTTTATCCTACACCCACTAGGTTATCGATATGTAATTTCGGTCATTTTGATTTCAAAAGATATTTTAAAGAAATGCAATGATTTCATTTGTGTATTCAATAAACATAAGATTTTATAATTGAGTAAAATATTCGCCATGAGAGATTCGCCAAAAAATTATATATACATATCATATTATTGATAAAATCGCCTTCCATTTTTCCTATATACCATGGAGATTCGCCCATTTATTATACATGTAAATTTGGGGGGGTTCTTAAAATTTTCCCTGTTCCTCGGCCTCGTCCTCGTCCCTAATATCCTCTGTGCGCTCCTCTAATGCCCTGCTCTAGGGGCTGATTTTCTACTTGAATTCGATAGGTAGGTGTTATTTCCATCATCAGTTCATAGTTGCAACAATGGCGCTCATCATGACCCACTGATTTTCAAAAGTCGCAGAAAAACTGTTGCGGTGTCTAAACGAACTTTTGAAGCAAATGACAATTATCCATTGCATGTTTTCCAACCACCTGACAAATAGCGCACCATAGCATAGCCCCCATGCTCAATCCGACTAGAGCTTCTGATCTCAGGGGAATTGGTCACCCTCTTGTGATATAGTTCACAAATATAGGAGAATGGTCTTTATCATTCCCCTGGCTCTTACATTTCAGACACCATATTTCCTCATAAACCTCTGGCTTAGCCTCTTTATCTTTCTTCAATCTCTACAATTCTAAGCATATGCTCTGTAACTGAGAATGGATTTGTTGTATCCCCAAGGTCACATCCTACATAGGCATCACATGCAACCTCATCATGATTTCCAGGGCTTCTTCTTGTGTTCCTATCTTTTTTTGCAATAGAGGAATCCTCATGTGGGGTACAAGCGAAGCTATAAACCACTTGTGGTACTGACCATTTCTAAGATTCCTATTAGCTTCACAGATCACACATTTGAGCTTTTGATCTAGCTCCCAAGGCGTCTCATCAACCCTCATCATGATCTCATTAAATCCAACTACTAACTGTGAGTCAGAGTTAGGCTTACTAAACTCTTTCTAGCATTGGTCTCTTCTAGCATTGCCACAGGATGATGAAAATAGTACTTAATATACCATGTCAGTGCATGATGTTGTAGAGTAGTAACTAACTGAGCCTTATTTATGTTCTCATTAGTAGTCTACTACGTTGTCCACACATCATTCACAAAAAACCAAAACTGGTGAGTATCTTCACTCCCTATACCTTTGGAAATTGGTAACTTCATTGTGTTCAACATGTTGAACGATGGTGGTGGTGGTGGAGGTGTGGGTGAAGGGGTATGTGGTGGAGTTGGAGGCAGAGGTGGAGTGGATGGATGATGTGTCCACAGAAAACCCTATCTTATCAGCTGAGCAACACTCTATGTTGAGGCCTGTACCGCTCCCTCGTCATCGGTCGAAGGGGAACGAATCAATGGGCTATATTCAGGACATAATTTCTCTCAATTTCTGAATATTTTCCACTTCTCGTAGCTCCGAACATCAAGCAAATGGCATAACCAATTTCTCACACAAGAGCATCTTAATCTAGGTATTCAAAGATCTCAGATACTTACCTCACGGTCGCTTGAAGAAATGTCACACTTCTTCGTTTTAGTTGACTAAGGTTTCAAATGAAAATTCTTTAACATATCCTCCTATAATTCGATCAGGGCAGTGGTTGGCAGGATGCGTGGTCTTGTCTTCAAAGGCTTCTAATCATCATACCAACTCTAGAGTCCACACTATTGGACCGTCAAGCTTCCACCTTCCTTGGTCGTTTTCCAACTTAGCTATCCACTCATATAATTCTGTTGGGAAGGTGAAGAAGAAAATTTCGTGTATTTTCGTATACAAATATCTATCCAACCACTAGTCCTTTGACATGCGCGGATTCCTGTTCTCCTGCACTACAAATTCGTAAATCTTCCTATCCAACGACTTCTAAATTTCCTTCTTGGTCGGATTCCAGTGATGCGAAATCACACATCTCCTTCAAGCATATCGCGGTCCTGGAAACGGAACCATTTTTTGGCTTAGGGGGTCCTAACCCAGGTTTAGATTTAATTGTGCCAAACAAAAACCTACACTACTAGCCCTTTCGATAACAACCCATGTAGCACACACTAGAGTCTCACCCAAAGTAGTATGGAGGGATGCTGGAACCAAGTTTTCGCATCCAGAGATCAGTGTGACATGTTTTATTGCCCTGGGTCTGCCTTCGTGTAGATCCATCAGCCCCTAAGGCTTGGTAATGAAACTCCCTTTAAAAAGCCTCTAGACCTTTGCGAAGGTCTACAATTGGTCTTTACTGACCCTTAACAGTCAAATCATTCACTTACGTTCCTTAGAGAATAACCCTATATCTGAACTCGCATATATCTACTTAAGTATTTAATAAACATAAGATAATGTATCATAATCTTTGCAAAATTACTTATCATGCAATGCGTATAGTTATCAAGACTTATTTCATAGAGTCATGCATCATTAGATCAATATTTCATAAATACATTATTCATTCACAACATATATCACAATCATAAATAGACAAAAGTAAACAAATAAAGATAGGAATTTTTCAATGATCTTCAATATGGTATTACAGACTCAAACTACTTGCACACTTAGATGTAGGGGTCTGCGCACTCAGCTGTGGACTCTACCTAGGCCTCTACGTACTCAGCTATAGAGCCTTCCTCTCCTATCTGACACACTTCTCTGTGTTATCTTCTACTAACCCATTACATCTCATATTATTCAATTATGCCTAAGACTCTCTAAGACACACCTACTTATACAATCCCATGGTCGCAGCTCATGGGTGGATCTCAATGCCAACTCAAATTTACATAAAGAAGGGCTAAAACCCTTTTTTACTCCTAACCATCTACATGCTCTACATCCACAAATTGTGGAAACTTTACATCATTTACAAAAATTACATCAAAACATGGGTTTTTAACCCCAAAACTGACCCAAGTAATCCCATCCCAACATCGATACAAATACCTTCTAAACTCACTAACTCACCATTCAGAGCATATATATCCCACGTTGCGGAAGAGAGGCTACGAGTACTACAACTAACACCATCGACATAAGCAACATATGGTTCAATGGATGTTGACATCTGCAAACCAAATGTAAAGAGGATTAACATAAATTGTATTAAACTTAAAGAGGAACACACTATAAACACACTCAATCACACCTGTATACAACATGTACACAGTGCATTACACAAACTCAAGCATAGTGTTTCTTAAGGTAAAATCCATTTATAGGTTGCACCAAGGGAACTCCATCGAAATCAACAAGCTCATAGGCACCTTTTTCAATAACACTTTTAACAATTTATGGACCTAGCCGCATTAGCTCAAACTTTTCTGATCCTATTTTATCAAACTCTTGGTCATATAACAAGACAATATCTCCTTCCAATAAGACACAAGGCTTGACATTTTTTTCGTATTCTGCCTTTATACATTTCTTATGGCATTCATTAGCCATCGCGGCGTCCCATCGAGTTTCATCTAAGAGCATTAGATGTAAGAGACATTCCTACTCCGCAAAAGTGGTAGGACCACATAAAGGATAATATGCCAGTCACATTTGTGGACCCCTATCATACATTTTGTTTCGAGAACTTTATTTATTTTCTCAAATTGCCCATTCGCTTGAGGGTAGTATGGAGTGAAACTCTCATGAGAGAGTCCCATATTGGTAGTTAGTTTGGAGATCATGTGATTGAAATTTTTTTCCCATGGTTCATGACTGCAACTCGTGGGACACCAAACAGTACAATGACATGGTAGAAGAAAAAAAGAGCATTTGTTTCGTTGGTATTATTGTATGTAGGCATCGATTCATAAAACTTGGTAAAATAATCAACTGCTACGATCATATAGCCATTCTCTCCAACTGAGTGAGGGTTACATTTCATGAAATCAATTCCCGATTTTGCAAAAGGACCAATGACGATAACAAGATGCAAAGGAGCGGGTGGAGCACAAGTCTTACATTCATATATCTGGTATGCATGACACTTTTGGAAAAAAACGGTGTAGTTGTGAAATATGGTAGGCCAAAAGTAACAAGCACTCATAATATTATGTTTGGTGGCATAACTAGAGAAATGATTGTCGCATGCCCCATGATGGCATTCATTTAAGACTTTTTTGGCCTCCTCATGAGTGAGGCACGTTCAAAAAATTGTATCAATACCATGGTTATTGTTGGGTTTGTGTTATAATTAGTGCAACTTATTCATTGCGCTGAGTGCAACAAGGTTTGAAAAAGGGGGCCGACAACTCCCCCCGTTGGGGGGTTTACAGGGGGTGGTAGCCCCCGTACCTGTGGTCTAGGGAAGCACACCAATTTGTTTTTTTTCGACCCTGCAATAGGTGGGTGGACCTAACTATGATTTTGTGCATGGGTTTTGCACATGATTTTGAGAATGATGGTTTCCTACCCATGGCATTTTGTAGATCCGATCAAGAGAACTATGGTTGTGTTCTAATCCAGGGTTAATGGATTGGGGTTTATGAATGCTTCAACATGTATATATATGTATTGTAGCATTCAAAGGAACATAAAGGAAAATCAATCTGGTAGTCTCAGTTTTGGAATCCACTGAAAAATCTTTGTGTATTTGTTTTATTTTCTTGCCATTGTATATTTTATGTTTTAAGAATTCATTTGTATGTGATTATTGTACAGTGTTAAAACCTACATATCGTATTAGAGTTTTTTCAGCTTCAAGGGGACACCTTTGATGATGACGGGTTTTTCTTGGGCCGAAGGTACACCCTGTTTAGTAGGGGATCTGCAAGATCAATTCTTGAGATGAAAGATGGCGAGAAGAGGAAAGATAGATATCGAGAAATTTAATCGTCATATTTTTTGTTTGTGGAAATTCATGATGGAGGATCTACTGGTTGGTAAATATTAGTGGATTGTGGTAGATCCAGGTACTAAATCGATGACAGTGTGGGTAGAAGACTAGGAGAAGTTGGATTAGAAGGAAAAGAGAACAATACGATTTTGTATCTCAGATTAAATATCGTTGAATGTATCAGGGGAAGCTACAATGAAGGATTTGTGGGTCAAGTTAGGGAATTTATACCAATCCAAGTCTCTGGTGAACAAATTTCTCCTGGGGAAAAAGTTGTATAACCTAAGGATGAAGGATGGAGACTTGGTGACAAAGCATATAAACTCCTTTAATACTGTTGTAAGCCAATTATTATCTATTGATATAAAAATTTCAGAAGAAGATAATTGCATTAGTTTGTTGTGTTCTCTTCCAAATTTGTGGGATAGTCTAGTTGCTGCAATAGGTAGCAATAGAACTACCTTGAAATTTGATGAAATATTCTCATGCTTGGTATTGAAGGAGATGAGATGGAAAAATATGAATATCTAAAATGGATATTCCTTGTATGTAGGAGGATGGTCCCAGAATAGAAATACAAATATGTCCTCTAGTGGGAGATCTAAATCTAGAGGGAGATCTAAATCTCTAGGAATACATGCAAAGGTACATTGGAAGTGAGGAAAGGAAGGACACTACAAAAGGTCTTAATTTTTGCAACTGCTTCAAATTCCACTTTTTAAATCTCATATCACTAATATTATTATTGCATTAAATCCCTCTTTTAAAATGGACCAAAATCAACCTAATATCACCTTATTTGGACAAGCGAAAGTTGGTTTTTGAATTAATTAATTTATTCATGTATATTGGATTAGGTTGGCCCAGAGCACATGTTAAATTCGAGAGTTCAGACTCAACCCCAAGAAGACCCTCATGAAAGCCTATAAATATAAGATACCTCAAGCTCATTTGGACACATTGATCAAGCCATATTATCTTCTCTTATTGTCTTCGTTCGCACAGGTCTGTGAGAGGAAAGTTCACAAAAGGGTCTGAAATCTCAGGGGTGAAGCTCGCACTGATGTAGGGTTTTCTGGTTCCTAGAAACTGGTTCATAGTGGTCAAGACAACATCCAGGGAGCCATAGACATTGGTAGAGAAGCTTATGGGAGAGTGTAGCATTTCAGAGGCAACTCTGGAGGTGTTGGTACCTGGAAGCTAGCAAAGAGTGGTCCTGGGAGTGTCGAGGAAGTCCCAACCATGCACACAGTAACTAGAAGAGAGAGTCTAAGGGTTTGGAGTAGATCTGGTGAGTTGGTCACTGGAAACATGCACAAAATGGTCTAGGGAGCGTCTGGGCTACCATACATGCTGGCATACAATTCACACAGAGAGTCCAATATTATTATAGATTCTTGCAAAACTCCTCCTTCCATCTAGGACTCAAAGATGATATTTTAGTATTCATAAGATTCTGCTTAGTGACAATAGTGTTCAACAGTATCCAGCCGTTGACTACAGTTAGTGACAACAAATTAAAACCATTAGCATAAGGGTTTTGATTATAAGCATGATTAGATCTGTTTCATGGATATCATAGTTGATTTGTTGTATAAATAAAGTTATGGATCATTTTACTCCCTTCAGTTGAATCATTTGATGATGATCTAAGAAGAAGAATATCTGCAACCTTTTCCCCATAGGGGGTTTTGTCCTGGTCTCAAACCAATCTTGGTGTTTCTATTTGTGTGCATGCTTTTCCTGTATTTTCCTTTATATTTCGCTACATTGATGATGATGATGTTGTTTTTTTGATAATTTGATATGAATATGAATAATGGTGTATATCTGAATAATGTAATGATGATATGGGGTGAACATAATGTATTAATGAAGACGTGAAATTATCAAAGAAAACAACAATGTATCCCTGTGAAAAGTTAACATTGTACCAACGTTGGGTTGAAGAACAGTCACGGAGATCGTCTTGATGATGAGACCTTTGATGGAAGCGAGAAGTCGATGGTGGAAACCTAAAATAATTCTAGGGTTTGAGGAAAACCCTAGGAAATTTGATTAATAGGGTTTGATGCATTCTATGAGGTTAGGGTTGGAGAGAAGACCCTGGTTTATTGAAACGATATGAGATATGAATGTAGTTGGTCAATGTGAAGATGCTCAAGAACTTGACAAAGATTTGATGAAGCCCTAGATCAGATAATCCCTAACAGACTTGGTTGGATAATTGAAAGAAACATTGGTATATGGAACATGTACATTAATGGCCTTTGAAGTTTGGTTCAAGAGGGAGAGGATCACCTCTCATTGAAGATAAGTATTTCTTGACTTATTATGCCTCTTACTTTTGTTTAGATTTACGCATCTCATTATTGTGATAATTTTTTGTACTTCCTGTATATGTATTTGAGTATATGGATGTTTCTAAACTCCTTTATGAGTTTTGATTAGTGGATATTTCTTAAGGATCATTTGAAATGAAAGAAGGATGGCTAGAGCTGGAAAATGCAAAGAGACACTATATGAACATGTTACAAAAGCTTCCTATGTCTAATGAGAAGGTGAACGAGTATTTGAATACTAAGTTTTGCATGGTATGTTGTATTTCAGCAATAACGCTGATGTCTAAGTAAGCCCTAAGACATGATGATAATGCCTTTTTCTTTCGTTGCTGATAAATGCATATGAAAATGACTTGGATCTATGTTTCCTATGATGAAATGATGCACTTGATGTTGAACATTTTGATCTTCTTGAATTCTACGAGGTTATCTAATGTTGATACATTGATACACTTAATGTTTGTCTAAGATCTATCTATTGGATATCTTGATCCTATAAACAAGGTTAGCATACTGGCTCGAGTATATTATACGCTTGATACATGTCATGCATGGATCATGTTGAATTTCACAAACAAGGATAGCTCATTAAATCCTATACATGAGTCTGTTGATAATGCTTGTGATAAGCATGATGAAAGCATATGGAAAGAAAGATTGACACTCTTTTTTTTTGGTAAATCTTTAATGAATGACCTAACTTGATCTCATTGGTTCTAATAATAATGGTAGCCTTGATGTTAAAGGTGTAACTATGAGATTGATATTTTAGATCTTTTACTACCTCTGGTAATGTCTTGATGACATATGGATAACTGAATGTCCTAACTTGATGAAGTGACTTGATAGAAATTATTCATAATCTCTGAGATATGATGTTGCATCTATCTACTTCTTTGAGTCTACCTTTGATGAAATATTGATGTCATGATGCTGATAGCCATGACAGATATATGTTTTATATCTAACAGATCTATTGTTTCTTGACTCTAGTAGAGATAGGTTGATGACATAGATTCCCAATTAGAAGGAGAATCTCTTCTCAACATTCTTACTCTTATTATTATTTGCATTATGTACCCTTGAAGTATGATTTATGTGCATCTGACATAATTGATATGCAAAAAAGTCCTATATTTGAATCTTGTATAGAAATTAGGATTTCTACTCTGGACAAAGTCATTCAATTGGGAGATCTCATACCTTGACGCACACATACTAAGTCTCAAAGAGCATTCAGGCACTAAATACACTCCCATGCTAACCAGAATGGAGTGTCTAGGGGTTTAACAATAGCTAACCATCATCTGAAACATTTTGAAGTTGTCTGTCTCTCACATATTATACCACTATAATCTGATTTCTGAAGCTGTTGGGTTAAATTTTTGATAACATAAAATGATATATTGTGCATGAAATCAGATGGTCACCTGGAAGATGTCATTTCCATAGATATGTTGTAGATAACAAGATCTAAAGATCACCTTATTAGGACAAGAAAAAGTTGGTTTTTGAATTAACTTATTTATTCATGTATATTGGATTAGGTTGGTCGCACATGTCAAATTGGACAAGTCAACATCAATGATGGGCCTCTAAATTAGACATAAATTAAGGCCTATGCCTCTAATTTAAAACATAAATTAAGGTCTATGATCATCCTTCAACACATTAAACCTATCTTTTTGCATTAGATAATTT
This sequence comes from Pinus tabuliformis, assembly GCA_031772625.1. Classification (NCBI taxonomy): domain Eukaryota; kingdom Viridiplantae; phylum Streptophyta; class Pinopsida; order Pinales; family Pinaceae; genus Pinus; species Pinus tabuliformis. The sequence goes on along the minus strand of CM062817.1, from coordinate 1,157,925,538 downwards.
ATTTTTAACTTTAATATATTCATTAGGAAGGTTTATGAATAATTAAATATTTGTGCCTAATATTATTTATTTTTTGTGGAATATTATGAGAATATTGGGAAAATTATGAAAAGTTGGAAGAGGAGATAATTTAGGGACTTGTTCCCTACTATTGGAGGATCAATAATAAGTAATAAGTCAACAAGATATTATGGAATTATGACACGAATTGTGGAACTCCAATGATTGAGAAAATTTAGGAATGTGTTCCACTAATCAAGGGAGAAGATCCATTAATCAAGGGACTTTGGTGGAGAAATATTCTTCCATCCATATGGAATTATTATTAATCATTTTTTATAAATACCAAGTCAAAATTGCCTCTAGGTAATGATTGAGAAAATCTAGGAATGTGTTCCCTGCCATTTAATGCAAATTCCTAGTATTGGGGACTATATCCACTAATCAAGGGATTTTGCTGGGGAAAGATTCCTCCATTCATGGGGAATGATTCCTAATAATTTTTTATAAGTACCATGTCGAATTCTCCTCTAGGGGGAGATTTTCATTAGTGTTATTGTGGAGAGAGCTTGTATTTTTGCAGCTCCATTGTATTTTCTTGTAGGGATGTAATTCTATTGATGAAAATAATGAAGATTGGTGTCATGTTTAGCTTCTAAATCTTGTTCTCCTCCATAGGTATCTAGGTTTCCTTGGTCTTGGCCATCTCACAAACCTCATATCCCTTTTTATCGTTTTCTTTCCTTCTTTTCATTGCTTAGTCACATGCATCTCTAGTTTTTATTCCTTTCTATTTCTGCATTTAAGATTAATAATATCTTGTTGTAGGATTGAGTTAAATGGTTGATGTAAGTTCTTTTGCAAGATAAAAAGCATTATTTAATCCTTGGAAAAATTTTTGGGAGTTCATAATAGTCATGGAGTTGCTTGGCTTAGTCTTCTCACTCCCAAATCTAGATTGATGGACCTCCTTTTTAGCAAAGAAAAATAAATTTATGCTATTTTTTAGAGCATGGTAATGATCTTAAATCGACTTGATTACACTTGAATTAGATCACAAAAACATTCTAGTTCATAACAAAAATTACCCCATTGCATTTGCACTTGATTTGGTTAAGCATTATTTAGATTTACTAGCTCACTAGTTCTCTAATTTCTAGATTTTCGACTAGTAATGTTTTTTTTTTTAGCATAGATTAACATAGGTATTTTTGAGTTATTCCACTTGGAATATGGACCTATGAAATCCTTTTTAATAACAAAATTTTCCCCATCCAATTTGGATTTGACTTTCTTAGTCATTAAACCGCCACCAATTTCATCATTTCACAAGGAAACTTCTCCAATTTTTTTGAGCAAATCCATCCATCTCCCAACTTTGGTTTTGAGTTTTGAGTGATCCTAGGAATTTTCTCACCCCATTCCACCCATATGCCACCTTCCCTAAGCCTTTAATCACCTCCAAAACCATCCATTTTACTCTCGGTTGTATCCTGTAGGTTGATTGTAATTCCTACAGGATCACCCTATAGGTCTCTAGTACATCTTGTAGGTTTTCTTGAAATGGTCTGTTTTAAGGCTAAATTGATGGAAAACCTCTAGGAAGTCACCAAAAGGCCCCCAAGAAACCATCCAACCATCTGATAACCCTTCTATCCATCCTCAAACATCCTTAATTACATTGTCACATCCACAGAAGCAATTAGTTTGCATACTTGATTTTGCGTAAAAAGATAAAAAAGAAAAAAAAGGTTTAGTTCAATCTCTTTACTTGCACATTAGTGATGTTTGATTCTTCTTACTTCCATACTTATATAGTATCATTTGGTTCATGATAATTTAGCATTATTACAAAGCATAATTTCTTGGCAGTTAATTAGGAAATGGTGTGATTTAGAATTGAATTTCCGTCTCTTTCCTTGTACTTTCTTTCTCGCAATAGGTTAAGGTTCGATTTCAAATATTCCATATTCTACAATTATTTTAGGATTTGGCTTCAGTACATGCACTCCATTACATCATGAAAACAAATGAAGGTCACATTGTATGCCGCATATATAGTGTCGACACCTCTTATGTTTGCACGAACCCTGGGTTGATAATTAAAGTCGATTGCGTCGAGGGTTACACCATCCTTGTTGCAATAATGAGGCTCATCACTTTTTCATGCCATTTCCATGGAGGTGTTTCATTAGGCATATTTCATTTCAAAAATAGGAAAGTGCATTGCATTAGTGTTTTCATTCAATCATAAAAACAAAACAAAAAATCTCCAACACCAACGCACCTGCCCATTTGATCACATGGTGCAATAAGAGCCACATCACCATTCACTTTTGCAGGTAGAAGAAGAAGATGAAAAAGAATGTAGAAGAAATGGATGGAGATTATGAGGAAGACCCTATCGGATTTCCCACTCAAGATACTGATGATAGTGTGCACATGAAGAACATCCCTCCATCTTTTCTTCCAAAATTTCATGGTCTAAGGTCAAAGGATCCAAAAACCTTTCTCTTTGAATTTGAAATTGGTTGTAGATCTTATGGTTACTTATTGAAAACTAAAAAACTGAGATTGTTTTCGGCAACATTGAAGGATAGAGCTCTTAAATGGTTCATGAGTTTAGGTACTAATTCAATAAGATCATGGAATGATATGAAAAAGATATTTCTAGACAAATATAAATATCATGATCTTAAGGAAGAAATCTTTAGAATGAATCAAAGAGAAGATGAGAGTCTTGAGGATCTAATAGAGAGGTTCATGTATAATGTTAAGAGGGCAAAGCTACACCATTTAGGATCCGACACACTAAAAACCCTCTTTCTTACTAAAATTAGGGATGAACGGATTTATATCCTTAATCTCATGAGTAGAGGTAGTGTATACCAATTATCATTTCATGAAATTTGTGAAACATGTAAACACATATCAAGAGGAAAAGCAAAAGTAGGTAAATCAGCATCAAGAACTCTAAGTCAAGCTAAACTTGGAAATTTGTTTCATGATTTTAAAATAGAAATTCTTAGCAATTTTACAAAACAAGTAGAAATGTTAAGAATGTAAGATGAAGGAAATGAAAATGTTGATATTTGTGTTGCAGAATCACAGGATATTAAACTTTGTCCATCATTACCAAGGTTGAAGGAAGTTCACTAAGAGAACAATGGATTAAGTCAATTTCCAATGTAGCAATGTTATGTAGCTCCAAGAGGACCATGGCAGCCTATTCAGCTTGATATGATGGAAGAGCCTAATTCCCAATTTCAAGGTTATGCATATCCACCTCAAAGTAATTGGAAAACACCTTTTCCTTGGAAACGTTAGCCATCTCAACTCCAAAACCAATGTTGACAACAAGGTTGGAAAGGAATTTACGGGAGTGATCCACAATATCCTCAATATTTCCCTCAATAGCCTCCATACCCAACTCCATGATATCCCTACCATTCACCGCCATCACAACCACAACCCCATCCACATCCATCTCAAATATACATTCCCACACAACTACCTATACTACCATTTCCAAACCCGCACATTAAAGTAGCTCAACCCACTTACAATCCTGAGGTACAACACATCCAAACATCTCCTCTGAGATCAATGATATTCACCATAGCTAAGGAAGATTATTGCAAAAAAGAGATTCTCTTGATATCATTGAAGGACTACATCCAGAAGAAGAAGATTCGAAAGAAAAGATCAAAGAATAATGGGTTGCACTTGATGAAGAGTAGACATCAAAATTAGAGATTGAAAAAGCTCCCTCATGGTTATCATCAAATCCTCCATGTATTCAAGAGATACAAAAACAAAAAGAGGAAGACTTGAGGGTTATGGTAGAAGAATACATACAAGATGATCTAAATCAGCAAGTGGACCAGAGGCATCACAACTATACTGAAATATTGTTCCAGACAGACACTAAGTTGCAACATCACTGTCTTCCTCAACTATACTTGATCCTTTAAAAGTCAAACCAGTTGGTCTCTAAAATCCATGTACATGTCAAATCATACATTTCAAGCATCCACATCATTTTGTTTTCCATCTTGATGTGCACATGGCTCCATTGGAAGTATTCTTATACTTGAAAGTATTTTTTTTTTCATGTAGGTGAAAATTTCCTTGGAAGCGCCTCAGATTGGATCATTGATTGAAAACCTCGATGAGGCGGTCAATGGGTTGGAAAAAAATAGAAAAGAGAAAAAATAAAATATCTTGGGTGAAAACCTCATTTGAGGCACCTAGGCAGACCTACTAGTTGAAAACCTCATTGAGGTGACTAGTGGGCCTAGAAGAAAAAAGGAGAATAAATAAGAGAATCCTACTCCATGCATGCATGTACTCTCCAACATCCACAAGCAACGAGAACAAGTTGGTACTAAAAGGAAGATTGGTCAAGCCTAGTCTAAAGAAGTCAAATTTTGACTTCCTATTACTTCGCTCAAATGCTCCAACAAGGCCAGGGCCATGCCAATCCATCACCCTCATCTATTTTCACCATCCACCCCTCATTATCAAGCTTCTACCACTCATTTTCCTTATTTTCCTAAAAACCTATAGGATGCTTTATTTTACTATAGGATACAAAAATAAATAGAGCATAAATTTGTTTTTGCCATAACTTGAAAACCATGCATCCATTTGCCAAGGTGTTTCAGGGAGAGATGCATATGGATGATAGTAACATGCTCAAACAATTTTAGCAAATTCTGGTCCATGGTTTCCAAGAAATTGGCCTACATCACCTTCAGCCATTTTTGCATTTTCTCAATATCCGTGCATCCATTTAAAACGTGTTTCGTGGAAAGATGCATATGGATGATGGTAACATGCCCAAGCAATTTCAGCAAATTCTAGTGCATGGTTTCCAAGAAATCGACCTCCATCACCTTTAGCCATTTTTTGTTTTCATCGAGAACCGAGTGCATATATTGACCAACATTTTTTAGGGGAGGTGCATAATGATGATGGAAACATGCTCAAAAAGGTTTAGCTCAATCTAGTCTACCATTTGGGAGATATGGAGAAAACAAGTCATTGTCCTCTAAACCTACAAAAATACAGAACAACACCTATAGGATTGGCAGTGAGCAGTTTTAAAGGAGATCGAGAGGCAAAATAAGCTCCTCCAGAGCTTAGCAGCAACATCAGGATCATCATGATCACCATCCAACACCTGCACATCAACATCAACTCAACAACAGCATGCATATCTCTCCAACAACCATCAGGTAGGTACATGTATGCAATATTCTTGACCTCTTCTCTTGAGCATATTATAGTTAGAAATTTGTTGTCAATGCATGAGAGATGAGGTTTTATAATCTAAGGATTGGTTAGTAATCCCAGTCGCCTTTAGCTAGCTAATTGCGACTCACTCCTTCACTCATGCAATGTTAAAAAGTCAAATTATGAAGGGTGATCATTTCAAGGAAAGAGGGAAACAATTAAAAGAAGAAATTTTTGCAAATGCCAAGGTCACCATAGCACTCCAAGCCCTCCATCTACTTGATATTCACTATCTCTTCATCATTCATCCATCCCATTTCATTCTTGAAAAAAAAAACAAAGAGAGCATCCTCTCCATTTTCATGAAATTTCCATTTGTAGCTCACCAAGAAGGATGGTAAAAGAGAAAAGGAGGCTCACAAGGAGACCCCTCTCACTCACATTTTTATTTTACCACTCACTACCATTCATTCTTCCACCATTTCTGTCATTTTTTCCACTCCTTTACTTCAATTTACAAAGGGACTATGTTTTCTACAGGAAGATCCTATAGGAATTACAGTGACTCAGAAATCTTACAGGAGATGTACAAATGGTAGAAAAAGGTAGCAGAAGATTGATAAGGATATGGAAGACCTTGCCAAACTGAAAAATATTCAAGAACTCATCTTGAATAAAAGGCAAGAAGGAAACCAAATAGTCTCAAGAGATTTTTCCTTGAACAAATATGTTTTCGGGCTTGTGCTTGCAAAGATTACAGCCAAGATGCTTAATGGAAAAGGAAGTGGTCACCAGGGCCATGCATGAGGCATAATGAGATCACTAAGTTTCTCAGATGATGAGCAACACTTTCAACAGGGGGTATGATGGGCCTCTAAATTAGACATAAACTAAGGCTTGTGCCTCTAATTTAAAATAGAAATTAGGGCCTATGACTATACTTCAACACATTAAACCTCTCCTTTTGCATTAGATAATTTATTTTTAACTTTAATATATTCATTAGGAAGGTTTAAGAATAATTGAATATTTGGGTCTAATATTATTTATTTTTTATGGAATATTATGAGAATATTGGGCAAATTATGAAGAGTTCGAGGAGGATATAATTTAGGGACTTTTTCCCTACTACTAGAGGATCAATAATAAATAATAAGTCAACAAGATATTATGGAGTTATGACAAAAATTGTGGAACTCCAATGATTGGGAAAATCTAGGAATGTGTTCCATTAATCAAGGGAGAAAATCCAGCAATCAAGAGAGAAGATCCACTAATCAAGGGATTTCGGTGGGAAAACCTTCATCCATCCATGGGGAATTATTCTTAATCATTTTTTATAAGTATCAAGTCGAATTTTCCTCTAGGGAATGATTGAGAAAATCTAGGAATGTGTTCCCTACCATTTAATGCAAATTCCTAGTATTGAGGACTAGGTCCAGTAATCAAGGAATTTTGGTGGGGAAAGATTCCTCAACTCATGGGGAATGATTCCTAATCATTTTTTATAAGTACCAAGTGAAATTTTCTGCTAGGGGGAGATTTTCATTAGTGTTATTGTGGAGAGAGCTGGTATTTTTGCAAATCCATTGTATTTTCTTGCGGGGATGTAATTCTATTGATAAAAATAATGAAGATTTGTGTCGTGTTCAGCTTCTAAATCTTGTTCTCATCCATAGGTCTCTAAATTTCCTTGGGCTTGGCCTTCCTAGGAACCTCATAGCCCTTTTGTATCATTTTCTTTCCTTCTTTTCATTGCTTACTCACATGCATCTCTTGTTTTTCTTCCTTTCTATTTCTGCATTTAGGATTAATAATTTCTTATTGTAATATTGAGTTAAATCGTTGATGTAAGTTCTTTTGTAGAATCACAAGCAATATTTAATCCTTGGAAAAGATTTTGAAATTCGTAATAATCATTGAGTTGCTTAGATTAGTCTTCTCATTCCCAAATCTATATTGTTGGACCTCCTTTTTAGCAAAGAAAAGTAAATTTTTGCTATTTTTTAGAGCATGCTGACGAGCTTCAATCAACTTGATTCCACTTGAATTAAATAAAAAACACATTCTAGTTCATAAAAAAAAATTCCTCATTGCATTTGTACTTGATTTGGTTAGAGATTTTTTAGATTTACTGGCTCACTAGTTCTCAAATTTTTAGATTTTCGACTAGTAATTTTTTTTTATTTTTTTAGAATGGATTAACATAGGTATTTTTGAGTGATTCGACTTGGAACAGGGACCTAATATATCCTATTTAATGAAAAAAATTTCCCATCCAATTTGGATTTTATTTTATTGGTCATTAAGCCCTCGTCAATTTCATCATTTCACAAGGAAACTTCTCCAAGCGTTTTGAGCAAATCCATCCATCTGCCAAATTTGGTTTTGAGTTCTGAGTGATCCTAGGAGTTTTCTCAGCCGATTCCACCCATATACCACCTTCCCTGAGCCTTTCAGCACCTCCAAAACCTTCCATTTTTCTCTCGGCTATATATCGTAAGTTCAATGTAATTCCTACAGGATCATCCTCTAGGTTTCTAGTACATCCTATAGGTTTTCCTAAAATGGGTTGTTTTAAGGAAGAATTGATGGAAAACCTCTAAGAAGTCACCAAAAGGATCCCAAGGGTCTTCCACACGATCCAACAATCTCATAACCCTTCCAGCCATCCTCAAACATCCTTAATTCACCTGGTACATCCACAAAAGCAATTAGTTTGCATACTTGATTTTGCATAAAAAGACAAAAAAGAAAAGATAGATTTAGTGCAGTATCCTTACTTGCACATTAGCGATTTTTTATTCTTCTTACTTCCATACTTAGATAGTATCATTTGGTTCATGATAATTTAGCATTATTGCAAAGCATAGTTTCTTGGCAGTTAATTAGGAAATGATGTGATTTAGCGTTGAATTTTCATCTCTTTCCTTGTACTTTCTTTATTGCAATAGGTTAATGTTCTTTTTCAAATATTTCATTTTCTGCAATTAGTTTAGGATTTGACTTCAGTACATGCACTCCATTACATTATGACAGCAAAGAAAGGACACATTGTATGCCACACATATAGTTTTGACACTTCTTAAGTTTGTATGAACCCTAGGTTGATAATTAATGTCAGTAGCCTTGAGAGTTGTAGCATTCTTGTTGCAATACCGAGGCTCATCACGTTTTGGCGTCATTGTTAGGGAGGTGTCAAAGTATCCATTGTTTTCTTCCCTAGTTGATTTTTTTTTCTTTTTTTGCAAAAACAAAAAATAATTTAATTAGGCATATTTCATTTCAAAAACAGGAAAGTGCATTGCATTAGTGTTTTCATTCAATCATAAAAACAAAACAAAAAATCTCCAACAACAACCCACCCCACCATTTTCTCACGTGGTGTAGTAAAAGCCACATCACCATTCACTTTTGCAAGTAGAAGAAGAAGATGACAAAGAATGTAGAGGAAATGGATGGAGATGATGAGGAAGGTCCTCTCAGATTTCTCCTTCAAGGTAATGATGGTAATGTGCACATGAAGAACATCCCTTCATATTTTCTTCCAAAATTACATGGTCTAAGGTCAGAGGATGCAAAAACCTTTCTCTTTGAGTTTGAAATTGTTTGTAGATATTATGGTTACTTATTAAAAACTCAAAAACAGAGATTTTTTCTGGCAACATTGAGGGATAGAGCTCTTAAATGGTTCATGAGTTTAAGGACTAATTCAATAAGATCATGGAATGGTATGCAAAAGATATTTATAGAAAAATATAAAGATCATGATCTTAAGAAGGAAATATTTACAATGAATAAAAGAGAAGATGAGAGCCTTGAGGATCTAATAGAGAGGTTAATGCATAATTTTAAGAGGGCAAAGCTACACCATTTAGGATCTAACACACTAACAACCCTCTTACTTAGAACAATTAGGGATGAATGGATTGATCTCCTTAATCTCATGAGTAGAGGTGATGTATACCAATTATCATTTGATGAAATTTGTGAAATATACAAACACATATCAAGAGGAAAAAAAGAGTAGGTAAATCAACATCAAGATTGGTAAGTCAAGATAAACTTGGAAATTTGTTTGATGATCTTAAAACAAAAATTGTTAGCAATCTAACAAAACAAGTAGAAATGTTAAGAATGCAAGATGAATGAAACAAAAATGCTGATATTTATGTTGCAGAATCACATGATATTAAATATTGTCCATCATTGCCAAGGTTGAAGGAAGTTCACCAAGAAAGAAATGGAGCAAGTTAATTTCCAATGCAAAAAAGTTATGTAGCTCCAAGAGGACCATGGTAGCCTATTCAGCCTGATATGATGTAAGAGCCAAATTACCAAATTCAAGGTTATGCATATCCATCTCAAAGTAATTGGAACACACCTTTTCCTTGGCAAAATTGGCCATCTCAACCTTAAAACCAATCTTGGCAACAAGGTTGGCAAGGAATGTACGGGAGCCATCCACAATCTCCTTAATATTTTCCTTAATGTCCTCCATACCCAATTCCCTGTTATCCCTACAATTCACCTCCTCCAGAAACAGAACCCCATCAACATCCATCTCAAATATAAACTCCCACTCAACTACCTATACCACCATTTCCAAACCCACACATTGAAGTAGCTCAACCCACTTACAATGCTGAGGTACAACACTTCCAAACATTTCCTCTTGAGATCAATGGTATTAACCATAGCTCAGGAAGAGTATTGCAAAAAAGAGATTCTCTTGATATCATTGAAGGACTACATCCATAAGAAGAAGATTCAAAAGAAAAGATTAAAGAATCATGGGTTCCACTTGATGAAGAGTAGACACCAAAATCAGAGATTGAAAAAGCTCCCTCATGGTTACCATAAAATCCTCCATGTATTCAAGAGATCAACAAACAAAAAGAGGAAGACTTGAACGTCATGGTAGAAGAACATTCAAGATGATCTAAATCAGCAAGTGAACCAGAGGCATGACAACTATATTGAAATATGTTTCCATACAGTTACTAAGTTGTAGCATCACTCTCTTCCTCAACCATACTTGATACTTTCAAAGTAAAATCATTTAGTATTTGAAATCCAGGTACATGTCAAAGCATACATTTCAAGCCTCCACATCATTTTGTCTGTCATATTGATGTGCACATGCCTCCATTAGAAGTATTCTTATACTTGAAAGTGATTTTGTTTTTCAAGTAGGGTAGGATAGAAGAAAAAAAATAAAATAAGAGAGAAACAAATATAAGGTGAAAATCTCCTTGGAGGTGCCTTTGATTGGCTCATTGATTGAAAACCTCTATGAGGTGGTCAATGGATTGGAAAAAAAGAAAAAAGAGAAAAATTAAAATATCATAGGTGAAAACGTCATTTGAGGCACCTAGGCAGACCTACTAGTTGAAAACCTCATTGAGGCGACTAGTAGGCCTAGAAGAAGAAAGATAAAAAATAAAAGAATTCTACTCCATGCATACATGTACTCTCCAACATTTGCAAGAAACAAGAACAAGTTGGTACCAAAAGGAAAATTGGTCAAGCCTAGTCAGAAGCAGTCAAATTTTGACTTTCTCCTACTTCTCTCAAATTCTCCAATAAGGCCAAGGCCATGCCAATCCATCACCCTCATCTATTTTCACCATCCACCCACCATTCTCAAGCTTTTACCACTCATTTTCCTTGTTGTCCTAAAAAACTACAGGATGCTCTGCTTTACTATAGGATACAAAAATGCATAGAGCATAAATTTGTTTTTGCCATAACTTGAAAACCATGCATCCATTTTCCAAGCCATTTCAGGGGGAGATGCATATGGATGATGGTAACATGCGCAAGCAATTTCCGAAAATTACAGTGCACGCTTTCCAAGAAATTGGCCTCCATCACATTCAACCATTTTTTATTTTTCTCAATATCTGTGGATCCATTTAAAATGTTGTTTCATGGGGAGATGCATATGCATGATGGTAACATGACCAAGAAATTTCAACAAATTTCGGTGCACGATTTCCAAGAAATCGGCCTCCATCATCTTTAGACAATTTTATTTTTTCTCAAGATCCATGCATATATTGACCAAAATTTTTCTATGGAGAGGTGCATAATGATGATGGAAACATGATAAATTTTTTTTGACTCAATCCAGTCTACCGTTTGGGAGATATGGACAAAACAAGTCATTGTCTTGTAAACTTGCAGTATACAAAACAACATGTACATGATTGGCAGTGAGAAGTTTTAAAGGAGATCCAAAGGTCAAAGAAGCTCCTCCAGAGCTTAGCAGCAGCATCAGGATCATTAACGTCACCATCCAACACCTGCACATCAACATCAACTCAGCAGCAACATGCATGTCTCTCCAACAACCATCAAGTAGGTATAGGTATGCAATATTCTTGACCTCCTCCCTTGAGCATATTATAGTTAGAAATTTGTTGTCAATGCATGAGAGATGAGGTTTTATAAGCTAAGGATTGGTCAGCAGTCTGAGCTGCCTTCAACTAGTGAAATGCAACTCACTCCTTCACTCATGCAATGTTAAAAAGTCAAATTATGAAGGGTGATGATTTCAAGGAATGAGGACAACAATTAAAAGAAGAAATTTTTGCAAAGGCCAAGGTCACCACAACACTCCAAGCCCTCCATCCCACTTCATATTCACTATCTATTCATCATTCGTCCATCCCATTTCATTCTTGAAAGAAAAACAAAGAGAGCATCCTCTCCATTCTCATGAAATTTCCATTTGCAAGCCAGCAAGAAGGATGATCAAAGAGAAAGGGAGTATTACAAAGAGACCCTTGTTACTCAATTTTATTTTACCACTCATTACCATTCATTCCTCCACAATTTCTGTCATTTTTTCCTCTCCTTTACTTTAGTTCACAAATGGTTTTTGTTTTCTATAGGATGATCCTATAGGAATTACAGTGACCCAAAAATCCTATAGGAGGTGTCCAAATGGTGGAATAAGGTAGCAGGAGGTTGATAAGGGTATGGAAGACATTGCCAAACTAAAAAATATTCAAGAACCCATTTGAATAAAATTCAATAAGGAAAGCAAATGGTCTCAAGAAATAATGATTTTTATTTGAAGAAGTATGTTGTTGGGCTCGTCCTTACAGAGCTTACAGCCAGGATTCTTAATGGACAAGAGAGAGGCCACCAAGGCCATGGATGAGGCACAATGAGGTCGCTAATTTGATCAAAGGATAAGCAACACGTTCAGCAGGGGGTATGATGGGCCTCTAAATTAGAAATAAATTAAGGCCCGTACCTCTAATTTAAAACATAAATTAGGGCATATGACCATCCTTCAGCACATTAAACCTCTTTTTTTTCATTAGATAATTTATTTTTACCTTTAACATATTCATTAAGAAGGTTTATGAATAATTGAATATTTGTGTCTAATATTATTTATTTTTTATCGAATATTATGAGAATATTGGGCAGATTATGAAGAGTTGGCGAAGGAGATAGTCTAGGGACTTGTTCCCTAATACTGGAGGATCAATAATAAATAATAAGTCAACAAGATATTATGGAATTATGACACAAATTATGGAACTGCAATGATTGAGAAAATATAGGAATGTGTTCCACTAATCAAGGGAGCAAATCCACCAGTCAAGGGAGAAGATCCACTAATCAAGGGATTTCGGTGGGGAAAGCTTCCTCCATCCATGGGGAATGATTTTTAATCATTTTGTATAATTACCAAGTCAAATTTTCCTCTACGCAATGATTGAGAAAATCTAGGAATGTGTTCCCTACCATTTAATGCAAATTCATAGTATTGGGGACTAGATCCACTAATCAAGGGATTTTGGTGGGGAAAGCTTCCTCCATTCACACGGAATGATTCCTAGTCATTTTTTATAAGTACCAAGTCAAATTTGCCTCTAGGGGGAGATTTTCATTAGTGTTATTGCGGAGAGAGCTTTTATTTTTGTAGATCCATTGTATTTTCTTGTAGGGACATAATTCTATTGATGAAAATAATGAAGATTGGTGTCATGTTCAGCTTCTAAATTTTGTTCTCCTCTATAGGTCTCTAAGTTTCCTTGGGCTTGGCCATCCTAGGAACCTTAGAGTCCTTTTGTATCATTTTCTTTCCTTCTTTTCATTGCTTATTCACACACATCTCTAGTAACATCGTAAACTATGAGATTGGAACTGATATTGTTATCTGTTTCATAGAGATAGCAAAAAAGTGACCCAATATTGAAAAGGGGCGATGTAGAACACACGTATTCTTTTTAGAGCATAGTTTTTGGCACTTTAAATAATTGATACGATTACCCGTTTCATAGGGATAGTAAAAATGTGACATGATTTTGAAAAGTGGTGATGCAGAATACACTTCTTTTTTTCGGAGCATATTTTTAACACTTTAAATTTTCTTATGTATTAAATATAAATATTTGTTTTTAAATGTTTCTGATTTTCATGCTGATTTTGAAATGTGTTGATGCAATGTGTTGATGCATCATACCTTTTTTTAGAGGACTTATTTTTCACACTTTCAAATTTATTATGTCCATTTTTTTTGAAATTATGATTACTTAACGAATTTTCAAGTTGGTTTATTTTTATTTTTTTAAATGTTGATTCCTTAAAAAAATAAATATAAAAAAAGACAAAAAAATAAATAGAAAATTAAAAAAAATAAAATTATCTCATAAACCATAAAATAATTTGGAAAAAAAATCAAAATTTAAAACAATATATATATAATTAAGTAAGTAGAAATAGAAAATTTTTAAGAAACATTAACAAAAACTAGAAAAATGAAATAAAATTAAAATCAAACTAGATTAAAAAAGGTAGAAAATTAACAAAAAAGCAAATTAAAAACCTAGTAAAATTAATATTAAAAACAGTGTAAAAAAAACTAAAAAAACAAGAGTAAACTCAAATTATTAAAAAACAAAACAAAACGAAAACAAAAAAAATATGAAAATTTTAGAAATATATATATCTTTTCAAATAAAATAAAAAAACAAAAATCAAAAAGAATTTTAAGTTCAAAATAAAATATGTATTTTTTTAAAAGAAAAATAAATTATTTTTATTAAGCCTAACATTTTTTATTTAAAAACTAAATAATTTTAAACTATTTTTTTTAAATAGTTAAAAAAAAATAAAATTACCCTCCGCCCATTACCGCACCACCACAGGCGGTTGGGCGGCAATAGTGTCAATTTTCCTTTTTTTTACTAAATAAATTAATTAATTAATTAAAATTTTTTAATCTTTAGCTTTCTTGTTTTTATTTATTATGTTTTTAAATAAAAAAGTTTAAAATTTTATTTAAAAATTAGGCATAATTATTTATTAATCTTATTTTAAATAAAAAACATTGTTTTTTAAATTGTTTTGAAATTGATTTTTTTTTTTTAATGCTTTTCATAAAAACAAAAATATATTTTGTTTTAAATTTAAATATATTTTCTTAAAGAAAATACACATATATTTTTTACTTTTTATTGTGTGTGTGTGTGTTTTTTTTAATTTGAGTATATTTTTGTTTTTTAGTTTTTTTGTTAATGTTTTCTTAAATTTTTCTATTTTTACTTACTTAATTTTATAGTTGATTTTAATTCTTTTCTTTTGTATATATATATATATATATATTTTTTTTTTTTTTTCTTTTGCCAAATTTTTTTATAATTTACAAGATAATTTTGTTATTATTATTTTTTTAAATATGTTTTTCTTACTATTTATTTGTTTATGATTTTTAAGTTTTTTTTTTTTTTAGTTTTTTAATTCTTATCTTTTGTAGGTTAATTTTGTTTTTTATAACATTTTTATTATTGAATTTTTTTTTTGGTTAATTTTTTTTTTTTGTTTTGTCTTTTTTCTTATATATTTAATTTTTTTTTATGTTTTGTTTTTAGTATATATTCTAATTTATGTTTTGTTTTTATTTTTTTATTTTATTTTTTTGTTTTGTGTATTTTCATTGTTTTAATTTTTTATTTAATTTTATGTTTTCATTATTCTTCTGAAATTTTAATGTTTTTTGGGGTCATGATAAAATCTTTTATGCCATTATTACGAAATGTTGAAATTTTACCCTTGAAAAAAAAGTGTTGTTCCAGCATCAACACTTTTCATTTTGAGGGTGTTTTTTGCACAAAATTTACCATTGACAAGAAATAGTGTTATTCGAACATAATTTTTTTTTGTTTTGAGAATGTTTTTTGGACGATTTTTGCACAAAAAATTGGTTTTCACTACCATTTTTAAAACATGTTGAAAATTTACCCTAGAAAAAAAAGGTGTTATTTCAGCATCAACACTTTTCGTTTTTAGCATTGTTTTTTATGTTCTTATGGGGGTTTTTGGCTAGAGTTTCTGTTTTGAGTTTATGGTTCCCGTTTCAAAGTTTACATTATTTAGTTTTTTTTTCTTTCTATTTCTGCATTTAGGATTAATAATTTCTTGTTGTGGGATTGAGTTAAATGTTTGATGTAAGTTCTTTTGCAAAATCTCGAGCATTATTTCATCCTTGGAAAAGCTTTGGAAGTTCATAATAATAATTGAGTTGCTTGGATTAGTCTTCTCATTCCCAAATCTAGATTGTTGGATCTCCTTTTTAACAAAGAACAATAACTTTATGCTATTTTTAGAGCATGCTAATGAGCTTCAATCGACTTGATTTGGTTAGGTATTTTTTAGGTTTACTAGCTCACTAGTTCTCAAATTTCTACATTTTCGACTAGTAATGTTTTTAATTTTTTTAGAATGGATTAAAATAGGCCTTTTTGAGTGATTCCACTCAGAAGAGGAACTTAAGACATCCTAGTTAATAACAGAATTAGTCCCATCCAATTTGGATTTAATTTTTTTTGTCACTAAACCCTCACTAACTTCATCATTTCACAAGGAAACTTCTCCAAGCTATATGAGCAAATCCATCCATCTCCCAATTTTTGTTTGAGTTCTGACTGATCCTAGGAATTTTATCACCCCATTCCACCCATTTTCCACCTTCCCTAAGCATTTCATCACCTCCAAAACCTTCCATTTTCTCTTGGCTGCATCCTGTAGGTCCACTGTAATTCCTACAAGATCATCTTGTAGCTTTCTATTACATCCTGTAGGTTTTCCTGAAATGGCCCATTTTAAGACTGAATTGATGGAAAACCTCTAGGAAGTCACCAAAAGGCTCCCAAGGGTCTTCTACACCATCCAACCATCTCATAAACCTTCCAACCATCCTCAAACATCCTTAATTCACCTGCCACATCCACAGAGGCAATTAATTTGCATACTTGATTTTGCATAAAAAGACAAAAAAGAAAAACAGATTTAGTTCAAACTCTTTACTTGCACATTAGTGATGTTTGATGCTTCTTACTTACATGCTTAAATAGTATCATTTGGTTCATGATAATTTTCATTATCGCAAAGAATAGTTTCTTGGTTGTTAATTAGGAAATGGTGTGATTTAGTATTGAATTTCTGTCTCTTTCCTTGTACTTTCTTTCTTGTAATAGTTTAAGGTTCCATTTTGAATATTTCATTTTCTGCAATTAGTTTAGGATTTTACTTCAGTACATGCACTACGTTACATCAATACAACAAAGGAAGGACACATTTCATGTCGCACATATAGTGCCAACACCTCTTAAGTTTATATGAACCCCGGGTTGATAATTAAAGTCAGTAGCTTGAGGAGTTGTAACATTCTTGTTGCAATACCAAGGCTCATCACTCAACCCCAAGTGAGCCCTCATTAAAGCCTATAAATAAAAGAGTCTTGAAGTTCATTTGGACAAGTTGATCAAACCATCTTCTCTTCTCTCAGTTTCTTAGTTCACATACTTCTCTCAAAGGAAAGTTCGTGCAAGGGTCTAAAATTTGAGGGGTGAAGCTCGCACTTATAGAGGGTTTTTTTATTCCTAGATGTTGGCATATAACTAGGCATTTTAGTCATTAAACACTGACACAAAGTGGCCAAGACAACGGCTAGAGAGCCTTAGACATTGGCACATAACCCTATGGGAGCGTCCAGGGTTTCAGAGCAAACATTGGAGGTGTCAGTCCCCAAATGCTCACATAGAGTCGTCCTGAGCGTGACCAGGTAGTATCATATGAACACACAATAACTAAAGGAGAGTGTCTGGGGGTTTGGAGTAGATCTGATGAGATGGTCCCCAAATATGTAGATGCATTGAAAAATTTTGTGAGCACTAAGAATTTTTCTTGGTGTAGAGAAACAATGGGCATTGCAGGGTTGCACCAATGACTAAGCTTTGTTGAGATCCCCTTTGTGGAAAATAAAATAACAAGTGGGAGAATGTTGGTGTTAGTTATATTCTTTCCACAACTAGCTGCATTCGCAAGGGGGTCACAGGGGGCATCAATCCCACCTATTTGTTGCGTCGGGTGTAGTAGGGGGTCACATGGGTTTTGTGGGTGGATGTACCTATGCTTTTGTGCATGGGTTTTGCACATGGTTTTAAGAATGATGGTTTTCTGCCGATGGTATTTTGTAGATCCAATGAAGGGAACTACAATTATGTTCAAATTGAGGGTTAATGGATTGGGATTTATGAATTCTTCGACATGTATATATATGTATTGTAAAATTGAAAGGAACATAATGAAAAATCAATATGGTAATCTCAATTTTGGGATCTAGGGGAAAATCTCTATGTATTTGTTTTATGTTCTCGCCATTATATATTTTCTATTTTAGGAATCCATTTACAGGTAATTGTTGTATAGGGTTAAAACTTACACCGATAAAGGGTATTGCCAATTATAATGTATTTCTTGGCTTGATATCAGATACGTCATTGGTGACAGTGAGAGGTATCAAATCAGAAATTTTGGGTCTGGAGATATATGATAATTTCTCCATACCATGTGTCAAATGACGAGATAAGAAACAACGACTCATCTGGAATAGAATCATTAGACGTTGTCTTAATCTCAGTAGTGGGAAGGTCACAAATTAGCTCAACAAAAACTAATGATTTCTTCGAATTCGATTTGGTGAATTCCAAATCAAACTCTTGTAGGATAAAAATCCACTTAGAGTACTTTCCCCCCAATAATTTTTGGGATAATATGTATGTCATGGGCTTGCAATCTTAAAAAACCATAGTTTTTCGGAGCAGTATGTAATGATGAAATCTCTGGGAAACTTGGACAGCCACCAAAGCTAATTTTTCGACATGAGTGTACCTGAATTCGGTATCATTAAGATTCTGACTAGAGTAATAAATATGATGTTAAGTTCCTACACCATCTTCTTGAACAAATATCGTCGCAATGGTAATAAATATAGTGATGAGGTACAATAAATAATCATGTTGATAATCTGGGGGTTATAATAAAGATACCTAAATAAATACATCTTTCAATGCATCGAACACCTTTTGAGCAACGCCATTTCAACGAAAGGGAACCCTTTCCTTTAATAAGCGAGTAAATCCTTTGGCAAGTTTAGCGGAGTTGGGAAGGAACCTCCAAAGAAAGTTAGCATTCCCTTGGAGTCATTGAAGTTGAAGGAGGAAAGAAGGAGTAGTCAAATCAATGATTTCCTAGACATTCAACAAGTTAATATGAATTCCATTTTTTGGTACTACAAAACGAAGAAGTTGACTAGAAATTACACAAAACACACACTTGTGTGGATGGAGTCAAATGTATACATCATATAAATATGGCCCTAAGATCATCAGGTGGTCAGTTTGATGTTTCGAGTGAGCAATAAGTTCATCCAAATATGGTTTCACAATATGTTTTATGTCATGAAAGGAATAATCATTGCCCTCTGAAACATAGCCCTAGAATTATTCAGTATAAAAGAAATTTTTTCATACGCAAATGTACCCCAGGGAAAAATAAATGTGGTTTTATGTTGTTCCACTGGGAGAATGTTGATCTAATTATAACTGAAAAAAGCCATTCATAAATGAAAATATTTCACAACCGGCACAATCATCAACAATCTGGTCAACAAACGGGGTGGGATAATTGTCCTTTGGACAAACATGTTTGGTGTCCAGATAATCAACACACACATGAATTATTCCCTCTTTGTTCATGGCAGGAACAACGCTAGACACCCAATCAGTTAAAGGTATGTGATATATGTAAGCAATGCATAGAAGTTTTTTAACATTGGCCTTAATAGCGATAACCTTCTTGGGATGGAGCGGATGAAGGTGATGTCGAACTAGCTTAGAATCACGATACGCCTTAATTTCATGCACAACAATGTTTGGATAGATACCTGGAATTTCTTCATAAGACCAGGAGAAAGAATATTTGAACTCTTGGAATAGGGATTTATAAGTCTTGATCTCATTGGGAGAGTAAGATGCACCAATATGTAGATTTTCAACATTGTCAGGTTTAATCAAAATTTAAAGAGGGATAGTCTCTTTAATTGTCAATAAGTTCTTCTTAGAATCAACATTGTAGATGGATACAGAATTTGTAGACAACTCAATGATATTGGGTTAATAAATTTCACTAAGATTATCCTCAACAAAATCTCGAAAATAGGAATGATGATGATGATCGTCCCATGGCTCATCATCTGACATCGTGATATCCATGATGCTCTCATTGGCTGAAAACATATTTGAGAAAGGGTCAGAGGGTGTACCATGATATAAGGAATGATCAACCTAATTAATCAAAAAGGAAGGATCAAAATATGCCACACATGCTGAATAGATGGCTTCGTAATCAGGGTTAATGGGGTTGAGCGCCATATGGCCACAATAATTATTGATATTAGCTTGATCTAACACTACCCATGGATCAACTGGAGTAGTACAAGAAGACATCATATTAATATAGGAAACCAAAGTAGAATTTTTAGGAAATCAAGGAGGATGTGAGAAGGTTCCCATGAGAGAGGAATCCTCAAGAAGTCCAACCCCAACATGCTAATATGGGTGAGGGGTTTCCCCCAGAAGAGAGACGCTCATAGTAACTAAAGAATTAATGAAAAATAAAGTCAGTTGATCAATGGCTACTATACTACCTTTGTGAGGAAAAGCGACCATTATAAAATATGTCGAAACAACTACAACCATGGCATAAACCAACTTACAACCTAGATGAATATTATAATCTAGTGGTCCATCAATAAATTTGACTTCTACTAATATGATCTTGCCGCCTCATTCTACCTGCAGAGAATTCTAAATTCCAAACGGTTTATAGGTTATTCCATCAAAAGGCTTCAAAGTGGTCGGTGATCGACTTAATTGGGGAGAACTAATGGCCTTCCAGCAAGACATGCACATAATACAAGTTGAGGCTCCCTCATCCACAATTGAATGATGGATATTCTTACCATGAACAACAACCTGGATTATGAAAGCTAATCTAATGTCAAGGTGTATAGTTCTCATGGTTGAAAACTACTAGGTCAGAATCTAAGGGATCAATACATCCAATTGCTAAAAGAAAAGCTTTCTTTTGCGTGGGGAAATTTTGAAACACCACCAGAGTCAACATAGTTCATGGAGCCTAGTCCAAATCCTCAACTATCTTATAATTATCAATATCTCTTGCATGGGGGTTGCATGTTGGTTTATGGATAATGCCTTTGGGAGGCTTAATCATCAATTCAGTAGGTACAACATTTGGAGTGGGATTCGATGGAGATGTAGTCAAATTGGTAGGTTTATCAATAGCTTGACCATTCAAAGGATTCTTATTATTGTATTATTTATTTCAGGTGGCCACCATAACATCATTTTTGGACTTAGTAGAGGAAAGTGTTAAACTTGAGTTAGAGGAAGCGAGATGCTGGGAAACCATATTGGTCTCTTAATTTGGAAATGAGTTTGTCAACATAGAGAGTGTAGCGGATGATTTAAGGAATTGATTCACTTTGGCCAAATGTGGACAATTGCGAGTGAAATGCTCGTCATTACAAATCAGACATGCGTAATGAGGTTTCCACTTTTCTTCAGAAGGATGATTGTTTTATTTATCCTGCAGAGGGATATCTTTCTACTTTTTACCTTTTCCTTTCTTTTTACTTCCTAGTTGTTGAGATTTTCCTTTGGATGATTGAACGCCATTGATCTCAGAAGTAGAAGCCATAGGAGTGGAAGGAAGGCTTTGAGTAGTGACAACAATAATTGAAACATATGGTTTCCACGTCGATTGCTAGCTAGTAGAACCAATCATGCCACCAGTGACATGTGATTCTTTACAAGGAGTTGGAGGAATACTATTGAAAGGTCACAGAGCATTTGGTATCTTATCATAGAGTGTGTCAAGTTGGGTATCGATGAGATCCAAGTACTGGGCATAAGTGATTACCTTCTCTTCGGTCATGACTCTGCCCTTAGCAATGTCTTCTACGATAGATGGAAACAAGGACTTAATTAACCATTCATTTAGCAATTGGTTAGGAAAAAAGTTTTAACAAAATGAGGATGATGTCACCACTCATGAATGTGATCAGATATGTGAGTGGCATTAGTTTGTTTGAAATTGGCTAAAAGTCTAGTTCTAGTCTCATATATGATGTGTAACTAGAAATGTGTTAGGAATGTGGTTGCCAAGGTGCTAAAGTTATCGAACGAAGCTTGTGGAAATTCAATATACCATTTTGTTTCCATATAGGTGAGTGTACGCAAGAAAAGACACAAACGGAAAAAATCATTATTAAGGGAGTTTGAAGAACACCACGAATGATAATTCATCACGTGCATGGATGTGTATTCTCAAGGATTTTCTTTGAAATTAGGAAAATAACTGGGAAGC
Organism: Pinus tabuliformis; assembly: GCA_031772625.1. NCBI lineage: Eukaryota > Viridiplantae > Streptophyta > Pinopsida > Pinales > Pinaceae > Pinus > Pinus tabuliformis. The sequence goes on along the minus strand of CM062817.1, from coordinate 1,157,903,545 downwards.
TTCGTAGGAATAATCGACCACTGTTAAATTATGGTATGTTTTATGCTTATAACAGTTTAATTCTTTTTCTTATTATATTCCACCGATTAGCAATCACATGTACATAAAGTAAAGTGCAGATAGAACATTAAACGATCGACAGAAAACAAGCCAAGACAAGAGACACAAGATGTGGCGGCTAGCCAGGGACAAACCCCACAATGTGCGGGGAAACCCTTTGATCAAATCTTCTTTTATCTTCAATAATTCAGTAGAGATAAATAGTACAATAAATCTGATTCATATCAGCAGTAGCAAACCCTAGATCAGTAGCATCAGCATTAGTGGCTTCATTATCAAACTAGGGCAGACCATATCTCACAAACCGACAGTCGGATTGACTTCATTCCACCACCAAAATTTTCGTCTTCCAGAGGAGGTTCAGATGAACCTACAACACAATTCAGATGAGGATATCTTCTAGGCCATTCAAGTCAATATTTACTTCTGCAGTTGCAGCTTCAGTTTCAACAGTTTCCGGCTTCAAACTAGGGCAGTGGATATCTTGCAAACCGTTCGTCAGATTGAATTCATTCCACCACCAAAAGTTTCGGCTTCCAGAGGAGGTTCAGATGAACCTATAGCGCAGTTCCAAAGAGGATATCTTCTAGGCCACGCAAGTCAATCTTTACTTCTGCAGTTGCAGCTTCAAATTCAACAGCTTCCGGCTTCACATGTGTGAGAGAGAGAGACCCATTTCAGCGCAGTAGAGAAGAGACTCATATTTGCGCAGTAGAGAGAGAGATGTGATGAGATGAGTGAGTCCAAATGAGGAAAAGTCCTCTTATATTTATACACAATTTTGGTGGGTGAATAGATGCGACTGTTGGGTTTCTGAACCTACATGAGTTGTAGGTCGGCTTGATAATAATTCCATAATCAAAATAAATTCATATCTCCATGAATACTTATCGGAATTGGATGATCTTTATATCAATCCTACACCTCCCGATGAGGGGAATCTAATAAAAATATTATTAGCCATGAATAAGATGACCCACATGAAGTTTTTCCCTGGTTGCCAATTCTAACACTCCCTCTCAACCATGGAGAACTTCATCTGCAATCTGTCTAGCTGTCGTTACTATTCATCCATCAAATGCACTGCCTTGTACAGCCTGACCCTTGCCCTGCTCTGCTCTATTTTTCCTGTTCTGCTTTATCTTGTTCTGCCCTACACTGATCTGTACTGTTTTGTTCTGTTCTGCTCTGCTCTTGCATTTTTCTATTCTACTCTGCTTTTGTTCGAATTATGAAGAAGAAGAAATGATCAAGGGTGTATCATACTGACTCAAAGTCACTCTGAGAGTACGTACCACTGGTCCCAGACCAGTCTCAACCGACCCAAAGTCAGCGTCATAGTGAGAACAACTCCAATGGTCCCAGACCAATATCATCCTCCACTGACTCAAAGTCAGTCTCAGAGTATGTACCACTGATCCCAGACCAGTCTCAACCGACCCGAAGTCAGCATCATAGTATGGTACAACTCCTACCACTAGTCCCAGACCAGTATCATTGATCCCATATCAATGGAGGTCATCCTAGTGTAGGGAGTACGGTAGTTACAACGATGCGTCCATCACTACTACTATGGTCCCTAACTTCATTTCCCTGCTCATTGATCAGATGAGAGGTACTTCCCATGAGTCCCAGACTGCATGGGTAGGACGCCTCGATAGGAGAACTAATCAATATTGTCCTCACAGGAGAACACATCAATCCTGCTAAAATTTCCATGGAGAACACATCAATCCAGGCCTCACAGGAGAACACATCAATCCTGCTACAATTGCCATGGAGAACACATCAATCCAGGCCTCACAGGAGAACACATCAATCCTGCTACAATTGCCATGGACAACACATCAATCTAGGCTGCCATGGAGAACACATCAATCCAGGCCTCACAGGAGAACTAATCATCCTGCTACACAGGAGAGCGAATCATCCTGTTCCACAAGAGAGCGAATCACTTGTCCCACAAGAGAGCGAATCATCTTGTTCCAGTGTGCACCACCAGGGGAGGGTGAGTCACCCTGTGGTGATATGTTGCTCCAGTAGGAACCGCAAGCCCTCAGAGCTCCCAGAGCTCAATGTATGCAACATGCAAGACCCTTGTACAAGGGTTTCTTGCCGACTCCAAGTCGTTTGCGAAAATCATAGATTAGATCTTTCCTCGGGGCTTTGACAAGGTGTATCAACCTGTACATCATCTTAATGTTATGGAGCTTCCTTGCTCATCGACTTACCAGATGATTTCTATCTGCTGGAGTAATTGACGAATATGGGATTCCTCAATAATCGAATCCCACCTCTGGTTGTTACAGAGAATCACAGTGGTATCCAATGTAAATCCAAACAGCTCACTGAAGAGCTTTCACAACCAGACTGCCTCACACGAGGTTATGCTAGCAACAATATATCCTGCTTCGGTGGTGCTCAAAGCCACCGACTTCTGCTTCCTACTCATCCAGGATATCGAAGCAGATCCCAAGGTGAAACAGTACCCGAAAGTGGTCTTACGGTCCACCACACTGCCTGTCCAATCAACATCAGTATATCCAAGTAGTCTCACATCTCCGACAGTGTATCCTAATCCATGAGAGATTGTGTCCTAAAGACATCTCAGAAGATTATTGGCATACTGCAAAACATATGTTCGGACGGAGGTTCACCAAGAACATCGATGCGAATGCGTTTTTGAATCTCAAAGGCATTTCCCAAGTCTGGTCTGACATCAATACCATATAACTTCTAAAAGTTAAGATCCTCGAGGTAGTCACGGGTTTGTAGTCCATCATACTGAATCTTTCCAATATCTTTACCACATATTTTCCTTGAGATAGGAAGATTTCCCTTGGCTTCTGCCACACTTCAAGTCCTTGGTCCTTCATTTCAAATTCAGAAGCCATCTCCCTCTTACATTTGAGAATGAGAGGGTTTGCACCTTTTAGAAAGAGGTCATCCACATACAACACCAGTATGAGAGGCTTGTCATCTTCAACCTTAAAGTAAAGGTTAGGATCAGCTTCACTCCTAGTGAATCCCAGCTTCATCAAGTAGCTATCGATCCTCTCATAGCATGCTCGGGGTGCTTGCTTCAGCCCATAGAGAGCCTTCTTCAACCTACATACATGATATTTTCAATGATAGATATCAAATCCTTCAGGTTGCTCCACATAGACCTCTTCTTTGATAGAACCCTGCAAGAACGCGGTCTTAACATCCATCTGATGTAGGTTCCATCCTTGTGAAGCCACAAGGGCTATCATCAAGCGGATGGTCGTATATCTGGCAACAGGTGAAAATATCATAGTCTATACCTCCCTTCTGGGATAAACCACGAGCAACAAAATGAACCTTATACTTTTCCATACTTCCATTTGTTGCATGCTTTATCTTGTAAAGCCATTTTGAAGTAAAAATTGTCTTGTCCAGGGTCTGGGAACTACTTCCTAGACATCATTCTCCATAATAGACTCATATTCTATGGTCATAACATCCTTCCATATTTAATGCTTGATGACATCTAAGAATGATGAAGTTTCATTTTGTATGATCGTGCTCATGATGGTCAAGTATCCTTGATACCTATTAAGTTTCTTACTTTGATGGAAGGTTCCTCAAGGTGCAGCATGTCCTTCAGCGTCATCAAGTATCCCCCTAAGCCATGAAGGCCTCTTCCTAGAAGAGGAAGGCTCATATGGAGGAGGATCAATCGGATCCATGGGTTCTTCTACATCAGGCATTGATTCATCATCCTTTTCTTTCGGTTCCCTGGTGTCGGCTTCTTGAGAGCTCCTCAAAGTTGGAAGATTGATCACCTTGTTGAGAGCCATATCTTCGTCAAAGGTGACATCATGACTGATTATGACTTCCCCTTGACTGGCTACATAGATTCTATAGCCTTTAGTATTTTCACCATAGCCGACGAAAATTCCCTTCTTTCCAGATGCTCCCAATTTATTTCTTTTCTCTTTCAGCACATGAAAGTATACAGGGCTTCCAAAATTTTTAAAATGAGAAACATCAGGTTTCTTACTGGTGAATTTTTCTTCAGGAGTCTTGGAACCCAATTCTTGATGAGGGCATCGATTTTTTACATATACGGCAATGATTGTAGTTTCAGCCCATAAAAACTTCAGAAGTCTTTGATCATGTAGCATGGCCCGGACAACTTCCATCATCGTGAAGTTCTTCCTTCCCCCCACACCATTCTGCTCAGGAGTATGTGGTGTAGTAGTCTCTCCTCTTAATGCCAACCACAGGTATGCCTGAGTGAACCGATTGTAATATATTGTAGGTCTTGCTTTGGCTTGAGGGGAATGGTCCCCTTTTGAGCTTTCCTTCGACACATCCTGGACATACACCTTCTTTCTCTACTCAAAATTCGGGCATCCCTGTCACCATTTGTCTTACACCGAGTATAACTTTATAATGAAGGGGGGCAAGCCTCTAATGCCAAAGTTCGGACTGAAGAGATGTTTCATAAGACATGACACCTCGCAGACTTTCATTGACCTGATATAATGAATCAACAATAAACCCAAGAGTAAAGGCATCTTTAACATTATTTTTCCATATACGTACCTTGCCATCGCTGAAGGTTACCTTGTAGCCTTTGTCTTCTGTTGCCGAGATGGACACTAGGTTCTTTTTGAGGTCAGGTGCATTTAATACATCCTAGAATTTCTAGCCTTCTTTAATGCTTGTCATCTTCCTTGATTCCCAGCTCTCCTCTTACCATTCTTGTTGAATTTGTCATTCCTTTGATTGTCATCAGAGGGATTTCTAGTTGCATCACTGCATACTGTACCATGCTGCTCTAATCATGATTATCATCATGCTGCCCATGTCCATGATTTTATCCATCATAATCCTGCTCAAACTAGTGTGCATCATCATCATGCTATCCTATATGTCCATGATCTCATGTTTCCCTTTATGTCCATGATCTCATTCATCATGATGCTCATGATCTCATACATAGTGACTTGCTTTATCGCAAATGTAACGTCGTCATTTTCTTCTAGCCTTAGGTCCAACCTTTCCTTTTGATTTAGTCCCGGAATGATTTCTTTTCTTTGCATGAGAAGAAAAGGCAGCAGGAGGACCTTTAGGCATGGGCATTTCTTGCACTTCTTCCCTTGTTTCTTCTTGAATGCATCTAGCCATTAATTCCTCGAAACCAGGAATTGCATTATAGTTCAAAAGAGTAGTCCTGAACACATACCATTCAAATGGAAATCCTCCAAGAGTTGTGAGTGCCATTCCTCTGTTAGTAATAGTTTCCCCAATAGATAGGAGATCGTTCTTGATCTCGGTTATTCTTAATAAGTATGCTTGCATACTTTGATCTTTACCCTTCTTGATTCCCTCATCTTATTTCTAAGAAACAAAACTTGATTTGCATCATTAACTTTAAATAAACTCACCATTCTATCGTAGATTTCCTTGGAGGTGTCCAGTTCAGAGATGTAGGCCACCAATTGCTTGTTGTTAGAGTTCCGGATGATCTTCTATTGTTTTGACTTCTCCATTTTTTCATTTGTTCCAAGTAGCAACAGATGCATTTGATGGAGGCTCAACAATATTGCCTCTCACATGATCCAACACCCCTTGATTCTCAAGGGTTAGATCGATAGACATCTTCCATCCATGATAGTCAGCTTCCTTACGAAGCTTGTCTTCAGCAGGAAAGAGTGTTGAGGACCCCATAGTTCTTTTAGGATAGCCTTGCCAATCTTCTTTTCGATGATTTCTCTTGCTCTTGCTCGGGCTTTGTCTTCACCTCAGCTCTGATACCATGTTAAGTTATGGTATGTTCTATGCTTATAATAGTTTACTTCTTTTTATTATTATATTCCACCGATTAGCAATCACATGTACATAAAGTAAAGTGCAGATAGAACATTAACCGATTGACAGAAAACAAGCCAAGACAAGAGACACAAGATGTGGCGGCTAGCCAGGGACAAACCCCACAATGTGTGGGGAAACCCTTTGATCAAATCTTCTTTTATCTTCAATAATTCAGCAGAGAGAAATAGTACAATAAATCTGATTCATATCAGCAGTAGCAAACCCTAGATCAGTAGCATCAACATTAGCGGCTTCATTATCAAACTAGGTCAGACCATATCTCACAAACCGACAGTCGGATTGACTTCATTCCACCACCAAAAGTTTCGGCTTAAGAGGAGGTTCAGATGAACCTACAGTGCAGTTCAAATGAGGAGATCTTCTAGGGCACGCAAGTCAATCTTTACTTCTGCAGTTGCAGCTTCAGTTTCAGCAGTTTCCGGCTTCAAACTAGGGCAGTCGATATCTTGCAAACCGTTCGTCGAATTGAGTTCATTCCACTGCCAAACGTTTCAACTTCCAGAGGAGGTTCAGATGAACCTACAACGCAGTTCCAAAGAGGAGATCTTCTAGGCCACGCAAGTCAATCTTTACTTCTGCAGTTGCAGCTTCAAATTCAACAGCTTTCGGCTTCACATGTGTGAGAGAGAGAGACCCATTTCAGCGCAGTAGAGAAGAGACTCATATCTCCACAGTAGAGAGAGAGAGATGTGATGAGATGAGTGAGTCCAAATGAGGAAAAGTCCTCTTATATTTATACACAACCTTGGTGGGTGAATAGATGCGACTGTTGGGTTTCTGAGCCTACATGAGTTGTAGGTCGGCTTGATAATAATTCCATAATCAAAATAAATTCATATCTCCATGAATACTTATCAGAATTGGATGATATTTATATCAATCCTACACCTCTCGATGAGAGGAATCTAATAAAAATATTATTAGCCATGAATAAGGTGACCCACATGAAGCTTTTCCCTGGTTTCCAATTTTAACAACCACTAAGGAGAATGGGTTTTACGATCATTGTTGAGCCTGGTAGGATCCAACAATTTGAGAGTTTCTACAAATTGAAACTGTCTATTAAGGTCTACTCGAGGATACCCTGGATAAGACGTGACAGCCTAAGAAATAGATATATGTGTCCCAAGATAAGAAGGATTTTGATAATGAGTATACACATAACCTTTCTGCCATCTCCAGGATAACCTTGTAAAGGTTGAAATGGCTAGGTTTGGATTGGTTGAATGTAAGGAATTTGATGGATACCTTAATATGTTTGATATTGTTTCCCTGTGCGATTTTACATCATCCAAGCATAAGGTTGGTTAGGTTGTGCATGTGCCATATCATATAGATTTTGACCCGTTTGAGTTTGAGGAATGGTATGTCAAACTATTGTGATTATAAGTTACCTTGAGAAGGCTGGGTACACATGGCTTGAGATGTAATAGATACTGACAAAATTCTTTGAGTCAGAGGTAGAACTTGTAAAGGTTGGATCACAATCACTTCATCTTGAATAGGTTGAGATATAGGTTGTTGAAAACGAATCTGATATGTAAGTGGAATAGGTTGAGAAACTAAAGATGAAGCCACAACCAAACCAAGTTGTATAGGCATGGTAGGTTTCCAAAAATTAGCATCCATTACTAGATGCAGAGGACTCATATGAGGCTGAACAATAACTTGAGGATATGGAAATTTTACTACAACAAGTTCCCCCCTACTGAAAGAGGAGGATAATATGGAGGAAACTTATGCCCAAGAAGTGGCTTCGCAATAGGATGTGGATTAGGTTGGTGTATGTGTCCATACCCACTAACATAAGAACCAATATATTGTTGAATTGTACATGTAGATGGAGGAATAGGAGTAGACCATGTAGTGCTCATCAAAGAAGTTCCAGACGGAATTCTAGATGTATATGACATGGGAGAGGTCCATGGACTGGATGTTGCACAAGAGAATGTACCAGAAAAATGTTGGTAACCAAGCAGGATGAACAAGCCACCCTAAAAAATTTTCTCTAGTGATGTTACAAATATGGATGAAGTTGCAACATGGGTTGTCTCAATCATGGTGGTACATCTAGATTGAGAAACCATAGCAGATTTAGTAATGGTTAACTGCCCCAAATAAGATTTGAGAGGGAAACTAGAGGGTGAGTTGAAAGGAATAGAACAAGACAAAGGAGGCTCAAATGGAGTATGAGGATAAGGGAAAGGATGTGCCTAAAACAAATTAGCCCCTACTCAATAGAAGAGGGTTGAGGCTCTTCCTATGGAATCTCTTCGATACTCGCAAGCCCAGGTGGAAGCGGTTCACCACCGAGTCCAAGATATGTAGTTTAGGGTTGGGTCTAAGACAAAGTAAGAGGAGAGAAAAGTCCTAAAATAATAGGTTTACATAAATGAGGTACTTCAAGTTGTTTTGCGTCTGATTTAGTATAATCAGGTTCAATTTCCTCAGGTAATGATAATTTAGGTCCTTCTATTTCAACTGTGTCGAACTCACCAGCCCTAGAGAGGTAATCTTGGTCTTTTTTCTCACTGGAAAAGATGGTTCTAGTGGATCTATTTCAGATGGAGGGCCAAAATTAATAGCTCGTGAAGTACCAGATTCAGTAGTTTGCATCCTATTGTGCTTCCGATGATGGCCATGAGTTTTCTCAGGTGGAAGAGGAGGATTATTTTGCATTCTACGTGAATGATGGGGTATAAGGTTTTGTTCTTCCATGTTGGATTAATAAACAATTAACACAAAAAATAAATCAAAGAAGGTAAAGAAGGCATAAAGGTTTAGCAAGCATTTGTGAATAAACTACACAACCTTGGAGAACCAAGGATTTACATATGGGCAAACAATCTCCCTGAATGTTGTGTTCAGTGCATCACAATATACAAGACAGTCGACCTTGTTACCTATGGTCAGGATAACAACATATGGTGGAATTCAAAAATATACTCAACGGTACGTGGAACTGTAATCTATGTTAGTGTTGTCTAATGCGTAACCATACAATTAGAGAATTCACATATAATTTTTATGTGTTGAGCCCCATCCAATATAATAGGAGGTACGTGTAGAACATTTTGATACATTTACATTGCGGCAAGAGAAATCACCCCCGGAATGCAATGCTAACAAAAAATGACAACTCCCGTGTTTATGGATGTCATAACATGTCTCTAGCCTAGACCTATAGATGTTTGCATTAAAGTTACAAATTACCCTTAAGATTTACTCAATAAATTTGAAGTTTATCACGAGTTAAGTTATAGTTTTCAAGGCTCACCATGAATTTCACCTTAATATCCTAAAAATCAAAGCTAGCATGATGAAATGAAACTTTTATTTTCAATGAAAATTTGTGTATGGGATGAAAAAGGACAAAGAATATGCAACATTGAATATGCAACAAACAAGATTGTTAATAAATTCCACTAATGCAAATGTTCCTAATTAGATTTTCACACAAAACCATAGATGCAATGCATGATGTATATGATTTTTCTTTTCAATTCCACTTAATTTTCAGATGAAAACAAAGATATTTTCCTAACCATTGATAAAAGAAACTATTCAAAACAATGACTAAAACACCAATTCCTTCAAGCAACCCAGTGATAAGAAATAAATTTTCTAATGACCTAATTAACAAGAACAAAGAAAAATCTAAACAAATTGTTATTGAAGGAACTCAAAACCAAAATTAAACAATATGAAGGCTTCTGAGAGACCAAAGCACACTCAAGCATATAAGTAGGACCATCTAGAAGCAAGGTAATCATAGAAAAAAGCATAGGAAGGGTATTTTTTGCACGAAACGAGGGTCATTGTAGGTGCGGATAGGCTGCCAATGCTTTGCAATGTAGGTGGATAGAAGGCCAGAAAGAACTGCAATGCTCTGTCTGATCCAAATTGGATCAATGAAGAAAAATGTCAAAGAACCATGACTATATGAGGTTGGGATAGGCTTCAAGAATTAAGAGCAGCGATAAAAAAAACCTCTAAACAGTGGCAGTTAGTAGCTAGCGTAGAATGAAGAGGACCTTGGTCAAAGCACACTGACCGAGACCCATGGAGACTGCACAAGGGGCAAAACTAGCCCCTGGGATGCCCTAATTGGGAAAAGGAGGTAATTTTTTATGCTAATCATGCATCGCTAGGAAAAACCCCTTGAGAAGGAGAGGCCCTGAGTGTTTGGTCACATGAGATTCGGGAAAACCATGGGGAAAAGGCTAAAGGAAAAGGCAGGACCCATGCTACAAGAAACTAATAGTATTTATCGCGGGCACCCTTTGGCGGTAAGTAGTTTTGGCGAAAATAGAGCGATTCCATTCAACGGCCGATGAGTGGCAAGCGGAGGAGAGAGAAAACCACCACTCGTTGCACACTAATGGTCGAGAAAGTCAACTGTGTGAAATGTGCGAATGGCATCAGATCTGGAGGCCCCAGATCTAATGGCTAAGATCACGCATGATGGGGAAAACAAGAATCGGCAGGGGATTAAGCCACAATCTATAAGAATTTGATGTTTGATTCGATCACCAAGGTGGCAGATGACTCATTCCACGATGTAACGAAAAAGCCAAACTGACGAAGCGAGATGGGATAGTTGTAGGAGGGCAAGTGGCCACTCCTGGTGAGCTGATGGTGATGTCGAGATAGGGAACTCCAACATAGGTGTAGTAAGCGATCAGATGGGAAATGGAAGGGGAATCGAACAACGACAGGATCGAATGGTTTTAAAAAGCCATGAGCAGATGAACCAAAGGACACCAAACACTGAACACCAAGAGAGAGATGGAGAGAAAAAGGGAGAAGATAGAGAAAACAAAGAAAGACAGTGAAGCAAAAGAAGCAGAAGGAAGACAAAGGGCCGAGCTGACCAAAGGCAGCTTGTCGAGCACCAGAGAGCTTGAGGGATTCAAGCCATCCCTGAGAGGATCTGTTGGGACTAATCACCACACTAGGCTCTTTCCATCAAATACCAGAGAGGTCAAAGAGTTAGTGAGGAAAACAGTCTATGCACTCTAGTGGCCTGGGAAATCCAAGAGCCACCCTGCCAAGCAAATTTTGTTTCAGGAGACTCATATTGAGCTCCTTCATTGTAATTCTCTGCATTAAGATACAATAAAAGAAGGCCACCACTGGGAGCTAGACCAGAGATGTAGCCCTGGAGGATAGGTTGAACTCCTTATTAAATTCTTTTGTTCTTATATTTGCTTACTGTATTTCTCTGTTGTTTTCCATTTCAAATGTCTATGTATTTGCAATATGATTGATCTGTTGCCTAAATAACATAGACACACACACCAACACATGAGTCTGTAATACCTTCACGTAACGAATCTTAATTGAGATCACTAATAGGGTGATTATCAGATCAAGTGGTATCAGAGCTCTGGGCTGTAAAGGTTAAACAAGCTTGTGTTGGTTTAGTTGTTGAATGCTCACTAGATCAAAGCTGAAATTAGGAGAAGGAGAGTTGGTGGAAACTAATCCTAAAATTCAGAGAGTCTATCCTCATAAGACAATGTCAGAAGAAGGTTCTATGGGGCCAGAACCGCAGTTCATAGAAAGTTTCCTAGCTATAAAGTCCATGGTAGAGGAAACGTATAGGGACATTAGAAAACATAAGGATGAAGACTCATCAGACTCTAAACAAGACAAAGAAGAAGATGAGTCTCACTTCCATGACCACTCCAAAGGAAAAGGGAAAGAGGAAAGCTTTCCCACACCTCCTAATAGCCCTGTGCATAACAAAAGAGCAACTTTAATCAAACTAGATGTTAAATTTGATTTTCCTATACATGATGGAGAGTTAAATGCAGAAAAGTTGGACAATTGGATTAGAAAAATTGATGTTTATTGCAGAGTATAGAACATCGACTCAGACAAGAGCAAGATTCAGTTGGAAAGCGTACACCTAGGAGGCACTGCCTTGGTTTGGTGGGAAGGCAAAACCCAAGTTGATATGAAAAGACATGGCAAGACTATCTCTGTCTAGAATGAATTTGTTTTTGCAATCAAAAAGCAGTTCTATCCATTGGCCTACATGCAACAAGCCATGATGAGTTGGCAAACTCTTCGCCAGTTGAAAGGGCAAAGTGTGCAAGGGTACACTCAAGAATTTACAAAGAGAGCATTGCTTCTAGGAATTCCATTAGACTCACCAGAGACTCTTTTGAAGTACATTGGTGGTCTACACAGCTACATGAGACATACCATCCTCATGTTTAATCCCACTAGTATAGATGAGGTATATGTACAAGCTACTCATCTAGAAGCTAGAGGAAAGAGTGGAAATCCAGAAGTTGGGGGACCATCCCAACCCACTACAAGCAAGAGCAAGGAGAAAAGAAAGCAGAAGTTGAAAGCAAGGAAGGCTAACACTACACGAAAAAGCAAAGCTTCATGAACTAACTATAAAAAGGATGGACATGATGATGAGCATTGTTGGATTCTGCATCCAGAGTTGAGGCCTAAGAAGTTCGAGGGCAAGAAGAAGAAGACTACTATAGCTATTCAAAAAGATTTGGGGTCAGAATCGGGAGATGAAACGACCATTGTAGCGATAGGTATCAAAGGTAAAGATTCTGAAGCATCTACTAGTAATTCTGCTCAATCTATTATTGATGAAGAGAATGAGAGAAAAATACATGAGCTTTTCCATATTCGAGTTGTTTCCAAATATCAAAAGATTGATAATTTGTTTTGAGAGTGGCTCACAAGTAAATTTAATCTCCGAAGCAATTGCAAAGAAATTGGGATTAGCAACTACACCTCACAAGAAACCATACACATTAGGATGTTTGAATGATAAAGCATAACTACAATAGACTAGACAGTGCAAACTCAAGTTTTCTTTTGGGTTAGGATTTGTAGATGAGGTGGAGTTAGACATAATTCGTTTGGATATATGTGGAATTGTTTTAGGAAGTCCTTACTTGTATGATAGAAAGGCCATTTTCTATAGAGCTGAGAACAAGTATCTACTTGTTAATGATGGAATCGAATACTTTGGAAGAGATCATAAGCTCAAGAATAATTATACTCTCATAAACTCAGGACAGACGAAAAGAATGATAAATTCATGCAAACAATTCTTACTGATGGTTGTAAAGGAAAAGAAACCTGATAAAACCAATGTATTTTAGGGCTGTAATGCTAAACAACAAGCTAATATAGAAAAGGTCATTTCAAAGTATGATATCTTGTTTCAAGAACCTAAAGGTCTACCATGCAAAAAGGAAATAGTACATGACATTATTTTGCAGCAAGATGTTCCATTGCCTAACATTGGAATGTACAGGTTGTCAGCTTTAGAGAATGCTAAAATCAAGAAGCAGGTGTAGGAGTTGCTCGAGAAGGGGTTCATCAGGCCTAGCACATCACCATGTGGGTCACCAATCTTTTTGGTGAGAAAGTAAGATGGCTCGTGGAGAATTTGCATTGATTACCAAGCACTGAATAAGATAACGATAAAAAATCATTATCCCGTTCCTCGCATAGATGATCTTTTAGATCAATTGAAGGAAGCTATTTATTTCACCAAGCTATACTTGCACAGTGGATACCATCAAGTCAGAGTTGTAGAACAAGATGCATAGAAGATTGCTTTAAAAACAAAGCAGGAATTGTATGAGTGGCTGCTTAGTGATGTACTCAGACCTTTTCTTGATGATTTTGTTATTGTGTATTTGGATGGCATTATAATTTTTAGTAAAATGTGGGAAGAACACTTAAAGCATGTTAAGCAGATACTAGATGTTTTGAAAAGAGAAAAAATTTATGTTAAAATCTCAAAATGTGAATTTGGCAAGACATCTCTAAATTATTTGGTCATATAGTAGGGGTGGTGAATTGAAGATAGATCCCTCTAAAGTGGTAGTCATTGTGGATTGGCCTAAACCCAAGTCTGCTACAGAAGTGAAAAGCTTCTTAGGAGCAGCCCAATATTGCAGGAAGTTCATTTCTAACTTCTCCTCAATTGCAGCTCCCTTACATGCTTTAACAGGATTGAGCAAGGTGTTTCAGTGGGGAGGCGAACATCAGAAAGCCTTTGACACCTTGAAAGAAAAGATTGGTACAACACCTGTACTAACACTGTCTGATCTGTAAAGACCATTTGAGATCCAAATTGATGGCAGTGACTATGCCATGGGAGCAGTGTTGACACAACACGGTAAACCCATATGTTATCATTCTGAGAATTTTAACCTTGTAGTAATTAACTATCCTACATATGATAAAGAATTGTATGCATTAGTTCAGAGTGTGAAAAAGTGGAAACGTTACTTAATGGGAAAAGAGATAGTAATACATACTGATCATCAACCACTTCAATATCTACACTCCCAAACTAAGTTGCATCAATCCAAACACTACAGATGGATGGGTTTTCTACAACAATTTCATTTAGTCATCAGATATAAAAAGGGCATACATAACAAAGTTGCAGACATGTTATATAGACCCATTATAAATGCATATACTATACTTGAGGATAATTTTGTGCTACATGAAAGCTACATTGAACAATATGCTCAAGATATAGACTTTAAAGTTGTATATGCAACTTTGGGTCAAGGAAAAAGTGTAGAAGGAATGGATTACCATATAAAGGACCGACTCTATATCATTGTTGGAAACTTTGTATTCCACAAACTGAGAGAGTAAAGATAATTAGAGAAGCACACACTTCCCTGATATCAGGTCACTCTAGGATACGTAAAACAGTTGCACAGCTGCAAATATTTTGTTATTGGCCAAAAATGAATGATACAGTTTCTAGATATGTAAGAGGGTGTACTATGTGTGCTAAAAGCAAGCCCAGCAATAGAAAACTAGTCTTGTACACTCTATTACCAGTACCTTCTCACCCTTGGGAAAGTGTTTCCATGGATTTCATTGGGGGACTGCCTAAATCTAGAAAAGGTCATGATTATCTATATGTTGTTGTGGATAGGTTCAACAAAATGTGTATTTTGATACCTTGTAATAAATAGATTACAACTGAACAGACTGCAAAATTGTTCTTTGAACATGTATGGGTTTATTTTGGACTACCCACTTCCATTGTATTTGATCGAGACACCCGATTTGTGGGGAAGTTTTGGTCAAGTTTGTGGGAGCTAATGGACACCAGACTAAAGAAAAGCATAGTTTTTCATCCACAAACTGATGGCCAGATAGAAGTAGTTAACAGGATAGTGATCCAGTTACTCAGGGGATATTGCATCAGACATTCTAAGCTTTGGGATGAACATTTGTGTTATGTGCAGTATGCTTACAACAAAGCAAAATTTTCTTCTACACAAAAATATCCTTTTGAGACTTGTTTTGGTTTCACACCAAGGTCTCCTTTGGATTCTATCTTTGGTAAGGATACCACAGTTGATGGACACAATGATGTGGACAAGGCAACTAGGTTCATTGAACAAATCTAGGAGATCCGCCAGGTAGTATAGGAATAGCTAGAGAAAAGTGAAGCCAAATACAAGGTTAGGCATGAAAAGCATCGGATGGAGCATAGTTTTCAAGTTGGTGACCAGGTCTGGCTGTATATTAGCAAGGACAAGATGCAAGGTGAAGGTAAAATGCTAAAACCTATCAGGTATGGACCTTTCAAAATACTTGAGAAGATCGGTGAGAATGCTTTTCACCTTGATCTACCAACTTACATGCACATCTACTCAGTCGTAAATGCACATTGCTTGAGATTGTTTGAACCTTCAATGATTGAGGATCTTGAAGAGTAGAGTCAATTTCCTTCTATTGATGACCTGCTACCTGAAAATCTTAATGAATTGTGGAGGACATAGTGTTGGACAGGAAGGTGAGAAAAATGCGCAAAGGAGATGTTAAGTACCTCAGAGTAGGGCTCAAAGGTTCAAATACGAGTAGAGCAAAGTGGATTGAGATTGGGTGAGTGAGAAAATAATACCCTCACTTAGTCGATGCTTGAAAACCAACTTTGGTGGTTTAAAAGCTTTTCAGTGGGAAGGTCGTGATCCGAATTAGATCCATGAAGAAAAAAGTCAGAGAACCATCACTATATCAGGTCAGGAAAAGCTTCAAGAATTAAGAGCAGCGATCAAAAACACCTCTAAAAAGTAGCAATTAGCAGCTAGTGTGGAAATATGAGGACCTCGGTCAAAGCGTGCTGACCGAGGCCCATGGAGACTGCGCAGGAGGAAAAACTAGCCCCTGGGAGGCCCAGATTGGATAAAGGAGGCAGTTTTTGATGCTAATCATGCATTGCTGGGAAAAACCGCTCGAGAAGGAGAGGCCTCGTGTGCTCGGTTGTATGAGATCGGGGAAAACTATGGGGAAAAAGGCTAAAGGCAAAGGTGGGACCCGTGCTCTAAGAAACTGGCAATATTTATTGCGGGCACTCTTGGGCGGTAAGTAGTTTTGGCGAAAATGGAGCGATTCCATTCAACAGCCGACACGTGGCAAGCGAAGGAGATAAAAATTGCCGCTCATCCTGCGCTAATCATCAAGCAAGTCAACCATGCGAAATGTGCGAATGGCTTTGTATCTAGAGGCCCTAGATCTAATGGCTGAGATCGCACCCGATGGGGAAAGCTAGAATCGACAGGGGATTAATTCACGATCTATAAGAATTTGACGTCCAATTAGACCACCAAGGTGGCAGATGACTCATTCCACAACGTAACAGAAAAACCAAATCGACGAAGTGAGATGACGCAGTTGCAAGAGGAAAGGCGGCCACTCCTTGTGAGTTGATGATGATGCCGAGACAGGGAACTGACGTAGTTGTAGCAGGCAATTTGACGGGAAATGGAAGGGGAATTGAACAGCCATAGGATCGAATGGTTTTAAAAATCCATGAGCAGATGAATTAAAGGACACCAAACATCGAACATCGAGAAGGAGACAGAGAGAAAAAGGGAGAGGATAGAGAAAACAAGGAAAGATAGTGAAGCAGAAGAAGCAGAAGGAAGACAGAGGGCCGAGCTGACCAAAGGCAGCGTCGAGCACCAGAGAGCCTGAGGGATTCAAGCCATCCCTAAGAGAATCTGTCGGGGCTGAGCACCACACTAGACTCTTTCCATCAAAGGCCAGAGAGGTGAAAGAGCTAGTAAGGAAAAGAGTTTGTGCACTCTAGTGGCCCGGAAAATCCAAGAGCCACCCTGCCAAGCAAATTCTGTTTCAAGAGACTCATATTGAGCTCCTTCATTGTAATTCTCTGCTTTAAGACACAATAAAAGAAGGCCACCACTGAGAGTTGGACTAGATATGTAGCCCTGGAGGATAGGTTGAACTCCTTATTAAATTCTTGTGTTCTTATATTTGCTTACTGTATTTCTTTGTTGTTTTCCATTTCAAGTGTCTGTGTGTTTACAATCTGATCGATTCATTGCCTAAATAACATAGACACACACACCAACACATGAGTCTATAATACCTTCATGTAATGAATCTTAACTGAGATCACTAATAGGGTGATTATCAGATCACTGTCAAAAGACTACGGGGAGCATTGATTAAGGGAAAGCTAGTTTCTGACTCAAACAATAAAATGAAACTCAATGAAAGGTCTTCCTAGGGTCAATTCAACTGAGTGACTCAATGGAGGTTTGTTTAGGAGGTGTAATAAGCACTAAGGTCAAGGAAACCACTGATGAAAGGAAACAATCCCTAGTGTGGTCGCAAATTTGTTATGTGAAATTTAGAATTGTGGACATAAATATCTTCCCTAGACCTAGTGGACTATTCTAGAACAAGGGAAAGAAGATAATATAAAGTTTCCCTTAGATAATTGGAGAATGGAAAGAGGCCTATATGGTATAATTCACAAGCTCTTCTCTCCTCTCAACTTTTAATCACGAGTAATAGCTCCAATTACTTTAATTAGAGCCTGGACATACAATCAACACAAGACACAGATCTATGACATCTATATAACATTATTCAATTAATCCATTCAATGTATAAAAAAGAATTGAAATATAACAATGTAAATATAACATAACACATATAGGAAAATAATATACTCCTTGTATTAATATGAATAAGAGAGATTTTACAACAAAGAATACTAGCTAATATTCTAGACATATCCCCAAGTTGACTTTTCCTTCCTTGTTGCAAAGCACACCCAAAGGTCACTCTAATACATGAAGATGATAACTCTCTTAGGTTCAAGGAAGTAGAATGAGGGCATGATCAGCCTCCAAAAGCCAACCCTGATGTTTTAGACGGTTGTAGATTTATAGAAGAGTGTGGTAGTTTATGAATTGTTATACATTTACCAATCTAGGATTGAGATTCACTGTTGATGGGAGGATGAGTCCAAGGGATAAGGGGTGAAAATTCCACGTTAGGATCAGATAGGATTTGAAGTTCTTATCCAAGGTAAATGGTTGAAACAACTTCTAGAAGCCTCTGGAAGAGGAAGCTTTAGGATTCATTTTAATTTTCCCAAATTTCTAGATTAATTACACCCCCATGGAGGGAAAACCTATTGCTAAACGCAGTTCCCTAAATGGATGGGGTGCGCTAGGCCTTAAAAGCATTGAAATGAAGCAGTTAGACCTAAAATGTTACGGATTTGGGAGAGCCATGGCTAGGTATTTATGTAGGGATGATAACAAGGTGTTCATGGATGTTGATTGATCTAGTTTTAGCCCTATTGACTAGAAGCAACAAAATGGCCTATAATAGTTCCCTTCTCCTTTTCCTACCTCATCATCCTATCATGATAAGATAGAGTACCTACAACTAAAAATCGTTCATGACAAGATGAAATTAGTCCGAAAATCCCCTAATCTAACATATTTCATGAACTCACCTGTTAGGGATAGAACTAGTGTCTGGTTGAGTGACTAGCTAAGGGATTACACACTTCCATAGGCCAAGGAGCAAGACTGAGGCTTGAGACTACATAATGAACAATTTAGGATGGCCAAGTTCAAAATATTGTGTAGTTGAGGGGGTTAGGAGTTCAAGGCTAGGGCTTGAGGCTTGGATATTCTCCGTACAAAGTCCTTAGAGGACAAATGTTAAGTCATTATGTAGTTGAGGCACTCAAAGACTCAGTTTGCACTACACACTGTGCAGTTATGGAGGCTCGGGAAACGGAACTATGTAGTTGAGGGACTCAAGGAGTCGGGATGGAGGCTTGAGCCTTGAGTTTGTGCATTAGGTAAGGGAGGCCAACAAATTGCACAATTTCATAGTTTGTGAGCTTAAGGTTGATGCTTGATGACTGAGACTACGCGATGTGCAGTTCTTTCCTTACTGGAGGGAATTGTTTCACAATTTTGGAGGTTAAGGTTTGGGATTGAGCAATGAGACTGCATAGTGCACAGTCCGTGGAGGAAAGAACTACACATTACATAGTGTCAAGAGGTAGAGTTGTAACTTGAGGGTTGAAACTATGAAATGCATAGCTCAGGAGGGCTGGATGAGGCTATGTTGCTTGGTCATAAGTTTTTTCAAATTTGGCTAAGTGTCGGATCGATGAAGCTAATGTGAACATTGATAGGACTTAATTGTGATCACTCACTTAGAAAACTTGACAACACAACATATATAATCTAGAACATATGAATAATAAACTTCCCTAAGTGTGATAACTTTTCATTGACTAGTGTGACACCAAAGATACACTTTTTGATGACTATGACGATACTTGTGCGATAATGCTTAAAGCATTGGAAATGAGTGTGATGCATGTTTACATGGTGAGTACAACTCATTAGCATAAATATTGGCCCTCGAAACACACCAAAAGTAGATTTCATGCGTTGTGCGACACCCCACATGCCAAAATATGACATTTGATATATGAAGAGAAAAATGCAAACAACACTTGCGATCTGCAAACGCCAATGAAATAAATAGATGCAAGAGTGAAGATAACATGAAAATGACAATAATTAAAGTGAACACAAGAAAAGATGACAGTTTTAAGCATGAAAACGACACTTGCAAAGATGAAAGTGCACAAAAGGTGACAGTTGAAGAAACCCACCAAGAAAGAAGTACCAACACAAACAAAGTGAGGAATTGTCAATGACGTGTGCACTAATTATCAACGTCGGTGGAAAATTTCACATGCACTATCTTAGTTGAATGTGTCATGCCTGTCAAGCTTGTTTGAAGGAATGTTTCCATGAATGCATTACATACTAAGCATGTGTCATTAGGTGATTTCAACACTTACATTCCAAAAGCAAGCTCGAAGACATAACAAAGCATCATCCGACCAAGAATTGACTATGGAATGACCAATCGCGAGATCCAAAGAAGGCTCCAAAACTCAACTATTGGAATAATTTTGGAGGGTGTTTGTCCCAGCGCCAACACTTGGAGACACACTGGTAGAACTCCAACTTCTCTATCTAGGTTGATTATTTTGTTCAGGTTCTAGTCTTCAGGAAGTATGAATTCATCATGAAGATCACTTTGGTCTCTTTACTTACCCTATGAATAAGGGTAGTCCCGTCTTTCCCTTCTCAGTTGAACACATACATAAGCTTAGTAATATCACAATGTTTCAAATAAAAGAGTAGTATAATTTGCAAGATTTATATTTTAAGAGTATTGTTTTTCATATCTCGTGTTGCTCCATTACTAATAGACCTCGACAGTTCCCCAACGGAGTCACTACAAGAACACAAACATTGTTCTGCTACCAATGATCCTGGATAGTGCCTCGACGTAGTTTCTTTCTTATCCTCTCTTCATAGGAAGACTTTCTCTTATTTTTCCTTTTTATATGTATTTAATAGAGGACTATGCATATGAACTTATTCATTTCATGGATGAACTAGGGATCTCGCCTTATTTAGAGAAGAAGACTTTGTTCCTTCACAGAAGCATATAAATACCTATGCTATTGGTTTTCTCATTTACATTTTCCCCCTCCTCCTTCTGAAATTAATGAGACAAGAATGGAAAACACTGAAATGTAGAGAACCAAATGAAGGCATGAGGTTTCTAGAATAGACACATTTATCATGGTATGACACAAAGCTTTCCTTATGCAAGGATCATATTTTATGTTAGAACATCATCAACCAAAAGGAAAACCAGGAAGGAGAAGAACAACTGAAGATTAGCCAAATGTTGTTGTGTAACAAAGTCCTTTTTTATTTGGCAACATTGTCTTTTGAGCCCAAATTGGACACCTTTCATTCAATGCCTTATTAACAGAATATAATAGAAAATAAATGACACAAAAAAAGGGAAAACCAAAAGACAATAAAAAGGAAGCTAAAGCAAAACATGAAGAAAGACAAAAGAAATAAAACACAAGAAAATATAAGGAAAATATATGTAGAATGAGTGCAAGAGAGGGGAATTAAAATGTAGCTAGTCATATTTTTAACCTAAACAACTAGAAGGACTGGGTCACATATAATAAAATTTCCAATGTAGTGACCATAATTACTCTCGACCTACAATCATAAAGATATGATAAATTAGAAACAATATAAAGCAATGTGCAATGGAAAGGATAAGAGCTTGAATGACTTGCATAAAAATTTAAAGGTATTTCCTATCAGCTGAAAGATAGGCCCTACTCACTACTTGTAGCCAGTTCACATTCCTACCTTTTGAACGACCATTATAAGAAGAAAAACCATGAAAGACTCTTGTGAATGCACCTTTATTCGTGTCATCCTTCTTAGAAAGGATGGGAAAATACTGAAAAGTGCTATTAGCCAAAGGGCTTGCTAAGAAAGATGCTTCTACGTAATCGTATATTGGATTGTGAAATTCGAAACAATATTCTTCAAAACCCCATAATCCTTGAAAAGATAAATTTTCAATTAGAAGCACAGGGCCTAGACGAGAATATTATGAGAGACAATTGATCTGATCATATTCAGTCGGCTTCTAAAGACAGTGAGAACCTCACATAACCATCAGTGAAGGCTGAAGTTCCTCAATCGTTTGACAAGTACTCAAAGGATTAGATGTTAAACCATGAATACCAAAGGGTGTAAAACAATTGTCATTTGGAAAATTTTAAGTTGAGTGATAGTCCTCAAAGACATAATCATGATCAAATGGATAGATTAAAACATTAGATTCTTGATTTGTACTTAAGAAATATAAATTAGAATGAATAGCTTTGTAAAGACTCTAAATGATATAATCAACATGTTTGCATGCCAAATGTGATAAACTGTTTTCTTGTAACTGGTGACAAACTATACAAGCATCGCAATAATAAAAATAATTGAAAAGGAATGTTAGTATAAAGAACATACAAAACAAGCTAGGATATAATGGATGAAGAAGGAGAACCTGATTCAACAAATAGCTCAAGTGCTTGCTAGCACTTGAGTATTTTTGTTGTTGTGAAGACATTCACAAGAAAAAGTAGGAGTTTACTATCCACCATATCACTCAACATATATGGAATTTTTGGCCAAAGGTGATCTCCAAATTGATCAGATTCATGATTCCGCACATTTATAAAAGGTATACATCCCCAGCTAGAATTCAAGACAAGTGATTTTCATGAGGATGAATTTAATACAACAATTTGATAAAAAAACATGGTCTTGAGGAATTCCAAAATCCTTTAAGAATGAGTTTGCATCCAGTGAAACAATATGAACGAAATAATTATGAGAGAAAATCCATATCAACATGGTTCAAGAATTTTTTCTGGATCGCGAGAACCTAAAATAACCATAAATTAGAGTTGCAGTGCCTTGACTTCCTAGAAAGTTCCAAAACTTTGGAAAGAAAGAAAAAGCATTTTATAAGCTAAGTCAGATCATAAATTGCATGTGGATAGTTGTTATCGATTAAGTTAACATGATCACCATTATCTAGAGGGCATCTATGTACATCATTTATTTAATAATATTTTCCAACTTCAACAAACAAATTATGGAAGTCATGATATTCCTTTAATCGAAAATCTAAGGATGTATGAATTAGAGAAGTTTCGTCATCACAATAATTCTAAGAGTTGTCACCAAATGATAAGGGATGGAATGGATGATTTATAGTTTCATCACTTTCTTCTTCTTCATGGATGTCATCACTAGATTGTGTCGTTTCAAGACTCAACTTATGACATAACAAAATTGAAGAGGATTGAGAATCTCCATCACAAATTTATGCATTGTAAAGAGTAGAGCACAAAGGATAGGGAGGTGAATAGGAAAAATCGCTCATAAGAAAATCTTGTTTGAACGAAATAGATTTAAGATCCTGATATTTCAAAACAGGAGCTTCATGAGAAACTGAGAGATCAGTCGATGCACTTGGGCATTAATGATCATATTAATAAACATATTCATCATAATCAAAATGGTTGTTACCCAAGGCTATGGATCAATCAGAAGAATTGGTTGAATTTGGTTCACTACCGAGATTAGCATATTTAAAATAATCCAAGAATTTAAGTGCATCATCTTAACATGGGGGAATTTGAAAAAGAGAAGATAAATAAAAAATATCTTCACTTTCCTCCTCCTCTAGTAGTGTAATGTGACTACATTTTATTTTATCACAAATTTTTCCAGCAACTCAAAAATCAAGAGAGCATGAAGGGCTAGTTAGTGGAGAATATTTATCACACAGAGCATGATATGCAAAGCCATGAAATTTACATGATAGAGGATGGAAGATGACCCTTGAATAATTAATACTTTCAATGGAACAAGATTCAACATGGATGTTAATAGTACTAATTTCATCTTTGAGGAATGAAAGGATTAGTCCTCACCCTAGGCTCCGTGAGCCACTCTGGGGTTTCCTTCATTAGATCTAAATCATGAAAAGTGGAAGAAGGATGAAGAGATGGATTATAAATTTGATTTTTGCATTTCAAAACTTTTTTTATCATCGAAGGGAGTCACTCACATTGGGACTAGAAAAGGAGGATGATAAGGAACAAAAGGGGTAGTAATTTCCTCTAAAATTCAATATCTCTCATGATTTACAAGATTCATGGAGGTAAAAGCAAGAGGGGGTTTAGATTAACTATGTAAAGAGATATGAACCAAATACTTAAAATTTTGTTTAAAGAAATCCCAATCTGGGTGTTTTCTTACAAATTCATAACAAAGGTGAAGGAATCGATCAAAAAATTCTCAATGTATTCATTAGGCTTCATTCTTAGTTGATTTATTCTTTGAAGAACATTCTGATAATCATATCTATCAGATTATTTATGAATCTCCTTTGTAAGTTGGTTGAATAAATGTATAGGAGTAGGTAATGTATGACACCATCGATTAATAGAACCTTGAAATGTGAGGATGAGTAATATAGCCATGACATCCTTGCAATGTATTCCATTAGAAAATAAAAGAACATCCAACTTGAAACAAATGTTTGCAAAGAGTTAATTCACACTCACCATTAAACATAAATTAAGAGAGTTTATGGAAACATTCTGTAGGGATGGTAAGATTAATCTCTTTAGAAAAACATCCTAGGGTTATTATTTGGGGAAGAGACATTTTGAATAAGAGATTCAAAGTAGAATCAAGGAGCACGGGTTGTCAGATGACCCTCCTTCTAGCACCATTTTTTTATGGTGTTGGAAATCAATCAACAAAGGGGATCTCCCTGATGCGAAGTCCCAATTAAACCTCACACCATTTGGAATAGGAGCCCCATCTAGACCATTCGTCGAGTTTCCATATTTTCTTATATATTTACCTCGGCTTTAACTATTGACGAAAGAGAGAGAAGTGTATACGTTCATTTGTGAAAATCAAGTAAGTGTTCCTGGTGAGTGTTCAGTTGTAGGTGTATCTAGGTTCTTCTACTATGGAGCGAGGAAAGGTGTGCCTATAAGAGAGAGGTAATAGTACCACTGTAGTAGAGTTGCACACGGGTGAAATGATAAATACCTAGCATCAAGTAGAATAGTTCACATAGATGCAATGATTGTTACAACCATTACAACACATATTCAATTAGGTAAGCACTAAAATAGCCAAAACAGTTCAATTAATGTAGTACAGGTGAAATTAAACATGAATCATAAATATTCATATAACAATATTACAAATATTCACAATCCACGCATGAAAACATGTCAGATGTCAAGCTTCAAGTATGAAGTAAAAGTTCCAAGATACATGAATATAATGAGAGTTACTAGCTCTAATAGTGGAGCATTGGAAAGATGACTTGCTCCGCATAAGTACTAACTTTGTGTCTCTTGTGCCTTATGGGAGAAGCCAAGGTGAAAATTCTTTTTCTCGTACAATGAGGGTGTATATATAACCAATGGGGTGATGCTTCACCTCCCTTGTGACTCTTTGACTACCCTCATGATTGTTTGACTTCCTATTACTTTTCAACTTTACATGACTCTTCATCTTTTATACAATTCCTTTGGACTTCCACTTTACAATACATTTTTGAATAAGAAGTTGCATAATCCACAAGATGTGGCATATGACGACTCATGACATGACATGACATGATGCTACTAACAAGGAATTCTTAAGGACATGGCAATGTCAAGCCATTCTTGTTGCTTCGTTGTCTTCAATAAGAGATGTGCAATGGTTCAACTTCAAGAGAGATATTCTTTGTTCTTCATATCCACCTTACAAATGATTACCAATAAAATGGAGTCTTCAAGCGGTCTTGATGTTTGAAATTCTATTATAATCTAGTTTTCCTTCACCTTCTCACCTGATGATCATCTTATCCCTTCAGCCCAATATGTGTCATCTAGCATGGTTCCCTTCTCGTTTTCCTCCCTCATCATCCTTTCATGATAATATGGAGTACCTACAACTGAAAACCATTGGACTAGATGACATCAGTTCAAAAAAACCCTAATCTAAAATGTTTCATTATCTCACCTGCTAGGGTTGGAACTGATGACTAGTTGAGTCACTGGGTAACGGATTTCATAGTTCCAAAGGCCAAAGTTCGGGACTAAGGCTTGAGACTGTGAAATTCACAGTTCAGGATGTCCAGGTTCAAAATATTGTGAAGTTGATGGGCTTAAGATTTCAAGTCTAGGGCTTGAGGTTTAGATATTCTTACTATGAAATTCTAAGAGGAAATACACCAAGGCATTTCATAGTTGAGGGACTCAAGGACTCAGTCTAGAGGCTTGAGACTTGAGACTACACAATGCATAGTTCCAGAGGCCTGGGTAAAGGAAATACAGAGTTGAGGAACTCAAGGACTCAAGCCAGAGGCTTGAGCCTTGAGTTTTTGCAATGCGCAGTTATGGGAGGCAAGGTGATTGCACAATTGCACAATTAAAGAGCTCAATATCGTGGCATGAGGCATGAGACTGTGTAATACACAATTTAGGCCTGGCTTGAGGGTATGATTGCACAATTTTGGAGGTCAAGGTCCACGCTCAACAGCTGAGACTACATCGTGTGAAGTCCTAGGAGGTAGGAACTACACATTATACAACTTCAAGATGTAGGGTTGCAACTTGAGGACTAATGCTATGCAATGCGTAGTTCAAGAGGGACATATGAGGCTAAGTTGTTTGGTTAGAAGTTTTTTTGTATTTGGCTAAGTGTGGGATCAAATAAGTTGATGTAAACAATGAAATGACTTGACTGGTATCGCACACTTAGAACACTTGATCAAAAAAAACATATATTATCTATAACACATTACTAACAAACATCCCTTAGTGCGACAAATTTGCGATGACAAGCACAACACCAAAGATGCACTTTGTGACGATTGTGATGACACGTGTGCGAAAATGCTTAAAACTTTAGAAATAATTTACATTAGGGGAATTTTGAGGTCTAAAATGGGCCTCCTAAGGAAATTATAAAATAATAGTGGAAATAATAAAATAAGATTATATTGCATCATAAAATTTTAGAGGGAAAAAGGAAAAAACTATTTTTTCAACTCGTATTTTCAACTTATCTCCCTATGGGTTTACTCAAGTTTCGAGCGGGAAAACTCATTGGATGAAATACTTGATTCCTCATAAAAGGAGTACCCATTTTTCATACTTTCTATGGACCATGCTACATGAAAAATGAGAAATACATGAAAAAAATGATTGCAATCAAGTTTTTTCGTGTAGCAGGGTCCATCAAAAGTATGCAACATGGATACTCTTTGAATGAGGAATCAAATTTTGCATTCAACTAGTACTCCCACTTGAAATTTGAATAATATATTAGGGATATAAGTTAATAATATGAGTTGATAAAATAGTTTTATTATTTTATTATTTTTAATTTTTTTACTTTTTTACTCCAAAAATAGTGAATCATCCCCCGTGGTTGACATCATCATCTTGAATCCTATTGGTTCATATAAATTTTATCCTGGTTGTACATTTTTCTTAGGAGGCCCATTTTAGACCTCAAGATACTCTAATGGATACATCTTTGCATGGCGAGCACAACTCATTATCGCAAATATTACCCCTTGAAAAACACCAAAACTAGCTTTTGTGTGTTGTGTGACACTCCACATGCCAAAAGACGACATTTTTGATATGAAGAGAAAAGTGCAAATGACACTTGTGACATGAAAAAGGTAGTGAAAGAAACACATGCTAGAGTGACAATAACATGAAAATGAAACTAAGTAAATTTAATGCAAGCAAAAATGACAGTCATAAGCATGAAAATGAAACTTGCAAAGATGAAAGTGATCAAAAGGCGATATTTACAGAAACTCAACGAAAACAAAGTGCGATCATTTAGATTTTTCCCCTTCTCCTTCTCTATTTAATTGGATAAGCATGGAAAACACTAAAACATAAATATCCAAGTGAAGCAGTAAGGTTTCTAGGATAGACACAGATATCATGGTTTGACAAAAGGCTTTCCTTATGCAAGGATTGTATTTTCCATCATAGCATGATCGATAAAAATGTGCAACCAGGGCGGAGAATAAGGATTGAACTTTAGCCAAATTTTGCTATGTCACAAAGCCCTTTTTTAATTTTGGCCACATTGCTTTTCGAGCCCAAATGCGACACCCTTCATGCAATGTATTATTAACATAAAAAAATTGATGTGGCACAACATGAAATAAAAACTAGAAGATAAGAAAAAAAAGCTAAACAAAAACATTTTTCCAGAGAAAACTAATAAAATACAAGAAACACTAAGGAGAACAAGTGCAAAATGAGTGCAAGAGAGGGGATCTAGAAAGAAGCTAGTCCTGCTCCTAACCTAAATAGCTAGAAGGTCAAGGTCACGTATAATGAAATTTCAAATGTAGCGATCGCAGTTGTTTCCAACCTACAATAACAAAGATATGGTCAATTAGAAAAAATATAAAACAATGTGCATGCGAAAGGATAAGATCTTAAATGAATTGCAAAAAAATTTCAAGGTATTTCATATCGGTAGAAAGATATGCCAAAGACACTACTTTTAACCAATTCACATTCTTACCTTTTCGATGACCATTATAAGCAGACAAACCATGAAAGCTTCTTATGAATGCACCTCCATCTATGTCATCCTTCTTAGCAGGGATGAAAAAATACTGAAACATACTATTAGCCAAAAGGCTTCCTAAGAAATATACTTCCAAAAAATCATAGATTGGATTGTGAAATTTAAAACAATCTTATTGAAAAACCCATAATAATTGAAAAGGTAATTTTTTAGTTAGAAGCACAGGGTCCATATGAGAATCTTGTAATAGACAATTTATCTAATCATATTCAGTTGGCTTGCCAAGACAGTGAGGACCCAACATGGCCATCAATGAAGGTTGAAGTGCATCAACTGTTTGAAAAGTTCTCAAAGGATAAGATGTTAAACCTTGAAGACTAAAGGATGTAAAACAACTATCATTGGGAAGGTCATAAGTTTAATGATAGTCATCTGAGACCAAATCATGATCATATGGAATTATTAAAACATCATATTCCCAATTTGTAGTTAACAAAGATAAATCAAAATGAATAGTGTTGCAAATGCTCTATATGATAAAATCAATTTCATCTCATGCCCAACGTGATAAACCATCCTATAACTGGTGACAAACTATACAATCATCGCAATCATCGAAATAATAAAAAAGGAATTCTAGTATAAGGAACATATCAAACCATTCAGGATGTAC
This sequence comes from Pinus tabuliformis, assembly GCA_031772625.1. Taxonomy (NCBI): domain Eukaryota; kingdom Viridiplantae; phylum Streptophyta; class Pinopsida; order Pinales; family Pinaceae; genus Pinus; species Pinus tabuliformis. The sequence goes on along the minus strand of CM062817.1, from coordinate 1,157,874,580 downwards.
TGGATGAAACAGAGGAACCCAGTTCAACAAAAAAATCAAGCTCTTTGCAGCACTCAAGAATGTTTTTGGTGCCATGAAGACATTTACTAGAAAAACTAGGAGTTGATTAATCACCATAGCACCCAACATATATGGAGTTTTTGGCCAAAGGTGATCTCCAAATTGATTAGCTTCATTATTGCACACATTTATGAAAGGTATACATCCCAAGCTTAAATTCAATATAAGAGATTTGCATAAGGATTAATTTATTAGAACAATATGATAAAAAACTAGTTCTCGAGGAATTCCAAAATCCATTAAGAACGAATTTGCATCGAGTGAAACAATACGAATGAAAGAATTATGCAAGAAAATAAATATTTGACATGGTATAGGAATTTTACCAAGATCATGAGAGCTGACATAACTGTCAACGAGAGTTAGAGTTCCTTGACGTCGTTACAATTTTTGGAAAGACATATAATAACATTTTATAGACTAAGTCAGATTGTAAATTGCATGTTGATAGATTTTATTGATTAATTTAATAGGATCGCCATTATCCAGTTGGCAGCAATCTAAATCACTAGTTTGATCATATTTTCCAAATTCAACAAATAGATTATGCAAGTCATGATATTCCTCTGATAAAAAATATAAGGACACCTGAATCAAAAAAGTCTCTTGATGACATTGATTCGAAGGCTTGTCCCTAGATGATAAGGGATGGAATGGAAGCTCTATAGTTTCATCGCATTCTTCTTCTTGATGGATATCCTCACTATCTTGTGTCATTCCAAGATTCAACTTATGAGATATAAAACTTGATGAGGATTGAAAATCTCCGTCACAATTTGATGCATTGTAAAGAGTAGAGCAGAAATGATAGGGAGGTGAAGAGGAATAATTTCTCATAAGTTAATCTTCTTTGAGAAAAATAGATTTAAGATCTAGATCTTGCGAAATGGGAGCTTATTGAGAAACTAAAAGATCAATTGGTGCACGTGACCATTCGTGATCACATACATCAACATAGTCATCATCATCAAAATAATTGTTACCCAAGGCTACAGATCGACTGGAAGAATTAGTTTCATTTGATTCACTATCGATACTAGTAGATTGAAAATCATCCAAGAATTGAAGTGAATCACCTTAACATGGAGGATTTTGAGAAAAGGAAGAGAGATCAAAAGTCTATTCACTTTCCTCCTCCTATACTAGTGTAATGTGACTTCCTTTTACTTGATCGCAATCTGGTCTAGCAACACGAAAATCAGGAGAGCGTAAGTGTCTAATTAGTGGAGCAGATTTATCACGCAGATCATGATACATAGGTTCATGACATGTAGATGATAGAGGATGGAAGATGACCGTTGAAGTCGTAATACTTTACATGGAACCAGTTTCAACATTGATTTTAAGAGTACTAAAGTCATTGAGGAATGAAAGGATTATTCTTCACACTAGGCTCAATGAGCCACTTCGGGGTTTCTTTCATTAGATCTAAATCATGAGAAGTGGAAGGAGGATGAAGAGATGGATTAGGAATTTGATTTGCAAATTTCGCAGTTGTTTTATCATCGTAAAGAGGCACCCACATCAGGACTGGAAAAAGAGGAGGACAAGGAAAAAAAGGGGTAGTAGTTTCCTCCTCTAAAATTTGAGGTATCTCATGTTTTACCAAATTCAGGGAGGTAAAAGCATTAGGGGGTTTAGATTCACCATGCAAAGAGATATGAACCAAATTTGTTATGAAACCAACATACAAGTAGATATATAAATGAGTTAAAAATTATCCTCTTCGAGGGGGAAACCTCCTTTACATTACATAAATGAATAATTCCTGAATGATTCAAATGAAAGAACATCATTTCTATATATATGTATCTAAGGGGTCACAATAAAATCAAAGACGAAATGAAAATAATATTGTAAGGGAAAAACAATAACAATAGTGGGCTCCTATGGGGTACAATAATAACAATATGGGAACTAGATGGGCACAACAATAACAATAAGGGGGCTACACTGACAATAACAATGAGGGAATACACCAGTATTATATTGACCTAACATGCCCCTCTCCTTCAAAAAAGTGTTATCCTCAATGTTTGAGTAGTTCTGCATGCTTTTGTATAAAATTCTCATCCTCCCATGTGGACTCTTTAGTGGGTATGTAGTGCAACATCTTTGTGACCCATGTTTCCTTCTCTTCTGAAGATAATTTTTATTCTAAAATTTGTTTAAGACTATCATGACCTGGTTTTTCCTTGAAGTGTCTTCCCATTAGGTAAGGTCTCCATTTCTTAATTGCATGTAGTATTGCCAAAATCTCCTTCTCATAAATAACTTTGTGGAAATACTTTCCATTGATTGGAAAACTTTCAAAAGAAATGGGTCTTCCCTCTTGCATTAAAACAGTACCAATTCCTTTTCCTGAGGCATAACATTCCATAATAAAGGTTTTTGTGAAGTCTCGCGTAGCTAATACCAGTGCTTGGTTAAGATGTTCAAAGGCCTTAGTTCCTTCTGGAGTCCAAGAAAATATATCTTTATTTAGTGATGTTGTTAGAGGTGTTGATGTTCTCCAATAATTCTTAACAATCTTGTGATAATGCCCTGTCAACATGAGAAATCCTCGTAGATGCTTTATGGATGTGAGGATTTTCCATTCCTTAATGGCTTTAATTTTGTTACGGTCTACCTTAACACCCTCATGAGATACAATATGACCCAAATATTCCACCTCATATACTCTAAAGAAAGATTTGGAGGTTTTTCATATAATTGTTTCTCTTCCAATAGTTTGAGCACCCTGTCAACATGTTGAACATGATCCTTCCAAGACTTGTTGTATATTAGTATATCATCAAGAAATACTAACACAAATTTTCTAAGGAAGGGTTTGAAAATGGAATTCAAGAAACCTTGAAATGTAGAAGAGCAATTGGTAAGGCCAAAATCCATGATCAAAAATTCATAATGACCCCCATGAGTTCTAAATGATATTTTTGGAATGTCTTCACTCTTCATTCTTATTTGATGATATCCTAAATTAATATCCAACTTGGTTAAGTAAATTTCTCCATGTAATCCATCCAATAATTCATCAATGACAGGAATGGGAAATTTATCTTTAATAGTGAGCTTGTTGAGCTCCCTATAACTCAGAAACATGAACCATCATCCATCCTTCTTGTGAAAATACTTTCCTTTGATTGGACGACTTTCAAAAGCAATGCATCTTCCCTCTTGAATTAAAATAGCACTAATTCCATTTCCTGAGGCATAACATTCCATAATAAAGGATTTTGTGAAGTCTTGCGTAGCTAATATCAGTGCTTGGTTAAGATGTTCAAAGGCCTTAGTTCCTTTTGGAGTCCAAGAAAATGCATCTTTATTCAGTGATGTTGTTAGAGGTGTTGATATTCTCCCATAATTCTTAACAATCTTGTGATAATTCCCTGTCTACATGAGGAATCCACGTAGATGCTTTATGGATGTGTGGATTTTCCATTACTTAATGGCTTTAATTTTCTTACGGTCTACCTTAACACCCTCATGAGATACAATATGACCCAAATATTCTGCCTCATATACTCCAAAGAAACATGTGGGGGTTTTTTCATATAATTGTTTCTCTTCCAATAGTTTGAGCACCCTGTCAGCAGGTTGAACATGATCCTTCCAAGACTTGTTGTATATTAGTATATCAACAAAAAATACAAACACGAATTTTCTAAGGAAGCGTTTGAAAATGGAATTCATCAAACCTTGAAATGTAGAAGGTGCATTGGTAAGGCCAGAAGGCATGACCAAAAATTCATAATGACCCTCATGAGTCATAAATGTTAGTTTCAGAATGTCTTCAGTCTTCATTCTAATTTGATGATATCCTGTATGAAGATCCAACTTGGTTAGGTAAATTGATCCAATAATTCGTCAATGACAGAAATGGGAAATTAATCTTTAATAGTGAGCTTGTTAAGCTCCCTATAATTCAGAAACATGAGCCATCATCCATCGTTCTTGTGCATCAATACTACAGGAGTAGAGAAAGAACTTTGAAAAGGTTGAATTATACCAGCCTCTAGTATTTCTGCAACCATACATTCAATTTAACTCTTTTGGGAATAGGGATATCTATAAGGCTTGATGTTTGGAGGAACACCTCCTGAAATCAAATGAATAGAATGATTATGATCAACAATAGGTGGGAGGCCTTTTGGAGTCACAAATACCTTGGAATGATTTTCCAAGGATTTTTGGAGATATGGAGAATAGATTATTTCAATGTTTGAACCTCTCATGAATATAATTATGAAAGTATGCCCCATTTTTCTTTCTTTAGAAGATTTTTCATGCCATTAGAGCTAATGAAATTTCTTGGTTTCCTTGTAATACCTCTTAATTCAACTTCCTTTCCTTCCCAAAAAAATTCAAGAAAATTTATTGAAAATTAAAAGCTATCGTACCCAAAGATTGTAACCATTTTAACCCTAGTACAAAATCAACACCAACCATTGGAATGGAGAGAATTTGACTATTCAATACATATTCTCCCATAGTTAGCTTGATATTATGGCACTTTTTAGAGAAATTTGTAGTTCCTCCATTTGAAACCATCACTTGACACTCTAGGGATGGGTATAGGAAGCAATTAAATGACTTGGCTATCTTACAATGAAAAAAATTATGGGTACTACTAGAATCAATCATCACTATTACATTTTTCTTCTTGATATTTCCTTCTATCTTGAGAGTTTGAGGAGTGGTAATTCTTGCCAATGCATTACAAGATATGGTCAAAATCATTTACTCTTTCTCGAGGGTTGGTTCGTGGTGTATATCCTCTTGTTTTGAAGTTTCTTATTCCTTTTATTTCTCTTCTTCACAATCTATGTAAAATAAATCCTTCTCTCCACACTTATGACCTTTAGTGTATTTTCTATCACAATTGTAGGAAAGAAAATTTTCTCTTTTTTCTTCCAATTATTGTAGTGTCAACCTTGTAGAATATTATGGAAGGCTATGGGAAACAACACTTCCATATTTATGGTTGTAAGTGGTAGGATTCCTTGTTGCCATAATTTTTCTTTCAATTTTTCTTGCCAACCTGAATGCCTTCTCCAATGAATCAAGGTCCCTAAGGCGAACCTCATGTTGCATGTTATCTTTTAAAGTCCTTATGAACACATCAATTTTATGCTCCTCTAGAATATTATTTACCCTTATATTCAATTTTTGGAAGTATTGAATATGCTCTACCATTGAACCCTTTTGTTTGAGATTTATCGATTGGCTAAAGAATGTGTTGCTCTCTGTGTCGTCATAATGTGCTATCATTTCCTTCACAAAAATTGGCCTAGTGACAAGTGCTTTATAAGGATAAATACATCGATACCATACAAATGGATTGGGTTATAAATATAGAGTTGCAATGCATACCTTTTATGTGTGTTGCACATTATGAAGATCAACATATTGCTCCATTTGTAGTATCCATGTCACGAGATCCTTGCCATCAAACTTACTCATATTGATATTTGGAATATGGTGGGTTTTCAATCCAATGTTAGAGTCTATGAACTCATGATTAAAATTTATTTTGTTCTCATTATGAATTTCATATAATACCTTTTCACCATTAGGAAGCATTTCTTGTAGAAACTTTGTCAAACCTTCCTCCAAACCTTCCATGTCTTCTTTTAACCATTATTCAAATCTTCCATGTTGCTTTTCATTTTTCTTCTATGCCACCCTTCAAACCTTCCACGTCTTATTTTAAACTATTCTTCAAACCATCCATCTTAGCTTCCATTTCTTTTTTTTGTTACTCTTTGTCAGAGAAAAAGTTGTTTCACTTGGTCTCGTAATTTTGATATATCATGTTGCATTGCTTCCTCTTCTCCATGTGTCATAGTAGAGCTTTCTGGTTTCTTACTAAGCATTTCCATTTTATTTCTTCAAGGAATTTTGAAATAAAAAAAAATGATATCTATGTTTCACTATGCACTTTGAATCACTTCAAATTTATTTTTCTAACAAAAGTTATGCAATTTAAATACACACCTTTTTCTTTCTTTTAGGAGCTCGATCTTGAAATGATTGCAACTATGTAATTTTTGATCTCCAAGTTTGGAAATTTCTTCCTGTGGTCTCTCATTGAGTCCTCTTTCCAATACCACAAGTCTAAATGAGATTGGATTCTTCAAGAAAGAGTTATGCCAAATCTCCCACGATGACTTGATTATGGATTGGTGCATTAAAGTGAAGTTGTACGGGATTCCACGTGTCACTGTTTCAACGTTCAGCCCTGAGATTTCTACACACAAAACTATAGTCCATGCAATTTCAGCCACTTTTTAGAGAATTCAAATCCAATGCCTGAAATGAAATTTATGATGGCTTTCCCTAGGTCACTTGTTTGAGACAAAATTATGGAGCCCGCAAAAACCCTAACTTCCTAAGACTATATCTCCGATAATATAGAAAACCAATACCAAAAATTTGTACACGAACTTCTCTAAGATTTTGGTTACATGTGGTAAAAATTTAAACTTCTTAAGCCTCTTAGAAAAAACATATGGTGAAAATTTGAAGATGGCATGTTTGAAGAAGTGAAATGCTAGAATCCAAACTCTGATACCAAATTTTATGCAACTAGCTCACAAATAGATAGATAAATGACTTAAAAATTTTCCTCTTCAAGGGGGAAGCCTTATTTACATTACATATATGAACAATTATTGGATGATTCAAATGAAAAAACCTTCATTTTACATATAAGATTCTAAGGGGTCATAATATAATCAGAGCTGACATAAAAATAATAATATAAGGGCACAACAATAACAATAATGGGATTTTATAGGGCACAATAATAACAATATGGGGAGTACATGGAGACAATGATTACAATAAGGGGGATACAATGAGAATAAAAATGAGGGAATACACTAGTATTATAGGGACCTAACAAAATTCTTAAACTCTTCTTAAAATAAATAAAAATTTGTGTCTTCTCTCGGAAATTCATAATAAAGGTCAAGGAATCGATCGAAAAAATCCCCAATTGATTCATTAGTCTTCATTATTAGTTTACTAATTATTTTAAAAACATTCTACTAATCATATCAATCAAATGTTCTATGAATCTCATTTACAAGTTGGTCAAATTAATGGATAGAGGAAATGGGTAATGTATGACACCATCAATTAATGCAACCTTAAAATTTGAGGGTGAGTAATATAGCCATGACATCCTTGCATTGTATTCCATTAGAAAAGAAAAAATGGAAAACTTGAAACATATGTTCACGAAGAGTTAATTCACCATCACCATCAAACCTCAATTGGGACAGGTTATGGAAAAATTCCACGAGGATGGTAAGATTAAGATCTTTATAAAAAAATCTTAGGATTATGATTTGGGGAAGAGAAATTTTGAATAATAGATTTAAAGGAGAATCAATGGGCACAAACTATCATATGACCCTCTTTCTGACTCCATTTGTTGATGATGCTAGAAATCTATCAACCAAGGGGGTCTCCCTGATGTGAATTCCCAATTATACCTGATATCGTTTGGAATAGGATCCCCATATGGAGTTTTTGACGTTGTTGGACCCACCAACATGTCAAGGGGATCTCCCCAGTAAGAAGTCCCAATTAGACCTCAGATCGTTCGATGTAGGAGTCCCAACAGTGCGTTGTAAGGTAAGGCCTTGACCACGATGTCGCACAATGGAAAGTAAGATAGCTCTACCAGTAGCAAGGGTGTGACTAATGCAGAGAGTCAAGGAATGTGTACGAGAGGTTCCAAAACTTCGAGGGGAGAGGAATGTGAAGGTGAGTTCCAGGTTGAAAGGGATCAGTTCCAACTCAGCTAGGAACACACCACACAAAGGACATTCACAACTTCCAGTGGAGAAGTCCACTCGGATGCGGAAGTCAGAAAAAAAAAGGTAAGATAACACAAATAGCACTCACGGATTAGTCTGAGACGAGTGTGACAGTTGATATAGCATGGTCCATGAGAAAGGTATTTATGATGCCTGACAAAGAAATCGACATGGACGGTGACAACATTAATAGAATATGCAACACATTAACAACAAGATTCAGATAATTGCTTACAAATCAGTTCATATACAAGTACATAAGTTAAACACCATATATCATTAAGGCAATTGGAACAGTCCAACTATAATAATAACATATGCATGTAAATGTGCTAGCTCTTATTGTTAAAGAAGTGTAAGTCACAATCATACAATACACTAGGTAAACCTGTTAGCCCCAACAGTGGAATGTTACAGCCACATCTTCCTACTCCTCCAAAGAGATGTACAAGCTCTATGCAGTGGAGAAGCCAAGGCGCATTACAATACTCTCCAAGTCTTCTTCAAGATTGTCTTAGTAGAATCTTGGCTTGCCTGAAGCCTCTACAATGAATTATGAGAGACTATTCATAGAAAAGGGTGGGGTGACCCTTGACATTCCCCTTTGTGACAGTTCAACTATCCTCATGACTCTTCACCTACTCTATGACTGTTACATCCAACTGTTGACACTCAACTTACACTTGACATGACTCAATATTACAATGCACATGTACTCATGTGAGACAGCATGGCTTGAGCAAGCCTTGCAAGACATCACTGACACTTGGTCCATTGTGATGAGACCAATTGTTTGACATGCTTGTTATGGTGAAGGAGGTGAGCTGATGCCAAGCTTGGTTATCTGTGATGATGTGCATGCACCTCATCGTGACATCTTGTTGAAGTGAACTATTGCCTCTGTTACAACCAGTGCATTTGTTCAGCCCCTTCATCCACCTTATTTGCTAACATGTGCATGGTCTCCTTGGATATGGTTGAACTGGCAACACACTGATTCATAGTGTTGTGATGATCTTCAAGTGTGTACTAGTGGTCATGCACATCAAGTTGCTGAAGTACATGTTCATCCCCAGTTGGACTTGATTCTTGTCTTCGCCTTGGTGAGCGTGTTCAATGGGTTGGATTCATGCGTGCGCTCAATTACATGCATGCAGCTAGATTCCTTGTATGCAGTCAACAAAATTACTCACCATGTTTGCTTTATGTGAGCTGTTGGGATAGATCCTTAACTCATTGTGGCACATTTTCATCAGCGAGTTCATGTTGCGCCCACTACTATTCATATTCCTATTGCAACTCATTGGGTTGTCTATGCAGCTTCATTCTCTTCCTGAGTTGTTGCTTCAACACATGCAACTCCTTCTTTGTTCCATCTTTTACCATCACATGATCTTCATGTCGCGTCGTCACTTCATAGCTTGAGTCTCCAAAGTTTCTTTCATTATCAGTGGATCTAATTGATATTGCAACTTTGTTATGCCTCTATGTTCTCAACAACCTTCCTCTTGCGTTCGCTACATTTGTTGCATTCACTGCACTCGGTATGCTGCCTTCAGCTGCTGTTCATGATGCTGCTCATTGTGATGTTGTTGCTTCATGTCCTTATCCATGAAGAACTTGATGTCTTCATGAGTAGGTAAGCCCATGGACACTTCATCGACTGCATCCCCAAGTGTGCTCTGAACAATGTCTTTGTCTCTGCTCTCTTGGAAACCATTGTACCTATACTTCCGAGACACAGATGAACACCTGTGATACCTAGAGACATGGTAACAGTCATATCAAACAATCTATTAGTCGAAAACCAAAATGAACATGAGAACTCACTTGCAACATACCTGGGTGAATGATCATGAAGGTTGTGCAATTTCGGCTGGGAGGTCGGGAGATCGATTGTCAAGACTGCACAAGGCATAGTTTGGGCTAATGGGATACTGACTGACTACTAGAATTGTGCAATGCATAGTCTAGTCTAGCTGCTAACTGCTGGGATTGCGTAATGCATAATTCTAGCTAGGAAGGACTCCTGGCCCAGGGATAGATTTGTGAAATTTCTTGGGCCAAGTAGCCACTGTCCTCTAGGAATGCACAAAACATTCCAAGAGTCCATTGTTGGGTAGGAATGCACAAATCTGGAGAGGAAGGTGAGCCTTCCTTTCCGAGATTGCGCAATGCAACCTTGGGGAAGGAAGAGCCCAGGCCAAGGTTGGCCCGACCCGCTGACGGGAAACTGGAAGCAAGTAAGTTAATGAATGGATTGTGGCACTAAGTGATAGTAGAAGAGACTAATAGTGCATGCAAAACATGAATGAAAGATTTGGAAAATAGATCAACATGCATGTGGGTGAGGCAATTCGTTGGTTGGGCAAATGTCCATGCAAAACCGTTTCATTGATGCGACTACAGTGAGATAGAAACAAAACTAAAACAGAGCTAAAAAAAGTTAGTATACATGTAAATGACAGCAAGCGTTCAAAGAAATCAAGAAAATAGTACTCATAAAAGAGAAAACATGAAAAATAACAGAAATGAAACACAAGGAATGGGAAATGGACTTACCCCAAAACGGCTGAGTTGAATTTGCAGAATGTCCTATATGTGATGTGGGATGTTAGAGCTACAAGGTTGATGTAAGGAATGAGCTCTGCAATGTTTGGTTGATGAGTTTTGATAACATCAAGGTTGTGACGCACATGCCACAAATCTAGGGGAAGTGACACTTGGTGGGAGGTTTCTGAATTTCTCCTTGCATGTAACCTCCCACTTCTAAACATAGATCCTTAAGACAAGGGTTTCCTTTTCATGCTGACTTGGGAGAAGCAACTTATGCACGAAATTCTGTTTTACTCAGTCCCGGAGGGAACCAGTCAACTCAGTTGCATATGCAAGTGAGGATTGGAATGTTGGAGAAAAATGTGCATTTCTAGCTAGGTGTTGGGCTGGATGCCCAAGATATTTGTGCAATTTCTGGGCTGAGAAGCTGAAGGTTGCCTAGATTTGCACAAATCCTAGGCCGAATAGGCTGTTGCTAGGAAAATTTGCTCAAATCCTATTAGGAAGGTTGGTTGGCAGGATTGCGCAATCCTGGAGCCCAACAGGTTGTCAGAGAGGATTGCGCAATTTCTGGAGGGAAGGCTGGTTTCCCTCCAGAAATGCACAATTTTTAAGGGGAAGCTTCTTAGCCTGCAGCTGGACCAAGTCCGGGTGAGCGATCTATGAAGGGAAAATATCAAATTGTTATCGACAGATTTCCTTTGAGCAAGAAAGACACTGAAGCTTGAGGACTTGATGAAGCAAGGCAAGCTACTATGAAGGTTGGTAGGGAGGCTCCAAAACAGTCTAAGGAAAAATTTTAGAGGGTGTTTATAGCCTCTACAGCAGGAGTATCGACCTATTTGCCATATTTTATTATAGATTTTCCTTGGCTTTAACTATCAGCCAAATAGAGAAGCGTATGTGTGCCTTTGCGAAAATCAAGTAAGCGTGCCTAGTGAATGTTGAATTGTAAGTGTATCCAGGTTCTTCTATTATGGAGGGAGGAGAGATGAGCCTCTAAGAGGAGGCTAATAGTATTGCCCTAGTATAGGCGCATACAAGTGAAAATATAACCTCCTAACATCAGGCATAATAGTCTGTATATATGGAATGAATTTTACAGCCATTACAACACATGTTCAATTAGATAAACACTAAAATATCCAAAATAGTTCAAATGCTTTAGTATAGGTGAAAGAATACATGAAAGATAAATATTTATAGAACAATATTACAAATATTCACAATCCATGCATGAAAAGGTGTCGTCCATCAGACTTAAAGTATTAAGTAAACGTCCTAAGATACATGAATACAATGAGCATCACTAGCTCCAATAGTGGAGAATTGGAGCAACAACTTGCTACCCCAAAGTACTAACTTTGTCTCTTTATTTCCTTATGCTAGAAGACAAGGTGAAAAGTCATTTTCTCATACAATGAGGGTGTATACATAGCCAATGTGGTGATTCTTCACCTCCTTTGCGATTTTTTGTCTACAATGATGATTGTTTGACTTCCTATGACTTTACAACTTTACATGACTCTTCGTCTTTTGTACATGTCCTTTGGAATTCCACTTTAGAATAAATTTTTTAATAAGAAATTACATAATCCACAAGAATGATGTGGCATATAATGACTCACAACATGACATAGCATGAAAGTGATGACAAGGACTTCTTCAGGAAATGGAAATGTTAAACCCTTCTTGCTACTCCTTTATATTCAATAAGAGATGTGCAATGCTTCACCTTCATGATAGGTATGCTTTGTTCTTAATATCCACCCTCGAAAGGGTTTTGAGTCAGATGGAGTCTTCATGAGGTCATGATATTTCATATTCTGTTGTAATATAGTGTTCCTTCACTTTCTCACACGATGATCATCTTATATCTTCAACTGCATATCTATCTTCTAGCATCGTCCCCTTCTCCTATTCCTGCCCCATCATCCTGTCTTGATAATATAGAGTACCTACAACTAAAAACCATTCATGAAAAGCCAAAATTAGCATGAAAACCCCCTAACCTAACATGTTTCATTAACTCACCTATTATGGATGAAACTCATGACTTGTTGAGTGACTAGCTAAGGGATTTTGCAATTCTAGAGGCCAAGGTCTGAGACTGAGTCTTGAGACTACACAATGCATCGTTCATGATGGCCAAGTTCAAACGATTTCACAATTGAGGTGATTAAGAGTTCAAGGCTGGGGCTTGAGGATTGGATATTTTCACTACGTAATTCTAGGAGGAAAAACACCAAGGCATTGGATAGTTGAGGGAATCAAGAAATTAGTATGGAGGCTTTAGCATTGATACTGCCCAATGCATAGTTTTGGAATCTTGGGAAAAGGAGTTGCACAATTGAGGGACTCAAGGACTCGCAATGGAGGCTTGAGCTTTTATTTTTAGCAATGCGTACTTCTAGGAGGCAAGGAGGGCTAGTGATTACCCAATTTCACAGTTCACAAGCTCAAGGCTAAGGCTTGAGGACTAAGACTATGCGATGTGTAGTTCAGACCTCTCTCGAGGGCTTGATGGCATAGTTTTGGAGGCCAAGTTCCGTGCTTGAGCACTAAGACTGTGTAGTGCAAAGTCCTGGGAGGAAGTAACTACACATTGTCTAGCGTCAAGAGGCATGATTGTAGCGTGAGGGTTGAAACCATGGAATGCATAGTTCTAGACAACTGAATGAGGCTAAATTTCTTGCTCAAAAGTTTTTCTGAATTTGGCTAAGTGTGGGATCGATGAAGCTGATGTGAACAATGATAGGACATTACTATGATAACACACATAGAACACTTGATATCACAACATAGATAATCTATAACACATTAACAAAAAACTTCCCTCAGTGCAACAACTTTGTGACAAGAAGTTTGACACCAAAGATAAACTTTGTGACGACCGTGACGGCACTTGTGCGACCATTCTTAAAAATTTGGAAATGAGTTTGATGCATGTTTACATGGTGATTACAACTCATTAATTCAAATACTACCTCTTGGAATACACCAAAACTAGATTTTGTGCATTGTGTGACACTCCACATTCCCAAAGACGACATTTTCTATATGAAGAGAAACGTCATAATGATACTTGCAATATGTGAATGAAAGTGAAATTGACACATGCTAGAGTGAAGATTACATGGAAACAACACTAATTAAAGTGAACTCAAGAACAATGATAATCGTTAGAATGAAAATGACACTTGCGAAGATGAAAGTGCACAAAAGGAGACAATTGAAGAAACTCAATGAAAAAGAATTACGATCACAAACAAAGTGAGGAACTACCAATGACATGTGCACTGAAATCCAACATGGGTTGAAAATTGCACATGAACTGTCTTAGTGGACTATGCAACAATTGTTCAAGAATGTGTGAAGGAATGCTTTTATGAATGCGTTACAGACTAAGCATGTATGAGCAAGTGACTTCGACATTTACAATCCAAAAGCAAGCTCGAAGACTTAACAAAGCATCGACTTACCAATAACTGACTATGGAATGACCGATCTCAAGATCCAAGGTAGGCTCCAAAATTCAAGTATTGGAAAAGTTTTGGAGGGTGTTTGTCACAGCAACAACAAAACCAAATCATTTTACATGGTATTTATGGCTTTCTCCTCATAAACCAGTTGTCATTTGGTCAATTTTTATGGAGGAAATGATTACAAATTATGAGGATACAAATAGCAACACTTTCCTTAGCCAATTAATAATTATAAAAGAAGGATTCAATCGTTGAGCGCATTGAGGACTTCCAAAAATCGAATACCAGGGTAACTAATATTCCAGAGGAGCATAGGATTCATGTCTTCATAAGGACTTTGAAGGATAAAATCCAACAGGAGGTTCGCCTTTGGGAACCTGATCCATTAGAGAAGCTATTCTCAATGTCAAGAAAAGTGGAAAGAAAAATTATGGAAAAAAAGAAGTCTACCACCCACAACTATAAATATAGAAGTGTTTCTTCTCCTAGCCTTCCATAAAATACAATGTTAACACCACAACAATTGGAGGAAGAAAGAGAAAATGGGTTTTTTTACAGTTTTTATAGGAAGCAAACTAAAGGTCATAAGTGTGTTGAGAAGATATTATTCTATATAAATTGTGAGGAGGAGGAAGAAAAGGAACATACAAAGAAGAGGATATAGACTAGGAATCAATCCCAGAGAAACAAGAAATGAATTCAGCCATATCTTGTAATGCATTGGCAAGAATTACCACTCCTCAAACTCTCAATATAGAAGCATATATCAAGAAGAAAATGTTAATAATGTTGATTGATTCAAGTACTACCCATAATTGTATCCAATGTAAGATAGTCAAGGAATTGAATTGCTTTATATATCTAGCACCAAAGTGTCAAGTGATGGTTCCAAGTGGAGGAACTATAAATTGCTCTAGAGAGTCCATAATATCAACCTAACCATTGTGGAATATGTATTGAAGAGTCCAATGGTTTCCATTCCAATGGGTGGTACTGATGTTGTACTAAACGTCCAATGGTTACAATCTTTGGGTACAATAGATTTTAATTTTTAAGAATTTCCTTGAAATTTCATGGGAAGAAAAGGAAGTTGAATTAATGGATATCACAAGGAACCTAGGAAATATAATCATCTTTAATGGCATAGAAAATATTTTGAAGAAAGAACAATGGGGTGTAACTGTACAATTCTACTCACTAGAGGCCAAAAATTGAAATCAAATATTTTTCTATTTCTCCAAAAGGTCTTGTACAATCACTCCAATGTATCTCAGAATCCCAAAGGCCTCCTAGCTATTCATGATCATGATCATGCTATTCATTTGATTCCAAGAAGTGTTCCTCCAAACATTAGACCTTACAGATATCCTAATGCCCAAAAGAGTGAAATTGAACATATGGTTGCAGAAATGTTAGAGGATGGTATAATTCAACATAATCAAAGTTCTTTCTCTCCTCCAGTAGTATTGGTTCACAAGAAGGCTGGATCATGGAAGACGTGTCTAGAATATAGGGAGCTCAAAAATCTCAATATTAAAGATAAATTCCCTATTCTTGTCATTGATGAATTATTGGATGAATTACATGGAGCAATTTACTTCACCAAGTTAGATCTTCGTTTAGGATATCATCAAATTAGAATGAAAATTGAAGACATTCTGAAAAAAACATTCATAACTCATGAGGGTCATTATGAATTTTTGGTCACGCCTTTTGGCCTTAGTAATGCACCTTCCACATTTCAAGGTTTTATGAATTCCATTTTCAAAAAATTCCTTATAAAATTTGTGCTAGTACTTTTTGATGATATACTAATCTAAAAAAAGTCTTGGAAGGATCATAATCAACATGTTGACAACATGCTCAAACTATTGGAGGAGAAACAATTATATGCAAAAAATGCCAAATGTTTCTTTGGAGTACAAGAGGTGGAATATTTGGGTCATATTGCATCTCATGAGGTTGTTATAGTAGACCCTAAAAAAATTAAAGCCATTAAGGAATGGAAAATCTCCACAACCATAAAGCATCTTCGAGGATTTCTTGAGTTGACAGGGTAATATCACAAGTTTGTTAAGAATTATGGGAGAATAGTACTACCTCTTACAACATAATTGAAGAAAGATGCATTTTCTTGGACTCTAGAAGCAACTGAGGGCTTTGATAATCTTAAGGAGGTGATGTGCCAAGCATCAGTCTTAGCTACGTTAGACTTCACAAAAACATTTATTGTGGAACGTGATGCCTCAAGAAATGGAATTGGTGTTTTTTTAATGCAAGAAGGATGACCCATTGCTTTTAAAATTCATCCATTCAAAGAAAAGTATTTACATAAACCTATTTATCAGAAGGAAATGTTGGAAATGATACATGCATTAAGGTAATGGTGACCTTACCTATTGGTAAGACACTTCAAGGTAAAAATAGATCATGATAGTCTTAAATACTTTTTGGAACAAACATTATCTTCATAAGTGAAAAAAAATGGGTCACAAATATGTCAGGTTATGACTTTGAAATCATCTACAAAAAAGGGAAAAAAATGTTGTTGGAGATGCACTTTTAATAAAGGATGTGGATGTGCAAGAATTTCTTTGTTCCATTTCTTGTATACAACCTGATTTGATAACCAAAGAAAGGGATGAATAGAAGAATGACGAAGATGTGTTGACACTCATTCAAAAGTTATAACAAGATACCAGTACATATGATACATTTACCTAGAAAAATGATTCATTATGTTACAAATATCGCTTATATATTGTAAGAATTCCTAACTTAAGAAAAATATTATTTTGGAGTTGCACACTTCCCCCTTAGGAGGGCACTCCAGATTTTTAAAAACTTACCACAGGGTCAAGAAGGAAATTTTTTGGGATGGCCTAAAATATGATATTCAAAAGTTTGTTGCATAATTTTTGGTTTGCCAACAAAATAAAGTTGATACAATTAAGGCCCCAGTTCTATTACAACCTTTAGAAATTCCAAGTCAACATTGAAAGGAGGTCTTAAAGGATTTTTTCACAGGCTTACCCATGTTTAAAGGAAAGAGTATCATCATGGTGGTAGTTGATAAACTTACCAAGTATGCAGAATTTTGTGCATTATCTCATCCTTTTAAAGCCTATACATTTTCTACTGCATTTAGGGAAACAATTCAGAAGCTACATGGAAACCAAAAGATTATTGTAAGTGACAAAGATCCCCTTTTCACTGGAAATTTTGGGAGATTTATTTTTTCTCGGTACTCAACTCACTCATACCTCATCTTATGATCCTAAATCTGACACTTTTTTTCTTTGTATATGATAAGCAAACACAATGGGTCAATTGGTTACCTCTAGCTGAATGGTGGTATAACACTTCCTTCCATACTATAGCAGAAATGACCCCATTTATAAAACTTTATAGATATCATCCACCATCCATCACATCATCTTTAAGAGAAAAGCCTAAGGTTCAAGCAGTGGAAGATCACATTGAGCATCACCAACAAGTTCTCCAACTCTTAAAGGATAACCTCACTCTGGCACAATATCGAATGAAACAATGAGAAGATTAGCATCACAGTGAAAGAAGTTTTTATGTAGGTGAATGGGTATTTTTATAGCTACAACCATACAAACAAATCTCCCTCATGCAAGCTAAGAAGGGTAATAAATTATCAACCAAGTACTATGGTCCTTACAATGTATTACAAAATATTTGTACTATGGCATACAAATTGAAGTTGCCCACATCTTCTTGAGTACACCCAGTTTTCTATATTTCATGCTTAAACAAGGTTATCGTTGAAAATATCCCAGTTCAAATAGTGTTTCTAGAACTTGAAGAAGAAGAAAAAATCATATTTTAGTTTGAAGAAGTCACAAAAACAAGAACCTAACAACTACGAAATTGATTAATTTTAGAGTATCTCATTAAGTAGAGGAACTTACTGACTAAAGATTCCACATGGGAGGATGAGAATTTTATACATAAGCCTCTGAAACTACTCAAACGTTGATGAAAGCACTTTTTGGAAGGAGAGGGGCATGTAAGGTCCCTATAATACTAGTGTATTCTCCTTATTGTTATTGTTAGCATATCCCATATTGTTATTGTTGTGCCCCATAGAAACCCACTATTGTTATTCTTGTTCCCTTACATTATTATTGTTATGTAGGATTTGACTATATTGTGACCCCTTAGACTCCTATATATACCAAGGAGGTCTTATCATTTTTATCATCCGAGAATTTTTCATTTATGTAATATAAAGGAGGTTGCCCCTTGGAGAGGATATTTTTTAAGAGATTGATCTATCTTTTCTTTTGTTTTGTGAGTTGGTTGCATAGAAAAACCCCATACAATTGTAATTCCTAGTATATTATGCCTTGTTTTTGGCCTATAGGTATTTTAGTGGTAGATAATCAATGTTGATCACTATGTCCTTTCTCATCAGATAATTCTTCCACTAGTTCAAAACTTTTATCATGGCATAAATCTCTTTGTCATAGGTAGGGTAGTTAAGAACTACCCAATTAAATAGTTCATAGTGGTAGCATATATACCTTTGTCCCTACATCAAGTTTACTCCCATAGCATACCCATTAGAATATATCTTCCCAACAAAGGATTGTTTCAAGTTTGGTAATGCATGAACTAGTGGTTAAATGATCTTCTTCTTTAACTCCTCAAAGGATTGTTGTTGACACATTCCCCATCGAAAACTCTCGCTACTTACTATTATGGTGTGGAGTGGTGCTACTGTTATTGAAAATTAGGCTACGAATTCCCTCAGGTACTGTGCCACCCTAATGAAAGTACTAAACTAAAAAACATTAGTCAGCACTAGCCATTTCATGGTGGCCTCCATCTTGATAGGAGCCATCTTCAGCTCTCCTTCACCTACTGCATACCCTAGTTACACTAGGGACTGCTATGAAAACTCACGCTTCTTGAGATTTTCTAGAAGTTGTTGCTTCTTTAATGTCTCAAGAAGCTATGTCAAATGTGAGATGTGCTCCTCCCTGGTAACATTGTATTCTAGTATACAAAAAATTATACAAATAACAAACGAATCTATACAATGGTGCATTATATCATTCATTAACCAAATAAACATAGTTGGTGCATTGCGTCGGCAAAATCGTGTTACTAATCACTCATACAATGTTTTCTGGTTTTAAAGGTAGTCGTATAGGTATCTTCTTCTTTCTCTCAAACATGGTGATATCCAAACTTTATCTCCATCTTGGCGAAGTATTTTACTTACTGCAATTGATATAGAAAATCATCTATTCTCGGTAGGAGGTAGTTGTTCTTAAGCATGATTTTGTTCAATGTTCTCTAATAAATATACATCTACTAAGTTCCATGATTATTTGGCACAATGATGATGGGTAATGCACATGTTGATGTGATCGGTCGAATGACACCCGTCATCAGTAGCTACTGCAATTATTTATTCACCTTATTTTTTTCTATAATAGTCTGGTTGTATAACCCATTTTTTACCAATAGGGAGTGTGGCGATAATTAGATCTCTCACTCCACATCCCTCTTAGGTGGTAAGCCTTTAGGATCCTAGAATGCATCCCTATATGCCTATAAAAACTCTTCTAGTTCTTTTTTTGTTTCTTATTACACCCCTCCAGATATGCCTTGCCTCTTATCGAATCATCTACAAATTTATTTTGCCTTAGATATAGTAAAAATACTTCTTGCTATAACTAATCAATTTCTTGGCTTGGTTGGCAATCACCAGTGAAATTTTTGAATTTCCTTTATGTGCGTTGATGGTGAATGATTTTCCATCCTTGATAAGTTTGAACTGGTTGGTTTTCTGCATGAATATTTCATCTTACATGTACATTTAGGTACTTCCAAATATCACTCCACATACATCAAGGGAAACTACATCTAGTTCTACTTCATCAAGAAAATCAACATTGATAGAAAATCTAAATTTTCACTACTTTGTTACCGTTAACTATGCATCATTATTTTCCCATTCCAATGGATATGGGCTTGTATGATTATGAAGTTTTAATAAAAAAATATCCACTAGCTATGTTATAATGATATTAACCTTTGATCTTGAGTCAAACATAACAACAATATTTATTTTCTCAATCCATATCATTATGTGGAAGAGTTTGGTAATTTTTTTTTCTTGTTGTTGCTAAAGGTTACTTCGATTCACCTCCTTCTACATAAATATGTGGATTATCTTCTCATCCTTGTCCAATATTATTTGAATATGGTTGCTCGAATCAATTGTCATGAGATTCTTCTTCTTATTATCTTTATTTTTTTCTTTGGTTTAAGCTCTAGATACCACTTCCAACACTTCTCCTTTGTATGAAAAATAATGTTATAGTGGTTGCTAGGATCATTGCACTAGTGTTTTGTGGCTGATGTATATTTATCTTTCCCCCTTTCCACTTCTTCTTCCTGTCCTTACAGGTGTCCTATTTCTCCTTCTACTTCAATCCACTTGATTTCCCTTTATTCTAGCCTAAGTTCTCTAGCTATTATGCCTATACACAAGCCTCGTCGATGATCTAGGATTCAACAACATCACTTTCTTCTACAAATGGTTGAATAGACCCCTAAAAAAATTGAGTACATCTAAGTTCTTTGGGGAGGTACCAAATTATGGCCATATTTTTGAATTATGTGGTGTACTCTTGTAGACTCTATCCCTTCTTTTGCCTCAAGTAGTTCCATTGGATCCACTGGAACTTTACATACCTTATAGGGTAAACTTGTGAGTTTATGAGGGGTTTGAATTCCTCCCACGTAGGCACTAGAGGATCTGCCTAGAATATCAAGGTATCCATGTGGATTTCCCACCCATTTCAGGGCATGACCGTCTAATTTTAATCACACAAATGAAATATTTTATTCTTCCTCTATATGATGAGAGCCAAAATAAAGTATAATTGTTGCAACCAATGATTTAGCTTTAGAGAGTTGATCTCACCTTGACACATCTTGATAATGAAATTCATTTCCATTTTGAATAGGGACTATGAATGGTTCATAACACTTGAAAATGGTTGATCTATTTTAGGTCCTTTCATTGGTCCATTCTTTATTTCTTCCTAATATCCTTATCTCCCCTCTGATATGTCCTTTATGTTATAACCCCCATCATCTTTGAGTAGCTTATTTCTCATGGTTAACATGAGGAGATTCACTTTACAAAATATATCTACAACTTCTGCTTCCAACCACGAAAACCTCTACATGGGATCAAGATGCTTATTCAAATATTTGTTGGCTATCACTAGGATTTTATGACTTTTGGCTTCAATGGTCTAGATCCCATGCAAATATCCACAATATACATAAAGAAATCTACTATGGTACCAATATGATCCATAAAATGTTATGGATATTCCACTGGATAGTTCATAACAATTGATATGATAAATTATACTTAAAAATATGACATATATGCTATTATGATTTATTTTAGTTTAGATTTATGGATTCATCAATTAATGTTTATTGCATATGCATGCAAATTAAAATTTATTTCGAAAATGGAGAACAATGAAATAAAACCTCATGAACCACATTTGACAAAAGATATATCATGGGAAACACTTTTAGGAGAAAACCTAGCAAGAACATAAGGTCACTCGACTTTCTGTCTCTGAATAGAAAATGCTTGTGAGTACAAAGAAGTATGGCTTGTGTCCAGTGGGCTACTATAGTGCACAAATTCTCTGCTATTATCTGTTACAATAACTCTTGGTTACTCTATTCATTTGTAGAACAAGATATACATGAAAATAATGGAATCCTTCTTTCCTAATGGCCTTGTTATAACACATACTAATAGCTTACTAATGGTTAGGTTTGAATCGTTCATCTCTTAACCATATTTAAAATATTGACTCTTCTAGAGTCTTATTCATCAAAATCACATGGCTAACCCATTTTCGATGATTCATGGGGAATGATGTGGTATCATCTTGAATTATGGTGGCCAAAAGAACAAGGTCAACTTCTGACTTCGATAAAGTTTTCATACAAACTGTAATTGAGGAAAATCCATGTCGTTGTAAAGGTCCATATGTGTAGAATAGGAAAAAAATCCATGCTAAAGTGAAAAAAAATTCCCCTAAGAATATCATTCAAAATGCTCTCGAAAGGTTTCAGACTCCAATTTGTCAAATTGGCTCCCACAGATAAAAATGGTCATGGGAACTTATTCCTCAAGTTGTTCCACTATAAAAGCATATGACAAAGAATATAGTGATCCAATCTGAATCATTTAAGGTCAATAGTTGTTTTACAAAAAAATGAAACATAATCCTAGTCCCATTTCATACATCACTGTTATGTCATCTAGCCCGATGTCCTTTACTCCTTTCACAATTTCCACCTCTGTATTAACAACATTTTCTCCCAATTTCAATATAATATGTATCTAAGAAAAAAAAGAAATTCCCCTTTTGGATATCTTCATTGCTTACCTTCAAGATAATTTCTCGATCAACAAAGTCTACAGGAAAAGGACCCACATATATTGAAACCTTTATGCCCTCCCAAATCATCATCTATCCCACAATTCTATTGTCCTAAAAAAATTATTCACTCAATCCATCCAAATCTCTACTTATCAATACTTGGCTCTTAAAATATCATATCTAAATAAATCCCACTTTACCAATGGATACGCAATTTCCCAAATCCACCGAGCATATCATGGAGATGTACATTGTAAATCCAAATCTCTAGCCTCCTCTACTCCTTAAAATCTCATTTCACTCCCTTAAATGAATGGAACTTCTAATATAATCTCAAAATTCTTAGCCAAAAAGGAAATTATGTGCATTAATGATAGGATCCAGTGTTTATCGAATTCCCTACTCTTGTGGAAAATTGTAAATAAGATAAATAGGTCATTTCAGAGCCCATCTCAAAGAACAATTTCAAACATAAAGCATAATTGCATTTCAAAATCCACCATAGCTAAACACTCTTCTAGATTCCAACATATCATATTTTTTGACCAAATCAAAATATTAGTTGTGATCCCCCAATACCCTTCACGCACTATCCATGAATCCCTAAAAATAAAAAAAACATATACACAATTTTAATTGTGAGGATAGCTACATACTAAGCCAATCTTGGAAACCCCTTGTTCACCAAATTCATAAACAAACAAGGCATGGGTAATCTCCATTGTTAATTGATTTCTTGATTCCCCTATTTTTGTGTCCCTCTCTCTTCCTCGCTTCCCCCACACACATTTGTCCTGCTCTTAGTTATTTCCCTCCAACACCCTTCTCCAACACCCTTCCCCTCTGATTTCCAACATAATCTATCTAAAATATTTTTAGGATTCAAGACTATCTAATCCTATAATTTTCTTTCCCTTCTTCTAATATTTTCATCCCTAATCTTTTGGATCACTCACCTGCCCTTTCTTCTTATGTTTCCATACTTCCCCTCTACCCCATTTATCGTGTACCACCCTAAAAAAAAATCCCGTTATTTGTTTATTTATTATAACATCATTGTAAAAAAATTTCCTTTATTTGTTTATTTATTATAACATCATTGTTAAGTTTTGTAGGACCAATTTATTTATCATATTATTATTCATATTTCTTTCCTAAATCATATTCATTACACTATATACATTTTATTAATTTATTTAGAATATTTTAAATATCTTATTATATATTTTCAACCTAATTTCTTTAAATTATGTTTGACTTGGCATATTATTAATTCTATCATTTATTATCAATTATAAGTTAATTATTCTTTATTCCAATGTTAACATAATTCTATCCCCAATTTGTCTTTCATTCCCATTGTTTTATATTATCCTTAATTCTAATTTCTCGTTTTTTCATAACATATATTGTTTTAATTTATACATTTATCAATTTTACACTTTATTTTCAATTTATTCTGATATTTAATTAAGATAATTTTTAACTTATTTTATATTTTATAATATTTTAAATCACTCAACTTAAATTTACATTTTATAAATTAGCTTATCTTTAACCCCACCTTGATACCTTGATTTACATTTGAATTTTGCATATAATGTATATCTTTTTCATATCCTAACCGTATTAGGCTAATTTTCTCCCATCCCAAAGGCTAATTCTTAGTTATGGTATCTATAGTCTTATTTTCACATTTTGTTTCTTATCATTATGCTCTATTTTCACATTTTGTTTCTTATCTTTATGTTCCAATATGTTTCGGTGTACCATGAACAACAAGATACAATATGTTGATCAATTGTGATTATAGACTTGATTAAATGATTGAGTCATTGATTTTATGATTTAATTGATTTTTCAAATTAAGCTATTTTATTAATGTGTTGATCAATTGTGATTATAGATTTTGTTGATCAATCGTGATTATATTAAATGATTCAATCATTGATTTTATGATTTAATTGATTTTTTAAATTAAGTTATTTTATTAATGATATTTTATTTGATTTTACTAAATTTTTTATTAACATTAATAGAATCAAATTGTATGATAATTAAATATAAAAAATCATTATTCCTCCAATTTTATATAATGAGAATATCTTGTGTATTAAGTTATGAAAATAGCCATAAAATATTATGAATATAAAAAAAATAATATGTATTGGATAATTTAGGCATGAAAATAGTCATAAAATATTATGAATATATAAAAGGAGTAATATGTATTAAGAGCAGTAATATACAACTTGAGTGGGCCTAATGGTTAAGAGCATTTGTTTCCTCCTAAGAGGTCACCGGTTCAAAACCAGAGGGGGTAGATTATGTATGCCTTAGTAGACTTAGCAGCCAAATCGCTACACATAGGTGGGTCCCTTGTCCCACAAACAAGGGGGTCTCATACACCAATTTGGTGTCTCACTTGGTTGTGACCTTAAAAATGGATGTTGTTATTATTATTATTATTTTATTGGATAATAATAAGCATAATTTACTTCCTGGATGCGGGTGATTGTTAGTTACATGGGTACGTTGGAGGCGCACGAGATGGGCAAGTGGTAACCCATTTGCGTGAGGCGTATGACTCTTGGCATGGATGACAGGCCTCACACATATGAATTTAAGGCTGCATCAACTCTGCCCACCCTGTTTTTGGTCATAGGCACAATGCTGCTCTGTCTCATTCTCATTGCTGTCGTTCTTTGGTTTGCTTTCAGCTCAATCCAGGTCACGGTCTTGGGCTTCTCTCCAAGCGAAAGTCTGCCTGCCTGCTCCCTTTCAGCACTGGTGAATGCCGAGAATTATTCCCGGTTGGTCTTGCTCTTCAGAGCTTTTTACGCCTTCATCTTCTCAAGCCTCCCTTCAGCTCCTATTCCTAAAGCCTTCTACTTTTCACGGGCTCAATTTCCTGCTCTCTCAGCGATTTTGTCCCACAATCGATCATCTTCCTTCCCTCCTCCGTTTAATTGTTCCCATCCCATAATCATGCTGAAATAAAGGCTGAGAATGATCAGCACGCGTGGCAGTTCACGTGGTCGAGCCACCGCCCAACATACCTCCACCTCTCTGGACCCCTCTGAAGATGCATCAGCCTACCCAGCAACCAGAAGTGGCAGAGGACGAGGTCGAGGGCAGGATAGAGGTGCAGCTTGTCTCCATCATGTGCATCCCACTGCCCGCTATCGCATTCCCTGTTCACTGGAAAATTCCTCTTTCATCGCATCTGTAACCATCGAAAGATGTGAGCACAACTCGGGTCTGGGTGCTATTCATCAGAGGGTTACGGAGGAACAGAAGGTGGCAAGTCAAACTGCCACCCTGCGCCAAGGCACCGGTAGCATGCTCACCACGCACGCTGAGGCCAACGTCGGCCCAAGCACGAGAGGAGAGCCTTCCAGCTCTGCAATCCGCTCCTCTAACTCCATGGACTCCCGTCATTTTGGGTGCAGGGTTATAGAGGAACAACCATTCACTTCAGATGAAGATTAAGACAGTCAACGCCTCTGGTTCTATGGTTTTGCCTCCGAAGTTAAAGCTCTCCTTATTTTTGATCCATAGGGTTCATGCATGTCTCAGGCTTTTGTTTATGACACAGGTCAGGGTCTTTTTATGCTTATATCTATGTAAAAATCGATCCTTGAAACAACGGTGTTTCACTCAGTCCGATATTGCTGTTTGGGTCAGTTTTTGTGTCTGTCTGGTATGTTCAATGTTCCTGGAAATTATTCTCACTAATGTAAGTCATTTTGACGGTTCTACAGTCAGGATGTCAAGTTTTTGTTATATGCCAACCTCATGGCATGAAATCTCGAGGTCAGCCTCGCTATAACTTTTTTGTATGAATATAGGAGTAGACTAATTGAGAAAAAAAAAGCATAATTTACTGTAACAAAAGAACTTAATAAAAGATAAATTCTTTTAATATTAATTCTAAAACATAGATAAATTCTAATGAAGAAGAAAAAAAATAACTTAATAACAACAATGAATAACGAAAAAATATTTCTATTTTTAAACAATTTTAAACAAATAAACAAGCATAGGTGGGTCCCTTGTCTCACAAATAAGGGGGTCTCATACACCAATTTAATGTTTGACTTGGCTGTGACCTTAAAAATAATAATAATAATTATTATTATTATTTTATTGGATAAGAATAAGCCTAATTTACCGTAACAAAAAAACCTAATAAAAGATAAATTCTTTTAATATTAATTCTAAAACATAAATAAATTGTGATGAAGAAGAAAAAAATAACTTAATAACAACAATGAATAACGAAAAAATAATTCTATTTCTAAACAATTTTAAGCAGATAAATAATTTCAATATCAAATAATAAATTTATCCCTATTGAAATTACACAAAATACACGGATACAAATAAACAACCTAATATAAAACATTTTGAAAAAATAAAGAAATAAAACAGCAAACCTACTCTCAAATATTTTCAAATAAATTAACAATTTTAATACCATACATCTTTAAATAACCCAAAAAAAACTTTTTAAAGCCAAACATTAAAAATAGAAACAATAAAACTACTCGTGCAAAACAAAAGCAATTACAAAAAATATAATGTAAAACATGGAATACACACAATCAATCAATCAATCAAATAGAATGTTGCATATTTTTAGACAATTAAATAAATCCTTATTTGAGTAACAAATGTATACATTATTTAAACTACAGAAATAAAATCAATATGACTAATTTTTATTTCAAACATTTAAAAACATAGAAATAAATAATTCTATTATAAAATAATTTTCCAAACATACGAACACAAATAATCAATCAAATCTATCTATTTTTTTTAAGGAAGGATGCTATAATATTGAAAATGCAAACAAAACATAGTTGTAGTATCAAACATTGAAAACATAAAAGGCAAAAACGATCGTAATGTCATACATTTACCAACAAGAAAATAATTATAATGCCATAATTAATAAATAAATATATATATATAGATATATGCTCCACAATTTTTAAAAAATGTACAAGCAAATAATTATAATATTAAGCCGCTAAAAAATAAACCATTTTTAAGGTCAAATATGGAAAAACGAAACCAAGAAAAGAACTATAATATCACACATTTCCGAGCAATCAAACAATTTTAATGTTAAGTAATAAATCTGTATATCATGTTGTCTGAACTTTTTTGGAGATAAATTGTGTAAAATGTTTGAAATATCTAAAAGGCTCCACTACATTATGACTAAACATGAAAATATCTATACTCAAACTATATGCATTATTTAAGTTACACAAACATGAACTATGTTTAGTTTCATGTTTAATATAATTTGAATAAGTAAAAATTATAATTACCAAACAATTTTAGTGTCAAACATTGAAATTATAAGCAAGAAAATAACACTCGTGTCACACATTTTCTAATAAGAAGAAAATTCTAACATCAAATATTTTAAAACAAGCAAACAATCGTGACTAAAATATACCCTCAAAACATTTACACATTACTTTGATTTCCGTAATTGTAATTATCTTCCTCACTTGGATCATCTCCTAGCACATCTAGGTAAAATACCACTTGGTTGTAGTATTTTGTAAAAACATAAGGCTCCATAGCTTCAACCAACATTTTTTTTAAGACTTAATACGTATTATCTCATTATCATACATAATACGTATTATCTCATTATCATAATTTTATCATACATAATACGTATTATCTCATTATCATAATTTTCCTTTGTATTTCTTTGGTTGAAGGTATCCCACTGCCTCAAACTAAAAATAACACATTGAAAATATGAGAAGTCCACTTGCATGATCACTTGTATCTTCCACTATAACCTATGTTCCCCTTTATTAGGTTTTGATCACAGTGGCCAACAAGACTACATTAGTTGAAATTTATTTCCACTCTATAATATTGGGTGATGTGTCCATCAATGGCATCCTCGGTGCATAAATGATGTCCATATTCCCACATAGATGGTGTTATGCTCTTGACCTGCGAGAAATCCAAAATACCATAAATATGAAGAAATATAGCCTAGAACACAGAAATATCACATGAAATGAGAAAAAATCCAAAGTATTTTATTATTCATAAACATATTCAATGTTCACTTGCCTCTTTGAGGGGGAAACCTCCAGTAGAGTAAAGCTCGATTACAATAATATTTGATGATCTTTTCATTACTAAATACAACTATTTATAGCCAAATGACATCCAAAACCCTAACAACTAGTGGTCCCTTGCATAACATGTGTTAACCACTTTATTTATTAACTATGACTTGTTTACAACTAATTGTGGTCCCTTTTCCCTACTGAAGGTCAACCACTTAAAATTATTAATGCAGGCTTTATTGACTCTCTAACTAACTATGACTCTAACTCAATCCATTGGGATTATTACATAAATAAAGGAGTTACGGTTGGACCCTAAAATGCCCTCCCCCATCAAAAGAACCCTTGTCCTCAAGGCTGAAGCTGCGGAAAATGCTGAAGAATAATGGTTGGTTCCTAGGTCACATCCTCTGGAGAGGTGTCTTTCCACTTTATTAGGGCTTCCTTGATCGTGCACCCACGAAGATGTCTTTCACGAGTATCGAAGGCATGTTCTGGTCAGAGCCAAATTGAACCTTCCTCATCTAGTTCGAGTAGACTTGTTTGAACTTAGTAATTGTTCCCCACAACTTTCTTGAGGCATGATACATGGACGACCGGATGGATTTTTGAAGTAGGTGGAAAGGCCAGTTTGTAGGCAACTTCTCCTATTCATTGAAGTACCTAATAGGGTCCATAGAATTTTGGTGCTAGTTTCTGGTAACCCCCTTTTTTCAGAGATATTTGCTTATATGGTTGGAGTCGCAAAAATACCTAATCCCCTTCTTGAAATGCGCACTCAAAACGATGTTGGTCTACCTATTGCTTCATTCAGTTTTGAGCTTGATGTAGATTATCTTTGAGATGAGATATCATGGCGGCACGGTTCTATAGGAGTTGATCAACTACCTGTACTTTAGAACATCTAGGGATATAAGAAATAGGTGAAGGTGGAATTTTTCCATAAACTGCCTCATATGGAGTCAGCTTGGTGGCTTCATGATAGCTAGTATTATACCACCATTCCACTAAAGGTAGCCACTGTATCCATTGGTGTTGCTTTTCTAAAGTGAATAACCCTAGATATGTCTCCAAACATTTGTTGATTGCTTCTGTTTGACCGTCTGTTTGGGGATGATAGGTGGTACTTAGTTGGAGTCATGTGCCCTGTAGCTTGAAAATTCTTCCAAAATTTTCTAGTGAGTGTGGGGTCACGATCAAACATAATAGAAGTCGGCATGCCATGCAGTTTGAAGATTTGGTCCAAGAAAACTTGAACCAAAAAAGTCGGGGTAAATGGGTGTGGTAGAGAGAAAAAATGTGCATATTTAGAAAGTCTGTCCACAACCACCATGATGATTGATTTGTGTCTTGACTTTGGGAAACCAGTGATGAAATCAATGGAACTTGATTGTTTCCCCTTTGTTACGTTGGCACACATCTCATTCAACTACACAAGTAAGAATGTCATTCTTCATGCCAGTCCAAAAGAAAGAATGACATGTGTGAGCATAAGTCTTGTGAAATCGTGAATGTCCTACATTTGGAGATGAGTGCAACTCGTCAAAGATGCAGGTTTTGAGGGCAGATATCGGTGATATAACTACTCGGTCCTTATAGCCAAGAATATCATCCTTCCAAGAGTAGTTGACTCAAGGATTAGGATCTTCTCTCAATTTATTAATGATTTGGGAAATAGAGGGGTGGGAGAACCATTCCTTGCGGGCCTCCTTAATCCAATTAAGCATGGGTAGATAGATTGATATCAGGGTGCTGTCATCCTCAAATTGACACGATAAAGAATCAACTACTACATTTCCATGCCCTTTCTTCTAAATTATCTCATAATCATATCCCAACATTTTGGCACGCCATTTATTTTGTTTTGGTGATGACAAACATTGCTCCAGAAAATATTTTAGGCTTTCATGGTCCGTGCAGATTTGGAAATGTCACCCCAACAAGTATGGCAAGTAGGTGTCTACTACATGTAACATGGCCATCATTTCTTTCTCTTAAGTAGATTGACCTAGATGTTTTCCACTGAGTTTTTGGCTAGTGAAATCCAATGGTCTACCTTCTTGCATTAATACAACATCAAACCCAGTACCAGAAGAATCACATTCAATCACAAAAATTTTGGTGAAGTCTAGAAGGGCCAATATGGGAGTGGAGCACATGGCCTCTTTGATAGCCAAGAAGGCCTATTGAGCTGCATCATTCCAAAGAAATGATTTTTTTCTTGAAAATATTAATGAGGGGTCTACAAATGCTCCGATATATGTAGAAAAATTTGTGATAGTATCCAGTGAGACACAAGAATCTCCTTAAACTCTTCATGGTTTTTGGTTGGGGCCAATCTTGCACTGCCTGAATATTTTTTACATCAACACTCACTCCTTCACAACCCAAAATGCGTCCCAAATACTCTACTTCTTCCATGACAAAAGAGGACTTGCATAATTTGATAAATAATATTTTATCTCAGAGTAGTTGCAATATCTGGTCTACATGCTAAAGATGTTTGTCCCAAGTTATGATGTAGATGAGAATGTCATCAAATACGACAAGGACAAATTGTCGGAGATATGGTTTTAGTAAGTGGTTCATGAGGTTTTGAAAAGTAGATGGAGCATTACAAAGACCAAATGGCATTACCAGGAACTCGTAATGGCTTTCATTAGTTCGAAAGGCAATCTTTGGAATGCCTACTTCCTTCACGCTTATTTGGTGATAGCATGAGCGAAGGTCAAGCTTGGTAAATAATTGAGCACCATGTAGTTCATCAAGCAGATCATTAACAACTGGAATAGGAAACTTTTCCTTGATAATGAGCTTTTTGAGGGTCCAAAAGTCTGGAATCATGCACCATTCTCCATCTTTCTTTAGAAATAGGACCACTGTAGATGAATAAGTACTAATGTTGGGATGAATAACACCATATTCTAGGAGTTCCTTGGCGACTTTTTCATTTTCATTCCTTCGGGAAAAGTGATATCGATATGGGCTGACATTAGGTGATTGGACCCTCAGGACCAAAGGGATGCTATGATCATGTTCACCCCTAGAGGGTGGAATCTCTTTAGGTTTGTCAAAGACCCGTTGGTGGAGATCTAAGACCTATTGCATCTCAATATGAATATGAGGAGTAGTGGATGCAATGTCCTAGAAGGAATTAAATTAGGCAACCACTCCATGATGGCCCTTTTTTAAAAGCTTCTCCATTCGATGTGAGCTGATGATAGTAGGAGCACCTACCTAGAGTCCCCTTAATCTATGAATGTGGTTATTCTACTTAAAGCTCACATATAACTGCTAGAAATCCATTATGATAGGGCCCAGTGTGCCAAGCCATTCAACACCAAGGATAATGTCTCAACCACCCATTTCAATAGCAAACATGTGGGCCTTTAGGTGGTTGTATCCCATCTAAAACTTAATATTTTCACAACAACCTTCACATTTCATGGTCCCCCCCTCAGTGATAAGGCCTTGGAAATTAGATATTTCTTGCACAAATAAGTGAATAGCTTCTATGACTCTTTTATGGATAAAGTTATGAGTGCTGCCACTATCAATCAATACTACTATTGGTCGATGTTTAATAAAACCTCAAATTTTGAGACTCTAAGGCGAGGAAATGCCAGTGAGGGCATGTAGTGATATAACTGACTCATCTAGCATAGTTATGGGATCATTATCAGTTTGGGTTTCCTCGACTTTGTCATCATGAACCTTAAGAGAATGAGCTTCATCTGCTGAGATTTTATCAGTACCATCAATTTGAAATAATTTTGGTTCCTTGCATTTACGTCTAGGGGATTATTTGTCATCACAGTAGTAGCACAATCCTTGTTTTCTTCTTTCTTCCATTTCTGCTAGTGACACATTTTCAACCATAAGTGCTTTGGTGGTGCCCTAAGCCTGCCAACAAAATTTGGATAATGGGGCTAAGAATTTAAGGTGATTTCCACATCTAAGGCCTTCCTAAATGCATCCAACCAAGTAGCTAGGTGGTGCATTCGGACACGGGCTTCGATGGCTTCTTTTAGGCCACTGATGAAGTACTCCAAGTCATCTCCTAGACTGTCAGTTCTAATGCCCAATTGCTCAAAGGCTACAATGTAGTCCTTTACTGTACCTATTTGTCAAAGCTTAGTGAGACGACCCAAAAGATTAGATTCCCCATCAAAGATATCACATATGCCTTTTTTAGAACATGTACCAAGTTACTTTCCCCGGATAACATTTATTGTGCCACTACCACCATTTCCATCTCCCTTGGTCTAGGTAAAGGGCTCCCACATGTAGTTTAGTTTCATCTTCACTGATGTCATTAAGGGAGAAATATTGTTACATTTTTGCTACCCATACTACAGGATTAAAGGCATCAAATTTGTACATTTCTAGCTTGGGTGTCCAGGGGTTGGAATGGTGGTGATTTCCATGGAAGTGAAGGTGATAGATAGATTCTCCTTTTGTATATGCACCAACACCAGGCTCCTCCCGATGAGAATTTCTCATAAGTTTTGTTAGTTGTGAGAGCTTTTTGTTAACATTTTCCATATTGTTCTAGAATTATTTGAAACTTTTTTCAAGGTTTTCGATCCACTCGGAATCCATAACTTGAGATCCGGTACCTATAATTCAACACCTCAGTTAATTATTAAGAGTATTATTCTTCAAAAGAGGGCAAGCTCGGTTGTCTAATGGCGTGGGTCACTTGAGGGCATGTTAGAAAAAAAAATTAATTGGGACTGCCAGAAAATTGGGGGCTTACAAGTGATGGTACCACTATGACCAGCTCGTCGTCCTAAAGATTATGGGCTAAGTATCTTACAAGAATCCCAAGATGGTCTCAGACCTTTTTTTTTTACTGTGAAAGGATTTTTACTCCCTGTTGATCAATATCACATTGGCCAAATTCCAAAAAGCTTGATACTACCTAATGTGTTGCAAAAATTGGGCCTGGACTGTAGCAACAGAACCCCAAGGTCCTTGTCCTATCGAATGTGTTGTGACAATATGATCTGGACCGTGGTCGCCAAAACCCTCACTACACAAACAATCTGATCTACACTGTGAAAACCCCAACTGCTGAATCTAAGTTGTACGGTGACAAAAAAATTCCAACTGTTGGATTTGAACTCAAAGATAAGGTATAGGAATATATTCAGATAGCAGAAGGAACTATGGTCCTAAAGGAGTGTTATGTGCTACAGATCACAATATATGCAGGGATTCAACAACAGTACTCGATACAATCTTTCAGAGCACTGAATAAGGAGGATTGACCATACCCTTAGCCTTACTACCCAACTACCCTATTGTACATGCAATTAATATCTCCAAGTGTTATTATCATTGTATTGTAGTAGTAAGACGATCGATGGCTTATCTAAGGTTAGGTTTCTGGTGAGCCTAGGGGGCTTCCAATATACCTGAGGGTATGTGGAAGTGTAGTCTGTGTGTGGTTGTGCCTAATCTGCTACTACTTGAATCGGTACCCACAGGGGTTACAATGGAGTCCAACAAGTGTGAGCACCTCATGTAGGTCCTTCGTGCATGCCTCCCCAAATTCACAAGTTTATACACTCAACAATAGATCCTGTGGTTTAAAGACATCGAAACACATTTCAAGACTATTTTTCTATTGCGAAAATTGGAGGTATCATTGACCCGAGAAAGTGATATGATAACACTTGTTATGAACTTGACCTATGAGAAATCAATAATACTAGAAATACAATGAAATATAGTCCACAACACATAATTATCACATGAAATGAGAAAAACTGCAAAGTATTTTATTATTCATAAACATATTCCATGTTCACTTGCCTCTTCGATGGGGCAACCTCCAGGAAAGTAGAGCTAGATTAAAATAAGATTCAATGATCTTTGCCTTACTAACTACAACTATATATAGCCAAATGTATCCAAAACCCTAACTACTACTCATCCTTTAATAACATGGGATAACCACATTATTTACTAACTATGGCATGTTTACAACTAATTGTGGTCCGTTTTCTCTAATGCAAGTCAACCATTTACAATTATTGAGGCGGGATTTATTAAATCTCTAACTAGTTATGACTCTGACTCGGCCCATTGGGATTATTACATAAATAAAAGGTTTAGGGTTGGACCCTAACATATGGGAACAAATTTACCTATAAAAAATGCAAACAAATGATGGTGTAATTTTACTAATAAATTGAGCATTAATAAAAACATAATACATGTAACAATTCAAATATGAATTTTAAATTTAATGTGGTTCTTGGAGACATTATTATAAAGTTTATGTACCCAATCCCTTTGCTTAATGCATCCTCTTCTCTAGGTGGGTAACAACTAGACATATGCTATGTTTCTCTATGATATAGTTAACCACCCAATAGTTGTGACAAACCTCTGTATATTTTCTTTTAACTAATGAAATTAAGGTGTGCTTCCTCCATTCAATTCTATGAATGGTTTATTGTCACTATTCCACTATCTTCTTTACTCTTCAGATGTTGTGACTGATTGTTGCAATGAATTTTTTTTGTAGAGAATGAATTTATTAATGCAATTAATTTTTGAATTTTCTAATGGATAGAAGAATTCAAATCAATATTATGAGAATAAATATGAATTTTCAACTTGAATTTAAATAGTTTGTATTAACAAATTTGATAAAATATAAGGCTTACTCTCTATCATGATCCTTTTTCCATTGATTTGGAGTAGTTCCCTTTCTATTTTCTCCTCATCCCATCAATCATCCTAATGAGCATCGTTGTTACAGCAAGGATGTTGCAACTCCTGGGCTACCATCTTTACTTATCAACTTGGGGTTCATACAAACTTGGAGGTGACAGTGTTGCATGCACAAGTAAAAGTGATGGTTTTTCCTGTTGTCACTATTCAGATGGCGAGAGACCATTGGGTTCCAATCCAGACTTCTATGGAGTCAGAAGAAGCTTGATTCTTTGATGGAAGAAAGGTAAATCTACTCTAAGAGAGTTACTCTACTGCAGTAATGGAGAAGACCAACATGTAATGCTAAACCGCACCATACCCTAATTAACCATTTAAGAAGCTATGCTAAACAAAAATGCTAAATCAACATAAGACAAATGCTACTATGTAAGTTTCAGAAGTAAGAAGCATCAAACAATACTAATGTGCGAGTAAAGAAACTAAACTAAATATGTTTTCAATTTTTTAGTGTTTGTATGCAAAATCAAGTATGCAAACTAATTGTTCTTGTGGATGTGGCAGGTTATTAAGGGTGTTTGATGATGGATAGAAGGTTTATGGAGTGGTTGGATGGTGTGGAGGGTCCCTAGGAGGATTTTTGTGGCATCCTAGAGTTTTTCCATCAATTCGGCCTCAAAATAGGTCGTTTCAGGAAAACCTACAAGATGTACTAGAAACCTACGGGATGATCCTCTAATAATTACAGGAAACCTATAGGAGAGTTAAATGTGAGGTGTTGGAGGTGATGGGATTCTTAGGAAAGGCATGTGATGGGTGGAATGGAGTGTTAGAAGGTCTATGATCATTCAGGAGTCAATATCCAAGATGATAGATGGCTAGATTCGCTCAATGTGATTCAGAGAATTTCAATGAAAAATGATGAAAAACTAGTGACGGTGATGGTGAAAACAAGGGATGGTTAAGGTGGATGAAGTTGAAGGTGGCTACTAGCTATGAAGTCTTAGTCTCCTCCTAAAGCAGCTGATTTGCATAAAACATCTGTGTCTTCCAAAAAGATATGCAACAAGATTCATTTTCATAAACTAGAAAAGCAGAATTAATGATTCAACTGCCTATACTATGCATGAATAAAGTTGCTGAAAGGAATGAAAGCATGAGTGAGATCTACTGTAGAAATGGAGATGAAAAATATGGCAATGAAATCTACCTTGAAACATTAACCAAATTCTAAATTAAAGACAACAAACTCCAAAGCTCATAAAAGAACTAGAAATCTTTGTTTTTGGGGCTACTTAAGGGTCCCTTCCTCAATTCATGGTCCCAGAGGGAGGAAGTGAGGCCAAGACACCTGTTAACAACCTTCTTGTTATCCTTCTTCTCCTTTCTAACCTGCTACTTGAATAAGTCACAAATGGAAGCAAACTACCATGCAACCAATCTAATCTACACTACTTGTAATGGAAATGTATCTAATGAGAAAATTAACAATGAAGCTATGAATCTACACTAAACATACATGTAAAATCAAGAGAAGCCTTTGCTGCTATGGTTGGGACCTATCCCAAGATCTTTAGCCCTCTAAGTTAACTCAGTGCTGGCTCAAAATAAATCTCATTCTTATTACCAAAACAACAAATTACATCAAAAGATATGTCACAAGTTTTGTAGCTCAAAAATATAGTAGAGTTTTACAATCAAAAATATGAATCCTACTAAGGTCCTAGGCCTCTCTACTTATACTTCTGAAGTCCCCAACGACTTCCTTAAAATTAGGGAGGCTCGTCTCCCAAACTTGAGATAAACTATTGCTTTGTCTCTCACTTGCTCGGCTGCCTTCTAGTCCTCGTGATTTGGTTGTTTTCACTCCAAGCTGATGTGATGAATGGAGGAATATTTGAATGGAGGAGTAGTAAATGAGCAAGATTTACCTCTTATAATCCCTCTCCCTTGTCCCATTTTAGTTTTTACCTTAGTATTTGCAAAAAATTCCTTGATTTTCTCCTTTAATCCTGCATTCAATGCATATTAGACCACAAATCATAATATCCAACTCTAACTCACCTCGTAAACAAAATATAATTAAAAACATGTAATAAGTTATGAGAAACATTGGTTTGACTAAGCTAGGAGGTGAATTAAGGCACATATAATTACCCAATGATGAGGCTCATCATCACCCCCTATTGAGAGTATTGCTCATCCTCTGAGCAACTTAATCAATATCCATATCCTTCATGGCTCTAGTGGCCTCTCTGATATCCCATGCCTCTATTGTGATCTCCTCTTCTTGTTCATAGAAGCCTGCTTCCTTTTCTACCTCTTCCCACTGCCTCTTTTCTTCTTCTTGTTTTCTCCATTCTGTCATCCCTAAGAGTAGTGGTGGAATGACTTTTAGGCCTATCCAATTGACCTTCAACCTTTGCATAGATTGCTTATACATAGGTGTCCTATTGAGTGCCTCTCTCAGCCTTTGAGTAGAGTTATATTCTCTTATCTTTAGGCTGTATGGCAGGGTGTTCCATCTCCTCGTGCAAGCATGTATACTATCATCTCCTAGCAACCTGAACATGTCCTAAAAATGTGAAATTGCGTGCTCTTGGACATCAAGATATCTAGGTGTTAGCCAAGGATCATTTGCAATCAAATTATGGGTACTGATGAGGGCCATTGGATTTTATTGTTTGGCTCTGATTAGAAGGGGTTCAGTTTGCTCTCTTGCCAATATCCTTTTCATCTCTCTAGCTCTTAACTCCTCATGGTTCATCCATGATGCCAAAGCCATTAATTGTAGATCTCCTAACTTGGCATTAGGGGCCCATACATTCATATCTGTGAGGACCATGTTGTGCTAATAAAACTCAGCCATTTTTTCCCTATCCTCTAGTGTACTTTGATCATAAAGATCACTAAACTGCTTGTAGTCCTAAAATGGCATGGTTCCTCTCTGTGCTAGGGTGTTAATCTGAAACTGCAACCACTGTTCTTTGAGGCAGAGAACATAGAATTTAGTTGGCATCCTACACTAGATTGCTTCCAAAGAGAGATTGGCTATACATGCCAATTGATTCTCTATTTCCTGCAGCTCTCCCTCAACCATGCATTTCCTGTCTCTAGTTGATTTCTCATTATATCTTCTTTGTCCCTCAAGCCACTTAGCTCTCTGCCCATCCTTGATTTTCTCTTCCATGTGCCCAATGTCTTTCACCCCATTTGATTTTGCAATCCTTATCCATCAGTAAGTTCTGCCCCTCTCCTTCTCAAGCTCGAAGAATAGTGGGATGACAAACTTTTGATGTATGATCGTTCCTCCTTCAATAAACTGGTAATAGGAGTCCAAGTTAGGTTGTGGGTTGGGTTCTTTTGTCTCTGGGTCCACTTCTATAGTTTCTTGCTGCTCCCCTACCTTTCTTTCCAACTTGTTTGCCTCATGTAGATTCAGCAGAGTATCTTGTAGGATTGTTTTTGCTTCCTGTAGATTTTGTTGTGTATCCCGTAGGATTGCCTTTCCCTTGGATGACGTGGATCTAGTAGTGGGCCTCCTTACATAGGTGATAGTGGACTTAGGGGAAGGAATTTTGTATTTTTGTGTAGGGGAGTCTTCAATCAGAATAGGAATTTTAGTTGTTGTTTGGGGCTTACAGTGTCTTATTCTTGTTCTCTTTCTTGTCCTAAAATATAATGGTGTCTGCCTCTGCCATTTTCCTTTTTGCTTGATTGGGGTGCTAAGAGTAGTGAGGGAAGTTTCTACCTCTCTCTCAGAGGCTTCTGGAGACACCCTAGGTGACTCCTCCTTGCTTTATGTCCCCTCTTTTCCATTTCCCTCTTCCTCTATGGCCTGCTTGTCTTCTTGTTCTTGTAAATCTTCATCATCTCTATCAATTTCCTCAATTTCCTTCTCTATTTCTTCACCATCCTCCTTCTATTCTCCCTCCTCTTCTTTATCTTCATCATGTTCCTCTGTGTCAGCTCCTTATTCATCCATCTCATCCTTTTCTTCTTCTATATCATCCTATTCCTGTTTTACTTCCTCTTCACTGACAGTAGGACTAACATCATAAATAAGAGCTTTGATGTCATCCTATGCTGCCATGTCTCTGAAAATTGACCATGTTATAGGAGTTCTAAGGTTTTGTAGGGAATATTATATGAGGATCCTAATCAACCCTTTGTGAGCTAACTGTTGGGAATTTCCCTCCTTCACTTTGATTCTTGATTCTATGAGTGATTGAAGCAAGAAGTATGATATGTTAAGCCTTTGGTGACGGGGTGTTTCTGCACCAATCTTAATTCTTAAAGGATCCTGAAATGGTATCCATAGACAACACTATACCTACCCTCACATGAGATGTATTTGATCAGTTGGTAGCCTACCTCATTCCATGGATATGGCATACTTTCCCTCCTTACTCCATTTTTGTCCTCAGTGGGTTCCTCACCTCCTAAAAAGACTTTTCTTTTGGAAACTTGGCTATCTCCTTTGTCTCCTTTACTCCATGGTATTCCTAGGGGCAGTTTGGTGACTCTAGTGATGGGCTCAGGGGTGAGAGATATAGTGAGGCCCCTTATTACAATAGTGGCATGGATTCTGGTGAGTGGAGTGAGGGAGAGAGAAAATTCTTGAGCCACCTCATCATCATACACTATGAATTTTTCGAAAAAACTCATGCAATTATGTTTTGTGAAGATTTCAAGCCCTTGGGGGTGTTGTTGGATTCTCACAGTGTTGATGGGTTCTCTCCTATTAAACCGTCTTATCATCTTGCTGGTGAAGCTTCAGGAGAAAATGAGAGGGTTGAAACAATTATTCAAATGCAGAACCAAAACAGAGATGAATGTGCATGTAATTCCCTTCCCATAGTTGCTAAATTCACTCAAACTTAGAGGATTCTTGGTTCATTTACTTGCAAAGAGGGATGTAATTACAAAGCCTACCTCTTAGATTTTTTCCAGTGTCCAGCTCCCATGATATCCCTTCTTAACTCTTCTCTGCCAATCATGTAGATAGTCTCTATGTATCCTGTAGGAATTCCTATGCATGCTGTTGTAGGAATTCCTGTGCAATCCTCTAGGAATTCCTGTGCAATGAAATAATGGAGTTTTGCTTCTGGTGGGTTTCCTGGGTATGAGATTGACTTGAGTGAGGGAGTTTCAAGGAAGTGAAATGCATGAATGCGCAGAAACAATGTTTTATTTTCTCTTATGGTAATTCGGGGTGAGGTGGTGTGCTGGCAGCGAAGGTATGTTTCCATTTTTGGA
Source organism: Pinus tabuliformis (assembly GCA_031772625.1). NCBI lineage: Eukaryota > Viridiplantae > Streptophyta > Pinopsida > Pinales > Pinaceae > Pinus > Pinus tabuliformis. Next base: position 1,157,834,120 of record CM062817.1, on the reverse strand, counting down.
CCATTGGTCCCCATTACCACATCATAATGTCCCACTCCTCATAATCATATCCTACCTTATGGATCCGTAGTTTTAACCGCTCTTTGTCCTACTCCTTCTCTATCTTTCAGTTGACTACCGCCACGTGTGAGGGGACACCTGGTTGCGCATGTGTTGACTGAACGAAGGTGGCCAAGTTAACTAGCCACATTTTCACTTTTAAACCAACTATCTCGTAAGCCTTACATTTTTTTATTACATGAAGCATATGATAGAGAGAGTAGGATACTTACCTATGGTTCCAATGTTATGCTGCAGTTGTCAAAGACCAAAGGTGTTACTGTGTGTATTTGATGCATGTTATTCTTCTTCTTCCTCTTCCTTTCTGCGAATGGCTTTTTTATTTTTGCAGGCCGTTGTGGTTGAAGATATGTTGCTGCTTTCGGAGCTCCTGGATCATCATGCTGAAGACTTGTTTCTGGTGTGATTGGTATTCTGTGGGATAGGGTACTACAAGATTTCCTACAAGATGTCCTGAAGCTACTTCTCCCTCAAAACTCTTTAATAATTTTCATTGCTGGGTTTTGAGGATGGTGACATGGATGGAAAGAAGGAGTGGGAGTGTGGATAGCAAGGAATATTCAGGTCACGCTCTTTATTCCTCTCCGTTTCCTTTTTTCTGAAGACTGGAAAAAACTTTGAAACTGATATTTTTTTTTTTAATGGTGAGTGCAGGGATGATGATAATGGACAAGGTGTGGTGATAGATCATGAAGAGGGTGAATTTTAGGGGCCTAACAAGTCCATCATTTACCTTCAGATTGCTTCTTGTAGGATTTTTGGGTCACTGTAATTCCCGTAGGATCATCTTGTAGGTTTTCAGGGGATCCTGTAGAAAACACAGTCTTTTTATAAACGAGGCAATGGAGTGAAAAATGACAAAAATGATGGAGGGATGCATGGTAATGAGTGAAAAATAAATATTTGAGTCCTTCAGGGATGCAGGGTCCCCTTTGGATCCTATTTTTCTCTTTGACCGTCCTTCTTGCCCACCTGGTAATGGAAATTTCATGATTAAAAAAATATTTTTTATTTTTTATTTTTGAAAAACAACTAGGCTACCTCAGAGATGTTTTCACCCAAGTTGTTTTCCCTGGGCACCTCAAGAAATATTTTCACCCAAGGATCCTTCTTATTCTCTTTTTCTTCTTTTTGTTTTTGTTTTTGGCTTTTTGTTATTTTTTTGACACCATTGAGCCGTCTCAAGAGGTGTTCAACCCAATGATGGGACTCAGGCACCTCATGGAGGTTTTCACCTGAGTCCTTATTATTTTTTCTTTTTCTTAGTGATTTGATGAGGGAGGAGCTCGAACTTGCTCCACTATCATCACTGTTTTATTGAAGTCTTCAATGAACTCTTGTTTTGATAAAGAGCTCTTGTAAATTTTCAATCATTGTCCATTAACAAGAAAAGGAATGGCTTATTCATCTATGGTTCTAATTTTCACTGAACCGTTATCATGGAATCTTTCAACAACATAAGGTATAAGACATATTGTCCTTAACTTGCCCTTGAAGTATTTATACCTAGAATCATATAACAATGCCCAATCTCCTTCCTGAAATTGCTTCTCCTTGATATTTTTATCATGCCAGATCTTCCTTTGAATATTTATTTATGTAGGAGGGCATGCATTCTGAATTCATCAAAACCATTCAACTGGAACAATCTCTCTTTCTATGCACTGTTGAGATCCAGATCTAGTTGGGCTACCATCCTTAATGTGTTATATTCAAATTCAATGGAAAACAAGGCCTTTTTCGCATAGACCAGCTCATAGGGTGTGGATCTAGTGGTGGTCTTCCATGTGGTATTATAGGCTTGGGTGGCCTCAACTAGCCTTTCTTCCCAATCCTTCCTACTACTGCTCACCACTTTGGTCAAGATGCCCTCCAGTGCTCTATTGGTCACCTCCACTTACCCATTAGATTGTGGATGATAGGGAGTGGAGGTTCTATGCTTAATCTTGTCATGGCTGAGAAAGTATTCAATCATGTTGGAGGTAAACTGACTACCTCGGTCTGTGACTAGCTCTCTAGGGTAACCAAATTTGTAGACTACATTCTCCCTTAGGAACTCAGCCACCTTCTCTTCTATTGTTGCCTTAATTGCCTTGGTTTCAACCCACTTATTCAAATAATTAGTGAACAAAATAATTTATTGTTTTTGATTTGAAGGAGGGTCGATAGGCCCAATGAAGTCCATGCCCCACTTGTCAAATGGCTTGAAAGTCACTTGAGGCTACAGAGGCATTTCATCTCTTGGAGTAGGTCTTCCCATCCTCTGTGTTATCAGGAAAACTAGTGTCCATTTAGAGCTTCTAGTCCGACTAAGACGGGTAGCTATCTTAGAAACAAACAAACTAAAGTTACTTGTGTTTTCCTTTATGAGAGATAGATGAGAGAGAAGCAAAGAGTACCAACCTCAGTCTTTCGCTAGTCTCCTTGCTCATTTCCTCTCTCCCTTGATAGAGCTTTTGGAACTCTTTTCTCACTTGTCCCGCATCAAAGAACACCTGTAGAGTCAAAGTAGAAAAATACCATCAAAGCAGAGAGATCTATAACCATAAACAATGTAGGATAAGATGTACATTAACCATATAAATGCATATAAAAATACAAGATTCAGAGATATACAAGCATATGGGGGAAAACTCAAATAGCTTTATTAATAGAAGTAGTAGAAGAGAGGATTAAAACCAAGCTATCTGATCCAGCATCATCCTCCTAGCATGAAAGCCCTCTTCACCTCATACAAAGCAAGATCACCCAACAATGTCTTCAAAGAGAAACCAACAACACTTCCTTGCAAATGACCAAAATTCCAGCCTCTGGATCTCTAAGATGAGGGATCCATATATAGATGTTTGCAAGAGAGTGAGTTAGATTTTGGGATTTTGATTAGTGTCATTTCACTGATAGTTCTTGGTTCCATTTGGAGATTTCATGATCTCTTACTCATCCCTGGGCGAATTTAGAGAGGCAAGTGTCATATGAGCAGTTTCTAGAAGAGTCGTTGAGTTTCCACCTAGCAAACTGCTTCTCCCATTTGTCTACTCTCGCTCGTCACACCCTATAGAAGGGATTTCCAGTATGTATCGCAACCCCCGTGTGTAATAGGTGAGATGCATCATACCCTATGCATGGAACAATCTATATGCACCAGTTTTGACCAGTTCTGAGTAGTTTTTTAGTGAGAACTTCTAGGAAAGGATGTAATCAGCTAACCTTGTTCCTTTAGGGTATGAAACAACACTTTTTAGGGGTTTAGAAGCCCTTGGTTTATGGACATATGTGATTGGGTTTGAGTGCCGAAATATGTCTATAAGAGTTGGCCCCTAAAGCATGAGGTCGTAAATCTTTTTGATGTCGGGTGAAATGCTTTATATTGAGGATCCGAGGTTTTTCGAACTGGAAGGTGACCTGTAAAAAGATACAACACAATACATTATTTTCATAATATTTTCATGATCTAGCTGAGGTGGGCATTCCCATGCTCAACTTTATAAATTCATTTTCATGTACATAAGGCAGACAATTGTCTGTGTGGCAGAGTGATGATTCTGGTAGAGCCATAATCCCTTAGCTTGGATGATTATCTGTGCAGCGATGATGTACATTTGATGTCTTTATTATCCTGAATATATCGCAGCTCAGATGGATGAGACTAGATTTGGGGTCTTCAAACTCGTTCAATCTTCACCCGAAGTACAAGTCGATCCATGTGAGAAGACGTTCTGATGTCAAACATGGAAAGATATCGCCTGATTAACAGCCAATGATGTAAGATGTTAACAGGCACGAGAGGAATCACCGATTATGATAATGACCCTCAAGGTACTGTAGTACAATTCATGTGGTGTGAATACATGAATTGATGTCAAACACCATGCAAAATCTTTCGGTTGAAGGCCATTGATGTAAACCTGTCATCGGAAGTGAGAAACTTGCCATTAAGGCATGCAAGCTTCAAAGTACTGAAAGGGTTGTTCCTAAGTCAAATTCTTGGATAATGAGCTGATGTTAACAAGAAGTGACCTATCATAGGAGGGCCTTAATGAGTCCCACATCTATGACATGGAACGGAGTAAATGATTTTGTGGAGGTGAAAACGATCTGATGATATAAGGTTCAGGGTGGCGGTCATGAAAAATGGAGAGTGAAGGTATTGCAGCGGATAAGCCGTTAGCTAGGTTGGTGAATTCTTTGAGCAACTTCTCTTGAACATATCGGTGACACTGAAATGGATTGGTAGCATTAACCCGAAAATGGATGGTACATCGGACCAATGGTGATATGACTGGTGAACAGAATAACCCAACCCGACTCAGTCATGGTAACGGAGTGAAAGTGTCATGTTCAAGAGCGACCTGCTGCCAATGAAGTTATTCAAGTTTTCTTCCCTTTTTTCCCCAGTCATTGCTGAATAGCACCTCTTTATTTTTGTCAATCTTGAGGAGGATAACATATGCTTGTTCTATAATTTTCCCTTCGGGAAAACCTGTCACTATGTTTTAACGAGCCTAGAAACAGTGAAACTAGCTCTTATCTGCATGGACAAGTTTGTTGCTATTGTTTTAACGACTTTAATGACAAAGATAACTCAGTCCTTTTCAATTTTATAGAGTCCAAAAAGAGATAGAAAGGCAGCTCCAGTAGTCGTTTTTCGTAATATAATCCCTTAAGTCCAAAAAAGTATGAAAGGGATGACTTTTCGATAGTTTTAACGAGCTGAATAAGACAAACGCTCGATCTTTTTGTGTAATGATCCCTCAGGTCCAAAAAGATTAAAATATAGAGGAGGGATGGCACTTCCAATGATTTTAATAAGCTGTAGATGCCAATTGCTTGGCAATATTTTCATATTTTACGAGTTAGATGAAAAGAGCTTAAAGGAGACTCATTTTTTAGGAACGAGTGATGTTTTTGGATAGCAATTGATTCTAGGTAAGGTTTGGTACTTTTCAATAACGACAGTGTAAAGAAGGTGGCTAATAGAATCACTCGTCACAGCTGTTCCTCAAAAGGGTAAACAAATCAAGTGGAGGTGTATGATCTGCTAAAAAAGAGTGGAGGTAATGGTAAGAACATGACCAAGGTTCAAAAGCTGATAATTATGCGATTTCTTAGATTATTTACTGAAGGTGGGTTCATTTTTTAATGAGCTTAAACTCTGGGGGAACATTTGCTCTTTACTAGGTTTATTTTTTGACGAGCTTGAACTTCACATAAAACTTCTCATGCCAGTCGTATAATAAGGATGTCTCTTATCAGTAGGTTCATTTTTTAGGGAGCTTGCCCCATGCGCAACTTTGCTCCGGAGCCTTTCATTATGCAAGCTAGGAACGACCAACCTATGAGTTTAAAGGGTTGAGAGCCTACAAACTAAGAAAATAAAAGGTCATTTTTCACTCGTATGCAAAAAGGTTTGCATGCCCCCAAGTATAACGAAGTAGAGTTTCCAGGTTACCATACACAAGTTCTTGCATTAGCAAGATTGTTCCATCTGTGTAGTACACAAAACACTTCCTTGGCGATGTCCATCGAAATGGACAAAGGTGACTGTTGTCAGTCCCAATCACATAACCTTTGATGGCGGAATCCTTTTCCAGACTGATCCATTATCCGAAACAGATAAGATTGTCATACTAGTCATATTCCTACACGGAAACCTACCTTACATCTCGAATCTTTCTGCCGAAGCAGACCAGGGTATATGCCTCGTGGGTTTCAGTCAGAATCACCGAATCACTGGTGATCATTAGGTGGGTGAATTGGAGATTGATGAGACATTCCTCATGTAAAAAGACCAGTTAGGGATGGAATTTGACTAATAGTTGTGTTTGAACTAGGGAATGAAAGTTGTTCTATGAGTTGGACCACTCTGCCTTCATGTGGAAAACACATCACTCGAAAGAGTGAGGAAACAATAGCTCCCATGCTATAAATGTAGTCATGTCGAAGGAGTAGATTGTAATCTAAGGCCCTTGGACTACCATCATGTTTATATGAACAGTTTTCCTTCTCAAAGTTATAGGCAAATTTGGAAGGATCCCTAACGATCAACTGGTTCCCTTGTTGAAGCCTGTTAGATTTTGAATCTCAGGCAGAAGCGATGGCGAACCAAGTGATTTCCAAGCAGTTGAGGAAAGGATACTCACAGAAGCCCCTTCATATATGATAGTAACAACCATGATCATTCTGTAAGCTTGTAGTATGATTCAGAATGGTACATTAGATGGTAGGTGGGGTCTCACTAGTAGATTCCAATTAAAGGAAATGACTAGATTGCTTGGATGAGGGACCGAATAAATGGCCAGATAAATCTCTAACGAACTTCCTTCCTGCGGTAAAGGAACGGTTATATTTCCCCCATGTTCGTCGAATTTTGTGTTTACGAGAAGAATTTGAACGTGTTGTTCTCATTCTCTTTGGTGACAGTATCATCTGAAGGTGGACCCTCTAAAGACAAGATTGGGTCGACTGCCATCTCGACCTATTGACTTTGGTCTGGTGTGGACTTAGAGGGTTTATCTTCAATGATAGGTGCTTTGACTGACAACAACGATGTGTCAGTCAGGTTTTCAACTAGCGATGGACTCGGCAAGAGTTTCCTGTATCCAGGAGGAAGTTGTTACGGTGACACAGGATGGTTATCCAAGACTCTTTTAGCTTCATCTAGGAAAGGACAACGATGGAGGACATGATCACCTTCACACAGTCTACAAGGAAATTTAGATCTTACATTCTTTCCATTGGCTTAGTTTTCACTACTTGATGGTGTGCTCTCAACATGATCGTCAGAGATTGAAGACACTGGATTGTGCAACTGGGGAAACCAGTCCCTCAGGATCTGTGGAATACAGGGACAATCTCAATGATAGTGGTCTCCCTTGCAAATGACACATGGAGATTTAGGTTTGGAAGGTGCAGTGTGTGGATTTTCACTAGATGATGCATGGTTGCCCCCTTTCGTCATTGGATTCTTCTTCTTCTTCTCCTTCCCTTTCTTCTTCTTCTCAATTGCTTGGCTTTTAGGACTACTAGCTTCACCAAGTGAAGAGGAAGAAGGAGAGGGAGGAACAAACGAAATAGAAGGTAGGCGAGCAACTTCAGTATCATCTGGTTGTTGATTTGATTGGTGAGGAATAGTGGTGTTTTGAATGACAGAGGTCGAGAAAAGCCATACTGGCAGGCCAATTGTGAGTCCTGGAAGGGACAATGTGGCCATGTGTGGAGCACCAACATCCCCCCAAGAGGAGAAGGGACTAGGATTTCCCCCAAGGGGAAATCCTTGATTGGTAGAGTCCACTTTCTCAACCCAAAGACCAACGAGGGAACAATGACATTATTCTGATTAAAATAAATTTTATGATGCTTTGACACAACTTTCTTTTTCAATTTTTAAGAGTCGAGAAAAAGCTAAAGATGACTCTAGTCGCCTTCGATTTTTAATGAGCATGAAGTGACAAGTGCTCAGATGGACCTTTTCATTTATGGAGTCTAAAAAGGAACGAATGTGACTACTCTGGAAATCTAGACAGAGGGATTACCAAACCAATTGCAAAACTGCAGAATACTTTTTATGTTACAGCAGTCAATCTTCCCGAATTTTGTGTTCATTGCATTGCGATCGATAGGGCGGCAGAAAAGGCTTCCTAAAGATAAGGGATGTAGCCTATTGTGGTCTCCCAATATATACTCGATGGTATGTGGAAGGACAAGTACGTACTGGCACGTGTCATCTCAAAGAGGAGGAATCACCCAACCTACAATGAAAGCAATAATTACCAGGCTTTACGACGCTGGAATATGTCTCTAGCCTAGACTTCTAAATGTTGTGTGTTAGGTTCCAAAGCATTTTTATGTTCATTGAGTTTTATTTTATAGTTGATCTTTCTTAAGAAGTTTTCCTTTAAGGTTCACCACGTGATGTAGATTTACAATTCCTAAATATGCAATCTAAGATGATAAACAGTCATTTACTTTCTTTTTGCAATGAAAATCCTAGCTACTAAGGAAGGAGAAATGAAAATCTTTCAACATAGAGCAGAGAACACACACTAGATACACTTTTCCTAAATCAATTCCAGCATGCAGTCAAAATGCGAATGCACATGCATGTATTGTTTTTTAGTTTCCTTAATGTGAGGATGACAAAAAGAAAACTAAGTATAGATCTGAACTATCTTCTTTCAAAGCGACAATACTGACAATTTTCTCTTCAAAAAAATGAAAGGGAGGCTAAGACGACACTTTGCGGTTTTGAATTTAAAACTGCTTTCGACACTTGAAATACTAATGATTCAAATCAAATACAATGGCAAAAGTGTAATCGACTATCTAAAAGAGGAATGCTTTGCGACACTCTTTTTCTTGACTGAAAACGACACGTGCGACACTTTCAAATCAAAAGATGACAGTTCGATTAAGCTACTATTTGCAAAGGAGAACTGTAAATGAAGAAAAATACATAAAAGAACATTCATAATTCCTTCTGATGGAGGCTGAATAATGCAAAAGAAGATGGTTTCTATAGAGATATACTGATAATATATAGCAAAACTTCTAAATGAAGTTGAAGACAATGAAGAAAAAACCAAAATTTGGAGGCAGAAACAGTCTCATTCAATCATCACACCTATAACACAGGGAAATAGGGATGCATCTCACTTGCAACACACGAGAGGTGCAATGCATCCAGATTGCCAAGAAGAGACAGTGCGATGGTCCAGGGACAAGATTCAGCTTGGTTTTCACACACAGTTTGCAGCTAAGTTCAAGGGTTTAGGCTGAGCTAATGATTGTCGGTAAACACGAAGTATAGGGGCTGATATAATGAGGTTATTTGAGCTACCACCAAGGCACTTAGGATGTTTTCAAGCTAGATGTTTAGTTCATAAACCAACCCGGAGATTGACAGAAGCAGTGTTGATCTACTTTTCAGATGCATAGCAAAAGCAGTTCGAAGGCTAGCTAGCTTATCTTAAGGCTCCATATATGGTTTATAAAGCAAAAAACAATAACAAAACAAACAAACTATTCGATCCCTAGTGGAGTCACCATTTTGTTATCAAGAAAACTAGTGCCCATTCAGAGTTGCTAGTCCCACTAAGACGGGTAGCTATCTTAGAAAAAAACAAACTAAAGTCACTTGTGTTTTCCTTTATGAGAGATAGATAAGAGAGAAGCAGAGAGTACCAACCTCAGTATTTTGCTAGTCTCCTTTCTCGTTTCCTCTCTCCCTTGATAAAGCTTTCACCACTCATTTCTCACTTGTCCCACTTCAAAGAACATCTGTAGAGTCAAAGCAGCAAAATACCATCAAAGCATAGAGATCTATAACCATAAACAATGTAGGATCAAATGTACATTAAACATATAAATGCATATACAAATACAAGATTCAGAGATATACAAGCATATGGAGGAAAACACAAATAGCTTTATTGATAGAAGTAGTAGAAGAGAGGATTACAACCAAGCTATCTGATCTAGCATCATCCTCCCAGCATGAAAGCCCTCTTCACCTCATACAAAGCAAGATCACCCAACAATGTCTTCAAAGAGAAACCAACAACACTTCCTTGCAAATTACCAAAATTCTAGCCTCTTGATCTCCAGGATGAGGGATCCATATATAAATGTTTGCGGGAGAGTGAGTCAGCTTCTAGGATTTTGATTAGTGTCATTTCACTGATAGTTCTTGGTTCCACTTGGAGATTTCATGATCTCTTACTCATCCCTGGGCGAATTTAGGGAGGCAACTGTCATATGAGCAGTTTCTAGAAGATTCTTTGAGTTTCAACCTAGCAAACTGCTTCTGCCCTTTGTCTGCTCTCGCTCATCGCACCCTACAGAAGGGATTTCTAGTATGAATCATACTCCCCATGTGTAATAGGTGAGATGCATCGCACCCTATGCATGGAGTAGTCTGTATGGTCTAGTTTTGACCAGTTCTGAGTAGTTTTTCAGGGAGAACTTATGGGAAATGATGTAATCTGCTGACCTTGTTCCTTTAGGGTGTGAAACAACAAATTTTAGGGGTTTAGAAGCCCTTGGTTTATGGACATATGTGATTGCAGTTTGAGTGCCCAAATATGTCTATAACACTCTAGCACGAATCAGACTGACTAGTGTATTTTTTCACATCCTGATGAAGAGTGGGCCAATAGTAGCCTTCTTGTAACACATTGAATGTTGTCCTATTTGCTGCAAAGTGGCCTCCACAAGGCCCATCATCATAGGTTAGAAGGATGTCAAAGACTTCCTCCTCCCTGACACACCTTCTCAAGATTTGATCTCCGCCAAGTTTGAAAAGATTTCCCCCAATCAAAATGAAGGGGGTGCTTTCCTTGACTATCTTGCTCTTTTCTTTGGAAGACAAGTTTGTTGGGAACCATGTTGATACCAAATAGTTTGCTATATTAGCAAACCACAGAGGGAGAACTGAAATAGAAAATAAGGGCTCGTCTGGTAACTTTGTTAGACCCCTAATTTGCTTTCTGTTTGTCCATTTTTCCCTTCCTAAATCATAACCATTTACCCCTATTTTACCTTTCTTATACACCCTCATATTGCACTAGTGCAAGAACGATGACACATTTTGCATTAAATTTATATTTTACATTTTTTAACTTAACTTACCATTTATTAATTATTTATTGCATGATTTCTTGCTTATAATTACTTTTGTAACTTATCGATACCTCCAATGTTATTTGGTCGTTAAATGCTTACGTGACTACTGATCTTAGTGTAGTAGCATATCGCGCACCAGTGCCAGCATCGGGAATCCTTTCAGTAGATCCGAATCTCCTTCATTGCTGCCTTGTTTTGTGCCACTTTAACCACGATAGCAGGTTAGATCTGAAGGCAGCCATGCTCCAGTTACTACAGCAAGGCAATCTAGAGGTAACTGAGACCGAGTTTATGAGAAACGAATAACTGGAGATTCCTATGGCCTGTTTTGTTAAAATGCCTAATTTTGAAGGCCGAAAGCTTAATTCTGCAATTGGTTATGTAATTAGTTGAACGAACTACAATCGGTCATGTAACTAGTTGAATAATCTAAATTCTACCATCGGTTATGTAACGAGTTAAATGATCCTTTTGGCCTTTGGCCAAGGATATATGTAACAAGAAATGTAAATAGGACGAAAGGGTTAATGGTTGATAGAGTTGTATAGAAAAGAGATAGAACTAGGAAGGCAGTAACAGGCCTATATATTGTTATCACCAAAATCTGGGTTGGATATGTAATCAAGCATGTATTTTCCTTTATGATTTAATAAGAAAGGGAGCTCCGCCTTACGTTTCATGAATCTTATTTTTTATGTTTAACAGCTGATGAATTGATACACTACTGAGTAGCATTTCCATTTGAAAGGGAAACGCGCTGGTTGGCTAGGGCCCAGCCAATCCAACATGTTCTCCCTATTTTATGTTCTTGTGATTTATGTTTTATTCTAGCAAGTGTGATTTAATTTACAGCATCTGAATTCCTATTTGAGCGAAAGCAGATTTGCAGTGTGAAGTAGTTAAATTTCCTTTCCCTGCATCTGATTTTGGATTGGTTTTCCCCACCTGGTCCAAGCAAGAGAAATTACCTACACCAGTGCACATTGGTGTGCTATTCATTTTCTACACGTTTTGTTTGGATTAGTTTTCCCCACTTGGTCCAAGCAGGAGAAATTACCTACACCAGTGCACATTGATGTGCTATTCACTTTCTGCACGTTTTGTTTGGATTGGTTTTCCCTGCCTGGTCCAAGCAGGAGAAATTGCCTACACTAGTGAACGTTTGTGTGCTATTCACTTCCTGCAAGTCTTTTTGATTTGGTTTCTTGCCTGGTTTAAGCAGAAGAACTGAACCTACACCAGTGCAAGTTAGTGTGATGCAACAAGCCTTTTTAGTTTACTTCTAACAATGTTCTTGCTTTCACTAATACTTCATGACAGGATAAATTATAAAGATTGTTTCTCTATTTTTGTACTTTGATAAACTCAGAAACATTCATCTTTTTCGTATGCGATGTGGCTTCAAAACACTTGCAGTAATTAAGCATTGATTTCAAGAATTAAAAGTTAAAGTGTAAGAAGCTCTAATCTAGTACAAGAACCAGTTTCTTGTTATTGGATCTGAGTGCTTTGAACTTGAGAAAGTTCAATCCCTTGCATGAAGAAAAATTCTTTTAGTACAGACATCATTTTACACCCTCTGCATAAATCGTTGTTCCTGCACTAGTGCAAGCTAACTGCACTAGTGCAAGATAGGTTCTTGCGAGAAGGAAATCTTTACATAAGCAGGTTTGAAGGGCCCATATGTAGAAGACTGCTAAAGTGTATTTGCTAAAGAAAACACACACTCAGTAGATAATCAATAGTTAGCTAGAGTAATTGCCCCTTTATTTCTAAATCTCTTTTGCAAGTACATTTTCCCTTGTTCCAGTCTCAGATTATTTTGATGGTTCAAGTTGCCTTTTTCTCTCTATAGTTTGATTCTACAATCTTTCCTTTAAAGAAAGTAGGGATTGATATTAGAAATTTTCATACCATCTCTGGCATTGCTTGTGCTTCATCTCTAAGTTTACGACTCCCCCGAGTTGACAATTTAAGTGTTGTGGAGTTTACTTAAGTGTAATTCCTGCACCCAACATTTTGGCGCCGTTGCCAGGGAGGCGATTTGATTTGGTAAGAATTTTTTGATTATACAATAGAGGTATTTTTTCTTTATTTTTTAGTATTTTTTGGAAAATATTTTTCTTTTGAAGGAATTTTACTGGTGTTAATTGATTTCTGACAACATTTTTATTAGAAATTACTTATTGTTTTTCTTTCTTTTTTTGAAATGAATGCCTAGGAAAGGTAAGGGTTCAAAGCCCACTAAGGGCCAAAAGAATTTGGAAAACAATTCTCATATTTGGTCTCCTTCTATGAGCAGGAAGGATAATCCAATTCAAACCCATCATGCAGGAACAATCCACTTGGATTCTGGTGACAACAGATCAGGTGTGGTTCAGCCTGTTGAGAGTAAGAGAGAAACAATGGCAGATCATGAAGATTGTGTGGAAGGGTCTGGTGAAAACTAGGTAAGTGGAGAAAAATCCTCTTTTGTGTTTCCAATTGTGGAGCCTGATACTGTGGCACAAATGAAGAATATTCCACCATCAGCTCTCCCCCATTTCCATGGTAAAGTTCATGGAGACCCTGACTCTTTTCTATTCAAGTTTGATATTCTCTGTAGAAGTTATGATTATTCAACTCACGCTCAGAGGTTGAGATTATTTCCTGCTACTCTTAAGGACTCAGCTTTACGCTGGTTCATGGGGCTAAGAGGAAACTCTATAACCTCTTAGGATCAGATGAAGAAAGTGTTATTGTCTAAATATCAGGAATATTGCAAAACTAGACATGCAACATGAGATTTTTATAATCATACAGGGTGATGATGAAACTCTTGAAGATGTTGGAAATAATACTGAGAGGGGGGGTGAATCAGTATTATCTAATCAATAATACTTTTTCATTTCCATAGTTAGATACATATACGCTACTTCAGTTAATACAACCCACGTGTATACGCAACTGTGTCTAATGCAACTAGCATATATCCAGAATTCAGTTAATCCATTAAATGTTGATCTTTAGTTAGTGCATCAGAACTTAATTAACCATATGAACAGTAAGCAGGTGCATTAGAACATAACAGATCATCACACACAAGAAGCACACATGAACACCATGATATAAGGTGGAAACCCAATGTGGGTGAAAACCGCCTGCTGCAAGTCGTCTCTATCTTCTTTTAATAAGAAACTTCATTTTACAATATTTTGTACTTGTGTAGCCTTATACCAGTACACAGGCTTCTACCTGCAGAAGGCTACAACCTTCTCTCGTTCTCCAAACTCTCCTGGAAGGGAGCTACAACCCCCTTAGCTCTTGTACTAGCCGATCCATTTACTAGTACGTAGGTGCTGACCTACTGAAGTGCTCCAATATTTACTCGTTTTCCAGCTGCTACTGGAAGGGAGCTACCACTCCCTTTTCTATTGTACTAGCTGATGTACTAGTATGTAGGTGCCGGCCTACAATCTCCTTTCATCCTCCACGGACCACATTTCATACATTTTTAGACTGGATACTCCTGAAGCACAACACATTAATCTGAAGGCCACGTTTCATCCAATTTTCATACTGGACCCATCAATATCATTGAAGCACAAAATCAATCACTACTAGCATCATCAATCTCTGAATTACTGAAACACTGAAACCCTGTCAACAACACAGTGACAAGAACATAGAGCAGACAACAGAACTCTGCAATAACAATCGGACCCAACTGCAACTTGAAATATCATACTTCATAATGTATACGCTACTATGTGTTATAGACATTTTTGGGCACTACAACCCCAAGCATGAAATTTCCATAGACCAAGGGCTCCTAAGTCCCTAAAAGTGTTTCTCTAACCCCTAAAGGAACAAGGTCAACTGATTACAGCTTCTCCTAGAAGTTCTCCATGAAAAACTGCTCAGAACTGGTCAAAACAGGATCATTTCAACTGCTCCATAGGCAAAGTGCGTTGCATCTCACCTAAACACACTGTGTGGGTGCATTGCATTTCAAAAAGCCCTTCTATGGGGTGCGATGGGCGAGAAGTGACAAATGGCAGTGTCATTCCGCGAAGTGGAGAGGCATGGAAACTTCCAGAAACTTCTCCTGTGACACTTGCCTCTCTGAATTCGACCAAGGATGAGTAAGAGATCATCAATCTCCAAGTGGAAGCAAGAACTATCAGAGGGAAGACACTAATCAAATCACAAGCTGACTCATCTCCCTTACAGATATCTATATATGGATCCCTCATCCTAGAGATTCGGAGGCTGGAATTTTCCATATTGTAAGGAATTGTTGTTGGTTTCTTGAGACAACATCAGATTGTTGGGTGATCTAAGCTTTGTATGAGGTGAAGAGGAGATTCTTTGCTGAGAGGATGATGTTGGGTCAGAACAACTGGTTGTAACTCCCCTTGGCTCTTTCTTGTTTATCAATAAAAGCTATTCAAGTTTTCCTCCATACTCTTGTGTCATTCATGTTTGCTGCATTTGTATGGTCAATTTACATCTGATCCTAGATTGTTTATGATTATAGATCCATGTTCTTGTATAGTGCTATGCTACTGTGATCTTACAGGTACTTGGTGAAGCTGGGCGTGCAAGGGAACAAGTAGCGAAACACTATCAAGAGAGAGAGGAATTGAACCGGGAGATTAGCGCAAGACAGAGGTTGGTCTTCTTTGTTCTTCTCTCATCTATACTTCATAAAGGAAAATCAAAAGTAGCTTTACTTTGTTTTTTTCTAACGTAGCTATCACACCTTAGAGGGATAAGCAGTTCTGTGTAGACACTTTTCCCTGTAACAAAATGGCGACTCCGTTGGGGATGAATTAGTTTGTTTGTTTTTCTTCCTTGTTGTCTATTTTATAAACTTACAGACGGAGCTTGAAGTCGAGCCAGGTAGCTTTCGAACTGCATTTGCTATGCAAATGCAAAGTAGATAAATGCTGCTTCAGTCAATCTCCGGGATTTGTTTATAAATTAAACAACTGATTTACAGACTCTCTGACTGCCCTTTGTGATAGCTCTTAGATCCTCCTTAGATCTACCCCTAATTATTGCTTTACTGATTATCATTTGCTCAGCCAAAACCCATGAACTGAACTGCGAACTGTGACCCGGAACCCAAACAAAGTCTCGTCTCTGGCCTAGTGCAGGTACTGTTCTGTGAATCTGAAATTCAGCGCACTTCCCGAGTGTAGTAGGTGCGCTGCATTTCAAATTCCCTGTGTTACAGGTGCACTGATCAGACTAGGCATTGTTCAGTTTTGGTTTATGTAGTTCATTCTTTCCAGTTCTATTCATGAATTTTGCTGCCTGTGATCAGTATATCTCTGTTTGAGACCCCTTTTTCTTTGCTGTTATTCCGCCTCCTTTGTACAAAAGAATTGTAAATGTTTTTTGTGTGTTTGTTGGGTCATTTTCAGTTCTCCTTTGCAAAAGTAACATAATCGTACTGTCGTCCTTTGATTTGAAAGCGTCGCAAGTGTCGTTTTTAGGCATACAAAAGAATTTGATTGCTGTAGATATTCGATTATCTTGTTACTATTGTATTTGGTGTGAATTTGTAATTTTTCTAGTGTCGTAAACAAGTATTCATTTCCAAATCGTAAGGTGTGGTGATTGCCTCCATTTTTGATTTCGAAAAGAGACTTGTTGACAACTATCGCTTGAAAAGTAATTCAGATTTGTGCATCAACTTTCTTTTTACCATTTACATACTAATAAAGTCGAAAACAAATACATGCATGTGCATTTACATTTAGACTGTTTGATTAGTTTGATTTAGGAAAGTGCATTTAGAGTGCGCTCTTTGCTCTTTGTGAAAGAATACTATCTCTCTTTCCTTAGTAGCTAGGATTTTCATTGCACAAAGAAGATAAAAGACTGTTTATCATCTTAGATTGCATTTTAGGAATTGCACATCTACATCTCGCGGTGAACCTGAAAGACAAACTTCATAAACAAGATCAATTATAAAATAAATTCAATGAATCTAACAACGCTTTGGAACCTAATGCACAACATTTAGAAGTCTAGGCTAGAGACATATTTCGGCGTCGTAAAGCCTGGTAACTGTTGTTCTCACTGATGGTTGGGTGATTCCTCCACTTTGAGACGATAAGTGCCAATACGGACTTGTGCTCCCACGTACCGTCGAGTATATTTTCGGAGACCACAATAGGCTTAATCCTTTATCCATAGGAAGCCGTGTCTACCGCCCTATCGATCACAATGCACTGAATACAACATTCGGGAAGATTGACTGTCGTACCGTAAAAAGTATTCTGCAGTTTTGCGATTGGTTTGGTAATCCCTCTACCTAGATTTCCAGAGCAGTCACTTTCGTTCCTTTTCAGACTCCTTAACGGAAAAGGTCCATCTGAGCACTTGTCACTTCAGGCTCATTAAAAATTGAAGGCGACTAGAGTCATCTTTTGTTTTTTCTCAACTCTTAAAAATTGAAAAAACAAGTTGTGTCAAAGCGTCTAAAATTCATCTAATTCCGAAACATACTTCCCCTATATTTTTAGTTGATCGAGTAATATGCAATCGTGGAAGAAAGTCAATTGAAACCCCGTCGTTCGCGAAGGCTTACGAGTCAACCGTCTTTGTCTCCGAAATCGAAGCTAGTACCGACAAAGCGAACTCGTTTAACCGGTTCCAAATCTCCTGTTAAAGTTAGAGCAAGTGTTCCAACAACATCAGAGACTCTGATTACTCCAAACATTTCTGGTATCCCTGCCATTACAGAAGAAGTTCAGCAGCCACAGAAGGACAGTGGTACTGATCCTAATCTGATGGTAAGCACTTGTATCACTAAACCAGTTCCATCTACAACCGGTTCGGAGAGTGTTGCTCATCAAACATCTGTCGCTGCCAATTCCATACCTTCTTCGGAACCAGAAATATTCTACGGACCTGACGCTCTACCCCTTCCACCTAGTCTAATTGCTATAGAAGAGATTGTGGAAGATCCTCCATCGCAATTTGGAGTCCGGATCATTCTGTATCCTTCTTCATCAAAAGTTAGTCTACCGCCAGCGGAAGCTCCTATAGAATCGCTAGGTAATCTTTTGGATAGACTAGAAATGTCTGAACAACCGTCAACATCTAGGACTGTGTCGTCTGACACAGCGACGACAGAACTCCCTGCTATCACTCCAACAATGTTTGCCGGTATACCATCTGTCCCAACTAGCTCTCAATCGCTAGAAGGAGCCCACTCAAGGGCCATTTGGACAGTATGGTCTGTTCCTGTTTGTTCATCCGGAATAATATACGGAAACTCTTATGTTGTGTTACACTAAAATTTGTCACCATGACTATTTGCAGTTAGTATGGCTCCATCAACTGTCATACTATCCTCCTTGGCAAGCCTCATACCTCTGCTCTCCATGTCAAACTCCAAGAAAGAGAGAAAGTCATTAAAAATCTATATATCTCTGGGTACGCAGTTTCTCTTAGCCTTACCTGCGTGTACGCACTCCAAGTTCACAATACATGTGTACTTGTATGCTCTGTATGTAAAGCAGTGGGTGCGTACTCCTGTAAATGTCAAAAGGCGCAAGTTTCACTCCAAAAAAGTTACTTGTGGTCATTTCTAGAGCCTTCTAGAAGCTTGTTTGACGTGTATGAAGCACCTCCAGATGGTTCATGTATTCCTACCAAAGAGGAACTTATCCCATCAAGAGGGGAGCTATCCCATCCAAAGATGGGCTTATCCCATTGATGGTGGACCTGAATAACTTCCTCTAGAGCACTATAAATACAGGCATTGGGCCAAAGGGAGGGAGGTTGAAAGCTGAACATTCCTAAGGGTAGATGCTGCTGGAATTAGGACTCCCTTGTAAAGCTTGAGAGGAGATATTCCCATCCTTTCCTAGCCTTATTTGAGAGTGGGTGAGTTGATCAAAGTAAAGGAAAACTCTTGTTGGACCCTAGGAGGGACTTGCACAACACCAAGGCTCAGGTTGTAATGGTTCCTTTTGTTACCTTTTAATGCAAATGAACTTATTTTTCTCAACAGATTGTTATTCATGGTTTGTTTCATATACTCCTTGGTCTGTATGATGGATATGTATTGTTTTATGAGTTTATCAGGTGCTATTTAATATTTTGGCTTGTTAGTGAATGCAGGTTTCGAAGAGAAGGAGGAGCTCATCCGGATCGGCGAGGCTGGACTACTACAAAGCGTTGGACTAAAGGTATGTTAAAGATCCCCTGATTACTTGTATTTGCAATGCATGTTTAGAGAAAGGTAGCTTTATTTGTCTTGTTTATCACTAGAAAGCTTTTGCTTCTAGGGAGGTCGGTTGTGTCCGCACTAACGACTCTTTCCGCATGACAAAATGGCGACTCCACTGGGAATCCATTAATGTGAATGTTTTTTCCTTTGTATCAACTTTTGATATGAGAAACGTTATTTGTTTTCTGGTTTTTGGTTGTCTGACTGTGTATTTGGGTGGGCTAGCTTAGGGTTAAATTAGATTTTAGTTTTTCTTTGTTTTGCTAGAAGTACACAACCTCTGAGTTGAGCACAGTGTGTACCTGTACACACTGTCGCTTTGTGCACAAAGCGTACCCGCACCTGTGCAAACAGGTCGCCTGCGTACCCCTGTCAAAACTAAGAAAATTTCATTTTCCTTCTTTTTTGCCTTTTACATTTTGTTTTTAATTTGTTTTTTCTGCCCAGATCCACTAGTTTTCTGCCATAAATCTTCACCTAAGCTTGTTTCTTCAGTGTCGAGGGTTTTAGTGAAATTCATAGGGATTTTGCCTTAGGGTTTGATTTTTAACTGGTCATGTAGTGACTTTGGAGTTAGAGGTTGTCAAACTTTGGATATCCTTGGTTTTGTTCAGTCCTCTTAGGAGTCGGGCCTATCATAGAATTCACCCTTGTGAGAGACCTACCTTTGTGTCTTCTCTTTGCGAATCTCGAAAAAGTTTGTTGTTTGAACTTTGAATTTTATTCTTGAGAAAAGAACAAAAAGATTTCGATTTTTGTTTTTGACTAGTTTTTAGTTCTGCATTAACTAGTCCTTAGTTACATTTTGACTGAGTAAAACATCTAGGAATCATCTTTAGTAAGCTTTTGACTCGTTAGATTTACTTTTAGGTGCTTTTCTCTTAGATTTGATTTTGAGTGGAATTGAGTTGATTTGATTGCCATAGCTTTTTTAACTTTGGTTTTGGTTAAAGTAAGTTTTACATGCTTTATTAATCAGGAAAAATACAAAAATATCTTTTGAAGGAAAGTTTGCTTTGGTAGCATTTGTGTCTTTGAAAGAAAAAGGAATTTTCGTGAAGTGATTAGTGGTCATGTGTCGTATGTTTTGAAAAGATAAAGAGTTTGTTTCTTTGTTTTTCATTGCCAAGAAAGTTGTTTTATATCAATTTTGCATTCTCCAACTCTCTTAGCTAGGAAATTCATTGAAAAAGAAAAATTAGAGTAAATCATCCTAAGTGCATCTTTTTAGTGGATTTCGGTCGAGTCTACACACCATCAGTTTCATCTCCACTACCTTTTGTCTTAAAGAAAGCCATAAAAAATTAACCTTTAAAGTAAAATCAACTTAGTAACTTTTATTTACTAGGGCTCTGAAACACCAATATAGATCAGGTTAGTGTCTTGGAGTAGGAGAGTAATTAAATCTCCAAGACAACAAAACCAAACAAGTAGCTCATCTTGTGGTAGGATAAATCCAATTGTTTCATTTGTACTCCGGGAAAGCTCCTCTTAAAGGAGAAGCACAAGCTCGTGTCCGAACTAGTGAGGGGATCAATCCTCCCTCGTTGGGAACGACGCCAGACACGCACGTATTAGAAATGGTAAACCTCGGATTAACCATTGTCAAGGAGCCAGGGGTCACTTGTCGGTAAACCTTGGATTATTGTCAAGGAGCCGGCAAGGGGATTGAGCTTGATACTCTGCCCTTGCGTGCTGTCGGAGTGTACACTATTCCCCCAGGTGCATTTGTTGTTGTTGGTAACCTTACTGACCATTATCTTTAGGATTCTACCGAGGTGACGGTGGAGGGAAGATCCCACTGTACCTGGAGCAGACGTCGGCTAGACTCACTTGGATTTTCCGGGGGGTTCACTTCACTTGAGACGGTTAAAGTGGAGGAACTTGTGCCGGTCTATTCATTAAGCAGGTTGCCGGGGTAACTGTTCTGCTCACCACTTCTGCACTGAATTCGGCGATGTTGGGTTTCATCTCCAACTATTGTTTTCGGTCCGAAAGGCTACTGTTTGTGCATGGTTTGATGCCCTAGATTCTTTAGGCGTGTGATTCAAATTTGTTTGGTTCTTTAGAGACTTTAGGTGGTTTGCTTTGAGATTTTACTTTGTTTGCGTGTGCAGTAGTTAAAAGTTTTTAACTGTGGCTGAATTACCGAGACAGTCCCGTAGACTTCGGGGCAAGTCTCCTGAGATTGTTACCGTGGCCGATTTGTTGAGGAAGTCCCGTAGATTGTGGGGCAAACCTCCTGAAGAGGTCCCGAGTCATTACGAAGGTTTAAAGGTCCTTGTAACTCCTAGTGGTAGTAAAGTAGGTTCACCTAAAGAAGGAGAATCGTCATTGGTAGTCCATCCAGATTACGAAAGTCTAGAAACAGGTTATAATCCTGAAGCAGTTGTAGTTTCTGAGCTTGCTGGTAGTTTTTCATCTACTAGTGATATAGGCGAAGAACCTGAAGTATCTGAACCTGTTACTCCAACTTCTAGTGCACCTGATTCACCTAGGGTAGAAAGAGTCATCACCGAAAATCTTCCTGCTGGTTTGATAGCTATTGAAGAACTTGTTCCAGAGGAAGAATTAGGCATATCTATCCTTGAAGATCAACCTACTATTGATATAAGGGAGCGTGAATCTATCTTTTACAGTCCTCCTAGAAGTACTACTTGGTACCGTTCGTTAACCAATTATTTAGACAACTCAGGGATAAGTTTTTCTCCACCTTGTACTCCTTTTCCACCTGGAGGTATTTATACTCCTGTAAATATGTCTGGTCAGTCGTCCGTGTTCACCCAATCTCCTGAATCTTTCTTGTACGGCGGTCCTTCTGTTCCCTCCGGGTATTAGTCACTTTCTGGTACTTTTGCGGGAGCATCTCCTCAACCCATTGAACATGGGTTATTAGCTGGAAACAATGGTAATAAACCGTTGGGTGTAGGGGACATTTACATGATGTCAGGTTTAGTTCCCGGTTCTCAACCTCAAGGTGGCCAATTACCGCCTGGGGGGCAGCCTCAATTAACACCTGGGGGGCAACCTCAAGGTACACAAATTGCGTCTGGGGGGCAACCTCAAGGACAGTATGTACCCATAGTACAATACATTCCTCAAGGTCAACCCCAGCCTCAATATGTACCCCAAGGTCAACCTCAGTATCAATATTTACCTCAAGGGTATCAACCTCGAGGTCAAGGTCAACCTCAGTATCAGTATTTACCTCAAGGTTATCAGCCTCAAGGTCAATACTTGAGTCAAGGTTATCAACCACCTCAAGGTCATTCATATGTTCAAGGTACGGGAACTGTTCCTTTCAGTTATCAATCCTATCCTCAATCCGGTTATGGATCTCAATATCCTCAACCTGTCATGGGTCAATACCCCGGAATGAACATAGTGTGGGATCCATCGCAAGTTCAACAGGTATTGCAGCCAAGTATACAGTTGTCATCTCAAGCTGGAAAACCCTTAGTTGTTGGTCCATCCCAGCAACCGGTCCAATCTAATGTTCAAACTTCTGTAACTTCGGTAGTTACTCAGCCGCCACTCGCACCTAGTACTCCATCTCAAACGGCTGCTGCAACTACCGCAGCATCTGCTCCTTCCACCACACTTGCTTCTGGAGTATCGACAGCTCCGGTTTCTACTGTCTCTGCAACTACTCCTCAGACATCTTTACCATTGTCTGGATCTACGATTCAAACTACAGTTCAGATGCCTGCAGGACAACCTGGTTTAAGTACGGTTGTTACTAGTCAACCACAATTCGCTTATCAACCGTACCAGGGACAGTACCAATACGGGCCTGCTGTCCAACAGCCAGTTTACCAGTATCAACCGTATCCTGGGTACACTTATCAACAACCTCAGCAACCCCAGTACGGTCCGGTTAATCCTGGTTTTCCAGGAGGATATAATATCCCGAATGCGATTCCTATTCCAAGTTATCCTGGATATCCTCCTCCTGGGACTGGTCTTGTGACCCAGAGTTTTAGGGATCCTAATCGACAGTTACCATTTATCGCAACTTTGGATTTACCAGACTTGTCGCGCCTAACGAACGATCCAATACAATATCTTCCATTCTGGCCGCCAATGCCAAATAAGTTGCCCAGTGATATACCCAAGTTCGAAGGTAAGTCTGGAGAGGATCCGTCCAATCATGTGATGACTTACCACCTCTGGTGTGCTTCAAATTCCATCTCGGATAATTCGATCCGCTTACGTCTTTTCCAGCGTACGCTCATTGGTCTTGTGGCCAAGTGGTACATTGAGTTACCACGGGCCTCTTTTTACAATTTTAGTCAATTAGCTACCTCGTTCCTAACTCATTTTCAGTTGTCGGTCAGATACGATAACGGCACGGAGCTATTAACTTCATTAAAACAGTCAACGTCCACTTATATTTCCGATCATATACATGAATGGAGACGTCGACGGCGATTAGTGAAAGTTTTTATCCCAGACCAAATCTTAGCTGAATGGTTTGTCAAATCATTATTACCGAAGATTACTAAAGATGTAGCTAAGGCCGGAGTAGTTACTGAAGAGCAAGTAATTGCTCAAGCGCAGTACCTTGACTTAGTTTACACTCAGTCAGGTACGTTACATGAAAAGATCCCAGATCTTCCAAATTCAAATCAAATCGCTGCTGCTCCTTCGGGATCTCATGCTGCTGATGGCATGATTGGTTCGGTAAATACTAAAAGCAAGAAGAAATCTTCAAAGAATTCTTCGCCCATTATAACCTTATCAGATTCCCCGACAGGAGAGTCTTCTCCTGAAATTTCCGCCGATATTTACGCTGTAGAGTCATCTACGGCTAAATCAAAAAACGGTGGGAAGAAGAAGGGTAAGAAGAAGGGTAAAGCAGACAAGAATCCAAAGGAGAAAACAGAAAAGTCAGAAACCAATGACGAAAAGCGCAAACCTTGATATCTTTGTCTAATTTGTGAAGAGGATCATTTTACAAGAGATTGCCCCCATAGGGCCGAGGTTCTGAAAATTGTCAAAGGTTCCTCAACTCCTGCCGTTTTGAAAGATCCATTTCCAAAGCAGGAGAGTAAGATGATAGGTTCTTCCTCGAGTGCCACTGAAGAACCCATATTGATGATGTCTCATGTAAGGATTGCGACTCGATCGCAAGATTATGGTAGTAAAAGCCCTGTTGATGGATCGAAAGAAGCAGAATCTTCTCATTCAAATCCATCAACCTCAGCTCTTGGTTCCGATCCACTACAGATCGAGAAACCTAACCCTGACTTAGTAATAAAACCGCCCGCAAAGGGTGTACTTCGAAGGTCTGCTTTCAATCCACATGCGAGAGCGGCCCAGATTTACAACATTGTTGAGGATTTGGTTGTTTCACCCTCAGCAATGTCGGCTTTAGAAGTGCTGCAATCATGCCCAGCACAGCGAAAATTACTTTTGTCGGCTATAGGAGCTGTTGATGTTTAGGACCCGAACCTGATAATCTTTGATCTAGAAAATAGTACACCGCATCTCCCTCATCAGATGGCTTTCCAGATTCCAGTGATAGTAAAAAACAGGCCTATTCATCGGACTGTAATTGATGAGGGAGCTTCCACGTGTATTATGTCGATTCAGTGTTGGAGATCGCTTGGTTCTCCTTCGCTGAACCAATCCCCGACAATTCTTAAGGCCTTTGATGGCCGTGGGTTCCATCCGTTTGGCATTTTACAGGATTTGCCTATAGGGGTTGAAGGAAAAACCATTAGTCTAGATGTGGAGGTGGTTGATGCCCCTCTAGACTACAACCTTCTTTTGGGTCGAAGTTGGTCTTACGCTATGACAGCGGTCGTTTCATCGGTCTTCAGAGTCATAAAGTTTCCACATAATGGCAAGATCGTGACAATAGACCAGCTGGCTTATTTTTCATCCGACCCAGCCTCTTCAGAGAGTATCCAGCATGGCGGTAAAACGACTATCCCTTATAAGGATGTTGGCGTAGGATTAGTTAAAGATTCTGGTTTACTGGGAACTTTTCCTTTTCCTCCAATCAACGCAGACCCTTCATTCGCATCCATTCATATGATTACTTCAGACACTATTATTTACGATTATCCTTGGATTGTCCCATCTGAATCTGAGATAGACTCATTCGGTGATGCAATGCCTTTGAGTCCATATGAAATTGCCTATGAAGCCGTGAAGTCATTTTCCGACCCAAGTTCAACCCAAATCGACCAAATGAATGTGGTCCGTGAGGAATCCTTTTTCGCGTCATCCTCGGAGTTAATAACATTTCCCGAAGTTGTGTCATCTGACAAGCAACTTTGTGAAATCCTGTGCGTAGACGATTTACCATGGGAAGATCTCCATCATAGATCTTCGTTTTTACCTGAGGATGATCGTTTTGAAAACGATTTCTCATAAATGTTTACAGCTAAATATGTCAAAGACGCTCAGAGTCCAATGAAACATCCTGATTCAGAGCTGAATTTGGGAAACGTTTCTCGCACTATTCCCATTGACATTTCAGTGAAGCCGGGAATTGTTGAACACATTCATATAGGTGCCTCGTGTTCAGATGACGAAATTCAAACATACAAGGCCCTATTTCAAGAATTCCGCGACGTGTTTGCCTGGTCCTATGAGGAAATGCCAGGAATTGATCCCTCCATTGTTGTTCATGAGATCAAGACTTACCCGGACGCTAAACCCATTCGGCAATGTCTGCGTCAGATACACCCTCGGAAAGCGGCTGCAATTAAAGCAGAAGTTGAGAAGCTGTTGAAAGCAGGTTTCATTTATCCGATCCCGTTAACGGATTAGGTATCGAATATTGTTCCAGTTAACAAGAAGCAGGGAACAATAAGAATATGTATCGACTATAGGGATATCAATCGTGCTTGTCCCAAGGACAACTATCCAACGCCCTATATCGATCAAATAATTGATGATTGTGCCGGTAGTGAAATATTTTCCTTTATGGACGGTTTTTCCGGTTACAACCAAATCAATATTCTACCTGCCGATCAACCAAAAACGGCTTTCATTTGTCCATGGGGAACATTTGCTTATTGCAAATTACCTTTTGGGCTTAAGAATGTCGGAGCCACTTTTCAAAGGGCAATGTCTTATGCATTTCATGACATCAAGCACATTGTGCAACCGTATCTCGATGATTTGCCCGCTCACTCCTTACGCCGAGCTGATCACCTTATCCATTTACGAGCAATTTTTATGAGGTGTAAGCATTATCGTATACGGTTGAACCCACACAAATGTGTCTTCTGCATCGAAGTGGGACGATTGCTGGGATTTGTAGTTTCAAAAGCCGGCATTCGCGTCGATCCCTCGAAGGTCGAAGCTATCATCAAATTGCCTCCTCCTTCGAGTCTGCGCCAACTCCAAAGTTTGCAAGGGAAAGCAAACTTTTTATGCCGATTCATTCCTAACTACGCTGAGATTACCAAGGGTTTTACCCGGTTGTTGAAACAAAATGCTCAATTTTCTTGGGATGAGATAGCTCAGAAATCTTTCGATGCGCTAAAGCACGCGTTGACCCATGCACCATTGCTGCATCCTCCCAACTACAACCAGGATTACCTTTTGTACCTCGCCGTCGCTCATTCCACTATTGGAATGGTCTTAGTACAGGAAGATGAATTCGAAACGGAACATGTGATATATTATCTTAGTAGGACGTTAAATCCCACTGAGCTAAAATATTCGCATGTGGAGAAATTGGCCCTGGCAGCTGTTCAGGCTGTCCAGCGTTTTCGTCATTACATTCTTCTCCATAAAACTACAGTCATTTCGGATTGCAACCCTATGATCTATATTTTGACTAAACAATTGCTAGGGGGCAAGTACTCTAAATGGATTGTTATCTTGCAAGAGTTCGACTTGGAGTTTGAAAAATCTAAGTCTAAGAAATCTTTAGTTTTTGCGGAATTGATGTGTGACTTCCCGCGTGCTGACACGGAAACTGTGGCAGAGGAACCCATTGTGGACGAATCTCTGTTTCTCATCAACACTTTAGATCCATGGTATGGAGATATAATTGTCTATCTCCAAACCCAATCCTTTCGGCCCGAAGCTTCAAAGTCGGAACGCCGAAAAATTCGATTCCAGTCCCAACAGTACAAAATTATTGGAGATACTCTTTATCGTCGTGGGGCAGATTTGGCTTTTCGTCGTTGCTTAACTCATGAAGAGGCAGAAAGGGTTATGAATGACTGTCATTCTGGAGCGTGTGGGGGTTATATGTCTGGGTATGCCACAGCTCAGAAGGTGTTGCGTGCTGGCTACTTCTGGCCGTCCATGTTTAAAGATTGTATCATTGCGGTCCGAAAATGCCACAACTGTCAAGTGTTTGATCGCAAGATGCGCGCACCACCTGCTCCCCTCCACCCTATAATTGCCGTTGGTCCTTTTGCTAAATGGGGTATCGACTTTTTTTTTTATTACATGTAACCCTCACTCGGCCGGGGGGGCATGCGTATATCATCCTTGTGGTTGATTATTTTACTAAGTGGGCCGAAGCGATGCCTACATTCAAGGCTGACGGCAAGACAGCTGTGATTTTCGTATTCAATCATATTATTGCTAGGTTTGGTGTCCCACAAGCGATAATCACTGACCATGGGCGCCATTTTCAAAACATTATGATGACAGAACTTACAAGCCAGCTTGGTTTGCGTCATGATAGTTCTACTCCTTATTATCCCCAAGCAAACGGTTTGGTTGAGTCCATCAACAAAGTTCTAGTTATCATGATCCGACGAATCATTGGTATTCATCGGTCGAATTGGCACAACATGTTATATTCAGTGCTTTGGGCGTACCGAACCTCAGTGAAAACATCAACAGGGTTCACTCCTTTCCAACTAGTTTATGGTTTGGAAGCAGTGTTGCCTATTGAATGTGAAATCCCATCACTTCAAATGGCTGTCGAATTACTTCCAGCTACTTCCGAAGAGGAGAAGCGTCTATTATACTTAGCTAAATAAGATGAGACTCGACGTGATGCTGCATTGGCAATCGAGACTCACGCAAAAAGGATGAAAGCTCAGTATGATCGCAACGTGACCCCTCATAATTTTTCGGAAGGAGACCTAGTGCTATTATATGATCAAGCTAATGATAAATTAGGTGCTAGAAAATTCGTTCCTATGTGGCATGGGCCCTACATTGTCAAGCGAAAGCTAGCAAAAGGGGCCTATGAGCTGGTAGATTTTCATGGGGACTCTTTGGGTAAGCCCAGAAATGGACTTTACCTAAAGAGGTATTATTCTTAAATGATGGGTATGGAGATTTAGTTAGGTTAGGTTAATTTTTCTTTCTAGCTGGTGTGTTTGTTAGTTTAGACAGTGTGCTTAGCTTAGAGAGTGTGTTTTTCGTCGTTATTCTGGCTTATCTTGGTTTTACTCTTGATATTGCAGATGTCGACGCCTCTCCAAATGTACATTGGATTTGCTGATGGTGCTTGTCGTAGTACATGGAATATCTCTTCCGCAGCTTGGGTTATCTATTCGCCCTCTGACGAGTTAGTTTCTATGCATGGGGTGAGCCTCGGTCAAACAACAAACAACATTGCAGAATATAGTGCAGTGATTGAGTTATTATTTGAATCTATTTCGTTTGGGATTCGGAGTTTGATAGTGAGGTTAGATTCTGAACTCGTTGTATTACAACTTAATAGAGTATATGCCATTAGAAATCCAGTGTTATTAAGGTTATTTTTGAGAGTGCGCCTCTTGGAACGTGAATTTGATTACATTGAATATCAGCATATTCCAAGGTCATTAAATACATTAGCAGATGCAATTGCTTCTCGAATGTTAGACAAACATTTGCAATAATCATAAATGTAAATTTAAAAACATTTCATCATACATGTTTAACAAGATAAGCCGGTAATAATGATATATATATAGATAGGAGTGTGTCAAAAATATACATCGTCTTCGATCATAGGTTGAAAAACACCTTATGATCGGCAAAAATGATAAGTACAAAAAACCAAAAATGTCACATGTGTCTACAAAAAGTGACTAGCCAATCACTGGTGGTGCTCTCTATACGAGACCACTGCCCGCGCTACCCTACACAGGAACCTCCTGAAAGGGCCTGGGACTGCGACCACATAGCGCTGAAGTTGGATAGGAATATCGTCTATAGTCGTCTCTGGTATGTCCACCGTGAGACGCTCTAGGTTCTGTTCCAGCTCGGCTAAGGTCTCTGCGGCCGCATCCGGTGGGGCCGGTGCTGGTGCAACTGGTACTCTTCTCTCGAATGGCCGGAGGTTGGCCGGACGCTGTGGACCTGCATCTGCATTTTGAAATTTGTCACTGTCAGTTTTGAGACGATATAAAAACAAACAAAAAAGTAAATAATTTAAAAACTTGTGAAAAATGAAGTACCTCTGTCGTCCCATTGTTCTCCCTGTGGAAGAACCATGTCCGGATCACCACGAAAATCTACTCCGGCATAAGGAAAATCCTGGATCGCAAAGACCTCGTCCTCCAACCAGTGAAAGTAACCCGCAGGAAATCGAACAACTCTCGCTCCCTCGTCAGGATGCTGGGCCATCACCGCAACCCATCGCATCAACTTTGGCTCCCAAGGAGGCCCAGCTGCAACAGTGAGATGCTGTGGGATCAGCATCGGAACCCTCTCTAGGGCAAAGCTCACAACTAGAGGCCCATACCCAAAGGTCTTTAATTGCCCGTTCTTTGCCCTAGTCAGTTGGCCCTTCATATTGGCCAACACAGCGTCACACCAATTGAAAATGGTGCCTCGGTAGCAATCTATCGCCATCCGCATTTGGGACCCGGTGGCAATGTGCAAGGCGGCTGCGCCGCAAAGTCTGGTAACTATAAAGGCAATTACCATAAGTTCAGGCAGGGATATGTATTTGATTTCTATCCCTTTCTCCTGGTTCTGATTGTTGCACCACTCTAGCCGAAGGCTAGCAAGGGATTGGCCACCCGGCCTAGTCCTGGACAGAGTCAGTTGCTCGCCCCTATTAGGCAAACCAGTGAGAAAATATATGTCAGAGGGCTCTATCTCGAGCTGGCGCCCTCCGATGTAGAAGCATTGATCCTGAACGTTCCACCTTTCAACCACCCATTCTAAGAATCGCACCTGGGCCCTCATGCCAGGTATGGCCCAGTATTTGTAGAGACCGCATGCCTTCAAAGCATCAATGGTTGAAGGCATCAATGGAGGGTTGATGATCTATTGCGGCCAAATCTACATCTTCGTGTTCTCTTTCGTGCCAATCAAGCATGGTGGGCAATCTACACACCAGAAAACATTCATTAGAATTCATTAAATCAAAAATTAATGGTTTAGTTTTGAGATTTAGGGTTTTGAAATTGCTTTGCGTGGAGTACGCACCCCGTGTTCAGAAACAGAGCGTATGGATGCAGCTGTTCTGAAGGTAGGCTGCGTACTCCTGCCATTTTCCCATTAACGAAAATGTCGGGGTACGCAGGTCGCCCATGGGGCACCTGCGTACCCCGAAAGGCGGATCCTAAAACCCCAAAGCCCTCAAAAATCAAGCTAGGGCTTAAAATGAAATTCTAAACGGATGAAAACAAAGAGGAGGATGTTGTGAAATACCTGAAAGAGAAAGCACTCGATTCCGACGGTCGGATTCTCCGCAAAGTCCACGGGAAGTTTCTTGCCAAAAGCCCTTTTCTCTCCCTCAACAGTAAAATGGTAAAAATGACATGGTAAAAGGTCTTTTTATAGGTTTTTTGGATAAATGAATGCTAAATTTGTTTATTTTTCACCATGGAAGGATATTTCTCAATGCATTTTTGCTTATCTTAAACAGGTATGAGTAATGTGTCGTTTTTGTGCAGGACAATAGGACTTTCAAGGAAAAGTATCATTTTTCACGAACCAAAACATCAGAGTCATCTTTTAAGCCCTTTTCTGACTCCTAAAACATGAAAATATCACCGAGCATTTCTTTTACACTCGTTAAAACGAAATTAAAAGACGGTCCCTTTATAGCTCTTTTCTGACCGTAAAAACAGGAAAAGATTGCCGAGTTTTTGTCGTTTCAAACTCGATATGGAAATAAAACGATGTGTCCTTGATCGCTTTTTACTTTTCAGGTCAGAGGCACTAATCATGAAAGTACTCCTTGGTCGCAAGACTAAGTGGTTTTCTCAAGTATTATTTTATACTTTTTCGGGCTTGGGAGACACAACTTTACGAAAAAGTTCAACCTGGAGTCTTCTTTAGTTTTTTCAGACTCTCTAAAAATGAAAAACGTCGGGTTTCTCCTATACTGGACTCGTTAAAATTTCACAGTAAAGGACCTGTTCGATTACAAACAGTAGCGGACCACTCCTTCTTAGGGTTCGAATCAAAACTAAGTTGGACTCATCCGAAGGATGAGCTTATAATCAAGCATATGTTATCCTCCTCAAGATTGTAAAAAATAAAGAGGTACTTGCCAGAAATGGTGGGGGAAAAGAGAGAAAAATGAGCCCATTTGTTATCCTTTGTCTCAGAAGAAGCCTTATTACCACTCTTGAACACGACACTTTTCATTCACCTGGGTTGGGGAATCCTTTGCCTCACAGTTGATCAAACACATTGAAAGTCTTTAGCCGGGTATTAACTTTGGGTCAAATTTCACCAAGCCATCTGTCATGTCATTATGTGTTCAAGAGGACTCTGCAATAAACATTCATCTGAAAAATACTCGTCATCCATTTTGACCATCCCTGAGTCAGTCCTTACAGCTACATTTCTTCAACTTGATCTATGATTTCGTGTTGTGGGCTTGCCTGCAACGGGTCGCTTTCTATCGACATCAGCACATTATATAGAAAGATGACCTAGAAATCGTCAGTACCTTGAAGTCTGCATGCATCAATGGCAGGTTTCTCGCCTTTGACGACAGTTTTCATCATTGACTTTCGATCGAAGGATTCCGTGAAATGTTCGACATCAACTCATTCATTCACATCTCATGGATTGTACTAGGTACTTTGAGAACCATTGACATCACTGGTGGTCTCTCTCACGCTTGTTAACAGTTTACATCATTGACTGGTAATCAAGTGGTTTCTACCATGTTCGACATCAACTCATTTATTCACATGGATAGAATCGTACCTGTTCGGGAAGTAGAAATGAAGACCCTGGATCCAGTTTCCACCATCCAGGCTGCGAGGAGTTTTTTATTCATTATACAGTAGACTAATCATAAACAGATGGTTGCGTCCATACTGTGTCTACAAAAGTCTATGATTATTATGTACTGCAGAATCATTCCTGTATCAGAGCAGTAGATAGTCAATTAGTTAAAGTTTTCAATCTGAGTATGGGAATGCCTACCTCAGCGATGATATGATCTTATATATGTATTTTGTGTTGAATACTTGCAGGTTCCGACTGGGCTCTCCACAAGATAATCCTTGAAATGATAAAGTACTTCACCCTTCCTAGATGATATGAAACCCTAATCTACTTCAGGCTTCGCACTTTAGGGGGCAATCTGTTACACTAAAATTTGTCACCATGACTATTTGCAGTTAGTATGGCTCCATCAACTGTCATACTATCCTCCTTGGCAAGCCTCATACCTCTGCTCTCCATGTCAAACTCCAAGAAAGAGAGAAAGTCATTAAAAATCTATATATCTCTGGGTACGCAGTTTCTCTTAGCCTTACCTGCGTGTACGCACTCCAAGTTCACAATACCTGTGTACTTGTACGCTCTATATGTAAAGCAATGGGTGCGTACTCCTGTAAAGGTCAAAAGGCGCAAGTTTCACTCCAAAAAAGTTACTTGTGGTCATTTCTAGAGCCTTCTAGAAGCTTGTTTGACGTGTATGAAGCGCCTCCAGATGGTTCATGTATCCCTACCAAAGAGGAACTTATCCCATCAAGAGGGGAGCTATCCCATCCAAAGAGGGGCTTATCCCATTGATGGTGGACCTGAATAACTTCCTCTAGAGCACTATAAATACAGGCATTGGGCCAAAGGGAGGGAAGTTGAAAGCTGAACATTCCTAAGGGTAGATGCTGCTGGAATTAGGACTCCCTTGTAAAGCTTGAGAGGAGAGATTCCCATCCTTTCCTAGCCTTATTTGAGAGTGGGTGAGCTGATCAAAGTAAAGGAAAACTCTTGCTGGACCCTAGGAGGGACTTGCACAACACCAAGGCTCAGGTTGTAATGGTTCCTTTTGTTACCTTTTAATGCAAATGAACTTATTTTTCTCAACAGATTGTTATTCATGGTTTGTTTCATATACTTCTTGGTCTGTATGATGGATATGTATTGTTTTATGAGTTTATCAGGTGCTATTTAATCTTTTGGCTTGTTAGTGAATGCAGGTTTCGAAGAGAAGGAGGAGCTCATCTGGATCGGCGAGGTTGGACTACTACAAAGCGTTGGACTAAAGGTATGTTAAAGATCCCTTGATTACTTGTATTTGCAATGCATGTTTAGAGAAAGGTAGCTTTATTTGTCTTGTTTGTCACTAGAAAGCTTTTGCTTCTAGGGAGGTCGGTTGTGTCTGCAGTAACGACTCTTTCCGCATGACATGTTGATTCTCAGCAAATTGATCCATTTGGAGGTCAATTTGGGCAGTCCGTACCTCAAGGGAAAACCATCCCCTTAAGTACCGGATTACCACCATATGGGGGGCAGTACGCCCTTTCATTATCCCCTCCAGGAGGACAGCCATACGGGAGTTCACAACAAAATTCAGGTTATGTTGGAATTACTTCAAGCAGTTGGGTACCGATGTTACCTCAACAACCAAGAGTTTTATATTCAATGCAACAATGCTTACCTATGTCAAGTATACCAACTACGCCAGCTATTGTGACGGTGTCGCAAGTTCAAGCGTTACCTGTTGTATGCGAACCTCAGGTTTCTCAGGTTGTAATGCAACAACCCCTTGACCCTGCGACTCAACCACAATCGCCGACTGGTGGAATGAAACAAGTTCAAACGGGTACAATCACCCCTCATCTTGGTCAAACAGTTAGTATCGGGCAACAACACATGGCTTCACAACCATGCCTAGTGCAATACCAACAACCGCAGTTCCAACAAGTATACCAAGGTTCTGAGCAACAAATCTTTGCGAATAGTGGGCAACCGTATATTCAAAACGGTCAAAATCAACCATTTTACAATGGTCATGCCCACCAACCTTACCAAAGTTACCAACATCAAATGCATTATGCTGGTATGCAAAGACCAACTGCTTAGGCAATCCCATCTTATCCTGGGTATGCTTCACCTAACCTGAATCAACAGTTACCCTTCGTGGCAACTTTAGAGTTACCTGATTTAAATCGGTTAACAAACAATCCAATCGCTTACGCCCCTTGGTGGCCAGCGATTCCACATAAACTTCCATCAGATATTCCTAAATTTAATGGAAATCCGGGTGAATATCCATCGAATCATTTGATGACCTTTCATCTGTGGTTTTCATCAAACACCCTAAACGATGATTCGATTAGGCTTCGCCTTTTTCAG
Organism: Pinus tabuliformis; assembly: GCA_031772625.1. NCBI lineage: Eukaryota > Viridiplantae > Streptophyta > Pinopsida > Pinales > Pinaceae > Pinus > Pinus tabuliformis. The sequence continues at coordinate 1,157,799,727 of CM062817.1, read as the reverse complement.
AGGATGTTAACTACTCCAGAAGCAAAATGGTATATCGAATTGCCTAGAGCTTCATTCGACAACTTCAGTACCCTAGCCACAACCTTTTTAACCCATTTTCAGTTACCGATAAGGTACGAAACGAGAATGGAACTTCTAACCAACTTCAAACAAATGACGACCACTCACATATCTGATCATATACATGAGTGGCGACGTCGTCGTAGAATGGTGAAAATGTATGTTCCCGATCAGCTCTTAGCTGAATGGTTTATCAAGTCATTACTGCCTTCCATCATGGAAGATGTGGCAAAAGGGGGAGTTGTCACCGAAGAGCAGGTTATCGCTCGTGCAAAATACTTGGACTTGATTTACACTCAGTCTAGCACGCTCTACGATAAAATACCTGACGCTCCTAGACCGGAATTCTTAGTTCCTCCCCCTCCTAAATCAAACAATGACTCTCATGCCAGTGATGGCGTGATTGGCGCAACAGACATGAAATCGACAAAGGCTACATCTAAAAAGACCCGTAAGATTTCCAGTGAAAATGAAAATGAGGAACTTCTTGCCTCCGAAGTAAATGCCGTATCGACAGATAAAGGCAAAGAAACCAAGCAACCAGGGGACAAGAAGAAAGGCAAAGGGAAGAAGAAGAAACATGGAGAATCATCACCTGAAAAATCTTCTGCAAACCCTCCTGGAAATAGGAAACCAAAAAATCCATGCTTTATATGCGATGAGGATCATTGGACCGCAGATTGTCCACACAAAGCTGAGCTTAAAAAATTCTTCAAGAATACAAAGACCTCAGCAGTATTAACTAATCCATTTCCAAATCCAGGAACAAGTCTGGTTGACAGAGAAGATGCTTGCCAGTGTCAAGTGCTAATGTTGTTGGTTTCCAAACAGCAAAATGATGCTTTGATATCGACAATAAACAAAGATTATGGGAATCCACAGATGTCGAACAACAAGGATAAAGATCAACCTAGTAGTTTGACAACAACTTCGACAGAAGTTGCGCCACCCATCATTCCTGAGTTGACAATAAAACTGCCAAAGGGAGTAGTACACAAGTCGACGTTTAATCCCCGCGCTAGAGCGGCACAACATTATAATATAGTGAAATATTTGGCCCAATCGCCATCCGCTATGTCGACTCCTGAGGTACTACAAAATTACCCATCCCAAAAGCAGGCTTTATTATCAGCCATTGGTGGGATAGACCCAAAGGATTCCAATCTTGTGTCCTTCGATCATAAAGGATACAATCCTCAGTTACCAGCTCAACTAGCTTTCCTCGTTCAAGTGAAAGCCCTCAAAAAAACTGTTCATTGAACAATTATTGATGAGGGGGCATCTACATGTATTATGTCGATGAGTTGCTGGAAAACTTTAGGATCTCCAACCTTTTCGCGATCTTCGACGACATTAAAAGCATTTGACGGACAAACATATACCCCATATGGTATTCTAAGTAACTTGAAGGTTGAACTAGGAGGGAAAACAGTAGAAATAGATGTTGAGGTAATCGACGGAAATCTCGATTACAACATCCTACTGGGAAGACCGTGGATATATGCCATGGCTGCTGTTGTGTCGACCTATTTTAGAAAGATTTCATTTCCTTTTCAAGGAGGGATTACAATCGTCGATCAACAAAACTTCCTGCCCAATGGTTCTCAAGCTATGGGAAGCATTCCAATGATCCATGGAAGGCCCCATTCACTTCAAAATATCGGAGTAGGCCTACTAAAAGATCCTATATTAATGGGAACTTTCGCCCTTCCACCTCCAATCAATTTGGCGAAAGTAGCGTTGGTAGGAACCTGCAATATGATATCTTCCAAAAAGATCTCAGAAAATGATATCGACATGGATCATACGCAGGTTTTGCCTCCTATCCCAACATAAATATTGTAGCAATCAATGTTCCTAGCATGGGAGGCAAACCCAAATCAACACTCATCAAGCGTTTGGATAGATAGGTCTAAGGAATATGGTACCCCTTCAGATCCTTGGTCGCAAGTGCATGTCATCGACGAAGGGATTGTCCAATCAATGGTAATTGAAGGGGCACCATGGGATGATTACCACCATCATTCCCTTCTTCCAGATTGTGAAGAAAATACTTCTGATGACCTTTATCATCCTTCAGTTTTTGATTTCCTATCAAACACTGTAAACACGGTGGATTCTGAGGGAAACTTGTCCAACATTGAAGAGACTATCGCCATAAATATCTCGACCAAAACAAATGTTGTAGAGAATATTTATGTTGGAAAATGTTGTTCTCCTTCAGAACTGGAAATATATAACACTCTTTTTCACAAATTCAGAGCTGTCTTTGCTTGGTCATATAGTGAAATGCAAGGCATTGACTCGAGTATCATTGAACACGAAATCAAGATGTATCCAGATGTCAAACTAGTACGACAACGGCTACGGTAGGTGTACCCCAAGAAAGCCGCTGCCATTAAGGCAGAAGTTGAAAAACTTCTCCATGCTGGTTTCATTTACCCGGTTCCTCTAACCGATTGGGTATCGAATATTGTCCCTGTTATGAAAAAACAAGGAACAATTAGAGTGTGCGTCGATTACAGGGATGTAGATCAAGCTTGTCCAAAAGACAACTACCGTACGCCCTTCATCGACCAGATAATTGATGAATGCGCTGGATGTGAAATCTTTTCATTCATGGATGGATTCTCCGAGTATAATCAAATAAATATCCGCCCACAAGACCAGTCAAAGACTGCATCTATCTGTCCGTGGGGCACCTTCGCATATCGAAAATTACCCTTTGGTTTAAAGAACGCAGGGGAAACCTTTCAGAGGGCAATGAATTATGCCTTCCATGACATCAAAGACATCGTTCAACCATACCTCGACGACCTTCCGGCTCATTCGCAAAAGCAGACTGATCATCCGTAGCATTTAAGAGCAATATTTTTACGTTGCCGACACTACAAAATACGACTCAATCCACACAAATGTGTATTTTGTGTTAGTTATGGTCATTTACTTGGCTTTGTAGTCTCAAAATATGGGATTCGTCTCGACCCATGTAAGGCTCAAGCAATCACAAATTTGCCTCCACCTTCAAATTTGCTTTAGATTCAGAAACTCCAAGGGAAAGCAAACTTTCTGAGGAGATTCATTTCAAATTATGCCAAACTTGCTAAAGGTTATATGCGTCTTTTGAAAAAGGAAGTACCCTTTGTCTGGGATCAGGTTGCGCAAGCTTCCTTTGATGCTTTAAAAGAATCCCTAATGAAAGCATCATTAATGTATGCTCCTGATTATCAAAAAGACTTTAACCTATATCTGGCTGCAGTGGATACAACCATCGCAATGGTTTTAGTTCAAGAAGACAACGGAACTGAACATTGTATATATTATTTAAGAAAGAACTTAAATGATAGAGAAAGCAAATATTCTTATGTTGAAAAGCTAGCGCTCGCAGCTGTTCAAGCGATACAGAGATTTCGACACTACGTTCTCTTTCGAAAAACTACCATTCTGTCAGATTGCAACCCCATGACTTATATATTGTTGCGACAGTTGTTGGGGGGCAAATATTCAAAATGGATAGCAATTCTACAAGAGTTTGATCTGGAATTTGTAAAATCCAAGTCAAAGAAAGCCCTGGTTTTCGCGGAATTACTATGCGATCTCCCATCGTCGTCCAATGATGAAACATCCGAAGAAACAATCATGGACGAAAATTTGTTTCTGATATCTTCAAGAAATCTGTGGTATGGGGATATAATTATTTATCTCCAAACCCAAAAATATAGGCAAAATACCTCTCGCTCTGAACAAAAATGCATTCGATACCAAGCAAAAGGCTACATGATCATCGGTGATACACTTTACCGTCGTGGTATCGATACGGTTCTGAGAAGGTGCCTCACCCATGAGGAGGCCGAAAAAGTCCTGAATGATTGCCATTCAAGCGCATGTGGGGGGCATCAATCCGGTTATGCTATAACGCAAAAATTTTTACGAGCAGGATACTTCTAGCCAACAATGTTCAAAGATTGCATAACCGCAGTCAGAAGTTGCCATGCTTGTCAAATTTTCGATAGCAAAACCAGAAGACCACCCGCACCTCTGCAGCCAATAGTTGTTGTCGGGCCATTCGCCAAATGGGGCATCGATTTCATGACATGTAACCCCACATCGACCGGGGGGCATGGGTATATCATAGTCGCAGTCGACTATTTTACCAAATGGGCCGAGGCGATGCCTACATTAGATAATACTGGTGAAACAACTGCCCTCTTCTTTTTCAATCATGTAGTCGCCAGATTCGGCGTCCCACAAGCTATAGTCACAGATCATGGATCACATTTTCGCAATCACATGATGGTCGAATTAACTGCCAAACTAGGGTTGTCTCACGACAGCTCTACTCCATATTACCCGCAAGCCAATGGACAAGTTGAAGCAATTAACAAGGTCTTGAAGCGCATGCTGCAAAGGATGATTGGAGTTCACAAAAGAAGTTGGCACCTAATCCTATACTCAGCCTTGTGGGCTTACCGAACATCGGTAAGGAATGCGACCGGGTTTACACCTTTCCAACTAGTATATGGCCTAGAAGCAGTCTTACCAATCCAATGTGAAATCTCATCCCTCAAACTCGCAATTGACCTCCTCCCCGGAACTTCAGAAGAGGAGGCTCGTTTCTTGGAACTAATCCAATTGGATGAAACCCACCGTAATGCCGCTTTAGCTAATGAAGCCCATAAGAAACGAGTGAAAGCGCAGTTCGACAAGAATGTCAAACCCCGTGTCTTCTCAAAAGGTGACTTGGTCTTCCTTTATGACCAAGAATCCGATAAATTGGAGTAGGTAAATTCAAGTCTTTATGGATGGGCCCCTATATTGTTAAGCGAGTGTTGGCAAAAGGAGCCTACGAGTTAATGGATTATGACGGAATTCCACTGGCACAACCTCGTAACGGGTTGTACCTCAAGTGTTACTATGCATGATTCAACATAGTAACCTGCATGCTTTTGTTATGTTTTTGTTTTCGCTAAAGTGTTTGTTTTGGTCAAGTAATCCACTTTTTACATTTATTGCAGATGTCAAACCTATTGGAGTCATGTGTTGGATATGCCGACGGAGCGAGTCGTAGTTCGCGGAACCTATCTTCCGTGGTCTGGGCCATTTTTGATCCAAGCGACGAGTTAGTAAGTTTCAGAGGGGTATGTATTGATCGATCAACGAATAACATCGCTGAATATGGCACGTTGATAGAACTTCTCTCTGATGCCATCACACATGGTATACGCCGACTGATTGTCAGGCTAGACTCACAACTCGTCATACTACAACTCACTGGTATCTACTCTGTCCGAAATCTAGCTATTTATCGCATGTTCCTAAGGGTTAAGATTTTGGAAAGACAATTTGATTTTATTCAATATCAGCATATTTCCAGAACCTTAAACACATTAACTGACTCATTGGCAAATTATGTGTTATATAAACATTTGCAACATTTATAAAAAGAATCATACCATCAATATTTGCATTTGGATCATGTAACTTAACCAAAATAAAACTCCGAAAATCAAAAATATATATATAACTGTTTATGGTTTACACATAATGTTCTGTAACCAAGACAAAATTGGTCAAATGACCAAAAACTCAAAATGCTAGGGGGCACCCTAGTCTAATGATGCTCGTGATAGCAAGTCACAGCCTATGCGATCATGCATAAGAGTCGAGTCCATCGTCTTGGCACATCAGTAGTATGCCGCTGCAACCTCAAGGGCAACTCGTCAGTCCTCACATTTGGAATACCGAGAGTGAGGCCCTCAACCTGTTCCTGTAATGTTGTGAGAGTCTCGGCCACATCGAGGTCGCGAAGGATAGCCCTTCCAACAGCCTCTCCTGCTGGGGCGGCAGCTAGCACTCTCAGGCGTAGTACTGGCCAAACGGGACCAAAATCTGCATGAACACATGAGTTTTGTTAAGTCTTGACAAAATAAAGCACAAGAACATTCTAGAAAAGAAACGATAAACAGGGATATGGTCAAAGAATTTACCAATGGCGCCCCACTGTTCGCCAGTCGGCAGTACTAAATTTGGATCACCCCGGAAATCCATACTGACATATGGATACTCGGAATAAACCATCTCCTGACGATCAAACCACCCGAAGAAGGTATCAGAAAAGGAAATCTGAGACTGACCAGCATGCCTAGACATATGTTCGACCCATCTCTGTATACGTGGTTCAGTCGGTGAAGGTAAATCGAGTGCAATATACTGCGGCTGCATCAGTGGTATCTTTTCCAAGGCAAAGGCGGTCAAAATAGAACCATACCCAAAGTTCTTCAACCTCCCACTCTTCACCTTGGTCAACTGTTCTTTCATCACAAGAAGTACTGCGTCGCACCAGTTGAACACCTTCGGTTGAAGACATTCCAAGGCATACTGCATATAAGATTGGTTGGCTACATGAAGAGTCGCACCACCAACCATCCTACCAAAATTGAACAGAACAGTCTTGAGAGACCGGTCAGTGACATCACGGATGATAATCTTGCCGTCCTTACTCGGCTGAGATCCCTCTCTGCAATACCGGCGAACATAATCTCTCACAGATTCACCTCCTCGGGCCGAACCTGATAAAGAGATGGGGACACCCCGCCTCGACAAGCCAGTCAAGAAATAGATGTCCACTACAGTCAAGGGGATGGATTTGCCCTAATCTAGAATGCCTGGTTGGTAGGATCCCAAGCATCGAGCAAATACTGCAGCAAGTTGATCTGTTGTCTCATGCTAAAAATGCGGAAAAACTTCAGCAAGCCACAGTTCTGCAGTGCGTTTACTGTAATCGGATCATGTAAAGCAAGCATGTCCTCTTCTTCATGCTCACGTTCTCGCCATGTAAGAGTCATCTTGCTCCAAAGATCTCTGAAAACAAACAAGGGAAGAGTTAGATCCTGATTTTGGTAAGAAACAAGCAAAATTTCCATCAAAAACTGTGCATAAAATCCCTTCTTTGCGCCCATCGCACCTACAGTAGTGCTCTAGGTGCGTTGCATGTCAGATGGCCAGTAAACAGGCTAACATCCAACGCACCTTTCGATACACAAAGGGTGCGCTAAAGGCAAGGCGAGTTTTTCAAACCCAAGAGGGTTAGAAAAACTAGGAATCAAGCTCAGAATGCAGAATGGAAATCATGAAATGAAAGAGCTCAAGTTTAGCTACTACCTGGTCCAGATGGCGCCGAGAATCGTCCACAGAATCTCCCGAAATCAGCTGATGAAAATCAAGGGGAGAAAGCACCTCCAAAGCTCCAACAAACCAAAGTTCAAATGAAATGGTAAAATGAGAGGTAAAAGCACTTTTACATTACTTTTTATGTAGTTCGAAGTAAAATATTAGTGTTCTAACTCATTTTTCAAACATATATCGTTCATTTTTGACTAGTTTGATGAAGAAATTATAGTACAATCTTTGAAAGAACAAAGCTATTTATGGTAAAGTCAAGAAGTGACCGTTGTATCGAGCAGTTTTAGCGCATAGTTCAAGCTCGTTAAAAAATAAACATAAGCCATGAGCAAATGTTTCCCCCCGCATTTAAGCTCATTAAAAAATGAACTATTTCCTGGTAAGTAACCATCGTGAATGTAGTACTTCAGCCTTTAAAAGCCTTGGTCGTGTTCTCATCATCACCTCCACTCTGTATTGGCCGATCATTCACCTCCATTTGATTGTTTACCCCTTTTGAGGAACAACTGCGAAGAGTGATCTCACTAGCCATCCTTGTAACACTACCGTGATTGGAACATTCCAAACCTTACCTGGAATCAGCTGCTACCCAATTTTATCACTCGTTCCTTAAAAGAAGAGTCTCCTTTAAGCTCTTTTCAACTGACTCATAAAATATGAAAAGATTGCCTAGCCATTGGCCTCTCCAGCTCGTTAAAGGGACCGGAAGTGCTATCCCTCCTCTAAATTTTAATCTTTTTGGACCTCAGGGATTATTACACAAAAAGATCGAGCGCTTGTTTTATTCGGCTCGTTAAAAGTATCGAAAATTCATCCCTTCTGTATTGTTTTATACTTTTTCGGAATTAAGGGATTAGATGACGAAAAATGAATTTTGGAGTTTCCTTTACGTTCCGTTTCATACTCTCTAAATTTGAAAAGCACTGAGTTATCTTTGTCGTTAAACTCGTTAAAAATTAATAGTGACAAACTTGTCCATAGCAGACAAGAACGAGTTTCACTATCGCTAGGCTCATTAAAACATAGCGATGGGTTTGCCCGAAGGGAAAATTATAGAACAAGCATATGTTATCCTCCTCAAACTTGACAAAAATAAAGAGGTACTAGTCAGCAATGACTGGGGAAAATTGGGAAGAAAACTTGAAGAAACTTTGTTGGTAGCAAGTCGCTCTTGAACATGACACTTTCACTCCACATCCAAGTCGGGTTGGGTTGTTTCATTCACCGATCACATCACCATGGTCCCATAACACCATCCACATTTGGGGTAATGCTACCAATCCATCATGTCAGTGTTGCCAATATGTTCAAGAGAAGTCATTCAGAGAATTCACCTATGTCTCACCCGCTACAATACATCCATACTCCATTCTTTCATGACCGCCACCCTGAACCATATGTCATCAGATCGTTTTCACCTCCATTAAAATCATTTGCTCCGTTCCATGTCATTGATGTGGGATTCATTAAGGCCCTCCTGTGACGCATCACTTCTTGTTGATATCAGCTCATTATCCAAGAAGTCGATCTAGGAACACCCCGTTCAGTACTTTGAAGCTTGCATGCCTCAATGGCAAGTTTCTCACTTCCGGCGACAGGTTTACATCAATGGCCTTCGACCGAAAGATTTTGCGTGGTGTTCGACGCCAAGTCCTTTATTCACACCACGTGAATTGTACTATAGTACCTTGAGGGTCATTATCATTATCAGTGATTCCTCTTGCGCCTGTTAATAGCTTACATCATTGGGTGGTAATTAGGCGATGTCTTTCCATGTTCGACACCAGAACATCCCTGACATGGATAGACTTGTACTTCGAGTGAAGATCAGACGAGATTGAAGACCCCGGATCTATTTTAATCCATCCACGCTGCGATATATATTCAGGGAAATAAAGACATCAAATGTACACAGATAATCATCCAATCAAAGGGATGATGGCTCTACCAAAATCATCAGTCTACACTTAGACAATTGTCTGTCCTATGTACATGAAAATGAATTTATAAAGCTGAGCATGGGAATGCCCGCCTCAGCTAGATCATAAAAATATTATGAAGATAATGTATTGTATTGTATCTTATTATAGGTCTCCTCCCAGCTTGAAAGAACTTCGGATCCTCATAATAAAGCATTTCACCCGACATCAAAAGATTAACGACCTCATGCTTTAGGGGGCAACTGTTATAGACATTTTTGGGCACTACAACCCCAAGCATGAAATGTCCATAAACCAAGGGCTCCTAAGTCCCTGAAAGTGTTGTTCTAACCCCTAAAGGAACAAGGTCAACTGAATACAGCTTCTCCCAAAATTTCTCCAGGAAAAACTGCTCAGAACTGGTCAAAACAAGATCATTTCAGCTGCTCCATAGGCAAAGTGCATTGCATCTCACCTAAACATGTTGTGTGGGTGCATTACATTTCAAAAAACCCTTCTATTGGGTGTGATGGGCGAGAAGTGACAAATGGCAGTGTCATTCCGCAAGGTGGAGAGGCATGGAAACTTCCAGAAACTTCTCCTGTGACACTTGCCTCTCTGAATTCGACCAAGGATGAGTAAGAGATCATCAATCTCCAAGTGGAAGCAAGAACTATCAGAGGGAAGACACTAATCAAATCACAAGCTGACTCATCTCCCTTACAAATATCTATATATGGATCCCTCATCCCAGAGATCCGGAGGCTGGAATTTTGCATATTGTAAGGAATTGTTGTTGGTTTCATGAGACAACATCAGATTGTTGGGTGATCTAAGCTTTTTATGAGATGAAGAGGGGCTTCTTTGCTGAGAGGATGATGCTGGGTCAGAACAACTGGTTGTAACTCCCCTGGGCTCTTTCTTGTTTATCAATAAAAGCTATTCAAGTTTTCCTCCATACTCTTGTGTCAATCATGTTTGCTGCATTTGTATGGTCAATTTACATATGATCCTAGATTGTTTATGATTATAGATCCATGTTCTTGTATAGTGCTATGCTACTGTGATCTTACAGGTACTTGGTGAAGCTGGGCGTGTAAGGAAACAAGTAGCGAAAGACTATCAAGAGAGAGAGGAATCAAACCAAGAGATTAGCGCAAGACAAAGGTTGGTCTTCTTTGTTCTTCTCTCATCTATGCTTCATAAAGGAAAATCGAAAGTAGCTTTACTTTGTTTGTTTCTAAGGTAGCTATCACACCTTAGTGGGATAAGCAGTTCTGTGTAGACACGTTTCCCTGTAACACTATGATAAACCAAACCCATGTACATACGCACTTTCACCAAAGCCAACCCGTGTACAGATCTATAAATATTCAATCATGACTTGCAACTATTTCAAAATTAAGTTATACCCAGTTCAAAACATTATTGCATCAGTATACAGATCTAGAATAAGCATAATCTACCATATAGAGATGGTTCATTTCAAACCATTTGATCCCAATCTATCCTTAGATCTTGTTCTCCATCAATCGGTGAGATTCCTCCTTAGCTCAGATCAAGCAATTGCATCATCAACCCATAACCTACCTACTGGATCTCATACTTCATCAGATATTCAATACTTTCTCAATCCCTTTGCCTAATGATCTTCTTCTCCTTTTATAGTTTTAGGCCTTACTCAATACTATGGTCCAAAACCATTTAGAACCAATACCATGGACCCAATACTTGGGATCAACACATCTGACGAGATACCATGGTCCAAAACCATAGGTTCTAAATACCACAGACCCAAAAATAAGCTTTCCCACATGTATGATCTTTTCCTTGCATGAAAGTGCGTGCATACGCATACGGGACTTTTGATCAGCAATCCCACGTGTATACCCGCCTTTGTATATCTGAACTTGCGTGTATACCCCACTTGGTGTATAGCGAAACTGCGTATATACGCAACTTGGTACATAGTGAACCTACGCATAACCTACTTGTATACCCTACTTGGTATATAGTGAACCTGCGTATATACTTTGAACCTGCATATATACTCTTCTTTATTCATTCTTTGCTGATCATCAATTCTTTGCTATTGATCTGTTGCACTATGATCTGTCATCTATGTGAGTTGCCATCAAGGACAACACTTGTATCATAATGCCAATAGAAGATTACTTAGAAAAATTTATGTATATTTTACAAAGGTCGAAACTTAAGCTTGATTCCAAAAATATTAGAACCTTGTTCTTAAAAGGACTTACTGATAATGCTAGAAATAATCTAAATCTGCTAGGACAAGGTGATATTTCTCAGCAAACTTTTGATCAAATTTGTGAATTATGCAGAACGTTTTCAAGAAATAAATATAGATCTAGTAGAGGAACTCGAAATAGAAATAGAAAAACTGAATCTACTGATGCTATGATTATTGGACTAGAAAATAAAATGGAAAACATGAAAATTGATATAATGAATGTTGTTTCTAAACAGTTGGACTCTTTAAAATTTTAGCAAAAACTTATAAAGGAACAAGAGTCACTTTGTATTTTCTATCCTAAATGTAGAGATAAGAATCCACCTAAAGAGTGTCCTCTTAATTTAAAAGAAACTAATAAGTGTGCTATTTGTGCAGAAGACCATATCATAGAAAAATGTCCCTCTATACCGGGACTTAAAGCTGTATTTACAAGATGACAGCCTGAAGCTGAATACTTGAATGCTATGGGAGCAAGAAGAAATTGGCCTCGGATAGATGCAGGTACGGCTCCTAAATTTTCTCCACACTATTTTGGTTATAATTCACATGCATATTCTTATCCTAACACTAATCAGTAGTGGCAGTATGGAAATCAATATCAACATGGCCAACCTTCTCAACCATGGCAGCAAGGTTGGAGAGGGCCAACTCATGCTCCATATTCCTACCAGCCACCTATGGAGTCATATCCTCATACACAAAATTCAATGCCTTACCTTCTGAGTTAGTCTACTCCACCATTGCCTTTACCTCCATCCTTTCGAACTCCTCAATTGCCTGATCAACCTATGCCCAATCCTAACAATAACAAAGCAGTGCAAATGATTTATGTAACAAACCCACCTTTACCATTTGAGTACTAGTCTATTCTTGTTGGGGTTCATGATATTCAGTTAAGATCGGGAAGGACTGTAACATCAGAAAATTAGAACCAACCCGCAGTGATTGTTGAAGAGAATGGAGAAGATGAAACTCCTAACCATTCTCTGAAAGCAGTCACCAAGGAGCCCTTACCCTCTGGATCCTTACCACCTTCTTCCAACCAACCTCCCTTTCCAGAGAGGTTAGTGATGGAAAGAAGTGAGCCTATTTCTGAGACTAGCTTAGAATCAGAGCTTCAGAATCTTTTCATTAAGATGCCTTTGCTTCAAGCCATCAAAGATATCCCCATTTGTACCAATATTATTAAGGAACTTTGTCTCAAGAAACACGGGAGGAAGAAATTGGAACCCCAAACCATTCAATTTGTTGGTATGGCAGCAGAGTTGATGACAGGATGTGTATCTATGGGAAAATATACTAATCCTAGGAACCCTTTTGTCTCCGTTTAGATTGGTAATGTCCTTGTCTCTAATGTTCTTATAGACCTGGGGGTAGCCATTAATGTTATGACTAAGCAAACCATGGATCAAGTTCGATTATGTCATATTTTCCCTACTCCCATTGTGCTTGAATTAGTAGATAGATCTAAAATTAAGCCAAAAGGAGTATTGGATGATGTGATCATCTCATTAGATTCTTGGGAATATCCTGCTGATTTCATTGTGCTTCAGACAAACAACCCAGTAGGAGGACATCCCTTGATCTTTGGTCGACCATGGCTTGCTACCGCCGATGCATATATTGGATGTCGTTATGGTGATATGTATATTTCACATGGAGACTCAGCCCATCTCCCTTATCCATCATTATACTAGGTCTTCACAAGAAGATAAGATTCAAGATTTCCTAAATAATCTAGACACTATGCCTAATTTTGAGCCATTGAGCCAAATTTTCAGCCTAGATTTTCAAGATAATCATGATTCCCATTCTTTTGTACCACTGCATTTGACCACTCCCTTCAGTACTCCTGAGTCTGATACTACTCTTGTTGAGATTAGCCTTAGTAAATCCTTGTATATTAGTTCAGATTTGGACTCATCTCAGTGAGAGCAGCTTGTGAATTTGTTGTGAAACCATCTTAGTGCCTTTGCATGGGGCTATGAAGATATGAAGGGTATCCCTCCTGAAACTTATAGACATCATATCTATATTCATGAAGGAGCCCGACCTGTCCAACAACCCCAAAGGTGAATTAATCTAGCTCTAAGAGATATTGTGAAGGAAGAAGTACAAAAACTCTTGGATGTTAGTTTTATCTATCCTATTTCTGATAGTCAGTGGGTCTCTACATTAGTACTAGTACCTAAGAAAGATGGAAGATTGCATATTTGTATTGACTTTCGAGAATTAAACAAAGCCACTCTCAAATATTATTTCCCTCTCCCATTCATTGACCAAGTGCTTGATACCCTTGTAGGAAAGGAATACTTTTCCTTTTTGGATGGCTTCAGTGGCTATAACCAGATACCGATTGCACCCGGAGATCAGGAAAAAACTAATTTTACATGTCCATGGGGTACATTTGCTTATAGAGTGCTTCCCTTTGGCTTATGTAATGCCCTGGCTACCTTTCAAAGGGCAGTCTTGGCTATTTTTGCCAATCTAGAATTTGTGGAAATTTATACGGATGACTTTTCTATGTTTGGTGATTCTTTTCAGGAAGCTCTTGAAAACTTGGAAAAGGTACTTCTTTGTTGTGAGGAAGCCCATCTCGCTTTTAGTGACAAGAAATGCAGATTGATGTGCAAAGCAAGGGTGGTACTTGGCCATTTGATTTTTAGTAAAGGTATCCAGGTTGATCTAACAAAGATTGAAATCATTATGCATCTTACTGCACCCAAAACTCAAAGGAAAGTAAGAGGTTTTTTAGGACATACTGCTTACAATAGAAGATTCATTGAAATTTTTTCTAAGATTGCTTCTCCTATTTTCCAAATTCTAGCTAAGGATAGTGAATTTTCTTGGACTACAGCTTGCCAATAGTCTTTTGAAACATTGAAGGAAAAGTTAGTACAGGCACCAGTTCTGAGAGGTCCTAACTGGTCTTTGCCTTTTCATATTTCCTCTGATGCTTCAGATTTGGCTATTGGTGCAGCTTTAGGGTAAGAGGAAAATAAGAAATCCTATGCGATTTATTATATTAATAAGAATATTCCTTCTGTTGAATTCAACTATACAGTTACAGAGAAAGAGTTTTTAGTTGTAATTTTTGCAATTAATAAGTTCAGGCACCATATTATAGGATATGAAGTATTTGTACATATTGATCATTTCACGATTAAATAAATGATGAATAAACCATTAACTAGTGGTAGAGTGACTAGGTGGTTACTATTGTTACAGGAATTTAATATTAGTATTGTTGATAGACCAGGAAAATCTAATGTTGTAGTATATTTTCTTTCTCGATTAGATAATCCTGGTGAAACAACTCCTGTTAATGATGATTTTCCGAATGGACATCTTTTTGCTATGTCAATAGATTCTCTGTGGTTTGCTGACATTTCTAATTATTTGGTTACTAGGAAAACACCACACCACTTGTCCACCCGTGAAAAGCAGAATATTATTTAGAAAAGTGCTGCATACTCCTAGATTCAAGGAGATCTCTTTTACACAGGCCCAAATCTGATTATCCGTAGGCATGTAAGAGAGGAGGAAGTGTTTGACATATTGAAATATGCTGATGATGAACCTTGTGGAGGCCACTTCACTGATAAGAATACTGCATATAATGTATTGCGCGCTGGTTACTTTTGGCCTTCCTTGTTTAAGGATGCCAGACAGTATGTTAAGCATTATGATAGTTGTCAGCGAATGGGCCAGCCTAATCAAACCAATGAAATGCATTTATGCCATCAAGTTATGATTGAGCCATTTGAAAAATGGGCTATTGATTTTATAGGGCCAATAAATCCAACATCATTAAGTAAAAAGCATATTTTGGTTGTATAGATTTTGTTACAAAATGGGTAGAAGCTAAAGTTGTTTCTTTTGCTATAGAAAAAGTTGTTGTTGATTTTCTTTTTACTAAAATATTCGCTAGATTTGGTGTGCCTAGAGAAATTTTTTCTGACAATGGTCTGCAGTTTATTTCTAATCTAGTATAGGGTGTGATGGAGTAATACAAGATCCGGCACAGGAAATCCATGACGTATCACCCACAAGAAAATTACTAGGTGGAATCTACAAATAAAGTGATCGAGTCCATTCTTACAAAGACAGTCAATATGCATCGAAAAGACTGGGCTAAAAGATTACCAGAAGCTTTGTGGGCATACAGAACCACTTGGAGAAATAGCACAAGACATACACCATATGAGCTGGTATATGGCAAACAGATTCTGTTACCAATTGAATTCCAGATCAAAACTTTCAAGGATGTAGTTTAGTTAGGACTAGATCTCTCTGAGGCACAGGAACAATGTCTTCTCCAATTAAATGAGTTACATGAGTTTCAAAGGGATGTTGTTTAGCATAACTTACTAATTCAACAACAACATAAAAGGTGGCATGACAAGTTTATTCAAAAAAGCAGTTCCAACCAGGTGATTGGGAGCTCCTTTATGTTTCTAGATTTAAAATTTTTAAAGGGAAGTTCCATACACCTTGGATGGGACCTTATGAAGTGATCCAATTATTTGAGAATGGAGCAGTAGAAGTTAAAACTATTGATGGAAAAAATTCAGTATTCATGGTAAATGGACATAGGTTAAAGAAGTACTTTCAGCCACTTACTAGGAAAGGTTTTACACAACAAGTCCAACAGCAATTTGGGATGGTAGTGGAGAATGGTAATACCAACCTTTTGAAAACATGAATTCTTCTTATTAAAAAAAATAAAAACAATAAATAATAAAAAAAAGAAGAAAAAGTAAAGAAAAAATTATTTTCCTGTAATTATGAAAATTAGTTTGTTGACATGATTGCAGAAGGATCAATCTGAAAATGAGCTTAATGACAGGAAGATCAAAAATTTCTAATAAAAAGAAAATGTTGCTTTATCTTTAGATATGCTAGCTACCACCAAGTAGAAGCATGTTTAGCAGAACCAACATTTATACAGTTGGGGTAATTAGCATGGATAGTTTTTATTCAAGTAATGCTTAATTTTCAATGCAGTTATTTTTCTTGCACCAATGTAGGCAAACTTTCTAGAAAATTTTATGCCTTTATTCATATTCCACTTTCGTAATATTCCCTAAGTTTTCTTCTTTAATCTAAGAATATTAACCTTCCCACATTCTTATAAAATTTACTCTGTTCACTTCGAAGAAATCCCACTTTACGCCTGAATTTTTTTCCCTATCCCACTTCTATTTATTCCCTCTTTTGGTACTTTCCTAGAATCCCTGTAATAGAATTCCTTCCCATTCTAAAAAATTCCCTTTTCCCACTTCTTTATTCCCTAATGAATTTATTTCAGGATCTTGCACACAAAGAGAAAAAGGATATGCTCTGAAGCATCAAGGAAGGGCAAAGCAAATTTCTATTAAAAGTTGAGGAAATCATTTGAAAATCTAGCCTATATTTAAATTCTCTATTTTAGATATTATGCTTGCACTAGTGCAAGCATGTTGTCCTATGTGATAAGATAAGCAGAAAAGTACCAGCAAAATAGTATGATTTTAAGCGGTGCCAAATCAATACGAGCATGCACCTCGCCAGCAGCATAGTACAAGTTATTTTCATATCATATGGCATAAGAAAGTGGTCATTATGGAAAGTTATATGAAGTCTTTTCATTTCACCGATAAGTATTTATGCTATCATATTAACTAGGAGGAAATTAATTAAAAGTACAAAGTTTTTCTAAGTAGAAATCATGATTTTTTAATGAATGCTAAGTTCCTTTTTTAAATTATGAAGAAATGCATAAATGTGTTAACCGTTTCTTGCATGTAATTACCCCACTCCGCCATAATCTTAAACGTCCTTCACTCATGATTACCCCGCTCCACCATAATCCTAAACGTCCATTCACATGTAATTATGACTTCAGCTAACCGTTAAACCATCGCCGCGAGTACCAATTCGGCCAGACCTCAAAGATGTTGTGTATCTATGGCAGATGAACCGGTGATACGATGGAAAGGATGGATGAACAGTTAGATTTCTATTTATGAAGGCTGATTTCCCCAGTATTGCATGCAAAGTCTCAGAGCTCGACTATTCATAGCCACTAGCAACAATGCCGCATGTCTGGAATGAACCCCTGTCTCTCAGCAAAATTGAGCAGACTGCCAAGTATCACAATAGTCTTGCACTATTGCGAGACTCGGGTTTTCTATAGTTCCTACAGAAGTTTGATGGGTATGACAAAGAAGTCACCCTACGGTTTGCAAGAAGTTTTAAAAATGACCGAGTGAAAATTGGGCCTCTTAAATTCAAAATTACAGAGGAATTCATAACAGCAGCAATGGGCTTGGACAACATGGGAGAAAAATGGTTCAAGAATCGGAAGCTGGAAAGGAAACACTCGCAACATTTCGTCGTTGATAAAAAGATAGATGTGGACTAGAAATTAGGAGTTCCAAGCAAAGCCCTACTGGGACAGTGGCAATACCTCATCTTTATTTCACAGAATTTTGTGACCTGCGAGGGAAGATACACCCACACCTTGATGTATCATTTTAGAATGCTCCAACATTTTGAAGCAGGCCAACTCATTCGATGGAGGATGAACTTCCCCTACTTTCTTCTTAAAATCCTGGAGAAAATGGCTAAAAGCGTAAAGGATGGAAGGGCAAACCAGTTTCATACAAGGTTATACCATCACAGCCTGATCAAAATCTTGGTCCTGAAGCAGTTGGAGAAGAAGGGAATGACATGGGAAGCATTGTTAAAACAACCGCATGAAGGGAAAGTCACTGGAGAAGAGATAAAGGACCCCGCCAGTATGAGTAAGGGCCCGAGTAAAAGAGAAAAGGGAATTCTTTCTCACAGTAGTGAGAAAAGGACGCGGTCAGAAAAATCAACAAAAGAGAAGGCCTCATCTTCACCTAAGGAGATAGCTAGTGCACCCGCTGAAGAAACCCCTTTTACGCCATCACGATAGGCACAATAACCCAAGCACGACAACCTGTCGGTCCTTGCAGATGTGGCAAAGATTGCAGAGGTCGAGGATGATACTCTGCTGGCCAATTTGATCAAAAGTCCCTAGAAGAAGATTAAAGTCTGAGATGTAGGAAAAGGACCATAGCCCCCACAGGGTGTGGAATCCCCTCCTGCACCAGTACAAGAAGAAGCACCAGTGCGAGAGGAAGAACTGGAAATAGAAGAAAAAGTGGAAGAAGAAGAAGAAGAAGAAGAAGAAGATGCATGAGGAGAAGAATCTGCAGAAGAGGAATCCGCAAAAGAAGAACCAGAGGAAGAAGAACTAGAAGAAGAGGCAGAAGCAGAAGAAGAAGAGGTGGAAGAATGTGAAAAAGAAGAGGTAGAACCGACACAAGGAGCTGAAGAAAAAGAAGACACAGGAGAGGAGTAACCGGATGAAGAGGAACTGGATGAAGAGGAACCAGAGGAAGAAGAGCTAGAGGAGGAAGACTCGGAAAAAGAGGGACCAGAGGGAGAAGAGTTCTATGATGTAACCATGGCAGATATGGAAGTCCCTAAGGAAGTTACAGCCCCTACTAAAACAAAAGGAGGAAAACAATTGGTGACTCTTGCTTCTCGGGTAGCTCAGTTAGAGCTTTAAGTGCAGAACTTGGCACAACTTGTAGCCGAAGCGCATGAGGAGAAAGAATAGAGCAGAGGAGAGTTAAAGGTAGATCTCTAGAAGAAGAAAAGAGAGGTCAGAGTTTGGAAATATCAAGCTACACAATGTTTCAGGCAATTGAAAAAAGTGACAAAGAATTTAAGAAGCATCAGAAAGAAGAAGGATGAAACAGTGCAGCCTAAGGACAACATGCCAGAGCAGGATTGAGTTGGAGTACTTAAGGTTTTGGAGTTTTCTGTAGATGTAAAGAATTTGTGTGAGGACAAACAACAATTTAGGGATGGGAGGATGTTGTTCGCCTAATTTGCTCCCTTTTTGACCATTTTTCCCTTCCTAAATCATAACCATTTAGCCTTGTTTTACCTATCTTATACACCCTCATCTTGCACTAGTACAAGAACAATAACACATTTTGCATTAACTTTATATTTTAGATTTTTTAACATAACTTAGCTTTTATTAATTATTTATTACGTGATTTCTTGCTTATAGTTACTTTCATAAATTATTGATACCTCCAATGTTATTTGGTAGTTAAACGGTTACATGACCGTTGATCTTAGTGCGGGAGCAGATCTTACACCAGTGCCAGCACCGTGAATCCTTGCAGTAGATCTAGATCTCCTTGATCGCTGCCTAGTTTTGTGCCACTTTAGCCATGACAATAGGTTAGATCTGAAGGCAGCCGAGCTCTAGTTATGATGGCAAGGCAATCTAGAGGTAGCTAAGAGTGAGTTTATGAGAAACAAACATCTGGAGATTGCTACAGCCTATTCTGTTAAAATGCCTAATTTTGAAGGCCGAAAGTTTAATTTTACAATTGGTTATGTAATTAGTTGAATGATCTGTAATTGGTCATGTAATTAGTTGAACAATCTAAATTCTGCAATCGGTTATGTAATGAGCTAAATGATCCTCTTGGCCTTCGGCCAAGGATCTATATAACGAGAAATGTAAATAGGATGAAATGGTTAATGGTTGATAGAGTTGTATAGAACAGAGATAGAACCAGGAAGGCAGTAACAGGATTGTATTTTTTTATCGCCCAAATCTGGGCTGGATATGTAATCACGCATGTATTTGCCTTTATTATTTATTAAGAAAGGGATCTCAGCCTTATGTTTCATGAATCTTATTTATTATGTTTAACAGCTAATGAATTGATACAATACTAAGTAGCATTTTCATTTGAAAGGGAAAGGCGCTGGTTGGCTAGGGCCCAGCCAACGTGGCACGTTCTCCATATTTTCTGTTCTTGTAATTTATGTTTTATATTGGCAAGTTTGATTTAATTTACAACATCTGAATTCTTGTTTGATTGAAAGCAGATCTGCAGTGTGGAGTAGTTAAATTTCCTTTCCATGCATTTGATTTTAGATTGGTTATTCCCGCCTAATCCAAGCAGGAGAAATTACATGCACCAATGCACATTGGTGTGCTATTCATTTTCTGCACATTTTGTTTGGATTGCTTTTCCATGCCTAGTCCAAGCAGGAGAAATTACCTGCACCAGTGCACGTTAGTGTGCTACTCACTTTCTGCATGTTTTGTTTGGATTGGCTTTCCTCACCTGGTCCAAGCAGGAGAAATTTCCTACACCAGTACACGTTGGTGTGCTATTCACTTCCTGCAAGTCTGTTTGATTTGGTTTCCCACCTGGTTTAAGCAAAAGAACTGAACTTGCACAAGTGCAAGTTAGTGTGATGCAGCAAGCCTTCTTAGTTTACTTCTAACAACGTTCTTGCTTTCACTAATATTTCATGACAGGATAAATTATAAAGATTGTTTCTCTATTTTTGTACTTTGATAAAATCAGGAAAGTTATCTTTTTGGTATGAAATTTGACTTCATAACACCTGTAGTAATTAAGCACTGATTTCAAGAATTCAAAGTTAAAGTGTAAGAAGCTCTGATGTGGTACAAGAACCCGTTTTTTATTACTGGATTTGAGTGCTTTTGACTTGAGAAAGTTCAAGTCCTTGTATCAAGAAGAATGCTTTTAGTACAGACATCATTTTACACCCTCTGCATAAATCCTTGTTCTTGCACTAGTGCAAGCAGAATGCACTAGTGCAAGATAGATTCTCGTGGAAAGGAAATATTTACATAAGCAGGTTTGAAGCGCCCATCTGTAGAAGACTGCTAAAGTGCCTTTGCTAAAGAAAACACACACTCAGTAGATAATCAATAGTTAGCTAGAGTAATTGCCCCTTTATTTTTAAATATCTTTTGCAAGTACATTTTCCCTTGTTCCAGTCTCAGATTATTTTGATGGTTCAAGTTACCTTTTTGTCTCTATAGTTTGATTCTGTGATTTTTCCTTTAAAGAAAGTAGGGATTCATATTAGTAATATTTATACCATCTCTAACATTGCCTGTGCTTCGTCTATAAGTTTATGAATCCCCTGGGTTGACAATTTAAGTGTCGAGGAGTTTACTTAAGTGTAATTCCTGCACCCAACAAACTTGTCATCCATCATTCCTTCTTCACCTGCAGGCATATTTACTCTAGACAAAAATTCTGCAACAACATTTTCCTTACTGGGCTTATCAACAATGGTTAGATAAAATTGCTTTAATACAAGTAACCATCTTATAATTCAAGCATTCACATTCAATTTTTTCATTAAATACTTGATTGTAGCATGGTCAGTATGCACAAATGTTTGATAGCCCATAATATAATGCCTGAATTTGTTTAATGAATGCACAACAGCCTGGAGTTCCTTTCCGATCACTGTATAATTTAGTTCAGTCTTTGATAATTCTTACTGATAAAATATATAGCAGAAGGTAGTTTTTCATCTATCTGACCTAGGGCTACTCCTATGGCTTTGTGAGAGGCATCAGCATGAATATGAAAGGGGAGGGCCCAATTTGGCCCTCGGAGAATCAGTGCAGTGGTTAACGTATCCTTTAGGATGTCTAAGACCTCTTGACAACTTTTTGACCATATAAACTCAAAGTCTTTGGCCAACAAACCAAATATAGGAGAAGTCAGCTTGTTGAAGTACTTTATGAACCTTTAGTAGTATCCAGCTAACCCTAGGAAACTTATGACATCTCTCTTCTTCTGAGGAGGTGGGGCCCTTTAGATGATAGCTATTTTTTTGGGTCCACCTGCAGTCCTTGCTGAGATATTGAATGACCTAGCATGGTCCTTGCATTCATTAAGAATTCACATTTTTCAGGGAAGAGAGACAGGTTCATTTCAATACATTTGTGTAGTATTTTGCCTAGGTTAGACATGGCTTCTTGAAAATCACAACCATAAGGTGTAAAATCATCCATATAAATCTCCACCGCATCATGGACTAATTCAATGAAAATACTCAAGACTACTCTCTGGAAAGTGTCAGGGTCATTGCATAGGCCAAAAGGAAGGATGCTATAGACAAAAGTACCCCAAGGACAAGTGAATGTGGTCTTATCCCGGTCTTCTAGGCAGATCTAGGTTAGGATGTACCCATTCAAATCCATCTAGGAAAGAGAAAAACCTTTCCCTGCCAAGCCATCTAGCACTTGGTCAATGAAGGGTAGAGGAAAATGATCCTTCTTTGTGGCTTTGTTCAACTCCCTGTAATTGACACAAATTATCCACTTACCATTTTTCTATGGAACTAACACCAAAGGAAAGACCCACTCACTATCGTAGATATGGTAAATGAATCATGCATCTAGCAGTTTTTGTAGTTCTTCTGTTGGGTCCCTATAATACTAGTGATTATGCTATTACTATTGTAGTTATACCCCTTATTTATATTGTTGTGCCCCTATTACCCACATATTGTTATTTCTGTGCCCCATAGAATCCCTCTATTATTATTTTTGTGGCTTTATATTATTATTGTTAGGTCGGCTGGATTATATTGTGACTCCTTAGACTCCTATATATAGAAAGGAGGTTTTGTCATTTGTATCATCCAAGAATTGTTCATTTATGTAATGTAAAGGAGGTTGCTTCTCGAAGAGGCTGAATTCTAAGGCGTTGATCTTTCTTTTCTATCTTTTCTTGAGCTGGTTTCATAACATTTGGTATCAGAGCTTTGGATTCTAGGGTTTCGCTGCTCCAAACAGGTCATAGTGGAATTTTCGCTATAACTTTGTTTCTGTGACGTTTCAGAAGTCGCAACAAAAACCCATTTGAGAAGAAATCGCGCTGAACCTTGGGTCCGAATTTCAGAGTTTTTAGCACGACAGTTTCGGAGATATGATCTGAGGAAGTTGGTCTTTTTGCAGACTCCTCAATTACACTCAAAACAGGTGACCTGGGGAAAATCGTCATAACTTTCTTTCTGAGCATGGGATTGAAATTTCGTAAGAAGTTACAGAAAGAGGACGGACTGTAGTTTTCTTTTATATATTTTTCAGAGTCAAAGGTTGAAACAGTGACACGTGGCACGTCGTACAAGTTCGCTCTACTGAACTAGTCTATAATCAAGTCACTGTGGGAGATTTCGCATAACTCTTCCTTAGAGAATCCAATTTGGGTCATACTTGTGGCATTGGAAAGAGGACACAGAGGTCTACTACAGGTCACAAATTTAGAACTAGATAATCAGAAAGTACAGAGATACATCGGAGGCAATATCAAGCTCGTACAAAGTGAAGAAAGGTGTGTAGATTTTCTTTAATTTTTGCTTAAGCTTGGTTTGAAAAATTATTTTGAAAGAATTCAAAGGGCATATTAGAGAATTATTATCGGTAACTGATGCCCCGAGGAAAGAAAATGCAAACACCTAGTAAGGAGCCTGAAAGCTCTAGCATGACTCATGAAGAAGAAGAAGAAATGCTATATGATATATCAAAATTACAAGAACAAGTGCAACGAGTGTCACTTGCACAAAAAGCAACAGAATCTAAAATGGATGGTTTAAGGAAAGATGTAAAAGCTAAGATGGACAGTTTAAGGAAAGGTGTAGAAGCTAAGATGGATGGCATGGAAGCTAAGGTGAATGGCATGGACACTAAAATTGATGGCATGGATGATAAGATGGATAAGTTTCTACAAGAAATGGTCACTAAGGGTGAAAGAGTACTAAAGGAAACTCATGATGAGAACAAAAGAAATGTTAATCATGATTCCATAGACTCTAATGTTGGATCGAAGACTCACCATGTTCCAAAAATCGATATGAGGAAGTTTGATGGCAAGGATCCCGCCACATGGATATTACAGATGGAGCAATTCTTCGATCTCAATAATGTGCAAAACACACAAAAGGTACATATGGCAACTTTATATTTGGAACCAAATCAGTTTGTATGGTATCAATGGCTTTGTTCTCGTAAACAGTTTATCACTTGGGCAATTTTTACGGAAGAATTGATAGCACATTATGAGGATACAAAAAGCAACAATTTTTAGCCAATTGATAAGTCTCAAACAAAAGGGTTCAATAATGGAGCACATTGAGGAGTTCCAAAAATTGAACATAAGGGTAAAAGATATTCCAGAGGAGCATAGGATTGATGTGTTCATAGGGTCTTTAAAGGATAATATCCAACATGATGTGCGCCTTTGGGAACCTGATTCATTAGAGAAGGCATTCAGGTTAGCAAGAAAAATGGAAAGCAAAATTATGGCAACTAGGAAGCATACCATTCACAACTATAAAGACGGAAGTGTTGTTGCCCATAGTCTTCCACAACCTACAAGGTTGAAACCACAACAATTGGAAGAAAAAAGAGCAAAAGGGCTTTGTTACAATTGTGATAGCAAATACACAAAAGGTCATAAGTGTGCTGAGAAGAAATTATTCTACATAGATTGTGAAGAGGAAGAAGAAAAGGAGCAAGAAAGGTCAAAAGAAGAGGATATATTCCAGGAACAAAGCCTAGATGAAGAACAAATAAATCCGACCATATCTTGTAATGCATTGGCGGGAATTACCACTCCTCAAACCATCAAGATAGAAGGACAAATCAAGAAGAAAAAGGTAATAGTGTTGATTGATTCAGGAAGCACCCACAATTTTATTCATTGTAGGGTAGCAAAAGAATTGAATTGCTTCCTATATCCAGCACCAGAGTGTCAAGTGATGATTGCAAATGGAGGAACAATAAATTGTTCTGGAAAGTGCCATAATATCAAGCTATCCATGGGAGAATATGTATTGACTAGCCCAATGCTTTCCATTCCAATGGGAGGTGCTGATGTTGTACTAGGAGTCCAATGGCTACAATCCTTGGGTACAATAGCTTTTAATTTTCAAGAACTTTTCATGAAATTTTCTGTGGAAGGAAAGGAAGTTGAATTAAGGGGTATTGCAGGGAAACCAGGAAAGATAATCAGCTCTAATGGCATGACAAAGCCTCTAAAAATGGAGCAAATAGGTGTAATTGCACAATTATGTTCGCTAGATGTTTCCACATTGGAATCATCTATTTCTCCAGATCTCCAAAAAGTCCTGGACAATCATTCCAAGGTATTTGAGACTCCCAAAGGTCTCCCACCTATGCGTGATCATGATCATGCTATTCATCTGATTCCAGGAAGTGTTCCTCCAAACATCAGGCCGTACAGATATCCATATGTCCAAAAAAGTGAAATTGAACGTATGGTTGCAGAAATGCTAGAGGCTGGTATAATTCAACCGAGTCAAAGTTTTTTCTCAGCTCCAGTAGTATTGGTGCACAAGAAGGATGGATCATGGCGCATGTGTACAGATTATAGGGAGTTCAACAAGCTCACTATTAAAGATAAGTTCCCCATTCCTGTCATTGATGAATTACTGGATGAATTGCATGGATCAATTTACTTCACCAAGTTGGATCTTCGTTCAGGATATCATCAAATCAGAATGAAGATTGAAGACATTCCGAAAACGGCATTTAGAACTCATGAGGGTCATTATGATTTTTTGGTCATGCCTTTTGGCCTTAACAATGCACCTTCAACATTTCAAGGTTTGATGAATTCAATTTTCAAACCATTCCTTAGAAAATTTGTGTTAGTATTTTTTGATGATATACTAATCTACAGCAAGTCTTGGAAGGATCATGTTGAACATGTTGACAAGGTGCTACAACTATTGGAGGAGAAACAATTATATGCAAAAAGATCCAAATGTTTCTTTGGAGTCCAAGAGGTGGAATATTTGGGTCATATTGTATCTCATGAAGGAGTTAAGGTAGACCCTAGCAAAATTAAAGCCATTAAGGAATGGAAAATCCCCACATCCATAAAGCATCTGCGAGGATTTCTTGGGTTGACAGGGTATTATCGCAAGTTTGTTAAGAATTATGGGAGAATAGCAGCACCTCTAACAACATTATTGAAGAAAGATTCATTTTCATGGACTCTGGAAGCAACAAAGGCCTTTAAACATCTTAAGGAGGCAATGTGCCAAGCACCAGTCTTAGCTACGCCGGACTTCACAAAAACCTTTATTGTGGAATGTGATGCTTCAGGAAATGGAATTGGTGCTGTTCTAATGCAAGATGAAAGACCCATTGCTTTTGAAAGTCGTCCAATCAAGGGAAAGTTTTTAAGCAAAGCTATTTATGAGAAGGAAATGTTGGCAATACTCCATGCACTTAAGAAATGGCGACCCTACCTAATGGGAAGACACTTCAAGGTAAAAATGGATCATGATAGCCTTAAATACTTTTTAGAACAAAGATTATCCTCTGAAGAGCAACAAAAGTGGGTCACAAAGATGTTGGGTTATGACTTTGAAATCATCTACAAAAAAGGGAAGCAAAATGTGGTGGCAGATGCACTCTCAAGAAAGGATGAGGATATGGAAGCATTGTTGTGTGCCATTTCTATTATCCAACCAGATTGGATAAACGAAGCAAAGGAGGAATGGAAGAATGACGAAGAAGTGTGGGCACTTATTCGAAAGCTACAACAAGATTCAAGTATTTCTGATACATTTAGCTGGAAAAATGATTCGTTATGGTACAAAGATCGCTTATACCTCTGTAAGAATTCCCAGCTAAAACAAAAGATTCTTATGGAATTGCACACTTCTCCCTTAGGAGGGCACTCAGGATTTTTAAAAACTTACCACAGGGTTAAGAAGGAATTTTTTTGGGATGGCCTTAAATCAGATATTCAAAAGTTTGTAGCGGAATGTTTGGTTTGCCAACAAAATAAAGTTGAAACAATTAAGACACCGGGTCTATTACAACCTTTATCCATTCCAAGCCAACGTTGGGAGGAGGTTTCAATGGATTTTATCACAGGTTTACCCAAGTCTGAGGGAAAGAGTGTCATCATGGTGGTAGTTGACAAACTTACCAAGTATGCACACTTTTGTGCATTATCACATCCATTTAAAGCCAGTACAGTTTCTACTGCATTTATGGAAACAGTTCAAAAGCTACATGGAAACCCAAAGATTATTGTAAGTGACAAGATCCCATTTTCACTGGAAATTTTTGGACAGAATTATTTTCT
Source organism: Pinus tabuliformis (assembly GCA_031772625.1). NCBI lineage: Eukaryota > Viridiplantae > Streptophyta > Pinopsida > Pinales > Pinaceae > Pinus > Pinus tabuliformis. The sequence continues at coordinate 1,157,772,299 of CM062817.1, read as the reverse complement.
TGTCTTGGTACTCAGTTAGCTCATAGCTCATCTTATCATCCTCAATCTGATGGGAAAACTGAGATAGTAAACAAATGTTTGGAAGGATATCTTCGTTGCTTTGTATTTGATAAACAGACACAATGGGTCAAATGGTTGCCTCTGGCTGAATGGTGGTATAACACTTCCTTCCATACAGCAACAAAAATGACCCCATTTATGGCACTTTATGGGTACCAACCACCATCAATCACATCATATTTAAGAGAAAATTCTAAGGTTCAAGCAGTGGAACATCACATCGAACATCAACAACAAGTCCTCCAACTCTTAAAGGATAACCTCGTGTTGGCACAAAATAGAATGAAACAACGGGCAGATCAACATCGCAGTGAAAGAAGTTTTGATGTAGGTGATTGGGTATTTCTACGGCTACAACCATATAAGAAAATGTCCCTAAAGCAAGCTAAGAAGGATAATAAATTATCACCAAAGTATTATGGTCCGTACAAGGTGTTGGAAAAGATTGGTACTATGGCATACAAATTGGAGCTTCCTGCAGCTTCTCGATTGCACCCAGTTTTCCATGTTTCATGTTTAAAGAAGGTTATAGGCGACAAGCTCCCAGTTCAAACAATATTACCAGAACTTGACGAGGAAGGAAAAATTATATTGGAACCGGAAGCAGTCACAGAAACAAGAACTCGGCAGCTACGAAATCGATCAATTTCAGAGTATCTTATCAAGTGGAAGAACTTATCCGCTGAAGATTCCACATGGGAGGATGAGAATTTTATGCAGAAGTATCCAGAACTGCTCAAGCGTTGAGGACAACACTTTTTTTGAAGGAGAGGGGCATGTTGGGTCCCTATAATACTATTGATTATGCCATTACTATTGTAGTTATACCCCTTATTTATATTGTTGTGCCCCTATTACCCACATATTGTTATTTCTGTGCCCCATAGAATCCCTCTATTATTATTTTTGTGGCTTTATATTATTATTGTTAGGTCGGCTGGATTATATTGTGACTCCTTAGACTCCTATATATAGAAAGGAGGTTTTGTCATTTGTATCATCCAAGAATTGTTCATTTATGTAATGTAAAGGAGGTTGCCCCCTCGAAGAGGCTGAATTCTAAGGCGTTGATCTTTCTTTTCTATCTTTTCTTGAGCTGGTTTCATAACATCTTCTTTGAAAATATCATTAAGAGCTGGATTCATCTTCCTTTGTGGTTACCGGACTGGCTTGCAACATTCTTTTGTGTATATGTGGTGCGTACACGCTGACGGGTGTACTCCATTCATTTCCTTGTTACTCCAAGTGAAGGCTGCTAGATTTTCATTTAACATGTTGCATAACTTCTCTTCTTCGAGAGAAAGAATAGATGGATTGATTTTCAGTGTTCTCTTTGGGTAGAATTCTATTGTTTTGACATGGAGTGGGTAGGAATCGGCCAAGCATAAGTCAATTGGATGGTTTTTCTAGGTTTCCTTTACTGCTTCATCTAAGGGTAATGAATCGAGAGATAGAGTTTGGAGTAAGTGTTCAATCAATTCATCCTCATCCTGATGTCCTCCTCCCATGGTTTCTTCTAAAGCATAAAGTTGGGAGAAATAAACTTCATCTTCTCCCTCCTCCTCCAACCATAAAGGTAAGTCATGCTTTAGAGAATTTTGAGCAGTAGGGTGTAGCACTAACTGTTTTGACACATGCCCATTCTTGATGGTCATATTACCAGCTCTAGAGCTAATGTAAGCATTGGGAGTGGCCAACCATGGCCGCCCAAGGATGAGAGGGTAACCAGTAGGCTTAGCCTTAGGCTGGAGTACTAGGAAATCTGCAAGGTACTCCCAAGAGTCAATGGGGACCACCACATCCTCCACAATTCCCTTAGGGGTTACTGTGGAACGGTTTGCAAGTTGAAGAAATGTTGTGGTCTTCCTCAATGAACCTTGGAGGTTGAGCTTGAGAATGGTGTCCTTGGTCATCATATTAATGGTAGCCCCAAGATCGATGAGACTGTGTGGGACAATGGTGCCATTGATGTGCACATCTACTACAAGGCTTCCAAGGTCCAAATATTTTGGATAGAATACCTACCCCAGCATTAAGTCGAATAGCTGCCTAGTGACATTAATGATAGAGGCATCCATTTTTTCCTCCTTCGATGCTTCAAGAAATTCTACTTAATCAACTTATTGTAAATGGGAACATCTTTTATTTCCCGGAGAAGTGGGATCTTTACACATATATTTTTCAATTCTCTCGGGAGTTCAGTCTCTTCCAGGTTAGGCTATAGTGGTTGGGATAATCTCTTAGGAAAGGGAAGATTTACTTTAAGGTTTCTTTCCTCTCTTTCTTCCTCAATCTCCCTAGGTGGAGGTGGGGGTTAGTTATCCGAGAGAACTCTCCCAGATCTCAGGTTAATCTCCTGGATTTCCATAGCATAACCTGGATATGATGTCTCTCCATTGTATACTTGCTCAGCCTACTTGTTGTTTGGGTTTGGATTTGGCTGGGCAGGCATCTGGGGTTGATTGGGTCGAGCAGAGTGTAGGAGTTTTCGTTGGGCAAGTGGTGGAGGCAATAGAGCTAGAAAATTGTTGTATTGGGGCTTCCACCCATGGAGTGGTGTATTCCACTGAGGTTGTGGTAGAGCATAAGGTTGAAATGGTTGGTTGTTCAGGTGGGAGTGAAACTGAGATGCATATGACCAAGGAGGGGGTGTAGACTAGGAAGGATGAGCAGGGGGCACCAAGAAGGTATGGTTGTGGTTTGGTTGGGATTCTAATGTGCATGGGATGACCCTTGCATTCCCTGCTAGTATGGTCTAAGCCCATGAGGTATCCTTTGGTTAATGTAGAAAATATGCTCAGTGACACCTTCATCTCCTTGATATACAACTTTGAGTATGGGTAAAGAAGGGAACTTTTCTGTGGAGTGGTTTTCTTCATAGACCGAGCAAATTTCAATAGAGCTCAATGGAAATTCATTCCTAGGATGCCTCCTAGTGCATCTAGGACAAAAGATGGCGAAGGCTCTCTCTGCTTCCTCCTACTTCCTCTTAATGTTCATGGTGTCCATTGGCAAGGCAAGGCTTTGCAGCGTCTCGCTTTTGAAATATTCCAACATGTTCCCAATTTCATCCATGATGGATGAGTTGTGTTACATTCATATACCAATAGGTGTCATAATTTATGATTAACCTAGCTTATATTTGTAATATGTACATACCTTTTCCTTCTACAAATGTCTTCCATATTTGTAAAAAATTAAAAAATTAAAAAATGTAAAGAGGGTATGTCCTAAAAGAAAAATCAAAGGAAAAAAATAAGAAAAAGGTCAAAAAAGATAAAAAAAATATGAGCCCCATGAAAAAAAAAGACTATGAAAGTGTGCAAGTCCAAATGCCACTACTGTTTACTTTTATGCATAATAATGATTGTGTGCAGCTTTTTATTCATGCCACAATCCATGGTAACCAAACTGTTTAATCTTGGTAATTCCATGTTTTCAATTTCAGGCTTAGAGATAGAGAATAAAATCTGACCAAACTGTTTAATCTTGATAGATAAGTAGATAGGTAGAGTAAATAAAAGGAGCTCAATTGTTTAATCTGAGCCCTTGGATGTAATAAGGATAGACTTAGATAGATTTCTATTGTAAAATAAAAGGAAATATTTGATAAGGTTTTGCCAGCTTAAGTGCACACTAATAAAAAGTATAAAAAATGGTAGGATGTGTAGGCAGGTAAGTAGATGAATGGTTGTAGAATGGTGTATGATGAGTGATTACTTAACACTCATATCATTTACCTTCATCATCATATTACTTTAGAGTATGGATAGCAATGAGATATTTACAAAGTCAAGTTATTAATTCCCTCATCCCTTTTACCCCTAATCTCTCTAATTTCCCACAAATAACAATCAAAGTACCCAAAGCCTTAAAGTCAAAGGGACTCAGAGCATTTCTCTGGCTTCTAGAGGGTCTAGACCCTCATCTCAATGACTTATAGATTCCAAGTGCTAAAATACCCTCATCAACACTCAACCCCTCCATAATTCATTCATTTTTCCTAAAACCCACTTTTCCTAAGGTATAATCATTATTTGCCTAGTAAAAGTAATTATTCCCCATATAAAAACCCACAAACGTTCTTAAGCCTAAGTCATAATGTTGGATGATGAATGTATTTTTAGAAACATTTACTTAGCGCATTTTCTTTTTCCATGCTCATATTAACTCTTAATTATTACTATTTATTTAACTCCCGAAACAAATTACCCTCTCGAGTATTATTAATAAAAATCCCAAAATAAATAAATATCCCTTCCTGATGGTTTCAAAAATAAACTATAATAAAGTTAATTAAGTTGGATGAATTAATCGAACCGTGATTAATTAAGAGCCAAAACCCTCGACGTGTTAAAAAGGAATTAATTAATCACCTGGATTAGTTAATAGCCTCTCCACCAATACAATCACCCCCGATAGCATTAAAGTTATTAATCCTTTATTCGTCCAATCATATCATCCCCGATATAATTAAAGTCATTTCAATTATGTTGATCATGCCATCGGGCCCCTCCATTAACTCCCTAACACTTGTTGTTGTCGACTACCACATAATCTACCTTCCCTCATCCAACGACTCTCGCTCATATCGCGCGGGCCTTTTGGTCGAACGTTAAACATCCGATGCAAGTTGTTTTGACTTTTCGTCAATGCTACGTGTCATACAATTTGTGGAATTGTGCGACCCTCTGCCAAAACCACCAAGCACACAAAAGCTATGTGAAGCAAACCACTTACCACCCACCCACTATGCGACAAACTATCTATTATTCAGTTAGCACCATATTTCAAAAGTTTGCCTGTTAAAATTCAAAACCCCAAGAAACCAGGTTTTCTCGACCTTCGCCCATTCTACTGTGTAAACTTATGAAAACCCTTCTACTCCACTTGAAGCCTCTCTTAAACCAATTCAAGCATGGTTTACCTCCCAAAATCATTTTGTACTCATTCCATAGACCTATAAAGCTTGATAAATCCATTAATGTGCCTCCCTGTCAAACCAACATTTTCCTAACAGTTTGTTTTGTCTTATAGACAATCAAAGGACCACAGCCTTGGATAAACAATCTTAATACTAGTCATAAGACTTGTTTACTCCAAGATTTTTATCAAATCTATTCAGACAAAGATGGAAAATAAAACATATAGTTAAAAGACAAGCAGAGGAATCATGAAATTAAATGATTTACTGTTGAAATAAATAGTAAAAACATAAAATATACAGTGAAGGTAAAAGGACACAGTAAAGAATAGTCAAAGTGTATCAGGGTTAAAGAGTACCAGATTGAAGACCAAGTCAAGTAAATCAGCTAGCATGAAGATAAACACCAGGGAAGACAGTTACAACACATAGCATACAGATTCATGTCAAAGTGAAGACAGATGAAAAAACAGAGCGGTAAAAATAAACAGTAAAAGGTAAAAGTAAACATGGAGACAGTAACGGTTAAACAAGGATGAAAACACTTTCACCTACAACAATTAATTTTATCCAAAGTAAAAGTGAAAAATAGTTAAAAGAAATCTGAGGTTAAAAGTTGAAATCAGAGCAAAAATGGTACATTATTCAGAAATTTCTTGTTTAAGTCATAGTTTTGCAGAAACTATTGTAGAAAATCCAAGAAGTAATTTGTGGAACTGAAGGAGTTTTTTGTTCCTAATAGGCCAATCTACAAAAAAATATCTCATTTTTTACACCATTATTACCAAAAGTGAGATAAGTGCATGTCTTCACAACCTAGTTTTAAGTTTGTGCAAAGTCATGTTTTTGACATCTTTTTACAAAGCATATTGAGAATAACTGGAGTTTAATTTTGGGAAACTGAGAGAGTTTTATCTCAAAACCATTCTTATCTACAATAACCTCTTTCATGTTTTACATGTCTAGCTCAGATTGAGATATACAAGCGTATCATTGCACCCTAAGTTTGCATAATTTCTGGGGCAGAATGCACAAAGGAAGGATGCAGCTAGTGATAGGGATGCCTCGTCATCAATTAAGAGTTTCTATCAAATTCGAATTTATCTTCTTCATCACCATAAATCCATAAAAATAGTTCCAAATAGATTCATTAGTTTTGAATGTCCTTTATTTTAGTTCTATTATTGTAAAACAGTTGGAGATATTTATAAAACCAATCTTGATATTTTTTCAAGATATTTCAGTTTAGAATTTGCATAAATACTACTTCATTTGAAGTATTTTGGGTGGATTCTATAACATCTCTGTAAATCTATGCTGTCAAGCTGAGAAAGCTTTTGTACTCAAATTTGGATTTTTGCTGGAAAAGGAATGAAAGTTGAGGAAATTTCATCAGATTCTCGTGCAGTATAATTACAAATAAGTATTATATCCTTGTGATTTTATGTGTTTTCTATATGTTTCAATGTTTCATGCATCTTAAATCTAAATGGTAAAATAGTCAAAGTATATTAGAATTAGCTTTATTGTTCTTTGTTATCAATAGTCTACCATTTAAATGTTTTCTTCTAAACTATCTCAATAAAGGAATTCTTCACTGCTCTTCAATCCCTGTAGTTTTTCTCTAATATGTCCCCGGTATAGGATTCTTAATTGCTCTATGCTAGTTGACCTATCTTCATTTCATCTTTCTGATCCTAATTTGATGATTCTTGATTGCCCTCTAGTTTTGAGTAGAATTATCATCCATTCAATCCTCAAAGTTTGTTTTTGACTCCATAGCCCAATGGCCTAAAAGTCTATTTTTCCCATTTGTTTCAGCACTCTCAAACAAAACAACCTTATTGAACATTAATACTAACCTAAAATCCTTTCAAACATAGCTAAATCATAAAGAGAGAGCCTTCTTTGGAATTAGGTGGGCTAGCACCTCAATCTGAAAGTTGGTTTGTGGTTACCTCAGAAATTTCTTTCTTTAACCTGAGAAAATTCTGAGTGATAACAAGTTGGAAGATGATGAACTGGCCATAGGTTGACTGCTCCTACAATTTTTCCTGACTTCCCTAGAATGGTTTCTAAAGACAGACTTGATATCCTCATAGGGTAATTGGTAGATATCTCCTCCTGCTAACAAATGTAAGGTATCCAGAAGATCTTCTCTTACTCCCCTAAGTAGGACCAACATTAGTGACTCAGGGTCAAGTGTGCTCCTAGACCTTTTGTAACTAAGCTGGAATCTTTCTTTGTAATCCTCTAAGGATTCATCATTTTCTATGGTCATCCCAAAAAATTCTTCTTTAGTATCCTCTGATCGATAGTAGTCCCGATATTTGTTATTAAAGGCTTGCTGCATCTGAGCCCAAATGTTGATGCCATCTCTAGGTAAACCCATGAACCAGCACAATGTTGCATCCTTGAGGGTAGATGGAAATAGTTTTAACTTTTTCTCATCATCTATATAGTCATAGGTTTGGCATATAACAACAAACTCAAACAGGAAATTGTCGGGGTCCTCTGTGGTTAGGCCATGGAAATGAGGTAGGGCAGAGGGGCTTATATTTTTCATCTTAGTGTCCCCATTAGTTTCCCTGATGGGGAGGCACCCTCAACTCTCTCTCTATTCCCTCTGTAATTTCAGTTTTCAACCATTGGCTCAGTAGGAATGGGTTCCTCTTCTTCTTCTTCCCCTGTAGGTTCTTCAAATATGTCAGGTTGCTCACCTAAGGGTTCCTCCAGTTCACAACCACCACAGAGGAGAGAAGTTTGGCTGTTGGATGAAGTGGGGGTATTTGGCAAAAATTTCCCTAAGTTGTCCCTATTCCTACGAGGCATGAAAGGAAATATTTTGGTTTGGTTTTGTATTTTTTTCAAACTTGGAAAGTAATTGCAGAATTGAAATTGCTGATTGAATGAAGATTACTGACAGAATGAAAAATCTACTTGCTGAGTTGAAATATTACTTGCAAAAATGGAAAGGAAAGCAGAAAATTCAAAATGAAAGAAAGGAAACAACTAGATTACTTTTGCAGAAATAAACTAATGGCAGAATATTGAAGAAAAGAAATAGAAGCAAAGAAAGAAGTTATCACATTCTACTCAAACACCTCCCCATCAACAGTGCCAAAAAGTGATGAGCACTAGTATTGCAGCAAGGATGTTGCAACTCCTGGGCTACTAGAATACTTATCAACCCGTGGTTCGTACAAAGTTGGAGGTGACAGTGATGTATGAACATGTAAAAGTGATGGTTCTGCCTGTTGTCACTGTTCAACTAGTGAGAGACCACTGGGGTTCCAATCCAGACTTCTGTGGAGTCAAAAGAAGCTTCATTCTTTAATGGAAGAAAGGTGAATCTACTCTGATAGAGTTACTCTATTCCAGTAATGGAGAAGGCCAACATGTAATGCAAAACCACACCATACCCTAATTAACCATTTAAGAAGGTATGCTTAGAAGAAATGCTAAATCAACATAAACCAAATGCTACTATCTAAGTTGCAGAAGTAAGAAGCATCAAAGAATACTAATGTGCAAGTAAAGAAACTAAACTAAATCTGTTTTCACTTTTTTGTTCTTTTTATGCAAAATCAAGTATGCAAACTAATTGTTCTTATGGATGTGATAGGTGGATTAACGGTGTTTTAGGATGGCTAGAAGGTTTATGAAGTGGTTGGATGGTGTGGAGGGTCCCTAGGAGGATGTTTGTGACTTCCTAGAGGGTTTCCATCAATTCAACCTCAAAGCAGTCCATTTCAGGAAAACCTATAGGATTTACTAGAAACCTACAAGATGATCCTGTACGAATTATAGGAAACCTACAGGATACAACCAAGAGCTAAATGTGAGGTGTCGAAGGTGATGGGAGGCTTAGGAAAGGTGTGTGATGGGTGGAATGGAGTGTTAGAAGATCTAGGATCATTTAGGAGTCCATATCCAAGATGATAGATGGCTAGATTTGCTTAATGTGTTTGGGAGAATTTCAATGAAAAATGATGAAAAGCTAGTGAGGGGGGTGGTGAAAACAAAGGATGGCTAAGGTGGATGAAGTGGAAGGTGGTTGCTAGCTATGAAGTCTTAGTCTCCTCCTAAAGCACCTACTTTGCATAAAACATGTGTGTCTTCCAAAAAGATATGCAACAAGATGCATTTTCATAAACTAGAAAAGCGGAATTAATGAGTCAACTACCTATACTATGCATGAAGAAAGTCACTGAAAGGAGTGAAAGCATGAGTGAGATCTACTGCAAAAATGGAGATGAAATAGATGGAAATGAAATCTACCTTGAAACATGAACCAAATACTAAATTAAATACAACAAACCCCAAAGCTCATAAAAGAACTAGAAATCTATGTTTTTGGGGCCGATTAAGGGTCCCTTCCTCAATTCATGGTTCCAGAGGGAGGAAGTGAGGCTGAGACACCTGCTAAAAAACTTGCGGTGATCCTTTTTCTCCTTGGTAACCTTCTACTTGAAATAAGGCACAAATGGAAGAAAATTATTAGACAACCAATCTAATCTACACTACTTGTAATCGAAATGCATCTAATGAGCAAATTACCAATAAAGCTATAAATCTAGACTAAACATACACGTACAATCAATAGGAGCCTTGGCTACTAGGCTTGGACCCTAACCCAAAAGAATTAGCCCTTTGAGTTAACTCAGTGCTGGCTCAAAACAAAACTCATTCTTATTACCAAAACAACAAATTACATCAAAAGAACTGTCACAAGTTTTGCAACTCGAAAATAGAGTAGAGTTTTACAGTCATAAATCTGAATCCTAATGAGGTCCTAGGCCTCTCTACTTATACATATGAAGCTCCCAACGACTTCCTTAAACGTAGGGAGGCTTGGCTCCCAAACTCGAGATAAACTAGTGCTTTGTCACTCACTTGCTCGGCTGCCTTCTAGTCCTCATGATTTGGCTATTTGCACGCCTAGCTGATGTGATGAATGGAGGAATATTCGAATGGAGGAGTAGTAAATGAGGAGTATTTACCTCCTATAATCCATCTACCTTGTCCCATTAGAGTTTTGACCTTAGTGTTTGCCAAAGTTCCTCTCTCTTCTCCTTTAATCCTGCATTCAATGCATGTTAGACCACAAAGCATAATATCCAACTCTAACTCACCTCATAAACAAAATATAATCAAAAACATGTAATAAGTTATGAGAAAATTTGGCTTGACTAACCAGGGAGGTGAACTAAGGCCCATATAATTACCCAATGATGAGGCTTAGCACATCCTAAAATACTAACCTTGGTATGTCATTAAACCGCTTGATGTAGTCACTCTCATAATACAATAACTCATATACCATGTACCGTTATCCCATATTTCCCTCTTACTTTTCTCTTTGTCAAACAATCACATTCAATTTTTTCTTATACCTATCTAATAAGAACATCCAATTATATGAGAGCATCATATCTAATTAAACCTCATTATGTAGGTGAATTAGAAGATGGACTCGCAAGTCCATAACACTTGTGGCATATTCCTTCTCAAAAGTAAAACAATCTCAACCATCTCTTGATTCTACCATGGAATGCTAGCCATATGAATCTCCTTTGACATAAATTTAAAAATGTAGATTATTTTGATATGGTACATCATAGGTCCTGGAGGAATTCATGGTTCACAAAACAACATAAGACTAAGGATAATGACACTACCAAATAGAAACATGCATATTTAAGTTCCACAAAACTATGACTACATAGTATATTTTAACCTACACTATAGAAAAAGAATTATGTATTTGATATACATACCCTTATAAGGTTTATATGGTCATGTGATTTCAACCTTCATAAATTTTATTCTATAGTGAAGAAATGTTGTAGAGTTGACCAGTATAAATAAGATGCCTTCACACCCAATATAACATCCTTTGGCATAGAAATGTTAGCGTTATGGCTATTGTGTTGTCCTCAATGACAACCGACTTGAAAAATATGTCCTTCATGTCAAATTGGTTATAATATGATGACTATGGAATTATTGAAAATGACATGTTTCATGGTATAAATGTTACAAATGATACCAAAGAGAATTGATACCTCAATTATAGAAAAAGAGTAAGTGTGAAGTTTGAAAAGTATGTGTGACCCCTGTGAAGACGATTTGCATACATATGTAGGATTTATAAACAAAATTCATTACATAATCCGATCCATGGAAAAAATGATACCAAGGGCCACTGTCATGGTAATTACCCATAATATTGTCACAACAACCTCCATTTGATCCTGTCAAATGAATACCAACAACATTACCAAAGGATTTTCCTACGGTATTTCCAAAGGTAGAGGCAATGAGTATATAAGGAGATGGAGATCAAGGAGTTATGTGTGCATTTGAAAGATTATTCATGTGTGATCTAATTTGGAGCAGTTAGGGAGAAATGAGAGTGCTCATATCTAAAAGATCTCAAGATATGTTGAAATACATGCTTGATTGATTTCGTTGTTGCAAAATGGTCAAGTGGATAATAATCCAAGGTCTATGATTATAATGGTGCTATGATCTAAAAACATTTACTGAGATCTATAATTTCATGACATTATGTGCACTTAAATATGGGTTTGACAAATGTTGTGATTTGTAACGAACATTTCATTTTGTATTTTAAGATATGTATGCATGTTTTCCTCAGTAATGTCACATACATAAGTAGATCCGATTTGGTGTTGTTGCGTATAAATTTTGTGATAATATATTCAATATATTCAAATCTATATGTGTGTTTAACACATGATAAGTGGGTATATATGTAGGTCTACTTAATAACAATCATGTGTATATTATGTGTTAAATTTTATTAGAGTTTATATTTCTGCTTGATGATGATAGTTGATGAGTTACGTTTCATTTTCCTTTATGTGTCAATGATGTCTTTATCAAGATGGCCAGTGTGTGACATTGTTATTTGGTATATCTTCAGTTGTGCATTGGTTTGATCTTGTTCAAGTGGTTGGTTGAGATTCCGTTAAGTGATTGGTTTGGTTTAGTATTTAGTGGCTTGATGTTTCAACGGTTCATTTGGTTTATAGTGCTTGAGTCATTCAAATTTTGTGATTCATTATTTACTTTTGTATATGGTTTTGGCTTATTGTTGGTGTGGGCCTAGTGTGAAAATTTGATGAAAGGTGGCCTACATGATTTTTGATGGTTGATTCAGAGGTGCGTCAAGTGTGAAATATTGTGAAATGTGGTCCACAAAGTGTTGAGGGTTGTAGCCTTTAGTGAGGGAGTAGGCACTCCCTTCTGGTAGGAGTCAGTAAACGAGATTAGGGTGTTGTAGCTCCCTTCCTTCGGGTGTTGTAGAATGAGTGGAGGTTGTAGCCTCCTATGGGTTGGTGTCTGTGTGTTAGAAAGAGTTTGCATCATTACAAGAATATGATGTAATGATTTGCATTACGATAAAAGAAGAATACAAATACGAAAACAATGGTGGTTTCGTCCCACATTAAGTTTGCACCTAAAATCTTAGTGTCCTCATGTGTTGATTTGCTTCTCATGTGTTATGGTTTATCTACATTTTACTCCTCATGGTTTTTGTTTAGTAAATGGATAATGAAATGATGATGCAATAGTTAAAGTTAAATAACTAATGGATATTATGAAAAATTTAGTAATCAAAATATATGTGGGTCTCATTAATTAAAAACTTGTACACATGAGGTGTGTTAGAATAATAATAACATATAGAATTTTGAATTTGAAATTGAAGAAAAGGTAAAATAAAAATATTGATTCCCCTCCCCCCCGAAAGTATTTTTCCTAACAATTGGTAATAGAGAAGGACCCTCAGAAGGAGCTTGATCTCTTGAAGGGAGATATCGTAACATGAGTACGAAAGATGAACTTTTCCCTACCAAGCCACATTTGTTTACTGGTAATAATTTATGTTTTGGAAGGTCAGAATGAGAGCTTATTTGCAGTCATTAGGAGGTGATGTATGGGGAGTTTTTGAAGGTGGATATCAATACCTAACATCCATTCCCATAGATAATGTAGGAAAGAAGCAGTATGAGAACAATGCAAAGGAAATAAATGCTATCTTGGGAGAATTAATAGAATCTAAGTTTGGTAAATTCATGTATCTAGACACTAGAAAGGAAATATGGGATAAGATTATTGAGAGTTATGAAGGTAATACTAAGCTAAACAAATTAGAAACTCTGTTAGTGTCGGTCTTGAGCCCTCCATCGGTGATCAATAGCTCTTTGCATATGCATAGGTAGGTGTCTCATTAGTGTCAGTTTTGCATCCCGCTAGGCATGCCATAAAACTGAATGGAGGGCTGGTCTTTGTTCCCTTCTTGGCTTTGCTGGAATCAGGTCATACCATTTGAAAAAACCTTGTGTCACACTTGTTTCATTTTTGTCTTGAAATTCCAAGTCTAGGTATAGGGTTTCAGTCAAAATCATTGCCAGGTCATGAGTCAAAAGTCTGATGGTCTTCAGCAAGCCAGAAGGAGGTTTGTAATTACGTTTTATTGATAGTTTTCATCTGCTACAGCTTATTTTTACCTTGGTTTTAAAAACTCTGTTTTTAAACCCAAGGTCATGTGAAAATGGCAACAATAAAGGAAATTTTCAAAAATCTTCAGAATGCCGGCAACAACCCTGGTTTCTTCCTCAGAATCCATCAGAGAATCAACCTGCAAAAAGAACCAAGTGAAAACACTCAAAAAATCAATTTCAGGCAAAGTGCAACTTAAAAAACAGTGTTAAATTAAATGCCAAAACATGCAACATTTGAAAGTGGGTTTGATGTTTTAATTTTTTTTTAAATGTGGACCTATAAAGACCAAAAAGCCCTCTTCATGGCCTCATTATGCATTGACAAACTTGCAAGACACAAAGAGAAGCAAAGAAAGGCGATTTGGCTGCGATTTTAGTCATTTCTGGAGGAGCGACTAGTTGAGTTGGAGGTGCGACTAGTTGGGCAAGTGCGACGAGTCAGAGCTGCTCTCACAGTGTAATTTTTGAACTGGAGCGACGAGTCAGAGGGGTGCGACTAGTCGAGCTGGGTTTGCCAAGAAACGTGCCAAATCACCCAAATCGCACTCCCAAATTGCTAAATCGACCAGGTAAGCTCCAAATTCATCTGTGATAACAAGGAATAAGTGAATGATGACATGTCTCATGGTTTTCTTCTTCAAAAATTTGCAAGATAAATGGTGAATTTAAATGTTGTCAATGTAGGCAAATCTGCTAGGGTTTTGTTTGTTTTTCAAGGTAAAAATCCCTCTTATCCCATCCTTGTTCCCTTGGCAATTAAATTCACAAATGTTGCTGCATGTTTATCTTATTATTTCATTTATATCGTTTGCCAGAAATACAAGGTTTCCATCCCATATTCCTTCAAAATCTTTCCCTTCCCAAATTTCTTCGCTAAACCCTAATATCCTTCATGTTCCCACAAACCCTAAATTGCCCTTCTCCTTCCCCACAGCAAGCAAATTACATGGACCTGCAGCAAGAAAATAAAACAAAAAGAATAAAAAAATATATATATATATAAAAATTGATATGAAAAGAAAAATAAAAATAAAATGCCAAAATGACCCAAATATGAAAAACAAAGATATTATTGGGTATAAAAAAGAGGCAAGCTGCTGTTATGAAATTTATAAAAAGAAAAATCAAAGATTGCAGCTGTGTATATATTCATAATGGACATATTGCTGTGTTTTTGGTCTATAAAATCGTGTTGCTGTGATGCCCAAAATAAACTCTGTTTTCCCTTTTTTATCATTCCCTTGAAGTTGTCAAATCTCCTTTTGATAAAAATACAAGTGAAGCTCTCTTTCCCTTATCACTAAATGCATATGAATCTCGTCCAGATAGCAGAGTTTGCTTCATTAAAGGATAAAAATCAAATGGATAATGCTGCCCCATACCCCCTGTCATATATGTTCTTTCCCTTGGACCCTATCATACATGGTTTCGTTGCAAATGATTTCTTAAAAATGATAAGATGGTATGTGTTACATTTTGTGAATTTTCCCTAAAAATCCCTGTTTTTATTTCCCATTCCTTATTAAAAATCCCTCCCCTAACAGTTCCCTTATGATTTTTCCCCTTGAAAACAACATACTTCTCAGCATTTTGCAGGCAGAGGCAGCAGTTCTATTTACCTTTCAACTTGCTCATCTGGTTCCAAAACCATGTCAGACACCGAGAGTTATGAGCCTAGTGATGACCATTCATCAGCTACAGAAGTGGTGGTACAGCAGAGGGTTCCTAAGAGGGGTGGTCATCATAGGAGACAGGAACCTACTTCTTTGGCAGCATTGCAGGCTTGTCCTTTGGCAATGAACGGTTTTCGGTACATGTCATGTTTTCAGTTCTGTGAGAGGCTTGCTCACATTCAGCATCATAGTGAGTTGGCACGTTTATTTGTTTTGCACCTTCATGATGGGCAGGTCACTCTTGCAGGGGTGAATTTTGTGTTATCTCCAGAGATGATTTCAGAGGCTACCGGGATACCGAATGTAGGGGAAGTGTGGCCCAAGCGCAAACTGCTGGACTTTATCTTTTTTGAGCCATATGTCAGGCCCTCATTTGTGAGCCACTTGTCAGGAATCTTTCCTTCCAGATTCCTCCGGGCGGAGTATGTTTCGATCATGAAGCTTATCATGCAATACTTTACATGTGACGGAAGATTTTCACTGGTCTCCACTTGTCATATTCGCATGTTGATGCACTTTACTAGGGTGAGGATGATGAACATCCCGGTTTTCTTCTGCCAGGACTTTCAGAGGATGTCATCCGTATTTCAGAGGCAGACCCCAGCCCAGCAGCATAGGAGTCTATGCCATCATGGTCTCATTCAGCTCATTGTTTCCCATCAGTTGAGGCAGCAGGGCATTTCATGGGCAGACTTCATTTCTCATGAGGTTTTTACAGTGACATCAACAGAGCCACAACCAGAGCCACAGAGAGGTCAGCCAGAGCCACAGATCATTCATGAGGAGGGAGGTCCATCACGCCAGGCAGAGATTATTGTGCCTACACATGTTGTTTCCCCACTACAGTGTACATATCAGAGGGGTCATAGGACCTTGTTTGCAGCAGCTCGACGAGTATTTTCTCCACATCAGGTGGAAGGGGTCTCGTCGTCATCATCAGATCAGCGAGTGTTATCTCCACACCAGGTGGAAGGGGCCTCGTTGCCGACAGCAGCACAGGTAGCAGAGAGGGGCAAGCAGCCCATGATTGAGGATGAGAGAGCTGGCGATACACGTCATGATTTCATTGATTTTGATGCTCATTCTCCTTCTTCTGATTTTTATGAGCTTATCAGACAGAGAGAGGAGGAGAACCTCGTGTTGCAGCAGAAGCTCGAAATGGCTCAATGGACCATCACTTATCTGGAGCAGCGCAACAGAAAATTAGAGGAGGAGAAAGAACTTGACGAGCTATGGAGGATCCGTGGTAATAGAGGCTTGAACCGTAGGAGGCCTGGGGACCCATTGCCTGCTGACCGGGAGTCCATGCTCATTCAGGTAAATGCCCACTTGGAGAGGCTGTTAGAGAAAGCTAACCGGGACAAAAGGCTGCTACGAAACATGAAGAACCATTACTGGGCAAGGTTGCACGTTTGCAAGGCAAAAATGAAGATACTCCAAAGGAAGTTGTCCGAGGCCCGCAAGAGGAGGAAAAAGACCAACCCGCTCTGTATCTTGGCTGAGGCCTCTCTTACTCACCATGATACTAACTAGCCTTCTTCTAGCAGCAAAACCAAGAAATTTTGAGGATTTTGAGGCATTTTTGGCATTTTTTTGGAATTTTACAGGTTTTGGCCACTCGACTCGTCTCACCCCGTACGAGACGAGTCGTCGATACAGCTCAGAACGGGGAAAACTCTACATGGTTGGATTTTTTTTGTAAAAGTACACTTGGCTATGGAAGGGTTTCAAATTTTGTGAAGATTTGGGCAGCCAAAAGCTCAAAATACAGCCAAATTTTGACTTTCTGCCCCTTTTTTGAGTTGCAGAAAGCAGTCTTGGGAGATTTGATTTTTTAGGGGTCAAATCAACTCCAAATTCAGAAATTCCGGTTGGGTTGGAAAGTAGACTGCAAGACCTTTCCAACGAGCTATCCTGCACTTGATTTGGACTCCGGGAAGGCCCTCAAACAGCGCTGCCAAAAGGTGCGACTAGTCAAGCCAGAGGTGCGACCAGTCAAGCAAAATTTGCCAGTTTTTGACCAGTTCGGCCAGCTAAGCACAGTTTTCACTTGGGTTGATTATTTAGGCATGTAATTGATGGATTCTTGTGTAAATCTCATGGCATTAGATACTTTTACTTTTCTTTACCTCTTCTAGAAGCTTCTTTGATGTAAAAAGTTAATATTTAATGCATGGATAGGCTTCCTAACTTTTAGAGGCAAGTTGTTGTGCTGGCCTATTATCTAGTGACTGATTTAGAATTAGTTGTAACAGCTCCTAGGAAGCTGAGCTCGACCCCTAGAGGTGGGGGAAGAGGTTTGACCTTCTATATTATGCCTTCTCTTTCTCATTTTCAGGGTTGGACTCTAGAGGGAGAAGTGCTATTGTATTTTTGACTTGTATTTTCTGCAATTTGAGGAAAAGGAAGGCCAGGATTTTGCAGACTTCATTGTGGATTCTTGTGGATTATTATGTTGATGGTGTGTCTCCTACTGTTATTGTAAGTCTGTTTATGTGTTCCATTTCTTAATCTCTTGCTTCTATTTAAACAAAAGGAGTGATAAAGTTTGAATTCATGCATGCCATGCTCAGCTTTCAATTTTGTTTAAAATTTATGTTTTCCACTGTCTAGAGAGGATTCGAATTCATTGTTTGCCCTCTTTAGCTTCTCTTCTTTCTTCCTTGATCATCTCTTTCAGCTAAAGGCATCAGCATAAACTCCTACCTTGCCCCAAAGACCCACCTGCAAAAACTGAGCTCAATCCCCGCACCCTGAATTGCACTCCCTCCAAATTGCCACTAAAAAACCCAAAAACTTTAAATCAAATCCCCTTATCAGTTTACTAGCCTAAAATCCTTATTCCTAATTGGTCAAACTCATCTCATTGAGAAATCCACCAAGTTTGACCTGAGAGAGCCTTCTCATACCTCGTAGGGCTAGCTATGAAGTGAAATGGTTTGATGTTGCCTTGAAGGTTTACCTTCCTCAGCCTAGGGTGAAATCTCAAGCGCTAACATATTGGCGACCATACTGGGGAGAACAAATTTGTTATTTGCTCATTGTTGTGTAATTTCTTAAGTCTTAGACGGAGTCTGAAGATACGCCAGGTAGCCTTCGAACACGCTCTTGTTTTACATCAGCATTAGTAGATAAACGCTGCTTCAGTCGATCTCCGTGAGCTTCTGAAATCCGCACTTCATTGACATCTTTATCCCAGTATCATTATGGAACTCTAAGCTTTGGATGATAGGCTAAGAGTTTTCATACGGCTGAGCGGTTTTTCCTTTCCTAGTTTATTCGTAAAAGCAAGCTGGCTTCTGTTTCAAGACCAATTGTTAGATCTAATTCATCACCTGCTGTTATTGAATATTTTGAAGATCTTGAATTCGACGAAAGTTTTGAGTTATCTTTGTTTAAAGCTAAATCTGAAAGTGCTCTCGATTCTTTAGTCCTTGACCCTGATTTTGCAGCTTCTCTTGCTTACGAAAGACACAACAAGCTGATTGACAATTTCATTTTGAGACATCTCTAAAACGACTTGCATACCACTACTCTTGCTGATCTACTTGAGAATATATTTGAGAATATTGCAGCTACTATCACGGCTCACGAAGCATCGTCCCCTCCCTTTGTTTCCATTTCACCGATAATCACTTACCCCGAATCTTCGGCTGGTTCTCCTTCCACACCTCGCACTCCTTCTACCCCTCCATCTCCACAAATTTCTCTTCCCCTTGTTACAGCTCCTGTTATCATACTTCCACCTCCCCCTCCTCAAACTCATCCTACTCCCCTGCCTCCTCCACCTAGAGCCATGGCTGCCCGCTTTGCCCCTCTTGCTTTACCACAAAACCTCCATGATATGCCCGCTGATTACCAAAGCAAGATTCCATGTTTGACGGCACTCCTCAAAGTGTCACGGCGCAGCAACACGTTGATAAAATGACCACTTTCTTTGATCTCTATGAATTGGATGAAGAAGATGTTACGATGCGGCTGTTTGTTCAGACATTTGGAGGGGAAGTTCGTAAATGGTTCAGTGGGTTGGCAGCTCGTAGCATTGTTTCCTTGGAAGCACTTCAAACTCAGTTCTTGGACCGATGGGAAATAAGAAAAGATCCACTGCAAATCAACGCTGAATACAACAACCTCAAGCGAAATCTGGGTGAGTCGGTTCAAGATTATATAATCAGATTTAATTCAGTGTATAACGCTATACCCGATGATTTGAAACCATCAAGAAAGTCTGCATTGCTTAAGTTCCCGGATGGTTTTGATCCGGAGATGGCCTACTCACTACGGGACCGAGATCCTCCTACCTTGGAGGAAATGCAGAAAATTGCAGTCAGTGTGGAGGCTAATTTGAATGATAAAAGGGCAAGAATGAAAGCGGAAAAGAAGGTCACAATCAAAGAGGAGGTGCCATCCACTTCTCAAGTTATTCAGAAAATGGAAGAGGTGTCAAAGGCACTCCAAAATCTCAGTCTTGGCAAACCGGAACCACAAGTTCGAAATCCAAACTTCAGAGGCCAACAACAGCAGCCCCAATATAGGATCAAACAGCGGGAAACACGAGCACAAGAAGCGGCCGTGCAGCAGCCAATCCAACCTCCATTTCAGCAAAATTATGTCACTCAAGAATCTGAAGATGAGGGTGAAGGTCCTGGTGAAGAAAATCATTTTTTCACTCCCGATGATATGCCCACTTACATCACGGAAGAAGAAGAGCTGGTAAGTAATGCTTATACACCTCAAGATGAGCATTACATTCTATCTAATGATGTTGTACTTCAAGAAGAGTCAGAAGAGTATCAAAGAGGTTACTTACATGCTTTATCAGCTCAACAAGGCCAGCAGAGACAGTTGAGAAACCGGACAGTTCCCATACATCCAATTCAAAAGAGGGCAGAAAATTTGGCAAAGAATGGTGCTGCTGTTCCACAGAAAAAGGGTAAAGAAGTCATGGATCCCCCATTAACTCAAACAGTTCCAGCAAACAAGATGGATCAGCCATTAAATGTACCCAAAGATAGAGCAGAAAAACGAGATAACCCGGCAAAAGAAAGTGAGAAAAGTCAAGCATTCAGCATTGAGAACGAAGTTTCGAAATTGAAATTGTCCATTCCACTAACAGAAGTCATGAAGAACACTACCTACAGAGCACAAATTTCTAAGATGTTCAATACTGATCCAATGTTAGATGCGGTAAATATGGAGGATGATCAGCCGGAATTAATCTTTGGGCCAGCTCTAAACGGTGAGTCTCCGGAAAGCGATGTCCCGCCATTCTATATCAGCTTAAGAATTCATGATTATGTGCTTCATAATGCTATGTTCGATTCGGGAGCATCACACAATTTAATGCCCAAGGCAATAATGGAGAAGTTGGGACTTGATATAACTCGTAACTACCATGATCTATATTCATTTGATTCCAGCCGAGTTAGATGCATCGGTTTGATTAAAGATTTGGTTGTTAGCTTGGATCAAATTCCTGCAAAGAATCTCTTGATGGATGTGGTAGTGGCGGACATTCCTCCAAGGTTTGGTATGCTCCTTTCAAGGTCATGGGGATCAAAACTTAAAGGTACTTTACAGCTGGACTTTTCATATGCCACTATTCCGGTGTTTGGCCAAATGAGAAAGGTGTACCGAGAGCAAAAGATGAAGTATATGATTACTAGCAAGGAAAAGCCAGTAAATCATCCTGTAAATTATGTACAAACAGATTTAGAATCCTTTGTTTTATTTGCTGATAATTTTAATGAGGTAGATAGTCAATTAGTTCAGATAGAAGACATCCCAGGCATGGCAGAAAATTTCAGGGAAGTATTGAGAACGGACAGTGAAGAAAGGACTGCTGTCATAAAGTCAATTGCCGAAACAAATGAGCAGCAAGTCATGACTGCAACAACATCACAAGTGCAGCCCTTGGACGATGATGAAGATGGTCTTTGGACCATGGATTTTGATGGTGCAGTGGGCAGCGATGGAGCTGGCATAGGTGTATGGATTCGTAGCCCGTTTTCAGTCCCTAACCAAGTCCCAAGCAAGGTACAAGTGTGCTCTTATAAATTGGCTTTTGATTGTTCGAATAATGAAGCAGAATATGAGGCCCTTATAGCTGGTTTGAAAATCCTCCGGAAATTAAAAGCAAAGAAGATAGCAGTTTATGGTGACTCCGAGTTAGTGATCAAACAAGTAAAGGGGGAATTTCAAGCTAAACATCCTCGTATGCGGGCTTATCGCAATGCTGTTCTAGACATTTTGAAGCGGTTTTCAGAGCATACTTTAACATGCATACCCCGGATACAAAATGGAGTTGCGGATGCATTGGCCAGGGCAGCAAGCAATTTGAAAATACCAATGAATTCGAGCAACAAGTTTGAAATCTATGTAAAGCATCGCCCTACAATCCCAGACAACCAAAGGAGCTGGCAAGTCTTTCAGGATGATGAGGAAATCAAAGATTTCTTGCATGGAGAAGGTAAATTTGAAGAAATTTCAATAGACATGGAGCCTGAAGGAGTTAATCAAATGGATGTTTTGCAGCTGAAAGATAATCATATTCCTAAAGGGCTGATTCCTTTAGAAGAACTTTTTGATCAAGATGATGTGGCTCGCAAGCCAACTTTGATGCCAACAGAAGAAGGTGTGGAAGATGTGAACCTTGGGACAGCAGAACATCCAAAGATGGTGAAATTATCAAAGGCTCTGCCACTCAAGGTAAAGAATCAATACATTAGATTGCTGTCATCATTTTCTAATGTATTCGCTTGGGATTATTCAGATTTAAAGACATATGATACAAGCATCATCCAGCACACTATTCCTATAAAGCCAAATCAAAAGCCTTTTCGGCAAAAGTTGCGGAGGATCAATCCCAAGTTGCTGCCTTTGATTGAGAAAGAGGTCAATAGGCTCTACAAGTTCGGAATCATAGTTCCCATTCGCTTTTCAGATTGGATCTCCAACCTAGTGCCTGTGAGAAAGAAGACCGGTGAGATTCGCTTGTGCATAGACTTCAGAAATTTAAACAAAGTGTCGCTAAAGGACAACTATCCGCTGCCTAAAATGGACCACATATTGCAGCGGGTAGTGGGTGCCTCAAAGATGTCATTGCTAGATGGATACTCCGGCTATAATCAGATCTTAGTCCATGAGGATGACCGTGATAAGACAGCTTTCACTACGCCTTGGGGAACATTCCATTATGCTAAAATGCCATTTGGTTTGAAGAATGCAGGTGCTACATTTCAGCGAGCTATGGATATGGCTTTTGCCAATGAAAAGGACATATTCTTAGTTGTATATCTTGATGACTTAACGGTCTTTTCCAAATCCGATGAGGAGCATCTATTTCACTTAACTAAAGTGTTCCAAAAATGCAGAAAATATGGCATTTCTTTAAATCCAAAAAAGAGTCTTTTTGCCATGAGTGAAGGTAAATTGCTGGGACATATCATTTCCAAAGACGGTATACGAATTGATCCCGCACGGGTGGAGGCAATTCAGCAGCTAGAGCAGCCCCGAAATAAGAAGGAGATACAATCTTTTAATGGTAAATTAAATTTTCTGCGCCGCTTCATTCCTAATCTTGCAGAGCACCTTAGAGAAATGACCAACATGCTTCGGAAGGACAGCGAGATCAAATGGACCGAGGAGGCAGTCAAATCCTTCAATTTAATCAAGGTAATCTTGTCTTCAGCCCCGACCTTAATCAGCCCTGATTATACTCAGGATTTCATTGTGTTTTCTTTTGCTTCCGAGCATACATTAGCAGCCGTATTAATGCAAAAAAGAGAGGGTGTTGAAAGGCCAATTGCATTTTTCAGCCGGATCATTAGAGATGGGGCATTAAACTATAATATCATTGAGAAACAAGCGCTGGCCCTGATTAAGGCATTGAAAGATTTCCGGGTTTATATTCTTCACTCTCATGTATTAGCTTATGTTCCTAGTGCAGCGGTAAAGGATGTCTTGGTACAAACAGAGCCAGAAGGTAGGAGAGGTAAATGGATTGCTGCTCTCTTGGAATATGATGTTGAAATCAAGCCCACCAAGCTGATTAAAGGACAAGGACTTGCTAAACTAATGGCTGAAACAAACCTTCATGCCCTTGATATCAACTTGATCGCTGCCTTATCCGATGGTGAAAGAGAAAATTCAGCGGTTCAGGTATCAGATATTTTTATTAATTCTCCTTGGTATGCTGATATAGTGTATGTACTTCAGAATGTGTCCGCGCCTCCTGGAATGTCGAAAAACAAAGCTAGGACTTTGAAATTAAAGGCTGCTAAATTTTGCATTATGAAATCAGCATTGTATTGGAAAGATCCCGGGGGCATCTTGCTAAATTGTTTGGTTGAAGAGGAAGCAAAAGCGACGGTAGAAGACTTCCATAAAGGTGACTGTGGAGGTCATTTAATTTGGAAAACTACAGCCAACAAGATTTTGCGAGCTGGTTTTTATTGGCCTTCTCTTTTTTCTGATGTGTACAAAGCGGTAAAGAACTGCCATGAGTGCCAAATATTTCAAGGAAAACAAAAGTTGCAGCCATTGCCTCTCAAACCGGTGGAGATTAGTGCGCCATTTCAGCAGTGGGGCCTTGATTTCATTGGTGAAATCCACCCAGCTTCGTCCGGGTAGCATAGATGGATCTTGACTGCCACTGATTACTTCACAAAGTGGATAGAGGCAATTCCTACTCGGCAGGCCACAGATTCGGTAATTATCTCTTTTCTTGAAACTAATATCTTGTCACGTTTCGGCTGTCCATTCAAAATAATCACAGATAATGCAGCTGCCTTTAAGTCCAATAAGATGGTTGATTTCTGCTATAAGTACAACATCAGCTTGGGTCACTCCACCGCTTATCATCCGCAAGGTAATGGGCTGGCCGAATCATCAAATAAGTCACTAGTGAACATTATCAAGAAGATGCTGGAAATTAACAAGAAAAGTTGGCACAAGAAGTTGGTCAATGCATTATGGGCTGATCGGGTGAGCCAAAAGAAGTCCATTAGAATGTCGCCATTTGAGATTGTATACGGAGTTGATGCAGTCTTTCCAACATCACTTAGTGTACCGGTCGCGAAATTACTTCAAGAAACGGGAGAAGATATGGATCCAATGCAACGGAGAATCAATCAAATGGTCCACTTACAGCAAACAAGGGAAGAAGTTCTCCAAAACTCTTTAAAGCTGCAAGAACGTATCAAGAAAATCTATGATAAGAAGGCAAAGTTGGAAAATTTTCAGCTAGAGGATGTTGTTTTGAGATGGGATGCTCGAAACGAGGACAAAGGTAAGCACAGTAAATTTGATAATTTATGGAAAGGTCCTTATAAGATTGCTGCATATCGTGGTCCTAATGCTTTCATTCTCAAAGAGTTGAATGGTGATGAATGTCCCGGTGGGTCGGTGAATGGCCGGCTTCTCAAGAGATATCATGCTTAAACAATGCTGCTCTAAGTCATCTTCATTGTATATATCATTTTACTTTACTACAGCAAGTGTGAACTGATCTCTCAGCCTTGGTTTGGGGCCCGCAGTGAAGGCTATAATTCCGAGGATGAAGATTGGTTGGTGTGAGGTTTTCAGTTTGTTTATTTTCTGCAAGAATCAGTTTGTTTGAGTCATAGTCCTTTGAAAGTTTTCAGTTTATAATCCAAGTCAAATAAAGTCTGTTCGAGTATGGTTATATTTGTACTAGTTGACTCCATTGCCCAATAAGGCACTGGTCTGCTCTCCCAAGAGGTCTGAGGTTCTTGGCACCTCCAAGGAGCTGCCATCCCCATTGGAGCCAATGTTAGTGTCGGTCTTGAGCCCTCCATCGGTGATCAATAGCTCTTTGCATATGCATAGGTAGGTGTCTCATTAGTGTCAGTTTTGCATCCCGCTAGGCATGCCATAAAACTGAATGGAGGGCTGGTCTTTGTTCCCTTCTTGGCTTTGCTGGAATCAGGTCATACCATTTGAAAAAACCTTGTGTCACACTTGTTTCATTTTTGTCTTGAAATTCCAAGTCTAGGTATAGGGTTTCGGTCAAAATCATTGCCAGGTCATGAGTCAAAAGTCTGATGGTCTTCAGCAAGCCAGAAGAAGGTTTGTAGTTACGTTTTATTGATAGTTTTCATCTGCTACAGCTTATTTTTACCTTGGTTTTAAAAACTCTGTTTTTAAACCCAAGGTCATGTGAAAATGGCAACAATAAGGAAATTTTCAAAAATCTTCAGAATGCCGGCAACAACCCTGGTTTCTTCCTCAGAATCCATCAGAGAATCAACCTGCAAAAAGAACCAAGTGAAAACACTCAAAAAATCAATTTCAGGCAAAGTGCAACTTAAAAAACAGTGTTAAATTAAATGCCAAAACATGCAACATTTGAAAGTGGGTTTGATGTTTTAATTTTTTTTTAAATGTGGACCTATAAAGACCAAAAAGCCCTCTTCATGGCCTCATTATGCATTGACAAACTTGCAAGACACAAAGAGAAGCAAAGAAAGGCGATTTGGCTGCGATTTTAGTCATTTCTGGAGGAGCGACTAGTTGAGTTGGAGGTGCGACTAGTTGGGCAGGTGCGACGAGTCAGAGCTGCTCTCACAGTGTAATTTTTGAACTGGAGCGACGAGTCAGAGGGGTGCGACTAGTCGAGCTGGGTTTGCCAAGAAACGTGCCAAATCACCCAAATCGCCCTCCCAAATTGCTAAATCGACCAGGTAAGCTCCAAATTCATCTGTGATAACAAGGAATAAGTGAATGATGACATGTCTCATGGTTTTCTTCTTCAAAAATTTGCAAGATAAATGGTGAATTTAAATGTTGTCAATGTAGGCAAATCTGCTAGGGTTTTGTTTGTTTTTCAAGGTAAAAATCCCTCTTATCCCATCCTTGTTCCCTTGGCAATTAAATTCACAAATGTTGCTGCATGTTTATCTTATTATTTCATTTATATCGTTTGCCAGAAATACAAGGTTTCCATCCCATATTCCTTCAAAATCTTTCCCTTCCCAAATTTCTTCGCTAAACCCTAATATCCTTCATGTTCCCACAAACCCTAAATTGCCCTTCTCCTTCCCCACAGCAAGCAAATTACATGGACCTGCAGCAAGAAAATAAAACAAAAAGAATAAAAAAAATATATATATATATATAAAAATTGATATGAAAAGAAAAATAAAAATAAAATGCCAAAATGACCCAAATATGAAAAACAAAGATATTATTGGGTATAAAAAAGAGGCAAGCTGCTGTTATGAAATTTATAAAAAGAAAAATCAAAGATTGCAGCTGTGTATATATTCATAATGGACATATTGCTGTGTTTTTGGTCTATAAAATCGTGTTGCTGTGCTGCCCAAAATAAACTCTGTTTTCCCCTTTTTATCATTCCCTTGAAGTTGTCAAATCTCCTTTTGATAAAAATACAAGTGAAGCTCTCTTTCCCTTATCACTAAATGCATATGAATCCCGTCCAGATAGCAGAGTTTGCTTCATTAAAGGATAAAAATCAAATGGATAATGCTGCCCCATACCCCCTGTCATATATGTTCTTTCCCTTGGACCCTATCATACATGGTTTCGTTGCAAATGATTTCTTAAAAATGATAAGATGGTATGTGTTACATTTTGTGAATTTTCCCTAAAAATCCCTGTTTTTGTTTCCCATTCCTTATTAAAAATCCCTCCCCTAACAGTTCCCTTATGATTTTTCCCCTTGAAAACATCATACTTCTCAGCATTTTGCAGGCAGAGGCAGCAGTTCTATTTACCTTTCAGCTTGCTCATCTGGTTCCAAAACCATGTCAGACACCGAGAGTTATGAGCCTAGTGATGACCATTCATCAGCTACAGAAGTGGTGGTACAGCAGAGGGTTCCTAAGAGGGGTGGTCATCATAGGAGACAGGAACCTACTTCTTTGGCAGCATTGCAGGCTTTTCCTTTGGCAATGAACGGTTTTCGGTACATGTCATGTTTTCAGTTCTGTGAGAGGCTTGCTCACATTCAGCATCATAGTGAGTTGGCACGTTTATTTGTTTTGCACCTTCATGATGGGCAGGTCACTCTTGCAGGGGTGAATTTTGTGTTATCTCCAGAGATGATTTCAGAGGCTACCGGGATACCGAATGTAGGGGAAGTGTGGCCCAAGCGCAAACTGCTGGACTTTATCTTTTTTGAGCCATATGTCAGGCCCTCATTTGTGAGCCACTTGTCAGGAATCTTTCCTTCCAGATTCCTCCGGGCGGAGTATGTTTCGATCATGAAGCTTATCATGCAATACTTTACATGTGACGGAAGATTTTCACTGGTCTCCACTTGTCATATTCGCATGTTGATGCACTTTACCAAGGTGAGGATGATGCACATCCCGGTTTTCTTCTGCCAGGACTTTCAGAGGATGTCATCCGTATTTCAGAGGCGGACCCCAGCCCAGCAGCATAGGAGTCTGTGCCATCATGGTCTCATTCAGCTCATTGTTTCCCATCAGTTGAGGCAGCAGGGCATTTCATGGGCAGACTTCATTTCTCATGAGGTTTTTACAGCGACATCACGGCCACAGCCAGAGCCACAGAGAGGTCAGCCAGAGCCACAGAGAGGTCAGCCAGAGCCACAGATCATTCATGAGGAGGGAGGTCCATCACGCCAGGCAGAGATTATTGTGCCTACACATGTTGTTTCCCCACTACAGTGTACATATCAGAGGGGTCATAGGACCTTGTTTGCAGCAGCTCGACGAGTATTTTCTCCACATCAGGTGGAAGGGGTCTCGTCGTCATCATCAGATCAGCGAGTGTTATCTCCACACCAGGTGGAAGGGGCCTCGTTGCCGACAGCAGCACAGGTAGCAGAGAGGGGAAAGCAGCCCATGATTGAGGATGAGAGAGCTGGCGATACACGTCATGATTTCATTGATTTTGATGCTCATTCTCCTTCTTCTGATTTTTATGAGCTTATCAGACAGAGAGAGGAGGAGAACCTCGTGTTGCAGCAGAAGCTCGAAATGGCTCAATGGACCATCACTTATCTGGAGCAGCGCAACAGACAATTAGAGGCGGAGAAAGAACTTGACGAGCTATGGAGGATCCGTGGTAATAGAGGCTTGAACCGTAGGAGGCCTGGGGACCCATTGCCTGCTGACCGGGAGTCCATGCTCATTCAGGTAAATGCCCACTTGGAGAGGCTGTTAGAGAAAGCTAACCGGGACAAAAGGCTGCTACGAAACATGAAGAACCATTACTGGGCAAGGTTGCACGTTTGCAAGGCAAAAATGAAGATACTCCAAAGGAAGTTGTCCGAGGCCCGCAAGAGGAGGAAAAAGACCAACCCGCTCCGTATCTTGGCTGAGGACTCTCTTACTCACCATGATACTGACTAGCCTTCTTCTAGCAGCAAAACCAAGAAATTTTGAGGATTTTGAGGCATTTTTGGCATTTTTTTGGAATTTTACAGGTTTTGGCCACTCGACTCGTCTCACCCCGTACGAGACGAGTCGTCGATACAGCTCAGAACGGGGAAAAATCTACATGGTTGGATTTTTTTTGTAAAAGTACACTTGCTTATGGAAGGGTTTCAAATTTTGTGAAGATTTGGGCAGCCAAAAGCTCAAAATACAGCCAAATTTTGACTTTCTGCCCCTTTTTTGAGTTGCAGAAAAAAGTCTTGGGAGATTTGATTTTTTAGGGGTCAAATAAACTCCAAATTCGGAAATTCCGGTTGCGTTGGAAAGTATACTTACAGGCCTTTCCAACGAGCTATCCTGCACTTGATTTGGACTCCGGGAAGTCCCTCAAACAGCGCTGCCAAAAGGTGCGACTAGTCAAGCCAGAGGTGCGACCAGTCAAGCAAAATTTGTCAGTTTTTGACCAGTTCGACCAGCTAAGCACAGTTTTCACTTGGGTTGATTATTTAGGCATGTAATTGATGGATTCTTGTGTAAATTTCATGGCATTATATACTTTTACTTTTCTTTACCTCTTCTAGAAGCTTCTTTGATGTAAAAAGTTAATATTTAATGCATGGATAGGCTTCCTAACTTTTAGAGGCAAGTTGTTGTGCTGGCCTATTATCTAGTGACTGATTTAGAATTAGTTGTAACAGCTCCTAGGAAGCTGAGATCGACCCCTAGAGGTGGGGGAAGAGGTTTGACCTTCTATATTATGCCTTCTCTTTCTCATTTTCAGGGTTGGACTCTAGAGGGAGAAGTGCTATTGTATTTTTGACTTGTATTTTCTGCAATTTGAGGAAAAGGAAGGCCAGGATTTTGCAGACTTCATTGTGGATTCTTGTGGATTATTATGTTGATGGTGTGTCTCCTACTGTTATTGTAAGTCTGTTTATGTGTTCCATTTCTTAATCTCTTGCTGCTATTTAAACAAAAGAAGTGATAAAGTTTGAATTCATGCATGCCATGCTCAGCTTTCAATTTTGTTTAAAATTTATGTTTTCCACTGTCTAGAGAGGATTCGAATTCATTGTTCGCCCTCTTTAGCTTCTCTTCTTTCTTCCTTGATCATCTCTTTCAGCTAAAGGCATCAGCATAAACTCCTACCTTTCCCCAAAGACCCACCTGCAAAAACTGAGCTCAATCCCCGCACCCTGAATTGCACTCCCTCCAAATTGCCACCAAAAAACCCAAAAACTTTAAATCAAATCCCCTTATCAGTTTACTAGCCTAAAATCCTTATTCCTAATTGGTCAAACTCATCTCATTGAGAAATCCACCAAGTTTGACCCGAGAGAGCCTTCTCATACCTCGTAGGGCTAGCTACGAAGTGAAATGGTTTGATGTTGCCTTGAAGGTTTACCTTCCTCAGCCTAGGGTGAAATCTCAAGCGCTAACAACTCCAATCATATAGAATTCAGTATGAGTCCCTTAGAATGCATGATGATGAAACCATTGCAATATTTTTTCTTAGAGTAGATGAGATTGCTAACACTATGAAATGGCTTGGGGACAAGATAGAGGATTCTGCTATTATTGAAAATATCTTGAGATCGCTAACCCCAAAAATTGATTCCAGAGTATCTACCATTGAATAAATGTGGGATTTGAAAATTCTTACTCTAGAACAAATTCATGGCATATTGAGACGTTATGAGATGAGAAAGAAAGGGAATACATAAAATATAAGAGAACTTGCATTCAAAGCCACATACAAAGGAAAATAAAAGGAAGAAAGTAAAGGTACAAGCTAAATTTTAGATCATGAAGAAGCAAACTTTGTGAAGAATTTTCAAGTGGGAATTGGTAAATTCAAAGGTAAGCTTCCATTTAAGTAATTTTCTTGTGGTAGAGTAGGTCACTATGCATCCAAACATTCGTATAAAGAAAATCATAATAAGAAATAAAAGGAAAAGGATGTTGACAAGAAAAATGCCAAAAAGAAGTTTTCTTCCAATAAAATCTTGTATTCTAATGAAGATAGTCAAATCACATCTGATGATCAGGAAGATTTAGATTCAGATTCTAACACTAGTTACAAATTACGTATAGATCTTGAATATCATTCAACTAGTGAATCAGATGGTTGTGAAGAAGATGATTTAATGAAAGAATTGAAAGAAATTGATAGACTCAAGAATGCAAACAACGAACTAGAAACAAAAGAAAGTATCATTATCAAAGAAATTAAATTACTAAAGTCCGAATTAGAAATAGCCAACAAATGAATAGAAGACTTAGAAAAACAAATTTGAGAAAATGAAAGGCATTGTGAAAAGTTAGAAACATAAATTGTGACTCTAAGGGAAGATTATGAGAAAACAAGCAAATGGGTAGAGGCATCTAAATATCTAGAAAATATTATTTATTAACAACAACCTCCTCTAATCAAGATAGGATTTGGATAAAACCACAATATTTCAGATCCATGAGATAATAAGGGCCCACAAAAGAATGGATCAAGTCACTTATCAGATATGAAAACTTGAATATTAAATAAATCTGTATCGAGTCCTTCAAGATTAGTTCCCAAGTATTAAAGATTGTTTTGTGGATATTTTTTCACATGGAACTCATTTGGGCATAAGGCCACACATTGCAGGTCAAGAAAATGGAATGGAAGCGTACAAGCATCTGGCTACATGAGATGGTTTAAACATCGCAATTTTTAACACATGATCATAAATTGCAAACATATTTGGAAGAAGGAGCAACAATAAGAGATGTAGGGAAGATTATCCCTACTACAGTCCATTGTTCTTAAATCATACTACTAACAATGACTGTAGAAGTAAATGTGAGGTATATGGCCTTATGGGAAATATATAACGGCTATCAGGTCCATTGGATCAATCGTCATCTCAGGAGAAGCTATGCCTGTGTATCTTGATGACGATTCCATATATTTTCATGATATTGTTTGGTGATGTTTATATTACTGATGTTGCATATGATGAAGTAATTGTGATCAAGAACAAACATGACATGTTCATGGAGAGTTGTTGCCAGTAAAAATTAGTATTTTACGTTTTCTACGTGTTTATCATAACAGGCAGTCGAATATGCATGCACTTTTTTATGTATAAAGTCTCATATGCTTCTCATTGATGATAAAGAAGTGGCACAAATTCAGGTGGAGCTTCTCATATGCTTCCATTACTTGATTATTTACTTTATGGGCATGGAGTTGTTTTTCCTTAGTCTGTTGATAATACCCTTATGCAAATCTCAAAATGTATGAATGAGTATTAATGAGTGATGAATTGTTGTTTCTGATGATTTGTCTCTTGGATATTGGCAAGAAGGATATAATGTTATCAAATTAATGATGAAGAGTCGGCACAAGTTCAAGGTGAGCATCTTCTATGCTAGTGATGATTGATTGTTGGCATTATGGTCTTCATGATCACTCTTTGTTGCATGATGGTGGCTATGATGATTTCATGGTTATCATTGTTATCATTAGTCTTACTCACTACCATAAATATACATGCTACTGTCACTATGGCATGGGTTATCAATGATGCTTAGGTTGCATACTGTGAGATTATGAATGGTGCCTTATTATTGCTACTAAATTTTAATGCCCTTAATGTGGAGTATATACATGTAATATTCATTATTGATGATATATATGGATTCTTGATGATGAGGATGTTTATGCTCTTGTCATTATGTCATTTATGTTGCTATTGTCTGATGATTACACTGCAAATAACTATATGGTGCATGGTGCATCATTTTTCGACAAAGATAATTCATTGTTATGGTTACAGTTGTCATATACGTCTCTTGATGTAAAGGTAACGAAAATCCCATGTTGTAATAATTATAAAATTTATTCATGTATGGGCTATTGGGATGAAGTAATGTTATCTATGTAACCCCATTATTATGGGTGATTGATGTAATATTTGGGTCATTGGTGATAGGAAAGGTCATATTTTTTTATGGATAGCCATGAATTTGAGTCATAAAGCCTTGTACTTTTATTGTATATCTTAAGAAGCTCCCACATATGCTCAAGGGGAGCATGGTTAGTATGCAGATTCCATGATTTATATAATAAAATTAGACTTACATTATGGAACTCTACAAAGTGAAGTACTTCATTTAGCTTGGTTCAACACTTTTCCCTTGATGTCAAAGGGAGAGATAAGACTTGGTGTTTGCAGGTGGCTTCAAAACATCAAATTGGTTGCAATCAAGTCCAAAGGGGGAGATTGTTGGCATTATGGCTAATGTGTTGTCCTTGATGGAAACCTACTTGTCAAATATGTCCTTGATGTCAACTTGGCTATAATATGATGACTATGGAATTATTTAAAATGGCATGTTTGATGGTACAAATGTTACATATGTTATGGAAGAGAATCAACAGCTCGGTCATAGAAAAATATGTAAGTGTGAAGTTTGAAAAGTATACGTGAGCCTGTGAAGAAGAGTTGCATACATTTGCAATATTTGTGAACCTAAGTCATGTACATAATTTGAACCATGGAAAACATGATTCCAAGGGCCATTACAATGGTAATTTCCCTAGTATTATGATGACATCATCTATTTTATCGTATCAAGTGAATACCATCAACATTGACAAAGGATTTTCCTGTGGTACTAGCAAAGTCAAAGGCTATACAAGGAGATGGAGATAAAGGAGTTATGTGTGCATTTGAAATATTATTCATGTGTGATTTGATTTGGAATAAATGTGCACTAGGGAGCAAGGAGAATACTCAAATATGAAAGATATCAAGATATGTTGAAATATATGCTTGATTGATTTTCTTGTTGCAAAATGTTTAAGTGGCTAACAATGAAGGATATCTGATTATAATCGTGCTATGATATGAGTATTTTTGTTGAGATTATTCTAACCACATCTACACATAAATATGGGTTTAACATATGTTATGATTTCCAGTGAATATTTGATTCAACGTTTTAAGATTTATAGACAAGTTTTCTTCATTCATGTCACATACATACACATATATTTTTCAGTATTGTCGCATATATATTTTGTGATAATATATTAAGTATGTTGAAATCTATACACAAGTTTAACACATTATAAGCACGTATATATGTAGGTCTACTTAGTAACTGTCACTTATATATATTTTGAGTTGAATTTGATCAGGATTTGAATTGATTCTTAATGATGATAGCTGATGAGTTATGTTGTATTTGCTACCATCTATCAATTATATCTTGAGAAGTATGGTTGATGTGTGATAGTGTTATTTAGTATATATTTGGTTGTGCATTGATTTGGTCTAGTTAGAGTGGTTGGTTGAGATTAAATTCAGTGATTGGTTTTCTTCAGTATTCAGTGGCTTGATGTTTGAGTGAATCAGTCAGTTTATAATGCTTCAGTGATTCACATTTTGTGATTCAATATTTAGTTTGGTATATGGCTTGGGCTTATTGTTGGTGTGGGTCCAGTGTGAAAATTTGATGAAAGGTGGCCTGCATGATTTGTGATGGTTGATTGATAGGTGGATCTAGTATGAAATTTCATGAAACATGATCAATGAAGTAATGAGGGTTGTAGCCTTCAGTGAGGGGTAGGAGATCCCTTCCAGTAGGAATCAATAAATGAGATCAAGGCATTGTATCTCCCTTCCAGTGTGTGTTGGAGACCGAGTAGAGGTTGTAGGCTCCTATAGGTGGGTGCTTACGTGCTGGAAATCATTTGTGCCAATATAAGACCATGATGTAATGAATTTTCATTAAAATAAGAGAACAACACAAAGACAAAAATAGTGTAGGTTTTCTCCCAAATTAGGTTTCCAACTAAAATCGCAGTTTGCTCATGTGTTGATGTGTTCCTCATGTGTTATGGTTTATTTTCATTTTACTGCTCATGGTTATTTCTTAATAAATAGATAATGAAATTATGATGCAATAATTAAAGTTAAACAATCGGTGGACATTATGAAAATTTTGGTAATCAGAATACACATGGGTCTCATTAATTAGAAACATGTACACACATGGGTTGTATGAATAACAATAGCATATAGAATTTTGAATATAAAATTGCAAAAAATGTGAAATAAAAATATTGTTTCAACCTGAATGCCCTCTCAATATTTTTCCTAACAAGAAAGGTCATCGTTCTTCAAAATCCATTGGACGCCACCTTATTTAAAACTGTAATAAGGACTAACCTCTCTTCTACTTTCTTTTCTTGGTTCATTTCTACTCTTAGTTTTTAAACAAGTGATATCTCTCCTAACAACCAATTTGTTGTTTTTATTTGATTATATGTTTCCCCTTAAAGAAGATGAATATTTTTAAATATATTTAGGGGATCTACTAAGTGGGAAATATTAAGATGATCTCAATAAAAAATTATTTTTCATATGCATCAAGATTTTGAGTCATCAAACATAGGTTCCTCATTTGAATTAACATATCTACAATTTCCTTCTCTCCTTATTTCGTATGTTGTAATCCAAGATGCTAGCTCCATTTTTTCATATATTTAGGTTCTATCTTGTTTACCATTCAAAGGAGATGAAAATATTCATTAAGGTGTTCTTCTATGAGGAATAGTCTTGAGTAGTCATACATTAGTTTTTTTAGGTGCTTGAGCAACCTAACGTTTGTAGAAGGTTCACAACATGTATATCCATTATACCTTTTTTCTGTAGGAATTACATTGTTATGGTATACTGAGCATGTTAGCATCAAAAAATATAGTTGCAAAAAATTAAGTGTCAAATAACATACCAGATGTAAACAAATCAATCAACATGATTACTAGAGAAAAATCCTAATCTTTGATAATCAACATGGTGCATGCACATATCCATAAAAAATATGCCTCTCCATTCGGATGGGTCTTGATACATCATATGTGTGTTTTCCTTACTATAATTCTTTAAGCTAATCCATTAATGGTTCGAGCTAGACATCCATTGTTTTCAATTTTCGCCTTCTTCAAACTATAAGAGCTAGTATAAGATGTTCATTATTCATGAAAAACTATGGGAACATATTGTTATTAATCACTACCACTAGAAAAAAATATTTTTTGTTTTGTTTTTGGGGGTCCATCCATGGCTATTCTTAATGAAATTATTTGTACTTAATTATTGAATTTACTTATCCATATATCCTCTATATGCTTCATGGATATTTAATTTATTTAGATTCACATAAATATTAGCTAATTGTTGTGTGAGACATGTCCCCTTGCAACATGGATAATTGTTTGCTTCAAAGAGACTTTGAATCATTTGAATTATAAGCATGTGCCTCAAAATATTATGATGAGGACTATGTTTCTTACACTCATTTCTAGATTTTTGGTACCAATTATTCCCACACTTTGGATATCTCATTTTTCCCACATATTCATCTCATGTAGAATATATCATCCAAACATGCATGATATAATATGTACTCAACACCCAACCTTTTTGATGTTTTCTTTTCTTTATGTAGCTCTTGGGACAAACATTATCACTCTAAAGTACCTTATCTTTTGGTAACCTATAATTAGTGAGCAATAGAAATGCACACTATCATCAAGCATGCATAAAATCAACCATTTTCAAAGTTTATTGTGTGAAAATGTTTTCAAAAAAATTATGTAATTAATGGTTAGTTACCTCAAAGGTGTTGAGAAATAGGCATCTAATGTACCATACATTTATTTCAAGTTATATAGTAATATTGTTATCCTTGTTTTGGTACAACTTGATTCATGCCTATTAGAGGGGTGTTGGAGGCATATATTAGGATTTCAATGAAGGTATCGATGATTTTAGAATCATCCCCTAGTTCATTTTTCCAAATTTCATGTAACACCATTCCCTCCATGGCTTGTGAATCCCGTAAGAAATCATCCATGCCAATTTATATTATATTTGTCCTAAACAAGTGATGAACTAGTGTTGTTGTAGAAGTTATGAATTGGTTACTTAGGATGTAGTTGGAATTTATTAGGTGGTTTATTCAACCATGCTTGGAATGCTTCCTCTATAATAAGTTCTCATTTAATAGTAATCACTTAATTTGACATCATAGTGGCTACTATAATAGGTTGTGGACAAGTTGCTCATAATTGAAACATGATTGTAAAAATATTGAACATTTTGACAATAATATTAGTAACACATTCCATTTAGTATGTTCAAGCACTATACAAAACATTTATTATATTCATAGAAATCATTTTCCCCATGATAAACATGCAACCAAAAAAAATTAACTATATGTTGAATTAAGTAATACATTTATATTAGTTCCATTGAATATCCACAAATACAATTACTAAATCATTTTTCTCTTACACCCCAAGGATATTTCTAAAGGTATACCTAATGCAAGGCTTTTTTTTATGGGTGTTTGGTGGTCTACAATAGTTATATATCATTAAAAACTTATTTCTAGGAGAAAACTATGTATTGCATACAAAAAAGAAAAGTATGCTTCTTCAACCCTTTATATTTTTAATAGCCACATACTACTAGGATGTCATAGAAGAGATCCAATTCACAAGGTAGTACCATTAGTCTAGGCCGGTTAATAGAATATGACATGATACATTTAGCAAGATAAAGTGGTTTTCTATTTCCTTCAAACATTTATCTGTAGTATATATTCCCAATAAGAGATTACAAGATTTTTTAGAATGGATGAATATCTTGTGCATCTAAATTTGATCCTAAATGATGACCTTTCAAATTAAATGGATAACTACTCAAACGCATGTTCATAAATAACATCAATTCAATTAGATAATTGAATCATAAATAAATTATGGGAATACTATAAATGGTTGGGAGAAACATGAAGGAATTCTAATGATGTACAATGAGTTAGAGTTAGAAGAGTTGAACATTTCATATTTCATAAAAATTCCCTCCTTCTGAGCCAAATCCATCATAAATAGATGAATATGATCTTAAAAGGATGTTTGTGTAGTGTGGATAAATTTAACTTAAAATAGAAGTTTGAAGAGATGTTAAAAGTTATTGGTCAATGCCATTATTCACAAAATCCACCACTACACTAAATTATGATATGTAGTCATGAGTGATTTTAATTTTTCCTAATACTAAGAAAAAATCCACAAAATTTTAATTGCAAAGTTTTAAATTTCTGTTTCATCAATTAAATTATATAACAATGCATTTTAATGTAACAAACCCACCAATATCCTTTACACTAAAGAGTGCATAGAAACAAATATGAAAAAACACAATTATCATTAATGAACCAAAGTATATGATGAAAAAATAAGAAGTAATTTAATTTTTCTAAATGTGTTTATAATTTTTCTTTTTCTTTTTCTATAGGTTTATCTGGTGAGAGATATTTCAGGTGATTGAACTTTTGATTACTTTGATACACAAGGGCTTTCCAACATGATTTTTTCCAATTGTGCTACCACCTCACGGAGTAAAAGTGTTTTATAAATTGAAAATTTAGTTGCAATTTAAAAGAACCAAGCACTCAATCTTACTTCAACCTAATCGTATATCATAGAATAAAATGGATGAAAGAACAACAAATTAACTATGCTTTGGTTGTAACAATGAAATATCGAAAAGGTATAAATTTCACAAAGCAATGTTTTTCCTTCGAAAATAATAATAAAATCAAAATGGATGCATATGCACAAGGCAATGTGGAAGAACCTGTCAACTTAAATGAGAAAGAAATGGAGGCTGAAATTAAGTACAACATTGATTTAGAAAGGTGTGAAATATCTGTTCATGCACTAAGAAGTTTATCAACACTACACAACTAGAGATTTGATGTTGCATTAAGAATTAAAAATCCATACTAGTTATTCACATAGGTAGTACCCTTAACCTCATTGGTAAAATATTAGGAAATAACCTCAATTCTTTTGTATATCTACTACAAAATATTCAAGGTTTATTTGCTAACGGATGGAGTATTGATTATGTGGAAGAATTCCACAACATTAGATTGACTATGGGAGAGTCTAATTTGAAACACCAATGTATGCAATTCCCATTGGAGGTGTATATGTCGTTTTAGGGATTCAATGGTTGAAAACATTAGGTACAATTTCTACAAACTATAATGAACTATTCATGAGAGATGAATTGGAAGGGATTCAATATGAACTAAAAGGATTAAAGTTTACACCTTATCAAGTCATTGAGTATCATTTAATAGAAAAACTCTTAAAAAAGGATAGTGAGAGAGTTGTGCTTAAACTTTATTTTATGGAATTTAAGTAGGAATGTGAAAATATTCCAAAGGAATTAAAAAACACCTCAAGAAATGCCATAAGGTGTTTTAATAATTTTCTAAATCTCTACCTCCATATAGATGTCATGAACATAAAACTAACTAATAGTTGGAATTAGTACTACTAATAAAATGCCTTACAAATAACATCATCAAAAAAAGGGGGCTACTAAGGAATGGTTCAATACATGTTAGGTATTATTCAACCTAGTAGGAATTCATTTTAACCTCCAAAGTGGCCAGGAAAGACGATAATTCTTAGATGATGTGTCTTGATTATGAAGTCTACACAAAATCACCATTAAAGATAATTTCCCTATCTCAAACATTGGCGAGCTTACTAAAATAACTTATTTTCCGACGTTTGATATAAAACACATGAGGGGAAATTCAAAAAAATAAATTTTAGAGCACATGAAGGATTCTATGGATTCATTTTCATGCCTTGAGGTTTGACTAATTCTCCTACTACTTTTCAAGTCCCGTGAAAAAAATTGACAACATCTTAGAAACTTTTTGTTGGTTTTCCTTGATGATATACTTATCTATAATAAACGATTGGAAACCACATTAAGCATATGGATAAATTTCTATAAATTGAAGTTAATTAGGTTTACCTCAAGTGGTTGGGAGGAATGATTGTTATTCTTCCTAGCTAGCTATTGTGGTTGCTACACCACCACTCAAATTTCTTGTCCAGTGTACCTAAACTTTTGGTTCCCCTTTTCTTTTCAAGGTTTTAATGGGTATCCCCATGGCATGAACTAATCAAAATAATTGAATAAATAAACCATCATCGAAGATAAAATTGCTTATATTTTCATGAGGCACATTACCTACGCTTTCCTATATTTCTTCATCATCATCAATAAGGTTTATGGCATTTGAAACCAATCAGTTTTTGTAAAATATGTATTAGTGTTTCTCCTCTATTTATGGTTTATATAGGTGAAGGGTATTATTCCTATAATAAGATTTGAAGGCTCTCCTTATGCATGTCTTTGTATGTCCAAGAATTCAATGAGGCTATAGTCAAACCAAAAGGCTTACTACCACAGCAAGAAGTAGCCCTTAATGAGAAGCATGTACTATTAGGTTAGCTAGATTAGAAGATACATCATGTTCCAATGGTGATTCAATAATGGAATATTTCTATAGCTAGATCAGCTTGGATTTATCCATACTTGAGTGGCAATGGGTCTGTGATGTTATATGTGACTATGAGTTTTGAGTCCCCTCCACTTGAAATTTTCTCAAGCCTCTTTCCCTATGATCTCCTAAACATTTCACCTCTCCTTTGACTAGACTTTAAATGCATTTTACCTTTGCAGGATTAACTATAAGGCTCCAAATACTTGTGCTTATTTTCCTAGTCCAAAATCACAATCACAACTTGTAGTTATACCTTATCTATCCTTCGAAGTTGCGATTTGTTACTAAAACTATAAAGATAATATCCCAAGATGAAAATCAAAATATGGTTCCTAATGACCTATCTACTGGCCTCTAGAATCTTGACTTCTGACTTGTGACCAACACTATAGAAATAATCTCCCAAGTGACATATAACAAACTCAATACCTAGTCACTTACTAACTATCCTCTATATTTGCAACATGTGACTTATCATTCCCCACATCAAAATATGAAACATGACATACATTTGTCACATGTGGCTTAATCCAATTGCAATTTTCAATTTTTTCTCCTACTATAATTATGGTCTGTCTCATCTTCTGGGCATCCAATCCATTCAACTACCTTTACCCTAATAATCTCTTACCTCTCATGCATTTCTCCTTTCCTCGCTATGCCTAGCCTAGAAACAAACGGACGCACTCTCTCCCTTGATTATCTAAATTATGCTCTTGCATATGTGCCATGGTCCCCACTTGATTCTCAGATTTGGAATCTATTTTTTTCCAATTCCTCACACATTTCTCTTTGATGGTGTCTTGTTCACTTAGCCTCAAGGGTTTTTGGTCCTAGATTCAACATTCATATTATCAGTTAATTGTTTTGAGTATTCTACCCAAGAATCAAAGCTTTGTAGGTTGTTCAATTCCCACATTGTGTTTCCTAAGAGTTTATTTTCCATTGGAATACACATCAATCACATAAAATACTATCTGCTAATAACATAACTTGATCTTAGTCTTCATACCACACATTTTCTATTTTCCCTAATTTGCAAATTTTGATTCCATTAGTTACTCAAAGCCCTTTCCTTAGAGTAATTATATATATGACTTATATAGAAGACTCTTCCTCCTTAAATTGAAAATCACAATTATAGAAAGTACTTAGAGCCCTTGTGACCTACATATGTGATTGAAAACAAGTATGGGAGTCACAATTGGGGAAGTCACAAGTTGCTTCTCCAAGCCTGAGTGACACCAGAATCCTTATCTATGACTAGACTAGGACTTGGATCTATGACTACACTAGAGTTTTTTTTTATGACTAGGCTATAATCCCAATTTGTGACTAGCCTAGAATGTGGATTTGTGACTAGATTTGTGACCGCATCAGAATTTAAAGACTTTTGCCACTTCATCCTTAGATTAATATTGTATTATAGTAGATAAAGCCATCATATTTGAACAACAAATGTGCTATATAAATGGATTGTTTATCAAATGGATAGGAAAAATATATGTAATAAGTCTATCTTAGAAAAACATTTTAGAAGAACTATGCTTTGCATCTGTCACATATCTAGCTTTATTTATCTTGTTCAAAGGCAGAGGGCGATGAAGGAATTGAATTTGAAAAATATCTTGATGAGGTATATGACCATAATATTTAAATTTGATTTGTTGTTGTTGTTATAACTCCAAAATTTCTCTAGAGTTGTTATGAAATAAATGATAGAGGTAACCACAAACCTAGTTTTGAGATCAGGATCTAGCATTCCTAATGCACAGAGAGGGCTCTCTCTTTATGATTTAACTTTGTTTAGTTTTCTAATTTTAAGCTAGTTATTCAAGCTTTGATTTGGTTTTTATTTTGATTTGGTGGTGAAATCACTAAATTAGATGGATCTAGGGATGTCTTTCACCATTGGTCTATGGGGTCAAGTGTTAAGAAAATAGGATTGGATCATGTTCTAAAGATAGTGTTTACACGGAAAGGTAGTTGAGTAAATTCAAATATTTTAGGCTAGATGGTGAAGTGGTTTCCAATTGGGGTAAAGGATCAATTAATGGTTCCTCAAACCGGATAATGAGAGAAATAGTAGGGGTCAATTGGAACTAGGGAGCAATGACGGATTCCCTACTCTAGATATCATAAGAAAACATTAAAATGATTAATTGTTCAAGACAGAGTGTACTTAAACAAATTCTATAATAATTTTCCAGTTATATCATTCAATTTAGATAACATGCAAGTTTGCTAAACACTTCAGAAAATAACAATTTGACAAAAATAAAATATTTCACTGAAGTGGCCCAACACATGAATCCTATAATGCAATTTCTTTATTACTCAGTCCAATCTGCTGACTTGAAAAAGTGGTACAATGAACCCTTAGGTTTCAGATCAATACGACTATAGAAATTTCAAGCAATCCACCCTCTATACTTCGAATTATGAAGTATTTATACAAAAATTTATTACAAAATATCCCAAACTATTTTGGGAATTATTCTAGGAAAAAGAAATATCTTCATGCAAGAAGATAGAGACAGATATTCAACTGTTGTAAGTTTTCCCTGTTTATTAGACCCTACTGTCAGATCTTTTGTAGCATTTTCTCATTTGTTGTTTGTCTTCCACGTTGACTTTTCTTCACTTCACCTTTTAACTGATACTTTTTCATCCGATACTCTTTGACTAGGCTGACCTGCTTCTTTTCTTACTGCTCTGTATTCATTTTTACTTTGCATTTTCATAGTAAGTCATTTAAATTTTCCCAAGTTTCTATGTCTGGTAATTTAATATTTATGATTTTTCTGTAAACTTCATCTGCTTCTGTGTATTTTGCAAAAGTGGGCTTATTTACAAAAAGGTGTTTTACCTCATGTTAGAGGTAAAATAGGTTCTCAAAATTCTGGTACAAAACCTTTCATGTAGGCATCCACTTCATAGAGGAAATATTGGCCTGATCTCTTGCCACTCCTATGATTTTCCTGTTACAGTCTTCATGTGGCATTAATCTGTCATTTATTACCAAGGGATTTGGCAGACCTTTCTACGTTAAAGAATCAAACTTAATCATGAACCTGCCTATAGCCAACTCGATCGTTTGGCATTTGTCCTCCAGCTGCATCGTTAAGTTCCTCTTGGTGATCACTTTCTTTACCTCTAATATAGTTCGAGTCCTGTCAAATTTGTTGAGCTCCTGAAATTCATATTTGTTCTTAGAGTTAAGGAACTGGATTATTCTTGAGGCTTCTTGTGGCATGTCTCCAAGTTCAACCTTAACTCTTTGAATTGCTTCAGTAGCCTCTTTGACCAAATCATTTTATTCAAAGATGACTTGTATAGATGGCCAAATATCATTGGCAAAGTCAATGATATTGGCCCATAGCTATTCTTTTCCTTGGGCAAGTGGCTCCTTTAATTTCAGTTCCTTTTCCAACTTTTTGATTCTCTCAGTCAACCTATTTGACTTCTATACTTAACTTTTTGTGCATAATCTCAGCCAATTTATTCTCATCGTCTAGACTTGTTAGTTGTTCTTTGAGTTTATTTATTTCTGTGGTCTGAATGGACATGTCCTCCATGCCTTTGACAAGCTTACTAGCCTCATCACTTAGCTAAGCCGTTATTGTTGTTGATCCTGTTGCTGATGTAGATGTTGTTGCGATTGGAAGTGTTGTAGCTAGTGGAGCTGTTGGGGCTAATGAAGATGCCAAAGTTGAGGGAACTGTTGTTGTAACTGTGGGAATGGTAGTGGTAGTGGTTGTCTCCAGGCTAACCTGTTTCAATTGTTTTAAACTATCCAATTCCTTCTCCATTTCTTTCAATTGATCATTTAATTGAAGAACAAGATCCATCATTTCCTCCTGCTAGGTTTGGCTTTCTAGGACCTCCTTGGTCTGTGGATGTTCTGAATGAGGCAGCTTCAGTTTCTTCTTCAAAGCAGCAATATCCTCATTTTTCTTTTTTATCATTTTTTCTACAGCTTTGACATCATTGGGATTATAGGAAATTTCAATCACCAAGTCTTCAAGTGCCTCGATTCTGTTTTCCTTGGCCTGTGAGGATGCCTTTTCCAACGTAAGTTCTGTTGTGATGTTATCCAGTGA
The DNA here is from genome assembly GCA_031772625.1 of Pinus tabuliformis. NCBI lineage: Eukaryota > Viridiplantae > Streptophyta > Pinopsida > Pinales > Pinaceae > Pinus > Pinus tabuliformis. The sequence continues at coordinate 1,157,728,178 of CM062817.1, read as the reverse complement.
GATTTGAAGTTTGTGCATAGTCATTGATTTATTGGTCATTGTGGAGTAAATCATCTCGCTTGCCTACTTATCGAATTAAATTTGGTCAATAGGGTGAACATCCCTAGCCAAAACTTCAAAATTTGTTTTCATGTAGTCTCCTGATGATCTAGGTTGTTGGATTGTAGGCTGCATGAATGTCATTTTCACTTTACTAGTCTTAATTTCAAAGGTTGACATTAATATATTTTGATTTGCAAGTGTTTGTTTGAAGTACTGGGCATAAGCCTCAGCCTTTAATCCCTCATTCCTCAACTTGATTTCCTTGTACTTTTCTTTTATATCTTTCTCTTTATCTGCTAGCTTGCTAGATGAAGAGACTTCAATCCTGAGCTTCTTTTCAATAATTTGAGTGTTTGAGGTGGAGGTGTTACGATATTCCGACACATGAGTTTCCTCTGAAACTGCTGGACCTTTTCTCTTTCCCACCATTGTGTCAGTATCAATGATTTCTATTGTCTCAATGGTGTCTTCTTGCTCAGTTACAAGATTAAGCTTGGGCCTCTTCCTATAACTGATCTCAAACCTATCATCTGTAGTGTCCATTCCAGAGCTAGAATCTTCTTCCCTAGTTCTTTTCACATTTTTGTCTTCATTGGCTGGAGTCTATATGATGGGAGTAATATTCATCTGTTCTTGTAGGGCTGGAGCCTGCAGAAAGGAACTAGTATCAATCTGCTCTTCCACATCTATTAAAGTATTCTCCAACCATTCTGACTGGTCGACATATGTCTCAATGTCTGGCCCGGGGTGATGTATGAAGGGACTTAACTTGAATTTGACTCTTAACTTGCTTATGACTCCATTAGGGTCATACTGTCACATAAAGCTGCTTTTGAAGTTCATTTTTTGTAAGATTTTCTCTACGTCTTGTCCAACTTCCCTATTATTACAAATAAAAGGACCCAATTGATTTTTTATTTTAAACTAAGTCTTCTTCCTAACTGAGAGGAAATTAACTTCTTTAGAGTTTATGAATTGACTGAAATACTCTAATGCAAATATGCTCAAGGGGAGGTATTTGGGTAGCTTATAGGGAGTGAGTTGGCATCCATATATCCTGATTTCTGTGTGGTGCTAGTATAGATACTAGTCTCCCACTCTAATGTTCTTAGCCAACTATAAAACTCTCTTAATCTCCTCATTGATCCTGGGATGTTAGCTATTGGTTAGCATGTTTATAATTGGTGAAGAAATGAATCAATGAACTCTATATAACTAAAAATAGTGGAATATCATTGGATCAATGGTGTCCAATAGATGACAGATCTTGGATGGCACTTGGTATTTAACTTTTGGATGCTAACTGGAAACTTATCTGATTGAAAGTATAAGAACATGTGAAACAATATTGATGAATATTTGAACACTCTCTCATTTGGTAATCTGATAAATTGTTCATGGATTTTGTCTGCTATGAATTGAGCAAAGTTGTAAACTGTAGCAGGAAGCTTTCTTGGGAAAAAGATAGAAAGGAAAGAAATAACAACCTCATCCACATGCTCATGAGTGGTGTACCCTCGAATGGAGGAGAGAATGGTTAAAAATTTTTCTGCCTCTCTCAGAGAAAATGGTGGTAGCATATGGAGGACTATTTGTTGGAGTATGAGACTCTTCAATGATGAAAGTCTGAAAGATCTGAGATTTCTTGGGAAGGACTATCTTGTTGTAGAGTTCAAGTAAGCCTTCAATGGAAATTGGTGTCTCATTTAGGCTTGGTTGGTTCTACAACATTTGATTTATTGATTATGCAGTAATAGTGAACAAAACTTGTTGGTCAAGGGTGACTATGGCTCTTTGACTGGGGACATAATGGCCTTGGCAGAAGTGGATGATTTCTAGGAATAGGTGTACCTTTGGGAACAAGTACTCGGTCAAATTTAATTCCCATCGGTGAATGTCATCATTCTGGTTCAAAAACGTATCTTTACTCTAGCAATGGAGTTTCAGTAGGTGGATAGGGGAGGCAGTGTCCTTAATTTGAAATTCTTTATCAGCTAATGGGAGGTGGTCAATATCCAGGTGAGGGGTTTGTAGAGGTCTTACATCCAGAGAGCTTTAGGAAGCCATAACGTGGTTTATTGAATTGAATTACTTTTATGTGGCTTTAGGAGTAAGGTCAGAAGCTTTGGAACAGTGGGGAGGGTAATTACATTCCGTAGCAAAAGGGTTTGGATGCACAATAAGTTTTTCTTCAATCTAGCAAGGTTTTTTAATTAATTTAATTAATTAAACTTTGATAATTAACGTGTATAACTCAAATTTACAGGGTCATTTTGGTTCTTTCAAGAATACCTGGAAATTTGCAATTTGGTGCATAGACAGGGTTTTGTGGTGGCAGCAGAGGCTTATGACGCTTCAATTGTCAATTTACTACTTCAATTTGGTGTCTATAGTGTCTTCAGGTGGCAAAAGGTGGTTAAATTGGTTTCTCATAAGTGCAAGGTATCGGAATTGGTTAACAGATGTTTGCAACGAAAATGAGTGAAAAGAGAAAAATGGGACTTTTTTGGCCTTTTAACCAACAACAGTTAGATTTTGGCACGAGAATTGGCAAACGAATAGTGGGCATTTTTGCTTTAGGTGGGGAGGCAGTTTTAGGACATATTGCACTGCTTTTGGGTGGGGGGCGGTATTTTTTGCGAGCACGCGATATAACCTGGTGCCGCCACGTAGCGAAATAGTGCTCTTCCAAAACCACGAATCTCACATGCCTTTGGATCGTTAACTATCGGATTGTGAATCTGCATGATATTGATATGCGCTGTTGGATCTGGAGGTGGGACATTGGAGGGATATCACATGATGAAGTTGCACAGATGGACTTGGGATGTGGTTGGCGGGGCTCGGGGTTTAATTACAACGAATTGTGATTAATCAAAAGGTAATGATGAGATATTTAACATAATCAATGAGTTAATAAAGGTGGGGACCATGAGTTTATATGGCGGAGGTTTTAACTATACACCAAGGTTTGGTGAGTTAAAAGGGTGTTGGGGAATTATGATGTGGGGGACTTTAAGGGTATAAAGCAGGGGTATAGAAAATAACTTAGGATAAACGGTTTTAGTGGTTTTTTAAGGGGAAGATGGGAAATTAATAAGGGGGGAATGTATTATTTGTGATGGGAATGTGTTTCACACTAGGGAAAGGGGTTTTGGGAAGGGGGAAAGATTCTTGAAGGGTAAGGTCTAGGGAAATAAGTGAAACAAAGGGATAAACGATCAAAATGAAGGGAAAGTGTTTTTACAAGTAATGAAGGGATAATGAGGGGAAACTAGGAAATAAGTATGTGGGGCTCTAGTGAAATGAGGGGATATTAGTAAATAAGCTTTAGTGAATGTCCTTTCTCTTTCACAATTCCTCCTGCACATGAAACATAGGATGAAGCATGATGAATGTGCTTTTGACTTAACAACCTTCTGCACTTGCAAAACTTCTTCTACCTACCCTTTATCTCCCTAGCATTTTTTTCTTCATTCATTGGGTGCATTTGAACTTGCTGACCCTTTATTTCGTTTTCTTTTGATAAACAAACTATCTAATTCTAACCTTATAACTTCCAATGGCTTAGATTAAACTTATGATCTCATTATTATTCTCTATCTAACTACTGATCTGGCAAGATTAAACAGTTTGGCTAGATCTTTATTCTCTATCTATCAACATGAAATTTAAAGCATGAATGAGTCAAGATTAAACTATTTGACCATCATGGATTGTGGCATTTTTGACAAGTTACACACAATCTTATTATCCAAAGTAAAGTAAAAGGTAGTGGCATTTGAATTTGCACACTTTCATGATCTATTCTTATCTCTTTTTGGGGTTCATATTTTTTACTTTTTTGATCTTTTTCTTTCTTTTTGTCCTTTGATTATTATTTTAGGACATACCCTCCTTACATTTTTTAATTCTAATATGGGAAAACATTTTGTAGAAAGCAAAAGTATGTACAATATTACAAGACTAACCATATCCAATTCAAAATTATGAATCTTATTATTATAGGACCCTAAAAGTTTCTAGGGTTGATTTGTTGTTGACTATGTGGGTTTTGAAAATATATTGTATGGTTATGTTGTTGTATATGATGTTACTATTCTACCTGAAGCTCCAAACAAGGAACTTTTTCTTCTTGTTTAAATAAATGTGTTTCATGATGAGGATTCTCTGATGCCAAAAGCTACCAAAACTTCTCCACGTCAAGGAACTATATTATCCTCATGATTAGATTGATACACTACTTGACTAGGGTTTTGAAAACGGCATCATATTATTTGGTTATGGCTTTAACTTTTAGCAAAGTGACAAAATTATAAAAGTAATGGAAGGATTAAAAGAGAAACTATAGGTAACTTACAAGCCTTCTAGTGGGAAGAACGTGAACATAATTTCTGATTCGATGTTGAACTACGATGGGAATTTAATACCTTTAGCATTCAATATGTCTTGTTTTGAATGGTTAGTCCTTGACATAGAACAACTACCAGATGGAAATAAAGTCTATAAAATTTTGGAATAACACATGAAATACCTTTTAGTGTATGCTATGGAACATAAACTTCCCTAATTGGAAAGATGAAAGACATTTTTAGTTCGAAGCTTCATTATTCTTATGTGGATGGAGATAGAATTTTGCTTGCAAAGTCAGCAAAGGCTAAGAGGTATAATGCAATGGCCAAACATGGAGTTCCTGCAAACGATGCATTTCGACTTCTAAAACAATGATTAGGAGTGAGTAATACAATTAAATTGTCTGGATCATTATATATATATATATATATATATATATATATATATATATATATATATATATAGATATATATATATATTTCAGTCAGATGAAGATGCTTGCAATTATCTTGCATAGTGAATCATTGCAAAGTCCTATTTATAGTACACACTCCAATGGAATTGGATCTATTTTCAGGAATATCATTTTCTAATCAAGAAAGTTAGGGTTATCTCTTCACCACTACCATTGACACATCACATTAAGAGTGGTTATTTAAAGCAAACGTTGTATTTTAACAATAGTTTGTCATTATGCCATTATGTAGTTGGTGATGCTTATCCAAAGTGTTTCTCAAACTGAGATATTTTGGTTAAGCATGTGCAAAATTGTTGATTCTTCAAGGTTATTCAAACCCTTTGATGCATGATATCTCTAAAAATACGCTTGAGGTTTATGAGAAGTAAGCTACTCCAATTTTAAAAAATGAAATTAAAAGTAAATAATATTACCACCCCTCTCCATATTTTTTGTCTTTAAGATACTTTCATAGCATAATTAAACTTTTGGATTCATAAATATTATAAGCATGGCCAACATTACAATACTCATGTCCCAATGAGAAAAAATTGACTCTTACAGGTACCAACAACTTAAGCATAGGTTATATAAGATGGGTACATGTGAACATGATGTGGACTGTCATCTTATATCAGATGGTTTGATTATGTTTAGGGACATGATCTATGTGTTGGACAATAGCGAGCTTAAGAAGCTTATCTTTTGGGAATTTCATGTTAAGACATATTCAGGCCACTCGGGATATTATAATGCATTGATAGTTGTGATGAATTTCTATTATTGGCCAAATTTGAAGAAATATGTGGCAAAGTTTGTTCCGATATGCTTGGATTGTCAGTAGTAATCACGTGTAAGAATCTAGGTCAAATACTGCAGTTGATTCCAATTCCATGGGGGAAATGGGAGGTCATTTCCATGGAATTCATTATAGGTTTTCTTAGGGTGTGTAGACAGCATGATTTTATTATGGTTTTGTTTGACATGTAGACCAAGGTAGCTCACTTCATTCCAATGAACTCTATGAATTTAGCTACTGAGTCAACAAAAGTCTTCATTAGGGAGATAGCGAGGTTACATAGTATTCCTAGGAAGATTGTGTCAGAGAGAGATTCCAAGTTTACTTCCATGTTTTGGAAAGAGTTATTTGAAGGTTTGGGGACATAGTTGGCCTTCAGTACAACTTATCATCTGTAGACAAATGAACAGAGAGAGATGGTCAACAAGATTTTGGGGGACATGTTAAGAATGTATGTTCTGCATCAACAAAAAATCTAGGAAGAGTATCTTCCATTGCTTAAATTTTCGTATAATAATAGGTATGAGGAATATTTGAATATGAGTCCCTTTGAGGCACTTTATGGGTAGAGTTGTAATAATCTTGTCAATTGGAGTGATCCAGTGAATAGGGTATTTATTGGACGAAAGTTTTTGGAGGAGATGGAATAGGAAATGCAGGTAATGAAGAAGAATCTAAAGGTAGCATAGGATAGGAAGAAGACCTGTGTAGATCATCAAAGGGTGTTTAAGGAGTTTTAGTTTGTGGAACAATTTTACTTGTGCATCAATTCCAAGAAGATCTCGTGGAGGATTGGTTCATGTGCCAAGTTGGCACCTGAGTATTGTGGGACTTTCAAGATTCTTGAGAGGATTAGACCGTTAGCCTACTGACTTGCGCTACCTTTGATGGTGAAAGTCCATGATGTTTTCCATGTGTCATTTCTAAAGGATTATGTGAAAGATGTTGATCATTTGATTGATTGGTCTGTATTGTAGGTGGAACCAGAAGGATAATTCCAACTAGGACCTCAATGCATTTTGTAGTGAAATATGCTCATGCTCTAGAGTTCAGCAATTAAGAAATTTAAAGTGTTGTGGAAGCACTTTGGGCCCAATGAAGTTAAATGGAAGATGGTTGATCAGATGTAGGCTACATATCCTTCTTTATTCGTTGGCTGAGTAGATGTATTTTGGTATATGTTTAGATGTTTTGTTTTGGTTATAGCTATATATGCATATGTATTTTGTAAATACTACATCCAATTGTGTTATAAAGCCCCAATAAGCGGTGTTGTGTTCATGATATGTTGGTTGTGTCTTCAGTAGTATGATATGATGTAAATGTCGTATCGATTTGTGTTACAAATATCCATGGGAAACATGTGTTTGCTGGATTATAACTTTCATTGAACACGGAGGATGATGTTCCCCCAAGGGGGGGGGGGTGTTTCTATAATAGTTCCAGTTAAAAATACATGTAATAAAGTTTAAAAAGGAAAAATAATAACCAAAGTCATGGGACATGTATTCCAACCTAAATTTTGGGAAAAACATAACAATGAACATCACTTGTGATTAATTTATGGCTATGGAAATAGGGAAAGGAAAAGAGGTATTAATTGGAATTTATTTATGAAAAGAAAGAAAAATAGGAGAAAAGGAAGGTGAAAGGTCACATACTTTCATATGAGGAAAATTGAAGAAAAATGAAGAAAATAGATGCCTCAATGATAAAAAGGCTTCTAAGAAAAAATTCACAACATTTTGTTAGTTTTAGCTTGGAGCGCTCTCTATCATATCACTCTCTCATATTATTGGACACTTAGGAGCATTATCACATACTTTGGATTTGGAGAAAGAAGTCAAATGGCAGTAGGAAAGCATAAGGGGAAAGTGGGATCAACAACTATGGTTATATTTATTTGCAGGTATCAAGTTGCATGTATGATTTTGTTGTTGGTTTTGGCATGCATGTGGTCATTTAGGTATGATATATCATTAGCATGGAGGATTTCCTAGATTTACACTGGTTTTTACTAGCCTTTCCATTTCCTGGAGAGGTAGGGTGGTGTGGATTTTTCCACTTGATTTTTCTATGATTGGTGATCATTTTCCTTATGGCTATGGGTTGAGTTAGTAGTTCATAGAACATTTGTTGGACAAACACTCTAGAAGCCCTAGAACAACTTGGGTTATGTTACTAGTCCTGAAAGCCTTGCTTGGACAAAAGCTCTAGAGCCCTTGGTGGGTTGACATAGTAATCCTAGAGCCTTGCTTGGAAAAACGCTCTAGAGCCTTATGAAAATTGTGGGTTTAGTTACTAGTCCTAGAGTCAGGTTGGAACAAACACTCTGGAGCCTTGGAAAGCTTAGGTAGAGATCGATATGGCGATGGTTAGTGATGTCCAATTGTGAGGTGGAATCACTTGTTGTGGATTGAGGTGGTTTGGCCTTTGGAAGCCCTAGTTTGGTTTTTCTTGGTTTGTTCCATGAGATACCACATTCCTGCTTAGAATATGGCATGAGGGTGATTGGTTGAAAGAGAGATTTTCATAAACTAAATCTATGGTCGGGTGGTACGTGGAAGTCCTAACTTGACTGGTATTTTCATATATTAATAAGAGCTCTTTTCCTCTTATATTTCATGAGTATTTACGCTTTTTATTATGTGTCTTTGATGATTGTACTATCATTAAGATTATTCTGGTTATATCTTGGTTATAATCATGGTTTTATGACATATTCTAGTTATGGTTCTTAACATATTTTGATTGGTAAATGAAAGGTTATTGAATACATGACCTAATATATGTTATTACAACTATTATGAGATGGAATCAAACCTTCTTGATTATTTCTATATAAGTATGAAACCCTCACGTTCAGATATGCATTTATTACCTGTAGATTACATGTTTGCCATGTGTTTTATGAAATTACTATCATGGTTAATACTAGTTAGGTCAAGTTCTTGACTAAGTTTTGTGTTAAAGGAATTGTCCTTGTGTCATTCATCACTTTGGAAAGTGTCATCAAGTCTCGAAAGAGGTATGGATACTAGCCCTAAAAAAGTGCCTCATATTTTGAGGTTGAATGCACATAACTATGAAATCTAGACTTAAGTCACTCGGAAGTAGGGTTATCCATGCAACTAGAGGGTCACAGTCCCTGACTTGCCCTATTATGCAATTAACTCGAAGTCCATATCACGAAAAAGGTAATTTATCATAGCGTTTGGGCTCCTTGTGTGGTTTCTTAGCTCTTGTGGGTCTTTTAGCTCCCGAGGAAGGTAAGTAAATTTTCGATTGTCGATTCCACTTCCTTAATGTGATCTAGGAGGTCAAGTAATATCATAGTAACTCTTCATCACATGTTTATAATGGTGGACCGATTAACATGGGTAAGTGTTGGGGAGGTTGTTACACCAACCTTGTGGATCATAATACACATGTTGATCAGTTGATACAAAACTGAAATATTGAATCGTATTCGATATAAAGTGATGTTTCTTTGATGGATTCTTTTCGTCCTCTTTCATCCAAACCATAAATCCTTGCACCAGGATTTGCAAGATTAATATTATACCATAATAATTACTTGAAATTCACTTCTAAAAACATGTCTCATCATTCTTCTAATTCCCAAACCCCAGTATGTTAACATGAGAATTCCACTACTCATGTCATGCACAAAACCCCTCTGGTTAATGTATCTCCACTCATGATTGATGAATAATTTAATGTGTTGAATTATCAATTTGACAACATCCAATCATTTAATCAAACCATTATCTTTGTAAACTATCATCTTGTTCACAATGAAATTTCCAATGTATGTGATGACGGATGTCCATGTTCATATCTTGATTTCTTGACTTCTCAAGAAGATGTAGCTGTGCAAAAATTAGATCTCGAATTCGATTTGATTATAGAATAATTTCTTATGGGAATTAATACTTCTTCTTCCTCAACTCACTATAGTTAGAGTCCTGACTTGTGTGATGAATTTGCTACCATTGAAACCACTTTAAATCAGTTAGGCCCTCATTCTGATGACTTGGATTTTGAGAAAATACAAGGAAGGAAGGTTTCATCTTCGAAAGAATAAAATATTGGAATTGTTGTGCATCTTTCTTCTAGATTGTAGTCTTTGGCATAGGAAGGATTCAACTCTTTGTTTAAGATGTTCATGAAATCCCTCCCATCAATTCATTTCCATTTATGAGCCATGAAGTATCTTATGTCTTAAATTATCTATTTGGTGATATTGAAACATATGATCATGCCACTAAGTCTAATAGTTGCCATCCAATTACTAATGATCTTATTGATGATGGTTGTTTACATACAATTGATGATCTAAATGAACCCATATAAATAATTGTTCAACATTTGAAGGCTTCAAGAATTATTATGAGAGTGATGCACTTTATCCCTCACTTATGGTTATGCTAGGTTCTCATTATATTGATGAAATCCTTGAACTAGTTCAAATTAGGGTTTCCCTAAGAGATTGTCTTCTCAGCATGATCTCACTAGATGTAATCTCTTTTTTGAAATATTTTCAACTTTTTAAAGTTATTCAATAGCAAGATAGATTCATGATTAGTTGGAGGAATCTTGTATGGCTAATTATTTTACAAGAAAACAAATTTTCATCTGTATCGTATTGAATTTAAGGTTAAGCATAAATGGATGCACACCTTTGAGAGTTTTAGATAGTTTTCATGTTCATAATTATTTATCTGAGGATCAAATTGTGGCTTCGTCGGGGCAATTTTTTTTGGAAAGCTCTTTTTCTAGCAGACAAGACCTTCTTCCTCTTGTGCATGTTATGAAGGTAAGTATTTTTGTCTTTGCATAAAGCATTCTATTGGGTGACAATGGATGTTCAAATCAGTTGGTGGATCATAATTTGTGTGTTAATCGGTTGATTTGTCAAATTGATATGGGTATCAAGGAAAAATTTAAGGATGGAAAGTTTTCTTGAAGTTTAAAAACATTGGCGAATCTCACTAATCCCTAATATGCAAATTATAAAATGTTTATTGATATATTTGTAAAATTATTCAAATTTATAGTGATTTTATATATAGTCTCTATATAATGTTGGTGATTTTTAAGGTAAAATAATTTTAGATTCTAAAATTTGGGTTAATCATCTCTTATAAAAAAGGGAAATTGGCAAATCATTTTTGTGGAAAAATCATGGAAAATTAGCCCACTGGGTGAACATTAGCCCCTAAAAGTTTCCATGACGAGTATGCAACATATGAAAATTGAATTTTATTTGATGTATCTTCCCTCAAGAGCATCTTTTATTCTTCTTTCTATTTGTTCTCACTATTCCTTGTATACTAACTCGTTTTCCAAATCTTTTATACCAACAATTATTTCTAATCACCTAGACTCCCATTTTAATGGCATGGCTTGTAATAAAATAGAAGGTAATGATCTTTTACATTTAGAAAAGGAATCTGATGATTTTTTAGCCCATATTTCTTTTATTTTTTATCCTAGGCATGTAAAGAGGAAGATTCTATGACCCAAAACATCAATGAAACCCCTCCAATCAATTCATCTCCATTTCCAAGGAGTGAAGAATCATATGTGTTAAATGACCAATTTGATCAATATACTTGCCTTAACAATTATATTCTAGTTAATCATGATCCCACTAATACATCTGATGATAGTTGTTTGTCTACATTTCTTGATTTCACCAAACCACTAAAATTTGGCAATCCATCATTTCAAGGTTTAGAGGTTTTTCAAGGCAGTTAGGCACATCAACTCTCACTAATGGTTATGCCAAGTCCTCACATTCTTAACAAGTTTCATGAATGAGATCAGATTATGGTTTCCTCACTAGATTATTCTCATATCATATTTGCATCAAGTAAATGCTCATGTTTAAAATATTTGCATGATTTTGAAATTTATCATTTTGAATATCAATACAAAAAAAATTATTGGATAAAAGAATATTTTCTGGCAAAACTCATCTACAAATAAGCAGCTTCATATTTCCCTTGTTCTCAGTATGAATGAAAGTGTAAATGAATGCACATTTGTGATGGGTTTTCAAAATTTTCATTTGTAACATTATATCTATAAGATAGAATTTTAGCTTGGCTATAGAGATCTTTACTCATAAGTTATTTTCCCAGTAGGTGGGACATTCTTTCTTTTGTGTAGGTTACATAGGTAACCATCTTTGCTTTTGCACATTATTTCATATCAATGATAATCATAGATGTCTTGTGTTTGCAATTTCGGAGAAACTCTTGTGTCTTCATTAAATGTTTGACTTCACATAATCATGATCTCCTATTCAATTAGATTAGGGTTTAGGTCTAATTTCAGTTGTTTTCTTGCTAGAATAGTTATGCATGCATTTGCTATCCTAGTTGGTTTCATTCTTGCATTATATTAGTTTTCATTTAGTTAGTTCCATTGCATGAATTCACATTCATTTGTTGTTTGGATTGCATCGTGTTGTTGTTTTAGATTTCATTTGGTTTAGTATCTATTGAATAGATTAGTTGCTTCATTGTCTGTCAAATTTTATTGCATTACTTTTTTCAAATGCATATAGTTTAACATTGCATGCTTCACTTTGCTTTTCATTTGGCCTTGTTTCCTTGCCTCGATTCATGATTCTCCAAGCCTATATATAAATTAAAAAACCCTAGAAAAGATTCTTTGCCCATTTTACCCTAATTCTCAAATCCCATTAATGGTTAAGTGTGGTTGTGATGGATACTTCAAGAGGCAGCCTCATGTAGACCCTAATATTGAGACTAGGCCCTAGACATCCTTTCTATGAGTCTAACCTATTAAAATGGAAAATACAAATAGGTATTCATGGCTAACGCTAATTAGTTGATATGAATTATATAAAAAATATGACATCTATTTCTGGTTTGGTCTTGAATATTTTTTTGTGCTTTTGTTGTCTAACTATCAGTGAGAGATAAGATGTAGAAATATGGCATGAGGGAAATCCTAAATAACAAAATCCTTTTGCTTCTACAAAACAAGAAACAATCTCTCTTGGCCATAAAATAAGTCAATATCCCTCATCTTCCTTAGCACAATGAATTCCCTAATAAATTATGCCAATGTGCATTGAAAAATGAAAACTTGAATAAAGCGTAAAGGCATAAGAAAGGATTCCCGCACAAAGAGGTGGCACAGGCAACTTCACCAGGGCTATATATGTTTGACGGTAGTGAAGTATTACTTGTTATTTATTTAGTGACTCTGTCAGAGCTATGGATTCCCATTCGAGGTGGAACAACACAAGAAATTTAATTCAAGTTTTGAATAGAATAATCCCTCTGTCATGTTCTTTGCATCATGCTCAAATACTTACATGTGTGAACTCTTAGTTTAGTTTGTAAAGACCAACATGAGATTGTTGAAAATAGCAACAAGAAATGCTAAAAATAGAACCGTTATAAATAGCAGTTCAACGGTGTTGAAATAGCTATAGAGAATGAAAAATGGATTTGCTAAAAATAGAATTCTATAAATAGAATTTCGAGATACCTTCCTATTTTAGTCAGTCCCTAAACTAAAATTGTGAAGTAAAATTCGAATTTGATCTTAGCAGTTGTTTGCAGAATAATTAATTAATTCATCTTGAGTTAATTAGTTAAGCAAAATCAAACATGAAGTCTATGTGGGGACATGCAACAGTTTCTCCATTAATTGAGGAATTTACCCATCAGTTAAAGAGATAAGGATGAGTTGTAATATTGAGTTTTAATTACTTGGCTCAGTTAACTGAGTCAAGTCAAGTTAGATTAATTCAAATTGTTTGTTGAACTAATGTAAGTTCAGTTAGTTAATGCTTGCATGCATGTAACTACTACACTTAAGGCAACTAAGTATTCTCTCATAAATAACTCATGCATGTCAGTTCATACCGAGACCCAGTTGAGATCAGATGGAGGGGCAGTGTACTATCAGTTGCTAGAATATTCCATTGTGAATATTCCTTGCATGCAGAAAGAATTATTTCCTTGAGGATAGCGCAGTTACTTCTCCAAGTTTATTGAGTGTGATGAGGCCAATTCACACATGTGGCTTCACTGGACCCCAAGAAAAACTATGCAAGGAAATAGGAGGTTTGGAGGGCTTGAGGAGGACATATACTATGGCTATTTAGTCTTTGAGATGTATTATTCAATTGCAGAGAGAGTAGGATAGCTTGAGATCTGATTCTTTTTGTAACTTGAACAAGATTTCCATTTGTATGATAATACAGAGATTGGGGTTTTAGGATGAGGCTTTCTCTGGGTTATTTCTTTTGTGTTATGTGTGATTGATTTCTCATTCTCAGTTATATGTGTTCTCTTGATCTTGCTCAATTCGATTAAGCTTCTGCAAAGTGTTGTAGAAGTATATATTGTATTATGTTTTGGTATATTACATAATCTGTTGATCTACAGTGGGAATTTCTACATGGTATCTGATCAAAGGTGATCAAGGCGAAGAACAGTATACTAGAAGGAGAAGTTCGAAGTTTGTGTTTCCTGAATATAGAAATCGAGTTCTTATCATATCTCAATTTCACCAATGGCATTCAGTGGTTTAAGACTCGAGCATGTCCTTGATGGTAGCTCGAAGTATATAGCCTGGAAGGATCACATGGAGGCATTATTAGAGGATAACAGTCTAAAGGACTTCATTGATAAAGAAGTCCCGAAGCCGACTGATGCTACTCAACTAGCGGAATCGAAGAAATGTGTAGATAGAGCAAGGAGAATCCTCCTGGAGGGAGTTCGAGACCACATTGTCTCGAGCCTCCATAGGAAGGACACATCGCTTTTGATGTGGAAAACGTTGAAAGATTTATATCGAAATAGCAGCAATCATAGGAAGTTGGCGCTAAAAGACAAGCTTCACAAGATCAAGTGTGAAAAGGGTGACACGATCTCCACATATATGAACAATCTCACCACCTGCATTGATGAGCTTGGAAGTGTAGGGATCACGACCGCTAATGATGACATGATGAGTCTTGCACTCCTTGGTCTTCTAGTTGGCATAGCTACCAAGACTCGGTTAATGGAAGAGAAAAACTGCCAGATTGGGAACGACTTTGGTCGGATCTGATGCAAGAGGAAATAAGAAGACACACTAGAGATGGATCCTCATCGAAGCAAGATGATGAGGAAAATCTAGCCTTAGCGATTAAGGTGAGGAAAGGCAAAGGGAAGGCATCCCATTCCAAATCCAGTTCTTCCCATGGTGGGAAGAAGATTGACAAATCAAAAGTGTGATGCTTTTATTGTCATGAAGTGGGCCATTATGCTACAAATTTTCCACAGAAGAAATCCAAGAAGGGTTCCTCAAAGGGATCTGATGGTGAGGCATTGGCCTCACAATTTGAGTTGGATTTCTTGCTTATTACATGCATGGTTTCATCCATGGTGGGATGTGTGTGGTACCTAGATAGTGGAGCTTCATTCCACATGTTAGGTGACAAGAATCGTTTCAGTACCTTGGAGGAGAAGGATCTCCAGATGCAGATCGAGATGGGCGATGATGGAAAGTACCATGTTTTAGGTGAAGGTACAATTGTGTTTCAGAGGGAGCATGGAGCTCCCCTCACCCTGACTGATGTAAAGTATGTACTAGGTCTGAAGAAGAATCTTGTGTCTGTCGCTATGCTAGAAGATAAAGGCTATGATGTAGTCTTTAGTAAAGGAAATGTATTCCCGAGGCATATTGGTACTGGACAGACAAAGCGAATAGGGATTCGAGCTAAGAATCTCTACAATCTGGAGGTAGAAGACTGTGTTGCTTTGAGTTCCAATGCTGAGATGGTGTAGATCCAAGATGTTGGCGAGCTATGGCATAGAAGACTGGCCCACTTGCACCATGGAGCCCTGAAGATCATGCAACAGATTTCTACCAGATTACCCAAGGGAAAACATGAACAGACGACTACATGCAAAGGTTGTACCTTGGGTAAGTATGCAAAATTTTCCTGTCTGGATTAAGACAGTAGAGATGGAGCAATCTTGGAGTGAGTTCACTTAGATGTTTATGGACCTTTCTCTATAGCCTCCACCACTAAACAAAGGTACTATGTTATTTTTATTGATAATTTTTCTTGTAAATTTTGGATCTACTTTATGCAAAAGAAGGATTAGACCTTATTAAGGTTTTGTGAGTTTAAAGCCTTGGTAGAGAAAGAATCTGGAAAGAAAATAAAAGCCTTGCATAGTGACAATGGTGGAGAGTATTTATCCCAATAGTTTAAATACTTTTTATCAGCAGAAGGAATTAAATGGAAATCGACGGCACCCCATAACCCACAGAAGAATGTGGTGGCCAAAAGGAAGAATAGATCTATTGTGGGATCAGCTCAAGTGATGTTGCATGACCAAAGCCTACCACTGCATTTGTGGGCTAAGGTATGCAATACAGTAGTATACTTGTAGAACAGAAGTTTGCATCGTATACTGGGAATGAAGACACCTGTGGAGGCCTATTACAGGAAGTGACCTGATGTAAGTCACTTCGGAATATTTGGATCATTAGTTTACTGTCATGTGACCAAAGATGCCAGGAAGAAGCTATACCCAACAACTGAGTTGGGAATACTTGTAGGGTACATAGATACACCCCAAAACTATCGGGTGTACCTACCTTCCAATTAGAGGATTGTGGTATGCAGGGATCTGAAGTTCGATGAGTAGAAAGCCATGAAAGTGTCACTTGAGAGGGAGCTCAAGTTGCATGCAGAGGAGAAACCTTCAGTTCCTAAGGAGGAGGAGCCTCAAATTGGTGCGGAGCAAACACATGCAAAGGATCTAGGAGTGGAGACATCCACTCATGCTGATACTTCCAGAGATGGGCGGAAACACTCAAGGGAATCTAACAGGTTGATGCTGGATGCACGGGAGAATGTGGGATAGCCATCTTCTCAATGCAGACAGAGGAGGTTGCCCAAGCAATACATTAGGTACATGGCCCTAGTTGGGGAGTGTGTAGATATCGAACCTTCTTCATTCAAGGAGGCAGTGCAGCAACCAGTCTGGGTTGATGCAATGGTAGAGGAGTACGACTCTATCATTCAGAACTGTGTGTGGGATGTTGTCCCACGACCACAAGGCAATTCAGTGGTGAGTTCCAGATGGATTTACAAGGTAAAGCAGATAGCTGATGGCAGTGTTGAGAAGCATAAGGCAAGGTTTGTTTCCCGGGGTTTCTCACAAGTCGAGGGGATCAACTACAATGAGACTTTTTCTCCCGTAGCAAGGTACTCATCAATTAGATCGATATTGGCACTATCAAGTCAGATGGGGTGGAAGATCCACTAGATGGATGTGAAGACAGCATTCCTCAATCGAAAGATTGAGGAGGAGGTGTACATTGAGCACCCAGAGGTTTTCGAGACCTTCGATCGTGAGTCGCATGTGTGCTGACTCAAGAGGGTTTTGTATGGCCTGAAGCAAGCATCCTGTGCTTGGTACACCAGAATTGATAGCGATTTCACTGGTTTGGGCTTCACTAAGAGTGAAGTAGATGCGAACATTTACCACCTCATGGTAGAAGGTAAACCATTGATCATTGTTCTTTATGTCGATGATCTGATTTTGACAGGTGATGATCAACTGATACAGTCTTGCAAGGAGGACCTTACAAGAGAGTTCGAGATAAAGGACATGGGCCTTATGCACTACTTTCTAAGCATGGGGTTGTGGAGAAAGATGGGGACGTAATTGTGTCTCAAGGAAAGTATGCTAATGAGATACTCAGGCACATTCACATGGAGAAGTGCAAGCCCATGCAGACTCCTCTAGTTGGGAACTAGTGGAAGGAGGATGCTACTTCAGGTGAGGTAGTAGCTGCTACTATTTATCGCCAGCTGGAGGGTTCACTTATGTATCTGGTGAAGACACGACCCGCCTTATGCTTTGTGGTGAACCAGTTGAGTCAAGTTAAGGTTCAACCTACCAAGCTATTTTGGCAGGCAACGAAGCATGTGTTGAGATACCTCAATGGCACATCTCAATTCAGATTGTGGTACAAATAGATAGAGGGAGTGAAGCTTCAAGGCTTTAGAGATGCTGATTGGGCAAGGAGTCCATTAGACCAGAAGAGCACTTCTGGAGGAATCTTCAACCTTGATTCAACTGTAGTTTCCTAGTACAACAGGAAATAGAGATCAAATTCACTTAGCTCAGCAGAGGCTAAATACATGGCTGCTAGCTAGGCTGCATGTGAGGCAATTTGGATGTGGAAGATTCTAGTGGGATTGTTTGGTCAGATGATGGATCCTACAGTGATCTACTATGGTAACCAGAGTTGTATCAAAATCTCTAAGAATCCCATTTTTTATGACAGGTCCAAGCACATAAATATCTGGTATCAAAATCTTCTAGATTGTGTGGTCAAGAGGATCATGTTGTTGCTATATGTTTCGACCGAGGAACAGGATGCAGATATTTTGAGTAAGGCATTGTCAAAATGCAAGTTCGATTTCCACAGAGACAGGATTAGGGTTACTTATAATCCCTTTCTTGTTGAGAGGGAGTGTTGAAAATAGCAACAGGAAATGCTAGAAATAGAATTTCTAAAAATAACACTGCCATAAATAGCAGTTCAACCAGTGTTGAACATAGTTATAGAGAATGAAAAATGGAAGTGCTAAAAATAGCATTCTATAAATAGAATTTCGGGATACCTTCCTATTTTAGTCAGTCCCTAAACTAAAATTGTGAAATAAAATTCGAATTTTATATTAGCAGTTGTTTGTAAAATAATTAATTAATGCATATTGAGTTAATTAGTTAAGGAAAATCAAACATGAAGTCTATGTGGGGACATGCAACAGTTTCTCCATTAATTGAATAATTTATCCATCAGTTAAAGAGAGAAGGATGAGTTGTAATATTGAGTTGTAATTAGTTGGCTCAGTTAACTGAGTCACGTCAAGTTAGATTAATTCAAACAGCTTGTTGAATTAATGTAAGTTCAGTTAGTTAATTCTTGCATGCATGTAACTATTGCACTTCAGATAACTGAGTATTCTCTCATGAATAACTCATGCATGTCAGTTCAGACAGAAACACAGTTGAGATCAGATGGAGGGGCAGTGTACTATCAGTTGCTAGAATATTCCATTGTGAATATTCCTTACATGCAAAAGGAATAATTTCCTTGAGGATTGCGCAGTTACTTCTTCAGGTTTAGTGAGTGTGATGAGGCCAATTCACACATGTGGCTTCACTAGACCCCAAGAAAAACTGCAAAAGGAAATAGGAGGCTTGGAGGGCTTGAGGTGGACATATACTATGTATATTCAGTCTGTGAATTGTATTGTTTGATTGAAGAGAGGGTAGGATAGCTTGAGAGCTCATTCTTTTTGTAACTTGAACAAGATTTCCACTTGTATGATAATACAGAGATTAGGGTTTTAGGCTGACGCTTTCCTCGGGTTATTTCTTCTATGTTATGTGTTATTGATTTCTGATTCTCAGTTATATGTGTTCTCTTGATCTTGCTCAATTCCATTAAGCTTCCACAAAGTGTTGTAGAAGTAGATCTTGTATTGTGTTTTAGTATATTGCATAATCTGTTGATCTACAGTGGGAATTTCTACAGACATGTCTAAGGAGATAGATGAATTAAATATTTATAAATGGTTAAGTAACTCAAGTGGTACCCATAGTATTTAGTTCAATACTTCCTTGCATTATCAGTAATACTCTATCTGTTGAAGGGACTAAGGGAAATATGTCGAATTCTACTAATGGTTCACCAATTCTTGTAGTTGCTAAAACACCCCCAATTTTTGTTTCCAGTTTACCTAAATTTTGGGTCCCACTTTTCTTTTGAAGGTTTTAATCGGTACTCCCTTGCATTTGAATTGGTCAAAATCCTCAATTAACTCAACCATCATCAAATACACAATTGCTTATATTTTGATGAAGAGCATTTCCTATGCTTTCCTATCTAGCTTCATACTCATCATTAGGTTTCATGACATCTGTGACCAATCAATTTCTAAAAAAAATTATCATCCATAATCCTCCATTCAAGATTTATATATGTTGGCATAGGGGGTCCTGACCTAGGTTCAGAGTTAGCTGTGCCAACCATAAAAACTCTACACTACTGGCCCTTTCGGCAACAACCCATGTAGAACAGGCTACAATATCACCCGAAGCAATATGGGGGGATGCAAGAACCAAGTTTCTACATCTAGAGACTAGTGTGATATCTTCCGATGCCTCAGATCTTCCTTCGTGGAGATCGATAAACTCTTAGGGCACGTTGTTGCAACTCTATTAAAAAAAACCTTCAGACCTTCACGAAAGTCTACGATTAGTCCTTGTGGACCTCTGACAGTCAATTTTGCTACTTACGCAAATGAGAGAGTAGTCCTAAATTAGTGTTCACGTAGATTTACTTAAGCTGTTAGTAAACAAATAGAAATTACAGAGTCTTCATGAAAGTAGTTAAACATACTTTGTGTACATTATTGAGACTTATTCAAGAGAATCACATAACATTCAATCAATATCTCATAAAAAATAATTTATCAGCAGCATATAACATTAGGAGAGATAAACAAAAATACTCATGAATTCTTCGGAAAATTACATTTATTTATCTTCAATTCAAGATTACAGACTCAATTTCCCTGCCCACACAGCTGCAGGGGTCTGTGCACTCAGCTACAAACTATACCTAGGCCTCTACGCACTCAGCTACAGAGCTTTTTTTTCTCTATCCAAGTGTAGGAAGAAGAACCTTCCTTCCCTAGCCACTATCCAAAATCTTAGTCTCCCAATTCTTTATCTTTTCTCTCTCTTCTATCTACTACTCTACTCTTATTACTACTTCCTTAGACTTTCTAAGACACAACTATTTATAAAATTTTCATACAATGCCATGGTCTGTGGGCCATGGGTGAATCTCAAAATTGACTCAAAAGGTTATATAAAACAAGGGGCTAAGTCCCTTTAACTCTTATTCGTCTATGCGCTCCACATCCAAAAATCACGAAGACTTTACAATATTTACAAATTTGTTCCAAAATTTGGGTTATTTGAACCCTAATCTAACCCAAGGGACCTCATCCCAATAGGACCCCAACACAAATATCATGACTCGCCCTCTAGTCACTCTGCTGGCGTCGCAATCTTACTGCGAAGATCCCCCAGGTCCACCTAGATTACTACAATTTTAGCAGCACTCTGTGTTGCTGCCTATTGAACCTCCTTGATCAATTTCTCAATGGCTAGCCCTTATAATACCAGCTACATCATCTACTTTGTCTGCTATTTTCCCTTAAGCTTATCCTAAATGGTAGTCATGAGTTGATAATCCTTCTCCAACCAAGACTGCCTCCTGGCCGTTAGTAAAGTATCCTTCTTCTGCACTTCCTCCACTTATGCTAGCAGTTGCTTTCCTTCCTATAACTTGGAAAGGCATTGTGCTGGTGCTACAGTATGCACAATTTCCTTGACCTCATCATATTGTCATTGCGGATCCCTTACCTTTGTGTTCAATGTCTACAGGTTTGGATCCTCCTCAATATTGGTCACTAGCTCCATAGCCTACTGGAACAATGTCGTACAGTCAGCGACTGTGGCATTTGAGGTCACCATTCCATGATTTCACGTTGTTCTCGAACCTCAGGTGGAGTCGTGGACTGCAAATTCAACTATAGCGCTGCAATATTCCTGTTGAACATGAAATTTACCCATCCAACTTCTTCTTTAGCCTCATGCACACCAGTGGCTAGTTTTCTAAATTTGGCTTCTAGTTGTGCATCCTCCAGGATGTGAAGCTTAGGCACTGTCTTGCATGCCTATACTACTGCTGACTCCAAGCGTGAACTATACACTTGAACTACCTCCTTTTCCTTCAAAGCCTGCATCGTTTAAATGAACATTTGTTCATTGTTGAATTTGTACTCACTGATGAGGTTGAGAGCATGCTCCTCCCTGGCTCTCAATTCATCTGAGACCCCCTTTTGCAACGTGTGGAGGGTTTTGTTGGGGAGTACCACTATATTCATTCCTATGTCCTTGATTTTACTAAGTACAATACGATCGTCGACAGACTTTGTGTGAATGGACCCGTCAGGAAACCATATAGATTTGAGATCTAGGGTCCCTACTAGCTTGTCTCGAGTTTCAGGGATGCTTGCTCCATGCTCACTTTTCTAACGACCACCTGTATTCCACTTGTTTGGATCTGCAGCTCACATAGATCCTTTTGGACGTTCCCCAACATCTGCATGTTTTGCTGCTCAAGCTGTTGTAACACTTCTATCATTGTATCCCTAACTTTATTGCTGATCTCATCAAGATTGATTTTTGTCAACACCATGGGATCAACTTGTGTTTTATCAAATTTTAGCTTTTTTCTCGTTCCACCCTTCAAATCTGTGCCACGTCTTTTCAAAATAAATGTAGTGCTTTGCCCCTCATCATTACCTCCACCTTCGTCTAAAAGCTCTTCTTCCTCTATCTCCGGTGAAGGTGACTTAGTACCTTTTTGTGACTCACGGTGTTCTTTTTCCTCCTACTCCTTAGCAACTTGTTCTTGTTCTATGCAATCCTTTTCTGCAGCTTCCCTATTTTTTTGTTTTGCTAGGGTAAGCGCAACTTGCTTAGTTTCCTCCTTTCTTTTCTGCACAGCAGAACTTCTCGCGCTCGTGCTGGTTCCAACATCTGTTTTGGATAGGATGCTACATTCCGTAGGCCATCATGCTACAACTTCCCGCACGTCTATTTCTGACACCAAATAGGGAAACTCGTGCCATTTCTACTATGGATCCTTCCGCACTTGGATATAGACTCTTTGGAAGTCAGCCTTGAACACCACGTAGGCTAATAGTTGTGTGAACAAGGTTGTGGACAACCTCGAATGCTGGTTGATTGCTATACAAAGATCCACTTCCACAAGAACCCAAAATATCATTGTCTCTGCAATATAGATGACATCCTTTGTAGACCATAAGGAAGTGAATTGTGTTTCCTGTGGCAATCCTTCCTCGAGTGAAGGAAATTGGCTATCCTCGGACAATTTCCATGCAACAAGCACAATTGACAACAAGAAGCAAGCATACTGGAACGTCTTGGTTTCTTCCTGGGCTTCTCAGAAGTTCACTAGGAACTCTTGAAGAGGTACCTCACCCAATTAAATAGTACACCTTTCATGCACCACGCAGCAAGGGAAACCACTCGCTACAGATCTTCATCTACGCGACACTTTCTCATAACCTTCCGTGCTAAAATTTGGGTTGCGATTTGAATTGCTTGGTCTGTTATGGAAAGAATGGAATACCCCCGTGACTTCTTTAGGAGGCCATAATCCCTCTCCATCTTCTCTGCAAGATCTTTCTCCCCAGTCTTCCCTCCAAACCCCTTAGCCAAGTTCATGCCTTTGTAAGGTAGCCGCGTGATTCTTTGAATTAGCATGTCCATGATGGGGATAGTTTATCCTAGCCTTAAACATACATCATGCACCAGTGTGAGGAGATGGTGCACACATATCATATTAATGGGGGTGCAGTGATAATGTGGCACCCATAGCAGATTGAGCAACCCTTATTGCTAGACACTACAGACCCATTCCTCCATCTCCAATGCTATAACACTTGTTTCTTTATAATAGACACTCCACATATATTTTTCCATTGCCAAATCGGAAAACTTTGTGCGGTCTGTGATGTCCCAATCATCTATTTTTCGCAACGGGATCCCTGTGAGCCGCGGGCCTTCAAAAGGGACATTCTCAGGTAGCAAGGGCATGGATATTGTAAACTTCTCGGCATCTGGGTCCTTTGTAAACTTTGCTTTTCCCTTTTGTGGAAGGATATACTAAGGTACACTTGTCATGGGTTCCATTTCTTCATCATCAATATCGTCTATTCCCTAAAATTATTCCACCCCCAAGATTACTCTCTCTGGCTGCTTATCATTCATTTGCTTTACTTGTGTTTTTGTATGCTTCCTTTGGGATGCGCGCACCTACACCAGCTTCTTCTTCTTTTCCTTAGTGAATTGTTTTGAATTGGCTAGTTGGCTCTCTCTAGTAGGGGTATGCTTTGGCATAGGTGACCTCGATATAATAGGCACAATAACTAGAGCTTCCATACTTACAACTTCTGGGGTAGCCGTGTTAGAGACAACAACACCAGTACTAATAGTTTCAACAGGGATTGGTGCAGACATTTTCTCAAGAATAATCTTCTGGTTTATCTCAGCCAATTCAACAAACATGGGGCTCATAACTAAATCTTCCCAAAACACTTGGCTCATAGGCAACAGAAAGCGAAATTCACTAAGAATTCTTAGAGCACAAAGTGTTCGCTATTAGACGGCATGCGTAATTTATATGGGGTTTTGAATTCAAATCGAACCGTTACCCAAAATTTCTCATAATAAATGTTGTTTTGGCGGTAAATATTCAAAGATTTTTTCCTTAAATGTCACCACCCCACTCCAATTAACCCTCTTCTAGCCGTCAAGTCATAAAGAGTAACTCCAACGGTCATTTCCTGTTGCATTGCATGGTACCTTTCGTCATGGCGTAGCTTCCTGAGCACAACTTCCTAGGTTGCATCTTCGTTACTCTTCATGCAACTTGCTCACTGCATTATCTTGCAAGTTGGGGAATGTAGTTTATTGTCGCGTGCTCCCTTACAACTACCTAAAGCGCTAAGACTATACTATTGCCAGATATGGATTTTGCAGGATCCCCTATATACCACTTCAAACTACTCCCATTCACTCTTCCCGGGAATGGTTCCCCATTTAGCTTTGCTAGATGAACTGTGTTGTCATCCGTAATTTCTTTTAAAATATATGGCCCTAACCAATGCATCTAGAGTTTACCCAGAAATTTAGTGAATTTACTATCATATAACAGGACAAGATCGTTTACCTTGAACATGAAAATCTTGATGTGGTGATCGTGCCATGCTTTTTCATGTTCCTTCTACCCTTATTGATGAAATCCTACCAAACAACAATCTTCTTCGAGCTCCATCAACTACGTGAGCCATCCCTCCAAGGCCTCGTGATTTTCCATATCTGTCAGAGCTGCTATGCGTAGACTAGGCGCAGTGTACTCCATCGGCATTACGGATTTGACCCCATATACTAATCTAAACATCATTTTCCCTGTTAGCTTCTTACAAGTAGTCTTGTAAGCCCATAGTACTACAGGTATGTGCGCATCCCAGTCATTCCATTGCGCATTACAAATCTTTGTCAGCGCGTTCTCTAAAATATTGTTAAAGGCTTCAACGGTTCTCTTTTCCTGCAGGTGGTATGGCACACTCTTTTGATGGTAGACTTGTAATTCCTTAGTTAATGCACTATACGTTTCATTCAGAAAGTGCATACCCCTATCACTTATCAATACTTTCTAGAAGCCAAATCTGGTTAAGACATACTTAGACAAGAATTTGTTTCCATAGCCCCTATACAATACTTAACCGACTATGCTTATGGCCATCTGGTTAGGTATTCTGTTGTAGTGATAATATAGCACACACTCTTTTCCTTTCTTGGGGGCTGAATTGGCCCAACAAAATCAATCACCCACTTCTCAAAGGGATGCAAAGATAGTTGTGGATGTGGTGGTAACCCATCTCTTCATGATGGTCTACTAGTTCTTTGACATACATCACACACCTTACAATACACCTTGGAATCCCTGTGCAATGTTGGGCACCATAGACCTGCGTGAAAAATCTTCTACGTAGTTTCCTTTCCAACATAATGGCCTCCACAACTCCCCCATGAGCTTTAGCGAGAATGTTATCTCTATCAAAGTCTGGCACATATCTTCGCAATATTTCTTCTGCATCCATTTTATACAAATGTCCCGCAATAATGGGAAAATCTTTCACGCGTACTACTAATTCCTTCTTTTGTTAACTTTTATATCCTTCTGGTGCCATCCCCGTAGTCAAGAAGTGAATAATGTGTGCAAAATGGTCATCCACTACACACACCACAAAGAGATGTGCATCTAGCAAATCATTCCTTCGGAATGTTAGGCTTCTCTCCTATTTCGGTCCATTACAAATGATCATGTCCCACATTTAACCTCCCTGGCTTCACAATGACTTCGAATTCATACTCCTGAAATAATAGCAACCATTCAAAGATCTTCCCCCCCAACACAGGCTTGTTGACCAAGTATTTCGAGGCAGAATGATTTGTGTACATCTTGAAATGGCCTCCTAATAGATAATGCCTGAATTTTTGCAGTGCATACACCATGGCCAATCCTTCAGGCTTAGTCATTGATTAATTTGTCTCGGCCTTCAATATCTTCCTACTTGCGAAGGCTATAGGATGGTCCATTTCTGCTTCACTGACTTGCATTAGCACTACTCCCAACGCAATGCAAGAGGCATCCACATGCACATGAAACTCCCTTTTCTAATCAGGGAATACCAAGATCGGCGTATTGACCATATTTTATTTTAACACATCTAAGTTGCACTGTCATTCTTCGTGCCAACAAAATGTTGTGTCCTTATTTAGCAGTTTCTCCAATGGCGCAGTAATTTGAGCATAAGATTTTATCAATTTTCTATAATATCATGTATGTCTAATGAAAAGAGAAATATGGGTATTCCCAGTTTCCCCTTTCATATCAATAATTCGATCCTGGACCTATGGGTTATGAGTCCATAAGTCTATTGAAAGCGTGAAATATGTGTTTGAGCTTTAGAATCCGAGTCCATTTAAATTCTCGGAGCACATTACACTATTGGGAGCGTGAATATGCACTCTAGTTATAAAAAACCGTGGACAACCACTTTATCGCAATACATAGGAATGCATAGAAGCACATGGAAACTCTGCTCCAAAACCTTTGTTCAGACTTCAAAAACAATTCACCTAGATCTATATATCCGTTGGGTCTGCTCTTCACCCCAACCATTTCCGTTGCTCTGATTGCCCTGACCTCTGATTGTTGATTTATTGCTATCAGCCTATCGACGTTCCACCACATCGGTGTTATCGTAAAATCCATTATTGTTAGCCCTTTGACCTCCCTAATATGCGATAAGAGATCACTTCTGGACCATCAATCTATAATCTTCGTCCGATAGTCCATGATTCACCACATTATCGCAATCACTCTTCTCGAAGGTCAGGTTTCGATAACACCCAAAGGATTCCACCGATGCGATAAAATCCTAGCCATTGATCTATAAGATCCAATGACCCTAGTTTCTCCGATACTTCATTTCTTTACTATTCTTCCTTGGCTTGATCCTGCTTGTTTTGATGGAATCTTCGTCAACCAAGGTTCCTGCCATACTCTGTCTACACACGGTCATCACTCCATACGATGCACCTATAAAAATTCATTGAGATATCTTTGGATTGCCATCGATCCTCACAGTGATTGATGGTCGATCAACCACTTACAAACATGATTTAAATGAGTAAAGCATATATACAACATAACTAGAAAAGGCATAAATACATAAGCATGTGGAAATCCACACAACACAGTTATATTCATTATATAGTATTTAATACAGACCAAGGCATTTCAGTCTTATAACAGTTTCTCCCTTGACTACATTTGAATACTCTCCATTTTACAGTTTCTATCTATCACTCTCTATCTCTCTCACGATATATATAAAGAAACATTGGATCAAATCACTGGAAGGATCTGATCAATCCTCTCCATAAATCACTCAACAACTCCCTAATCTCTCTGCGTGCATACATATGTGCCAGATTACATTTAATAAGTCTCCTCAAGACTTTTATCCATTCCATCATTTACTCTATTTTGAACAGAATTGTCCCCTATTTTTCTCAATGGTCCACATCTCCTCCTTCTCTGCTTTGGATTCCTCCTTTAATTTAACAGGGGGTCAGATGCTCCTGCATCAGACTCCCGAGGCACAAAAATTTATGACCTCCTGGTCATATCCTTCTCCTTATCTTTATCAATTCTACCCACTTCTCAATGGAACTGTCTTCATGATCTTTTGTGAGTTGCAACCAACCTCTGTAGTAACAGTCTTCCTCTGTTACATGAGATCTCACCAAGCCCTCCTCACTCAGTCTTTTGGCATCCTTCTGGTTCTCTTCTCTGGAACCAATTGAGCACTCTTTTCTCTAGGTCGCTGCAAGTCTTCTCACCTTCCACTGTCATTCTCTGCACAATGGTTAGACAATAAACACTCCTACTTTAAACAACTATACCTCCTTTCCCTTCTTCCTTCTTGCAGGAAATCCTTTCCCTACTCTGATACCACTTGATGAAAAGAGATATAGGGGTATTCCCAATCTCCCATTTCATATCAATAATTTGATGTTGGACCTATGGGTTATGAGCCCATAAGTCTATCAAAAGCTTTAAATATGTGTTTGAGCTTCAGAATCCAGGTCCATTCAACTTATCAGAGCCCATTACACTATCTGGAGCGTGATTATGGACTCTAGTTATAAAAAAACCTAGGAAAACCACTTTATCGCAATACACAAGAATGCATAGAAACACATGGAAACTCCACTTCGACCAATTTGTTTGGACTTCAAAAAAATTCAGCCGATCTATATATCCATTGGGTCCACTCTTCGCTCCGACCATTTCTGTTGCTCCAATCGCCCTAACCTCTGATCGTCGATTTATCACTACCCGCATATTGGTGTTCCACCACATCGTTGCTATCGCAACATCCACTACTGTTAGCCCTTTGACCTACCCGATATGCAGTAGGCGATCACTTCTGGACTGTCGATCTGGACTCTTGATCTGACAGTACATGATTCATTGCATTATCACAATTTCTCTTCTAGAAGGTCAGGATCCGATAACACCCAAAGGGTTCCACCAATGTGGTAAAATCTTGGCCATTGATCTATAAGATCCAATGACCTTGGATTTCAGATACTTCATATCTTCGCTATACTTCCTTGGCTTGATCTCACCTGTTTTGATGGAATCTACCTCAACCAAGGTTCCTTCCATACTCTGTCTACACACAATCACCGCTCCATACGATGTACCTATAACAATTCATTGAGATATCTTTGGATTGCCACCAATCCGCACAGTGATCGATGGTCGATCAACCACTTACAAACACGATTTAAATTAGTAATGCATATATACAACATAACTGGAAAAGGCGTAAATACACAAGCATGTGGAAATCCACACAACACAGTTATATTCATTATACAGTATTTAGTATAGACTAAGGCATTTCAGGCTTAGAACAGTTTCTCCCTTGACTACATTTGAATACTCTCCATTTTACAATTTCTATATATCACTCTCTATCCCTCTCATGATATATATTAAGCAACAATGGATCGGATCACTGGAAGGATCTGATCAATCCTCTACATAAATCACTCAACAACTCCCTAATCTCTCTAGATGCATACATATGTGGCAGATTACATTTAATAAGTCTCCTCGAGACTTTTATCCATTCCATCATTTACTTTGCTTTGAACAGAATTGTTCCATGTTTTTCTTGATGGTCCACATCTCCTCCTTCTCCACTTTGGTTTCCTCCTTTAATTAAAGGGGGGTGGTCAGATGCTCCTGCATCAATGTCCCAACGTCGCACACAGCTACTTGACATTCCTAGCGTACTCCAAATTCATAATTACCTCAATCTTTGCAGGGTCCACCATCAATCTTTGCTTCCACAAAACATGACCCACCAAGATCCAAAAAGGAATAGAGAATATGCACTTTTTCAAATTCAGCGTGATCTGGTATCTGCGACATGTATCCAACATTAGGCGCAGACTTGCTACATGGTGCTTCACTAATCCAAACATCATTTAGTCATCAAAATATACTTCTAGAAACTTATGAATGAACTCTTTTAATGTTGCAATGACTACGCGGGAAAATATCATAGGTGCATTCTTGAGTCCAAATGGCATCACAGTGTACTGAAAACAACCCCACTCCCTCGCGAAGGTTGTTTTTCTCCTATCCTTAGGTGCGATCTTGATATGATGATACCTTGAAAACCTATCAGTAAAGGAATAGGCCTCCTTCCCTCCAACATTATCTAACACTTCATCTGTAAATGGCGTTGGAAATGGGTCGTGAACACATGCATCATTAAGCTTCTGCAGGTCTACACAAATCCTACTTAACCTTTTTGTTTCTTCTCCTGAACCACCATCGGGCTCACCCAATCAGATCCTTGAATAGGTTCTATGATGCCTACCTCCAACATCTTATCCAACCCTTGGTTAACCTTTTCCTTGTATTTATGATTAAGGTGATATTACCTCTATTTAATAGGATTCATTTCCAGCTTCAGAGTGAACTTCATAATGCCAAAATTACCAACTATTCCCTTCAAATCTGAAAACTTAGTGGGGAAGAGGTCCTGGTATTCACGGAATAACTCAACAGCTTTATCCACAGTAGCATCATCCCAATATTCTCCAATTTTTGCAAACTTCGGTTCTTCTTCAGTTCCAACATTTACCTGCTTTGTCTTCAAAGGTGTGAAGATGTCTAGGTTTTCTATTTGTGGGCCTTGACTTCACGATTCCCTTCTACCTCTGGAATATTAATGTTTCTCAAATCTTCATCTTCCTCTTCAGTGGGCACATTAGAGCATTCCAACGCATGGTGCAACTAGGTGCTCCAGTCTATTTCGATCCATTGAATAGGTTCCTTTAACATTCTAAAGATAACTGCCTTAATCTATTGTAGTGCTTCATCAATGCTTGTGAAGCCATCTTCAAGGTTGAAGGTCAATAAGAACCCTTCCTTCAATACATCCCATTCCACGGTGCCATCGCAAAGCTCCATTTACGGATGCCACTTCATGGGAATTATATCCAAGGTATGGAAAAATATGTGTACCCACTCTAGCTGTGATTTTGTTACCCCTGCTTTAGTCCATTTCGCTAGTTCATCATGTTGATCATCCCTTCCATTATATTTCTCAGTCATTCTAGTGTTAGCACGCCTAAATTGTAACCTCATCATTGTTCAATAATCTCGCCATCCAACAGAACTATCCTTATGTATACCCCACCATCGTGCAAGTGTAGTGCGCAATGCAAAATCTAATGCTTGGAAGCAGTAATCTTGAGGGACTTCGCATTAAAATTCATCCAAAAATAGATCTACGTCAGTTAAACAATCATAATAGGATAATTTTCTTACTTTCGATGAAACATAGTGCAATGACTTCGTCATGATTTTTCATCGCAATGTAGACACTTTATGCAAGTGATTCTACCAGTGATCTAACTCTTCATCAGAATCAGAGGTGCAGGAACTCTCCTGGTCCTAGGAACTCCATCCATCTGCTGTCAGATTGACCCAATCCTGATCTTGTGCTATTATCTTGTGAATATGATCTAGTTCATCATAACTTTTGTCATAATCACGGACTGCTTCAGTATAGCACGCCCCTTCTCTAGGATCCAATGGAACTATAACCTGCTATGACTTTTTTTCAAATGACATCATCCTTTTCTTCAAATTAATGACCCCATTCATGTGAATAACCTAGTCAGTTCCCTAGAGTGCAGGGTAGGGTTACTTTCGTCAAAGATTTCTATAACCTCAAAGTCAGCCATTGCGCTGGAACCTTCTATATAAAATGTTACTCCATATAACTATCCCCTTTGGATGATTTTTTGCTGGTTCGCCATCCTAGGTTAAATCAAAGACCACTGTAGCATACGTCTCCCCATCCTTTCCCATGTTTGTTGCAGTAATACGTTCACATCAGACCCTAGATCCAAAATGTCCTGGTCCATCTCATAATCACCTATCTTTGCGGTGAGCCTCATCTCGCACCCTATTTGTGCCTTATGTTTGCCAATTTTTCTGACCACCTGGTGTCCAATAGAGAACTTCTCTTTGCTGGCACATTTATTTATTAATTCGTGTAGGCCTTCCACAACTTTGCTATCGCGCAACAGTTTTATGCAGGTCTCTAAAAACATAGTGAGTAGAGAGGGATCAACCTCTGTAGGCATGTTGATTTCTTACGTCTTTTCCTTGCTCCCTATAGAATCCAAAGATTGTCTTACCATGACACCCTTTTTTGCCTATGTTTCCTCTCTTTTCCTATATTTACCACCTAAATAATTCCATATCCACAAGGCTTTGTTAAAGGTAAGAAATAATATGTATTTTTCTTCATGTTTGACTATATACCCTGTTGTTTTGTTAAAGAATGCATTTGGCTATAGAATTGGTCTATTTCTATAGCTAATCTAGATTTCTGCAGTTGCCTCCATTGTTTGCGAGGTTTAAAAGATCCAGGTCAGTGACAAAGGATACGAATTGAGAAGGAATGGTCCGCTCATGGATCCCTCCCTATCCCCTTGAACCAGTTCATCAAGATGATCGCAGGAAATTACGGTCAAACCCCAAAGTCAACCACATGATTGTCGTTGGAATAGAATCCGAGTTTCACCAAAAGCTTATCAATTTTCTTTCAAAATAGCAAAATGAAGGTTTAGCAATATAGTTTGGTTAGAATAAATATATTTAGGCTTAAAATACTCATGTTGTTATGCCAAAGACTTGTTATAAAAATTATGGTCGCACTGTGATTTGGAGAGCGCCAGATATGTAATTTTGAAACAGTTTGTTAAATTTCATTTGAAAGAAATAGAATTCGTTTTGTGTGTGTATGTGTTGCGTTGATTCTAGATTATGGACTAATCCATGAAAGGCCCCTATGACCAGTGATAGGTATTTAACCAATTGCAATTAGATTTCTTTTCGTTCCTTGAATACTCTGTTTTTGTGTGAACAAATGCAACATGATGAGTTTGCCAATGAATCGTTATATGCATGAGCACTTCCCTTTGCTTTATACCTAGTTTAATCTACTATTTGTATTGCTTTTTATTTGGTACAACATGGTTATTTCATTTGCTTATTATCTAGTGTAGTCCAATTGTGTTTACTTCATAGTGTAGATGATCTTTAGAATATCTTGTTTGAATGAAATTGAATAAGTAAAAGTGTGAGAGCCTTCTCCTTAACAATTTAATTCAGACAATACTTCTTTACAATTTGATAGAATAGATCTCTCTTGCACTTAGTGAATTACAGTTGCAGCATAAAGATTCAAGACAAAAATCCAAAATAATCTAACATAAATAGAATTTAGAATCATTCTCATATCATCCATAAATTGATTCAATGGAGAATAACTCCTAAGAAACTAGCTGATAACTTTAGGGATTGAGACATTAATATAATCAACGACACCATCTCCATACTAATCTTAAGTTTATATCCTAACAATAACATAACGACATAAGGAATAACTTCTAGCACATATAGTACACCTGTACTTCATCAGTACACGTACCCTGGTTGACAATTTATGATTGACAATTTAAAGACATTAAATTGGCCAAGCACTCCCTGAGGTGGAGGGCTCAGTGAAGCTCTTCTTGGATTCCATAAACGTTTCCTTAATGCGATCTAGGTCAAAGATGGCTTCTTTCTCTAGCTCTTTGCAGACCGATCCTTCTTATTCAGGTTGTTTACCCTTATCAACACCAATCTTCATTCCACTTATTAGCACAATGTTAACACTTTGATATTCTTCGCGGGGCTCAACCCTCATCATCTCTAAATTTTGGGTAGGTCGTTGGGGTAGTGTTTTCTTCTCTTTCATTTTAGCTATTAGTACCGAGCATTCTTCTATAGTATGGTCAAACTATCTACAGTATTGACATGATGGGTGTGTAGAATTCTGACACTCTTGTGCGTAGTGCCCTGACTGTCCGCAATTGTAGAAAATAATATGACTGTGGCCTTTACCAGGTCCTCCTCCTCCTCAGCCCCATCTTCGACCCTGAAAACCTTTGTGCCCTCCTATAGCACCTTGATCTGGAGGCTGATTTTCTTCTTGCATCTAACATGTAGGTTTTCTTTCCATCATCATCTCAGAGCTTCCATAATGGTGTTCATCATGGCCCACAGATTTGCAGAAGTTACAGAACAACTATTTTAGTGTCTGGACGAAATTTTGAAGTAAATGGAAATTATCCGTCGCATGTTGTCCAGTAACTTGACAAATAGCACACCATAGCACAACCCCTGCATTCGGCCCTGTTTGGGCTTCTGGCTTCAAAGAAATTGGCCCCCCTCCTATAATATAATTCGCGTATACTCGATAGTGGTCTTTATCATGCCCATGGACCTTGCACTTCAATCGCCAAACTTCTGTACGCACTTTTGGTTTAGTCTCCTTGTCTTTCTTCAAAATCTATAATTCTAGGTGTAATCTATCTAATTGTGAGTGGATCTGCTCTACTCCCAGGTTCGTATCTTGAATAGGTGATGCATGCAGCCTCATCGTGATTTCCAAGGCTTCTTCCTGTGTCTGTATGTTCTATTGTGACAAAGAAATTCTCATGTGGGGCAAGATGGATGCTATAAACCATTCACAATGTTGGCTATCTGTGATCTGCATGTTAGATGCTCTGATCTGACACTTCAACCTCTGATCAAATTCCCAGGGCATCTCATCGACCCTCATCAAGATTTCTTTAAACCCAATTATTGGCTGCGAGTTAGACTTAGGCTTACTAAATTGTTTGTTTAAAGCCGCCTTAGTCTCTACTAGAATTGAAAGAGGATTATCATAACAATACCTAATGTTTCAAGTTAGCACGTGATCCTGCAAAGAGGTAACCAATTGTACCTTCTTTATATTGTCATCAGTAATCTATTGCGTTGTCCATAGAATGTTTGCAATAAAGTAGAAATGCTCTGCATCTTCACTTCCTATGCCTTTGAAAATCGACATCTTCATTATGCTTTCCATTTTGAATGGTGGTCATGGAGGTGTAGGTGGGGGCGAAGGTGTATGCGGTGGAGGTAGGGGTGGAGGTGGAGTGGAAGGATGATTTTCTCGAGCAATACCCTAAGTTATTAGATGAATAGCAGTTTGAGGCGCAATATGTCCTGCCACTTTGTCGTCACTTGAAGGAGGTCCAATCAATGGACTATATTCTGGTCCCTATCCTTCACGATTTCTAAAGAATTGTCCACTTCACATAGCTTCGAACATAAAGGTAATGGCATCGCCCATTTTTTACATAACATCATTTTAATCCAAGTATTTAGTGATATTAAATACTTACCTCGTGGTCCTTTGAAAAATCTCCGCCACGCTTAGCTATAGTTGACTGAGGTGTCAACTGCAAATTTTGTAACAAATCCTCCCACAATCTGATCGAGCCAATGATAAAAATCCCGCATGATCTTGTTTATAGAAATTTCTAATCATTACACTAATTCTGGAGTCCATAGTATGGGATTATCGAGCTTCCACCTTCCTTGACTGTCTGTCAATTTAGCTAACCATTGATAGAGTTCAATGGAGAAAGTGTAGAATAAGATCTCGTGTAAATTTGTAGACAGATATTTTTTCAACAAATCTTCCTTTGACAAGCACGAATTACTATTTTCTTGCACTGCGAACTCATGAATCTTCTTATCCAACCACTTTTTAATTTCTTTCTTGGTCAGATTCCAATGATGCAACATCACACATCTCTTTCAAGCAGATCTCAGTCTTGGAAACAAAACTATTTGTTGGCTTAGAGGGTCTTGACCCAGGTTTAGAGTTCGTTGTGCCAACCAAGAAAACCATACACTACTAGCCCTTTTGGCAACAACCCACATAGCGCAGGTTGCAGCCTCAATTGAAGCAGTATGGGGGGATGCAAGAACCAAGTTTCTGCATCCAAAGACTAGTGTGATGTCTCCCAGTGCCTTAGATCTACCTTCGCACAAGTCAATAAACTCTTAGGGAACATTGCTACAACTCTATTAAAACAACCTTCATACCTTCACGAAGGTCTACGATCAGTCCTTGTGTACCTCTAACAGTCAATTTTTCTACTTATGCGCATCAGAGAGAAGTCCTAAATTAGTGTTCAAGAAAATTTTCTTAAGCCATTAGTAAACATAATAGAAATTACCAGACTCTTCATGAAAGTAGTTAAACATACATTGTGTACATTATTGAGACTTATTCAAGAGAATCACGCAACATTCAGTCAATATCACATAAAACAATAATTTATCAGCAGCATATAACATTAAGAGAGATAAATAGAAATACTCAAGAATTCTTCGGAAAACTGTTTTTATTGATCTTGAATTCAAGATTACAAACTCAAATGCCTTGCGCACACAGCTGTAGGGGTCCGCACACTCAGTTGTGGGCTCTACTTAGGCCTCCATGCACTCAGTTGTGGAGCATTTTTCCCCTATCTAAACACAGGAAGAATACTTTCTCCATCTTCTTCTCTCTTCTACTCTACTCTTACTACTACTGCCCTAGACATTCTAAGACACACCTATTTATCAAATTTTCATACAATGCCATGGTCTGTGGACCATGGGTGAATATCAAAACCAACTCAAAACTTTACATAAAACAAGGGGCTAACCCCCTTTCACTCCTATTTGTCTACGCACTCCGCATGCACAAATCATGGAGATTTTACATTGTTTACAAAATTGTTCCAAAATTTGGGTTATCTTAACCCCAATCTAACCTAGCCGACCCCATCCCAACAATATAGGTGAAGGGTATTATGTTTCTAAGAAGTTTTCAAGTCTATACTTATGCATATATTTGTACGTCTATGGTTTTAATGAGGTTTTAACGAGAACATAAAGCCTACTACCAGTAGAATAAGCTCTTAATGGGAAGCATACATTGTCAAGTCAATAAGATTAGAAGATAAATCAAGGTACACTAGTGATTCAATGGTGATATATTATTGTAGAGATCAAGATGGCTTCATCCATACTCGAGTGGTAATGAGCATGTGATGTTACATGTCACAAAGAGTTTGGATTACACTCCACTTGAAGCTTTCTTAGGCTTCCTTTCGTGTGACCTCCTAAATATTTCATTTCTCCTTTGACTTTACTCTAATCGCATTTCACCTTTGCAAGATTATCTATAAGGCTTGGAAGAATGTACTTGTCCTAGTCGTAAATCACAGCTAAAACATGCAGTTATACTATATCTATCCTCTGGAGTTTACATTTGTGACTAAGAATATAAAGTTAATCTCCCAAGTCACAAATCGAAAATACAATTCCTAATGAACTATCCACTGACCTCTAGAATCTTGACTTGTGAATTGCGACCAAGGTTATAGAAATAATCCTCCAAGAGGAAAATATCAAACTCAATAGCTAGTCACTTACTGATTATCCTCTAGATTTTTGGCTTGCAACATATCATTCCCCTAATTTCAATCTGAAAAAAATGACTTATAATCGTCGTATGCAACTTAATCCAATCATTATTTTCAATTGTGAATACTTCTATCATTATGTTTTGTCTCATCCTCTAGGAATCCAATTGATTCAGCCACATATGTCCTTCAATATGTATACCCTCTTAAACTTTTCTCATTTTCCTCTTTATGCCCAACCTTGAAACAAATTCTCACACTCTGTCCCTTGATTATGTAAATCGTGCTTTTACATATGCACCATGATCCCCACTTCATTGTCATATTTGGCATCTATATTTTTCCAACCATTTTCACATTACTCTTTCATGGTGTCTCATTTTATTAAGCTCGGTGTATTTTTTTCCTATATTCGACTCTCATATTATCAGTTGTGTTTTGAGTATTCTACCCATGATTAAAGCTTCGTAGGCTATTAAATTCTCACACTATGGCTTCTAATATTTTTTTCACCATTAGCATACAAACCAGTCACGTAGAATTATATCTCCCAATAGCATAACCTAATCTTAGTCCTCATACAGTCATATTATATCTTCTTCCTTAGCCCTAAGTCATAAACCGTGATTCCAATAGTTACTTGAAGCCCTTTTCTTATAGGATGTGATCTGTGACTTATGTAGAATATCCTTCCTCCCTAAATCACAAATTATGATTCCAATAATTACTTAGAGATCTTGTGCGCTACTTATGTGATTAGTGACTAGTATGGGAGTCCCCACTTGGTGAAGTCACAAGTCACTTCTCCAAACCTCATTGACACTAGAATC
This sequence comes from Pinus tabuliformis, assembly GCA_031772625.1. Classification (NCBI taxonomy): domain Eukaryota; kingdom Viridiplantae; phylum Streptophyta; class Pinopsida; order Pinales; family Pinaceae; genus Pinus; species Pinus tabuliformis. Next base: position 1,157,690,486 of record CM062817.1, on the reverse strand, counting down.
CTAACTTATGATTAGACTAGGACATTGATCTACGACTACACTAGGGTTTTGTTTTGTGACTAAGATGTAATTCCAATTTGTGACTAGCTTAGAACATGGATTTGAAACTGCCGGAATTAAAAAAATAAATAAAATAAATAAAAATAAATAAATAAATAAATAAAATTATGCTTCATCCTTATATTGCTATTATATTGTGGAAAATAACATCATTATATTTGAACAACATGTGTGTTATATAAATGGATTATTTATCACATCGATAGGATGAAGATATATAATATTCCCAGCTTAGAAAAATGTTTCAAAACAACTATGCTTTTCTTGTGTCACACATCTAGCTTTTTTAATCCCATTTCAATGTAGAGGATGATCAAGGAATTGAATTTGGACGATATATTTATGAGGTATATAAACATAATGTGAAGATTAAAATTATTTCTACGAGAGTTAATTTATTGTTGACAATGTGGATTTTGAAAAGTTATTCTAGGGCAATGTTGTTGTATATGATGTTACTCTTCTTCCTAAAGTTGCAAAGTAGGAACTTTTTCATGTTGTTTAAATAAATGTGTTTTATGATGAGGATGCTCCAATTCCAAAATTTACAGAAACTTATCCACATCAAGGAATTGTATTATCTTCATGATCATTTTGATACACTACTTGATTGGCGTTACGAAAATGGGGTCAACTTATTTGGTTATGTCTTTGACTTTTGACAAAGCGACAAAATCAAAAAATAAATGGATGTATTAAAAGAGAAACTGGTGGTAGATTATAAGGATTCTAGTGGAAGGAGGGTTAACATAGTCTCTCATTCAACATTGAACTATGATGGGAATTAAATGAATTTACCATTCAATATGTCTAGTTTTGAATGGTCAATCCTTGATACAACAAAGCTATCGGATGGAACTAAATTCTATAATATCTTGGCGTAACACATGAGACATCTTTTAGTGTATGCTATGGAACATAAACTTCCCTGATTGGAAACCTGGAAGACATTTGCAGTTCAAAGCTTCATTATTCTTAGGTGGATGGAGATAGAAGCTTTCCTGTAGAGTGAACACAGTCCGACAGGTCTAATTTGATTAATAAAGCTGAAGTTCCTACAAACAATGTATTTCAACTTCTAAGATAGTGTTTAAGAGTGAGTAAACCAACTCTATTATATGACTCAATATATATCTATTTCATTATATTTCAATAGGATGTAGATGCTTGCAATTATATTGCATAGGGAATCAATCTGAATTCCTAATATTAGTATAGACTCCAATGAAAATAGATCAATGTTCGAACTAGTAATTTTTTGATCAACAAAGTTGAAGTTATCCTCTTCACGACTACCAATGAGACATCACATGAAGAGTAGTTTTTTAAAAGAGCGTTATGTATTTTAATAGTAGTTTGTCCCTATTGCATTCTAAAATTGGTGATGCTTTTCTAAAGTGTTTATGAATTTGAGGGATTTTAGTTAAGCATGGTTAAAAATTGTTGATGTTTGAAGCTTATTCTAGGTATTTTATGCTTGATATATCCATAAATAGGCTTGAGGGTTATCAAAATAAAGATTATACTACTTTCATAAATGAAATTATAAGCAAATAACAATACCACCCCTCTCTACGTTTATTGGATTTGAGAAATGTTCACAACATAATTAGGATCTTGGATTTGTACATATTATAAACACAACCAATATCCTGATGCTCATGTCCCAATGAGAATGATCTGACTCTAAAAGCTTGTGATTTTAGAATATATGAGGAGCGGAGTAGAATGGGCATAAAAATGAAACTTGAGGTTCTTTGTTGGAATGCACAAAGAAGATAAACCACTTAAAACAATGAATGAAAACTCAACAAGTCACTTTCTATGCCAATATAATTGAAAAAAATAGTAAGAGAGATGAAAGCCTTCATATTAGCAATAATGTTCTGTAAACATTTCAATGAAGTTGTTATAAATTAGGGAAAGTAAATGACTTCCTTCAGGATAGAATACCTTGTATGGAGAAGATCACACTAAGAGTTTCAGTAAGCAATGATTGTCACAACTATATAGCTACAATGACATAATTTCAGCGTTGTTGATCCTGTATGGTTTCCTCAACTATTGTTCTGGTTCAACTATGATCAATATTTATGTACGGATTAGGCTTCTAAAGTTCTGATTTTTCTTAATATAGTGATTCTAAGACTAGAAATCACATGGGAACATTTGAGGTCAGAAGCATATTTCTATTATGCAACATTATTAAATTTATGTTCTTGATGCTTTCAAGATACTAGCATGGTCTATATTATCTTACCCTTTTTAGTGGGGTTTTTCAATTTTTAGGGCTATCCTAAAGAAAAAATATTCCAGCAAGTGCTAGTAGGATGCATATGGTTGTTTCTAGCGATGAATATATATTGTTGAAATTTTAAAAAAAGTCTTCATAATTTACTTGGCTCTGCATTTCAATGTTACATCTTACAATCTGTTGTAATTTTTTGTATCAAGATCGCTAGGGGTCATAGAAATCAAAGGCATAAGATAATAAATTGGTTGGATAACTAATTCCATGAAAATGGGGCACATGATCCAAGATCTTTTCTTCATTTATGTTTTCATATTTCCATGAAATAGCATGTGAAAAAAATATTTGTGAACACCTAAAGAGGAAGAAAGATAAAAGAAGACCATGAAGATAATGAAACCAATATTTGATAGTACAGTTCATCTAATGTGATTATGTCTTTGGGCCCTACTTCAGTAGTGGGGAGGCCTCTTGATTCATCTCAATGAAAATGAAAATGAGGACATGGAAAAATACATCATTACACCCCAATATTTTGAGTGATCTAATGATGTGCTACTCATATCTAAAAATAGACTACACGAGTGAAATTGTGGAAATGCTTTGATAAATTTGAGTATAAATTCAATTATATTCAGATAAAATCAACTTTTTATCACCCGAAAGAGTCTTCAAGATTCCGCAAGAAATTTTGTATAGGAATATTTTTGAAATATTCAAAGCAATATTCCCCTAGAAATATTCTCTCCTCAAAAATCGAGCCTACAGGGTTCTACCTAATGGTTCCCATGCTAGAAATTACACTCTACATGTTTTTTTCAGCTCATCAGCACTCCATTTTTTCGCTCATGACTCCACGATCACAATGAATGAATTGGGGCCAATTAAATAGCGTGTTATCAATGGAAATTACAAATTCTGTCACCCTAGTGGTTTGGTTAGTGAAATAACAATAGAATGTTGGTTTCATGGTGAGTCATGGGTTCACTCCCATGAGAACCTATTTTTATAAGTAATACAAACAATTATATAACCATTTGATCGCCCATAACAAAAAAATTATGTAGTTGTTTATACATTTCTCAACTTCATAACTTTACTACTAATTTGTTTGACCAATCAAGGGTTGGGCCTATATGGCCTCCCACTAGGTGCCACATGGCTCTATTTGGTTGGGCCAAGTGGCCCCATGTTATCAGGCCTGTCATTTACATCCACAATTAGCAGACCATTAGATTTGGCAGTTCTACCAAATTTAACCCTAACCAAAACCTCTGCCAAGTTTATCCAAGATCAACTAAGCTTAACTATTAGTTTGGTTGGACTACCAATTTACTGATGTTCCAAGTTTATTTGGTGCTTGTCCTTTTGCCAATTTTGATTGGGCATAACTTTAGCACATGAACTCAGATTGAGACATTATTTATGTCATTGGATTCCTTATGAAGATATCTTCGATTAGGTTATGGTTTTGATTAGATTCAAGATTTATTTTTCTTGGATCCATTAGGGATCATCCTAAATCATTCCTCCCCACTAAGGAACTTTCTGTCCTCCAAAATCATAATCAGGTACTGCAAGTTGATGTGCTTTGATCTGTATAACAAATGTCTATGACATGCCACTATTTCCTTACCTTCACCTTTGTACTTTAGGAGAATAATGATGAAGGTGACACCTATATACATATACAAATTTTTAGCTACCAATGTGTGTCTCACAACTTGCAAGACTCCAAGTAAGACCACACTAAGAGTTTATAAAACACTCATGGACAAGTTTTACAATAGAAACCATATCCATTGCTAACCTACTAAATGCAAAAATATAACTATGTTGCATATTTAAGTGATTTTATACACTTCGTTGCGTTTACAAGTTTTTTCCCATCTCCAAGGCCCACGGTATTATTTAAGGATTTAATTAATATCCTATATATAGTATTGTAGGCAACTATTCTAGATTGAAAATTCATTTGTATAGAATGTAGGTGAATATCAAATAAAAGACATGTAATTTACTATTAAAATAGGTAATTTTTTAGTGACTAACATCCATTTTATCATATATATGAAAAAATAAGCAAATTTCAAACCAAATTGGTGAATATGTTTTTCAAAAAATGTCCAAAAAATAGCCCATTTGTGAAATTTCGACACTAAATTTTTCCCTAATGGGGTTTTTAAAAATAAACATATTATTTACAATGTTATCCATGCTCAAATAATTAAAAAGGCTACCCGTCTCTTACCTAACCATGACCTAACCAGACTAATGAGATTTCTTCTTGTAGCTTGCTTCCTTGTTGAATTAATTCATTGGTTGGTTCCTTCACACTTGCTTTCATATGCTCCTAGTCATTTTTTGGGAATAGTTATGGATCGAGCTTCCAACATGTGGATTTTTTATGCCCACTGTTGTTGTAATGGTTGTAATGATTTTTCTTCCTCTAGACTTACTTGACCTTCTTTTGTGTCTCCTTCCTAGGAAACATATCCTTCCTTGAACCATTACCTTTGGTGCGACTTTGGGGAGGCGAACTTGACTTAGTTATTCCTTTGGAATTCTCATTGTCACTGGAAGGTCATGATGTGCTCTTACCATCCTACACTAACTCAAACTTGTCAGTTGAAGTCTTTCCTATCTCCATCGGTTCGGAGTTGGTTTCATCTTCCACTTTGACATAGCCCAATATGTTGTATCCTGCAATATATTTCAATTTGTCTGATCGAGTTGTTTAGTTTTTCTACATTACATTCTCCATTAAATGTGGTAAAATGAAACTTTAGATCCAACTTTAAAAAATGATTTTTAGAAGCATCTCTATGCTTCTTATTATAATGATGAGAAGATAATGAAGATGTAGAAAAGTCCCTTGAATATGGAGATGGAGATGGAGGTTTAGGAGGTTCTCCTCTATTTTCCTTATTTACCAAATCATTTTCCTCTGCTTCACATTCTTTTCCTTTTCCTTCTTTAGCAATTTCTTCTCATAATATGCAAACAATTTATCGACCTTATTTTCCATGTTGTGGAAAGATTTACATAAATATTGCTCATTCTCGGTATGGGCATCATCATATTCCATTGTCCTCCTTCATGTTGCACGTCTAATATCTGGGTCAAAAGACTTGAGTTTTCTTTCACCCTTTTTGAGTTTGGCCCTGCTTATCATCCACACTCACAATTCATATCAACAAGAAGACTCCTCTAATACCAACATGATATGGGATATTTTCTTTGTTGATGTTCTTAGAATTGCATAAAAGAGTGTAAAAACCATATTTGAAAACACTTAAGAATAAGCAACATAAAATAATACCATAAAGACAATGAAACCAATATTTGATAATGGAGTTCGTGCAATGTGGACTACATGTTCAGGCCCTACTTCAATAGTGGAGAGGCCTCTTCATTCATCTCAGTGAAAATGAAAACGAGTACATGGAAAAATACATGATTATACCTCCAATACTAGGAGTCACTTGAAAATGGGTTGCTCAGATCAAAAAATAGATTACACCAGTGAAATCATGGAAATTGTCTAAGTAATTTGAGTATAATCTTAGTTATATTCCACCAATGTCAACTTTGGACTCCCCAGAGAATCTTAAATATTCCACAATAGATTAATTTTGTATGGGGATATGTTAGGGAATATTCCCCTAGAAATATTCTCTCCTAAAAGATTGAGCTCACAAGCTTTTTCCTCTTAGTTTCCCTATTCACAGTTCCACTCCACCAAGTTCAGTTGGCTCGTCTGCCCTCTGTTCGTTCTTCTCACAACTTTGTTATCAAAATTAATGAATTAGGGACAATTAAATAGTTTGTTCCCAATGGAAATTACAAATTCTGTCAACCTGGAATTTTGGTCAGTGTGGTAAAAATAGAAAGCTAGTTCCCCAATGGATCGTGGGTTCAAGCCTGTGAGACCCTATTTTTTAATGGAATGAAAACGATTATATAATAATTTCACCATCGATAACAAAACCATTATGTTTGTTTTTTAACATTTTTAAGCCTATTGGAAAAAATATGGAGAGGGGGGGGGGGGGGAATCAGTATTTTCAAACCATTAAAATTTTCAATTTCATATCCTGATTTTTGTATGCCACTTTACTGAAGGGAACTCACATGTGTATGCGATTGTTATCCATACAACTAGCATATATCCAGTAAAACATATTTTTCAGTTAATTCATCTTCTATTTATCTTAAGCCAGTTCATCAGTACTTCATTCAACATTATATAAATAGTAACCGTGTGTAGTAAGAAAAAAATAAACCATCACACATAAGCAACATGCATGAACACTGAGATTTAAGGTGGAAACCCAATGTGGTAAGAAAACCACCAATGTTGTTGTCTTTGTCTTTTTTTTAATATAAAGAAAATATTCTTACAATCTTGTACTGCCGCAGACTCATACCAGTACATAGGCACCCACCAAGAGAAGGCTACAACCTTCACTCATTCTCCAACTCCTACTGGAAGAGAGATCCAACCCCTTGATCTCATTTACTGACACCCACCAAAAGGGATATCCAACTCCTTAACACATATTTCATTAATTTTGGAATTAAATAGTGGATCTATAATTTCAAAATAACCAAAAAACTCAATTAAAATGATCTCCATGCAATAATTATTTTCTATTTTTAATGAAATATGCCTTCCTTGATCTGATTTACTAGATACCACTGGAAGGAAGCATCGAATTCCTCATTGAAGGCTCCAACCCTAAACACCTTCATGGACCACATTTCATAAATTTTCATACTGGATCCACTTATTGCGAGACATAATAACTTGTAGGCCACATTTCATCAAATTTCCAGACTAGACCCATTACCAAAATTTAATCCCAAAACCGATCATCAAAGGTGAAACTTATCACTGTAACTCAACCATTCAACAAAATAATAATTGAACCAACAAAATCAACCAAAACTCAACTAATGAACTAAAACCCAAATCAATCAACTTAAACAACCAAAACAGTTAGATCTTTGTAACCAAAATACCAATCAACATACTACACATCATAAAAGCCAGATTCTATTACTACAAACCCTGATCAACCATATATCAAAATATATATGCATTACTTTACAGTATCAAACCCACATGTTTTTGCACTTTCCATGAAGCATACCTGCGTACATATCTTAAACCACTAAATTATGAAAACTGAACCATTGTCATTCTGAAATAAATATTGAATCATACTTAGATCCACTATATCATTCTAAAACAACCACAAAACCTTCACTGAACTTCAATGACAAACAACAAGTATCTTCAACATTCTTCAATCAGTTATTTCATAATCAAAACATCACTATTTAAGCCTAAATCATTAAGAAGACTTTAATGAAAGATAGCAGAAACACATCAGGACTAATTAAAATGATCATAAATCCTTTTCATTAAAACCCTACTTTCTGTACTCACATTCCTCAAAGAATATCCACGTGTATATGTTCTTTTCAAGAAACAATCTCACATATAGATCAACAAATACACACAAATTACCAGTATCACACCCACGTGTGCACACACCTTGCATGGTATAAAAATCACATACAGATCTGCATGTTCTGACTCAAACCTTCATTGCAACACAAAACTTCAGACATACCCAGATCTCAGCATACATAGAAAAATCATGTGTCAAGTCAGTATCAACACATATCAAATCTCCTCATAATCAAGATTGTCATATTAGATCTATTGGATATGATCCGTCATCAAATTCTCGAGGTGCATACTTAGTTTAGATCAAGAAAAACATCAACAACCCATTGCATGTATATTTTCTTCATATCTAACTATTCATAAAATGTTCATCACTTGCACACTATCTGCCACATTGATCTTCATCTCCTTATATAGGTTATACCTTATCCAATACCATAGGTCAAAACCATACTCTAGCTGATTGTTTTCTTAGACGAGATCAAAATATATGTTGTTGGGCTCAATACCATAGGGCAATACGATGGTAAGGGCCCTTGGTATTTAGAATACCATGGTGTGGAAACTGTACATGCCTTTTCTTCTTCATACCTGCATCTGTACACATCTTTTCTTCACAGAAACCAAGTATACTCTACTTTTCCTCACCAAACATGAGTGTGTACACTACTTTGCTTCATAGCACCTGTGTGTACTCGACATTGCTTCATATAACCTGTGTGTACTCGACTTTGATTCACCAAACCTATGTAGACTACTTCAAACTCCATCTTTATCATTTCTCTATCTTTGAACTACTATACCCTTGATCAAACTCTTTGTCAGATTTGTAGACACATCCTTTTGAAATCTATATCAAGTTGGCTTCTATCAAAGGACAACTCATCAAGTAGGTTTCGATTAAGGACAGCACATCAGTCATAATGCCAACAAAACCCAAAAAATTTACTATCGAGCAAACTAAATAGTCATGAGTTGGCCTTATTTGGTGTCCCATTGGGTGCCGTGCGACGCAATTTGGTTGTTTCACATGGCCCCATGACATTAGACCTATTAGCTACAATCAGAGCCAGCATATGCTTCTAGATTTGGAAGTTCCACCAAATTTAACCACAACTAAAACTGCGACCAAGTTTATCGAAGCTCCCCTAAATTTAGTTGTTATTTTGGCTTAACCACCAATTTGGTGATGCTCCAAAAATATTTGGTGCCAACTAAACCTTTTCATTTTCCCAAGTTTGATTGGAACTTTATTGGGTGTATCTTTTGCATGCGAAATCAAGTTGTGTCATTGTTTGAATCGTAGGATTCCTTGTGACGAGGTCTTCAATTTGGTCCCAGTTTCGCTAAGATTCGAGGAATTATTTTTTTGGGACATTAGGGATCATCCTAGATCAATGAAAATTGACATATATTATGCAATGGTCAAGATTAATTTTCATAGGATGGCTCCATATGGTTTCTCCCAATACTATGACAACCAAGTTGTAGGGTGGTGGTACTAGTCTTAAGATTAATCTACTTGGTGGCTAGTGTAGTAGTAAGAAAATGAACTTTCACAACAACAAATGAATGTTTGAACCTTGCTCACTAGATCATGCAATTATTTATGACATTGCAACAACACCGACAATAAGTGTCCTAGGTTTTCAAACAATCATCTCTATTTTCCCTCATAATGTTTCTTTTTTCATATTGTATATATTCCTTATCATAATTATGAAAATGAGAAATGTAAACAACCATATTAAAATTAGTTTAACTATGTAAAAGCCATTAGAATTGGAAAGGCCATGAGGTAGTTGAAAAGTAATGGAGAAGGGGAAGAGTGACCTGATCCATTTCTGTAAATGTATGCCTCATTGATTGGGGACTTTACGAACTTGAGCTAGGTTAGAAATTATATAGCTATTTTGTGCTTAGGGAGATAGAAGCGCTTTTCTCTTGGTAGAATGTAGGGTGATCTATAGTGAGGTGAGCGTTTGATCTTAGAGATGACATGAACTTCACCCATCCCACTATAGGATTTTTATGGGTTTGTGGTGCATGTGTTTTAAATGGAAGCATTATCAATTAGAATCTCTTCAATTTTGGCACAAATTCCCATGCATTGCTTTGGTGGTTGTACTAGCTAATTGATGCTGCAATCAAGTCTGCATGTATGCTTTCAGGTTAGCTTTATGTCAATGAACTAATTCATGGCTATGTCTTATATGTTTCTTTTGAGTCCTTGTTTCCCTTATTCCATAAAAATGATAGGAACTAACAATGAACTATTTTGCAATTGGTCTCTAGTATATTTTTGCTTATATGTATTAAGATTATATTAGTTAGTTGGATTCTCTTAAGGCATACCATCATTATTATTTTTTTGTTAGATTCTTATGTATTGTTTTATTAGTTTTTCAATTGAATATTGATTCGTACTCATTCTTTATGCTTCTCACACTTCGTCTCACACTTATTTCTCCACATTTGACAACTAGGGGAAAAACATTAATGGTGGTAGTCTGACCCAAATACTTGATGAAGCCCCTGTTCAAAATGGTGTGAGATCTGATTGGGACTTTACACTCGGGAGACACCCTAACTCTTAGCGGGACATTTTTGCTCGTTAATGCCAATTTGAATTCCCCCAAGTGTCATTATGAGCATTGTTGTAATTTATTAAATCCTTTTTGTTGAATCTGAGTAGTCCCTTGAGGATTGAAAATAAAGATAATTCTTATAAAGATATTTCTTATAGAAAATATAAGTTCTAAAAATTCTAAAGAATAAGTAATCGTATGTAAAAATATCCAAATACACTTTTAGGAAATAGGAAGTACAATATTTGGGTCATATTATTTCATAGCAATGAATTAAGGTGGACCCTTGGGGGATCCATTCTATTGTAAAATTGATTATTCCTAAAAGAATAAAGATTGTTACAATTTTTTGGGACTACAAGTATATTATCAAAAATTAAGAATTCTATATACATGTAACTTGACCACATATCTATTAAGGAAAATTTCATATTTATAGAATGATAAGCCTACTTTGGTACTCGCTTTTAAATGATGCCATGTCTTGTAAACCAATATTGGAAACCCTTGAGTACGGGAAAATATTTCTATTAGATTCAAATACATCAGAGAAATGAATTAGAGTATTATTGAAACAATTTAAGAGAACATTGAATTTTAAAAGAAAACAATTCAAAGATAAATATTTGGTGAAATTTACATGTGAAAATAAAATTGAAGAAATTTTACATGCAAACGAATATGGCAACAATATAGCATTGAGAGGCACTTTAAAGTCTAGATATATCACGATATCCTAAAGTACTTTCTGGAGGAAAGATTGTCATCATCAAAAAAAAAATATGGGTAGCAAAAATGCATGGCTTTGATTTTGAAATAACCTTCAAAATAGTAGAAAACATTTTTTGAAGTAGTTTCTCTTTCTATAACAAAAGTAGACTTAAGTTCATATTCTACTATATATTCCATTCTTGTGTGGTTGGAAGGAGCTCAATATGATGGAAAATTATTACTAGTAATAAACATAAAATACTATGTATAAATGAAGGGATGAACTCAATGGAACATTGGGAATGGAAGGAAGGAATAGTTTGGTACATGGGTACAATATTTTTACACTCAAAACCAAAGTTTAAGAAACAAATTTTAAAGGATACCTGTGACTCTATCATGGTAAAACATGTATAATTCCTTAAAAAATATCAAAGGATCAAATCAAATGTTTCATATATAAATTATCATGTGTGATGTTCCCTTTTTCTGGTATTCCTTATGGCATGATTAGGATGGACTTTCAGAGTAGGGGGCATATAGGTTACAGGTGCAGGATGGCATCATCAGGAGGCCTACGGGCTTTTAAATGGGTTTTGAGAAGTTTCTATGAGGCTCGATGGCATTCTCTTCGCATATTCCATTATATACACAATTTACCTTTCGTTCCATTACATTCCAATAACTTTCAAAAAATTGAGTTATTAAATTAATTATGCTTAAGGTGGCATTTTGGGGGGGAATACTTGGTAGAACACCTTAGTGTAATAGCTCGTTGGAACCGGAATGAGAATATCTACAGGATGAGATACCTAGAAGTGGATTTCAGTGACTTGAGCGGCATGATGGCTAACTTACCATTTTTCCACATTAAAAAGAATATTTTAACTAAGGTAAATGTGCTCAATGATGAAAATAATAATAAATAGGAGCTTATAGAGGGGTCCATCAAATCTATAAAAGGAGGAGGAGGAGGCCATTAGAGTACATCTTGGATTTGTGTTTTCTTCTTGTGGAGAGGTTTCAGAACCTAGTTCTCTACCTCAATTGTAGCCCCAAGACAAAAGCCCTTGGCTGGCTTAGTGAGGTTGGATGAGTACCCCCTCCCGTTGGTGAATTCATATAAAATTCACAAGAGAGATTAGCAGTGTAGTTAAATTCATTTTGGAGTGTCATCATAGCATTGGAGCATATTCTTGAGGCTAGTTTCCCATCTCAAATATTTTAGTTATAGGAGCATGTAAACCCTAGATTATATATTATAATAAAAATTGAGATTATTTTTTCTATCTTATTTTTGTCCATCATATTGTTGAGTTGAAAAACTTCATTTGTTATATTTTACATGGAAATCTTATGTTAGTTGAATGAAATTTTTCTATGAAGAATTTTGTTCAAAAAATTGCAAACTTTCCCATTTGGGATATTACAGTGGTATCAAAGTTGGTCTTTCTGCTAGCTTGAGGGTTATTTCATCGATTTTTTAGATACAATGAAGACCCATTTTCTACTGCAAATGAGAGTTTATTGAAAAGGGTTTGACAAATTTTTCATTGACTATGCAAAAAATTCTCTGACAATTCATTGAGGCATAATAAGGATTCAACAAAATTTCCCAATGTTTCAAGTGAGAGGGACGTGTGATTTTTGTTTTCAAAAGAGGCCATCACATTATTAAAGAAGTCGCATTGCATATAGCGAGAAAAATCTGAACGTGTCATTCGATAGTGAATTTGTAATTATGTGGTGACGACCCCAATACGCGGAACAGAAGTTGTGTTACTTCTTTCTAGGGATGGGAGGTTTTTTTTTCCATCAAATCATATTGGTCGATGTCAAAAAGTGAGCTCTCAATCGATTTGGGCCGCTTCTATTGTCCATGAGATGTCAAGCCAAAATATTTTCCAGAAAATCAAGTCGACATAAAACAGAAATCAAGTTGTCTTGGGGCAAAGCGCTGAAGATCGAGTGACTATTGTTTAATACCATGATGTGTGTGGTCATTCAATCCAAGTGTGTGGAAGCCACAATCAATAAGTAAAAGTAAAAATCTTCTCATGGACCAAGCACCATATTGTGCAGGTGAGAGTCATTGGTCGAGGTCGAGTTTATCATCAGCAAACTGGGTAGAGGGAAGAATTGCATTAATATTGTCTAGTTGGATGCCATTATTCCAACATCAGATCAAGGTCGAGATTAGATTTTGTCACCACAACTGGAGTAATCAGTGTAAGTGAAGACGTGGTGGGGATGCCATAGAAAGTTTAAGGGGAAATTTGTATGTAGAGGAGGCTATACCAAGTGAACTTCCTGTGATGTATGATCTGAGATCAATCTACGTTTTCCTACCAGAATAATTACCAATAAGTGATAACAGTCCCTCTCTGAAAGCGAGACATCGATCCATTGCTGAGATGAGGAACACGTTGATCAATTGTCGTAAGTTTATTTTTTGGAGACTACGAAATGTGACTTTAATAGCGTGCGCATGTATTTTCATTGTAACACCATCCTCCAACATCTACCCGAGCAACTGGCTAGCTAGGGTAAACATGCGACGCGAGGCCACTATGATAAGATTCAACCTCCTTAAAGACTTTACGGAAATGGAATCAAGGCAACATCACATACAGTCATCCAACATCATCCAAATAAACTTCAGGAGACAAGTCAGCCTCTCAGACTGCATATCCCTGGATCCCATTGTTTTTTGAGAGAATTAGGGCAGGGTAATGCTCCTTGGACACTGCCCAAGTGAGTTAGTATCAGGACTAATGCTCCCTAAACACTGCTTAGGTGCTTTATAACGCTTCCCAGACACTTCGCAGGTGAGTTAGTATCAGAAATAGTGCTCCCAAGACACTGGGCAGGTACTTTATAATGCTTCCCAGACACTGCCCAAGTGTGTTAGTCTCAAAATAATGCTCTATTTTGCTAGCATTCTAGGATTTGAGACACCTTTTTCAGCCCAGAGATTGGGACACTGCCCATAATGGAACGATCACTTAGAATTAGTAAGGATGGAAGGAAACAATGATGCATAACCATTAAAATGAACAAGATAATAGCCAAACCCCTACTAGCCATGACAGGTATTTTTTCAAACATATCATCAACATGTAACCTACAGGTGTAAATAATATAATTAAGTGTAGGGATCTAATACTTATTTCAGAATCGCTATGAACCATCGTTCCCTCATGCCATTTGTTGCATTATCCTCCATTAACTCATAAACACATTATCCCATCATATATAAGTAAAAACATGTTGAGAGCCATACATAGTTGTTGTCATGAAATGTGCATATAAACATCATAATAGGAACAAAAATACAATAAACATATCATCCATCAAATCCATATATACATAAGTACCTTTGCACATGAAAATAAAGGGAATGTATTTCTCATTAATAAATGCAATGAACCAACAGGAGATGGGACTACCACGTATGGCTAAGCCAAATCTCTCTTCAACCATTCACCCCCCGTGCCATATTCCAAGCATTAAACACACCAATCAAAAATAATCCAGGGATTCTAGAGGCCATCCACCTCAACCCATCAAAGGGTGATTCCACCTCATGGTCGGACATCACCAAAATCATCATCATATTGGTCTCTATCCAAGCCTTCCAAGGCTTCCAGAGTGTTTTTCCAACCAAGGCTTCCGAAGCGTTTGTTCAACAAGGCTTGTAGGACTAGTAACTCAACCCAAGCTATGGAAACATGGGAACCAATCAAAACAAAGCAATGAATGTAAACCCACAATCACCATGGCTATCCAAGAAATGGCAAGGCTAGCCAATCCACTGTCCATCCTGGGCATCCTCCATGCCAATGACAGATCATAAACAAGAAGCCACATGCATGTGTCATGCATGCCAAAACTAGTGAAGAAACCATACATGCAACTCGATACCTGCAAGAAAATCTCATGTAGCTACTGATGTCGATGCCCTCTTATGCTTCCCTACTCTTTCTTTCCTTCTTCCTCCAAGAATCTATGTATGCCACACCCTCCAAGAGTTCTCTAAGAAAACTCTAAGTAACCAAGAATATGAGAGAGAGAGAATAATGAGAGAGCTCCAAAACTGAACTAACAAAATATTCCTATTGAAAGGAAAAATCTTGCCAACTTATCCTCAAAATCCTTTTTATTAATGAGGCCTCTATTTTCTTCATTTTCAATTATTTTTCTTCAATTTCCTCCTCACATGCAACCTATGACCTTTCACCTTCTTTTCCTCCTAATTTCCATTATTTTCATAAGTAAATTCCAACTAATGCCTCATGCCTTTTAAGAGCCTTAGCCATTGCCTTTGCCAATTTCCTTAGGCATAAAAAACCAAATGTACGCCAACTAGGATATTTTCCCCACCATTCATCTTCGAATATGTGTCCCATCATCTGTGGTATTTATATATTTTTACATGGAATTTTCACCAAGGTTGTTACAAAACCGCCCCCCTTGGAGGAACATTGTCCTCAGTGTCCAATGACACCTATAACCAAAACAATGTTGAAAAAAAGAACATGCTTCCCATGGAGCTTTATAACATAGCTTGTTGCAGTATTTGCATTGAAATAACTGCTCAAAATGAGAACATCATGACAACATGACAACATACCGCATATTGGAGCTTTATAACATAGTTCATTATGGTATTTACAATAACCACATATACACATATGCACATTTTCTCAACCATCAAACAAAATGATCTGATGCCTACATTCACAACAAAGGAATATGGAGGCTCGCATCTCCACCCTTGCAGTAATACCAGGATCCACCTCCTTCTGAGGAAGTGAAAAATCTACTGCAAAGTCAACTCTACATCTAATGTCCAACATTATAATCCCATGCCACTTTTCCTCTCAAAAAATTTTTACCATCTCATTGTTCCTGGGCGCACTCCCAATGTACATATCATTCCATCTAGCAATGCTAATGACCAAAACAAATCCATCCATGACCTTCCCTTCTCTACTACACAGTCCCTCAGGAATCCGGTCACCCCTTCCATGCAATCACTCACCTTCCAAGTTCCACTCACACTCCCTATCCTAGGTAGTCCATCCCTTGGCAAGGCTTCCTCACATCGGAAGATACAACAACCAAGGAATATCCCTGCCTTAAAAACCATCATATTGGTCATAACATGATCATGGAAATCAATGAACAATATTGGGTACCAGTGTCCCACAATGACCCTTCTCATAAATACTTTAACAGCATGATGTTGCATGTTCCAATTTCTTTTGTTGTTGCTGCCAATTCTTGGAGTCAATTTCAATCACCCAACTGGGCATGTTCATGCTTCCTGTACCAAGAACATAACTTCCATTAGATTCAAAATAAGTTGAAATAACTTCAAATCATACCTCATTCGTAGTTTGTCAATAAGGTACACTTGGAATCCTATTTTCTTCTGTCACAATAATTCAAAATAGCATCTTTTACCAAATCAACATGTATAAAAATATCACATCAGGTTATCTCAAAAAATAACCATTAAAAACATATATCACGTGTAACCATCATAAATAGAAATCATAGATAACATGTAATCATCGTAGACCAGAATCATAAATCACATGCATGATCAAACTAAAATAAAACACTGATACTTATCCTTTAATCAATTCTTAGCTTCCACCTTTTTCCTTATTTCATACACACCTTGGATCAGTTTCCACACCTGACAAGCACCCAGTGCCTACTCATCAACTAGGTACACATACGGATAGTGTGAATCCCACACATACAACCAAACATGACATACCACATCATGCAATAAATGCATCTACACCTAACATAAAATACATATGCCTATACCCAGTGTATACAATAAAATACATATGCCTACATCCAGTGCATAACATAATACATACACCTACACCTAACATACAACACAACCCAATACATATATACCCAGTGTACAACACCACACAATACATGCATGTACATAGTGCACATACATAGTACCACATGCCCTCAAAACAACATGTATGACATGAACACACTACGACACATGCACGGATACCACAAGTACAACATGTACACAATACAACCTGTACACTGCACCACACACAACATGTGCACAACATCACATGTACACAATGCCACTTGCACAATGTGTACACAACACCACATGTACACTAACCACTTGTACAATGTGTACACAATAGCACATGTACATAGTATGACATGCACGCGACACCATATGTACACAATGCCACATAAACAACATGTACACAACACCGCCTGCACACAACATCACTTGTACAACATGTACACAACAGCATATACATCCAACACCACTTGTACGATCATTGACACCACACCATATGTACCTAGCACCAAATGTACAACATGTACGCAACACCACATATACATAGCACTGCATATCCAACATGTGCATATCATCATCTATACACATCATTATATATGCACAACACCACATGTGCAAAACATCGCAGATGAAACATGTACAATATATACAACATATGCATAATATTAGTACCACACATTCAAAACCACACTGTCCATACCAAGCAACCATTCTTCCAGTGTCTTATCCATTCCTGTCCCAACATGTTGCAGACCACACTGCTTTCATTTTACTGATGTATCCTTCAACATTACCTATCATAGCATAAACATAGGCATAATATAAGTATACAATATACATTCATATCCAAATGATACTGACCTCATATATTTGTCATGACTACTCTTGCCAATTGATTCTTTGTAAGACCAGGAACCTCTTCATGCCATTCAGTTACGTAAGAAATTATTTCTTCATAAGGATGATCCCTGATAGTCCCTATTAGACAGTGACATAGATACATAGATACATACATATATAATCGTTAGCATAAAAAATTATCACCTTGTCAAACAACGACATACTTACATTCATGTATACATATATAAACATCAACATAATCATCATCATAGCATAATTACCAGATAACATAAGGTCTAGGTTAAGAGAAATTCCTTTATTCATGCAACACATTTGCAACATTGAGAACAACAGTTCCAAAAATAGGCAAGGCATATGATGCCTCAAATCCATTTACTTTACCTTTTCATGGTACCTTTCTCATGGCTATACTGCCACCATCCATTTACCACAATGGACCCATCCAGTCCAACCGACTATCATAGTCTTACCTTTCACTACGCTTACTCATGCACTGAGCTTCATCTAAAGCTGAAATTACCCTTAAAGTACCACACAGCTCTCCCCGAGCTCCATCAACTTTCCTCCTTCCCAACCAATTTCAAAGACTTCAAACATAGAAGGCAAGAGCAAGAAGAAAACAAGAGAAAACCATAAAAACAAATAACAACATGACTATTCAAACAAAGTGGCATGATCATGCACTAGACATAGCAAAACTATAAATCAAGTGCAAGAAAATAAAAAATTGACCAAAACCACAATACTAAAAATAAACACCATGACTCAATCCCCATTGTTCCCAAGGAAAGCTAAACCTGAGCCTTCTTCAAGATTTCATGCAACCTCTCTTTCCATGCAACTCCTTCATCATGTTGCCATAAACACATAACTATTAGTATATAAATAAACATAACAATACATTAATTACCTTATCTTGTTGTGCCAAACACGTTTCCTTCAACTAAACAAATGCACACCATCTCTCAAGGGAATCCAATGCTTTGATAGATCCACTATAACTAAAGACTAGCTAATATACCTGTCATGTACAAGTTCATGCATCTAGCACCTATCCACATAATGTCAGACAAAATCAAGTTTAAGAAGACTTCATGTATGTCAGTCACTCATTCTTTGTGAATTAGTGTTTCCTAAGATATCAAGGAATTCTTGCCCAATTCATTTCTTTTACCCTTTTACCTTGTTGCAATCAAGGCTTACTATCGATGTCACATCACCCAATTGTTAGTTATGTAAACACATCAACTATTACCTTGTCACACTACTACCAAGCATTTTTCCTGCAACTGCTCACACATGTCAACCACATGTTCCAAATATCAAGACAATCATATCTATCAATTTGAAATCAACATTTAGCAATACTAATAAACATTTCATAACCCATAGTCAACTCATAGTCATTAGACATAATTCTGCAACTATCACCTACTATACTCAAGTACATATCAACTGTCTCAACACATATGTGTTAGTAAAGTCATCTTAAAACAAGATAATTGCAACACCTACTCATATTATGCAACTCATCGAACATTCAACCAACTTGCAACATACCATGTTAAATAAATCAACTAGATGACATAATCAACAATGAAGAACCCATTATACTACATAAGAAAACTCATACCTTAATGTATTTCAGGGGAGACTATCTTGTCTACATAATCCATCCATATTAGCATAATATAACTTCACAACATATAAGCTCAAACACAAGTAAGATCATTATATCCGTAACAATAACTAACTAATATGTTTACATCATAACTCATACACAATCATCATTTATACATAGATATCACATATGTATGGCCAATCTATATTAGTATGACACCATATCACAAATATGTTGAATCATACCTGAATATCGCAATCATAACCATTTTCATAGGTAAAACCAGGTTAACACAATACCTATAACATCAATATCTTCAATGTAATGAACATAACCATCACACATATGACCAATCAAAATTACAACATCAAGATTTGAATGAAATAACTCTAATCATAAATTTAATAGCACATAACAGCAATAAGCTATATAGCATGCTCATTAACAAAATAAAACTGAATCATCAAGAAAGCTATCATATAACAATCAACAAGTTAACCTATAACATACTCATCAGTAACATACAACATAATGACTAGTTTATCTAATCTAAAACAACAATATAAATGCATATCATCATAGGTTACTATCATTCATGACTATCTGACATGTGCATGTGACTATACTAATCCACTATCATTGGTCTTGTATGTAACTATAACATTAATAGACATGTACATAAACCTAATCTACATAACCCTAAATCATATAACAATCCTTATCTTACTTACTTGCATGCCCAACATACAAATGTGTATGAAGACATGCTCTTGCCTCGATGTCCAATGCTGCAACCTCATTATGATGATCTGCATCTCCTGCTCTATCTCTACCAACACATTAGCATCATAAAAATCAATAGCATCATGATTACCTAAATTGCATATAATGACTTCACACGGCATGATTGACCCACTATACATGCATAATCATAAACAGGACCATACATGCATAACAATTGCATATACACATATAATAAATGAGTACCAAACCATATACACATAATTATAGCTAAAGTCTAGTCATCAATGCATGAAAATATCAACCACACAAGCCATGGCCTCATGCATGAAAACAACAACCACATCACGTGCACTTGATAACATTTGAAAACTAATGTGCATAAAAATGCATGATCAACCACACACAATCAGTCACATACTTATGACCAACACATTTCACGAAATCAACATCAAATTCTCCACGACAACCACACTACAACCATATACAGTCATGAAGCCAATGCAAAAAGTATATAAGTGTAAGAGACACATGCAACTGACGTGCATGCATGACCAACACACATTCAACCCATTTAGTTTGAGAGTTGAACCATGCTCTAATACCACTCTGTAACACCCTCCTCCCACATCTACGCAAGCAACCGACCAGCCGAGGTAAACATGCAACGAGAGGCCAATATGATAAGATTCAACCTCCTCGGTGACTTTAAGGAAATGGAGTCAAAAGAACATCACATACAGTCATCCAACATTATCCAAATAATATTCAGGAGACAAGTCAGCCACTCAGATTTCCTATCCTTGGGTCCTACTATTTTTTGAGAGACTTAGGGTCGAGTAATGCTCCCTAAACACTGGCAAGGTGAGTTAGTATCAGGACTAACACTCCCCAGACACTACCTAGGTGCTTTAAAATGCTCCCTAGACACTGGTCAGGTGCTTTATAATACTTCCTAGACACTTCAAAGGTGAGTTAGTCTAAAACTAATGCTCTATTTTGCTAGCATTCTAGGATTTGAGCCACCTTTTTCGACCCAAAGCCTAGGACATTGCCCAAAATGGAATGATCACTTAGAATTAGTAAGTATGCAAGGAAACAATGATGGATAAGCAATAAAATGAACAAGATCATAACTATACCCCTACTAGCCATGAAAGGCATTTCGTCAAACATATGATCAACATGTAACCTACAAGTGTAAATAATATAATTAAGTGTAAGGATATCATACTTATCTAAGAATTGCTATGAACCACCATTCCCTCATGCCATTTGTTGTATTATCCTCCATTAACTTGTAAACACATTATCCATTCATATGCAAGTAAAAACATGTTGAGAGCCATAAATAGCTATTGTCATGAAATTTGCATATAACCAACTTAATAGGAACATAAATACAATAAACATATCATCCATCAAATCCCTAAATACATCAGTACCTTTTCACACGAAAATCAAGGCAACGGATTTCGCATTAATGAATGCAATGAACCAATTCGAGACAGGACTACCATGTTCCACCCAATCGCAAAATGGCTGATCCAAATCTCTCTTCAACCATTCACCCCCATGCCATATTCCAAGCATGAATGTGGGATCTCATGGAACACATCAATCACAAATCATCCAGGGCTTCCACAGACCATCCACCTCAACCCATCAAATAGTGATTCCACCTCACGATAAAGCATCACCAAAACCATCATCATATTGGTCTCCATCCAAGACTTCCAGAGCATTTGTCCAACCAAGGCTTCCAGAACTAGTAACTCAACCCACAACTTATATAGGGCTTCTAGGGAATTTGTCTAACCAAGGCTTCTAGGACTAGTAACTCAACCCACCAAGAGCTTCTAAGACTAGTAACTCAACCCAAGATGTTATAGGGATTCGAAAGTGTTTGTTCAACTAGGGCTTCCACGACTGGTAACTCAATCCAAGCTATGGAAACATGAGAACCAACCAAAACACATCAATGAAAGTAAACCCATAATCACCATGGATATCCAAAAAATTTCAAGAATAGGCAATCCAATGTCAATCCTAGCCATCCTCCATGCCAATGACAGATCATAACCAAGAAACCACATGCATGTGCCATGCATGCCAAAAATAGTGAAGAAATCATACATGCAACTCAGTACCTGCAAGAAAATATGATGTAGTTGTTGATGATGATGCCCTCTTGTGCTTCCCTACTCTTTTTTTGCCTTATTGCTCCAAGAGTCCAAGTATGACACACCCTCCAAGAGTGCTCCAAGAAAACTCTAAGTAACCAAGAGTATGAGAGAGAGAGAGAATAATGAGAGAGCTCCAAAACTAAACTGACAAAAGGTTCATATTGAAAAGAAAAATCTTGCCAAATTATCCTCAGAAGCCTTTTTATTAATGAGGCCTCTATTTCTTCATTTTCCATTATTTTACTTCAATTTCCTCCTCACATGACACCTATGACCTTTCACCTTCTTTTTCTCCTAATTTCTATTATTTTCATAAATAAATGCCAATTAATGTCGCATGCCTTTTTAGAGCCTTAGCCATTTCCTTTGCCAATTTCCTTAGCCATAAACAACCAAATGTACACCCACTAGGATGTTTTCCCCACCATTCATCTTGGAATACATGTCTCATCATCCGTGGTATTTATATATTTTTACATGAATTTTTCACCAGGGTTGTTACATGCATATTATTGGGACTGCAATGTTTCCATCTCAAGATAAATTTAGCCACTGTGCTGATTGTCTAGTGATCATCCAAGTTCTCGATCATGTTATGCTTGGCTAAGGAGTGTTGATTGCGTGCAAATGAGAGCGTGAAGTATGAGGTAGAGTATACAGTGCATGGGCCAAGACCAAATTGCAAGGCCATTTTCTTTTCTGGAAGGCAAAGTTTTTATGATCAATGCGCACGTACAACATAAATCAATCTACCTAAGGCCTCGTTTCTCATACTTGCAAGAGACAATTTGAGTTGTTGCAATGGCTCAATGAATTTCCATGTCTGTGGTGAATTGATCACCATCTAATTGATGTCTTTTATGCTCTTGTAGCATGCATGAGAAATGGGGGCATGTGTATATGGTGCCATCCTTTGACTATGCTAAGTGTGTGGGACAAAGATATATATATGGTGTGCATGAAGGCAAGTGCTTGGTGGTATGGTATATAAGACAAAATCATCGGGATCGGGACAAAATTATTTAATTTCTGCATGGAAAGATCACTAAAGTCACTGGGATATTATTTTCATAAAATTCTATTGTCACGGTCATCCTAAGCCCAAGAGATAGAGTGAAAACATAGGATTACTGAGTTAGCTAAATTGATTTGTTACAAGGAATACACTCTGGGAGAATTGAGGTTTCTGTGGTGGACAATCACCAAAGGGCTAAACCTATCTTATCCATACTCAAGATTCACTATTTTCAAATATGAAAAGGACTTAATTGCATCGACGAAGAGCCAAATTGAGAGTGAAATTCACCAGATCTTCCAAGGTACCATTTTTCTAACATTATCTTGAGCTAGGGTTTCCAAGTTGATGAAATAAATGTATTATTTATAATTTTTATCTAGTTTTGTGGGTCAGAGTATGCTTGTTGGATAAAATATTATGTACTTTGTGGGTCAGAGTATGCTTGTTGGATAAAATATTATGTACTTGTATAATTGAAATTGTTGAGGGCTCACATGTCAATGTATTATTGTTGGTGTGATTGAGTAATTTCTATCGACTTATGAGTTCAAAGGCTAATGTTTGATTGTTGAGTTGTTATACCATGTATGGTACTAGTCAAATGTGAGATATATGTATTGAGTCAATTATTGAGTCAAGTATAAAATAGGTTGAGGAAATCACCATCATCAAACCAAAACATGGATCTAACCTTCAGAAATTATCTTAATAAACTAGCAACAACAATTAACAGAACATTGTCTAAGGAGATACTTATATACTACAACAAAAAAAACCACAAAAACAGCATGAGTTAGGACCCAAAATTTATGCACTTGGGACAAATTTGAGATGCATAGGCATTACAACAAAATCCCTTTTAAAACCAGAAGAACTTTCCTTTCTCCTCTCCAAGGTACATCAGTAAGATGGAAAGAGCTTGATTTGGGCTCTAAAACCAACCATGCTTTCTCTCATACAACAAAATTTTTTGCAGCATCCATGAATAAGAGTCAAACTTCCAGTTACCTCTTGTCTTAGTAGTGTCATGATGCTGACCACCTATACCTCCTTACAATCATGAAATTATGAGGAGAGCCTTCAACCTGATAGTGGATACCTTTCAAATTTTGGATAACAGTGAGGGCCCTACCTTTGGGAAGAGACTAGAGATTATAGAAGTAATGGCCTTGATTCGATTTTATGACCTTATGTTTGACGTAGAGTGTGACGATTTGATCCTGCCGATGTTCCAATTCTTCTTCAACATTAGGGAACATCATCCTGATACAGTCATATAAAACATGGATTCTAGTTTATTCTCATGTGTGGGAGGCCATGATGCCATTTATAGGAGGTTGCAGTATAATTTGTTGGCCATTTTGAGGGAGGAATAATGGGCTTCACCTATTTCTTATGAACTAGACAAAAGGTTAGTTTAATAGAACATGGCATTGTTAAGGAGACAGCCGACCTAGGAGCAATTGCAATGGATTTATGGTGACTAACCATGCAACAAAATGAGTTGAGGAAAAGGGGTATTTCTTTCATGTCCAAGGAACCTTGTGGACCTAACCACTCATGCTTGAGAGTTATAGAGATGGAAGAGGTAGAGCAGGAGGATATTCCTTCTCTATTTTAGGATGAGGACTCTTGTTTGGATGAGTCCATGGGGTCATACGAGGGTGCCTCTAGGGAGCATGAGCAATCATGTGGAGTTGTTGACAGTAGGAGAGATTTATATTTCAGTGTGTATGGTGAGAAGTCAATGGACCCTATGGTTGACATTCTGGATGATGAGTAACTAGTGATGATTTAGCCAGAGAAACATATGGTGGAGCATGTGTCAACTCAAGAGAATTATATGCACAATATGCATGATGAGCCTTTTGGGGAGAGCCAGTTAGAGGTTTGTATTGAACCCATGATGGAGGAGGATGAACAACCATCCTTGGGGCTAGCCATTAATTTGGAGTAGGTAGATGTAGAAATAGCTAGTAGCGTCACAATATTTGTGGATACATGTCCTCAAGAGGTGTGAGGGTATGATAGGATAGTTTTCTAGGAGGCTGGTAGATTGGAGGAGCATGGAGATTCTAGCCAAATGATGGTGGTTATTTTTGAGATGGTGGTGCATTTATCTTTAGGCTAACCCACTACTAAGGCACAGGTAATTGCACAGGGAATTAGCAGAGTGATAGTATTTTCAGGCTGCAACCCTCTCCAAGAGTACATAGACAGGACTTGCAACACAGTTTGGCCACTTATAGCCATTACAGGGAGAGAGGTAGGATTTTCATGATGGATATTGTTTATTGACCAAACAAAGTTGCGTGAGTTGAACACAATGTGTCATAGAGGACTTATCACATATATAGGTGCCTATATATTTGATCCTTCCCACATGATGGATTGGCGAGAGATCATGATTTGGTACCCTATTGCTGGATTATCATTTTTAGTCAGGAGAACTGTACTAAAGGGGCCCTTAGATGTGAGGGATACTAGATGCTCCAATTGGTAGCAGGATGTAGTTTGGTCACTCATCATTATTTCAGCATAACATAAACCTGGTGAGATTGATCTTGCTCTATGGCAAGGGTTGGATTGGAGAGAGGTGATGATTTGGTATGCAGTGGATGGAGAAGCACTAATTGTTGGATTTATATCACAACAGGAGCTATGGAGCACTGATACGCATTCTTGGTGGCATTGGGATCCAGGAGGATTAGGTGATGATAGGTTAAATGAGAGATTGTTCTGGAATCCTTGCATTGAGGGTCCCATTCATGATGGGTTGACTCAAAGGCATACCATCACCCAATGGTTTGTATGGGATCTAGGCATTGGGTCTCAGTTGAAATGGGCCACCCGATCAGTCCACAGGTTTGGATTTCTTGAGGACAAACAACCTTGGGGTGGGAGGATTTGTGATGTTCCTTTTTCTGGTATTCCTTATGGAAGGATGGACTTTTAGAGTTGGGGACAGACAGGTTAAAGAAGGAGGTTGGCATCATCGGTGAGCCCAAGGGTTTCTGGAGGGGTTCTGAGGATTTTTTATGAGGTATGATGGAATTTTCTTGGTATATTCCTTCATCCACATAGTTTTCCTTTCGTTCTATTATGTTCTGACAACTTTCAAAAAATTGACTTTTAATGGGCTTGACTCAATTAATTATAGTTAAGGAGGAATACTTGGTAGAACACCTTCATGTATTAGCTCTTTGGAACCAAAACAAGAAGAACTACGAGATGGGATAACTAGAAGTGATTTTTGGTGACTGGTGGGCCCCAGTATTGCAGCAATAATGCTACAACTCCTGGGACTCCCGTCTTTACTTTTATCAACCCGGTAGTTCGTAACAAACTTGGAAGTGACGGTGTTGTATGCACAAGTACTAGCTCTTGCCGCAGCTGTCACTTGGTCAGCTGGCACAAGTCTGCTAGGGGCTTAAGCCAACTTCTATGAGCTTTTAGAAGAAGATTTTTAACTGATGGATGAAAGCTAACTCAAAGGAATCTAATCTACTTGCGGAAAGAAACTGAAAGCCAAAAAGTAACGCAAACCCTAGCAAACCCTAATTCTGCTAGCTATTCCTACTGATGCAAAGGAGAGAATGAAAACTACTGGAAGGGATGCCATTACTTCTATGAAGGTAAAATACACGTGTCTAGACTACCTCTACCTGAAGAAAACATCTTTTTGTATTTTTGAATAAGTTATTAGAATTATCATGCATGTGCTTTTAACTGTTTGTGACTGTGCAGAAATGGATTGGCGAGAGGAAATGCTTGGAAGAGGTCGGGAAGGTTCAGAGAGGGCCTAAAGGGTCCCTAACACCCTTCCAGGAAATTTCACAGAGTTTGGCTCTCAAGAAACCTCATTCGTGAGCTTCTACAGGAAGTCTGCAGGGGTTCTATAGGATGTTTCGGGAATTTCTACGGGATGTTCAGAAATTTCTACAGGATGTTTTAAAATTGGATTTTGGAGGATGGGTGAGTGAGGGAAGATGCATGAATGGATATGGAGGTAGGATATGGGTCTGAAGTGGCCCAGGGACTGGTGGATGGAGTGGTGAGAAGGTGTAGATAGCTAAGTTGGCTCAAAGAAGGTTGAAACAATGATGTACAAAAACTATGGTTATGTGAGCAAATCTGGCAAATGTGAGGTAAGGATTCTAAGTAGAGGGTGGAGTGGATGGTGCTGATGGAGAATAAGTAGATGAAGGAGTGGTACATGTGCTCTGCAAGTCATTTTTCCAATCTGAACCAACAAAGACTTGTAAATTCAAAGACTTACGTTGACCTAATTTGCTAGCTGTCAATAAAGAGAATGAACAGAAGTGTGACCTACAATGAAACCATGTATTTTAACTCATGCAACTAAGAAAATGAAATTCTGAACTTGTAACCAACTTCTACACATGAAAATCAAACACTAGTGATTGCATGGCAAAGCAAAATCAGTGTTTTTGTGGGCAGCAAAGTCATCCTAGTCACAGCTCCTGATCCCACTGAGGGAGAGGTGAAACCACAGATGTTTTATGGCCCTTTTCTTGAAGCTTTTCTTGTTAACAACCTATCAACTAAATCTGAGCATGAAAAGCTATTTTACTCATAAAAAACAACCTAAATAACAAAACAAAATTTAAATCTAAATAGCAAATTTTATTCTAAGAATGCAGCAAAGACACATGAAAGTAAACAAAGGAGGTACTGGCCACTTGATATGGGCCCAACCCCAAGAGCTACAGCCTCCTAAGAGAGATTTAGAGCTGGTGCAAAGCTGGATTCATCTTTATTGATCAAAAGAAATGTTACATTCCAAAAATTGTCCACAAGGAGAACTTGAAAATGTGCTGAAAGCAAAGCTAATCTACTGCCTAAAAATCGAACTACAAAATGACTACAAAATGAATACAAAATGACTATAAAGTGACTACCTGAAATGAGGCCCTAAGCCCTCTTATTTATACAAGTTGAGGACCCCAACAGTCCTCCTAAACTTTAGGGACTTGGCTGCCCAAAACTTGCAGTTAACAGCAGTCCTACTTGACTTGCTTGGCTACCCTTGTGATAATTGATTTGGTGGCCTTTGAACTTTGAGCTAATGGTGGATAATTCGAGGTAAGGACCCATAAATGAAGGGGAAACCTTCCTAAAAATCCTCTCCCTTGTTCTCCCACGAATTTGGCGGCCAAGTGCTCATTTACACCTTTGATTTTGTCTCCAAATTGACCAAAAAGGCTACACAAAGCACACATTAGACTTGTTGGCATAATGACTAACCCAATTCACTCTATTAGCATAAATATAATAAAAAACATGCAATAAACTAATGAGAATGGTGGATTAAGTCAAATTAGGAGGTTGAATGAGCCCAAATAATTATCCATTTTTGGGGCTCGTCATCACCCCCCTACTGAAAGTGTTGCTCATCCTCTGAGCAACCAATCTATCTCCTCATCTTTGATGGCCCTAGTGGCCTCCCTGTCATGCCAAGCTCTTAAAGTGATGTCCTCTTCTCAGTCATGAAACCATGCTTTTCTCTCTGCTCCTCCCCACTGCCTGTGCTTCCTTTCCTAGAGAATTGTCAACTTCCTGTAGAACTGTCTCAGCATCCTGTAGAACTGTCTTTGAGTCCATTATCTGAATTCTCTCTCTCCAAGTGAAGGTTTTTGGCTTTCTTCTTCATAGGTGATGGACATCCTTGAAGGAGGCTCCTCCTTTTCTTTAGCTTTTATGTCCTTAATGACAATTTTCTCCTTTGTCTGTGGTTTGGGTCTGCCCACTTTGATCAGTGTGCTCCTTCTCACCTTAAAATACATGCAATGCTCCCTCTTTCACTTCTCCTTCTTCTTGGGGGATGCGCTTAGGGTGGCCAGCACAACTGCTACCTCCCTAGCTAAAATCTCAGCCAATTTCTTCTTCTACTGCCCTTTCCCCAGACTTCATGTAGAAAGTCCTGTAGTGGCTGTTTTCTGGCTTCCTATAGAAGCAGTTTTCTGTCTTCCTGTAGAAACAGTTTTCCCTAATTTGCCTTGCTTGGCTGGGGGTGCCTTCTATTCGACTTGTGTTTTGGTTGCCTTGGGTGTGCCCTTATTTGTTTGGACTTTTTTCAGTCCTCTCTTCTCTATTCTGAAATCTTTTTTCTTGGGTGTTTGTGCCATTGTTCCTCCCACAGTTTTAGGCTTCAGCAATTTGGCCTTTGCCCCTTTTCCTCTCTGTTCTTGCCTTGCCTGAATGTCTTGTGTTTCTTCATCATTGGTTTTCTCATATTTTTCAATGTGTTCTTCTTCCTTGCCATCCTTTATTTTTCTTCAACACTTCCACTAACTCATCAACATTAGTTCTTTGAGTATCCAGCCTTGTCCTCCCACTCTCGCTTTTATTTGGCTCCTTGTATTTCTCTTGATCATGTAAAAGGTCCCACCTATTCATTGTATGACTGTACTATGACAAGACACAAACTTACTGTTCCTGGTTGGTTAATTACATGCCTTGAATGGTCCAACCTATGACTGATTTCCACCTTACACTTATTTCATCTCATTAGTCTTATGGTCAATTTTAAGTCGCACCAATGTTTGCTAAACCTTCATTTGTACAATTTTGGGCACCTTCAATTAATCCTTCTTACTGTAGCCGGTTGTCAGCTGCCAAACCTGATCCGTCACAGTAAATAAATTTTTCATTCCCAGCCTGATCGCTTTTATAAGCACTCTCAAAGTATTGTTCCCCCGTTCTCGATTTAGACAGCTTCAAACTAGCTTGGATCTGTGACATAATCTTCATGTCTCTCCTTTGATATGAGACTCTAATTCCATTCTCTAAGTCCCCTACCAACTTTAATATTTCCATCCCTTTACAATCCTGGATCACCTGCATCAAATTCTGATATGATACCTTACTCTGTTTTAACAATTATGTTCATGCATGCAAAAGACCCTAACCAAGTTTTTTCTTCGGTTCTCTTCTTTTTTGGTAGAAAGAGATCTCAAGGACATTAAAAATTCTTCAGCTATCTAGTTATGAGAGGAAGAGTTTTTCTTCTACAGATAGAGGACAGAGACCAAGTTTTCTTCTCAGGACACATTCAGATATGAAAATTTTAAAATTTTCATCCACAGGCTGGCTCTCACAGCTGCATATGCCTTCCTTATAAGAGAATTTTAGACCGGAAACGTGGAGAGATGCAGAAAAACTGAGAAATTCCATGCAACACACAATCACACTGCTATTTTTGACTTACAGGCAAACTGGTCTCTAATTCTCCTGCTCCAGACAGTTCAATTCACCACCTTTCAAAATATATATCATGCATGGAAGAGTGTTTTCGGGCCTACCCTTCTCGGAACTCCAAATCCGATGAGGGAAAGCTCAGGTTTCTTTGTTCCAGAACGCTGTGCCATACTTCCTATAGAAGACCCCCCCCCATTTCCTGTAGAACACCCTTGCGTAGGTGGGTTTAAAAAATGGCTGAGAAAGCTTGGTTTGCTGCTATGGGGCTGGTATGGAGCTTGTTGCAGCTGCAAGGACTATGATAAACTGGAAACAACAGCGGTGAGAGTTCAATTGGCTATTTATGAAGATCTCCGTTGGTGGAGGGTGATCTGGCCAACTGCACGTTGGCCCCATGTAGACTGTTGGTCCCCACTGCAGTGTTTAACTATTTGTTCTCTACCTGTAATCTCGTCCATCAATCACGCTGAAGTTTAACTAGTCACCACTACCTGTTTTCCGATTTCCTCTTGAGATGGCTGAGCGCACGTGTCCCATTCACCCACCAAGCGCTATTGAACAGGATGACGGTGGTGAGTTAGCTGGCCACCGATTTTTTTTTTAATCCCAACCATCTCATTGCTCATGTTGTTTCTGAATTACATTCATGCAATCAGAGGAATGAGTTTTAGTCACGTACTTGAAGTCAAATGGTTGCTGTGAGGTGCTTTTTGTTGCTGCATGCATCTGTTTCGGTGGTTGCATGATGGATCCTTTGTGCTATAAGCTCTTTGTTGTCTGATGTGTGGTTATTTTTCTTGTGTAGGTATCCTCTAGCCGGATCTAAGCTGCAGGAGTTCGTTTCCACGTTCAGATCTGCACCCTCAAGCTGCTGCTGCTAAATTTTCACAAGACCAAAACTTGTTTTCGCCATTGCTCTTGAACGATAGATCGGATCATTCTGAAACTTGTTGAGCATGTTCCTATCATCATGATGCACATCCCATAGGAAAATTGAGATCAATGGATGCAGAGATTTCAAGAAAAATGGAAAATGGCTGAAGATTTCAGAGATCAATTTATCGGAAACCGTGCATCAGAATCAGCTGAAACTACTTGGGTAGGTTACTATCACCCATATGCATCTCCCCATGAAACAGGTTTTGAAATGGATGCACGGATATGGAGAAAATGCAAAAATGGCTAACGGTGATGGAGGCAGATTTCTTGGAAACCATGCATTGGAATGGGTTGAAACTACTCGGGCATGTTGCCATCATCCCTATACAATTCCCTGTAAAACGGTTTTTCAAATGGATGCATGGTTTTCGAGTTAGGGCAAAAATAAATTCTATTCTATGTATTTTTTCTTCAAAGCATTCTGCAAGTTTTTGCATGGTAAGGAAAACTGAGCTTGGGTTGTGATGCAGGCATGGACATGATGGAGGAGGAGTTTGAAAAGTACAGGAGGACTTCTGAACCCTTGACGAAGCTACCATGTTCACCAAACTACTTTTTTTGCAATCCATTTTTAACTTCTTGTAATTTCTACAGGAAGTTCCTATAGAAAACACAGTTTTCATAAAAGAAGCAAAATGAGGTGGAAAAAAAGATGGAAAAGGGTGAGGGATGGAATCAGAGGTGCTTACAGGCCTAACCAACAGATTCCTACCATCAGATTCCCTTTTAAAATTGAATTTGGTTCGTCCAAAGGTTCTATAGGATGTTTCCTGTAGAAATACAGAACTTCCTGTAGAAGGCACAAAAACTCCTTTGTCTTTGTTTTGAGTGATCCTCCTGACCTGCAATGTCCTTCTTGCAACCTGCAATTATTCAATGGAAATTAGCTTTATTTTTCTTTTCTTTTTCTCTTTTTTTTTTTTTTTGGAAAACAACTAGGGCGCCTCATGGAGGTTTTCACCCTAATTACCTGCCCTGGGCGCCTCCAAGGGAGGTTTTCACCCAGAGATCTTATTCTCTTTTTCTTTTCTTTTTCCAACCCATTGACCGCCTCATGGAGGTTTTCAATCAATGAGCCAATCTAAGGTGCCTCCGAGGAGGTTTTCACCTTAGATTTTTCCTCTTATTTCCATTTTTTCATTTTTTCTCTTTTTTTTCTTTTTTTTCTTTTTTTCCTACCCTACCCTACTTGAAAAACAAAATCATTTTCAAGTGTAAGAATATTTCCAATGGAGCCATATGCACATCGAGATTAGAGGCAAAATGATGTGGAGGCTTGAAATGCATGCTTTGATAGCTATCCAGATTTCAGAGACCAAATGATCTGACTTTGAAGGGATCAAACATAGCTGAGGAAGAGAGTACTGCTGCAATGTAGTGACTGTCTGGAACCATATCTCAATATAGCTTTCATATCCTTGGTCCTTTTGTTGATCTGGATCATGTTTCATGTCACCTTCTATCATGACTTTCTCATCTCCCTCTATTTGATGATATTTCTCTTGAATACATGGAAGATTTGATGGTAACCATGAGGGATCTTTCTTGATCTCTACTTCTGATGTCTTCTCTTCATCAAGTGCAGCCCAGGGTTCTTTGATCTCTTCTTTTGAATCTTCTTTTGCCTTTGGTCCTTCAATGTTGTCAACATAATCTTTGCTTTGCAACACTCTTCCTGAGCTATGGTGAAGATCATTGAGCTCAAGAGGAGTCATTTGGACATGTTGTGTCCCAGCATTACAATTGTGTTGAGCTACTCCAATGGACAGGTTTGGAAATGGTGGTATGGGTAGCTGAGTGGGGGCGTGGATTTGAGATGGATGTGGATGGGTTTGTGGTTGGGCAGGAATTTGGGGTTGCCTTGGTGGAGCAGGAGGCGATGGTTGTGGACGAGCAGGTGGTGGAGGAAAAGAAGCGGGAGGAGTGTTATATTGGGGCCTCCACCCCTAATGAGGTGCATTCCATTGAGTCTGTGGCTGAGCATAAGAGTGAAACGAATGAGGAGCTGGTTGGGCATAATATGGATCTATGAAGGAACAAGGAGGTGTGAACCAGGAAGGATGAGCAGGGGGACCCCAAGAAGGCATGAAAGTGGCTTGATAGGGATCATAATAGGTCTCGGATGTCCCTTGCAGTTCCTGCTGATAAGATCTAGGTTCATGTGGCCTCCTTTGGTTCATATAGTAGAGTGATTCAGTGGCTGCTTTTTCCCTCTGATATGCAGCTTTGGTTCCAGGCATGGAAGGGCACTGATTCGTAGGATGGTATTCTTCACAGACGAAACACACTTCTAGGGAGTGCATTGGACATTCGTCCCTAGGATGATTTCTAGTGAACTTGCGACAAAAGATGGCCAAAACCCTCTTGGCTTCCTCTTGCTTCTTTTGGATCCACATGTTATCCAATTGCATGGCAAGAAACTGCCTCATATCACTCTTGAAATCTTCGATCTGATTTGCAAATTCATTTTTAGATAAGGTACTGCTCCCAACATTTCTGCTTGTAGCCATTCGCTCCAGAGGAATGTTTTCTTCTTTTTCTCCCCTAGAGGTTCTTTAAAGATGCCTTGATGTCCACCTAGGGATTTTTCTTAATCACAGCCATCAAAGAAGAGAGAAGGTTGGCTGTGTGAAGCAATGGGGGGTGTTGTGAAAATGTTTTTCTAAATTATCTCTACTCCTACAAGGCATGAAAGGAAATCTTTTTGGTTGTTTTTTCTTTTTTCTGCTTGTACCTGCAAAAACTAAAATAGATTGAACTGCAACTAACTATCTTGCTGAAATGAAAATGCAGAATTGAAATGAAAGCAGGAAATGACTAATCTATTTTTCTCAAATGAAATTGCAGGAATGAAATGTTAGTCTACGCTTGCGGAATTGAAATGCTAATCTACGCTTGCAGAAATGAAATTGCGGAATTGAAATGCTAATCTATGAAAGCGGGAAATGTCGACTCTACTTTTGCGGAAATGAAATGAAATAAACTACTTAGCAGAAGGTTGTAGTGGAAAATAGAAGAAAAGCAACAATCACCAATACTCTGACGCTTCCCCGTCAACAGCACCAAAAAGATGGTGGGCCCCAATATTGCAGCAATAATGCTGCAAATCATGGGACTCCCGTCTTTACTTTTATCGACCCGGTAGTTCGTAACAAACTTGGAAGCGACGATGCTGTATGCAAAAGTACTATCTCTTGCCGCAGTTGTCACTTGGCCAGCTGGCACAAGTCCGCTAGGGGCTTAAGCCAACTTCTATGAGCTCTTAGAAGAAGCTTTTTAACTGATGGATGAAAGCTAACTCAAAGGAAGCTAATCTACTTGCGGAAAGAAACTGAAAGCCAAAATGTAACGCAAACCCTAGAAAACCCTAATTCTACCAGCTAGTCCTACTGATGCAAAAGATAGAATGAAAACTACTGGAAGGGATGCCATTACTTCTATGAAGGTAAAATACACGTGTCTAGACTACCTCTACTTGAAGAAAACATCTTTTTGTATTTTTGAATAAGTTATTATAATTATCATGCATGTGCTTTTAACTGTTTGTGATTGTGCAGAGGTGGATTGGCGAGAGGAAATGCTTGGAAGAGGTCGGGAAGGTTCAGAGAGGGCCTAAGGGGTCCCTAACACCCTTCCAGAGAGTTTCACAGAGTTTGGCTATCAAGAAACCTCATTCGTGGGCTTCTACAGGAAGTCTGCAGGGGTTCTACAGGATGTTTCAGGAATTTCTACAGGATGTTCAGAAATTTCTACTGGATGTTTTAAAATTGGATTTTGGAGTATGGGTGAGTGAGTGAAGATGCATGAATGGATATGGAGGTAGGATAGGGGTCTAAAGTGGCCTAGGTACTGGTGGATGGAGTGGTGAGAAGGTGTAGATACGTAAGTTGGCTCAAAGAAGGCTGAAACAATGATGTACAAAAACTAGGGTTATGTGAGCAAATGTGGCAAACGTGAGGTAAGGATTCTAAGTAGAGGGTGGAGTGGATGGTGCTGATGGAGAATAAGCAGATGAAGGAGTGGTATAGGTGCTCTGCAAGTTGTGTTTCCAATCTGAACCAATAAAGACTTGTAAATTCAAAGACCTAGTTACGTTGACCTAATTTGCTAGTTGTCAATAAAGAGAATGAACAGAAGTGTGACCTGCAACGAAACCATGTATTTTAACTCATGCAACTAAGAAAATGAAAGTTTGAACTTGTAACCAGCTTCTACACATGAAAATCAAACACTAGTGATTGCATGGCAAAGCAAAATCAATGTTTTTGTGGGCAGCAAAGTCATCTTAGTCACAGCTCTTGATCCCACTGAGGGAGAGGTGAAACCACAGATGTTTGATGGCCCTTTTCTTGAAGCTTTTCCTGTTAACAACCTATCAACTAAATCTTAGCATGAAAAGCTATTTTACTCATCAAAAACAACCTAAATAACAAAACAAAATTTAAATCTAAATAGCAAATTTTATTCTAAGAATGAAGCAAAGACACATGAAAGTAAACAAAGGAGGTACTGGCCACTTGAGATGGGCCCAACCCCAAGAGCTACAGCCTCCTAAGAGAGATTTAGAGCTGGTGAAAAGCTGGATTCATCTTTATTGATCAAAAGAAATGTTACATTCCAAAAACTGTCAACAAGGAGAACTTGAAAATGTGCTGAAAGCAAAGCTAATCTACTGCCTAAAAATCAAACTACAAAATGACTACAAAATGAATACAAAATTACTATAAAGTGACTAACTGAAATGAGGCCCTAAGCCCTCTTATTTATACAAGTTGAGGACCCCAACAATCCTCCTAAACTTTAGGGACTCGGCTGCCAAAAACTTGCAGTTAACAGCAGTCCTACTTGACTTGCTTGGCTACCCTTGTGATAATTGATTTGGTGGCCTTTGAACTCCGAGCTGATGGTGGAGAATTCAAGGTAACGGCCCATAAATGAAGGAGACACCTTCCTACAAATCCTCTCCCTTGTTCTCCCACGAATTTGGCTGCCAAGTGCTCATTTACGCCTTTGATTTTGTCTCCAAATTGACCAAAAAGGCTACACAAAGCACACATTAGACTTGTTGGCATAATGACTAACCCAATTCACTCTATTAGCATAAATATAATAAAAAACATACAATAAACTAATGAGAATGGTTGATGAAGTCGAATTAGGAGGTTGAATGAGCGCAAATAATTATCCATTTTTGGGGCTCATCCGTGACCTGAGGGGGCAAGGTGGCCAATTTACTAGTTTCCCACATTATAAAGAATATTTTAATTAAGGGAAATGTGTTCAATGATTAAAATAATAATAAATAGGATCTTCTATAGGGGTCCATCAGATATATAAAAGGAGGATGATGAGGCCATTGGAGTACATCTTGGATTTGTGTTTTCATCTAATGGAGAGGTTTGAGAACCTGGTTCTCTACCTCAGCAGTAACCCTAGGAAAAAAACCCTCAGGTGATTAAGTGAGGTTGGGCAAGTACCCCTATCTCCTTAGTGAATTCATCCATAATTCACAGGAGAGATTAGTAGTACAATTCAATTCAGTTTGGAGGGACAACATAACATTGGAGCAAATTCTTGAGGCAAGTTTCCCATCTCAGTTATTTTGCTTGTAGCAGCATGTGAACCCCAAATAATCTATTATAATAAAAGCTAACATTATTTTGTCCCTCTTATTTATGTTCATTATATTTTTGAGTTACAACACTTTGTTTGTTATATTGTACATCGAAATCTTATGTTGTTTGAATGAAATTTCTCTGTGAAGCATTTTGTTGAAAAATTTGCAAAATTCAACGTTTGGGATATTACATCGTGGATATTTTGTTAGAAAATTCATCACAATAGATATGATAAAATAATTTGAAATCTCTACTACAAAGTTTAAATTCCTTTACATTGAATATTTGTTAATAATTTTTTTTTTCTTATGCATGAAATATATAAAATTTAAAAACTAGAGAACAACAAACAATGCTCGTAGGATATCACCATTGTTTACTACCTGGCCTGTCCAAAGGATTAGACACCATGTGTTAATATGTTCTTCAATGTCTCATCTCCAGTAAGATGGGTGATAAACTCTATCATTTCCCCTACTTGAGTAATAGGTCGAGTTTTTTCCTCCTGGGCTTTTAGGTTTGGTTCCAAATCAAAATTGATATAATATCCTCCATGACAAATTCATATGGGGAAATCCTATGGGGGTTCAGGGTAAAATACTTGAGATAAAGCTAGGGTAAGTTGGGTTCAATTTGTGAGATCAGTTTTCTTGAGGAAATTCCCTTAAACAAACCATCCATAGCAGAAACATAAATTTTATATAGCAAACTCTTACATGAGCATAGCTAGAAGGTGAGGTTGATTTTCGCTCTTTTTTCTTTGGCATGGAAAAATGGAAGTACAAACTTGAAGGCACTCTTTGTGGAGTTACCTCAGACCTGTGACCTATTAATAAACTATATAACACTAACTCCCTCTGTTATTTTCTCTCACTCCCACTCCAAGTTCCTTTTCTCTATTATGGAATAATATATAATTGAATATAATGGACCCCCTTCTGCTCTTAGTGCCTTAGTTTAACAAACCCTGATAGCCAACTAGAGGTCAGGTTTGACTCTTTCAAATATCAATTAGAGTTACAAATTTTACCCTTCTAGAGTCTCCTTCATAGTGCACATATGTCTACCCATTTTATATCAATAATAAGGTTGACATGAAATCCTCTCGAACCACGATGGCCAAATAGGAAGGTGAAATTCTAGGAGGTATATCTTTTGCATACCAAATCTAATTGATGTATTTCTTTCACCATTGAAAAGGATTCAAAGTGTAGGATAATGATAGGGGGTTAGGAAAAAATGAGAATTTTTAGACCCAAACAATATTTATTCAATTCCTAAAAATACCTTCAGAAGATTTGAAACCACAATTCTCCAAACTACGAAGAATTAGTAAAAATGGCCTTGCACGCTGATTCCTCTAGTTTTCCCCCTCTAAAATAATCAAGATAGATGATAAATGTTATAATTATTAAATATAGATAATTTTTTTTTTCTAAAAGAAAGGGTAACTTGAATCAAACTTATTTTAGAAAAATTTCAACTTTGCTAAAGAAATAAGGGAGAGAAAATAATAACTCCATGGTTATATTATCCATTACACATAATGTATCAATGATAAGAAGAAATATCATTGGAATTCATCATAGGGTTACCAAAGTAAGAATGACAGGATGCCATTTTTTGGTCATTTATAGACACAAAATATGAACATTTTGATGGAATTCAATACATATACAACAAGGCAAGTGGGAGAAGTGCTCATGAAGGAAATTTATAGATTTAGTGTTTTTTTCTGAAGTAATAGTAAGCGATAGAGGTCTAAATTCATATGATATTTTTGAAAATAATTATGACACCTAAGTAGAGAAACACTAGCTATGAGTATATCATTCTTTCCACAAATAAATGGTCAAAGAAAATAGTTAACAAATTCCTAAAGGGTTGTCTATAGGGTTATTCTTCAAATCAACAATATTAATGGATGAATTAGTCCTCTATATAAAAATGGTGATATAATATTGTTATGCAACAATCTCACAAAATAGAAGAAAGGATAGATCAACGACTTCAAAATAAGCCTCTTCGAGGGGGGAACCTCCTTTACATTACACAAATGAACAATTCTTGGATGATTTAAATGAAAAACCTCCTTTACATGTATAGGAGTCTAACGGGTCACAATATAATCAAAGCCAACAGAACAATAATAATATAAGGGCACAACAATAACAATAGTGGGCTTTTATGGAGCACAATAATAACAATATGGGGACAATAGGGGCACACCAATAACAATAAGGGGATATAATGAAAATAGTAATGAGGGAATCACTAGTATTATAGGGACCGAACATTCCCTCTCCTTCAAAAAAATGTTGTCCTCAAAGCTTGAGTATTTTTGGATGTTTCTGTATAAAATTCTCATCCTTCCATGTGGAATATTTAGTGGGTAAGTTCTTCCACTTGATGAGATACTCTGAAATTTATCAATTTCTTATCTTTCAGGTTCTTGTTTCTCTGACTGCTTTAGGTTCGAATACAATTTTTCCTTCCTCATCAACTTCTTGCAATATTGTTTGAACTAGGCGCTTGTCACCTATAGCCTTCTTTAAGAATGAAACATGGAAAATTGGCTGCATTCGGGAAGATGCAAGAAGCTCCAATTTATATGTTGTAGTACCAATATTTTGCAACACCTTGTACGTACCATAATACTTTGGTGATAGTTTATTATCACTCTTAGCATGCTTGAGGGACATTTGTTTATATCGTTATAGTCGTATAAATACCCAATCACCTACATCAAAATTTCTTTCGCTAGGATGATGATCGTCCTATTGGTTCATTCTATTATCTTCCAAAGTGAGGTTAGCCTTTACAAGTTGGAGAACCTGTTGTTGATGCTTAATGTGATCTTTCACTGCTTGAACCTTATAATTTTTTTCATAAATATGTTGTGATGGATGGTGGATGATATCCATAAAGTGCCATAAATGGGGTAATTTAAACTACTTGATCCATTGTGTTTGTTTATCAGATACACATAAATTAAGATATCCTTCCAAACATTTGTTCACTATCTCAGTTTTCCCATCAGATTGAAGATGATAAGATGAGGTATGATCTAAATGAGTACCCAGATAAGAAAATAATTATGTCCAAAAATTTCCAGTGAAAATGGGAACTTTGTAGCTTACAATAATATTTGGGTTACATGTATCTTTTGAGATGTTTCCATAAATGCAGTAGCAACTGTACTGACTTTATATGGATGAGATATTACAAAAAAGTGTGCATACTTGGTAAGTATATCACTTACCACCATGATGACACATTTTCCTTTGGACTTGGATTAACCTGTGGTAAAATCCATTGAAACCTCCTCCCAACATTGAATTGAAATGGATAAAGGTTTTAAAAAACCCGAGGTCTTAATTGTCTCAACTTTATTTTGTTGGAAAACCAAACATTATACCACAAACTTTTGAATATTAGATTTAAGGCCATCCAAAAAAAATTCCTTCTTAACCCTATTGTAAGTTTTTAAAAATCCCGAGTGACCTCCTAAACGAAAGGTGTACAAATCCAAAATAATCTTTTGTTTGAGTCAGGAATTCTTACATAGTTATAAGCGATATTTGTACCATAACGAATCATTTTTCCAGCTAAATGTATCATATGTATTGGGATCTTGCTGCAACTTTTGAATGAGTTCCCACACTTCTTTGTTATTCTTCCATTCATCCCTTGCTTTGTTTATCTAATCTGGTTGCATGATATAGATGGCACAAAACAATGCTTTCACATCCTCGTCCTTTATTGAGAGTGCATCTGCAACAACATTTTGTCTTCCCTTTTTTGTAGATGATTTCAAAGTCATAACCCAATATCTTTGTGACCCATTTTTTCTACTCTTCTAAAGATAATATTTGTTCTAAATTTCTTAAGTGCATGTAGTATTGACAACATTTCCTTCACATAAATAGCTTTATTTAAATACTTTCCTTTGATTGGATGACTTTCAAAAGAAATAGGTCTTCCTTCTTGCATTAGAACAACACCAATTCCATTTCCTGAGGCATCACACTCCACAATAAAGGTTTTTGTGAAGTCTAGCGTAGCTAAGACCGGTGCTTGGCACATTGCTGCTTTAAGATGTTCAAAGGCCTTCATATCTTCTGGATTCAATGAAAATCCATATTTCTTCAGTAATGTTGTTATAGGTGCTGCTATTTTCCCATAATTCTTAAAAAACATGCAATAATATCCTGTCAACTTCAGAAATCCTCGCAGATGCTTTATGTATGTGGGGATTTTCCATTCCTTAATAGATTTACTTTTTCTAGGGTCTACCTTAACACCTTCTAAGATAAAATATGACCCAGATATTCCACCCCTTGTACTCCAAAGAAACATTTGGATGTTTTTGCATATAATTGTTTCTCCTCTAATATTTTGAGCACCCTTTCAGCATGTTGAACATGATCCTTCCAAGACTTGTTGTAGATTAGTATATCATCAAAAAATACTAACATAAATTTTCCAGCGAAGAGTTTGAAAAGGGAATTCATAAATTCTTGAAACGTAGAATGTGCATTGGTAAGGCCAAAAGGCATGACCAAAAATTCATAATGGCCATCATGAGTTCTAAATGGTGTTTTCGGAATGTCTTCAGTCTTCATTCCGATTTCATGATATCTAGAATGAAGATCCAACTTGGTGAAGTAAATTGCTCCATGTAATTCATCCAATAATTCATCAATGACATGAATGGGAAATTTATCTTTTATAGTGATCTTGTTGAGCTCCCTATTATCTAGACACTTGCACCATGATCCATCCTTCTTGTGCACCAATAATACTGGAGCAGAGAAAGAACTTTGACTAGGTTGAATTATACCAGCCTTTAGCATTTCTACAACCATACGTTCAATTTCACTCTTTTGCGCATAAGGATATCTGTAAGGCGTGATGTTTGGAGGAACACTTCCTGGAATAAAATGAATAGCATGATCATGATGACGAATAGGTGGGAGGCCTTTGGGAGTCTCAAACACCTTGGAATGTTTGTCCAAGAATTTTTGGATATCTGGAGAAATATATGATTTCAATGTGGGAACTTCTAGTGAACGTAATTGTGCAATT
Source organism: Pinus tabuliformis (assembly GCA_031772625.1). Taxonomy (NCBI): domain Eukaryota; kingdom Viridiplantae; phylum Streptophyta; class Pinopsida; order Pinales; family Pinaceae; genus Pinus; species Pinus tabuliformis. The sequence goes on along the minus strand of CM062817.1, from coordinate 1,157,648,244 downwards.
ATGCCCCGTTGTTCTTTCTTTAGAAGCTTTGTCATGCCGTTAAAAATGATTATCTTTCTCGGTTTCCCTGCGATAGCCCTTAATTCAACTTTCTTTCCATTCAAAAAAAAATCAAGAAAAGTTCTTGAAAATCAAAAGGTATCGTACCCAAAGATTGTATCCATTGGACTGCCCATAGGAATAGAAAGCATAAGACTATTAAATACATATTCTCCCATGGATAGCTTGATATTCTGGAACTTTCCAAAGAAATTTATCGTTCATCCATTTGCAACCATCACTTGACACTCTGGTGCTGGACATAGGAAGAAATTCAATTCCTTAGCTATCTTACAATGAATAAAATTATGGGTGCTACCCGAATCAATCAACACTATTACCTTTTTCTTATTGATATGTCCTTATATTTTGAGAGTTTAAGGAGTGGTAATTCCTGCCAGTGCATTACAAGATATGGTCGAATTCATTTCTTCTTTATCTAGGGCTGATTCTTGGCCTATACCCTCTTGTTTTGACATTTCTTGTTCCTTTTCTTCCTCCTCTTCAAAATATATGTAAAAAAATTTCTTCTCAGCACACTTATAACCTTTAGTGTATTTGTTATCACAAATTTAACAAAGCCCTTTTGCTCTTTTTTTTTTCCGATTTTTGTGGTGTCAACCTTGTAGGTTTTGGAAGGCTAGGGACAGAAACACTTCCATATTTATAGTTGTGATTGGTAGGCTTCCTTGTTGCCATAATTTTGCTTTCAAATTTTCTTGCCAACCTAAATGCCTTCTCCAATGAATCAGGTTCCCAAAGGAAAACCTCATGTTGGATGTTATCCTTTAATGTCCCTATGAACACATCAATCCTATGCTCCTCTGGAATATCATTTACCCTTATATTCAATTTTTGGAAATCCTCAATGTGCTCCACAATTGAGACCTTTTATTTGAGATTTATCAATTGGCTAAAGAAGGTGTTTCTCTTTGTATTCTCATAATGTGATATCATTTCATCCATGAAAATTGACCAAGTGACAGTTTGTTTATGAGAGAAAAACCATCGATTCCATACAAATTGATTGGGTTCCAAATATAAAGTTGCAATGCCTACCTTTTGTCTGTTTTGCATATTATGGAGATCGAAATAGTGTTCCGTCTGTAGTATCCATTTTATAGGATCCTTGCCATAAAACTTCCTCATATCAATCTTTGGAACGTGGTGGTATTCATTTCAACGTTAGAGTCTATGAAATACGATTACCATTTCGTTTGTTCTCATAATGAGTTTCCTCTACTACATTTTCGCCGTTAAGAAGCCTTTCTTGTAGCAAATTTGTCAAATTCCTTCAGAACTTCCACGTCCTTCTTCAAATCTTCAATGTTGTCATTCTTCTAATCATGATCAACATTTCTTTTGTTCTCATCATGAGTTTCCTCTACTACCTTGTCGCCATTAGGAATTCTTTCTTGTAGCAACTTTGTCAAACCTTCCTTAAAACCTTCGATGTCTTTCTTCAAATATTCCATGTTGCCTTTCATACTATTGATGTCATTCTACAAAACATCCATCTTAGATTCTGTTGCTTTTTGTGAGAGAGAAATTTGTAACACTTGATGCTGTAGTTTTGATATATCATGTCATGTTTCTTCCTCTTCTTCATGTATCATAGTAGAGCTTTCAGGTTGCTTACTAGGTGTTATCATTTTTTTTCTTTGGGGCATCAACTAATAATAATTTTCTTCACTATTCCCTTTTAATCACTTCAAACTAATTTTTCAAACACAAGTTATGCAATTTTTTAAAAAGACTACACACATTTTTTCGCTTTATAGGAGCTCTATTGTATCTATGTAATTTTAAATTTCCAAGCTTTGAAATTGTGTCCTACAGTAGCCCTTTGAGTCTGCCACAAGTTTTATCAGGATTTGATTTTCCAAGGATGAGTTATGCCCAATCTCCCAGAATGACGTGATTATAGATTTGTTGAGTAGATCGAACTTGTAGGAAGTGCCACATGTCACTGTTTCAACCTTAGGTCCTAAAAATGATACCTAAAACACTACAGTTCGTCTTATTTCTATCACTTTTTACAAAATTTAAATTCAATGATCATAGAGAAAGTTATTACAATTTTCCCAAGGCCACCTGTTTCAGATGGAATTCGAGATCCTGAAAGAAAAAACCCTAAATTCCTCGGTTCCTATCTCTAACAATATAGTATAAAATACTCTGAAATTCAGCCATGACGTTCATCACGACTACGTCTCACACCGGTTTTTTTCTCTTCTTCTTAATTTTTGTAGAAAAAACAATATAATGAAAATTCCACGATGACATGTTTGAAGCGGCAAAACCCTAGAATCCAAAGCTCTCATACCAAATATTATGTAACCAGCTCACAAAATAGAAGAAAGGATACACAAGAAACTTCAAAATAAGCCTCTTCCAGGGGGCAACCTCCTTTACATTACACAAATGAACAATTCTTGGATGATTCAAATGATAGAACCTCATTTTTATATATAGGAGTCTAAGGGGTCATAATATAATCAGAGTTGACATAAAAATAACAATATAATTAAACCTTTACTTTTAAAATAAAAAATAAAAATCTTAGGAAAGGAAATGAATATAATTGGAATCTTTGGATAGCATATATCAGAGACCCTTTCTATAAGTAAATGTAAATAAATAAGACATGAAATTTAAAAACAAAAAGATTTAAAAATTTTAAAATATATTTCACAATGAAATCTTAGTAAAATATATGTTAATATATAATATTAATATTTATGTATGAAATGTAAGAAACAATGATTAGAAAAATAGAGAGTGGAGAGAGATTGTACACAATACAGCACTACATTATTTTTATTCATCACACAAAGTTTACATATATAGGAATATATATCGCTAACTTCCGCAAATATAGATTTTTAAAAAGTGGATCTATGACTCGGACATGACACAACTACAAGTCATACACATAGGAAAAAACAACTTCTGGATTGACATGAGGGACTCACAATCACAACCTATAAATCACATGACATACATGGAAGCATTACATCCAACACCCTTCCTTAATACTTACATGTAACAAATATTGAAAACACACATTACAAAAATAAATTAATATTTGTAACTTTTATGTGATATGGTCATCACTAAGACTCACATCCACTCTAATTCGTTTATGCTCTTTTCTTCACCACACTTTCGATCTTCTCACTTGATCCATTTAAGACATGACCACTTTCGACCATCATTGGCATACTTTGCAGAACCTCCCAAAGGACAATATCTATGCTAAACCATGTTATGGAATTGATACCATTTGTTGAATCCACAACCATCCTCATTATTCATCAGTTATCTAGGATAGCCTTCTAGGTACAAAATGTCTTCAAAAAATAATTCTGCAACTTGACTTCATATAAAATAACTTGTACTGATGCTCCTGAAGCAGGAAAGATCGCACCATCTTGGCTTTATTAAAAACAACCTATAACTAATGCAAACACGACGAGTCACATTAGTTTGTTCAATAAATAGCCTATTTATTTTTTTGTGGTTTTGCATTTTCTTTTCACATTACACTTAGACAATAGCACAATACAACATACTAAAATTAAAACCAACACCACACAAGACATCTCAATAAACAAGACTACAATAATTTATTATTTCATATCTAATGAAAAATGTGGACTTTCCAATTTCCTATTGCCGCTCACATCTTTGTTCATGTGCAAAATCTTCTGAGTGACATGGAAATATTTTGGAATAAATTTAACACTCATTAGCTTCCACATCACATGTTCAGGCCCCAACTTGATGGCTAAGACAAATATGTCTGCAAGAATTGTAGGATATAAATGGCTACACAGACAGAAAGAGATTTAATGGTGATCATGGGATTCACCCCACACATATTGGTAACAAGCTATCATCATAGACAAATAATCCTTCCACTTCCCTTTTTTTTCTCTTTTCGCCCATGCCACCCAAATTTTCATCGTTTCTCGTTATAAAACTCCCCATTTGATGAGTAGAGAACAAGGGTGACTGCACTCCTCTCCACCCAATATTTCTTTCGATGCCTTGATCCTTCATATTTCCTTCACACAATGGTCAAGAAACTAGCATGGAAAAATAAATTAACCTTATGCAGGAGGTCAACCTTCTACAAACATAGTGTGCCACTGAAATATAAATCAAAACATATGCAAGCCTCTGACATGTTCTGCCATAAATCTCTCACCTCTACTGGTTTGCGGACTACTCATATAGACGTTCAAGTTCCCAGACCTTAAATGAGATCATAATAATACTCTTATTGCCATTAATTATCTCCAATGAATTTGTCGCTTCCTAGAGCTTCCACGAGAAGTAGAATCACTCTTTAGGTAGCTCTGCACCGCTGCTAGGCACAATGCCCAATTTCTTGATGCAAGGGGGAGGAATGTTAGCACTACCACTGGCCTCTGTATTTGTCGTTGGCCTTTGTATTTGCCGGTTTCTTATCAGACAGTAGTTTGTAACCTTTTACCGACTACACAGACGCAAAAACCTTTTAAAAGATGCAGATATCTTACAACAATATATTCTATTCTCATTAAAAGAATAAATGAAATCCACTCCCATATCCTGTTCTATTTATTTACCGCGGATAAGCTATCAATGCTCGGCCCTCTTTTTAGAGAGTCAAGTCAAAATAGGTTATGATACCATATTAGAAAAACAGAGAGAGAGTGCAGGGAGATTGCACAAACCATAGTTACCAAATTTGAGTTTGGATTAGATTCAATATGATATGAAAAATATTTGTTCACTTAAAATTCAATAAGAAAAAAATATGAAGTATACCTCTTACAATTATTTAAATATATTATTTTCCTCATATATTAAGATATTGAAATTGATTATTATAACATTGAAAACCCCATAAACTTTCTTAAAATTGTTTTCAATAAAAAATTTTGCATATAAAATTATATATTGGACCAAAATATGGAGTTTTACCTCTAGAATAGCAGATTGTGAAAATTGTTGTATTCATCCATACACCCAACTACATCATAAATTCTATGATACTCAATATTAACTAAATTTCCTTAACAACTCTCCATTACAATGAACCATTTAAATTCTATATTACCAAGTATTTTATGTTTACAATCAAATCATATATTAAGTATGTGCAAACATTCTTTCAATTTCTAATTAATAACCAAGTAAAACCAACCTTAAACTTAAATTCTAATTTATAACCTATAATAGCTACACCTATTATTCCATATAATATAAAATATTGTCTTATAATTTTATACTTCAAATCCCAATCATGGATTCAAGGTAAGGGGTAATTGGGTAAAAATTCAATAAAAGGTTGTGAGGAGATGATTCGCGCACACAGCAGCAGCCCCTGGTTGAGTACTCCCTCCGTCGCCATGGCCCCAAGAGGGGGCCCTGAGGCCCCTCCTCCTTCCCCTCCTCCACCAGAGATCCTTGCGTTCAGGAAGCTGATCGGCGATAATAGTAAATTCCCACCGAGGGAAACTCAACGCAAGTTTGTAAAGAAACTTGACAACATCCCCACAGTCACCCTACTCGTTGAAGAGTCTTGCAAATATTCTTTGAACTTAGCTGAAAGAGGGCTCATCGATCAATTTACTGGACTATGGCCTGCGCCCAAGGCTGTCAAGGCATGGGTACAGAGGAACTAGCAACCACTAATAAAGGAAGGCATCGGAAGCTTCCTGATTGGTAAGGGTTTTTTTGTCTTTGTTTTTTATTCAGTAGAAGACAAAAATCTCATCTTTATGAATGGACCATATTTCATGGGACCTCAGGGTCTATATCTACACTCATGGTCACCATATTTCGATTTGACACAAGATGTGTCGTTAGCAGTTCCAATGTGGGTGCGCCTCCCTCACCTTCCACTGCACTGCTAGAACCTGAAGTCACTAGAAATGATTGGTAACACCCAGGGAAAATACATAGACAAAGCAGAGAGAAGGGATCAGTCTTCATGTGCAAGAATATGCATTGAATTTGACTTGGAAATAGGGTTACCTGAAGCCATAAAGTTAGCAATAGAAAACTGGTCTTATATCCAAGAGTTAGACTACGAGCAACTACCATTCAAATGTAGAAATTTCCATGAATATGGGCATTTCACAAGATACTACAAAAAAAGAAGAAGGAGGAAGATCTAGAGAAGTCGAAAGGAGAAAAATGGATTCGGGTGCAAAAACTAATCTAGGCCAAGGTGAGTATGAGGAATAAGTGGGAAGAGGTACCGATGGAGTTTGGAACTCCCTTAACAGGAATGGTTCAAATGGAAGGAAGAGGAGAATAGCCAAAGACAACAGCCTCAAAAACGCATTCGAAACCCTCAGCACTTCAACCGAAATTCCAGAAATAAAGATAGAGGATATTGAATGACAAGTTCCCTCACTTGAAGCAGAAAAGAAGAACATAGAAGTAAACCAACTTTACTCCCCAGCAGGAACCTCCTCCTCACCCACATATGCAGAAATGACAAGGAAAAAACACCCGAAAACCTCTGGGTCATTGGAAGATGAGACATTCGAGAGACCCTCTAAAAGAGTTGGAAGTAAATCTCAAAAGGAAGCCAAGGAAGAAGAAGCAGAGGGGCACAAAATGCAAGGTAGCCAATCCACCATTGAAATGTCTATCAGGAGAAACACCAAAACAAGGCCCTCTAAGGGGGCATCAAATTACTCTAATTCCGCTAAATAATGAAACTAGTCTCTTGGAATTGCAAAGGCTTGGGGAACCCTTTGAGAGTTGAAGAAGTCAAAGATATTCTAAAAATAGAAGCTCTCAAGATCCTCAGGCTCCAAGAGACTAATATTGAAGGGGAAACCCTTCTAGAGATTAGCAAATTAAAATGGGGAAAAAATGCTAGAAAGGCCATTAGTGCAAGAGATACCTCTGGTGGCCTAGCAACATTGTGGTCAAAGGACAAGTATCAACTAGAAAGCTCCTTTGAGACCCAACATTGGATACTCACCAAACTTCAACACCTTTCTAGTAAGCTCTGCATCTCTCTCTTCAACCTTTATGTTCCAGACCACCTTACAAAGAAGAAAGAAAGTTGGCAAACCTTGTCTGATTTCTTAGACATTTACTCCCCTCAGAATATAATAGTGGCTCGAGATCTCAACCTTGTCATTGATCCAAAAGAAAATAGAGGTGGCAATAGTGGCAGGGACCAAATTCTTCCATTAGTAGAGGAGCTGATACTTTATTGGGATCTTCTTGACTTCAAACCAAAGAAAGGTATTTACACCTAGACAAACAATAGAGCTGGGGAAGAATACATCTCTACTAGCCTACATCACTTCCTAGCGCAGAGATCTTTGTTGCTAGGAAAAAGATTGATCTCCTCAAAAATTATCCCAAAGCTGGCCTCAGATCACAAACCTATTCTCTGATAGCTAGAAGAGGAAGAAAATTTGGGTCCTATTCCCTTTAGATTCAACCCACTTTGGTCAGGGAAAGAAGGGTTCATGGAAACTATTCTAGAGGCATGGTCCATAATCGTGATAGGATCTCCCAGCCTCATGTGGGAGAAGAAACTAAAAATAACCAAGAGAGATCTGAAAATATGGATTAAAGAACCATCAAATTCTCCTACCAGCAACAAAAAGGAGACAGTTCATCTTTTATCAGATCTGCAAATGGATTTGAAAAGTAAGGAGATCTTTCCTTTAGATTTAGAAAAAGAACAAGCTTCCCAAATCAAATCATTTCGTGCTTTCCGCCATGAAGAAGAGACTTGGAGACTTAAGTCTCGTAGCCTTTGGCTTAAAGCTAGAGATCGAAATACCTATTTCTTCCATAGGCAATATAGAGCTCGGCTATCTTGAAATCATATCTGTGAAATCAGTTTCTCAAATGGGGTTGTGCTTAAAGGTCAAGAATAGCTAAAAAAGGCAACAAAAGATCATTTCTATAATTTGTATAAAGAGGAAGGGAATGGGAGTGAAGAAGTCACCTCTAAATTACCCTCTGACATTCCATATTTGGTAAACAAGGAGGACAACATTAGTCTTACGAAACCTTTCTCCGAGGAAGAAATCTGTAAAGTAATATGGTCCATGGAACTAGACAAGGCACGAGGACCTGACGGCTTCTCAATTCAGTTTAATAGAATCTGCTGGGAAATAATAAAAACTTATCTTCTGAGGATGATTAAATCTTTTCATCAAAAATCCAAAGTGGGAGGTAGTACTAACTCTACCTTCCCTGCATTAGTACCAAAAGAAGTGAATTTGGGCACTTTTGACAAAGTTTAGGCCAATCTTGCTCTGTAATGCATCATACAAAATCTTGACAAAACTGTTGGAAAACAAAATCAAGCCATTGCTTGGGAAAATCATTTCTCCCACCCAAGGGAGCTTTGTCAAAGGGAGACATATATTGGATAATGTAATACATGTGCAACAAGTCATACATTCCAATTATCTTCGGCAAGAGAAAGGTATGCTCATAAAGTTAGACATGGCAAACGCATTCAACCAGGTAAATCTTTCTTTCATGTACAAAGTCCTCCTTTCCTTTGCTTCCAACTCTAACTTTGTCAATTTAATTAAAGGTTGTACTAAAAAGCCATGGATAGCTCCTTTAGTTAATGGCAGGCCAACAAACTATTTCCAAGCCTTGATGGGAATAAGGCAAGGCTGCCCCCTCTCCCCTTTCTTGTTCATTCTGATGGCAGACTCGCTAAGTAGGAAACTGACAGGTGAAAATAAAGCTGGGATAGCTCCAAGAGTCAGGTTGACGAAAGGGCTAGAGCCTCTCAATCACGCACTATTTGCATATGATACTCGTCTTTTGGGCGAAGCCTCCATCAAGATAGCCAAAGTTTACAATGGAATTCTTCAAAAATTCTGCAGCATATCAGGAGCTCTTATAAATAAAAGGAAAAGTGCAATATACGGGTGGAATGTGGATCAACAAACAATTTAGAGAATAGCCCTCTACTTAGGATTTTTGGGATTCTCTTCTTGGGATAAAATCAAATATATTGGGTTACCAATAACCCTGGGCCGTAACAAATTATCGCTATGGAAAGAGGTAATAAGAAAAATTAAGTCCAAGATTACAGCTTGGGGAGGTCAATGGCTCATCAATGCTGGCAAACTCATCCTTATAAAATCTGTAATGTCCTCCTTGCCTATTTATCAGGCTTCCTTTCTTCTGGCTCCAAAGAAGATCACGGAATAGATCTCCAGACTTATCTGGGATTTTCTGTGGAGAGGAGGAAGACGAAACCAAAGAAAACTCCATCTAGTGAATTGGGATACAGCTAAACAACTCATCTCTAAAGGAGACCTGCAAATAAGACACCCAGGCCTTGCCAATCTAGCTCTTGGAGGTAAGATACTTTAGACCCTCTTCTCAAATAGCAGTCAGGTCATAAAGAAAAAATATCTAAAAGGCTCATCGCTAAGGAACATACAGATAGATAATAGCATCAAAGGGACATCAATACGGCATCTCTGTCGTCGTGGGATAGAGTTCTTCCAAAATCACTTGTATTGCTTTCCTGGCAATAGAAAAAACGCGATGCTCTGGCAAGACAACATAATGGGACAATCGTCTTTGAGCAAAAATGAAGCAATCAAAGAAATCAGGAACTGGCTCATTCAACAAAGAGTCCTCACCTTAGCAGATATCGCGACATGGGATGACTCCAAAAAATGGCGAACTTGGGAAATCCCTCGAGTTCCAGATCAAATGGGAAGTCAAAAGACCCTCTTGGAAGAAGTGTTAACAGGACTGGCACCGGTTCACGTGCGTTTGACAGACAAATGGGGATGGGGAAGAATAGAATCTACAACGCAAGGCATGGGTTTGCCTCTCTTTAACCACAACAAGCTTCGAGCCATACTGCATCTATGTGGAAACAAGTCTGGGACCCTCTTAGTCTCCCCAAAATAAATTTCTTCACCTGGGTATTAATGCATGGGAAAGTGCTAACTGGTGACAATCTGACTAAAAGATGTATTCACGGGCCACATCGGTGTTCTCTCTGCTACAAAGCCCAGAAAACCATGGAGCATGTGTTTGTGGATTGCTCTTTTTCTCAAGAAATCTGGGACTGCATCCTTCAAGGCCTCAATGTCTTTGCCCCATCGCAAGTCAAAGTAGCTAACCCTTTTAGCACCTGGAGAATGCGTTATCCACACATGACCCAAAGAAAGACAAGATGGAACAAAATCTGGAAAGCAGTAGCTAAATATGGCTTGCCAGAAATGACTAGATCTTCAACAACATTTTTAACTCCCCTTTGAAGGTGGTAGCAAAAGAAAAAAGCATTACTCCTCGAGATTGTGGCCAATCGTCTCCTTAAAAACGATAACTTGTTTCTCCTGGAAGAAAAAAAATGGATTGGAACTTATATATTTCGAGACAAGATAAACAACACCACTTTCCCCAGTAAACCTCTTGTATGGAGACTACGAGAAACGGATGCATATTTCAAGCTTGGTGGAGGAAACAGGGTAAAACGACAAATATTTTTTGATGGTGCCTCCCAAGGCAATCTAGGGATAGCAAGAGCAGGCGGAGTGATTTACTCCCTGGAGGGTATTCATGAAGATAGCTTCAGTTGGGGACTTGAGCAGAGAACCAACAACCAGGCAAAAATTATTAGGTTGCTAAAACCCTGTCAGATAGCATGTGAAAAAGGCATTAAGGAAATACAAGTCTTCGGGGACTCAAAATTTTTGATAAAGATATTAAATTTGGAGGACCACTTCAGCTATCCGACGCTCAACAAGACACTTCAAAGGCTGAGATATGTGCTCCAAGACTTCTCTTCCTATCTCCTTTTCCTTATTCTTCGTGTCTCAAATAAGGAAGCAAATGCAAAAGCAAACCTGGCATGCCTCCTGCCACAAGGAGCCTTAAGTAAGAATGATGAAGAACCTACATGGAACCCGATCCCGTAATCTAGAGTAATCTACACCTATGTAAGGAAAAGGAGAGCTGCAACTAAACAAAATTCTGAATATTGTAATTATGGTTGTTTTGGTTTTGGCCCAACCGGTTTTAAATAATTAATATAACCGTTATAGTTAATAAAAAAAAATCCCAATCAAAAAAATCTATCTTAATTTTTTTCAAACTTTTATTTAAATTTGATAAATTTACCGATTTTAAATATATAAATTACATATATTTTTCTTTTATTTTACCAACATCCATTATCTAAATAACTTATTATATATTATTGTATATATCAAAAGTCATAGATTTTTACAAATATTAAAGCACTGCTAACGAATTTCCTATACAGATTCTTATTGCATAAAAAGGGGCGTTAATCCGACTGTATGCCATTTCCCGAATCCCAAAGGGGTTTGTGAAGAGTATTAAATAGAAATTTATAATTTTGGTTAGTCTTACTATATTAATCCATGAACCAAATAAACCGTGCACTGTATCGAATTTCAAATCCACGTATTAATTAACGAACCGAATCAAACTATTGAATTTTCAAACGTTTTCTTCCATTATAATTGAATTTGGTAACTATGGTACAAACAACACAAAACCATGCTATTTTTATTTATCTCACAAAGTTTACATATATAAGAATATAAATCACTGATTTCTACAAATGTAGATCCTAAGAAAGTGTATTATTAGTGGGACATGACACAACTACAATTCATACACATAGAAAAGAACTTTTAGATTGACACCTAGATATTCACGATCACATATTGTAAGTCACATGACACACATGGAAGCATTACTTCTAGCCAAATTATATTTCCATATATGTATGAAATGTTATTCTCACTATGATTTTTTTTGAATAAAAATGATGAATTTAAATATTGTAATAAACTAGGTGGCTGGTAAACATGGATAGACCTCAAAACACTTATCTCATGATACATTTCACATTGCTAAAATAGAAAATAAAAATAAAAAATCATAAAAAGTAACTAAATTATAATTTTACTTTTAATTATTATTATTATTAAATATAAAAGAAATTAATATATGAGTTAAATTCAAAAAATATGTGATAATCTCTAGTGATTTTGATGGTGTAGATGCTTCTAGGTCAAGGTTTCTCAAGGCCAAAGTTAAGCTTGCAATCATCTCATGCCTCACACAGATAGCCAAAAAAATGTAACATTATTATTAATGACACATATTCACTCTACTTTAACATCGAATAAATAGTATTTGTTAGAATATCATGTGTAATAATATATTTTAATAATATCATATGGACAAAAAAACCATAACTCAGGGTATTATTACATTTATTTTTAATTAATCAATTAATTTCATAACTTAAAATGACACAATTCCTTTTAAAATAAATCATAATTTTAACTTTAATAAAAAATAAATCTCAACCATTTAATTTATAATTATTAATAATTAAATTAAATTTTTAAAAATCCAATTTCAAAATAAACAAATCTAGAAACAACCTTGGGAATATACACAAAGAGCTAAAGGTTCATTTTGAGTTGAAAGCTTCCACTATAAGCTTATACGAGAATGTAACTGCCAAGTTAAAGATTAATGAGGGGTGGTCAAAAGATATTAAGTGTAATATCGGAGTCAAACAAAGTTGCGCCCCTCTCCCCTACCATATTTGGCATTTACATTGACAAGCTAGAAGGTTGTTTAGAGGAAGCAGGATGTGCTGGCACAATCTTAGCTGGGATAGTCATCATTCTTCTTCTCTACGCTGACGATATTGTTCTTCTCACAAGGTGCCCATCTCATCTTGATAAGCAACTTATACTTCTTAAGGATTTTTGCTCTACCATGGGTATGATTGTTAACACTGACAAAACAAAAGTTGTGATTATCAAATCCAAGAAGGACACTTACGCTAATTTTATGTATAACAATAGTAACTTGGAGGAACTGTCTTCCTACAAGTACCTAGGAATTGATATTCATCACAAGCTCAACTGGAACTATAGCATTGAGAAAAGGATTAATGGGGGATGGAAAGCTATGACTAGGTTTTTGTTGTACAAGCACAAACTCAATAACATAGGAGACCATAGACTTCCTAAGCTAGCTTTAAATTCTAGCCAAAACCACCTAAGGCTCAAACGAGGTTGGTATAAAGACATCAGGGCCTAGTTAAAACATTGGGAAATCGACAAGAATGTTGCATTGCAAAACATTAATAACATTAAAAATATTGTTACTTCTAAGTGCAAAGAAAAAATGTGTTGTGACAAAGATTTAGCAGCTAAAAGAAAATTAAGATATTATAAGGAGGTCATCAACCCACCCTAGAAGATCAAAAGTATCTCTCTATTTTAACTAGCTCAAAGAAGAAAATTAAGATAGCCAAGATTAAAACGAACTCTCATGAGCTCCATAGTGACATGGGTTGTTGGGCAGTTCTTAAAACACCATGGATTGAAAGGTTCTGTCATCTTTGTGAGAATATGAACATCGAGAATGAAAATCACTTCCTCTTAGAGTGCCCTGTGTACAACCACATTAGATCTTAGTTTCAAAATCTTTGTTGCAACACTGACCTTCCTAGCCTTTTACGTTGTCAAAATTACAGTGAGCTTGGGAAGCTTCCCTCTAAGCTTTTTGAGCATAAGAATAAAATCTTAAATCAAACTAAATAATTTGTTTCTTTAGGTCTGATAGACCAAAGTTTGGTCTCAGTAGACTGCCGTGGCCGCCGCTAATTTTACTATGATTCTACATAATTAATTTTAATATAGTTGTCAACCATAGTTTTTCTTATTTGTTGTTGTAAATTGAAGGCATTGGGATTTGTAATGGCATGGCTCGAGTGGAGAAAACAGCATGTCTGACGGCTGGAGATTTGAAAATCAACAAAGCCCGCGATTAAACAAAGACTATACAATTCGACCTACGCAAGTAACGTAACCATTTCAAAGTTAAAAAAGAGCAGAACCATATGCTAAATGTGGTAAAAGTATGGACGTGCACACGGGGATTACGGAACTATGGATTTTTCAAAACCATGTAACTCAAAACCATTTTAGTCAACATTCCAAGGCGAGAGTATATAGAAGTGTACTCTAAAGTCAACAGAGAAAAAATTCTCGGATGTTTTAGGGCTACTAAACCTTTGACATCGTGTCATACATAGAAGTTGAAATCAGCGCTACCCACCAAATCTGACGGAGCTTGGACTATCCGAGCAACTCCATTGCTGTTTCCTTTTCGAATTTCATCACATGTGGCAAGGCGGAAAAAGCTTAGTGATAATATCTCTAGCGGACAAAACAGGTGGAGAATAAACAAATAAATAATATGGAAAAACATCTTGTGTTAAAAGTTTATATTGGGATAATGAAAAGTTTTATTACTAATTTTTGTATGATTTTGTCGTTTGAGTTGACATTTGGTGATATAACTTTAAATGAAATCATATTTTTCTTTAAAGTAATTTTAATAAATAAATAAATGTGATGAAGCATAGAATTTATATAAATTTAATTATATAAAAATATGGATAATGTTGTCATTGTAGTGTTGATATTGATGTCAATAAGTTTTTCATGTTGTTAGTCATATGCAAGAGTGATGAATATTTGTGATTGGTGATGGTTTTAGTTGGTATTGATGTCAACATCATATGACTAGATCTAGATAAATAATATGGAAAAACATCATGTGTTAAAAGTTTATATTGGGAAAATGATTTTTTTTTACTAATTTTTGTATGATTTTGTCGTTCTAGTTCACATTTGGTGATATAACTTTAAATGAAATCATATTTTTCTTTAATGTAGCTTTAATAAATAAATAAATTTAATGAAGCACCATGTTTATATAAATTTAATTATATAAAAATATTGATAATATTCCCATTATAATGTTGATATTGATGTCAACAAGCTCTTGGTGTTGTTGGTCATATGCATGAGTGATGAATTCTTGTGATTGGTGATGGTCTTATTAGTTGGCATTGATGTCAACATCCTATGACTAGACCTAGTGGCTGCTGAGGAGATGGATTTCAGACATGATGTGTTGGTTGGAGATGTCATTGCTACAAGAGGTTGGAGGGATGCTCATGGTGTGTTTCTTGGAGATGTTGTTGTTGCAGGTGGATGGAGTGTTGCTCTAGATGTTACATATGTCTCTACATGTCTTGGAGACATTGCATATGTTGCTTCATGTGTTCATTTGTATGTTTCTTGTGTTGGAGATGCCTCTATCAGTGATGGAGGAAGTTAGATGACTTGAGGTTGCTGCTACAGGAGATGGATATGCTGCTACAGGTGATGGAGATGTTGTTACAGGTGTTGGAGATGTTTGGTTGTTGCTTGAGGAGTTGGAGGTGTTGGTCTTGGCCCTAAAGTTGGCAGAATAGGTCTAGCATGTCATAGACTTGTTCTTAGCCTATTTCATCAGTTGCAGACCTGTTGCAGAGGCTTGGAGGAGTTCTCAGACACTAGAAAATATGTTCCATCAGATGGCAAAGGTTTTGGACTGAAGAACAGATGTTTTACTTCAGTTTTAGGCCCAATTGTTTAGTATGGTGCTTGGATAGAAGTGCCAATTTTACATGGATTTTATGGGAAAATGAGGATGGATCTCAAAATTATGAGACATGGGTTTTGTGCAAAACAAATCAAATTAGCTTTCCCACAAGTAGTTTTTCAAAATTCGGTCTAGATTAAGAGAAACAAAAGGTTCTTTAAAGGTTCATCTTCCTAGTCACATGCTTGCTCAGTCAAGGGAGTGGTTTTAGAGCCATGGTCGCATGGAGAGCAGCCTAAGGGAGCGAATATAGCTCCAAGAGGCTAAAGTGACATGCAGAGCAATGCTAAGGAAGCGACTATGGGTTTGGATGATATTTTCTCCACATTACTCGCATTGTTGAGTTAATTTTTGTCTTGTGGTGACTTCCTTGATCAAAACTTTTCAGTTTATGGTCAGAAAAGTTTGTGGGACCTCCAAAATTTTACCAAGTTCAAAAGATCAAAAAGGTTAGTGGAATTAGTGGTTGATTGAGTCAATGAATTGAATCTAGATCCAAATCAAGCATATGAACAAGAATGTTGAACTCAGTAGTTCTGAGTAATTATTAAGTTGAGCACTCGAGTTCATATTTATATTGGAGATAACTCATTTGTTAGTATGGCTGATAACACTAGTGTGTGGAGAGAGTGTGTGTTTGGAGAAGACCTTGCAAATTGTGTGAGCCTCATTGTGTAGAAGTTCTAAATCAATTTGCAGTAGTAGCAGTGGATAGCTGAAGTATGTTTCAACGATATGTTTATGCAGTGAGTGAGTTGTTGGTGCATGATTGGAGCAGACTTTGAGGAGATTTTTTTGTTCCTTTTGTTGGATTTTTTATATGGAGGTTTTGATGGAAGTCATTTCTACAAATATTTATTGAGCTTTGATGATATGTTTCCGCAGTGCTCGTGTTGAGAAAGTTTTCAAAGTCTAGTCGTAAAATATATGAAATAAGGCTTGCATGGAGGTAGTGAAGACATGTAAGAATTGAGTATACAGTGATTGGTGGATTTAGTAGATGGAAGAATTTTCTCCATCTAATGGTGGTTGGATAGTTCGGTAGAAACTAGGCAAGGCTCATTGGTCATGATAGTACCTGTAGATCGGAATTTGTAGAGTGGATTGTGATTTCAAGAGTAATTGAGCGAGGATCATTAATCATGGTGGCTTTTAGCGAATGGTAGTCCATAGATTTGATAGAGAAACAAGTTCTTGTCTAATAGTGACAGATACTTTTGAAATAATTCAAGCCTTCAAGGCTCATAGGAGTGAGTTGATCCATGTATAATTTGATTGATATTTAATGGAAGAATTGAGCAGTGTAATGGCAACAGGTGTTTTTTTGCGTTGGATGGCTTTTCCACCAGAAACATTTATTTTTATGTGTTGATTGATTTTATGGTTGCATGTTTATTTGTGATGCAATAGTCTCTTATTATGTGTTTCAGTTTATGCATGCCAAAGATTAAATAATTGGAGAAAATTTCTAGAAGTGGTCACACTACTAATCCACCACCCCCTCTCAGTAGTGATTAAGTTTCCAATAATTGGTATTAGAATAGGGCTCTTGGGTGCATCTTGATTGCTAGAGAGTGGATCTTGGATATTTTTGGCATAATCTTCGCAAATTTATCAAAATCGATCAACAAGGTATTCGAGTGCTTCACGAAGGTAAATTTGCAACTTGGAAAGTAAATTTGGATTCGTATTTTTTATCCATTGATGAATATATCTTTCTATCCGTTGAATATGGCATTAAAGATAAATCTAATGATTTATCTAAGAATATCATTTTGAATAGTATTTCAAACTCTTATAGAAAATTTTTGAAGAATTATGATTTTGCCAAATAAATGTTGGATAAGTTGCACAACTTGTATCTGGGAGGGAAAAATGCATTTTTCAGAAATGGAGAAAAAATCAAAGGATTCTACCTCTATTGCAGTAACAAGTGAATCCTCCTCCTGAGATGATGTGAGCTCTAGCGATGAAAAATATGATGATAAATCCAAGATAAGGGGACTTGAAGTAGAAATTCAAAGATTAAAGGCTGAATAAATTTCTGGAAGAGAAGAAGCTGAGGGGCTCAAAGCTAGTGCCCAAGCATCTACATGCAAATCTGAAATTATTGGAGCACATAGTTAGAACAAGAATAAAGAGATCCATGATCCATGCAAGAAGCAACAAAATAAGAGAATAAGGCGAAAGAACAAGAATAGAATTGGGAAGTGTTATAGTTGTGGTATTCGTGGTCACATAGCAGCAAGTTGTAGCGATGGAGATATCAATCTCTCTCATCGAAAGAAGCAACCAAAGGAGATCCAATATCAAGCACATACGAAAAGGACATCTCATTCTTTCAGGTACAATAGTCCATTTTATGGTTATTGTTTCTATGCAATGATTTTGGCCATAGGTCTATTGACTCTAGGGAACATCCAAGGAATCAAAATTATTCAAATAGAAGACATCATCTTATTCCTTTATTCCTTGGTCACATTAAATGTTTTGTATGTGATAATATTTTCCACAAGGCTGATAATTGCAAGTTGCCCATGTATTTCAGGAGATCCACCCAGAAAATGGAGAATATGCAAAGTTAGTTGCATGAGAAGAAGGATCGGCATTTGAAAGTTTGGAGCAAAAAAGAGCAACAAGGTACTCCCACAAAAAATTGAGGCTTTCTTGGTCTCGGGGGGAGCATATGGTTTCATTATGAGTTACATGAAAATTCTTATTTATTCAGCTATATGGGATATTGTTCAGGGGGATTCCTTGTGGTTTGAAGTGTTATTTTCATTTTTTTTATTTCTATTCTAGTGCGATTTTAGTTGGACCATCCATGCACATCTGTTGATTATTTTGGAGCAGCTATATGTTTTGGTTTTGTTGATGTTAATGATGATATGGCAGCCATGAATTGTTTAGGTGTGATGAAGGATCACATAATTAGGGGGAGAATTTATGCTTTCAATTGGTTTTGGAATGCGTTGGCATTGTGTTTTAGGAATACTTTGTTGTTGTTACCACACATTGAATCTTGGATGAGATAGTATGGTTGCATGTCATATTTGGCATTGAATTTGATGCGGGACGGTATGCTTGCATGACATAGATGGTATATTGATGATGATCATTTTCCTAGATCATATTCACGTGTTCTCATGCATATGTTTGTTGCCATGGAGATCAGGTCAAGTGTTGGAGTTAGATAATCTAGATTATGCATATACTGCTTATGTTTCCATTTCTATATGAATCATGCATGTTGCTGATATGTATTAGATGGATGAGTCATTTGTTGTTGTTGCATAAAGAGAATATGTTGCTACCTATAGTATGCATTTACATGGTTGACAGATGATGATTCATATTTCTACTTATGTATTGTTGGATGGATGAGATATGAGAAGAGAAGATGATTTATGTTGTTCTTGATAGTTTCATACATGCTGATGGATCAGATATTATGTACCCATGATGTTTTATGTTTTGTTGCTCAAATATGGAGTATACATGTGTTGTTGCTCATTAATTTATTGCTTATGCCCTCACTGATGATATATTGCTCGCCTATGATGAGGATAAGTATTTACTGCTACTTATGATGGTTTGGTATGATGGATGTTGCTTCTAAGTTTTTCTCTCATGGGGAGAGAGAATGTGATGATATGGATGTATTTTCTACTGCCTATGATATATTTTCATGTTGTTGCTATTAGATTTTTTTATTGTTGTACCTATGTGGATCATGGTGAACTTCCTGTAGGATGTTCATGGATAGATGGTAATGGCCAAGATGTTGAGTGTCCATGTACTAGCATATGATGATTGTTATTACTTCTTATTTGTTGTTGCTACACATGGAGAGCTTATGTCATAGCTCATGGAGGTCTTATGGTTTGATCCACTTGCCATGTATTGAATTTTATTGGTACTGCCATATGGAGCATATTCATTGCTCGTTATTATGGTGTACTCATGTTATTTAATCTATTGGGCATGTAGTGATGAGAGAACTGTTTTGTGTAGTTGTAAAATCCATGTGATTTTATTATTTCATCTTTTGGGAACATTGCTCATGGAGAGATCCTTGGTGTCTAGCATGTTGTATCATTTGTTATGTAAGGGTCAATGGAGTCCAAGTCATGCATTATGATGTATATAATTGATGTAGCACTACCTTGGGTCCATAATGTAAAGTTGGGTCCATAGAGTCATGGTTGGTGATCGGTGTAAAGGAGTCATATGTTAATCCTATGTACTTGTCACAACTATGTACTTTCTCCATGAAGTATTGTATGTAATGTACTTCATTGTATATCATGTCCAAAGTCAATTAGAGTCATGGTTCATGAGGTGTAGTCTCTTGCACCTGGAAAGGAGGCTCATTACAGTGGGAAAATGTGTTGGTTATGGAGACAGAGTGTATGATTGCAGCTCCATTACATGCTTAGGGGGAGCATGTTCCATTTCAGAGTTGGCATGGCATTATAAGTGGTGTTGGAAGGTGGTTTCATTGTTCTACATGTTTATCTTGTAGATGATACTTCTATGGGTTGCATCAATATGGATTTGAGTATGACAGAGGGAGTACTCTTCTCTTCTAGTACATTATTGGCATTGTACTTCATCTTTGATCGCCCTTTTCCATTGATGTCAAAGGGGGAGAGATTTTGGATTCATGAGTTAGCCTCACATGTTGTATTGTGGTTGGAATCAATGCCAGAGGGGGACTTCATTTCCATTGTAGTGGTGCCATTCATGTCAAAAAATATCTTCGTGCTACTAGTTATATGCATGAGTGATGAATGCTTGTGATTGGTTACGGTCTTTTAGTTGGAATTGATGTCAACATCCTATGACTAGACCTAGTGGTTCTTGAGGAGATGGATTCGAGACATGATGTGTTGGTTGGAGATGTTGTTGATGTAGGAGGTTGGAGACATGTTCATGGTGTTTTTCTTGGAGACGTTGCTGCTGCAGGTGGATGGAGTGTTGACCCAAATGTTGCATATGTCTCTACATGTCTTGGACACATTGCATGTGCATCTTGATGTGTTCAGTTGTATGTTTCTTGTGTTGGAGATTCCTCTATCAGTGATGGAGGAAGTTATATGACTTGAGGTTGTTGCTACAAGATATGGATATGTTGCTACAGGTGATGGAGATGTTGTTATAGGTGTTCAAGATGTTTGGTTACTACTTGAGGAGCTGGAGGTGTTGATCATGGCCCTAAAGTTGGTAGAATAGGTCTAGCATGTCATGGACTTGTTCTTAGCCTATTTCATCAGTTGCAAACCTATTACAGAGGTTTGGAGGAGTTCTGAGATACTAGAAAATATGTTCAATCAAATGGCAGAGGTTTTGGGCTGAGGAATGAATGTTTTACTTTAGTTTTAGGCCCAGCTGTCTAGTATGGTGTTTGGATGGAAGTTATAGTTTTTCATTGTATTTTTTGGGCAAATGAGGATGGATCTCAAAATTCTAAGACATGGGTTTTGCATAGAATGAAACCATATTAGCTTTCCATTTTGAATTTTTTTAAAATTCACTCTATATTGAGAGAATCAAAAGGTTCTTTGGAGGTTCCTTTGCATAGTCGCATGCTTACTGAGTCAAGGGAGTAGTTCTAGAGCCATAGTCACATGGAGAGAAGCCTAAGGGAGTGATTATAGCTCCAGGAGGCTAAAGCCGCATGCAGATAATTGCTAAGGAAGTGGCAATGGGTTTAGACGATATTTTTTCCACATTTATCTTGTTGTTGAGCTAATGTTTTGCTTGTGGAAACTTCCTTGATCATAATTTTTGGGTTTATGGTTGGAAAAGTTTGTGGGACCTCCAGAAGTTAATCAAAGTTGAAAATATAAAAAAGGCTTGTGGAGTTAGTGGTTGATTGAGTCAATAAGATGAATCCGGATCTAAATCAAGCATATCAACAAGATTGCTGAGCTTAGTAGTTCTCAGTAATTATTGAGTTGAGCACTTGAGTTCATATTTACATTGGAGATAACTCATTTTTTAGTATGGTTGATAACACTAGTGTATGGAGAGGGTGTGTCTTTGGAAAATACCCTGCAAACTATATGAGCCTAATTATGTAGAATTGCTTAATTATTTTACAATAGTAGCAGCGAATAGCCGAAGTATGTTTTAGGCATCTGTTTATCCAGTGAGTGAGTTGTTGGTGTGTGATTGGAGTAGAGTTTGAGGAGATTGTGTTGCTCCTTGTGTTGGAGTTTTTATATGGAGGTTTTGATGGAGGTTGTTGTTACAAATATTTATTGAGATTTTATGATATGCTTTTGTGGTGCTCATGTTGAGAAAGCTTTCAAATTACAGTCCGAAAATATATGAAACGAGGCTCGCATGAAGGTAGTGAATACATGGAAGCTTTGAGTATACCATGATTCGTGGATTCAGTAGATGGAAGATTTTTTTCCATCCAGTGGTGGTTGGATAGTTAGGTATAAATCGGGCAAGGCTCATTGATCATGATAGTACCACCAGATCGAAGTCTGTAGAGTGAATTGTGAGTTCAAGAGTAACCATGCAAGGATGGTTGATTGTGGTGGCTTTGAGTGGATGATAGTCCATAGATCTGAGAGAGAAATCATTTCTTG
Organism: Pinus tabuliformis; assembly: GCA_031772625.1. Taxonomy (NCBI): domain Eukaryota; kingdom Viridiplantae; phylum Streptophyta; class Pinopsida; order Pinales; family Pinaceae; genus Pinus; species Pinus tabuliformis. The sequence goes on along the minus strand of CM062817.1, from coordinate 1,157,626,081 downwards.
TCTCATAGTGCTAGATACTATTGAAAGAAGACAAGCCTTCAAGGCTCATAGGAGTGAGCTGATCCATGTATGATTTTCTTGGTATTTAATAGAAGAATTGAGGAGTGCAGCAGCAGTAGGGTGGTTTTTTTCTCAAGATGGGTTTTCCACCAGAAACACTTGTGTTTATTTTCTGATTGATTTTAGGGGTGCATGTTTATTTTTGATGCACTATTCTCTGGTTATTTGTTTTAGTTTATGCTTGTTAAAGATTAAACATTTAGAGAAAATTGTATAAGTGCTCACAATACTCATTCACCCCCTCTCAGTGGTGATCTAGTTTCCAATAGATAAAATTTTTAAAATTATATAAAAATTATAAAATATTTCTTCTATATTTTTAGTATTCATAAAAATCTATATAATTTATAATTATGCCAATAAGACATCAAACTTTTTAACTTATAAACAAGTGTGCAAATTAAGAATCAATCCCAAAAGGATAGTGTCATTTTAATTAAACATCTATAAATAAAATATTTAAATTATATTAATTGTTTAACAAAAATTCATATCATTCACATACCATTATAAAAATTAATTACTAATTCGGCGTAACTACTTAAAAGAATATTATTAATTAAAAATACAAGCACAAAACATTTAAACTAGATTTTAAATTTTAAATTTTAAGTTTTAATTAAATAATAAATAATATTTAAAATACAATTTTTTTATTTAACGTATAAAATGAGCAACTTGTTTCTTCTATATTTAGATTTTCGAATACTATTCTGAGCTCCTTAATATCTCTAAAATATGAAGGGTGCTTATTTTGTTCAATGTTCTTGTGGGACCCCTACATTCGAGAAACTAGTTGTTCCATAAATCAAAGGATTCAAGAGCACAATGCCGACATAATACATTGTAAGTCTCACTCCTTAGTTGTGGGAAAATATGTTGAGAATAAGAAACACCAGAACACCAAATATGTATAGAGGATTCCCATATCATTGCTAGGATTAATCATTTCCATCCTCCTAAATCGAGAGAAACCATCAAAATAAAAAAAAATGGTCTAATATGCTAAATATAGATAATGGATAGAGACACAGTAGTTATTGGACCCTGTCTTTGTTTCCCTCCAGCTAATTAGTGTTTTCAACTTTCTCTTATTTTCTTTCCTTATTTTTTATTGGTATATAGTACTTTGCATAAGTTATTTTTGGACTGTTGGACACCTAATCCTCTATGGGTTGGTGTAGAACGTGAAAAACCATGAGAGTCCAAAAGACCTTCGGATGTGGAACCCAACAGTCACACGAATGTACTATAAATGCATATCATTGTCAAATAATAGATGTACTCTCCTGCTTATCTTTAATATTCTGTTGCTTCCATGTGTGTGTTTAACATGGTAGTAGAGCGGGTGATTGCTGGTCCTGCTCTAATTTGCTGGCCTTGCTCCAATTTGAGCCACTATTTTTTGTATTCATTTTCTCTGAGTTTGTTTCTAAACCTTAGTGCTATCTAAACTCTCTGAAATCTGCAATTGTTAGAACCTAGGACCTAATTTGTGCTCTCTACCCCACTAAATCTTGTCTCCTCATACTTAGCCTAAATTTTGGGAAAGCCAGCAAGAAATGAATGGTTGTGGACGTTACTATCGGTGACTCTGTCCTCACTTTTAGCCTGGGCACTTAGCGCTACCATCCACATCTAATTACAGTGCTTCCACGTAGTTAATTATCTATTGAAAGGCGCCCTTAGTGGGATATAGAATGTCAGGATGAGTGTTAGAGTTGGCTGGAATGGTGGGAATAAAACGGTATTGGACACCAGAGAAGAGACAAACATCGGCATTGATTTCCCATTTCAATAACTTGCCTCAGGGATGATGATCACACCTGCAATCGAGCTCAATAAATTCTAGGTAATTTTGCATGCCAGTGACCTTCTGGTCCATATATTCTCTTATTTCATTGCTGCGTAGAGAAATGCTCCTTCACTCAATGTTATTTGTGCCATTTCTGTCCGACCATCCTGAATGTGCTCAGTCGTTTCACTTAGTCATTTCTCTGTAATAATCTGCTCAAAATTGCACAGTTAGCCTGAGATGTTCCAATAATCATGTTCTTGATAAAACTACGATGGCTAGGGACATCAATCACAACGCAATAGTATTTAGTTGTCTCAAACTTCCATAGTGCAATATCAATTGTGATACCATGTTCACGTTCAGTCTTATGCTTGTCAAGAACCCAAGCATACTTGAATGACCTCTTGTTCATATCAGCAGTTTCTTTCTCAAATAATTTAATCACACGTGATATGGGTTTTCTCCTTTCCCATGATGAACTAGAGTCTCTTACAAAAATAGCTACCTGAGTCTGGAGAATCAGAAGCATTGTAGAACAGCTTCACAGCAGCGTGGAGAGTAGAGAGACTCGCATAAGAGGTTATCTAACACCATTTTGTGGGGAATCTGCTCTGACTGAAGTCCTTCAACAACTCATGCGCTTTGAGTCCATCTACGAGGTACTTCGTCAACTTATGTATTTTGAGCCACTATGCGAGCAATCCATAGAGAAAATACCCAAACAAATGAAACACGATTGGATTTGAAGGGATCTGTGACCTCTTCATCTTCGTTCTCCTTCTGGGTATCACCATTTTGTGGGGAATCTGCTTCGACTGAATGAGATTCCTACTCTTGTTGTTGTTGTAACTACTTATCCTCTTTTGAGGGCTCCAGATGAGGATGAGGTTGCCTTTTGTGCATCTGTGAGGGATTTCCATAGCTGAGAGAGAGATTTTGTTGTGGGGATGTTAGGGTGTGATTGCTTGACCTTTTCTCTGTTGAGGTTGCAGAAATTGAAGTATGGCGATAGCTTCTTAGCCTTGCCTTCTTCACTATTTCCCTTGCGCTTCTTGGCAGATCTAGCCATGGTATGTTTCTGCCTTGATCTGATACTCTACACAACTGTTCTATGTATAACATCCGATTCTATGTATAACTGTCAGTTCTGCAATTCTGGATGTATGTTTGGTTGTTTTTACCCCAACATATAGTCGATATTTAGCTACATCAAAGTAGATATTCGATAGGTCTACTATAGCAAAGCACTGTATAATCTAGAAAATCTTATAGAACTGATAGTGTCCACCATTTCACTATACCCGTCTTGCACCTGAAACAAGGTGTAGCTCACCATCGTATACATCCACGAAATTATTCTTAGCCCAGAAAAGAGTCTGTGTGTGATTCACATCTTGTTGTTGCTCAGTGACATATTGTGAAACAACTACTTAGTCAACTTGCAAGCCTACTCTTCCATGCAATACATTTAAGAGTTCGGCACAATCCAGAAGCAGAAAGAAAAGGTTGAATGTTGAAGCTTTATTCCAACATTGTTTTTTGAGTTATTTTGAAGATAACTGCAAACAAGTTGTATGGTTGTTTGGTCCCTTTTCAGAGACATTGCTGTAGATTTTGAGAATCTAGAGACTATTATCCAAACCACTTTATTAATTTCTATTTTTCTAGCTTACAAAAAAAAAAGTAAAGCTACTTTAATACTCTTTTGTTGTAAGTAAAAATGGCTCTAATTGGTGATGTATTAGGTTTATTAAATACCTTGATAAATTCCACTATAGATGAGATGGTAAATGGTGGGCTCCAGTATTGTAGCAATAATGCTACAACTCCTAGAGCTTCCTTCTTTAATTTTATCAACCCAGTAGTTCGTAACAAACTTGGAAGCAACGGTGCTGTATGCACAAGTACTAGCTCTTGCCGCCGCTGTCACTTGGTCAGCTAGCACAAGTCCGCTAGGGGCTCAAGCCAACTTCTATGAGCTCTTAGAAGAAGGTTTTTGACTAATGGACGAAAGCTAATCTCAAAAGAAGCTAATCTATTTGTAGAAAGGAACTGAAAGCCAACAAGAAACGCAAACCCTAGCAAACCCTAATTCTACCAGCTAGTCTCACTGATGCAGAGATGGGAATGCAAACTACTGAAAGTGATGCCATTACTTCTATGAAGGTGAAATGCATGTGTTTAGACTACCTCTATCTGAAGAAAACACTTTTTGTATTTTTGTTTCAATTATTAGGATTATCATGCATGTGCTTTTAACTGGATTTTTACTTGTGCAGAGGTGGATCAAGGAGGAGGAAGGCTTCAAAAAGGTTGGGAAAGTCCAGAGAGGGTCTAAGGGGTCCCTAACACCCTTCCAGAGAGTCTCACAAAGTTTGGCTACCAAGAGGCCACGTTTATGAGCTTCTACAGGAAGTCTGCAGGGGTTCTACAGGATGATTCAGAACTTCTACAGGATGTTTAGTAGTTCCTACAGGATGTTCTACAATCGGATTTTTGGGTGATGGGTGAGCGGAAGAGGCTGCATGGGTGGATAGGGAGGTAGGAGAGAGGTTTGTAATGGCTTAGTGACAGAGAGATGAGATGATGAGGGGGGGGGGTGCTAAGCTAGTTTGTCTAAAGGAGAGTAGATGGAATGGAAGGCCGAAAAGGGAGGATAATGTGGGCGGTAGTGTAGCTGAGAGACAAGGGGTCTAATTGGGAGATGAGTAACTGGTCTGGGAAAGGCTTAGAAGGATGAGAGAGTTAGGGAATAGTACTGCACAGTGCAAACTAAATCATATCATCCACGTCTTGCATATAATCAAAACATTCCTAACTGTTGAATGGAACTAATGAACATCAACGTTATTCTTAAGGAAAAACCATGTATGGTACTGAAGCAAAGAACATTCCAAGAGATCTGAACAAATGGGAAACTTCTACAAACGAAAATATTGCACCACAGATTGCATGAATTTGTAAACCAATGTTTTTAGTGGGCAGCACTGTCTGCAATTCCAGCCCCTAGAAAGAGGTGAAAATGAGTGTGCAGGCAACCCCTTTTTTAGAACTTTTATCAACTCCAATCTCTTCACTCTACTCTAAACAGCTGAAGCAATTCTGTCTTATGAAAATGACCTACTTAACCACACCAAGAAATCTAACTCAGCAAACTGCGTTCTAAATGCATGTAAAGGAACGAAACCATAATGCTGAAGAAAAAGATAACAATACAAAGGAAGGAGGCCTTAGGCTCTCAGGTTGGGCCCAACCCCGAGAGCTATGGCCCCTTTAAAAGCTCAGAACTGAGATCAAATCCGACTGCCTTCCATTAAAAAATAATAATCATAAGTCAAACAGCATGCCAATAATGGCTACAAAAGAGCAAAACTAAGCTAGCAGCTCGTAGTGCAGGATGTGCAACAATGTTTCAAAAAGTCCTTTTTGAAGGCTAAAGCCTTAGCATTTATACATCACGAGGCCTCAAGCTGGCCTCCTAAATTAGTGGGACTCGGATGACCAAACTAGGAGTGAACTGCTGCTTCCTCAAAATCCGTTTGGCTGCCTTCTGATTCGGTTGTGGTGGCTGTTAGAGCTCGGATTTGGGGGTGAAGATCCCGAGGAAGGCCTTTTAATGCTGGACAACCCTCCTACGAATCCTCAACCCCATCTTGGCTGTCTCCTTGTCCTTATTTGATCGGTTTTGTTCCAATCATGTGCCAAAAAACCTAAAATGAGAACGTGTTAGCCACCTAGGAATAGTGACTGCCCTCATTCGTACAAATGACATAAATTTACTAAAAAATGATGCATAAGTTATGAAAAATGAAGGATTGAGCAATGGTAGTTAGGCCAAATGAGCCCAAAATGTTACCAAATTTGGGGCTCATCATCACCCCCCAGCTAAAATGATTGCTCATCCCTGAGCAACTAATCCAGCTCCTCATCCTTCATTGCTTTCACCGCCACCCTCACATCCCAGGCTTCTGAAGTGGTCTCTTCCTCACTGGCATGGAACCCAACCTTCCTTTCCACCTCTTCCCACTGCTTATGCTCTTCTTTCTCTGTGCTGCCTTCCATTAATCCTAACAGTAGAGGTGGGCTTAGTTTGAGGCCAATCCAGCTGGCTTGCAGGTTCTGTATGGACTTTTTATAGAGGGGCACCCGTGCTAGAGCTTCCCTCATTCGAGTTGGAGTATGGTATTCTCTGATTTTAAGGCTGTGGGACAATGTGTTCCATCGGCGGGTGCAAGCATGAACACAGTTGTCCCCTAACAGTCACTCCATATCCTCGAAATGTGCTATGGCCTGTGCCTGCTGATCCATGTATTTCAATAAAGTTTGAGGGTTGGTGGCTAAGTGTTGGTGGGCCGATATCAATGCAGTGGGATCCCCTGGCTCTGCTCTGATCAGCAGTGGCTCATGTAATTACGTTAGCCAGGATCCCATGTAGTTACGTTAGGAAGGGGAAAATTATGGAGATAGAACTCCGAGAGTTTGGCCTTATCCTCTGATGAACTGCTATTACATAACGCTGTGAATTGCTAGGGGTCTTGGAGTTGGGAGATACGCCTCTGTGCCAATTCATTTATCTGAAATTGCAGCCACTGGTCTCGTAGGTACAGGCCATAGGATTTGGCTGGCTGTCTGCATTGTAGAGCATCCATGGCCCAACTGGCCATGTAAGCAAGTTGTACCTCTTTTTGCTGCAACTGCTGTTTGAGAGCTTGTATCTCGATTTGTGCTTGCAGTTCCCCTTCCTGTAGATGTGAGGTTGGCTCCCTAAGACCAACTTGCAGTCCTTCTCTGCCTTGATGTTCTGTTGTAGTGTCCCCTGAGGATGTGCTCTTTTCCTTCTTCAGCTCCTGTAGCTGCAGTCTAAGTTTCTCGTTCTCTTCCTGTAGGAACACCCGCTGGCAGTTTTCCACGTGTTTAGCCATAGCTAATTCCTTTCTTGCCTCCTTGAGTTGTTCCTCCAAGGGGCCTATATCTGCCACACCTTTTGATTTAGCTATTTTCATCCACGTGTGGGTTCTCACCCTTTCTTCCTCCAACGCAAAGAAAAGCGGCACGGTGAATTTTTGTGGAATAATTTTCCCAGCCTCCAAAAAGTTATAATACGAGCTCAAGCTTGGCTGGGGACTTGGTTCTGGAATATGCTCTTTCTCTTCTTCCCTTGGTGGCTCTACTTCGTCTTCCCTAAGTGGTGATGAGGGTGCCTCTCCCTCCATCCTCTCTGTCTCCTTAAGCCGGGCTAGTGTTTCCTGTAGAGCAGCCTCAGCATCCTGTAGCCGGGCTTTTGAAGCCAACCGGTCCATCCTTTCCTTCCAAGTAGTTGTCTTCGGGCTCCCCCGCTCATAAGTGACCGATATTTTTGAGGGGGACCTCTCCCTTGGTGAGGTAGGGGTATCTTCTATAGTAATTGGGCTGCTGGATGGAGGTTGGGGCTTACCCGTTGTGATTCTCACACTTCTCCTGGTTTTGAAATATAGAGGGGCCTCCCTCTTTCGCTTTTCCTTCGGCTTAGAAGGTGTACTGAGGGTAGGTAGCACGGCTGCTGCCTCCCTTGCAAGAATTTCGGCTCTCTTTTCCTTTGGTTTTCCTTTCTCAGGGCTTCCTGTAGAAGGCCCTGTATCAGCTGATTTCTGGCTTCCTGTAGAAGCCGTTTTTGGTTTTCCTGTAGAAACAGGTGGCACCGTTTTAGCTTGTTTGACTGAGGGTGCTTTGCCTTTTGACTTGGTTGAGGCTGCTTTCGAGGTGCCCTTAGTGACGTGGATGGGTTCAGTTCTTTCCATCCTACTCTATAGCCTTTTCTCTCTGGGTGTCAATGTGGATTTGTCACCCTCCTTCTCGGCATCCTGGGGTTTCTCTTGCCTCCCCTTTTGTTCTTTCTTCGGTGCTTTGGCCGCGTGTTCTTGGCCTTTCCCTTTCTTCTCTGTGTGTACTGGCTCCTTCTCCTCACTGCTGGAGGTGGTGAGCTCCTCGGTCAACATCTTGATATTGCCATCCTTAGTCATATTTCGGAAGGCTTCCCACGAGAGCGGGACTGTGTAGGTGTGGAGTGCATCCTCCACGAGGAGCTTAATGAGCCCATGATGGGCTACCTCGTCTGGCGTGCCCTCTTTTAAATTGGTGGCACATTCAGTCATAGACTGCAGGAGGAAGTAAGGAATACTTAGTTTGTTTTCTGAAGGCAGGTCCATTTGGTGTCTCAATTCAGTGAGTAACCGGAAATGGTACCCATATACAATGCTGAACCATCCTTCGCATGTGATATATTTCATAATTTGGAGGCTGACCTCACTCCAAAGTGGCTATAAGCTAGCTCTGCGAACCCCATTATCCTCTGAGAATTGCTCCTCCGAAGGGAAGAACTTCTTTTTAGCCTTCTGGCCTAATTTCCTCTCCTCCTTGTCCCACGGTACCCCCATTGGGAGGTCAGTGACTCTGCTGATGAACTGTGGGGTGAGTCTGAGATTCAAACCCCTGAGATTAACAATGGCCAGCGTTTTTGATTTTGGTTTCAACGCTCGCAGGAACTCCTCTGCCACCTCATTGTCATAGCCTTGAAGTTTGTCGCAGAACGACATCCATCGCGCACGAGTGAACAATTCTACCACCTCTGTGTTCTCCCGTAGTTTCCTAGAGTCTGTCGGTTCTTTTCTGATGAATCCACCCGGCATGGTGAAAATCCTGCTATGTTAACCGGAGGTGGCGGGTGCGTATCAACAGATGGTCTTTCAGATTTCTTTGGGACAGAGCGTAGAACTATGCCTCTGTCACGCACACAATTCGTGAATTCTGGGCTAGCTACAGATGAGCCTTGACAGGGGCTCAATTACACACCACATCCTGTAGAAAACCCCGCATATGCTTCGACGACAACTTTCATGCAAAAGGAAGACTGTAGTTTTACATTTTTGAGGACGTCGACTTCGCCACCCTTTAAACCAATTGCATGGGAGGAACAGGTTCAGGCTTACCTTTTCCAATTCTCCACCTTTGACGTGAATAGACCAACTTTCCTTCGTAGCGGCGAGCTCCCTGTAGTGCAGCTTCCTGTAGAAGTCGCGCACAGGTTCCGGAGAGCACGTCAGTGGTTCTGCTCCTTCTGTGCCACCACCAGACGTCTAAACAAGCCGAGGACTTGGAGTAACGAGCTTCAGAGAAATTCGGACGCTACTCGACTGCAAAATGGCTGGTGATAAATGAGCGGAGTAACGATCTAGGCGGTGGATTTGAATCCCGGCCGAACTCGTGGCGCGGGGGTGAGCTATCCCTGCCGGACTGTTGGACGACGTCACCTACTCATTTCACTGCAAATCTCCCTGACTGCCGCATCATTCCCCACAGATCTGCCGCCGCCATTTCCGTTATATCGCGCTTCTCCCCGACTGGACGCTTCTCACTTGTCCATTACCCATTTTGCTTGCCACGACCACCACTTTCCAAATCTGACTAGACCATCTGACTGGTCGTGGTGGCCAGTTGAATGGCTACCCAACTGCTCAACCCGTTCATTTCCACACTTGCAAACATTCTAGAGTATTATTCATGTAATTTGACGAAAGAAAGGGCGAGGCACTTACCTGTGCGGCCGCGACGATGTTTCCAGGTTTTGGGATGAGGGTGATTGGATTTGCTTGTCGCTGCTATTTGCACAGGCCCGGGGGTCCTTCCTTGCAGACTGCTGCTGATGACGAAGCTTGTGACTCGGCTGCGGGTGGTGCATGTGCCCGCTCTATGTGTTGCAGGCGCTTGGATGGTGTACACTCTAGCTGGATGAACTGCTACGGGATTCCTGTAGGATGTCCTGTAGCAGTTTTTCCTCCTCGGTGCATGCTGAGACAGTGGAGACGGTGGCATCACAGTCACGATCGCAGGGCCCTCGGATGGCTTTTATAAGTAGTGCATGGTGTCTCTGCAACTTTTTTCATTTGAGAATTGCTTCCTCCGATAATTCAATGTTTTGTTTTGACTGTGCAGGTATTTTCATTTCATGGCAACTGGGGTGGTAGAAGGAGGTGACAGCAGTGCGTGATGGATAAAATATTAGCTTTCATGCCTCCGTGTCGGACCTCGGGCATTAGATCTCCCCACACAGTTAGTTGTGGGCCGTCCAAAACTTCTACAGGAAGTTTCCTGTAGAAATACATAACTTCCTGTAGAAAGTCCTGTAGCTTCCTGTAGAAGGCTAAACTGTGATCAAATCATGCCCAGACCTTGGAGAAGATGAGTGTTTCCGGAGGAGGTGCTGGTGAGGTCACCTGGTAGCATAGTAGGGACCCTTGTCTCTGAGTTGAGGGGCCTCTTTTCCTTCATAGAATACCTGCAACTTGCATGCATTGCCACATTGTGAACTTGCTTTCGCTGTTTTTTTTTTTTTTTTGTTTGTTTTTTCCTTCTCTTTTTTTTTTTTGAAAGACAGCAGGGGCGCCTCCATGAGGTTTTCACCCTTGCCATCTGCCTTGAGCGCCTCAAAGAGGTTTTCACTCAAGGGTCTTTTTCAAACATTTTCAGAAAGATAGTAGGGACACCTCAATGAGGTTTTCACCCCTACCATCTGCCTTGGGAGCCTCAGAAAGGTTTTCACCCAAGGATCTTTATTTTTCCTTTTTTTTTTCCTTTTTTTTTTTTAAGATCTTCAAGGTATGCCCAAAACAGAGGCAGAACCCTTCTCTATGACCAGCACTGATTTTTCCACAGTTTTGATGAATTCTTGCCTTGACAGAGGTTTTCTGTAGATCTTTAGGTGATGCCCATTGACAAGCATCGGGATGGCCTCCTCATCAATGGTCCGAATAAGAACAGATCCATTGTCATTACATTTTTCCACTGCATATGGTCCCAACCATCTGGTTCTCAGCTTCCCCTTGAAATCCTTATGCCTGGAATCATACAATAGCGCCCAATCTCCCGGCTGAAATTGCTTGTCATTGAGGTGTTGGTCATGCCACGCCTTCCTCTGAAGTTGAACCACTTCTGAGTGGAGAAGGGCCTGCATTCGGTGCTTGTCCAACCCATTCAGCTGCAATAATCTTTCTTGTTGGGCATGGCTGAGATCCAGGTCCAGTTGAGCTACCATCCTCAAGGTGTTGTATTCAAACTCAATTGACAGCAAAGCTTTCTTCCCATAGACCAGCTCATAAGGTGTGAAGCTGGTTGTGGTCTTCCAAGTGGTGTTGTAAGCCCATGTGGCCTCAACCAGGCGATCTGCCCAATCTTTCCTGCTGCTGCTCACCACCTTAGTCAAGATCCCTTCTAATGCTCTATTGGTGACTTCCACTTGCCCATTTGCTTGAGGATGATAGGGGGTGGAAGTCCTATGCTTGATTTTGTGATGAGCGAGTAGGTCTTCAATTAAGTTGGAGGTGAACTGGCTTCCTTGATCGGTGACTAACTCTCTTGGGTAGCCAAATTTGTAGAAGATGTTCTCTCTTAAGAACTCGGCCACCTTTTCTTCTGTTGCTGCTTTGATTACCTTGGTTTCTGCCCACTTTTTTAGGTAGTCTGTGCACACAATGATGTAAGACCTTTGCCTTGAAGGAGGATTGATCAGACCCACAAAATCCATACCCCACTTCTCAAATGGCTCAAGAGTCACTTGAGGTTGGAGAGGCATTTCATCCCTTGGAGTCGGTTTCCCCATCCTTTGGCATCGGTCACATTGGCTGATATATCTTCTGACATCTTGATGAAGCGTGGGCCAATAGTAGCTTGCCTGCAAGATTTTGAAGGCGGTCATTTTGGCTGCAAAATGCCCTCCACAAGGCCCGTCATGACAGGTTAGGAGGATATCAAAGACTTCCTCCTCCCTTACACAACGCCTTAAGATCTGATCAGTGCCATGCTTGAACAGGTTGCCCCCGATCCAAGTGAATGAGGCACTCTTCCGTGTGATCCTGCTCTTCTCTCTTGAGGATAGGTGCGGAGGAAACTGGGCTGAGACAAGGTAGTTTGCTATATCAGCAAACCATGGAGAGAGTATTGAGATAGCAAACAGATGTTCATCTGGCATCTGGTCATCCACTGTTCCATCCTCTCCTGCAGGTAAATCCAATCTAGACAAAAAGTCAGCAATAACATTTTCTTTACTTGGCTTGTCAACAATAGTCAAATCAAACTGCTGCAACAAAAGTAACCATCTAATAATACGAGCATTCACATCCGGTTTATTCATTAAATATCTAATTGCAGCATGATCAGTATGTACAAATGTTTGATATCCAGTGATATAATGTCGAAATTTGTTCAGTGCATGGACCACGGCCAAGAATTCCTTCTCAGTTACAGTGTAATTTAGTTCTGCCTTGGATAAGTTTTTGCTGACAAAGTAGATGGCATATGGAAGTTTTTGTTCAACTTGTCCTAAGGCTGCCCCTATGGCTTTGTTCGAGGCATCAGTGTGGATGTGGAAAGGTAGGGCCCAGTTTGGACCTCTCAGGATTGGGGCAGACACCAACTTGTCCTTTAATTCATTCAGAGCCTTCTGACAATCGTCAGTCCATTTAAACTCAACATCTTTTGCCAAGAGGCTAAACAATGGCGAGGCTAGCTTGCTGAAGTATTTAATGCATCTCCTATAATACCCTGCTAACCCTAAGAAACTTCGAACATCTCTTACCTTCTGAGGAGGTGGAACCTTCTTAATGAGAGCAATTTTGTTAGGATCCACCTGTAATCCTTGACAAGAAATGGTATGGCCTAGCATGGTCCCTTCAGTCATCAAGAATTCACACTTTTCAGGACTAAGGGACAGGTTCATCTCAATGCACTTGGTTAGGACTTTTCCCAGATTGGACAATGCTTCCTGGAAGTTGGACCCATAAGGAGTGAAGTCATCCATATAGATTTCCACCGAATCATGGACTAGCTCGGAAAAGATGCTCAAGACGGCTCTCTGGAAGGTGGCAGGAGCATTGCATAGTCCAAAGGGAAGAACTTGGTAAGCAAAGGTACCCTAAGGACAAGTGAAGGTGGTCTTATCTTGGTCTTCCGGGCTGATTTGGATCTGGTTATACCCGCTAAAGCCATCTAGGAAAGAAAAAAACTTCTTCCCTGCCAGGCCATCCAACACTTGATCTATGAAGGGTAGAGGAAAATGGTCTTTCTTGGTGGCCTTGTTCAGTTCTCGGTAGTCCACATAGATCCTCCACTTCCCATTTTTCTTGGGAACCAACACCAAAGGGGACACCCATTCACTATCCGAGATGGGGTAAATGAATCCGGCATCCAACAGTTTTTGTAATTCCTCTTTGACGATGTCCTTAAGGGCTGGATTCATTCTCCTTTGGGGTTGCCCAACCGGTTTACAGTCTTCTTTGATGTAGATGTGATGGGTACAGACCGAAGGATGAACTCCTTTCATATCCTTATAGTTCCAAGCAAAATCATCTAGATGACTGGCCAACAGACTACACAACTCCTTTTCCTGGGAAGGAGATAAGGAGGAGCTGAACTTTAACGATCTCTCAGGGCCGAACTCCACTTTTTTGACTCTGGGAGTGACAGGGTCGGTCACACAAAGGTCCACTAAGGTGCTGGCTTGGGCATCCTCCACCAATTCCTCTAAGGACAATGCACTGGGAGGTGGAGTCTGGATCAAGGTCTCAATCAAATCATCCTCTGTTGGGAGGCCTCCCCTAGTGGTGTCTAGGGTGCACAAAGGTGTTGAGTACACCTCATCCTCTTCTCCTTCCTCCAACCAAAGTGGTAAGTCATGCTCTAATAAGGGTTGGGCAGGAGGGTACAGGACTAGCTGCTTGGACATAGGACCATTTTTGATGGTCATGTTTCCTGCACGGCAGCTTATGTAAGCATCTGCAGTGGCTAACCAAGGCCTTCCCAAAATAACGGGGTATCCAGTAAGCTTTGCCTTTGGTTGCAGAACCAAGAAGTCTGCAGGGTACTCCCAAGAGTCAACAGCGACCAAGACATCCTCTACAATCCCTTCGGGAGTCACAGTGGAGCGATCTGCTAGTTGTAGGACTGTCGAGGTCTTTCTCAGGGAACCCTGAAGGTTGAGTTTGAGCATGGTATCTCTGGTCATCACATTAATGGCAGCCCCCAGATCAATCAATGTGTGAGGTATGATGGTGCCATTGATGTGGACATCCACTACAGGACTCCCAGGATCCAAATACTTTGGGCAGATGGCCTGCCCCAACATAAGATCAGACAGTTGTCGTATGACATTGATGGTCGAAGCATCTCTTTTTCGCCTGCCTGGGTGTTTGAAACACTTTTCCTTCACCAGTTTGTTGTATATCGTTACATATTTGATGGCTTGGAGAAGTGGTATCCTCACACACAACTGTTTGAGTTCTCCCAGAAGCTCATCCTCCTCTGGGTTGGGTTGTGTGGTGGCCGTTAGTCTCTCAGGAAAGGGTGGAATGGCCTTTGGTTCACTTTCCTATTTATCTTCCTCGTCCTCTGGGGGAGGAGGTTGGCGATCCGGAAGAGTCTTTCCAGATCGCAGATTGATCTCCTGGATCTCCACAGCATAGGTAGGGCATGATGTTTACCCAGTATATACCTGCTGGGCCTGTCTGTTGTTGGGGTTCGGGTTCGGTTGAGCAGGCATTTGGGGTTGCCTTGGAGGAGCAGGAGGTAATGGCTGTGGTTGAGCCGGTGGTGGAGGCAAAATGGCAAGAGGAGTATTGTACTGGGGCCTCCACCACGGTTGAGGTGCATTCCACTGAAGCTGTGGCTGGGCATGTGAGTGAAACGAAGGAGTAGTGGGCTGAGTATGGTACTGAGGTGGGTAAGACCATGGAGGAGGCATAGACCAGGAAGGATGAACGGGGGTCCCCAAGAAGGCATAGGAGCAGATTGGTTGGGGCTGTAATAGGTTTGGGGTGTCCCTTGCATCCCCTATTGGTAAGGTCTAGGTCCATGTGGCCTTCTTTGGTTGAGGAAATAGAGAGGTTCAGTGGGCACTTCTGTCCCTTGATACATGGCTTTTAGCCCAGGTAAAGTTGGACATTGGTTTGTGGGGTGGTCCTCCTCACAGACAAAACATACCTCCACTGAATGTAATGGGCACTCATTCTTAGGGTGTTTCCTTGTACACCTAGGGCAGAAGATAGCCAAAGCCCTCTCAGCTTCCTCCTTCTTCTGTTGGATTCGGAATGTATCAAGTTGCATGACGATGGTCTGTCTCACCTCACTCTTGAGGTCCTCTAATTGATTTGCAAACTCATATTTGGAGAAAGGAATACCAGCTGAGAGGAGGTTTCCTCTACCACTTTTCCGGGCTGCCCTAGAGTGGTTTCTAAACACAGTCTTTATGTCCTCATAAGGTAGTTGGTAAATATCTCCTCCAGCTAGCATGTGAAGGGTATCTAAGAGGTCTTCAGGGACTCCTCGGAGCAGGACCAACTTGAGGGATTCAGAGTCAAGTGTGCACCTGGCCCGTTTATAGCTGAGTTGGAACCTTTCCTCGTAATCTTCTAAAGACTCATCATTCCCCGTGGTCATCCGAAAGATTTCTCCCTTGATTTCCTTGGACCTACAGTAGTCCCGGTACTTGGTATTGAAAGCTTGCTGCATCTAGGCCCAAGTGGTGATACTGTTCCCAGGTAAGCCCATGAACCAGCGTAGTGTTGCATCCTTAAGAGTAGAGGGGAAGAGTTTTAGTTTTTGCTCATCCTCGGTATAGTCATAGGTTCGACAAAGGACGGCAAACTCAAACAGGAAGGTATCAGGATCTTCAGTAGTCAGTCCATGGAAGTGAGGTAAAGCGGAGGGGCTGATGTTCTTCATTTTCATGTCCCCATTGGTCTCTCGGATGGGGAAGGCACCTTCAATTCTCTCATCTTCTCCCCTATTTTCAGCCATAGCTTCAGATGGAGTGGTCTCTAACTCTTCTTCTGCTATAGGATCTTCGTATATCTTAGGAGGTTCGCCTATAGGTTCTCCTGGATCACTGTCACCAAAGAAGAGAGAAGGGTGACTCAGTGATGTGGTGGGGGTGTTGGGTAAGAATTTCACTGTTTTATCTCGATTTCTATGAGGCATGAAATGAAAAGACTTCTGATTGCTTTTGTTTTTTTCTGGTACCTGCAAAACTGAAATAGATTGAACTGCAACTAACTATCTTGCTGAAATGGAAATGTGGAATTGAAATGAAAGCATGAAAGAACTAATCTACTTTGCTTAAATGAAATTGCAGAAATGAAATGCTGAGCTATGCTTCAGAATTGAAATGCTAGTCTACGCTTTCAGAAAGGAAATTGCGGAATTGAAATGTTAATCTATGAAAGCAGGAAATGTCTATGCTACTCTTGCAAAAAGTAAATTGCAGAATGGAAATGAAATACTACTTAGCAGAAGGCGAGAGTAGGAAAGTAGAAGAAAAACAACAATCACCAATACTCTGACGCTTCCTCGGAAACGACGCCAAAAAGATGGTGGGCTCTAGTATTGTAGCAATAATGCTACAACTCCTGGAGCTTCCTTCTTTAATTTTATCAACCCGGTAGTTTGTAACAAACTTGGAAGCGACGGTGTTGTATGCACAAGTACTAGCTCTTGCCGCAGCTGTCACTTGGTCAGTTGGCACAAGTCCGCTAGGGGCTCAAGCTAACTTCTATGAGCTCTTAGAAGAAGCTTTTTAATTGATGGACGAAAGCTAATTTCAAAAGAAGCTAATCTATTTGCAGAAAGGAACTAAAAGCCAACAAGAAACACAAACCCTAGCAAACCCTAATTCTACCAGCTAGTCTCACTGATGCAGAGATGGGAATGCAAACTACTGAAAGCGATGCCATTACTTCTATGAAGGTGAAATGCATGTGTTTATACTACCTCTATCTGAAGAAAACACTTTTTGTGTTTTTGTTTCAATTATTAGGATTATCATGCATGTGCGTTTAACTGGTTTTTTACTTGTGCAGAGGTGGATCAAGGAGGAGGAAGGCTTGAAAAAGGTTGGGAAAGTCCAGAGAGGGTCTAAGGGGTCCCTAACACCCTTCCAGAGAGTCTCACAAAGTTTGGCTACCAATAGGCCACGTTTATGAGCTTCTACAGGAAGTCTGCAGGGGTTCTACAGGATGATTCAGAACTTCTACAGGATGTTGAGTAGTTCCTACAGGATGTTCTACAATCGGATTTTTGGGTGATGGGTGAGTGGAAGAGGCTGCATGGGTGGATAGGGAGGTAGGAGAGAGGTTTGTAATGGCTTAGTGACAGAGAGATAAGATGATGAGGGGGGGGGTGCTAAGCTAGTTTGTCTAAAGGAGAGTAGATGGAATGGAAAGCCGAAAAGGGAGGATAATGTGGGCGGTAGTGTAGTTGAGAGACAAGGGGTCTAATTGGGAGATGAGTAACTGGTCTGGGCAAGGCTTAGAAGGATGAGAGAGTGAGGGAATAGTACCGCACAGTGCAAACTGAATCAGGTCATCCACGTCTTGCATATAATCAAAACATTCCTAACTGTTGAATGGAACTAATGAACAGCAACATTATTCTTAAGGAAAAACCATGTATGGTACTGAAGCAAAGAACATTCCAAGAGATCTGAACACATGGGAAACTTCTACAAATAAAAATATTGCACCACAGATTGCATGAATTTGTAAACCAATGTTTTTGGTGGGCAACACTGTCTGCAATTCCAGCCCCTAGAAAGAGGTGAAAATGAGTGTGCAGGCAACCCCTTTTTTAGAACTTTTATCAACTCCAATCTCTTCACTATACTCTAAACAGCTGAAGCAATTCTGTCTTATGAAAATGACCTACTTAACCACACCAAGAAATCTAACTCAGCAAACTGCGTTCTAAATGCATGTAAAGGAACGAAACCATAATGCTGAAGAAAAAGATAACAATACAAAGGAAGGAGGCCTTAGGCTCTCATCTTGGGCCCAACCCCGAGAGCTATGGCCCCTTTAAAAGCTCAGAACTGAGATCAAATCTGACTGCCTTCTATTAAAAAATAATAATCATAAGTCAAATAGCATGCCAATAATGGCTACAAAAGAGCAAAACTAAGCTAGCAGCTCGTAGTACAGGATGTGCAACAATGTTTCAAAAAGTCCTTTTTGAAGGCTAAAGCCTTAGCATTTATACATCACGAGGCCTCAAGATGGCCTCCTAAATTAGTGGGACTCGGTTGACCAAACTAGGAGTGAACTGCTGCTTCCTCAAAATCCGTTTGGCTGCCTTCTGATTCGGTTGTGGTGGTTGTTAGAGCTCAGAGTTGTGGGTGAAGATCCCGAGGAAGACCTTTTAATGCTGGACAACCCTCCTACGAATCCTCAACCCCATCTTGGTTGTCTCCTTGTCCTTATTTTCTCGGTTTTGTTCCAATCATGTGCCAAAAAACCTGAAATGAGAATGTGTTAGCCACCTAGGAATAGTGACTGCCCTCATTCGTACAAATGACATAAATATACTAAAAAATGATGCATAAGTTATGAAAAATGAAGGATTGAGCAAAGGTAGTTAGGCCAAATGAGCCCAAAATGTTACCAAATTTGGGGCTCATCAGTAAACATCACCAGGGACAATCTTTTCGACATTAAAATATGTCTGCAAAATGCACAAGACAAGATTGAATTTTTGCAGCTTGAATCTCAGCTACAGCAAGTAGAATTACAACAGTGGAGTCGTCATTCCGAATTTGTTTCTATTTAGAACAACGAAACAGACTCCCACAAATAGCAAGTCAATAATTCAGATTTAGTGCCTAATGCAACAATAGATTTGCATGCAAAAGTAGAAATTCAACCTTCACTTCCCAAGTTGGTCATTAGACCTTGGGAAGAGCTTGTCCACAAAAAGCATAGAACTGGTCTTGGATATGGCAAGGATGTGTCCTTTCACATTCTAGACTACTCGAAGCCCATTCAGTTTCAGAGTGTTGGATTCCTTCATGACAGGTCACCTCTAGTTGTTCCAGATTCTGCCCCTCTTCCACAGCAATAGATTGTGAAATGCCAACTCTGTGACCGAATTTACCATCTGAAAGATCATTGTTTTGATCTTCATCCATGT
Organism: Pinus tabuliformis; assembly: GCA_031772625.1. Taxonomy (NCBI): domain Eukaryota; kingdom Viridiplantae; phylum Streptophyta; class Pinopsida; order Pinales; family Pinaceae; genus Pinus; species Pinus tabuliformis. Next base: position 1,157,607,243 of record CM062817.1, on the reverse strand, counting down.
AAGCAATATCATAAAAGCAGTCATTCTTCAAACATATGCTTCAAAAACAAACATCCTGTAAGAACAATGATTCATCTTGGATGGATTGCTTCTTGACAATGGGCTTCAACAACCAAGAAGATATTTCGCACATACAATAGGATTTGTTCTCGAATATTGAAAAGTCTTTCCGTTGAGATCTCTTCATCTTCTTGCCTTGTATTTGACAGGGGGGGAATGATGGTAATCTACAAGCCTCAAAGCCACATCAAGCGAGCCTGAGCCATAACCTACCATATCAGATTCAGAGTTGTAGCCAAAGACAAATATGCCCCTGAGCATGCCTTCAGTCGGTGACACCTCTTCAAAGAATTTGTTACACTTCCTCTAGCAGAAGACTTCAGCTTCTTGCCAGTTTTGGAAGAGTTCCAGGAATTTCATTAAACATTCCAGAGTTGTTGGTCACCCTTAAACCATCATAGGTTGAGACTTCCCTTTTCAGGTTGCGGTTCTCCCTTTTATGCGGGGTGAGACCTCCCTTCATGGTTGAAGGTTTCCCTCCTCAAGACATCAAGACCGCTTCCTCTAACAGAAGACCTGAACTTCATGCCAGACTTGGAAGAGTTCTGGCAACTACACTAAGCGTTCCAATGTTGGTGGTAATCCTTAAACCACCACCCTTTATACCAACGTTTCAGATAGCACTGCCATGTCTTTTGCACATTTTGTATTACGGCTCCTCTTGGACTCATACATAACCATTCGGATTAAGGGGGGGAATGTTGGACACCTAATCCTCTATGGGTTGGTGTAGGATGTGAACAACCATGAGAGTCCAAGAGACCTTGGGATGTGGAACCCAATGGTCACGCGAATGTAGTATAAATGTATATCATTGTCAAATAATAGATGTACTCTCCTGCTTTTCTTTAATATTCTGTTGTTGCCATGTGTGTGTTTAACATGGACTAAAGTGATTTTATCTTTTTTATTTTAATTCACTTTGTTTCATTCATCAAATTCTTTTTTATTTGCGTAAAATATAATCATTTATATTATTTTTTAGTCCACATTTTATATTAAAATTATATAGTATTCTAATCCAAAATTTTTGTGTTTTATTCTTCTTAAATTTTTATTTTTTATTATTATTTTTAAAATTATTTCTTTGAATATGTTTAATATTTATCAATTTAATTTTTATTATAAACAAATTTCTTTTCATATTTTCATTTAAATTGCTTTCCTTTTTTTTCTTTGATTTCTTTTCTATATCAATATTCATTTGAAATAAGATGACATTTTTTAATAAATAATATTTAAATACTATTATCAATTTATATATTAGTATTCTTTATTGTTGCTTTTCTTATATATTTTTTTAATTTTTTTCGCTTAAATTTCAATAATTTTTATACATTCTCTAACGTCTCTTTTGAAGTTTTTAGTATTTATTAAAATGTGATTTTTTTTTTAATTATAAAATATTTATAATGAAAATTTATATAAATATTATTTTCAATTCTTATGGAGTTAATTTCTATTATAAATTTATTTTCTTTATAATTGTTGTTTTAGTTAGATTTTAATTTATTTTATTTTTAATATTTATTTTTATTATTTTTTAACATTTCTTTTGAATTTAATAATGATTATTTTGTTTTGCATTTTGAATAATCTTTGGGTTTTTTGGTTAAGTTTTATTTTAATATTATATTATTTATATTCATGCTAGTTGTAGATTCACGATTGCATCTCTACTATATTTATTTGTGTTCTTTATCACGCTGGCCATCTTGGTAGTGACAATGAATCACACTAAGTGGCTAATATTATATTATTTATTTTCATGCATGTTTTGGATACGATGAATCACAATAAGTGGTTAATATTGTATTATTTATATTCATACATGTTGTGGATTCATTGTTGCATCTCTACTATATTTATTTGTGTTCTTCATCATTCTATCCATCTTTGTCGTGGTGATGAATCACAGTGAGTGGTTCTAAATGCATCGACCTTAAAACAATGATGTGATTTGTCTCGAAAATATTATACATAAATTATTTATCACATAATCCTATATTATAAGAACATATAAACAACTTAAAAATTTAGGTAAAAATTATATTTCTTTATATTAATTAAAGTAGTCTTTAAATAATAAATTAAGAATTATAATGGTAGTTGTTAGGTTCCTATACCAATAGGAGTCATAATTTTGAATGACTAAGGTTAAGCCTTGTAATATTGTACATACCTTTGCTTTCTGCAAATGTTTTCCATATTAAAAACTTTAAAAAAGTAAAGAGAGTATGTCTTAAAAGAATAATCAAAGGACAAAATGAATGAAAAGGTAAAGAAAAATGAAAATATATGAACCCCAAAAGACAAAAAGAGACCATGAAAGTGTGGAAGTCAAAATTCCACTACTATTTACTTTTTATGCATAATAAATGATTGTGTGCAACTTGTCACTTATGCCACAATCCATGATAGTCAAAATGTTCAAACTTGGCTATTTCATACTCTGAATTTTATGTTTATAGGTAGTGAATAAATCTGACCAAACAGTGTAATCTTGGCAGACCATTAGATAGGTAGAGTGAATAAAAAGAGCTCATTAGTTTAATTTGAGCCCTTGGATGATATAAGGTTAGAATTAGATAGTTTATTTTGTAAAGAAAAGAAAAAGATTGATAAGGGTTTGCTAGCCTAAATGCACCCAAATAAAGTGAAGAAAAATTGGTAAGATGAGTAAGTGGATAAGTAGTAGAAAGGTTGCAGAAATATCATGTCATTTGATACAAAAAGCACTTATGTCACTGTTCCTAATGCATCATTTAAATATGCATAATTGGTAAACAAAATGAAAGCAATGGTTCACCTTTTGGTTTACTTAGCATTCCCTCATTCATTTTAACCCCTATGACACTCACTAACTTCCCTTTCATAATAAAAATATTAATACCTATAGTTTTTTTAAGTCAAAAAGGTTCAGAGCATTTCTCTGACTTTTGGTGGGATGGGACACTCGGCTTGATGACTTAAGAAGGAAAGGTGTTAAATTCCTTTAAAATTCATTCATCCCACTTACAAAACCCCTTTTCCTAAGGTTAAGTTCTCTTGCCTAGGAAAACTCCTTTATAAACATGTTTTATGCAAAAACCGACCAAATACATTTATCCTAAATTACTAAGTGTATGGAAAGCACATAGTGTTCATACACCTAAGTACAACCCCCCTTCCACTCATTTCACCTCATATTAACTTTATTATATAAATTTTTGAAAACCCATTGTCCCATATATATTTAACTCCTTTATATAAATTAAACCCTCCCCTTAGTTTATTTATAAACTATAATACCACCCCATATCCCAGAAATATATTAAAACCCCACTCACAGTTTTTAAGCTTGTATTAAAGCATCCCCGATAAGATTAAGTTCTAAGATAATCTTGTATCGTCGGTGATTAGAGCCATGGCCCCTCGAAAAACGTTTTGTATAAATCGTTGCACAACTTCACCTCCCGATCACCATATGATCTCGCTCCCCCTCATCCAATGGCTCGCATCCATATCGGGCTGACTCGATGTCTGCCCTTTACCCTCCCGATAAGGTGGGTTTCCTCCAGGTCCCTGATGCTACGTGTCAAACAATGAATGGGATCAGGCCACCCCTCCCGAACACCGCTCGCACCACAAAAGCGGTGTGATGGCCCTCCTAAACCACTTCCCCCTTTCAACCCAAAACCGTCACTGTTCATCAATCACTGAACCCACAAAAAATTAACCATTTCTGCTATAAAAGCCCATTTACCCCTCTTCACTCTTTTCCCTTAAATTGCCATTGACAATTCAGAAAAGCTGTTGCGACCCCTGCAACCAGATAATTCACTTAGAGACCTCCGCCATTGCTCCATAGACGTTGCAGACAACCCAACTCATCGATCAATTCATACCAGAACCATACAAACCTATGCAGCCACCATCAACCACCATTTTCAGTCAATTCCGCGCAATTCCATGTAATTAACCTTGGAATTCCAACTGCATTGTCAAATTCAGAGTTAATTCATCCTCATAAGAGTGTTAATTAAGTAAAAAAACATCAAAATTACTTCCATTTTAACACTTTGAGCCATAACCATTATGAAAAACCTTTGTTTCCCTAAAAAATCTAAATCACCGCTCATACTCAAATCCACAAGAACTGAGTATGGCTACCCCAATTGAAATGGATGTAAGGCCCATATCTACACCTCACTTAGACTTGGACCACATTCCTTTAGCTGATAAATATTTCGAAATAAAAGATACCACTCCCTTAGAACCCTTGCTCATAGTACAATTCCAAAGTAGGGACAGGTGTCTCAACCATGCTGATGAGATTGGCCTTTAGGAGTCAAATTTTCCCAAATACCAGTTCCCCCAAGTCCACATTTTCCCAAAGATTGTCCACTATTATCATGCCAATTACATCCCCAGTCAAAGGGCAGTCATGTCCCCAAACCAAACCATACTTTTCACCATCACTGCTAATTCTATTAATGAAATGTTGCAACTCCAACAGGGCCAAACCTAACTTCCCTCTCAATTGGAGACCTGTCGGACCAGTACCCCAAGCTTAGTTCTTTGAAATTGGCCCAAATATTCCAAACCTTCATAAGAGAAGAGAATCACATCCCTAAGGACTCCCCTCCATATGTATAAGTCATTTTCTCTCCATGGGGCTAGAATATTGTGGCCATGATATCTTGTGTTTTGGGTTACTCAACCATTGTGTACATTGATGTAATAATCCTTGCCTTCATTTCCATCTATACTCTAGGACAACCTCCTATTGTCATTTATGACTATGCCCAATTTATAGCTGATAGGATGCATGAACAATTCCTTAGAATGAACAATGAAAGAGTTTTCAAGTATTCTTCAGTTTTATACCATATGTTCTTATATTAACAACCTGATAAGTTTCGATTCACCCTTCAGAAGTTGGATACCAAAGGTCAGCCCATGTCAGTGATTTTTTGGACCCCATTGATCCACCAATACCAATCTCCATACTCTTACTCTGATTTCATTGATTTATTTGTACATCCAATCATGGCAATGTTGACTGGAAGCCTAGAATTAGTCCATAAATAAAGAGAGTCCTTCAATTGTCTAAACAAACCAAAGTGGATGACAGGTACCTTTAGTGAAACCATACAGAAATCAGGATATATGGATGCATGCTTGCACCATATAAGTTGCCAAGATACCTCCCCATGAGGTTGTTTTCCCTAGAATATTATAGACAAATCTTCAATGCAAATGAAGTCAACTTCGTCAATGCCAAGAAGAAGGCTTATTTCAAGATAAAATACCAACTAGACCCCTTCATATGCAACTCTAGGGAGGCTGGCAAAGAGGCAGATTTGATATTATAGAATATGAAGTTCCAAAGAAGTTTTGTTTGGAGATATGATCCTTTGGAATTCATCACAAAGAAGAGACAAAAGGTCAAGCTAGGACCTTTCATTCACCATCTTGTACCTTAAATAGGAGCATATTCAAATGAAACAGAATGGGTGGAAGGTACCCTAGTAGATCAAGATAGCACTAGAGTAGACATAGAGAATGCTCTAATTGATTTAGAAAAGCATCTTGATGACAACTATTTTCTGCAGGTACCAGAAGAACCAAAAAGAACAATGAGTACCCCTCCAATTATGCAGACTCCTCAGAATGAGGAGAAGATCCCAAAAAGAAACAGAGAGGGGGCTTCCACTTTAGGAATGGCCACCTACGATTTGCATCAGGAATCAAACAAGAGGCAAAGGCGAAATCCAACCTTTGAGTAGGAATATATTGAATACTCAGTTGAGGTCACAAATATAGGAGCAGAAAGAAGTAGGCCTACCACTCCATCTGAAAGCATGCAAGAGCCTTCCACATCATAAAATCAGATGTTGGAAAGACAGCTTAGTGTTAAAGTGTCTTCCTTTAGAATTCCTACTGACAAAGATCAAGATATCAAGGAGAGATACAAGGAAATCGAAGCCAGAAATGAGAGGCTTAAGGCCCAAACATATGCACAATAACTAAAGCTAACTCTCACAAATCAAACAAGGCTAATGTCAGCCATTAACATTAAAGAGGGAAAGTTGCAGATGACTTTTCCAAAACCCATAGCTCAACAGCTAAAGACAACATCAGATTTCAAAAGGGTAGATTTTGAAGTGTTGGCAAGGGATATTCATCACATAGACTAGATTGAACTGCACAAATAGGCTAGAGATATGATATACTCCACCCTGACAGGTAAAGCCATAGCTGCTCACCAGCTACAAAACTCTCTAAACAACATTTCAGCACAATTTCAGTTGGAGAAGGCCTCCTCACAGGCCAAGGATACCAGGATCAAGAACTAATGGAGTTAATCTTAAAGTTGAATGATCAACTAAAAGAGACAAAAAAGAAATTGGATGCCTTAATCTAATTAAAACAAGAAGATGTTGCCACTTCTTCAAAAAATGTTATCCCTATAGTCTCCACAACAGTGCCATCCACACTAGCAGCATCCTTGGCACCTACAGCTCAACTTGCAACATGGTGAGCACCAGTATTGAAGCAATAATGCTGCAACTCCTGGGCTGCCTACTTTACTCTTATCAACTTGGTAGTTCGTAACAAACTTGGAAGCGTAGGTGTTGTATGCACAAGTACTAGTTCTCACTACAGGTTGTCACTTGGTCAGTCGGCGCAAGGTCACTAGGACCTCAAGCAAAATTCTATGGATTCCAGAAGAAGCTCTATATGTGATGAAAGGAGAGAAATATTACTCTATAGATGCTAATCTAATGGAAAAAAGGAAAAAGGTTGAAATGTAAAGAAAACCTACTGAACCCTAATTAACCACCTAATTCTACTTTTGTAGAAAGCACTATGAAAACCATGAAAGGAATGCCATTACCTACTCAAGGAAGTAAACAACATCTAACTGAGCTATTTCTGGAATTAAATAAGCAAAAAAACATATTTTTGAATTTTTATGTATTTTTATGTGAATTTGACATGCATGTAATTTATTGTGTGTGAATGTGGCAGCGAATAGGTGGCATTGAAGGGTGGTTTTGGGACTTGAGGGGATGTAGGATGGTGTGGATGGGTCCTAGGAGGTCTCAAGAGGCATTTTGGAGGATTCTCCCACACTCGGCCTTCAAAAGAAAGCCTACAAGAAAATCTACAAGAGGACACAGGAAATCTATATGAGGAAAATAGGGAAACTACAGGAGGCCTATAGTAGGAGGTCGATAACAATTTTCACTATTTTGAGGGTGTGAGAGTGGGTGAAAACAGTGGATGAAGGTTAGAATGAGGTGTTAGGGCACCTAAGGTCTACCGTGGATCACTAGGAGAGAGAAAGAATTTCTATGGAAAAATTTAGGAAACTAGGGCAGAATTGAGGTGAGATTTGGGAGACCTATAGGGCATGGATCAGATGGAGGGTGTGATTTTTTATAAGCTAGCCTACTGCTAGAAGATATTTGTTGCAAAAGAACTGATAGATAGCCTAAAAGATCAAGCAAACAATGAAATGAGTGCATCTAAAAAAACAAAGTTTTGCATCAAAATGGTCTAAAGTATGATCTATGGAAGGAAATGCTAAGAAATGTTGCAGGAAAGGAAAGCATGAAAGATTACTATTGCAAATTAGGAAGTGAGCATGATGAAGAAGACCTGGAGCAAAGCAAATCTGGATTATTAACCTACTAAAAAGCTGCAAACACTAGAAGTACTATGAATGAGGAAAATCTTTGTTGTTGGGGCAGCAAGAGAGTCTTTGCCTCAAATCATGGTCCCAGAGGGAGGAAGAGAGGCCAAGGCATTGTTTCTAGCCTTTTGAATCTTTTCTTATCACTGCTTAACCTACTACAGAAAGCACAAATGAGAAAAAACTACTAAATCATGAAAAGCAACATATTCTTAACCATGAAAGAAATACATCTAACAATAAATTAATTCACAAACTGAAGTAAACATACAAATACAAGTAAAGAGAAGCTTGGCTACCTAGATTGGGCCCTAAACCAAGAGCTTCATCCCTCTGAGGTAACTCAGTGCTAGCTCAAAAAGGATTCCATCTTTATTTTCAAAACAATAGTGTAATTACATGAAACTGTCAAAAAAATAATAAGCTCGAAATTTGAGTAGAGTTTACATAAGCAAAAATCTGACCCTATTGAGGCCCTAGGCCTCTCTACTTATACAAATGAAGCTACCAACAACTTCCTTAAAATCAAGGAGGCTTGGCTCACAAAACTCGAGATAATCATCAATCATCTTCCAATTGCTCGGTTGCCTTCAAGTGCATGATTCGGCTGCTTGTACTCCGAGTTAAATGAAGGGGAATTCGAAGTGAGGAGTAATAAATGAGGGGGATTCCCTCCTATAAGTCCTATCCTCTATTCACTTCGAGTTATTTCTGCCATTTGTCCACTGGATCCTTGATTTTTACCTCAAAATCCATCAATAACGTGCATTAAATACATGTTAGACGACATGGCACAATAACTAATTCAACTCACTCTATAAGCATAAATATAATCCAAAAATCATCCAATAAGCTAAGAGAATGGTTTATTTGACTAGCTTAGGAGGTAAAATGAGCCCATATAATTACCCATTTATGAGGCTCACCATCACCCCCCTACTGAAGGTGTTGCTCATCCTCTGAGCAACCTAGTCAATCTCCTCATCTTTTATGGTCCTGGTGGCCTCCCTAGCATCCAAAGCTTCTAATGTGGTATGTTCTTCTTCACCATAGAATCATTCCTTCCTCTCTATGTCCTTCCACTGCTCCTCCTCTTCTTCTTCTCTTCTGCTTTCCAACATTCCTAACAGTAGTGGGGGACTCAGTTTGAGGCCAATCTAGTTTACCTTCAACCTCTGCATGGAGTGCTTGCACATTGACACTCTTCTCATTGCCTCCTTCAGCCTCATGGGGGAATGATATTCCCTGATCTGCAAATTGTGTGATAAGGTGTTCCATCTCCTCATGCATGCATACACACAGTCATCCCCAAGTAGCCTTTGCATATCCTCAAAGTGTGCAATGGCTTCTGCCTGATTGGTGAGATATCTAGGGGAATATGAGGGTCATTGGTAAGCAGGTTGTGTGTGCTGATGAGTGCCATAGGATCTGATGGCTCAACTCTTATCATTAATGGCTCATTCTGCTCCTTTATCATCAATCTTTTTATTTATGTCGCCCTCAATTCTTCATGGTTCATCCATGAGGCCATGGCCATTAATTGCAGGTCCCCTAGCTTGGCATTGGGATCACACACATTCATGTCTATGAGGGACATGTTGTGTAAGTAGAATTCTACCATCTTTGCTTTATCCTCTAAGGTGCTTTGGTCACACAAATCCATGAATTGCCTATAGTCTTGGAAAGGCATTGTGTCTCATTGTGACAAAGTCTTTATTTGGAATTGTAACCATTGGTCCTTTAGATAGAGGCCATAGGATTTGGCTAGTGTTCTGCATTGTAATTCCTGCATGGATAAGCTGGCCATGCATGCCAACTGGGTCTCTTTCTCTTGGAGCTACCTCCTTAGCAATTTATTTTCAGTTTCAAGGTGTCTTCTTGTAATTGCTTCCCTATTTCTGAGAGCACTCAACTCTCTGCCCATCTCCTTGAGTTTGTTTTCCATATGGCCAACATCCTCAACCCCTTTAGATTTCGCTATTTACATCCACCTGTGTGTTCTCACTCTTTCCTTCTCCAATTCTAAAAATAGTGTGATTTCAAATTTTTGTGGAATTATTTTGTCTCCCTCAAGTAGGTTTTAATAGGAGGAACGACTAGGCTGGGGGTCGAGCTCTTGTATCTCTTGTGCTTCCTCCTTCACCTATGGCTGTCCTTCTATCCTTTTCACAATTTATTGGGTCTCCTATAGTTTTGACAGTCTCTCTTGTTGAACTATCTGAGCCTCCTATAGCACTGTTTTTGGGTCTTGTAGTACTGCCTTTTCCTTCCATGTGGAAGATCTAGGAGTCCCCCTTTCATATGCTATAGGTGTCTTGGAAGGAGATTTTTTCCCCTTGGCAGAGGGTGAATCTTCAATGGTAATTAGCACTTTTGAAGAGGCTTGATTTTTGCCTGTTTTAATTCTAGTGCTCTTCCTAGCCCTGAAATACATGGAGTTCTGTCTTTTCCTCTTTTGCTTTTGCTTGATTGGTGTACTGAGGGCAGTGAGGGCAGCTGCTGCCTCCATTTCCAAAGTCTCAGGGGACTCTTCTCCTTATTCTTCCTTCTCTGCCTCTTTTTCTCCTTCTTCTGTCTTTTTTTCTGTCTCTTCCTACTCTATTTCTTTAGCTCTCTCCTTCTCTATTTCAGTCCCTTCCTCCTTCCTTTCTTTTTATGCTATTTCACCCCTAGCTCCACCTTCTCCCCCTTGCTGTTCTTCCTCCTCACTGCTAGTAGGGCTAATATCATAAGTTAATGCCTTTATGTCATCCTCAGGTGTCATGTTTCGGAAAACATCCCATGCTATAGGGAGTGTAAAGGTATGGAGGGATTCCTTTACTAAGATTTTGATTAAGCCATGGTGAGCCAGTTGCTCTAGATTTCCTTCTTGTACCTTGGTGCTAGAGTCAATGAGGGACTGCTGGAGGAAGTAAGGGATGCTTAGCTTCTAAGGTGTTGGAGTGTCCATGCCATACCTTAATTCTTGGAGGATTCTAAAGTGATAACCATAAACAATGTTGTACCTCCCCTCATAGGAAGTGTATTTGATTATTTGATAGCTAACCTCATCCTAGGGATATGGTATGATAACCCTTCTAATGCCATTTTTATCTTCAACAGGGGTTTCATGATTTTGGAAAAAATTCTTCTTGGCAGCCTGACCAATTAATTTCTCATCTTTACTCCAAGGTAGCCCAAGAGGAAGGGTAGTGACCCTATTGATAAATTCAGGGTTTATCTCCATGGAAAGACCTCTAATGGTGACAGTGGCATGTGTTCTTGTGTGAGGAACCAAAGAGAGGGCAAATCCTTGGGCAATCGCCTCATCAAACCCTCGGAATTTCTTTAAAAAATTCATCCAATTTTCTCTTGTGAATATGTCCACAACTTGGGGATGTGCATGGAGCCTAGTGGAGTTAGTGGACTCCTTTCTCATAAACCTTCCTGTCATATTGTCTATACTCTTTTGGAAAACCAAATATGGAGGTGGAGACAAAGAATTTTGAGAAAAACAGAGAAACAGAGGAGACTATGTTTTTTTATTTTAAATAAGCATAAATTTGTTCATGTATTTTCTTCTCTCCTAAATACTTATTTTCTCCTCAAATTGAAAGCACTTCTTTCATATATTGATATTCAATAGGGGGTGTGCATGAAACCTACCTCTTCAGACTAAAAATCATGCTAGAAACCTTGTTTTATCCCTTCAAAACAACTCACTACCCCTCTTGTAGAAGCCTGTTGTCCCTCTTGTAGATTTCTTGTAGGTGCTATAGAAAACTTGTAGGTGCTCCTATAGAAAAATCCAAGAGCAAGAATATGGGAGAAATTGATGGAGGATGGTGGTTATGAGACTGTGGGGGTACAAGGAGACTATTGAAGCTGAGTTACAAGGAGAAAATGAAGGAAAAGGTAGTGAGAATGCTCAGGGAGGAGTACTTATTAGCCTTTATGGATATTTTCGGTGAGGACTGCTGAGCTGGCAAGGTATACTTTGGCCATATTCAAACCGTTGGTCCCAACCTACTTGGTCATCATGGCCCCTCCTCGTAATCATCCCTCATTATTGCATCGGAGTTCACACTTCCTCCACTACCTATCCTTGGCATCTTGTGTTGGAGTTGATTGTGTGCATGTGTCGGTGACATCTCAGATGAGTTGAGTCAACTAGATGAAGGTGGCCATGTTAACTGGCCACCTTTCCCTCATTCAACCTCAACCATCTCATTTCTCTTGCATGACTTCTAATTACAAAAATGAAAATAGAGGAGTGACTTAGTTACTTACCTGTGATCCGAGTGTATTGGTTGTGAGGTGTTGTGGCTTTCTCTGCTGCATGCCTTTATTTCCCTTCTTGCATGTTGTCTCTGCTTGTTGATGTGTGGTTGTGTGTTTGTGTAGCTTCTTCTCTAGCTAGACCTGAGCTTCAGGTCCCCCTTCAACCTTGATGTTTACACTCCCTTGTTGTTGGTGTTGGATTTCTATGGGATCAACTGCTACACGAATTCCTATAGAAGCTCCTATAGCTGCTTCTCCCCTAGAAACTTCAGCTTCTTCCTATGCTTGGAGCTCAAGAATGATGGCAGAGGTGTAGATAAAGATTGAGAGTTAGTAGGTAAGATTCAGGTATGGTTAATGGTGCCTTTTTCCCCCTTTTTTTGTTTTCTTTTTCATCTTGGAGAACTTCTCTTTTTTTTTTTCTTTTTTCTTTTTTTTTCTGTGTTTTTCTTTGATAGGAAAAGAAATGATGCTTGGGGGTGTGATGCAGGCTTGAAAATGATGGCAAGGAGGCTTGAAGGTGGTAAGAGGGATGATAAGTTCCTCATGAAGCTCTCCTCATCCCTCAAGTTGCATTCTGTAGACATTTTTGGTTCTCTGTAATTCCTACAGGAGCCTTCTTTAGAAAACACAGAGCCTCCTGTAGAAAACACAATTTTTGAAAAAGAGGTATAGTGCGGTGAAAGAAATTCCTAAAATGATGGAAGAAGGTGTGGATAAGATGAGATGGGAGCTGGTATGAAAGTTAGGGTCCCCTTGGCACCTTCTTCTGCTCCCTGTAGTCCTCTTGCAAACTTGCAATACAACAAAAAAACATTTTATTTTTTTGAAAACAACTAGGGCACCTTAGAGAGGTTTTCACCCTAATTGCCTACCTTGGGCACCTCCAAAGGAGGTTTTCACCTAGGGGCCTTATTCTTTTTCCCCTTTTTTTTCACATCCCTGGGCCGCCTCAAAAGAGATTTTCAACCCAATGATGGGACTCAAGTGCCTCATGGAGGTTTTCACTTGAGTCCTTATTACTTTTTTATTTTTTCCTTTCCTTTAGTGAGTGGGTGAAGTGGAGGCTTAGACATGATCCACTACCATCATTGTTTTATTCAAATCTTCAATAAACTATCGCTTGGAGAGGGGTTTCTTGTAGACTTTCAACCGATGTCCACTGACAAGCATGTGGATGACTTCATCATCAATGGTTTTGATCAGAATTGAACCATTGTCATTGGATTTCTCCACAATGTAGGGTCCCAACTATCTTGTTCTCAACTTGCCTTTGAAATCTTTGTACCTTGAATCATAGAGTAGTGCCTAATCTCCCTCTTGGAATTGCTTCTTCTTGATATTTTTGTCATGCCATATCTTTCTTTGAAGTTGAACTACCTCTGTATGGAGAAGGGCTTTCAATCTGTACTCATCCAATCCATTGGGCTAAAGTAGTCTCTCCTTCTGTGCATGACTGAGGTCTAGGTCCAGCTGAGCTGCCATCCTTAGCATATTGAACTCAAATTCTGTTGACAGCAAAGCCTTCTTCCCATAGACTAGTTCATAGGGTTTGAACCCGGTGGTGGTCTTCCATGTGGTGTTGTAGGGCCAAGTGGCCTCAACTAATCTGTCCGCTCAGTCTTTTTTGTTGTTGCTCACTACCTTGGTTAGGATCCTTCCAATGCTCTGTTAGTGACCTCCACTTGCCCATTGACTTGTGGATGGTAAGGGGTGGAAGTCCTGTGCTTGATCTTATGATGTATGAGCAGGTCTTCAATCAGGTTGGAAGTGACTTGATTGCCTTGATCTGTGACCAACTCCCTCAGATACCCGAACTTGTAGAATATGTTTTCTCTCAAAAAATTAGCTACATTTTCTTCTGTCACTGCTTTGATTACTTTTGTCTCTGCCCACTTTGTCAGGTAGTCGATGCACACAATGATGTATTGTTTCTGCTTTGAAGGAGGGCTGATAGGCCCCACAAAGTCCATGCCCCACTTATCAAATGGATCAAAGGTCACTTGATGTTGCATGGGAATCTAATCATTTGGAGTAGGTTTCCCCATACTCTGACATCGATCACACTGTCTTGTATATCTCCTCACATCCTGATGAAGAGTGGGCCAGTAGTAGCCTTCCTGAAATATCTTGAAGGCAGTTCTTTTTGCTGCAAAATGACCTCCACAAGGCCCATCATGACAGGTCAGGAGGATGTCAACGACTTCCTCCTTCCTGACACATCTTCTCAAGATCTGATCTGGGCCAAGTTTGAAGATTTCCCCCAATCCAGGTGAAAGGGGAACTCTTCCTTACTATCTTGCTCTTTTCTTTTGAGGATAGGTGTGGTGGGAACTGTGCTGAAACCAAGAAGTTTGCTATATCAGCAAACCATGGAGAGAGTACTGATACAGAAAACAGATGTTCATCTGGCATTTGGCAATCCACCATTCCTTCTTCACTTGTAGGAAAATTCACTCTAGACAAGAAGTCAGCAACAATATTCTCTTTACTAGGCTTATCAATAATTGTCAAATCAAACTGCTGCAGTGAAAGAAACCATCTAATAATGCGAGCATTTACATCTGGTTTGTTCATTAAATATCTAATTGCAGCATGATCAGTGTGCAAAAATGTTTGATAGCCTATGATATAATGTCTAAATTTGTTGAAGGAATGCACGATAGCTAGGAGTTCCTTCTTGGTCACTGTATAGTTTAACTCTGCCTTTGTCAAATTTTTGCTTATAAAGTATAGGGCATAAGTTAACTATTCATTAACGTGTCCTAAAGCTGCCCCTATCGCTTTGTTTGAAGCATTTGTGTGAATGTGAAATGGTAAGGCTCAGTTTGGTCCTCTCCGAATTGGGGCAGTCACGAGCTACTCTTCAAGGTATCTAGGGCTTCTTGACAGTTTTATGACAATATGAACTCAACATATTTACCTAGGAGGCTAAACAAAGGAGAGGCTATCTTTCCAAAGTCTTTAATGAATCTCCTGTAATATCTAGCTAAGCCTAGGAAACTTTTGACATCCCTCACCTTTTGAGGAGGTGGGACCCTTTGGATGATGGCAATTTTGTTGGGGTTCACCTGCAGTCGTTGTTGAGATATTGCATGACCTAGCACAGTCCCTTCAGTCATCAAGAATTCACATTTTTCTGGACTGAAGGATAGGTTCATCTCAATACACTTATCCAGACCTTTTCCTAGGTTAGATAAAGCTTCCATAAAGTTAGAGCCATATGGAGTAAAATCATCCATGCATCATGAACCAATTCAAAAAATATACTCAATATCGCTCTTTGGAAAGTGGCTAGAGCATTGTAGAAACCAAAAGGAATGACCCAGTATGCAAAGGTACCCCAAGGACAAGTAAAAGTGGTCTTATCTTGGTCTTTCGGGCTGATTTGAATTTGATTGTACCCGCTAAACCCATCTAGGAAGGAGAAAAACTTTTTCCTTGCCAGACCGTCTAACACTTGATCTACAAAAGGTAATGGAAAATGGTCCTTTTTAGTGGCTTTGTTTAATTCCCGATAGTAGACACAGATTCTCCACTTACCATTTTTCTTTGCCACTAGCACCAAAGTAGAGACCCATTCACTGTCAAAGATGGGATAGATGAATCCAGCATCAAGAAATTTCTACAGTTCTACCTTAACAATATCTTTAACTGTTGGATTCAAGCAAGAAACTGATCTCCAAGGGCTAACAAGAGTCAGGCATTTCTAGAATCCTCCTCAAGACACTGAGAAATGGAGAAACTAGAGAAAAATAAATTGCAGAGCGGGCAACCCCATAAAAGAAAAAATAGATGAACTCATGAACATATTGGAACAAAGGAAGATTCTGGTTACAGATGGGCAGGACTAGTTAAGATGGGGCCAAAACAGAGAATGAATCTTTAATATCAAGGAGTCTAAAAGGATTTCTCTTAACCTAGAGCCCTCCATTTTGAATAGGTCCTAGAAAAAGCTTTGGAATTACCAAGGATGGATGAAGATCAAACTGTGTATGTGGTTAGTTCATCACAAGAAAATGCTAACTTGGGATAAAATTCAGAAGAGGGGAATGATGGGGCCTTCTCGATGCCAACTATGTGAGGCTCAAGAGGAGACTATGGAGCATATTGTCAATAGCTGTACCTATACCTCCTAGTTATGGGATTCCTTCAAAAGCATTTTTCAGCAGACAGACAGAGACAAAGGTAGCATTATTAACACCCTGAATGAGTGGAGAAAAGACTTTGTAGACAACGAGATCCTTAATTTAGCCTGGACCTTTATACCAAGCTTCATTATGTGGAATGCTTTGAAAGAGAGGAATAAGAGAATCTTCAAGGGTGAAAAGAATACTCCGCTCTGCCTGATGGATTTGATCTTAAAGCAGATAACGGAGACTGTGTCCACCACTCTACATAGTTATCCCTCCAATCCTCCCGTAGCACTTGAATTGAGAACTCTCAAGTAGTTGGGATTGCATGAGATCATCCTCAATGGTCTGAGGAGAAAGGAAAGCATAGGGGAAAGGGAAAAGGAGTTCTGGTATCCTCCACCTAATGGTTACCTAAAATGAAACATTGATGGGGCTTCTAAAAGCAACCCGGGGACTGCAGGCTATGGAGGTGTCTTGAGAGATGAAGATGGAAAAATAATTTTTGCCTTCCACTATCATTTAGGCCATGCTTCCAACAACATGGCAGAATTGATGGCATTGGAACAATGTCTAGAGCTTCTTAAACTCAATAATAGCACAAATGTTCCCATCGAAGCTGACTCCAAAATTTCTATAAATGCAGTCAAGAAAATCAGCCACAGTATAGCTCCTAAAAAGGTCTCAAAACAATGGAGACTAATTCAAGTGTACCAAAGAATCCAAAAACACCTCCAAAGTCTACAAACGGTTAGCTTCAACCATGTTCGGCGGAAGGCCAACAAACTTACAGATCTTTTGGCCAACCTAGGAGTGACTAATCTAGATTGCAGAGTAGAAATGAATTGGTAGGAGATGCCTACAAGCAGGCTAAAAGCTCTCTGTGAGGCTCAAGCCATAGAGGAAAAAGAACTTTTCGATTGTTGGGCATGAGGAACAAACCAAGATTAACGCTCTTTTGTCAATTTCTTCTTCTCAGTTCGGTGGTCAACTCCATGATTTTGGGCTTTCTCTGCTTTGGTGACTTTTTCCTATGGGGAATGAAACATTTTCTCCTTCGTGCCTTGAGAGGCAACACAGGGTTTCATATGCAGTTCGAGAAGGTTTCGACAGCTAGTTCCAATGTCGGGTTAAGCAGGTGGAAGGGCGGGTCAGATCCCTCCATGATTTTCCCGAGCTTTTTGTCTTTTCTCTTGGAAAACCATAATATTACTGGTTTTCCTTTCATCACAATGCCCCTGGATGGTAAGTGGTTGTTTTTCAGTTCTTTAAGTGACAGAAGACAGATCTTCCCGGACTGTTGGCAGCAGCATCAGAATGTCCTGCAGCATCCCATTTTTTTGTTATGGAAGTCAATACCACCTCTGTACGGGTTCGCAGAGTTTGCACCACTCACAGGTCAAAAGTTGTATCTGATTTCTGGCAACTATGCCATTGAAATCATGCCACATGGAGGAGAGACTGGTACATAAACCAATTTCCCCGTGCCATAAAGTTCAATCACATTGGGCGTGCGATTTTCTGCTCTGTCGTCCGATGGCACAGGATGATCCAACGACTAGGATCAAGCGTGCAGTTTGGTCGGACCTGCGGTTTGGTGAGGTTGGCAGTTTCGCTAATATCGCACCACTTTTTTTGGAAAAGTGGTTTTTTTTTATAGAGACACCATAGATTTCTTTACACGTGGTGGAGGGCCTGTTTATTATACCACCTTCCCCGTGCCTTAAAATTTGTTAGCTTTGGGCACACGATTGCTTGCTTAGCCATCCGATCGCGTGGGGTGATTCATCGCCCTTGCTCCATCTTGATGTTTAGTGGGGCTGTGAGGTTGGTGGGGTCCGCTATTTCGGAGATTAGTTTTGGTGGTGCTTTTCTTTGGGGTGTCATCCTTTCGTGGGGGTTGTGTTCTCTGTCAACTCGACTAGTACCTTTTATTAGGGCCATGTGTCCTAGTGGGATTTTGTTTAAGTTTCTTGGTTGGTTGTTGGCCGGAGTTCAGGCTTTTAGTTTGTTTGTTTCTGCCATTAGATTGTACTGTAAGTTTTGGCTGTTTGGTGGCTGTGGGGTGTGGCTTTTCTTTGGACCCATGCCCTTTGCCTCCTTGTCACCTCTTGGGGTTCAGAGCTATTGTATATTATGTAAATTTTTCTCATTAATTTGATATAGAAGGAACTACTCTTGCTCTAGCAAAAGAAAAAATAGTTGTGTCAAGAGACGCTCTACAACCTAATACATGAGAGAAATGTTGTCATATAAAGCTACACGAAATAATATATATATATATATATATATAGATAGATAGATATGTTGACTAATATATGTATATGCAAGAGATGGAGATGTTGTGTGTAACCTTCAAAACAAAATTAATAATGTTACTTTAAAAAATCAATGTTAGCCATTTTCAAATACAAATTTCACTTTAATTTTACATCAAACTTTATATAATGAGATAAGGTAATTTAAAAAAAATGAACACTTTTTAGTATGAGGGATAAATGTAATTTCCTCATTGAGCCAAAATCGAATATCTGTAGTATGCTAGAAATGTGTAACATAAAGTAATATAATGTTAACACTTTGACTAGGCCAAAATAAAATTAAAATATGGTAGAGATGTGTAACTTAATGTAATGTAAACATTGTAACTTGGTGAAAATACAATTAAAATACAAAATAACCCTATAAAAATTAAATAATAAAAAAATAAAAATGACTCATGGTATTGAGACATGGTTTTAAGAATCCATGGTATTGACTCATGGAATTCCTCTAGAATATAATCTATTTAAGGGGAAAACTACCCTAGATTCATGTTAGTATGATGTTATATTTAGATATATGATTAATTGTATAAAACGATGTCATTGAATCCACGTAGCTTATATAGGTAAAACTTTCCTCTAAAGGTAAAACGTTTTTATGGATATGTTGGCACTGGGCATTTGTCTGCAGGTGGGGAAATATTGGGAAAAATGTAAATATTACATTTTATCTAATACTACATTTTACCCAACATTTCCCCTGAACAGGTCCACTTCTTATTGTATTTTTTCTTTATATTTGTAATTTAAAAGTAAACAAACTGAACTATAAAATTATTAGGAGTGAGGGGAAAGATTGAGTTGAATGTAATATTTAGGGTGCTGTGTGACCTTAAATATTAGGTAAAATTTAATTAATCATGAATATTTACCATGGATATGATTAACTTCTAAGTAGGTTTTTTAACAATACTATGGGCCAATACCTACAAGAGAAAGATAGAAAGGGTGGAGGGAATAAAATTATAATACTATGGGCTACTACCATGGTTTATCAATACCATGGGCATCTAGAATTTTGATTATTATGTTGAGGTTCTACGATTTTAATTATTCTATTACAATATCATGGGCCAATGCTATAGCTTATCGATACCACATGCCCAAAATCCATAAATTATTTGAAAATAAAAATATTTTACAAATACTTTATTTTAATTTAATTTTATAACATTTTTAATTAAATCTAAGAGAAAAAAGTTTATAATTACTTTTGAGGTATATCTAAACCCTCCATCCTCAATATTCCCATAGAGATTAAATGGATGTTTAAATAAATTAAAAAATGAGAATACTTTTATATATACATATGTGAAATTTATATAATATAAATAATATTATAAATAATCAGGATAGATGCATCTTAACCAAGGATCCAAGCGAAGTGAGAAATCAAAGTGATTAACAATCATAAAGGAAATATACTACATGATTCTTTTAAGTTTTTTATTATTGTATTTTCTTTAACATAATTGATCAAAAATATAGGTTTAATATTTTACAACCAATTATGTTTTTTTTCTTTTTTTAAGATATTTTCTTAAACACAATACAATGAGATCATATTTAAGAAAGAGAGTGAGATGGAAAGGGGAATAGAGTGGGGGAGATAGAAATAGAGGTGGGAGAGACAGTGAGAGAGAGAAAAGAAGAGAGAGAGGAGGGGGAGAGAGCGAGGGAGAGAGATGGATTTGGAGGGGGAAAGGGAGGGAGTGAAGAACAAAGGCATTGAGAAATAGAGGTGAAGAGAGAGAGGGAGTGACAAGGGAGAGATGAACATGGAATGAGGGAGAGAGGAGACGAGGAAAGAGAGAGAAAATGAGAGGATAAAGATAGGGAAAGAAGGGGAAGAGAGAGACAGGGAGACATAGATATGTAGTGGGGAGAGAGGGGGATAGAGAGAAGGAGAGAGGGAGGGAGATAGTGACAGAGTTCGAAGGTGGAGAGAGAGAGCGTGTATGATGGGGTGAGAGATGGAGGGAGGTAGGAGAGAAGGGGAGAGAGAGGAAGGAAAAAGAGAGGACTTGAGAGAGAGTAGAGGGAGAGGGGGAGAGAGAGATGGAGTTGGAATGGGAAGAATAACATAGAGAGATAAAGGCAAAGAGGGAGTGGCAAGGGAAAGATGGAGATTCAGTGAGAGAGAGAGAGAGAGAGAGAGAGAGATGGAGAATAAGAGAAAGGGAGAGAGAGAGAGATAGATAGATATGGAGAGAGAGTGTGTACGTTTTGAGGGTGAGAAGGAGAGACAAGGAGAGATAGAGATATAGATGGGGTGGGGGAGAGGGTATAAGAGAGAGGAAAATATAGGGAGGGAGGAAGAGAGAAAGATGGGAGTAGAGATATAGATGGAGACGGGAAAGAAGAGGGAGATATAGATAGATATATAGATAGATATGGGGAGAGAAAGAGAGAGTATGACATGTGTTTAGGGGGCTGAGATAAAGAGGAAAATAAGGAGAGATGGAGGGAGGTATAGATATAGATGATAGGGGGAGAGAGTGAAGAAGAGGAAGATAAATAAAGGGAGGGAGATGCAGATAGAGAGAGATGGGGGAGAGAGGGATGGGAAGAGAGAGAAGGAGAAGGGGAGGGAGATAAACACAGAATGGAAGGTGGAGAGAGAGGGAATAAGAAAGAGACACACATAAACAAATGCAAACATAGATGTTGGATCTAGAAAGTCATGAGTATTTTGGATTTTATATATATATATATATATATATATATATATATATATATATATATATATATTTCAATGTAGTTTTTGATTTCTAATCCTATTCGATCACATGCACTATATGCATTGATTTCAGTGTAGATGTTGATTTATAATCCTATTTAATACCTTACACTAGATGCATTGAATTTAGTGTCGATGTTGATTTCTACTCCTATTTGATTGTTTGCACATGATGCATTGGTTTCAATGTACATATTGATTTCTAATCCTATTTGATTACTTGCATTTGATGCATTGATTTCAGTGTAGATGTCGATTTCGAATCCTATTTAATACCTTAAACTAGATGCATTGATTTTAGTGTAGATGATGATTTTTGCTCATATTTGATTGCTTGCATTATAAGCATTGGTTTATGTGTAGATATTGATTTCTAATCCTATTTGACTGCTTGCATGAGATGCATTGATTCCAGTATAGATGTTGATTTCTAATCCTATTTGATTGTTTACACTAGATGCATTGATTTTAGTATAGATGTTGATTTTTGATTTGATGCAAGTAGATGTATGACCTACATTAATTTCAAAGTAATTAGATTTCAGTGTGCATTGATTTCAGTGTAAGCACATGTTTTCCTCCTCCATCTATATCTCTATCTCACATTGTCTCCCCTTCTCTATCTCTCTATATCACCCCCTAAACAAACACACTCTCTCTCCATATCCATCTATCTCTTTCTCCCTCCCTGCCTTTCCCCTCCCTCTCTCTTTCTTCCCCTTCTCTCTCTAACATTTCTCTCTCCATATCTATATCTCTTCCTCCATTACTGTCTTTGATTCTTTCTTCTTCCCTCTCTCCCCCCATCTATATCTCTATCTCCCCTTGTCTCTCCTTCTCACCCCCAAAACTCACACACTCTATATCACTGTAAACACATAAAATATATTCATGACGTGAATTGACTTATGTGTTACATTAATTCAATCATAAATACAATACTTGAATTTTCATCCTAAATAAAATGTTTCCTTACCTGAAATGTTTTATTCTTGAAACTATAAACTATTTATAATTTTCTACATGTTTATTATTCCCATTTTCCATCATTCAACATTGTTAATTACTTTGCATTCAAATGTGGTAATAGAAAATAACTACCACTGAAAATTATTTGGGGTTTAACACTCCACAAGTCACAATGATTGACTTTGGAGAAAACTACTATTAATATTGGAGAGCAACAGTGATCCAGATTTAAAAGGAACGCAACAAATTATAGGGATAGTCATAGATACATAGATGTAGTAGAAATAATACTTCATTTCATTAATGTAAAATACTTAAATATGCTTACAAATAGAAATCGAAATACACCAGCTAGGGCGATGGTATCTTATCTCTGAGAAGAGATGTGGTGGTTACATGCCTCTGAACTGGACTACAATGAGGCTCAAGGGCTCTTTTATTATTGAACAATAAGAACAAACCCTAAACAACCAAAAACCTAACTCGAGGAGATGTAACACGAAGAGTTTATGGGCCCTGTTGGGGTGAGTTGGTAAACCAACTTCCCGGGGTTGTGACTTGGTCATGTTATCTCCATTTGATGCGCATGATATCCCATTGGAAATATCTCTCTGAGGACTATGACGGAAAAGATGATTTTACATAGAAAATCGTTGCAGTAGATCTCCAAAAAAACGTTGTTTAGGACCTCAAAATGGCTCCGGAAGTTTAGGACCCAAAAAACTCCTAAAAATAGTAAACTGTGCTACAATTAAGGAAACTGAAAAACTGAAAGAAGCAATGGTGGGGGTCCAAGTGGAATTGGTGGGTGGCCACCAATATCCACTTGGATCAAACAGAGACAAGGTATGTTGTTTACTACAGTAACTCAAGTTAAATATTTGAATGGTTTATGATTCTAACTACTCTTTTCATATGACCAATACGAGAAAATGGAAAAACTAATAGGTGTGAAGATAGGAACAATAGAAGAAAATAGTTTCAGATTGTTCGCAATGAAATTTTTTTGTAATTGACTATATTCTTAATATTCACATTTTCTATCAATCAAAATTGTTACATTGACACTTTGCACTCAGAATTTTTATTTCATCATTTTTCATCATCCAAGTTACTAACAGACTCTCTCATCTCAACAAACTGAGGTAACTAAGCAAATTTTTAATTTAAATTGACCAATTTAATCACATATTTAGCATATTTAAAATGATCAAAACAATTATATGTTCAACAAATTTTGTATGACTGCACATGACTGAAACCAACCTAGATCCATCTTAACACTAGATCTATCAAGCACAGAGAGAGATCAAATCTCTCGAGGTGAAAATCTTTCCTCAAGTTTTTCACTCAAAAAAATAGGTTTGCACCTCGAGAGATTTGATCCCTCTCGAAACTTGATAGATTTAGTGTTAAGATGGATCTAGGCTAGTTAATAATACATTAGTAATTGAAAATTACATTAACATTATTAATATCAATAATATTAAATAAAATAACAATAAAAACATTTACATTCTAAGAATTAATAATATATTATTTTTAATAACACTAATACAATAATATTATTAGATATAATAATTTATTTTATTCTAATATAATAATGTTTTTAATTTGTAAATAATATTATTAATCATATTTGACTAATATAAATAGGCATAATACTAACTAAAACATAATATTGCTACTAATAACATTAAATTAGGTTACATTATAAGAAGAGAAACATCACTAATAACATTAACATTGTTATATTAATATATTAATTATAATATGAATACACTATTATTATAATAATTCATCTTAATGTTAATGTTAATGATATTAATATCATCAATATTAATACAATGTTTGAAAGAAATCCTAATTCTCAATATGATGAATATTGCCCTATATCACATTTTAATGAATATATCCCCACATCAACTTTAACCATAAGCAATATCTTCAACCATGGTGAACTATATGTTATGAACAATAAACAATGTCAATTATGATGAGAAATTTAAGAATGTTAGGAATACTCAACATTGTTGCAATGTGGAGAGTAATAAATGACGTCACAATGTGATGCAAAATAAATGTCCTTGCAATGTGACCAACAATTAAACTTTAACAACTTTAAAATTGTTTGCGACATGACAAACAACAGACGATGTCACATTATGTTGAATAACAAATGACGTTGCAATGTTACAAACAATAAACCATGTTGTAATATTACAATAATAACCATAATCGCAAGTGACGAATATTACAAACCATCGTAACATGATGAATAGTATCCATCATCATAATGTGACAAACAATAAATTCCATTACAATATGAAAAAAAACAATGCAACACTGTTATGAATAATTAACATTATCACAATGTGTAGAATAAGAAATGATGTTGCATTGTGATGAAAAATGAATATCATCATAATGTGATCTGCAATATAATTTTAATATCTTTAAAATTATTTGCAAAGTGATAAACAACAAATGATGTTGTGACGTGATGAATAATAAATGTCATTGCAATGTGATGAACATTAAACACCTAAAATGTGTCAAACTCTATTGCAATGCGATGAAAAATATCCTTCATCTTAATGCCACAAACAGTAAATGTCATTGCAATGTGAAAAATAACAAACGATGTCATAACGTAATGAACAATGTCAAAATTTTATGAATAATCAACATTGTCACAATGTGATATATCATCACAATGTGATAAAAAATAAATATCATTGTAATGTGCCAAATAGCATATGGCATATGTTAATTGCATACGCATTGTACTATGGGTTGACAATTGTTCATATACACTAGCATAGTCCACATTATCAAACATGTTCAAGCATTGTTAACATGGTCAAACATGGACAAAAATTCTCAACGTAGTCCGCTATAGTCATCACATTCAACACAATCAACTGCAATCCACATATCCAACATAGAAAACAAGATCAACCATAGTAAATCTGCTTAGAGTTAGTTAACCATGTTCAACCATGATTGAAACAACTCAACAATGGTCAAGCATGGCCACCATCATCATCTAGGGACATCCATGGTCAATCACTTTATCAAGCATGCTCAACATGGTCAACCATATTAATTTATTATTAGACATTGCAACCATGGTAAACCATATTCACCCATAGTAAACTATACTTCAACATAGTTAGCCACACTCTTGCAAGCTCATTTGTTGTTGAACAACATGACCATGGTCAAACATGACCAACAAATTCAACCATAGTTAACTAATTCAACCATTGTTAACATGATCATTAGTGGTAAACCATTTATTACTAGAAAATTGTTTTACCATATTTAACCTTAACTGACCATGGTTTCCCAAATTTTCTATGGTGTACGATAGTTGACAATTGGAAATTAGGGTTGATTATGGTTAACTATGTTTAACTTTGGTTAACTGTGGTCATCATATGGTTTAATATGGTTGGCCTTTTTTAATTCTAGATGACCATATTTGAGGATGGTTGAAGAGGTTCAACCATGATCGATTATGGTTGATGATGGTTTATCATGGTTAACAAGGTTGATGAGGATTGATCATTATTGATCAATGGTCGATGAGGATTTAACATAGGTGACCATGGCATGCCATTGGTGACAAGGATTGATAATGATCAATTTTTATCAGCTATGGTTGACTAATGTAGATGAATGTGGTGAAGGTCATACACCATAATCAACTTAGAAAACCATGTTCAACTAAGGTTAAATATGGTCAAAACATTTCCAATAATGGTCTTCATGTTTAACATGGTTAATAGTGGTCACCCTTGGAACACATGGTTGAACATGGTAAACCATAGTCAACATAGGAATCATGGTCAAACATGGTTCACCACAGTAAGCTATACTAAATAATAACAACTTTGATCAACCATGTGCATCCGTAGTCAATGATATGTTGACCATATTCAACATTGTTTGACCAATTGAACGATTATCAAACCTGGTTAAAGAAACTTAGAGAAGGTCATATATGGTCAAACATTCCCAATATGGTCACCAATCGTTACTCATTGTCACCCAAGTTCAACCATACATAACGTTAGTTACCTATAGGCAACCATGGTCATTCTCGGTCAACCATGACCATCCATGGTCATTTTAGGTCAACTTAGTTAAATTTGAAATCTCCTTGTTCTACCCACTCTTGATGGCCAACCATGGTCAACCATGGTTAAAATGATCAAACATGGTCAACCAAGGTCTCTATAGTTAACCATGACCAAATATATCATCCATGTTCATCCATGATCATAAAAATAGTCAACCATGATCACCACAATCAACTATTTCCACAATGATCATCTATGGTTAACTACTATATCATGCATAGTCATCATGATCAACCATAATAATCTATTGTTAAACATTGTCAACCATGGTCAACCACCATCAACTGACATCAAGCATGGTTGACCCTCCTCAACCCTCTTCAACCATCATTAACCATCATCAATAATGGTTGGCCCTCTTTAACCATCATCAAACATGGTCATCCATAGTCAACAATGACCAACCTTAATCAACCTTAACCATATGTTAAGCATTGTAGACCATAGTCAACCATAATCAACCTAAGTTAGCAATAGTCAACCATCATACACTATAGGAAACTTGGGAAACAATGGTCTACTGAGGTCAAATGTGTTCAAACTATTTTCAATAATGGTCTCCATGATTAACATGGTTAATAATGGTCACCCATGTGCAACATGGTTGAACATGGTCAACCATAGCCAACATGTGCATCATGGTCGAACATACTTCACCATAGTTATTTATAGTAAACATTAACAACCTTGATCAACATGTACATCCACATTCAACCATATGTTGACCATATTCAATAATGTTTGACGAGTTGAGTGATTGTCAAACATTGTTAAACAAACTTAGCCATGGTCATACATCGTCAATCATTACCAACATGGTCAAACATTATCACCCATGTTTAATCATACATAATCTTAGTTAGTCATGGTGAACTAAGGTAATTATTGATCAATCATGGTAAACCTTAATCAACTGTGATCAACCATGGTCATTTATCTTCAAACATATTCAACCTAGAACAAACCATGGTCTACCCAGTCTTGATGGCCATCCATGATCAACCATTGTTAGAATGGTCAACCATGTTCTTTATGCTTGAACATGGTCAAACATTGTCAACACTAGAAAGCATAATATCTCATATAAAACTATGGTCAACCATGGCCAAATAGGTCAAACCATATTTTCCCATCCCAAAAGGGAAACTGAGGATAAATGACAAAAAGTGATTGGATTAAAGAATTGTTCATATCAGATCATTGGTTCCAAACATATGATAATATGGAGAGGACCAGATTTTTTGTTTGAGGAACGAACAAAATGGGATAGAGGCACCCTCTAAAAAGACAAGTTACTCACATTTGATCTGATGTTGAACATGTTCAAACCATCTTTATCATGCCCAACCTATGGTCAACTATAGTGATTCCTCTATAATCTTGTAGGGCCTACTATAACCCGTCCTCTATATTCTTAGTCAAAAATGAAAATCCTAACCAACCATAATCGATCAAGGTCAACCTTGCTCAAACATGATCAACCATTGTAATCTATGTTGAACCATAGCCATCCTACAACAACCGATGTTCTACCCACTCTTAATGGCCACCCATGGTCAACCATTTGCAACATGGGACACCAGAATATATCATAGGAAAGTATTGTCAACCATGGCCAAATATGTCACACCATGTTCGTTCATGCTCAACATTGTCAAACCATGGTCATCATACCCAACCTAGGGTCAACTGTCATCCTTCCTCTATAATCAACGAGGGTCAACTATAATCCTTCCTCCATGTCATTAGTTGACCATGGAAATCATAACAACCATAAATGACCAAGTTCAATATTGATCAACCATGGGTTAACAAGCTTAACCATGGTACCTCTATTAACCACAGACTACCTCAATCAACAATGGTCAAACCTCTTCAACCATTAATGAAACCAGTTTTTTAACATTAATGTAGCATCAACCATGGTCAACATTAAAGTAGCAATGTGAGAATTGACAATATTAATGTTATATTGTTCGATTAATGTAACATAAATACATTATTATATTTATTGTTCACCACGGTCAAATTCAACAAACCATATGTATCCATAGATAACACCTTTCATCCTCAATCAACCTCCTAAACCATGGTAAAACATGGCAAATGATCTAGGTGTCTCTAGACACGTTCCGATTTAGAAGTGGCTTCATAATAGCTCAAAAATAAAAGTCCTCATATTGAAATGAAACCAGGACTAGATCGTAGTCCTTGTCGCCCTAATTCCAACGGTGTGAACGATACTCATATCCGAGTCATATGATCTATATATTCACGGTAAACATTTTAGTCAAACTTTAACAAGTGGAAAGCTTAACGAGGCAACAAAATGACAAAAACTTGGTGCACAGAATCTAGCCATCGGAATGGGAAAATTTGTTGAACGTTAATTTGTCTAGTGGCCCTTATTTTTGGCAAATTAAAAAATACCAATATTGTGGTAAAACACAAAAAATATATATTAATAAGAGTGGGAGGCTACCATTCCTACATTTTATTGTTATGTATTAAAGTGGAGTGAGCAGGCCACCCCGGATAGACCCACTATATCCCCAGACCACATGATATGGCACCATATAAATGGGTTGGTAGGGATCGAACTCGCTAGGTCATATGGTTGGCCCATTCCATAAGGCAGCCCAACTGAACCACAAAAATTGCATTCCGAAACCATAACCAAATACACTATATGCCAACGTATTACATATAATTGCTCCAAAGGTTAGCAGTTAACAAAAAATACAATGCACCAACTAACTATGTATGGGGGGTTAGTGGGGTTTGAACACCCGAACTTCCTGCTCGTAAATTTTTCCCCTTACCGTTAGGCCAAACAGACATAAATTTTTCAATTTGCCCAAAAAAAATTTATAAGAACCGACTGAAACCATGTGATGAGACCGGCGGTGGAGAGAAAAGCAGAACCATGAGTGAATTTGGGTAGCAAAATATGTCAAGATGCCAAAAAGATTCCCTTAGAGGGCTAGAGGTGTCAGTGCCAGAATTTGACAAGTTGATAGTCATTTTTGCACGTTTTCTCACTAGGAGTCCAACCATGTAGTCAGAATCTCTATCTGGGAAGCAAAAATTTAGGTGTCTAGAAGCAAAGAATCTTTGGAGAATCTTGTGGAATCTAAAAGATTCCCTTTGATGCTGAATTTTGGACCGAGGCAGAATGATGCCAATTTTACAGTAATTTTTCATAGAATTTTGCAAGAAGCGTAGTGGTGTGCTTATAATATTCATTTGAGCAGCGGACTTTTCGACCATCTTCAGGAAGGAATCTTTGGGGGAATGTTCAAGATGCTTGAGAGTCCAGAATTTGACAGTGTTAGAAATGGGAAAATTTTATAGTCGTTTGACATGATTTCACTCCATGAATTTAGCGGTGATGTCCATTTCAAAAGTTGAGCTTTACATTTTTTAGCCTTCACCGAAAGTGGAGGTATATGATGTGATTATGTCATGCTTTTCTTCTGATTTGTTGGGATGATATTTTTGTTGTTGAGATCCCTCATTATCATTATGTTGAGGGATATTGTATGCCACATATTGTGAGATTTTGTTAGCTTTCCATGCTAAATGAATGTCCATTTGAGTGAGAGTTCCTTTTGGGAGAATGTCTCATAGAGAGACATGCCACTCTTGTTGAGGGAATTTTTCCATATGAGTGAGAGCTACTCAGAACATCTCGTGGAGGGACTTGCCACTCTGGTTGAGGGTATTCATCCTTGTAATGAAAATAACATATAATGTACATCATCATCATTTGCAACATTTAATGAACCAACCTCTACACTCTTGACACCAGGGCCCCAAGACGTAACCCACACTGGGTGAACTTCGTTATCAATGTGTATGTATTCTTGATTTGATTGTTAGCATTATGTTTCATCTTCTTTAAAATATGAATATGTGGTATATCATTCTCTTGTAAATGCAATTTTGCTAACATCACAGAAGTAAAAGATCTTATTAGTTATGGTAGCTGAAGAAATCTGGATCAAGTTTGGTATCAGAGTGGTCTTCTCGCTAATGTGAATTATGAGGGTGAATGATTGAACGTGCAACAAGAAAGAAAATGGAGGATGGCAGAGATATGTACAGGGCCTTCTACAATATGTCAAAATTATAGACATAATGTATGCATCTTATGAGGAGAAGATGGCAAGAGAGGAATGGGAGAAAGAAAGAGTAGAGGACGATGCTCCATCTACCCCCTCTAGTGCACATTCATCTTCTTCATCATCTTCTCATCATTCAGATGAGGAGATCAATCAGAGCCTTCAAGCAGAGATTTCTAAATTGAGGAAACTTCTATGAGAAGATAAAGCGGAGAACCAGAGATTGCAACTTTAGCTATGAGCCACAGAAAAGGCCTTGGAAGAGTTGAAGCCATCATCACTTGTTTCGGAATCGATAACTGGGGTAAACAGTGTTGATCATTCTTTAGTTGCTTTTTCACATGACACTACTTCTGTTGGAAACATTGAGATACCCATTCCAGGAACTGACAGAAGACTCCTTACCAATATGGGATACAAAGGAGGAGGACTTGGTGTTAATGGCCAAGGAATGACTCAGCCATTGGACGTGGTACAAAGACCTTTCTTTGTAGGTTTGGGTTACATTGAAGGAGAGTGCTCAAAGGCAGCAACAACTTCCATGACATTGCTCAAACTGTCTAGGAAATTGAATGATGGGAACAGATCACCATACCCTAATGACAATGTAGATTGTAGAGGAAGAGCTAAGGAAATCTCTCGTTGCTAACCAAGAGAGGTATAAACAAACTCAGTATTATAGAGTTTATTTTAATTACAAGCATGTTGTTAAGAATGAACGAAAATCATATCATAGAAAACCGTGCGGTTTTTGTGGTTTACATAACCATGTGATTGATGAGTGTTGGAAGAGAATGGCAGCAAGAAAGAGGATGAGGCGTGAAAGGCCTTCTCCACATTAGCGAAGGAATTAGGTTAAGTAGGTCTAGAGGAAGAAGACCTTTTGCACTCATTGCAATGGAGGTGGTCATCATAGAGCCACATGTTGGAGGCTCCATCAAGAACAATGTCTTAAGGACAAAGCACCCGTATATAAACCAACAGGTGAATGTGTTCAACAAGAAAATCTGTCGCATTCCTCGTGCTTCACTTTGTTGAGTAAGAGATTTTCTTACTAGATCTGGTAGCTTTTTGTGGCCACATTTTGTAAATAATGTGTTGCAATATAAATGTAAAAGTGATGTTGTGTTTTCCATCGCTTGTTAAAGCAACAATGATGTTTTGGTATTTGATTGGCCACTGAGATGTTGAATTCTATTTTGATGTGAACTTGAGCAAAGAGTGTTTGTTATAAAATATTGGAAAATATGGGGGTGCTTAGGTCATGATTGGTCATGTAATTGAACATGTAATTTGTAAATATGTACTACAGATTTGTAGAGGATCCAGGTGTCAATTCATCAATTATGGCTCCGAAGAACAAGGGTGAAGAAGAAGGAAATGTAACCTGTTAGGGCACTTGTGGTGCAACTAACGTTTACAATAGTTGTAGATTATGTTCATCCTTTTGAAGGAACGAAAGCTCCTCAATGGGGAGGAATGATCCAGGTGGCTTTAGACATGCTTAGATTTAGAATTGGCTTCAGAATAGCCCAAAAATCAAAGTCCTCAGATAAAATGAGACTAGGACCAGATCATAGTGCTCATCGCCTTGATTCCAATTATGCGAACAATTCTAAAATTCGAGTTCGTATGCTCCATATATTCGTGGTCAAAGTTTTGGGCAAGCTTCAACAAGTGGTAGGCTTAACGAGACAACAAAATGACACAAACTCAGCACATAGAATCTGACCACTGAAATTGGTGAATTTGTCACACCGTTAATTTGTCCAGTGACCATTATTTTCGACAAAGTTTAAAAATACCAATATTTTTGTAAAAAAACAAAAAAAATATTAATAGGGGTGGCGGGATGCCATCCCCACCACTCGTGCATTGTATTGTTATGTATTAAAATGGGGTGGGTGGGCTACCCCCAATGGAATCGCCCCATCCCCAGACCACATGATATGCCACCATATTAATAGGTTAGGTGGGATCGAACCCGCCCGGCCATGTGGCTGACCTGTTCCATTGGCGGCCCAACTGAACCATAAAATCTGCATTCCAAAATTGTAACAAAATACATTATATGCCAATCTATTACATATAATCCCTCCAATGTTTAATTACTAACAAAAATACAACACCCGAACTAACTACGTATGGGGGGTAGGTGGGGTTTGAACCCCCAACCTTCGTGCTCCTAAATTTGGCACCTTATCATTAGGCCAAATTACCATAACTTGTTTAAACTGCCACAAAAAACTTTATAAAAACCGAATCAAACCATTCGATGGGACCGATGGTGGAGAGTAGAGCAGAACCATGAATGGGGAATATGCCAAGATGCCAAAAAGGTTCGCTTAGAGGGTCAAAATTTGACAAGTTGATAGTCATTTTTGCATGTTTTCTTGCGAGGAGTCCAACCATGTAGTTAGAATCCCCATCTGAGCAAGAGAAATTAAGGTGTCCAGCAGCAAGGAATATTTGGAGAATCTTGTCGAATCTAAAAGATTCCCTTCGACACACATTTTTTACCGAGGGAAAATGATGCCAAATTTATAGTCATCTTTCATAGAATTTCACAAGGAGCGTAGTGGTGTGCTAAGAATATTGATCCGAGCAGTGAAATTTTTTGGCCATCTTCATGGAGAAATCTTTGGGGGAATCTTCAAGATGCCCGAGAGTCCAAAATTTGACGGTGTTAGAAAGGGGAAAAGTTTATAGTCGTTTGACATAATTTCATGCCACAAATTTAGTATTAATGTTCGTTTCAGCAGTTGAGCTTTGCATTTTTCAGCCATCCTCAAAAGTGGAGGTATATGATGGAATTATGTCATGATTTTCTTTTGATTTGCTAAGATGATGTTTTTGTTGTTGAGATCCTTGATTATCATTATGTTGAGGGATACTTGTATCCCACATCTTGTGAGATTTTGTTAGCTTGTCATGTTGAAGGGATGCTCATTTGAGTGAGTATTCCTATAGGGAGAATGTCTCATGGAGAGACTGATGAGCACCAGTATTGCAGGAAGGATGTTGGAAGTCCTAGAGCTACTGATTTTACTTCATCAACCTGGGGTTCGTACAAACTTGGAGGTGATAGTGTTGTATACACAAATAGATGTAATTGGTCTACTCTTTGTCATTGTTGAGCTGGGGTGATATACCACTAGGTTTTCTCAAACAAACCTTCTATTTAATAGAAGAAGTTTGATTACCAACTTGGAGAGGGGAACTTTACCCTAATTGGGAGAAAAGAAATGTTTCCTATTGCAAGAATGAAGTACTGAAAGAAATTCTTGCAAAATAACATGAAATCCTCTATCTAATTTCTAACATATTTTTCTTGCAAAAGAAACCTACTTTAACACATGTGATAGTTTAACTAATCTAAACATGAAATCTGATCTAGAGAGTACTAGCTGTTATGTCCATGAATAAATATTCTTACACAACATTTTTTCACTGTCCCTCTACTCCCTTTTCTTCAATCTTGGAGGACCTATACAATGAACCTTACATTCTTTCCCATCATGAAGAGACTTCTCTTATGTCCCTCTTCATGGGCAGAACATTTCCCTTTTGCATCATTTCCTAAGAATCTTCCTTTTATCCCAATTTACAAGACCGGCACTAGGGCTCAATTCCTTCCTCACACCGATTTGTAGGGTTTAAACCAAGCCTAGCGTCATATGGTGCAAGTGAGCCCTTCATCACTCATGTCGATCCTCTTTTGGCAATTTTTTTAAATATGGATTGAAAGCTTCTAGGTCTAGAAGCTTCATAATAGAAGTCTAGTAAATGGTTAGGTTGGATAGAGTCGAGGAATTCAGTTTAGGCTCCTTTCCCCTATTAAGATGGAACAAACCCAAGAGATAAGGCCTCTCCCATAACAAGAGGAAACATTTTCCCTCCATCAAAGCTATATAAACTCCTCCTTTTCCAAGTTGAACTAGTATTTTTTGCAGCTTGAAAAACCAACAAGATATCTATAGCTTTTTGCCTTCTAGTTTATGTGTGTAAAGGGAGAATAGTGTATTTGGTTTGGTTTGGAACTAAAGGGAAGAAGCCTTCAACTCTGATTGTTGAGGCAAACCATGAGATGTTAGAAGAGGTGTTGGAACCAGAATACGTCGGAGGAGACCTGAAACGTCAAGGCTTTGGTTGTATCTCTTTCTAAGCTTTATATCAATACAACTAATGATTTATTTCCTACATTGAGTGTCATATTACATTTAATGGCATAAGATTCCTTGACCTTTCAAGTAAATTGAATGCAATTGTATGTTATTACAATTGTTGTTGTGTCTTGTGTATTTGTTTCAGGTATTTGAAGGAGAAGAACGCAAAGGAAGATGGATCAAAGGAGCGAGGCCATCATCAAGCAAACTAGCATTCTAATAGGTAGGCCCTCTTATTCAATTCTAGTTTAAGGAAGTTTTTATTAAGTTTTTCTACTTGTGGCTAGACCAACTCTGGGGCTAGAGTGATCACCTTTATCCGTAGAGGAGATTTACCTACTCCGAAAATTCGCGACTCCGGTGGGGAGCCATTCCTCTCTTTTGATTGTTTTTCATTTCATGGTTTGTGTGAAATTTTGTTGTATCATCCTTTCCCTTTGGTTTTTTGTGCTTTGCATAGTTTGCTGCTTTGGATCTGAAATTTAGAGTGAGAGTTCTGGTTTTGATATTTGAAAATTTTATTTTTTCTTTTAAATCCTCAATCATCATGTTTTATTTTCTGATAGTTGTGACGACCAGCACGAATTTCTATTAAATAGTCACGTTGTATTCCCTCATGGTGCTTGTTGTCAGTTAGGAAATCACGCTAATTCCTATAGGTGAAGATCAGGGTTTCTCCTGAATCACAACCAATGTGTCTTGCCCTCATAATTTATGTCTCTTAGCCTATTTTCCCGTATTCGCCCTGGCTAGAAAACTTCATTAGCTTGATTTGTTTTAGTTTGCCTTACTTGAATTTTTTAGTTTTTGGATGGTTTGTCGCCCTAGGGCATCTAGGTCATCAACCATTCCACTGTTTGTCTGCTCATCAAGTCAAGTTATTGGTTAGCCCACCCTCTTATGTGTTAAGTCTGGACGTGTGTGAAGTTCTTTTTTATTTTTTCTTTGAATCCATCGATCAATGCTCTTTTTGGCACTAGTTGTTGCCTAGCCAGTCGTGTTGGTTGTGTCGATCAACACTTGTTTCAGTGCAAAAAGCATGTTGGTCTCTGGGTTAATAAAAATCAGATTTTTTTCACATTCCAGTGCCAGTGTGTCTTGACCCTCAGATTATTTTCTCTCACCCAAAAATGACTAGGATGCTTTGTTTGTTGGCTTTGATTGATTGATTGACTTGAAGTTTTTTTGCTTGATTTTTTGAGTTTTTAGGATGGTTTCTATGATCCTAGGGCATCTAGGTCAATTACCATTCATTTTTTAATTCACTCATTGTGTAAGTTTCTGATTTGCTGCTTCATTTAATCCATCTTTCAGTGGCAACATCTTTATTGCTTCATTTTCAATTGAATGAGTGAAAGAGTCTTGTTTGTTCTCTTATTTTGAGTGTCTCTTTTCTCTTTTCGAGCATAAATTACGTTGCTTGGTTTCTCGATTGAAGCATTTATGCATTTGGTTTTTTTGATTCAGGGAAGAAGTTGCTTTTAGTTTCATTTATCCTGCTTTGGATTTGATCGATTCTTGTTTGTTCGAAAATTGTGAAAATATTCATGAAAGTGCTTTATGTGAAAGATTCATTTTTCATTTTATGAAAAGAAGAACATCATTCTAGCTTAGTTAAGAAAACATATTGCATTAGTAGCACTATTGAGAAGCTAGAATTGTACCATCATAAGGATTGGAAATGAAATGAAACTTCTTTGTTGTTAATGGAATATTAAGTGCATTTAGGACATGTATTAGTGAAAGATTCAATTCTTTGATTTTGACATTGATTGTGTGCTCTTTATCCCTCAATTAGTGTTAAATTTCATCCAAGAAAGATTTCTTTTCTCATATAGCTGCATATAGGAATTTTCAGATGACAGTGGTAGGGCCTTGGACTTGAAACCTAATTCAAGATCAACTATTAAAATTTATTGAATTAACCTAAGGAAGCATTGAAACTTAACACTCACATTTATAGGTGTAGGCTAGAGATGTGTTCTGACGTATTTAAACCTAGCAGTTATCATTAACTTTAGACAATGCTAGTATGGACTTGTGCTCCCCATATCGTCACGTATATAAAGGAAGACCCCTATAGGCTGGAATCTTTTATCTATAGGAAGCCAAGTCTACCACCTTGTGAACGTGATACACCGAACATAGCATTTTAGGAGATTTCCTGCTCGTACTCTTCAATTCACCGGGAGGTATTCTGCAGTTCACGGTTACCTGGTAATCCCTTTCGCCTAGATTATCCTGAGTAGTGATTTTGGTCTTTTTAACTCTTTAAATTTCAAAGATCATCGATCACTTGTCCTTTCGAGTTCATTAAACCTAAAAGAAAATAGAGTCAGTTTTCATCCTTTTCTTGTCTCTTAGAATATGAAAAGGAAAATTTTTGTTTCAGTGTCTTAAAATTAACTACCCACGAAATATTGCTAGTTAAAATTATCTTCCTTAGTGATTCTTTAGGATCTTTTCCAATGAAAACATTTCTAGATTCTACCAGTCAAGGATTCCCATCGGATTGGAATCCTAATACTTTTCCTTCTTTTGGAAACGCTGGTGCTCCTTATATGGAAATATTGTCACTCCTAGGGTTAACCATTGGTTTACCTATCTGGTTATTTTCAACCTTGGTGATCCCAAGTGTCCCAACTCCCGCCAAGTCATCTCTGTCATTTGAACAACATCACAATGATTCTAAGGTTGACCTCTCACCTTCTTTCCCCATTTCTTCACCCTCCTCTTCTACTTTGCCTGGTGAAAGTTTGAAATCCAGTAGCTAGGAGGCTAAGAAGAAGAAGAAGAAGAGAAAGAAGAAGAACTCAGATAAGTGAGAGGTCAATCGTGCAGTTGTTACTCTAAATGCACCTCCTATAGACAAACCTTCCAATCCTCCATGGAAGGTTAGGTTCCCTTGCAAGTTGTGTAAGGGTGACCATATCCTTCGAGACTATCCTGCTATTCCCAAATTCTTAGAGGTATGGTCTCAAAATCTAGATTGACCATCCCCATCGACCTCTAGAGATCATGTTGATGCTACACCCTTGGCTAGCAATGGTAAGAAGAAAGGAAAAATTAAATTCCCCTATAGGTTATATGAAGGAGAGAATATTCTTCACATTTTTCCTCTTATGGATAAAGCTTTCAAACTTTTTGAAAATGTTATAGCTCCTCAATCCCAACTTCCCATTGGTTATCAGAGGCTTTCTTCTAACCCTCTCCTAGTCAGCAAAGAGATTGACCTGGATTCATTTCTTACCCATCCTGCTCTTGTTGAGCATGACTCTCTCGTGTCTGGTCCTAACCAACCATTGGTCGAAAAGAGTGTCGACTTGGCTTCGTCTTCAGTTGTTCACTTTGTTCCAAAAAACAGTAATGATCATACTACTCATGCTCTTCTCATCTACTCAGATTCCCATGAATCGAAGAGTGGCCCTCCCATCCTAGTTGTTTAGGAGAGTTCTTCTCCTATTCTTTTAGAGCATGGGGGGAATCATATGATACCTCCACCAAGTAGTTCTGTCATTTCTTTTGATTGGAGTAAATTGACTGCTTTCAGCCTTCCATATTATGTGCCTTTCCAGATCAGAGTATAATCCTATAATATGGTAGTACATGGCACTATATTAGATGAAGGCACATCTGTTAGCATCATGTATTCTCCTCCTTGCCAAGATTTGGGTTCCCCACAGCTTGTGACTTTCACCTAGAATCTGTTAGCTTTCAAAGGAGTAAACAACCAACCCTTAGGGATCCTTATTAAGTTCCCGATTACTTTGGGAGGAAAGACCATCTATATAGATGTGATGGTAGTCCAAGGTCCCTTAGATTTCTATATTCTCCTTGGAAGCGACTATGTTTATACCATGGGAGCTCTTGTTTCTTCACTTTTCTGTGTGGTTTGATTTCCACGAAGGGAAAATAGTGACATTGATCAATTGTCGTTAATTGGTCACCAAGTGCCTCCTATGCAACCGTCATCCCCTATTGGTTCTTGTTTGCAAGCCATAACCTCCCCACCATAGGTCAATTATGTGACTGCCCATTCCACCTCCACACCTATTGATGATCACGTAGATGGCATGGCACATTATGTATTAGGGGCATCGAAACCTAATCTATCATTTGTACCAGTTGACATGTGTTCCTCCCAAAGCATAGTTCTCCCATCCACTGAGAATATCTTGGGGGCCATGTTCTCTTATGGTCCATGATCAATGTACAAGGATAGTTATTTTTTTGTGTCAACCTCGTTAAAAATGAAACTGATTTCAAGGATAGTTTGTTCCTATAACAACCTCGTTAAAAAATGAAACAAATGTCATGAGGATAGTTCCTGATATTGTGTCAACCTCGTTAAAAATGAAATAAAGTGTGGGAGCATGGTTCCTAGTCTTGTGTCAAGCCCCTTAAGAAATGGAACAAGGAGTCCCGAGGAAAGTTCTTTTATTGTGTCAACCTCGCTAAAAAATGAAGCAACTCCCTTTTCCAAATTGAGTCTTTGATGAAGATCTCGTAAAATCCCAGTTGAGTCCTTCCTGGATCTCGAAAGTCAACCTTTATTCCATCCACCTAGCTGAATGAAATGGAGCTTGGGGGGAATGTACCTCAAGTTGAATCATTATGCTAGGGGCATGCAAACTTATCTCAAGCATAGAAACTAAACTCAAGCATAGTTTTTCGTTTCAATCTTGTGTAACCATGAAACCAAATTCAAGTAGAGTTCCCCATGGTTCAAGTTTCTGTAAAAATGAACCCATGGACAATTTACATCTCCTGATTGTCGTTTTTATTAGCTAATTTCTACTAGATGAGCCTTGGCTGTTTCATTCCATCACCACCATCTCTTTGGTTGATCATATGCTTTCACTTGGCTGGTTTTCCTTTCATGAGGAACCGCAGCAATGAGTGGTCTTGTTAGCTAGCCTCTTGACCATTAAATGTTTTTTAGGAGTTCTATCATTGCCAAAACCTATTTCTGCTCTTTATACCACTCATTCCTCTAGGACGAGCCACCTTTAAGCTATTTTCTGACTCGTAAAAAATGAAAAGATTGTCGAGTATTTTTCCCTTTTATACTTGTTAAAACAAATAAAATAAGGGAGTCATCTTTGAGCTCTTTTATGACTCTCAAAATATGAAAAGATTGTCGAGCTCTTGTCATTTTGAACTTGTTAAAGGCTATGAAACATCATTTACCCTGTATATGTTTACTCCTTTTTCAGGCTAGGGTAAACTATTTACGAAAAAGGTACTCCTTGACTAACATGGTCAAGCAGTTCTCTCAAGTATCGTTTTCTACCTTTTCGGGCTAGAGAGACACAAATGTACAAAAAAGGGACCTTTTGGAGTTTTATTTTTTGTGTCTTTTTCAAACTCTCTAAACATTAAAAAGATACCTAGTTACACCTTTGTTGGACTCGTTAAAATTAAACGACATCAGATTCGTCACCATGACAGACATGAGCTTCTACTTCCTAGGGCTCATTAATCTTACTAGGTTGGATTCATCTGAAGGATAGAATTATAGTGCAAGCACATGCTATCCCCTTCAAGCTTGTGATAAAAAATAATTGGGGTTCCTGCCAGAAATCGTGGGGGAAAATCGGAAATTCCATCAGTTGTGTTGGCAGCTCACTCTTAAACATGACACTTTCTGCTTTGTGTTGGGCCAGGATATCCTCACTTCATCATTGACTTTCCTGGGTTGGTCTATTCATTTTTTTTTCCTTTCCATTTGATCTTTTCCATGTCATCATTACCTCCTATCCTATGGATCCAAAAGCTGCCAAACTTCGGGGTCGTGTTGCCGATATGTTCAAGAGCTATCCTTCTGTAGTTACCCTCATTCCTGATTCTCTGTATCATCCAAAACCATTACATCCCTTTGCCTTGTGTCAATGATGTGGGATACATCATGGCCCTCCTTTGACATGGTCACTTCCTATCAACTTCAACTCATTATCCAGGAATTTGGATGACAGACTTCCTTCTAGTACCTTAGAGATTGCATGCCCTAATGGAAAGTTCTTCGCACTCAATGACAAGTCCATAGCATTGGCTTTCAATTAGGTGATTTCATGGGTGTTTGACTTTAGTTCCTTTATTCACATTTCGTGAATTGTGATGTTAGTACCTTGAGAGCCATTATCATTATTGGTGGTTTCTCTCGTGCTTGTTAATGGTTCACATCATTGATTGGTAATCAAGTGACTTTATAGCATGTTCGACTTCAACACACTTATTCACATTTTAGAATTTTTAATTTGATCAGGTCATGTTGGAGCACAAGACCCTAGGCTTAGATTACAAAATTCCATGTTGCAAGGAAATGTGACATGATCATGCTAATATACATGTCTCTTTCAGATGGATGGTTTCAACCATACCATGAGTTGTTATATATAATTCTTCTCATTATTGGATGGTTGCGACCATACCTTCGTTTCGATATGATCCTCCTTACATGATGGCTACGCCCATGT
Source organism: Pinus tabuliformis (assembly GCA_031772625.1). Classification (NCBI taxonomy): domain Eukaryota; kingdom Viridiplantae; phylum Streptophyta; class Pinopsida; order Pinales; family Pinaceae; genus Pinus; species Pinus tabuliformis. The sequence continues at coordinate 1,157,566,159 of CM062817.1, read as the reverse complement.
CTTGGATCCATTTACATGATCATTCTCTAGGTGGCTACATCCATACCACAATTCATGTATCATTTATCATAGATTTCAGTGATGTATATCTATTTATGCTTGCATGCAGTTTTTCCGACGATGGCCTCCAGTTCCACGCGTGTACTGGTAAAGCATTTCACCCCTCACTCTAGTTCGGCCTTCACACTTCAGGGGACATCTATTACACAACATTTTGTCACTATCCCTGTACTCCCTGTTCCTCGATCTTGGAGGACCTCTATAGTGAACCTTACATGCTTTCTCGTCATGAAGAGACTTCCCTTAACATTTCCATTTTGCATCATTTCCCAAGAATCTTCCTTTTATCCAAATTTACAAGACTGGCACTAGTGCTCAATTCCTTCCTCCCACTGATTTGCAGGGTTTAAACTAGTCCTAGCATTGTACGGTGCAAGTGAGCCCTTCATCACTCGTTTCGATCCTCTTTTGGAATTTTTTTTAAATATGGAGTGAAAGCTTCTAGGTCTAGAAGCTATGTAACAGAAGGCTAGTAAATGGTTGGGCTAGGTAGAGTCGAGGAATTCAGTTTGGGCTCCTTTCCCCTATTAAGATGGAACAAACCTAAAAGATAAGTCCTCCCCCATAATAAAAGGAACCATATCCCCTCCATCAAAGCTATATAATCTCCTCCTTTTCCAATCTGAACTAGTCTTTTTTGGAGCTTGAATAACCAACAAGATATCTATAGCTTTTTCCCTTCTAGTTTATGTATGTAAAGAGAGAATAATGTGTTTGGTTTGGTTTGGAACTAAAAGGAAGAATCATTAAACTTCCATTGTTGAGGCTAACCATAAGATGTTAGAAGTGGTGTTGGAACCTGTATACGTCAGAGGAGGCCTGCAACATCAAGGCTTTGGTTGTATCTCTTTTTGAGCTTTATATCAATACAACTAATGATTTATTTCCTACATTGAGTGTAATATTACAAATTTTAATGACTTAAGATTCCTTGACTTTATAATTAAATTGAATGTGATTGTATGTTATTACATTTTTTGTTGTCTCTTGTCTATTTGTTTCAAGTATTTGAAGGAGAAGAACTCAAAGGAAGCTAGAGCAAAGGAGCGAGGTCATCATCAAGCAGAGCAACGTTCTAAGAGGTAGGTCCTCTTATTTGATTCTAGTTTGAGGAAGTTTTCATTAGGTTGTTTCGTTTGTGGATAGACCCACTATAGGGCTAGAGGGATCACCTCTATCCGTAGAGGAGATTTACCTACTCCACAAATATAAAATAACCTTTTTCCCTTTTATCTTTTTTCTTGAAAAATGTAAATGCTAATCTTTCTTAGTTCTTTGGCAGGGGAGACAAGTGTGTAGGAAGATGAGTACAATGCTTTAGATGGCTTGGAGGGCAACTAGTGGCCTAATCCTATCTTTACTGATGATTTTTGTCAATTCGGAGTCAAAATATGCTGCTACAAGTTTTCCTATAGGATGTACTAGTTCACCTGCAGGATCCCCGGTTTTACTACAGGAACAGGCCGAAAGCTTAGGGAGTGTTATAAAAGGTGGGATGGAGCTTGGAAAAGGTGAACAAGGAGGCAATAAGGCATGGGAGTGGTAGGAATCTACTGATAAATCGAGCCAAAGCTTTAATATGGTTGGATTTTCTCAACAGAAACGACAATTTTTCCTAATAAATCTAGAATTTAGATGGAGACCTTAGTGACTTTTGGAAATCATGGGCGGATATGGCTTGGATGAGGCTGATGAGATGAGGTCTCCCTACAATGTAGAAACTCTTGCAACAACACACATCATTGTTGGAATTTACACATAAATTCATCTAAAAACAAAAAAGGTTTATTCAAAATAGAAGAAGATAGAATTATCACCATTTATTTGCTAAGTTCATGCATGGAAGTGCTTGGAACCAATATAAAAGTGATATGAAATTAGTGAAAACCCTAAGAGATCAGAAATACCAATTGCAACTTATCCTATGAAACTGAGAGATAATCACCTAATTAGCGGGAAAACCCTAGATTACGCAAAAAAAACAAGAATTGTGTCTTTTTGGGCTGGATGGGAAGTGTCCCTCAAGCCATGATCCCTGAAAGGGAGAATTGAGGTGAAAACCACTTGCTTTCAACCTTTTTGGAATATCTTCTTATCACAACAATGCTATTGTTAGAACTATCCACAAATCAGTTTAGCAACTAACTATGAGCGTAACCTAAGCATACATATACAACAAGAGGAACCTCTAGTGCTAGGGTTGGGCCCTAACCCAAGAGATTCAGCACTTTGAGTCGGTTCAGTGCTGGATCAAGGGAACGCTGATAATTTTCATTAAAATATCAAAAATACACAAGAGTGCTTGGTTACAATGATTCAACTTGAAAATTGCTTAGTTATCGTAAACAAAAAATCTGAATCCTAATGAGGCTCTAGGCCTCCTGATTTATACAACTGAAGTTGCCGAAAAGTTCCTTAAATTTAGGGAGGCCTGGCTCCCAATATCAAGATCAACTGGTCTTCAACTGTCACTAGCTTGGCTACCAATGAACCTCATGGCTTGGCTACTTGCAACTCTGAGTTGATGAGATTTGATTGAGGAACCTTTGAGTGAGTGGGGAGTTAAGGAGGGAGATCATATCTCCTAGAATCCCTCTTTCTTGTCTCCATTAGAGTTCTTGAAATTTAATTAACCAAAATTTTCTCCAAAACATGTAATCAATGCACATTAGACCACTAGACATGACATCTCATCTTTACTCTCCTCATTAAGAAAAAAATAAATAAAACATGTAAAGAATGATGAGGAAAGTCGATTTTAATAAGTTGGAGGTGAATTAAGGTCCATATAATTCACCCATTGAGGAGCCTCATCATCACCTCCCTACTGAAAAAATTTCTCATCCTCTAAGAAACTTAATCTATGTCCATGTCTTTCATTGCTTTGGTGGCCTCCCTGACATTCTAGACTTCTGATGTAGTCTCCTCCTCTTGTGGATAAAACCTTGCATTCATCTCTATGCCCCTCCACTACTTTATTTCTTCTTCTTCCTCTCTCCCCTCTAACATACCTGAAAGCAATGGTAGGCTAAGTTTCAATCCAATCTAGTTGACTTCGAGTCTTTGTAATGTTTGCTTATACATTAGGACTCTTTCTAGTGCATCCCCTATTCTATGAGGAGAATGATATTCTTTTATCTTTAAGATATAGCGTAAAGTCTTCCATCTCCTTTGGCTGTCTTGTTGGCTCTCATCTCCTAGCAATCTTAGCATGTCTTCAAAATGAGTGACTGCTTGTTCTTTTACAACAAGCTATCTTGGTGCAAGCTTGGGATCATTTGCAATGAGGTTGTGAGTGTTGATGATAGCCATTGGGTTAGGTTGTTCTGCTATGATGAAAATGTGGTCCACTTCTTCTCTTGCCAATACCATTTTCATTTATGTAGCTCTCACTTCCTCATGACTCATCCTAGTTTCCAAGCCATTAGTTGTAAGATCCATAGCTTTGGATTGGGTTCCTACACATTTAAACCTATTAGAGCATAATTGTGTAGCTAGAATTCAGATATAGTTTCTCTATCATCTAGGGTGCTCTGGTCATAGAGGTCAATGAATTGCGTGTAGTCTTGGAAAGGTATAGTTCCTATTTGTGCTATGGTTTTTATCTAAAACTTCATCCATTTTCTTTGAGGAATAAGGCATACGATTTTGTTGGCATCCTGCATTGAATTGCCTCCATGGATAAACTTGCCATAGTCGCCAATTTGCCTTCCTTTTTATGTAGCTGCTTTCTTAGCCATGTGTTCTTAGCCTCCAATTGAAATTTCCTCATTATATACCTGTATCTTATGCTACTTAATTCTATGCCCATTTCTTGCATCTTCTCTTCCATGTGGCCTACATCCTCCACCCCTTTTGATTTAGCAATTCACATCCATCAATGTGTCCTTGCTCTCTCTTTTTCAAGTTCAAAGAATAGAGGAATGGAAATTTTTTGTGGTATCACCCTACCTCCTTCAATGAATCTATAATAGGAGCTAAGGTTTGGCTGTGGGCTAGGCTCCTTCAGATCCTAGGCCTCTTCCTTTATTTTTTCTTGAGTAATTTATGCCTCTTTTCCTTCCCTTTTCCCTTGCAGCCTTTCCTGATCCATTTTCTTTGTTTCCTACAACTTTGATAGGATTTCCTATAGGACTGTTTTTTCTTCCTAAAGTTCTAACTGTGCTTGTTGTAGGATACCTTTCCCTTTTGGTGAAGGGGTCAAAGTTTTTTAAAGTTGTTTTGTTGAGGCCGACATGTTGACAAGTCTCCTAACATAGTTGATTGGTGACTTAGGAGAAGCTTGTTCTGATGTTTCATCTTCTTCCTTCTTCTCTAGAGGGACTACTTTATATTTTTGTTTTGGTGAGTCCTCTATGATAATTTGAATTTTGGTAGGGGTTCGAGATCTCCCTTGTTTAATCTGGGTGCTCTTCCTTGTCCTGAAGTAAAGGGGATTTTCCCTCTATCTCTTTCCCTTTGATTTGACAGGTGTACTTAGGGTAGTTAGAGCATTTGTTACCTCCTTTTCTGTAGGCTCTGGAGACACTCTTCGTGACTCTTCTTCCTTCCTGCTCCATTTTTTAGAATTTTGTTCATCCTTTTATACTTCATCCTCTTTTTCTTCCTCTCCCACACTAGAAGTAGGGATTTTTTCATTCTCAATGGCTCGAATTTCTCCTTCTTCCTGCATCTCTGCAAATGTTGACCATGCAATAGGGATTCTTAAATTGTTTAGAGCATCTTCTCAGATGAGTTTTAACAATCCATGATGTGTTAGCTGCTGATGTTTCCCTTCTTGTACCTTGACGCTCACATCTATTATTGATTGTAACAGAAAATAAGGTACACTAAGTCTATTATGAGGAGGTGGCTCCCCTCCAAACCTTAGCTCATGGAGGAGTCTAAAATGGTACCCATATACTACACTATATTTGACTTCATAGGAAATATACTTGATGATGTGGTAACTTAATTCATTCCAAGGATATGGAATGCTTTCCCTTCTACCCCCATTTTTTTCTTCAATTGGTTATTCTCCTTCCAAGAAAAAACATTTGTTTTCAAGAGTGTTGTTAGTTGTGTCCTCTTTTCTCCATTGCAACCCTAGGGGGAGTGTAGTTATCCTGATAATACTCTTAAGGGTAATTGCTACTAAAAAATTGTTCACTAGAGTAGTGGCACTGGCTCTAGTGAGAGGTATGAGTGACATTGCAAATTCTCTAGCCACATCATCATCGTATCCCATTAGTAGCTCAAAAAACCCCATCCATGGACACCTTGTAAAGATTTCTACCATAGGAGGATGCTGGTGTATTCTGGTTGTGTTGTTGGGTGCTCTTGTGTTGAAACCTCATGTCATATTTTTTCTGGAAATTCTTGTCTGAGTGAGGTTTAGGTGACTATAGTTTAATAACTTTGGTAGGTGATGAGTTTTCAGATTTATCCTTCACCAGCCTTCATAGAAATATTTCTACCTTTATGCGTAGTGAAAATATTTAAAGGAAATGAGGATTTCTTCTTTTTAAAGGAGAAACATAGAAGGTATGGAACCTACCTCCCTTCGCTATGCTCTGGTGACAAGAACTCTTGAATTGATTGCCCTTAGTGTCGACTTGCAACTCTGTGTGATAATTCTCCATGTATCTTGTAGCTTTCCTATAGTTTCCTATAGGAGCTCTTGTTTGTTGTAGGTGCTGACTGTTTCTTATAGGTGATCCCTGCAGGGATGCCGAGAGTAAATTTTTTCTTTGACAACTCCTTGAAGCTGTCTCTGCCTTCAAATTTTCAAAATAACCAATACTTCGCATGGGAGTTAGTGATTATTTCTATTTGTGGATGATTTCATTAGGTGATGTGCTAGTTGGACGAGTATGAATAACTCCTTTTGGACAATTGGTCCCACTACAAGTTCATCATATCACCTTTCCTCGTAATCATCTCCCACTTTTATTCTTTATAACTTAACCACTTTTTTTTATTCATTCCCCTTTTCTTGATGTGACCTTGCTGCATGTGCAGTCAACTAACCCTTTTTCTTCTCATTATCTGACTAAGGGTGGCCAATTTAATTGGGCACCTTTGGTTATAAAATCGACTTACTACATTATTCCTACAGTTTAATCATATTCATACCTATGAGGGAGTATTTGGTGAGATGATATACCTGTGGATACTTTGCCTTACTGATGCATGCTGGAGAGTGGTGTCTATTAGTTGTTTTTTCCTACCTGCATAATCTCAACTATGTTCTTTTCTTCTTTTGTTGTTGATTTTCTCCTAAGATGATGTACAAGTTATGGATTTTGTTGTTGTTGGGCTTCTCTTTGCTATTGAGCTCTGGAGGAGCTTCCTCATTCCTGTAGTCCTTGTGTTGAAGGTGGGTTGAAGTTGTTGTGGCCTTTCTTGTGGAATAGGCTGCTACAGGAATTCCTACAGGATGTCCTGCAGCTGCCTTTTTCTTGAACTTTTGCATTTTTTCTCTACTTTGAAGTGGAATGTGAATTGGAATGAGTGGGGGATGTGGTTATGGAGTGAATATGAGGTATGTTTCCGTTGGCATGCCCATTTTTTATGGTTTTTTCTATTTTTCTTATTCTCTTCTCCCTTTTTTATATTTTCTATCTTGATTTTTTTCTGATGGATACAAGGGTGACCTGGTCATGAAGGGTGTTGGCTGAGGTGTAGTGAGTTAAATGGCTATTTTCATATCCCAAAAGAGGCTTGTGTCACCATTTTTTCACTGGATTTCCCTTCCTATATTTTTTGAAGGCCTCCTATAGTACCTACACGAAACGCCTTTAGTATTATAGGGAATCCTATAGAAAACACAAAATTGCTTGGAATTGGAATCTAGAGTTGAGTATGGATGGAAGAACATGGGGATTATGGAGGAGATGAGATGGAAGAAGGAAAAATTAGTTTGTGGTAGGGCATGCTTTCATTTGTATCCTATGCTCATCATCTTCTTGCAAACTTGCAAAAACCAAATTGTTATTTTTGTATGTTTTTATCTTTTCTTCTTTTTTTATCTTTTTTCCTTTTTTATCTTTTTTTCTTTTTTTTTCTCCTTTTTTTTGAAAAGAAAATTAGGCTACCTCGAAGGAGGTTTTCATCCTTGTTTCTTGTCCTAGGTGCCTCAAAAGAGGTTTCCACCCAGAGATCTTTTATTTTATTTTTTAATACTCTTCGGCTACCTCAAGAGGTTCTCAACCCAAAAGTTGGACTCAGGTGCCTCATGGAGGTTTTCAACTAGGTCCTTTTATTTTTTATTTTTTTCTTTTCTCTAAGAAACTGGTGAGGTGGAAGCTAAGACTTCTTCAATCACCATCACTGCCTTGCTGATGCTACTGATGAATTCCTACTTTGATAAGGGTTTTTTGTAGACATTTAACTTATAACCATTGACAAGAAAAGGGATACATTCTGCATCGATGGTTCTTATTTGAAAAATGCAATTATCAAGGAACTTTTCTATCACATATGGTCCCAACCATCTGGTCATTAACTTTCCTTTGAAATCTTTGTATCGGGAGTCATACAGAACGGCCCAATCACCTTCTTCAAACAGTTTTTCCTTGATATTTCTATCATGCTAGATTTTCCTTTGTACTTGGGTCACTTCTATGTGTAGGAGGGCCTGCATCCTAAATTCATCTAACCCATTCAGCTGTAGCAATCTTTCTTATTGTACCCTTGTGACATCTAGATCCAATTGTGCTGCCATCCTTAAGGTATTGTATTCAAATTCAATGTACAGTAGGGCTTTCTTCCCATAGGCCAGCTCATAAGTAGCGAAGACAGTGGTGGTCTTGCAAGTAGTATTGTAGGCCTAGGTGGCCTCCAGCAATCTGCCTGCCCAATCCTTTCTGCTGTTGCTAATCAGTTTAGTCAGAATGCTTTCCAATGCTCAGTTGGCGACTTCCACTTGCCCATTAGCCTGTGGGTGATAAGGAGTGGACTTTCTTTGCTTGATCTTATGTTGGCTTAACATATTTTCAATCATGTGAGATGTAAATTGACTAACTTGATCAGTGACAACTCTCTACGGTATCCAAACTTATAAAACACATTCTCCCTCAAGAATTCAACCACCTTTTCCTCTGTTGCTACCTTGATATCTTTGGCTTCAGCCCATTTTGTTAAGTAGTCGGTGAACACAATGCTGTTCTTCTTCTGTCTAGATGCAGGGTCAATGGGCCCAATGAAATCCATGCCCCACTTTTCAAATGGATTGAAAGTCACTTGAGGTTGCAGAGGAATTTCATCCCTGGGGGTAGGCTTCCCCATACTTTGGCACCGATCACACTGGCTGGTATACCTTTTCACATTTTGGTGAGAGTGGGGCAGTAATAACCAACTTGTAGTACCTTGAATGATGTTCTTTTGGCTACAAAGTGACCTCCAAAAGGCCCATCATGTCAGGACAGAAGGATGTCAAAACCTCCTCCTCACTGACACATCTTCTCATAATTTGATCTGGGCCTAGCTTGAAGAGATTGCCCCCAATCCAATTCAGTGGGGCGCTTTTTCTTATGATTCTTCTCTTTTCCTTGGAGCATAAATTTGGAGGGAACTGTGCAGATACCAAGTAGATTCCTATGTCAACAAACCATGGAGAGACAACTAAAATGGCGAACAAATGTTCATCTGGTAGCTTATCGTCAACCACTCCTTCATCCCCTGCAGGCAAAGTCAATCTAGATAAAAAAAAAATTCAACTACATTCTCTTTGCCAGGCTTATCAATAATAGTTAGATCAAATTGTTGCAATAAAAGTAACCATCTCATAATATGGGAATTTACATAAGGTTTGTTCATCAAATATTTAATTGCAGCATGGTCAATATGTAAAAATGTTTCGTAACCAGTGATGTAATGCCTAAATTTATTCAATCAATGGACAACAGCTAGGAGCTCTTTTTCAGTTATTGTGTAGTTTAACTCAGCTTTTGACACATTCTTGCTGATGAAGTAAATGGCATAAGGTAGCTTGTCATCTATCTAGCCTAGAGTTGCTCATATAGCTTTGTGAGAGGCATCGACAAGAATGTGAAAAGGAAGAGCCCAATTTGGGACTCGAAGAATAGGTGCAGTATTCAACGTTTCCTTTATGTTTTCCATGGCCTCTTGGCAGCATTCTGACCATAAAAATTTAGAGTCTTTGGCCAATAATCCAAATAAGGGAGAAGCTAACTTGCTGAAATCTTTTATAAATATCCTATAGTATCTCGCTAAACCTAATAAACTTCTGACATCCCTCTGCTTATGTAGATTAGGGACCCTTTTGATGATGGAAACCTTATTTGGGTCTACTTGTAATCCTTCCTGGGATATTGAGTGACCTAGAACAATCCTTGCAATCATCAAGAATTCACATTTTTCGGGACTAAGGGATAATTTCATTTCAATGCATTTGTTTAACACCTTTCCCATGCTAGAGAGATACTCCTGGATATCACACCCATAGGGTGTGAAATCATCCATATAAATTTCTACTGCATCATGGAATAACTCTCCAAATATGCTCAGGACTACTCTTTGGAAAGTAGCAAGGGCATTGCATAAACCAAAAGGAAGGACCCTATAAGAAAAAGTACCCCAAGGATAGGTGAAAGTGGTTTTATGATGGTCCTCGAAGCTTATATGGATTTGATTGTACCTGCTGAATCCATCCAGGAAAGAAAATAACTTTTTTCCTACCATACCATCTATAGGTGGTCAACGAAAGGTAGAGGAAAATGGTCCTTCTTTGTGGCTTTGTTTAGCTCTCGGTAATCCACACAGATCCTCCACTTTCCATTTTTCTTTGGAACCGGCACTAGAGGAGACACCCACTCACTGTCTGAGATGGGTTAAATGAATCCTACATCCAACAACTTCTGCAGTTCCTCTTTGAATATATCCTTGAGGGCTCGATTCATTCTCCTTTGGTGATGGCAGAATCGCTTGCAACATTCCTTGATGTAAATGTGGTGAGTACACACTGAAGGGTGCACTCCCTTCATTTCTTTGTAATTCCAAGCAAAAGTATCCAAATTCTCTCTTAGCATGTTACATAACTTCTCTTCTTGGTGTACAAAGAGAGGGGGTTTTATTTTCAATGATCTTTCATGGCCTAATTCTATCATCTTGACATGAGTAGGGTTTGTGTAAGCTAGGCATAGATCAATTTGATGGTTTTCCTTGGCTTCCTTCACTATTTCCTCCAGAGACATGGTGTTGGGAACTTGATTTTAGAGGATGTGTTCAATCAAGTCATCTTCATCAGGCTATCCTCCTCCTATGGTAGTTTCTAGGGTATAGATTTGGGAGGAGTAGACTTCATCTTCTTCCCCCTCTTCTAGCCATAAGGGTAAGAAGAGGGTACAAGATCAATTGTTTGGACATATGCCCATTGTTGATAGTCATATTTCTAGCCCTACAACTTATGTAGGCATTGGCAATGGCTAACCAAGGCCCCCCAAGGATGAGAGGATAACCATTGAATTTGGTGTTAGGGTAGAGAACTAAGAAGTCAGCAGGGTATTCCCAGGAATCAATGGAGACCAACAAATCCTCAACAATTCCCTCAGGAGCTATTGTGGATTGGTTTGCAAGATGTAAGACAGTTATGGTCTTCCTCAATGATCCCTGGAGATTCAACTTGTGCATAGTGTCCTTAGTCATCATATTGATCGCCTCACCAAGATCAATCAAGGTATGGGGAACAATGACACCATTGATGTGTACATCTACTATAGGGCTCCTAGGATCTAGATAATTTGCGCAAATTACCCACCCCAACATTAAGTCGGACAACTATCCAATTTCATTAATGTTAGGGGTGTCTTTCTTTCACCTTCCTGGATGTTTGAAACACTTCTCTTTGATCATATTTTTGTAGATAGGGACATCTTTGATCGCTTGGAGAAGCGGGATTTTGACACACAGTTTTTTCATCTCACCCATAAGTTCAGTCTTCTCTGGGTTGTGCTAGACTGGATGGGTTAACCTTTCAGGAAAGGGGGGTGGATTCACTCTAGGCACACTTTCCTCTATTTCCTCCTCACTCTCCCTAGGTCGAGATGGGGGTTGGTTATCTAGGAGTACTCTCCCAGACCTAAGGTTAACTTCATGAATTTCCACAACATAGGCAAGGCATGATGTTTGTCCACTATAGAGTTGTTGTGCATGTCTATTGTTTGGTTTCGGGTTTGGTTGGATAGAAATTTGAGGTTGTTTAGGTGGAGCAAGGTGTAGGAGTTGTGGTTGAGATTAAGGTGAAGGAAATAAAGATGGAGCTTGGTTGTATGGGGGACTCCACCCCTGGGGTGGTGCATTCCACTAAGGTTGTCGAGGAGTATATGGCTAAAATGGCTGGTAGGCTGATTGGGAATGGTATTTAGGTGCAAAAGACCAGGGAGAAGGTGTATCCCAGGAACGATGAGCAGGGGTCACCAAGGGGGCATGGATGTGTTTTGATTAGGGTTGTAATATGAATAGGTTGACCCTTGCATGCCTTATCGGTATGGTCAAGGTCCATTAGGCCTCCTTTGATTTATGTGACAGAGTTGTTCAGTCACCCCTTCGGTTCCCCAATACACAACTTTTAATCCAAGGAGAGAAGGTCACCTGCCTGTGGAGTGGTTTTCATCACAGACCAAGTAGATTTCTATAAGGTTCAATGGACATTCATTCCTAGGTAGCCTCCCTGTGCATCTAGGGAAGACGATGGCTAATGTTCTCTCTTCTTCCTCTTGCTTTATTTTGATCTCCATAGTCTCTATTTGTAGAGCTAGTGTTTGCACCATTTCACTCTTAAAGTCTTCCAACATGTTCCCAATTTCAATTTTTATGGATGTAATGGAAGAGGATGAACTGGCCATCACTTGACTAACCTTACCCTTCTTTCTAGCTTCCCTAGAATGATTCTTGATAGCTGTCTTGATATCATCATAGGGTGATTGTTAGATGTCCCTGCCTGACATAAATTTTATGGTTTCTAAAGGGTATTCCCTGATCCCAGTGAGAAGGACTAAATTAAGTGATTTAGGATCAAGGGTGCACCTAGCCCTTTTGTAGCTGAGTTGGAACCTTTCCTCATAATCCTCTAAGGAATCATCATGCCCCAAGGTCATTCTAAAAATTTCCTCTTCGGTATCCTTGGACCTACAGTAGTCCCTATACTTATTGTTGAGATCTTGTTGCATCTAAGCTCGAGTGGTGATACTATCCCCAAGTAAACCCATGAACCAACACAGGGCTTCATCCTTGATAGCAGATGGGAATAATTTCAACTTTTGATCATCAAAGGTGTAATCATAAGTTTTTATATGACAACAAATTCAAACAAAAAAGTATCTGGATCTTCCGAGGTTAGGCCATGGAAGTGAGGAAGAGCAAAGGGAATTATGTTTTTCATATTAGCATCACCATTAGTCTTCTATGATGAGAAAAGCACCCTCAACTCTTTCTCTATCTTCCCTTTCATTTTTATTTTCAGCGACAATTTCAGTTGGTCGAATGATTTCTTCTTCTTCCCCTATAGGCTCTTCAAAAATATATAGTTGTTCACCTAAGGGGTCCTCTAGCTCACAACGACTGAAGAAGAGGGAAGGTTGGCTATTTGAAGTGGTCGGGGTATTTGGTAGAAATTTTCATAAGTTTTCCCTATTCATACAAGGCATGACAGGATTGTTTTTTTTTAACTACTTGCAAAATTGAAAGAAAACAAAACTAAATTGAAACTATTTGTTGAATGAAAGAGATAAGAAAAGGAAGGAAGAAAGAAGAAATCATAGCTACTCAGAAACTCCCCAGCAACAATGCCAAAAAAATGATGAGTACCAGTATTGCAGCAAGGATGCTGCAACTCCTGGAGCTACCGACTTTACTTCATCAACTGAGGGTTTGTGAAAACTTGGAGGTGACAGTGTTGTATACATAAATAGATGTAATTGGTCTACTATTTGTCATTGTTGAGCTGGGGTGATAGACAACTAGGGTTTCTCAAACCAGCCTACTATTGACTACAAAAAGTCTGATTACCAACTTGGAGAGGGGAAATTTACCCTAATTGGGAGAAAAGAAATGTTTCTTATTGCAAGGATGAAATAATGAAAGAAATGCTTACAAAATAACTTGAAATCCTCTATCTACTTTCTAACATACCTTGCTTGCAAAAGAACCCTACTTTAACACATGTGAGGTTTTAACTAATATAAGCATTAAATCTAATCTAGAGAGTACTAACTGTTGTGTGCATGAATAAATATAAAAGAACTTTTTTCCTTTTTATCATTTTTCTTGAAAAATGTAAATGCTAATATTTCATAGTTATTTGGCAGGCGAGATAGGTGTGGAGGAAGAGGAGAAAAATGGTTCATATGGATTGGTGGGCAAGTAGGGGCCTAATCTTGGCTTTAGTGATGACTTTTCCCAATCCGGGCTCAAAATAGGTTGCTATAGGTTTTTTTACAAGATGTCTACATGATTACTAGTTTACTTTCAGGATCCCCTATTTCACTACAAGAATAGGCCAAAAGCTTAGGGAGTGGTCTAGAAGGTGGGATGGACCTTGGAAAAGGTGAACAAGGAGAGAATAAGGCATGGGAGTGTTAGACATTTACTGAGAAATCAATCCAAAGCTTTAAGATGGTTGGATTTTCTCAACTGAAATGGAAAGTTGTCCTCATAAACCAAGAATTGGGATTGAGACCTTAGTGACTTTTGGAAATCATGGGTGGATATGGATTGGATGATGCTGATGAGATGAGGTATCCCTGCAATGTAGAAACTCCTACAACAATACACATCATTGTTGGCATTTACACATAAACTCATCTAAAAAAAAGAAGGGTTTATTCAAAATAGAAGAGAACATAATTATCACCATTTATTTGCTAAGTTCATGCATGGAAGTGCTTGAAACCAATATAAAAGTGATATGAAATTAGTGCAAAGCCTAAGAGATCAGAAATACCAATTGCAACTTATCCTATGAAATTGAGAGATAATCACCTAATTAGCAGGAAAACCCTAGATTACGCAAAAAAACAAGAATTGTGTCTTTTTGGGCTGGATGGGAAGTGTCTCTCAAGCCATGATCCCTGAAAGGAAGAACTGAGGTGAAAACCACTTGCTTTCAGCCTTTTTGGAATATCATCTTATCACAACAATGATATTATTAGAACTATACACAACTGTAAGCAAAATAATTAAACCTACCAATACTTTTCAAATTAACAATGCCAAAATCAGTTTACCAACTAACTATGAGTATAACCTAAGCATACATATACAACTAGAGTAACCTCTGATGCTAGGGTTGGGCCCTAACCATATAGCTTCAACCCTCTGAGTCAAATCAGTGTTGGATCAAGGGAATGTTGTTAATTTTCATTAAAATATCATAAATACACAAGAGTGGTTGGTTACATTGCTTCAACTGGAAAAGTGCTTGCCTATCTACAAAAAATCCAAATCCTGATGAGGCTCTAGGCCTCTCGATTTACACAACTAATGTTTCCAACAACTTCCTTAAATTTAGGGAGGTTTGGCTCCCAATATCGAGTTCAACTGGTATTTAGCTATCACTGGCTTGGCTTCCAATGGACCTCATGACTTGGCTACTTGCAACTTTGAGTTGATGAGATTTGATTGAGGAATCCTGAAGTGAGTGAGGATTTGATGGAGATCCTGTCTCCTAGAATCCATCTTTCTTGTCTCCATTTGAGTTCCTGCAGTTTCATTAGCCAAAAGTTTTTCCAAAACCTGTAATCCATGCACATTAGACCACTAGACATGACATCTCATCTTTTCTCCCCTCATTCTACAAAATATAATTAAAAAACATGTAAAGAATGATGAGAAAAGTTGAGTTTAGTAAGCTGGAGGTAGACTAAGGTCTATATATTTACCCATTGATGAGCATCATCAAAGACATGCCACTCTTGTTGAGGGATTTTCCCCATATGAGTGAGAGCTCTTGAGAACATCTCTTGGAGATACCTGCCACTCTGGTTGAGGGTATTCATCCTTGTAATGACAAAGAACATACCATGTACATCATCATCATTTGAAAAATTTAATGAAGCGGCCTATCCACTCTTGACACCAGGGCCCAAAGACATAACCCACACTAAGTGAACTTTGTTATCAATGTGTCTGTGTTCTTGATTTGATGGTCAACATTATGTTTCATCTTATTTATAGTATGCACATGTCGTATATCATGCTCTTTTAAAGGCAATTTTGGTAACATCATAGAAGTAAAATATCTTGGTTAATTTGATAGCTGAATAAATATCAATCACTAAACCAATGTGAATCATAATCTTCCACTTAATCCCCAATTAGCCATGGTAATAATTGACAAACATGTTCAACTAAGGTAAACCATGGTAATTATTGTCAATCATGGTAAATTGAGGTCAACGATGGTAATCATTGTTAATCATGTTCAACTGAGTTTAAGCATGGTAATCATTGTCAATCATGTTCAACTAAGTTCAACCATGGTGATCATTGTTAATCATGGCCAACTTAGATAAATCATTGGCTATGGTTACCAAAACTGGCTTACCCTCTTTAACCATGGTCAACCTTGTCATGCATGGTCAACCCCATCAACCCATTTGAAAAATTAATGTAAACATTTTTGTAACATTAATATAATGTTAGCATTAACATTAATGTAACCTCAATTGGAGTCAAACATATTAAGCATTAATGTTACATTATTGTAACCATATAACAATGGTTAACCATGATCAACAATGGTAAATGATTACAACCATAATCTTTCCTCTTAATCACTCGTCAATCATGGTAATCATTATCAATCATGTTCAACTAAGGTAAACCATGGTCTACCTTAATGAATAATGGTTGATCCTCTTAAACCATGGTCAACCTCATTAACAATAGTGAACCCCGTCACCCCACTTCAACCATTGATGCAATCATTATTGTAAAATTAATGTAATGTTAACATTAACATTAATTTATCATCAACTATTTCTAACCATGGTTAATATTAATGTAACATTGTTAGATATATGTAACATTAATACAATATCACATTAACTCTTGAACATGGTCAATTTTGGTCAAACCTCTTCAACCATGGCCAAAAAAGTCCACCCCATGAACTTCAATGGTCAACTAGACTTATAAGCACATTAATAAATGTTGTTGATATATCAAAATGAGTGGTATTATACACATTTATAGGTGAAATGACATATAAAAAATGACTCCAATTAACACATATCAACCATCTTTAATAATGTGGTTATGTCAGAGTATACTTATTTCATGTGATTATGCTAGTATATAAATCCTTCAACACTAATTGAATTTGCCGAGAACTTTTAATTAGGATATTATTTCCATTGAGCCAATGAAAATTGGGAATTGGTATTTTAGAGATCTCGATGGATATCCCAAAATCACAAAAATCTCAAAGTATTTCATCCACGAGTAACCTTCCTATTATCATTGGTGACTTCTAAATCCCATGGGGAAAAATATCCTTCTTTGATGCATGGAAGAAGTATTACGCTAATCCATACCATCCAACCCAAAACCCATATGGAATCTATCTAAATGGACTTGGTAGAGAATCAGGTAGCTAACATAACATATCTAATCATATTCAATCATTTCACACACATGTGCTGGAAAACAATTTTAAGTCCATCAAATTGGATGATAGTTACCATGTTTGAAATTACATGCACTGTCATTCGATTTGATGGAAAGCTATTTCTAGCAAGGAAAATTTTAAGAACCACCCTAAATTTATATGTATAATAAATGGGATAATCCCCATGATACATAGGAAAAATGGGAGGTGATTTTATCAATAATATGATATGTATATATAATTTTTTTGGCGAATCTCTCAACAGATTATATTATCTTGTACAGTGGTGGAGAATCTTTCACTGAATTATAAAATCTTGTAAGATCTTGGAAAATCTTTTACTGAATAATAAAACATTGTGAAGTCTTGGCGAATGTTTTGTTAAAGTATCAAACCATATATAATAATAAGAAAACATATTCATTAAATTGTAATATACTAACATACATGTTTGGAAAAAAGAAACATAATTTTCTCTTCCTACAAACAATGTTCCAAGTTTCAGTGGCCGTGTTTGTCAAGGTTCTTACAATACACTCTTTCATATCCTTCTATTAGTTTTGATAATATTCCACAACAAAGTTCTTGTAGGTGTTGATATTGACAACGAGTTCTCTCAAGGTAGGAGAGATTAATCTTTTCTCTACAACTTTTGTCAAGATACCACTTTTCTCAAGTTATCAAATTTCTTTTTTATTCCATAGACTCCAACTGTGAGATAAAAAAGAAACACATCAAGTTTGTTTACCCCAACACGCCAACAAGTAGCAAGCCCCAACTCTATTATATAAGAAAGTATTAGGTATCCCAAAGGCTTGAAGGGGATCTAATTGAAAGAAGTGACCATTGTGAAAATCCTTCCAATCAATATATGAATATATAAATGTAGATTTTCTAATTATTTTAATTGGAAATCTTCAATTAAATAATAAAATTTAATTACGTCTCTCCCAATGTAAATTGCTTATTAGCATAATTCACTACCCTCATAGGTCTCGCATTTTTTAACAATGTTGTAACATGTAGATTAACTTCCGTTTTGGTGAACAATCTCCACCTTTTAGGAAAATATGGTGCAGTGGCTCCAGCCCCTACAGATTATTAGGACAAACTAAGAATAGCACAGAAGATGAAAGGTTGTACAAACCAACTTATTTTTCAAACAACTAATCCAACATCAGTACCTAAACTTTTTCATGAAGATATCATATTGATAATGCTTGAAAAATTGTGAGAAATATTCTATGAGGGTGATGCGGAAAGAGTGATAAGGTTTCATTGTTTTGAATTTTTTTTGTTAAACCAAAAAAATTTAAAAACCAATATTAATGGAGATATTGGTATTTTTTACTAAATTTTGTGAAGTGACTAAATGTAGCTTTAACCATTCACCTTAAGATGTTTTTACAATATAATTTCCTAAGTCTATTTAATATCTTCATTATCGTAAAAACCAACTTATATCCATCTTAACTCCACATATACCACTCTTACGGGGATGATATCTATTTATCCCTCTGAGCACTTGGTAGACCCAGAATTAAGATGGATCTAAGATGATATAATTCCCCCTTTGAATAGTATATGCTCACATGAATACCATGGTATTACCATGGGTCAATACCATGGGTTATCATAAACCTGGAGCTTAAAAATTACTATTAGTAATTTATAAAAATTAATAAAATTAATAATTGTTTTTTATTTTAGTTTTTATTTTAACCAAGTTAAATTTTTAACATGCATTAAATTAGAACATCCATTTTTACTCTTGATCCACCAAACCCCGAGAGGGATCAAATATTTTTTCACTCTATGCTAGTTTGCATATCACGATATTTGATCCCTCTCAGGGCTTAGTAGATCCAGAGTAAAGATGGATCTATGCTAGTTTAATTCCCCCATTTAAATAGGCTACATTCCACATGAATACCATGGGTCAATACCATGTGTCATTTTTATTTTTATTAATACTAATATTAGGGTTAATAATGTTTTTTGCATGGTATTAATAATAATCTAGCCCATGGCATTTGGCCCATAGTATTTTGCCCATAGGTTTCACCTAAATATAACGCATTTTTGGGTGTTCGTAAATATAAGGTGACTTATGGAGCATATATAAAAAAATGTTTTATTTGTGAGGTTTTATTTATTTACCATACATCTAGTATAAAAAGAGGTTTTATTTATTTACCATACCTCCACTTTATTTATATTTTTATTTGTTTACACCCTTTCATGTATATAAGGTGACTTATGGAGTAAATATAAAAAATGTTTTATTTATTTACCATACCTCTCATTTATTTATATTTTTATTAATTTACCATATCTCTTTGATACATATGGTATTTGGCCCATAGGATTCACTTAAATAAAACCTATTCTTGAAAATTAGGGTGAATGGAAGGTTGTAAATCCTAATTTCCAGGGCTAAATTTACCTTTTTTACCCTCTCCATTAAAATAAGGTGGGTTATTTGAGGCAATTTGTAAAAATGTACTATGATACAAAATATTTGCCCACTAAAAATTTAAAACCCCTTAAATTCGCCTAAGGGCGAACATTCACCCCTAAAAGTTTCCATCATTTCTAGGCATCTGAAGGTATCAATTTTATTTGAGAGTGTCAAGCTCTAAGGGAATCACTCTCTATCAATATTACCATGGCTTCCTGCTTGGCAAAAGGTACAAAATTGTAACTCATTTACAAACTTAGCATGTTCCCAAACAAGATTGAATTTCATTCTTGTTAATAAAAATATACATGTTAATGGGAGCCTGTAAAAAATATATTTAACATAATTCCCAAACAAGATTGAAATTCATTATTGTTAATAAGAATATACATGTTAATGGGAGCCTGTAAAAAATATATTTAACTTAATGCAAGTGTCCCTGTAGTGGATTTAATGCTTACTAACAGATTATGGTGAACAATTGAGACATGCAATTGTTATATTTATGGAAGAAGTTGGAGGAAGAAAAGATACATTTGAAAGAGATGGAATTGATCTTATTGGAGGAGTAATTGCATCCCACGAGGTGTTGACATTTTGTGTAGTTGATATAGGAGAAGATTTTCTAGTAGGGCCAATATGGTATAAAATAATCAATATTTGTCAATAAAAAATATTTATGTTAAATGCCCCACCACATCATAAAAATGGCAAAAATTCAATCACTATGTGCTAAAATTGTCAAAACATGATTGAATGCATCTTTTTGCTAGTGGAGTTTTGATAGAGATCTAAAATGGCACACATGAGGGTAGATCATACATGTCCACTGTAGCAGTGATATCGGTTTCCAGATATGGTACCTTCCTTTGAAGAAATCTATCTGTAGGCTAGGGCTCATTATATACAAGTGAAGACCCTTTCGTTAACAAATCCTTCAATCTCATTAATAACCACTATAACTATTGCACAAGAGGCATTTTTAAGACATTTGTTTAAGATGAAATTTGTCTTAAACACATATGTTAACCTTTTAATTGTCTTCGGTTAAGACAAATGGAAAAAATTCATGGGCTCAAATATCCTCTTGCTCCATGTTAAATTTTTAATCATCTTAGTTTAAGACAAAAATAGAAATGCTTTTAAATTAAAAATTCATTGCCTAATAACCTAGCCTTTGTTAGCCCAAGTAATGGTTGTTATCCGGATTCCATCCATAATAAAAGAAGAAAGCATGCCAAGCAAAGGAGTAAGCAGATTAGGATCACAGTTTGTTCACATTGACTTTGAATTGATACACATCATCATAGTCCAAGCTAAAAGAAGCTCGTCGATCATAGGTAACTCATTTAGGTTCCGTGAAATGTGCAAACTTTTAGTTCTAAAACCCTACAAACTGGGTCAATTATGTCCTATAACCAGGGGGGAATATTATTTGGAGTCAGTCATCATCTGTCTGTGTCCATCAATCAAATGAATCAATAAAATTAGGAAATACAAGGGTTCCATATGGTCCTTGAGTGCCCCTTCATTTAAAGGTATGCAATAGGAGATAGGCTGGTATCCATGGACATAGAGGCTTCCAAAGATTGACTCCATAAAAGTGTTTCTAATGTCGCAATCCCATTCTTTGGCTATGATAAACTTTATTGTTCAACCGAAGGAGCTCAGAGAACACTTCAACAAACTAGAGAATCTCATATAGATATTTTGAAGAGTTCAAAAGAAAAGGGAAAGAAAATGTAAAGGAGAAAAAAATTATTTTAGAAAAGAGAATTGGCAACCCTAATTATTGGCATTATGGCATAGGTTTGGCACTATGGCACAGGTGTTGTCCTTGATGGCAACTCACTCAAAGGGCAGATTAGTTCAGGCTCTCAGAATGAAAGAAAATGAGGTATATGCAGGTTCATCTTAACAAAATCGTCTATACACGTGGGTGTACCGATCAAAAGGCACGTGTACGTATGCACACACTTTCATGCAAAGAAAAGCATGTACATGTGGGAAAACTTATGGTTGGTCCATGGTATTTAGTCTATCATATTTGAACCTATGGTTTTGGTCCTTGGTATTGCATCCAAAGTGTTGAACCCAGGCATTGAGTCCCTAGTATTACATCTCTATGGCTTTGGACCATGGTGTGAGTAAGGCCTAAGTCTATAGAAAGGGAAGGAGATCATTTGGCAAGTAATCAACTAAAGCATTGAATATCTTTTGAAGAGAAAGATCGAGAATATAGTCATTGGATTATGGTGCATAACTAGATCTGAATCAAGCAGGAACCTAAGTGCAAGGAGAAGGATAAGTTCTATTGATGGGTCAATATCTTAAGGCGGTTTGAAGAGAAGTATCTTTGTGAAATCTTTGATCTGTTATATTTGATGCATGACATGATCTATAAATATGATAATCTGGGTATAACTAATGTCTGAATAAGTAAAAGGATAAATTATCTTTTATAGATCTGTATGCAGGTTCAGCGCCGCAGAGGTGCGTATACATGCTGGTTCGCTAGCGTAAAATAGCATATACGCCAAATGGCCTTGATACAGAAGCGTATGCATGCAGATTCCATATATTGAAGTAGCGTATATCTCATGAAATATGTTTTAGCTACTTCTATTTATTGCTGCAGTATTCTCGATTCAGGATTGGTGTTTGGTTACTGGTACTGTTTTCTAGTTACAACATTCTAAGAAGTTATTGGTTGATTCTGTATTTGTTTGTACAAAGGAGGTTGGTTAATGCAGATATACTTGATGTTTGATTGATATACACGGATCCAGTCTGAAAATTTATGAAACGAGGTCCTTGGAAGAAAAGAGAAGGTTGTAGCCTTCTGTAGGTCAGCACCTACATACTAGTACCTCAGCTAGTACAAGAGCTAAGGGGGTTGTAGCTCCCTTCCAGGAGAAGCTAGAGAACGAGAGAAGGTTGTAATCTTTGGTAGGTAGTAGCCTGCATATTGGTATAAGACTGCACCAGTATAGAAACATTGTAAAAAGAAGTTTCTAATTGAAAGAAGATAGAGACGAATTGCAGCAGGTGGTTTTCACCCACATTGAGTTTCCACCTTATATCTTGTGTTCTTATGTGTGATTGCATGTTCCGTTTTACTATTCCTGGTTACTGTTCATGCACATATTAATGATCAACATCTGAAAAATAATTTAAATTACAAGTCTGCTCATATACGCTTGTTTCTTTAACTAAAGTTGCGTACATACGCGGTATTTACTAACTGAAGTAGTGTATACAAATATGATTGTGCAATGAAAAATAATTGACTTGATAATACTGATTCACCCCCCCTCTCAGTATTATTTCCAACAATTGGTATCAGAGCAGGTCCTTCAGAAGAAGCTTGATCGCTTGAAGGAAGATCTATCATCATGAGCAACTACGAAAAAGAAGCATCAATAAAGCCACCAATTTTTTATGGAAGAAACTTCGTCTATTGGAAGGTAAGAATCACTGCCTATCTTCAATCTCTTGGTACAGAAGTTTGGGATATTATGGAAATAGGATACACTTTTCCATCAGCAACTCCTATAGATACGGCTAGTAAGAAGTAGTATAAAACAAATGCAAACGCTGTCAATACTCTATTAGGGGGCCTATCTCAATCAGAATTCGTCAAGGTTATGCAGCTCAAAACTGTAAAAGAAATATGGGACAAGATCGTTCTGAGCTATGAAGGAGATGAACAGGTAAAGCGAGCAAAACTACAAACTCTCAGAATTCAATATGAAAATCTTAGAATGTACAATGATGAAAGTGTGGCTATCTATTTCCTACGTATAGATGAGATTGTTAATTGTATGAAAAATTTGGGTGAAGAAATAAAAGAAGTTGTTTTGGTTGAAAAAGTTCTAAGATCTTTGTCTTCTAAGTTTGAATCAAAAGTTTCCACCATAGAAGAAACAAAATCTACAGAGCCTTACCATGTCACAACTACACAGAATCCTAACCGCTTACAAAATGAGAAAAGGGGGACCATCAAACAAGAGAGAAGCCGCATTCAAAGCCTCGGGAAAAGGAGATTACAATGACTCAGGACATATGTCGGAAGAAGAGGAAGAATCAAATTTTGTCAACAACCTTCAGCGGGGTTCTGGAAGATTCAGAGGTAAGCTACCTTTCAAATGTTTTTCTTGTGGAAGAGCGGGTCACTATGCTGCCAAGTGTCCTCATAAAGATAAGCTTGAAAAAGGTAAGGAGCCAGTTAGATGGAACAGAAAACAGAATGTAAGTAAGAAGAGTTATTACAGACATGAAGAGAGTGATGGACTTTAAAATAGAGATGAAGATGAACAAGGTAATGATTATATACTTTTGATGGCTTTTGAAGATGATGATTTCTTGGATGCTATAAATGAAGAAAGTATTTATGAAGAAATTTCTAAACTCAAAATTTGCTTACAAGAGAAAAATATTATTATAGATACTCTGACATTCCAACTTGCTGAAATGGAGAAACACAATGAAAAGTTAGAATGTGAAATTGTGGGACTTAGAAAGGACATTGAGAAAATGAAAGCTCTTAATATTAGATTTGCTAAAGGATCTGAAACTTTAGATGAGATTATCAAAGTGCAATGTTCTCCTCTAATCAAGACAGGTCTTGGGTATACTAAAGAAACATCTCAAGCAAAGAAGCCATCTACCTCCAAAAGTTATCTTGAAGCTGCTAGGAAAAGTGAACAGGTTGACAATTGACAACAAAGGCCCAATGTAGATCACCAGGTAAATCAGGGACAATTTACTTCAAGAATGAATAGAAATCACCAAGTAAATCGAGGGCAATCTACTTCAAGGATGAACAAAAGCTACAACAAACCACAAGTAAATCATTCTCAATTTACCTCAAGAATGAATGGCTATTACAATGGAAGGTTTGATGATCGTAGGAATTTCTTCAATGGCCAATGTTTCTCTTGTCATAACTTTGGACATAAAGCAGCTCAATGCATTGCCTACAAGACCATCATGACTAGAGAAGCACGAAATCAAAGGAGTGTGACTGGAATCATGAAAATAACCTACAACAACTTGTTTGCTCTTGAAAATGAAATAAAATGTTCTATCTGTAATAACTTTGGTCATGAAGATTCTGAATGCAGGAGTAGGTTTCGGCAAACAACTCAAAAGGAGAAAGCTTCATTGAGCCCCAAAACATGGAGGAAGAAAGAACCACAACCAGAAAGATGTGGTATTGCCTTATATGCGGAAGGCCAGGAAAATCAGTGGTACATCGACAATGGATGCTCGAAACATATGATAGGTGATAAAGAAAAACTTCAATCATATAGTGCCTTAGAAAAGGAAAAGAAGGTCTCATTTGGAAATGACACCCCTGCATTCATAAAAGGTAAAGGTTCAGTTCTTTTGAAAGAAAAGGTCACAGCTGGGAATGTTATGTATGTTGATGGCTTAAAGCATAATCTATTAAGTGTCAGTCAAATGTGTGATCAAGGAAATGAGGGAATATTTCGATCAAATGGATGTATTGTTCGTGAGATTGATACAGGAGAAACAGTGATCAAAGGCATAAGAACTCCAAATAATTTATACATACTCAAGGGAGGACAATAACAATGCTATCTTAGCAAGAATGATGAAAACTGGCTATGGCATAGAAGATTGGGGCATCTAAGCTTCTCCCAGATAAGGAAAGCATGTAAATATCAGGTGGTTCGTGATCTCCCTGACATTAGAATTCTAGACAATACAATATGCAAATCATGTCAGTTTGGTCAGCAAACCAGAACTAATTTCCCAGAGAAGGAAGGATCAGCTAGCAAGCCACTTGAACTTGTCCATACTGATGTATGTGGACCATCTAGGAAAAGGTCACCTCGAGGAGAAGAATAGTTTATATCGTTCATTGACGACTTTTCCAGGATTTGTTGGTTAGGACTTATGAAGTATAAAGAAGAAGCTTTCGAAAAGTTCAAAGCATTCAAATCCTTAGTTGAAAATGAATCAGATCACAGAATCAAATGCCTCAGGTCTGATAGAGGTGGGGAATTTACCTCGAATGAGTTTTTCGATTTTTGTGAAGAACATGGAATAAGAAGGGAATTCTCTACTGCAAGGACTCCTCAGCAAAATGGAGTAGTGGAAAGGATGAATAGAACTGTTCAAAAAATGGCTCTTGCTATGCTTGATGAGTCTGGAACTCCCACAACCTTCTGGGGTGAAGCCGCATTTGATGCAGTTACTATTCTCAACAAGACAAACATCTGGGTAAGCAACACTCAGACTCCTCACGAACTTTGGTATGGTAAGACTCCCACGGTAAAATAATTCAAAATTTTTGGGAGCAAATGCTACATCAAAAATACTTATGAAAACCTTGGCAAGTTTGAACCTAGAGCAGATGAAGGCATTCTCCTTGGTTACTCTCCCCACAACAAAGCATATAACTGTTACAATAAAAGACTTGGAAAAATTGTTGAAAGTATTGATGTAGTGGTTGATGAAGAAAGAAACATTTCAAGGTAAGTAAAATCTGAAGAGTTCAAAGATGATGAGGACTATCCTTCTACAACAAATCAGATTCATGATTAAGAAGAAACCAATGAGACACCGGAAGAACAGATAAGGGTAGAAGAAAAGACTCCATCCTGGTACGTTCAGAAGAATCATCCAGAAACTCAAATTTTGGGGAAAAAGAAGGCAGGTGTACAAACAAGAAGAACCATTTCAGAATCTTCAAGTTATCTAGCATTACTCTCCTCCACTGAACCACAAAATGTAGGAGAGGCATGCAAAGATGAATGCTGTGTAAAGGCCATGGAGGAAGAATTTGAGTAGATTCAAAAGAATAACACTTG
The DNA here is from genome assembly GCA_031772625.1 of Pinus tabuliformis. Lineage (NCBI taxonomy): Eukaryota > Viridiplantae > Streptophyta > Pinopsida > Pinales > Pinaceae > Pinus > Pinus tabuliformis. The sequence continues at coordinate 1,157,540,187 of CM062817.1, read as the reverse complement.
GGAGTTGGTTCCTAGACCAAAAGATAAGAATGTCATAGGAACAAAATGGATATTCAAAAATAAGCTAAATGAAAATGGAGATGTGATTAGGAACAAGGCCAGACTTGTTTGTAAAGGGTATGCTCAACAAGAAGGCATAGACTTTGAAGAAACTTTTGCACCAGTTGCCAGACTTGAGGCCATAAGGATGTTTCTTTCTCTTTCTAGCTTTCAGAAGTTCAAAGTATTTCAAATGGACGTGAAGTCTGCTTTTCTAAATGGAGACTTGGATGAAGAAGTGTATATTGAGCAACTAGATGGGTTTATCCTTTGAAATGATCCAAAACTTGTATGCAGACTCAAAAAGGCTCTCTATGGCCTTAAACAGGCTCCAAGGGCTTGGTATTATCGCTTGGATAAGTACCTCCATCAACAAGGCTTTACAAAAGTTTCCACAGATAGCAATCTATATATAAAAGTTGACAATGATAAGTTGCCAATACTTGTTGTGTATGTTGATGATATCATCTTTGGTAGAAATGAAGAAGACATGAGTCAAAAATTTTCCTTGGTAATGCAAAAAGAGTTTGAAATGTCAATGCTAGGTGAGCTCACATATTTTATTGGGTTACAAGTCCAACAAAACAAAGACGACATTTTTCTATCACAAACCAAGTATCTCAAGCAGATCTTGAAGAAATATGGGATGGAGGATTTGAAACCAGTATGTACCCCTATGGTAACAGGATGCAGCCTCAGCGCAAATGATGAATCAGCAGCAGTACATCAACCAACCTACAGATCCATGATTGGTAGTCTGCTCTATCTAATAGGTACCAGAACAGATATTAAGCATGCAGTGGGAATAGTTGGAAGGTTTCAGGAAAATCCAAAGGAAACTCATCCTCAGGCAGTTAAGAGAATTTTTAAGTATCTTCAAGAAACTCAAAACTATGGCTTATGGTATCCTAGAAGTACAGATCTCACACTTCATGCATATACATATGCAGATTAGGTAGGAAGTGTGGATGACAGAAAAAGCATTAGTGGTGGTGCATTCTTCATGGGTCCTAGGTTAGTATCTTGGTTCAACAAGAAATAGAGTTCAATTGCATTATCTACAGCTGAAGCAAACTATGTAGTTGCTGCATCTTGTTGCACACAACTCCTCTGGATGATGCAAACATTACAAGACATGCAAATCACTTGTACTCCACCTATCCTCATTCTATGTGATAATACAAGTGCAATCAACATTTCAAAAAATCTGGTCATGCATTCAAAGACCAAGCACATACCTATCAAATATCATTTTCTCCTAGGATAAGTGCTTGAACAAAAGGTCAAGTTGGAGTATGTTCCCTCTAAGGAACAGGTTTCCGATATACTCACCAAACCACTGCCCACGGAGACATTTGAATGCCTCAGACAAAAGCTGGGAGTAGTTGATGCATCATCTTGCTCTTGAAACTTGTCTGTTCCAGAGAAAAGCATATGTACGCAAGTTTAATGAGGAGGATCCGCATACATATGCCAGTTTATGTGAATACAATCACGTATATGATTGTTTGAAGGAAAGCAGTGTGGTTAGACTCAGGTTGGAAAGAGTCTGATATAGGTCTGGCAGAGACTATCTGGCATAGATTCAGGGGGAGCATATATTCTTCTAATAATGCATTGTTGGCATTATCTTAGAAGATCTTGGTTTACATTCACAGCTATTTCAGTTTCAAGTGGAGAGGGAGATTATGGTTACTGATCTGAATGATGATTGACAAATGCTGCTGATGACTTTCATAGAATTGTCATAGATATTTCATCTCTATGTCGTGTATATCTTTTATTATCAAGGTCATGTAACGGCCTATTTTGGTTTCCCCACTATGCTTGGGATGAATAATGTAATGTACTTATTTGTCATATCCCCACTTGGTTGGGTGGATGAGTCAATTTTGGTATATCCCCACTTGGTTGGGAGATGGATGTATGTATGAGTCTTTGGTCATAGGAAGGTCTTTATAACGTATAAAGTCATTTTTCTTGTGTAGGTCATCTTCTTGTAGACCTTGCCTACAGTCAAGGGGAGCTTCGACAGCACAGCAGAGCAGAGGATTTAACATGTATTCAGGGGGAGCATAACCCTTTTCCCTTGATGTCAAATGGGGAGAATGTTTTTGAGTGACTTGGGGTTGCCATCAAGTCCAAAGGGGGAGATTGTTGGCATTATGGAACATGTGTTGTCCTTGATGGAAACTCACTCGGCAGATCAGTTCAGGCTCTTAGAATGAAAGAAAATGAGGTATACGCAGGTTCATCTTAACAAAATCACGTATACACGTGGGTGTACCAATCAAAAGGCACGCATACGTATGCACGAACTTCATGCAAAGAAAAGCACGTACATGTGGGAAAACTTATGGTTGGTCCATGGTATTTAGTCTGTCATATTTGAACCTATGGTTTTGGTCCTTGGTATTGCATCCAAAGTGTTGAACCCAGGCATTGAGTCCCTAGTATTGCATCTCTATGGTTTTGGACCATGGTGTGAGTATGGCCTAAGTCTATAAAAATGGAAGGAGATCATTTGGTAAGGGATCAAATAAAGCATTGAATATCTTTTGAAGAGCAAGATCGAGAATATAGTCATTGGATTATGGTGCATAACTAGATCTGAATCAAGGAGGAAGCTGAGCTCAAGGAGAAGGATAAGTTCTATTGATGGGTCAAGAGCTTAAGGCGATTTGAAGAGAAGTATCTTTGTGAAATCTTTGATCTGTTATATTTGACGCATGACGTGATCTATAAATATGATAATCTAGTTATAACTAATGTCTGAATAAGTAAAAGGATACATTTATCTTTTACAGATCTCTACGCAGGTTCAGCGCAGCAGAGGCGCGTATACAAGCTTGTTCGCTAGCGTAAATAACGTATACACTAGATGGCCTTGATACAGAAGCATATGCACGTAGATTCCATATATTGAAGTAGCGTATATCTCATGAAATATGTTTTAGTTGCTTCTGTTTATTGATGCAGTATTCTGGGTTCAAGATTGGTGTTTGGTTACTGGAACTGTTTTCCGGTTACAACATTCTAAGAAGTTATTGGTTGATTTAGTATTTGTTTGTACAAAGGAGGTTGGTTAATGTAGATATACTTGATGTTTGATTGATATACATGGATCTTGTTTGAAAATTTATGAAACGAGGTCCCTGGAAGAAAAGAGAAGGTTGTAGCCTTCTGTAGGTTAGCACCTACGTACTAGTACCTCAGCTAGTACAAGAGCTAAGGGGGTTGTAGCTCCCTTCCAGGAGAAATTGGAGAGCGAGAGAAGGTTGTAGCCTTCTGTAGGTAGCAACCTGCGTACTGGTATAAGATTGCACCAGTATAGAAACATTGTAAAAAGAAGTTTCTAATTGAAAGAAGAGAGAGACGAATTGCAGCAGGTGGTTTTCACCCACATTGGGTTTCCACCTTATATCTTGTGTTCTTATGTGTGATTTCCTGTTATGTTTTACTATTCCTGGTTACTGTTCATGCACAGATTAATGATCAACATCTGAAGAATAATTTAAATTACAAGTCTGCTCATATACGCTTGTTTCTTTAACTGAAGTTGCATACATACACGGTATTTACTAACTGAAGTAGTGTATACAAATCTGATTGTGCAATGAGAAATAATTGACCTAATAATATTGATTCACCCCCCCTCTTAGTATTATTTCCAACACTAATGAGATCTCAAAAAAAAAAAATTCTACTATAGAAAGAGGCACTGGAAACCCTAGTGAGACCTTAGGAAAAAAATACATTATAGAAAAGAGAACCAAAAACCCTAATAAGGCATCGTCTACCTTAAATGACAATATGAAGCCACAACTAGAGCAAATATATCTATGCAAGAAAATGGACGCTAACGGTCTGAACAATTTCTTGGTCAATTCTCGTGGTGACATGAAGACAATCCGTAACACATTCCTCACAATGAGAAGATATGTGTTGAACCCAACAAAGATAATTCTACAAGCCCTAGGGTGCATTTATGTGGACAATGGTACTAAGAAATGGTATATATACATTCAGGAATAGAGAAATGTTTGTCATTTTCCCTTGAACTCCTAGCGCTCTATTTTTGGTGTGTTTGAGATGGAAAAGGACACACAATATTGCTACTGCATCGAAGTATAAGCTTAAACTTTATGTTTAATACTTGATAAGTATTGTCAAGGCATTTTCATTTCTTTCGCTGTTGGTTTCTTACGAAATTTTGAAGGAATTTAAGGATGACGACCTTTGTGAGCTACTATTTCACATTTTATGTTACCCATATTTTTTTAGCTCTTGCCATGCACTCTAAATTAGTCATAATATACTAGGTTGGTGGATATTTACTTCTTTTGTTTCAGTCAACCTCTAGTTTCGTTTTAGTTTTTGTATTTAGGAAAAGTTTTCTTAAGGTTCCATTCTCGGTTCCTGATGTATAGTTTATAAGTAAAAATAAAGGTTATTAACTTTACTATTTTATGGGTTTTTTTGTGTTTTTCCCATTTTTATTTCTATACTGATTTGTTTGAGTCATTATTTTTTCTGAAAGAAATATTTTATTTTCTTTCCACTAAGGCTTCTCAGTTTCTACCATATTTTTAGATCTTTCACCTTCTTAGATGTGGTAATTTTGTTTATTGGCAAACTTGATACAACTATGTCTTTAGGGGGTTGAGACCTTGGTGACATGTTAAAGTTCATTGGTTTGACCACTTGACTAAAAATCAATGGAGACCTTGTAAGTTCGTATAGCTCACTACTACACATGACCTGCAAAATAACAAGGGATTTTGACAAATCCCTGTGGATCTTTCCATTTGATGTTTTCAACTAGGATGGTATGGTAATACTTCGGTATGAGGATGCAAAGCTACCCAAAATGAGCTCCCATTGAATTAGAATAACTGCCATTTAAACAAAATAATAGAGAATATGTTGTGACTACACATTGAGATGGATTGATGTAGGCACAAAGGGAAGTCAACAATTAGAATGGTTAGTGACTTCTAAACCAATTATCTAAGAAGTATACAAAAATTAGCTCGATATTTGGCAGATCCTTGCAGGTCTTTCCATTCAAATTTTACCATTGCAATAGTATTATAATTCTTGTGTTTTGGGGTTGCTAAATTGCCCATGAACGTATACTGAAGCAGACAAGCGACCATGCTTAAACTCAAAATCAAGTAATCTATTGTTTAGATATCCATTCAAATGGGTTGAGTAGATATGAAAGGGATTTGGTAATGGAAATGCTTATCGATGAGGTCAAGTGAAACCTTCATGTGATTTCAAAAGAAATGTAGAGGGGTTTGTCTCACAAGTGTTATAAAAACAAAACATAGATCAACCCAATTGCAAACCTCTAATGTGATTCCTTTCATTACAATTCCTCTTCATGTATAATATGGTAATTCTTATAGTCTGGGGTTACTGAACTGCCCATGATCCCCCATTGAAGAAGAACAATATCCATGCTTGAGAACATATCCCTTAGATCATTAGATCAATTTTTTTATCTATATGTTTTTACACACAACATGCATATTATAGCCACCAAATTTCTATATGCACAGAACTCCATTTCATTCAGATTTTTCTATGTGCTTGAGAATATTTATGTAATAATTTAAGTAGAATAACATTAATGAAAATAATAAGGCGATATATTAATGTCTAACCTAACTTGTTTTGTTGCTTCTAAGAATGTTGAGAAAGTTTTAAATCTAGCCTTCTTATGCAACCATATTATTTTGTTTTTGTAGTGCTTGTTGTAACAGCCTTGAGTTAAAAGTTCATGTAATAAAGTTAATAAAGGAAAAATAAGACCAAGTTCATGGAACACATATTCCAAGCTAAATGTTGGGCAAAACATCCTAGTGGGTGTTCATGTGATTTATTATGGCTAAGGAACTTGGTAGATGCAATGGAAAAGGCTTTGAAAAGGAAAAGAGGCATTAATTGGCATTTTATTTATGCAAATAATGGAAAATAGGAGAAAAGGAAGGTGAAATTTCATAGGTTTCATGTGAGGAGTAAATTGAAGGAAAAATAGACGAAATTGAAGAAAATAGAGACCTCAATGATAAAAAAAGCTTCTGAGGATCAGTTCACATCTTTTGTTGGTTAAGATTTTTTCAATACAATTTTGGAGCTCTCCCTCTATTATCTCTCTCTCATACTCTTGCACACTTAGAGCACTCTCGGAGAACTATAGCATTGGAGAAAGGAAGAAAAAGGAAGGACAAAAAAGAAAAGGAAATAAAAGATCGAGTAAGGAAGAGTTAGATCAAGCGGCTACAATAGGATTACTTGTAGGTATCAAGTTGCATGTATGATTTCCTTATTATTTTTTGCATTCATGATACATTCATGTGTGTATTTGGCTCTCTTGTGGTCATTGGAATGAGTTTTTCCAGGCATGGCAATGGTTTTCTACTTTGTCTTGCTATTTCCGAATAGCCATGGTCTGATGGGGTTCTTTGATTTGGTTGATCTTTGGATTGCTGGATCATTTTGGAACCGAGTGAGGTGGTCTCAAGAAAATTCCCAAGGGCCTAGGAATCCCTTGACTAGTAATGGTGGTATTACGGTAAAGCCTATGGTTGAAATGGGAGGATTCCTCAAGGTATTGGTGAAAAAATCTGGAAGCATCTAGGATTGTTTAGGGACTAGTGATCCATTGAACGATTTTGAAAGGATTGAGGTAAAACCTCATAGTATATGATTTTTTCTGGGCCTAGGAATCCCTTGACCTATAATTGCGGGATTTTGGTAAAATCTGGTTATGTAGGTGCTTGTTTCGGGCCTAGGAATCCCTTGACCAGTTTTGGCAACATTGCAATAAAGCCTGGTTATTTTGTTGTGAGTCCCACATTCACGATTTGAATATTGCACAAGGGTGATTGGCTAAAAAACGAGTTTGATTCAACCCAATCTATGGTCAGGTGGTATGTGGAAATCCTTGACTTGGTTGGCTTTTACATATGTTAATAAGAGATCTTTTCCTCTTTATTTTATGAGTAAATACACTTGTTATGATGTAAATGTACTTGTATTTTATGAGTAAATGTACTTGTTGGATAAGACCAAGGCCTATGGGATCATCTAGTACCAATAACATTACAATATCGATTGAAGAGAAACCCAACAAATAGACTTCTATCATGGAGAAGATCAAATACAAGAAGAATTTTATTCTTCAATGTTTGCATTCACATCAATATTACATGTATTAATAAAAGAAGGGGATTTTGTAGACTCTCCAACTTTCTCAATAGGTCTACCTAGTTGTGACACTCTGAGACATCAGTTGCACTCTTCTTCATTCTCTTCCCGAGTCTCTTCCTAGAATCACCATCTATTATCAAATATTTAGGATCAAGTTGTTCTAGAGGTACCTCCAAATCCTTCATATTTTTTTGTGAATTTTTAGGTTTTGAATATTTCTTCCTCTTTGAATTAAAATTTCTCTTTGTCTTTCCTACCTTTCTAGTATCTAGTTCAGTAGCATTGTCTTCTCCTACCTTTCTAGTATCTAGTTCAATAGCATTGTCTTTTCCTACCTTTCTATTATCTAGTTCAGTAGCATTGTCTTGTGCTACTAAATAATCCTCGAAATAAGCCTCACCTTCAACATTGATTGGAATAGATTTTGTTGCACAAGACATGCCCTTTCTCCTTATACCTATCCTTACCCTACATAGGTCCTTTCTCCTTTATCTTCTACTCCAGCTGAGTATAATCCAATAACAAAGAAATGACATCCTCATCATGCAGCAAATGATCTTGTGCATGACCCTCATCATAACAAGTTGTTTAACAACAATTTTTTACTAGTTCTTTGCAAAATTTTCTCTTTAACAGTCTCCTTTCAAATCATTTTCTAGATTGTGACCTCCTGCATTTGTCCAAGCATGCTTCGTCCATGGCCTGTAAGTCCAAAGTTGGATTCTAGTCACTTTCATAAAATATAAAAGTATTAGTAGTTGTGAGATTGATTCCTAGGCCCCCAACTCTTATGCTCAACAAAAGGACAAATATATCTTTCTTGTTTTGGAAGTCCCTGACCATGTCACGATGCTCAATTATGGTTCAAGATCCATCCAAATGAAGGTAATTGTACTTCTTGTAATTCATGTTGTCATAAAAAATATTGAGCATTTTAGTCATTTGAGAAAACAAGAGACTTCGATGGTTTTTAGCACAAAGGAATTTCGGCAAAGCATCTAATGTATGTAGCTACCCAGAATGTGTAAGAAATTTTGTAAGATCAAATCTTTGAAATGGAGCTGAAGATCCAAATATTATATGTGTAAGCTGAAGAACTGGCTTCTCAGAGAGTAAACATGAGTCTATTTCTTTAATCAAATAATGAGGATCCCGAGGTTTTATAGGACCATTGAACTTAGATGTATGAGAAACACCAACAAGTAGCTCTTTCATCCATCGATGATGAAGTTGTTTTACATTATGATATGAAAAATTTCAGTCTGAGCAGATGAAATTAATCACAAGAGCTCGAATTGGCGGAATTAATAAATAAACAAATTTGAAAAGTCCAATATTATTAAGAAAATAGTCTTTATGGGATATGACCAATCCTTCATATCATACATTTCTAGGACCAATTGAATTATTTCTTCTCCAAAATATTGACTCTGCATGTGTTGGAAGCATAAACAATCTACTGAGAACTCTCAGTTTGTGTTCCTCAATTTGATGAAAGTGTGAGATATTCTTCTCACTTTTAATGAAGTCTTCAATAATTTCATCCAAAAATTGGCGATCCCATTTTTCTAAATAATAAAGCAACCGATCCATAATTGAACCTTTAGTAAGAAAAAATAACCTCAGCTAGTGAGAGGTCAATCATTAGAGAAAAGTCAAATGTGCAACTTTTAGTAGAAAAAATAAATTCCCCCTCTGCTTTTCATGGAAAAATTGATGAATGAATATTTTCAGCTGAATAGACATTAAACAAGTTGTTCAAACATATTTTATGAAACCCTTTAAATGGTCCAAAGGAGAACATGGGTAGGCTCTGAATACCATCTCTGTAAACTAGCTTGGGAATCTTGTATAAGATAAGATTTCGACTTCCAGAATAGTGAATATCTTCCAATTCACCAAAAGGTGGTGGTAAAAGATAAATCCCAATTTGCCTGAAGTACATAAACATGCACCCTTGATTCCTTGCAAATAACTCTAGATGATTGCATACCTTCCTTAACTGGATAACAACAATCATGAAGTTTTCAACTTTTTGTAGTTTATATGAGAACATGCACGGTCATATAATTTTTCTATAAAAATCTTGTTCTTGATATTCTAATAAAAGGCTTGCTGGAGAGAGCTCAATGTACAGTTGATGGTTTCTTTTTTTTGTCATTTCAATGATCACTTCTTCCTTGACTTGACAGAACATGAAAGGCATTACAACAACATGTATTTGATTAAGTTGGTGTTCATTGAAAGTGCCTCCATGTTTTGCATGGTTTTCTATGCCTTTGGAGGACCATTCATTGGCTTTATCATGGCTATCACATAATGTTGGCATGATAAAATGAAGCAATGCCCAAAGTTCTGACATGTTATTTTGAATGGGTGTTATAGTAAGAAAAAGGTAATTTTGATGGTTGAAACCCAAGAGTGTTTTCCACTATATATTGTTTGAACTCGTAATTTCTTGAACTTCATCTGAAACCATATAATTCCATTTAACTCACCTTAAACACTTCTTATCAGTTACAAGGAGCTAGTAACTTGTGACAAATATATGAAAACTTGCTTCCCTTTGATAAAATCATTTAGGATTTATATTTTTTCAAAGTATAATTCCTTCATTTCCCCAATAAGGGTGAGATATTAAATATGGACAGAACATTCCAATTTCATGAGTCCAGTTACTCAACATCGAGGTAGGTGAAACCATAAGAAATGGTCCCCATATGTTCTTTTTCTCAACTAAATGAGTTAAGAATGTCATTTCTTGAATGGTTAATATTCCTAAACCTATTTCATCAACCAGTAGTTCATTCAATCCATGTTCATAACAATTTACAATCCATTGAAGACCCTTGACTTGGTACTCTTTCAGAATACGAGTAAAAAGTTTTGGTGTTTGCACCGATGAGGTAAGAGGAATTGATAAAGGATTGAGAAAATCCATGTTTCTTGAACCTTCAGCCACAACCTCCAGTCTCAGCCTATCAGATCCACAAAATTTTAACACTCACTATCGAATGCACTCGTGTTTTTTTCCTTCTTTTTTGATTGAGAGACTTCATTCTTTACAACTATAATGGATTTATTAAATTTAGTTTCTTCTTGATCTTCTTCCTCCATTAATTTCACATCATCTACGTTTTAACCCACATTTGCTTCAGTAGTAGAAGCTCCAATGTCTAGCACTCAAGGTTCAATAGGTTAAGAAGTCTTTTTTTTCTGTATGAAATGACTGTAAATCTCTATCTATGAATGTAAAAAATTTATCCTCTATTGTTTCCTTTCAACTTCTCTAAGCTATTCCTCACACTTCAAAGCTTTCACTGCATCCCTCTCTTCCTTTTTCCTAATTTCAATCGATTCATTGTCTGCTTGTTTCCATAATAAAATCATATCTCGAGTTAATTTCCTGGAGTGCATTGATGCAGCCTTCATCAGCTTCAAGGACCGTGCAGATCTAGCATTAAACTCCTTTTAGAAATATTTTTCAAAATTCTTAGCATCATTTGATTGTTTTTAGTAATATAATGAGAAAGGCTTTTGTTGTCCTCAACATCCTCCCTTTCAACCATGGATGGATATTTTTGTACGGGATGCTTCTTGGGTAGCTTGTGCTCAATTACCTCATAGCTATCCTCTTTCTCCAAGACCTTCAAAACAAAAACTCGTAATTTTTCTATTTCGTACATAATCAAACTTTGAATACCTAATGATTCATGTTGTGTTTTCAATTCTTCCAAACCAGAATGATATAATTGCAGATAGAACTTTCTCTTGAATCACATGATGATGATAATGCTTTCAACCTACCCTAAAGAGTGTCATAATTTTTGGAAGGTTCTCACATTCTAGTAGAATTTTCATGTCTAATCCTTTTATCAATGGCCATTGTGGCATACAAAGATCTCAAATCTTTCTTAGCCTTCAAAAAATTCTCGTCTACCTGTAAAGTTTGTCAAGTTAAGAGACGGTTCTAATTTTTCATAAATTGGTGGAATTTTAAAAGAAACTCTGTCTCATACCTCTACAAAAATAAATGTTGATGAATGAGGACCATGTTTAGGAGAAATTTCAAGATGGTTTAGATTCCCTAGATTCTTAACTGCATCATCTATATGATGACCTGACAAAGAAAGAATGTCTAATCCATGTGGAATCCTCTCATATTTTAGAACCATCTAAGAACCATGACTTAATTTCCGAATCTTCCCACTTTAAATACACTTTGCAGTGGAGGGACCTATGCGGGAACCAACATCTTTTTCTTTCAACTTATTGGGTTTCTTGAACTTTAGTGCATGTACACCAAGCATGTTCCGATAATATTCCTATGATATGTTCTTCTCAAATTCATCATCATCTCGATCATTGCTATCTGCATCTTTCTGTGTAGACGCGTTAACGAGCCTCTGGTTCAACATGGTGCCATTTTCTTCTTAAATCCATCTTTGATGGTAAATTTGATGGCCTCTCAGCCCTACCATCATTATTTGTGCAAGCACTATGTCACAACCTTTAATTCCATCACTCTTGTCTTTATTACTAATGGTGTTAGTATCTAGATCATTATCATTATCTTGTTATACCTGATAATTCTATTTATAATCTAAGTTAAAGATTTCTAAATATGAATAATTATATTTAGCCATATGGTAGCCATTAGTATAAGGTGACTTGTGTCCATCCTGATATTGGGATAGAAGATATTTGTATTACCTCCAGGAGTAGTAATTAGATTTGCACCCTTTGACAGGGTTGTTGGGTGTAGGAATTGCAGTTCAACAAACTCCTTTCAACACTTAATTTGTCAACTTGAGGTTTTGTACACTTCAAGGAGTAGCACAGGAAATTCCAAGAAATGATATGAACCTTCTCTAACTGTATTCCTACTTCTTTGATTACAAATTGTAGACACAAAAGGGAATATCACACAGCGATGAATACTAAGAAAAATCTGATGCTGAATGAAAAGAATGTACTTTGCAGAAACTCAAATAAAGGAAACTGTCAATTCATCATGAACAATATAAATCGATAAAATAACTATTTGAGATTCTATTCAGTATGTTTGTAAGGTAGAAGAAAGATCCAACTAATCAAGATGTTTGTCTTCCTCAAGATTTTCCTTCCTGTACCAAGCCGTCATTCCTGTACCAAAACAAGGTTCCTGTACTAGAACATTGTTCTTATCCCAGAGTGAAGCTTCTATAGTGGAAGTATATATATTGGTCCCTTACTGGAGACCTTGACCTGCATACAAGAGATCTGAGCCTTTGTACTAGAGAACTCTATTCATGTACTCGGAATGTCAATTCCTGTACCATAATAGAGGTTTCTATACTGGGAAACCAAAGTTCATGTACTTGGTTTCCAAATCGGTTATAAGAAATAAAAGTGTGTTAATTAAGAAAATAAATGCAAGGTGGAAACAAAACTGTAAAGTGAACCTCTATAAGCAAAATGAATCGTTAACTAATCACATGCTCAGAAATGTAAGGTGCTTTCACAGCTAAAGGGAATTTCTATTGAAATAAGAAACCGTTTTACTTGGAAACTACTTTGACCCAAACATCAGCAAGCTCTTTCCTGATATGACTGTTCATTAAGTAAATTAGATCTGCACACTTATACAAATAATCATTTTAACTTAGGGAATCCTTCTGATAAATTCAGTATTAAGTCCACGAATGAGTGCAGGTACAAATCAAAGTAATGCAATAGTGTTTTAGTGAAAGCTTATTGTCATTAATCAAATCTAAATCTCAACTTGAATATCGGAATATGCTTTACTAAAAACCCAAACACTATTTGTAGAATTATAATAGGCCTGGAAAAATAAGGATGATTAGCTACAATGAGTAAAGGAAGCTTTCAACTTCCTGAAACAGAAACACACCTTGCAGGAAGCTAGATGTACATTTACTTTGTAAAGAAAAGTGTAGCACACATTTGCAGGAAAGAATGGAAGGAAGTAAAAGAATATGAAAATGAACCACACAAACACCTAGATCTGGATCATAGAACGTGCAAGAAATTAAATTCCATCAGCTATGAAAATATTCAAACATGATCTGCTTCACTAACCTTGCATGAAAATAAATCTAACAGACCTTTAACAAAGGGAGAATGAGCTAGGTTGGTTGGGCCCTGACCAACCAGCTCGTTTCCCTTTAACGAAATAGAAAACTTCAAGCACTCAAATGGAGCATCATGACGATATCGAGACAAAGAAATTCACAACTGGCATGTTCCTTTTTATTAAGTTTAAAAAATAGAAAGTGCACATCGTGGATCACTGATCCAGCCCAAAAATGGCGATACGCAGAAATTACAGTTGGTAGAAAAGTTTTAACACATCATTGCTCCCTAACATCTACAAAGGAACCCTATTAAATACATGCCTCAGTTCTTGGCCACAACAAAAATATAACAACATGATATATTAATCCTTTCAGCTATTCACAAAAGGTCTAAACAAGGTTTTTGCAGCCGAAGTCTAGCCTTCATATCCTGTCTTCTTCTCAAAGCACTGAGCCTAGCAAGGAAACTAATCTCTTAGATAAGAAATCCACACAGTCCACTGCGTTGTCCCATCCATAAGCGGCGAGTCAAAAAAAAATGACAGTTGCCTCGAAAGTGTAGGAACATTGTAATGAGCACCAATATTGCAGCAAGAATGTTGCAACTCTTGTGCTACCAGGTTTACTTTATCAACCTAGGGTTCGTACAAACTTGGAGGTGACAGTGTTGTATACACAAGTAAAAGTGATGGTTTTTCCTTTTTTCATTGTTCAGCTGGCGAGAGACCACTAGGGTTTTCAAGCCAGACTTCTATGGATTCAGAAGAAGCTTGGTTCCTTGATGAAAGAAATATAAATGTACTCTAAGAGAGAGTTGATCTACTATAATAATGAAAAAGACTTAAATTCAATGCTAAGGCACACCATTTTCTAATTAACTGCTCAGAGCTATACTTTATAATAATTCTAAATTAACATAACAAAATGATACTATCCTAAGCATGGAAGTTAAAAAAATCAAACATCATTGTTATGCATGTAAAGGACTATAATAAGTCTATTTTGTGTTTTTAAGATTTTCATGAAAAATCAAGTGTGCAAGCTAATCTCTTTTGATGATGTGGCAAGTGGCTTATGGATGCTGGTGGATGGATGGAAGGTTCAGGAGATGGTTGGATGGTTTGGGAGACCCTTGGGTGACCTTGGGTTTCATTCTTGAGGTTTTCCCTCAATTCAGCCTCAAAACAAACCACTACGGGAAAACCTACAAGATGTACTAGAAACCTACAAGATTCCCTATACTTCTACAAGATACAGCCGAGAGAAAAACAATGGGTGTTGGAGGTGATGGAATGCTTAGGGAAGGTGGTTGATGGGTGGAATGGAGTGAGAGCATGCCTAGGATCACTAAGAACCCAAAACAAAGTTTAGGAGATGGTTGGATTCACTTAACACGCTTGGGGGAATTTCTATGTAAAATGATGAAATTGGTGAAGGTCTTGATGAAAACAAGGACTGCCTATGGGTGGATGAAGTTGGAGGGTGGTTTCCTGCTATGAGATCTCCTTCTACTTCTAAAGAACCTACTCTGCATCAAACATGTGAAATTTCTAAAAAGTCATGTAAACAAGAAGAATTCTCATGAGCTAGAAAAGCATAATTTAATGAACTAACATTCTACCTTATGCATGAAGAAATTGAGGAATAAAATGGAAGCATGGATGATATCTACTACAAGAATGAGGATAGAAGAGATGGCAATGAAATCCTACACTTGTAAAACTGATCAAATGCTGGTTCAAGTACAATAAACTCTAAATGTTATGAAAGAAATGGAAATCTGTCTTTTTCGGGCTGCATAACGGTCTTTTGCTAAAATCATGATCTCAGAAGGAAGAAGTGAGGCCAAGACACCTAATGATAGCTTTGTGGTGCTTCTTTTATCCCTTCTAAACTGCTACTATAGTAAGGCACAAATGGAAGCAAACTAATAAACAATTAATCAAATCTACACTACTTGCAATGAAATACTTCTAAAGACGGTTTAACCATGAATCTATGAAACTAAGTTAAGGATACAAATACAAGAAGAGGAGCCTTTGATGCTAGGGTTGGGCCCTAACCAAATAGCTTCAGCCCTCTAAGTTAAATCAATATTGGATCAAGAAAAAGCTAATTCTTATTACTAAAACAAAAAATTACATCAAAGTCTTCCATAAGTCTGGAGCTCCAAAATAGCTAGAGTTTTTACAACTAAAATTTAAATCCTACTGAGGCTCTAGGCCTCTCTACTTATACAACTAAAGTCCCCAATGACTTCCTTAAATTTAGGGAAGCTTGGCTGCCAAAATCGAGATGAACTAACTCTTTGTCTATCACTTGCCTGGCTGCCTTTTGATGTTGATGACTTGGCTACTTTCACTCTAAGCTGATGGGGTTAATGGAGGAATATTCGAATGGGGGAGGAGTAAATCAGGAGGATTTACCTCCTACAATCTCTCTCCCTAGTCCCATTTGAGTTGCAAACCTTAGTCTTTCCAAAATTCCTTGATTTTCTCTTTTGAAATTGCATTTAATGCATATTAGTTCACTAGGCATAATATCTCACTTCAACTCATCTCATTAAAGAAAATATAATCAAAACATGTAATAAGTTGTGAGAAGAGTTGGTTTGACTAACATAGGAGGTGAATTAAGGCCCATATAATTACCCAATGATGAGCCTCACCATAACCCCCTACTAAAATTGTTGCTCATCCTCTAAGAAACTCAATCAATATCCATATCTTTCATAGCTCTAGTGGCCTCCCTGACATCCCATGGCTTTGCTGTGTGTTATCAGGAAATCTAGTGTCCACTCGGAGCTGCTAGTCCCACTAAGACTGACAGTTGTCTTAGAAACAAACAAACTAAAACTACTTTCACTTTCCTTTATGAGAAGTAGATAAGAGGGAAACAAAGGACACCAACCTCAGTCTTGCGCTTGGTTCCTTGCTTGGTTCCTCTCCCTTCTGACAGATCCTTGCCGCTTTTCCTTCATCTACCCAGCTTCAAAGAGCACCTGTGGAATCAAAGAAACATAATACTATCGAAGAATAGAGATCTACAATCATAAACAATATAGGACCATAGATATATTGACCACACAAATGCATATATCATCAAACATACAACAATGTGGAGGAAAACTTGAATAGCTTTATTAATATGAAGAATAGCAAAGAGGATTATAACCAATTGTTCTGACCCAGCATCATCCTCCAAGCATGAAAGCCCTTCTTCACCTCATGAAAAGCTTAGGTCACCTAACACTATGATATTCCACTAAGAAACCAATAGCACTTCCTTACAAGATACAAAATTCTAGCCTCTGGGATCTCTATGATGAGGGATCCATATATAGATGATTGCAGGGGGGTGAGTCAACTTCTGGGATTTTGATTAGTGTCCTCTCTTTGATAGTTCTTGATTCCACTTGGAGGTTGATGATCTCTTACTCATCCCTGGGTGAATTTAGAGACGCAAGTGTCACAGGAAAAGTTTCTAGAAGATTCCATGACGATCCACCTTGCAAACTGTCTCTTCTCGCCCATCGCACCCTACAGAAGGGCTTTCCAGTATGAATCACACCCTTTACATTGAGCAGGTGAGATGCATCACACCCTCTACACTGGGCAGTCTGTATGGTCCACCTTTGACCAGTTCTGAGCAGCTTTCTGTGGAGAACTTCTGGGAGATTTTGTAATCAGCTAACCTAGTTCCTTTATGGTGTGAAGCAACACTTTTAGGGACTTATGAGCCCTTTGTTTATGGACATGCATGATTGGGGTTGTAGTGCCCAAAAATTTCTATAACATTTGCCCCCTAAAGCATGAGGTCGTTAATCTTTTGATGTCTGTTGAAATGCTTTATCATGAGGATCCGAAGTTTTTTTGAGCTGGAAGGTGACCTGTAATAAGATACAATAAAATAAATTGTCTTCATAATATTTTTCATGATCTAGCTGAGTCGGGCATTCCCATGCTCAGCTTTATAAATTCATTTTCATGTACATAAGACAGACAACCATCTGTGTGGCAGACCGATGATTCTGGTAGAGCCATCATCCTTTGATTCAGATGATCATCTGTGTAGAAATTATGTACATTTGATGTCTTTATTTTCATGAATATATTGCATCCTGGATGGATGAAACTAGATACGAGGTCTTCAAACTCGTCCAATCTTCACTCAGAGTACAAGGCGATCCATGTGAAAGATGTTCTAGAGTCGAACATGGAAAGACACCGCCTGATTACCATCCAATGATATAAGTTGTTAATAGGTGCGAGAGAAATCACCGATAATGATGATGACCCTCAAAGTACTACAGTACAATTCACGTGGTGTGAAAAAGGGACTTGGTGTCGAACACCATGCAAAATCTTTCAGTCGAAGGCCATTGATGTAAACCTGTCGCTGGAAGTGAGAAACTTGCCATTGAGGCATGCAAGCTTCAAAGTACTGAAAGGGTTGTTCCTAAGTCGACTTCTTGGATAATGAGCTGATGTCGACAAGAAGCGACCTGTCGTAGGAGGGCCTTAATGAATCCCACATCTACGACATGGAATGGAGTAAATGATTTTGGAGGTGAAAACGATCTGATGATACAAGGTTCAGGGTGGCGGTCATGAAAGAATGGAGCATGAATGTATTGCAGTGGATGAGACACAGGTGAATTCTTTGAGCGACTTCTCTTGAAAATACCAGTGACACTAACATGGTTTGGTAGCATTAACCCCAAATATGGATGGTGCAATGGACCAATGGTGACATGACCAGTGAACAGAATAACCCAACCTGACTCGGATGCGGAGTGAAAGTGTCATGTTCAAGAGTGACTTGCTACCAATCAAGTTTCTTCAAGTTTTCTTCCCAATTTTTCCCTAGTCATTGCTGACCAGTACCTCTTTATTTTTATCAAGCTTGAGGAGGATAACATATGCTTGTTCTATAATTTGCCATTCGGGCAAACCCGTCATTATGTTTTAACGAGCCTAGCGACAGTGAAACTTGTTCTTGTCTATATGGACAAGTTTGTCACTATTGGTTTAACGAGTTTAACAACAAAGATAACTCAGTCATTTTCAATTTTAGAGAGTCTGAAAGGGATGTAAAGGAAACTCCAATAATCCTTTTTCATCATATAATCCCTTAAGTCTAAAAAAGTATAAAATAATACAAAAGGGATGAATTTTCAATAATTTTAATGAGTCGAACAAAACAAGCACTCGACCTTTTTGTGTAATAATCCCTCAGGTCCAAAAAGATTAAAATCTAGAGGATGGATAACACTCCCAATAGCTTTAACGAGCCGAAGAGGCCAACTGCTCGCCAATCTTTTCATATTTTACGATTCAGATGAAAAGAGCTTAAAGGAGACTCATTTTTTGAGGGTAGCAACTGATTCCAGGTAAGGTTTGGAATTTTCCAATCACGGCAGTGTCACAAGGATGGCTAACAGGATCACTCTTTGCAGATGTTCCTCCAAAAGGGGTAAACAATCAAATGGAGGTGAATGATCGGCTAAAATAGAGTGGAGGTGATGATGAGAACACGACCAAGGCTCAAAAGCTGATGATAATGCATTCACAATGGTTATTTACTGGAAATTGGTTCATTTTTTAATGAGCTTAAACTTTGGGGGAAACATTTGCTCATTGCTTAGGTTTAATTTTTAACGAGCTTGAACTTCACATAAAAACTGCTCGTGCCAGTCATATAATATGGATGTCTCATCGATAGGTTCAATTTTTAGGGAGCTTGCAGCATTCGAAACTTTGCTCCAGATCCTTTCATTATGCAAGCTAGGAACGACCAATCCTACGATTTTAAAGGGTTGAGAAACTATAAACTAAGAAAATAAATGGTCACTCTTTACTTTCAGGAAAAAAGGTTTGCATGCCCCCAGGCATAGCGAAGTAGAGTTTCCAGGTTACCATATGAAAGCTCTTGCATTTGCAAGATTTCTCCATCCGCGTTGCAGACAAAACACTTCCTTGGCGATGTCTATCGAAGTAGACAAAGGTGAGTGGCACGGTCGCTTCCACTCACATAACTTTGATGAGGGAATCTTATTCCTGTCTAATCCCATTTTCCTAAATGGATGGGTGTGTCAGACTAGTCATATATCGTCCACGTAAACCTACCCTATACCCAAGGTTTTCCTGCCGAAACAAACCAGGGTGCATGACCCCTGGGTTTCAGTCATGTCCTCCCGAATTACTCGTGTTCTTCAGGTGGATGGACTAGAGATTGATGAGACATTACTTGTGTGAAAATACCATTTAGGGATGGCATTTGACTATTAGCTATTTGTGAGCCGGGGAATGAAAGCTGGTCTATGAGCTGGACCACTCGACCTTCATGCAAAAACACATTACTCTAAAGAGTGACGAGATAATGGCTCCCATGCTATAAATATAGTCACGCCCAAGGCGTAGACTATAATCTAGAGGTCCCTGGACTACCATTACGTTCATATAAATGGTTTTTCTTCTCAACGTTATAGGTACATTAGGAAGTATCCCTAACGGTCGACTGCTTCCTTTGTCGAAGCCTATCATATTTCTCATCTCAAGCAGAAGCGATGGCGAACCAAGCGCTTTCCAAGAAGTTGAGGAACAGATACTCACAAAAGCCCCTTCATCTATGATGGTACCAACCATGACCGTTTTGTAAGCTTGTACAATGATTCAGAATGGTACACTAGCCGATAAACGAGGTCTGACTAGTAGATTCCAATCGAAGGAAATGACTATGTTGCTTAGAGGTGGGACCGAATAGATGGCCAGATATGACTTTGACGAACTTCCTTCCTACGGTAAAGGAACGGGTAGATTTCCCCCATGTTCATCGGAGTCTGTGTTTATGAAAAGAATTTGAATAGTGTCATTCTCATTCTCTTTGGTGATTGTATCATTTGAAGATGGACCTTCTGAAGACAAGACCGTTGCCGCCTCAACCTTTTGACTTTCATCTGGTATGGATTCAGTGGGTTTATCTTCAATGACAGGTGTTTCAACCGACCACAATGCTGTGTCGGTTGGATTTTCAACTAGTGATGGACTTGGCAAGAGTTTCTTGTATCCAGGAGGAAGTCGTAGCGATGAAGCAGGAAGGTTATCCAAGACTCTTTTAGCTTCATCTAGGAAGGAACAATGGTGGATGACGTGATCACCTTCACATAGTTTACAAGGAAATTTACATTTCCTTTTCTATCCAAATGCTTCCCTTTCACTAATTGATGGTGTACTTTCAACATGATCTTTAGAGGTTGATGACACCGAATTGTGCAATCGCGGAGAACAGTCCCTTAAGATCTGAGGGATGCAAGGAAAATCTCGATGATAGTGGTCTCCTTTGCAAATGACACATGGAGATTTAGGCTTGGACGGTGCGGTGTGTGGATTTTCACTAGACGATGCCCAGTTACCCCTTTTCGCCTTTGGCTCCTTCTTCTTCTTCTCTTTCTTGTCTTCCCCTTCTCCTTCTTAGTTACTTCATTTTTCGCTTTACCAACTTCATCAAGCGAAGAGGAAGGAGGATAGGGAGAATCGGACAAAGTAGAAGGTTGGGGGGTAGCTTTAGTATCATCTAGTTGCTGACTTGATTGTTAAGGAATCATGGTGTTCTGAATGACGGAGGTCGAGAAGAGCCATATTGGCAAGCCAATTGTCAATCCTGGAAGTGACAATGCGGCCATATGAGGTGCACCAACATCTCCCCAAGAGGAGAAAGGACTAGGATTTCCTCCAAAGGGAAATCCTTAGTTGGTGGACTCCATTTTCCTCAACCTAAGACCAATGCGGGAATGGTGATATTATTCCGATTAAAAATACATTTTAGATGCTTTGACACAACTTGTTTTTTCATTTTTTAAGAGTCAAGAAAAAACAAAATATGACTCTAGTTGCCTTCAATTTTTAATGAGCCTGAAGTGACAAGTGCTCAGATGGACCTTTTCCTTTAAGGAGTCTAAAAAGGAATGAAAGAGACTACTCTGGAAATCCAGACAAAGGGATTATCAAACCAATCCAAAACTACAGAGTACTTTTTACAGTATAGCAAACAATCTTACTGAATGCTGCGTTCAGTGCATTGCGATCGATAGGGTGGCAGACACGGTTTCCTATGGATAAAGGATATAGGCTATTGTGGTCTCCCAATATATACTCGAAGGTACGTGGGAGCACAAGTCCGTACTGGCCCTTTTCTTCTCAAAGAGGAGGAATCACCCAACCAACAATGAAAGCGACAGTTACCAGGCTTTAAGATGCCGGAATACGTTTCTAGCCTAGACTTCTAGATGTTGTGTGTTAGGTTCCAAAGCGTTTTTATGTTCATTGAATTTATTTTACAGTTGATCTTTCTTAAGAAATTTTCCTTTCAGGTTCACCGCATGATGTAGATATACAATTCCTAAAATGCAATCTAAGATGATAAACAATCATTTAATCTTCTTTTTGCAATGAAAATCCTAGCTACTAAGGAAAGAGAGATGATATTCTTTCAACATAGAGAAGAGAGCACACACTAGATGCACTGTCCTAAGTCAAACCAACAAGTAGTCTAAATGAAAATGCACATGCATGTATTTTTTTCATCTTTCTTAATGTGTGAATGACAAGAAGAATGATAAATACAAATTTGAATTATCTTTTCAAAGCGACAGTACTAACAAATTTCTCTTCAAAAACAAAAGGAAGATAATGACGACACTTTTCTATTTTGAATTGAAAACTACTTTCGACACTTGAAAAACTACTAATTCAAATCAAATACAGGAACAACTGTATAATCGACCATCAATAACAATAGAATTCTTTTCTTTGACTGAAAACGACACTTGTGACACTCTCAAATCAAAATACGGCAATTTGATTATGTTACTTTTTGTAAAATAGAACTATAAATGGCACACAACCCACAAAAACATTCACAATTCTTTGTACTATGGAGGCAGAATCATGCAAAGGAAGGGAGTTTCCATAGTGGTATACTGATCACATACAACAAAACTCCTGAATAAAGCTGAAGAGAGTGAACACAGAAACCAAAATCTGAGAGCAGAAGAGGTCTTATCTGATCAGCGCACCTGCAACAAAGGGAAAGTGTGATGCAGCACACCTACTGCACACGGGAGGTGTGATGCATCCAAATTCCCAAGAGGAGAAAGTGCGATGGACCAGGGATGAGACTTTAACTTTGTTCTTGGTCACAATTTGCAGCTTAGTTCAGGGATTTAGGCTGAGCTAATGATAGTCAGTAAATAGAAATCACAGGGGCTGATCTAATGACGTTACTAGAGCCACCACTAGGGCAATTAGGATGTTTGCAAACTGATTGTTTAGTTTATAAACAAAACCTAGAGATAGACTGAAGCAACATTGATCTACTCTGCACTTGCATGGAAAATGCAGTTCGAAGGCTAGCTGGCTTAACTTTAGGGTCCGTCTATAAGTTTATAAAGCAAACAAATATAGACAAGCAAAAAATGTATTCGCTCCCCATTGGAGTCGCCATTTTGTTATTGGGAAATATAGTGTCCACTTGGAGCTGCTAGTCCCACTAAGACTGGTAGCTATCTTAGAAATAAACAAACTAAAACTACTTTTTCTTTCCTTTATGAGAAGTAGATAAGAGGGGAACAAAGGACACCAACCTCAGTATTGCACTTGGTTCCTTGCTTGGTTCCTCTCCCTTCTAACAGATCCTTGCCGCTTTTCCTTCATCTACCCAGCTTCAAAGAGCACCTGTGGAATCAAAGCAGCATAATACTATCGAAGAAAAGAGATTTACAATCATAAATAATATAGGACTAGATATATATCGACCACACAAATTCATATATCATCAAACATACAGGAATGTGGAGGAAAACTTGAATAGATTTATTAATATCAAGAATAGCAAAGAGGATTACAACCAATTGTTCTGACCCAGCATCATCCTCCCAGCATGAAAGCCCTTCTTCACCTCATGAAAAGCTTAGATCACCCAACACTATGATATTCCACCAAGAAACAAACAACACTTCCTTACAAGACAAAATTCTAGCCTCTAGATCTCTATGATGAGGGATCCCTATATAGATGATTGCAAGGGGGTGAGTCATCTTCTGGGATTTTGATTAGTGTCCTCTCTCTAATAGTTCTTGATTCCACTTGGAGGTTGATGATCTCTTACTCATCCCTGGGTGAATTGAGAGAGGCAAGTGTCATAGGAGAAGTTTCTGGAAGATTCCATGACGATCCACCTTGCAAAATGTCTTTTCCATTTGTCTACTCTTGCCCATCGCACCCTACAGAAGGTTCTAGTATGCATTGCACCCTTTACACTGAGCAGGTGAGATGCATCACACCCTCTGCACTGGGAAGTTTGTATGGTCCCGATTTGACCGGTTCTGAGTAGTTTTCTATGGAGAACTTATGGGAGATGATGTAATCAGCTGACCTTGTTGCTTTAGGGTGTGAAGAAACACTTTTAGGGACTTAGGAGCCCTTGGTTTATGGACATGTATGATTGGGGTTGTAGTGCCCAAAAATGTCTATAACACTATGGTTTCCTCTTCTTTTGTATAGAAACCTGCCTTCTTTTCTACCTCTTCCCACTACATCATTTCTTCGTCTTCCTTCCTTCCTTCTAGCATCCCTAAGAGTAGTGGTGGATTGTGTCTCAAGCCAAACCAATTAACTTTGAGCCTTTGAATAGATTTCTTGTACATGGGTGTCTTGTTCAGTGCTTCTCTCATTCTTTGAGGAGAGTGGTACTCACTTATATTTAAACTTTATGGAAGTATGTTCTATCTCCTCAAGAAATATTGCATGCTTTCATCCCATAAAAACCTAAGCATGTCCTCAAAATGTGTAATTTCTTACTCTTGGGCAGCAAGATACCTAGGTGCAAGCTGAGGATATTTTTCAATTAAATTATGTGTACTGATGAGGGCCATTGGATTGGAATGCTGAACTATGATCATAAGAGGCTCTATTCGTTTTCTTGCCAATATCTTCTTCATTTCTATAGCCCTTGCTTCCTCATGGTTCATCCATGATGCCAAAGCCATCAACCGTAAATCTCCTAGCTTGGCATTAGGGTCCCATACATTCATGTCTGTTAAGGCCATGTTATGCAAATAAAACTCAGACATCTTGGCCCTATCTTCTAATGTACTTTGATCACAAGGATCAATGAACTGTCTATAATCCTGAAATGGCATAGTGCATGTTGGGCATGGAATTCCCCCAAGGCATGTTTTGGGGCTTAAAGCCCAAGTTTTGACCAAATCCTTTGTAAAATCTCCACAATTTTTGGGCGCGGAGCGCGAAGTCATAATAGAGTCACATGGTTGTCCGCCTTTGGTTTTGTAATGTAATGTCGGCTTGATAGACCTACTGATGGTTTTTGGACCATGGGATTGTATAAATAGAGTGAGGATCTAAGTGTAGAAGATAAATAATAGAATAGAAGCATGATGAGTCTAAGAGATTGAGTTGAAGTGTAAAGTGTGTCTTTGGGTCGTAGAGTAGGAGAAGGCTCTACAGCTAAGTGCACAAAGGCCTAGTAGTCCACAGCTGAGTATGTGGACCCCTACAGCTAAGTGCATAGGGCAAGTTGAGTCTGTAACCACTGGAAGAATTAATAAAGAGAAGTTTCATCATATTTTAGTGTATCTTTTCCTGTTTAAAATATTATTGTGTATAAATTTAAAATGTACTATTTATTTGTTGTGCGAACTCATATGAATTTGTTTTATAAATAAATCTAATGTAAGGAATCCATTTACGTGAAGATAACTAGCTGGTGTAGGAAGATAAGTAAGATTGCAGGCGGAACTTAGGGAAATAGTGTAGAGCGCTGCTCCAAAGGCATGGAAGCCCCGTAACCTCTACGTGAAGGCGATTATATCAGGGTGCAAAGGCCAGGGTAGTGCGCGAAGTAACCTATGAATTGGGACTAGCAGCTGGACCAAGTCAACCCCTCAGATATCTCAAGGGTGTGGAAACCTGGTTCCAGCACCCCCCCATACTACTTCGGGTGAGACCTGAGTCTGTGCTCCGTGGACTGTTGCCGAAAGGGCTTGTAGTATAGGGATTTGTTTGGATAATTAATTGTAAACTTGGGTCAAACCCCAGCAAGCCAACAAATGGTTCCATTACCGAGACCAAGATTTGCATAGAGATTTCTGATGTCGTATCACTAGAATCCAACTAAGAAAGGAATTGAGAATTGGTTGGATAGGAAGATTGACGAGTTCACGGTGCAAGAGAATAGGAATCAATGACTATCAAAATAAGAGTGGTTAGGCTGCTACTTATACATAGAGATCCAGGAAAATTTCTTTGCATCTTTCCCTAATGAGCTATATGAGTGGATTGCGAAGCCAGTAGATAGCGAAGGAAGGTGTAACCTTCACAAAGCTATTGTGTGGACTCCAGAATTGGTGCACATATTGGAAACATCATAGGATAATATTGTGTGCATTGTTGATCATTGGCTTGATCAAATTATAGGAGGATTCATCACCGAGTTCGTGGTAGATACTTCAGTCAGCTATAGCGAGGCAGAATGGCGCTTCCTCAAAGGACTGCGAGGTAAGTACGTTAAACCTTTGAACACTTGGATTAAAATGCTACTGTGTGAAAAGTGGGTTATGTGAATAAATTGATGTTTGGGGCTACACGAGGTGGGAGAATCTATAGAAATGAAGGTAGTATAGAACTAGAAGCTAGCCCCTTGATTTCACCTCAGTGAGGGGACGAGGAAGAGCTCACAAGGGTCTCACCAAGAAGTGTGATCAATTTGATAAGGCAGAGGATTCCTTGCATACCACCCCCACCCACACCACCACTAGTTTCACCATCTTCACCCCCATCTTTGCCCATACCACCTCCGCCACCACCGCAAGTCAGTATGGCAAGTGCGATAAAGTTGCCAGTATTCAAGGGAGTAGGAAGTGAAGATCCGGACCAGTTTTGGTTTGTAATAAAATTTGTATGGGAAGTGCAGGGAGTTATAGATGACAATATAAAGAAAGTGATGTTGTTTAGCACTCTGTAGGATTGTGCCTTGACTTGGTACATTAATCATTCCAATGACAATCCGAATGTGGGGTTCATAGTTATTCAAACTTTTCTAAACAATGAATTTAGCAAGCCGAAGTTAGAGGCGCAATCGATCCTTGGGTCTAAAGAAATCACAATGCTACCAGGCGAGACCCCTTGGGAGTTGGATCAGAGAATGAAGTGCACAATTCACAAAGCTAACATCAGGTTGAAGGATGGACAACACCGTGAATGGTTTGTAGCATCGTTAACGCCGCATTTAAGGAATGCGTTGTCACAATAGAGGCTAACAACTCAGGCAAAGGCCTTGGAGATCGCGATGAGACTGCATGAGACCTCAATACAAGATTCCCACTTGGGTGTTCAACAGATTCACACGTAGCTGAAGAACTTGTGCCCTGAGATGCAGAGTCTGAAGCAAGATAGGACAGCTCACCTAGAAGTGCACAGTGAGGTATGGTGCATAAAGTGCAAGGGTCAGGGACATGACAAGGACCACTACCCGATATTTGAGAACTACCTCGCGGGAGGAGGACGAATTGCATTAAGACCAAATTCACAAGCAGGACCGAGCATAGTGCCTGCATTATGGTGCGCGATTTGTCAGATAGGAGGAAAGAATGCTACATATAGTTACCAATTATTGCAGAAGTACACACAAAATTCACAGTAGTTGTTTTTTAATTTCTGTAGGTCAGTCAGACATGATGAGCGCACTAGTAGAAGTTATGAGATGATGATTGATCTAACTCCTACCTACAAAGTTCAGGCCAAAACATGGCCCCTTGACCAGAATGCAGGGATGGCGTGAGCTGGATTTTAGGGGCACAGACAAGGCCGAGGTGGAGGAGGGCCTGGAAGAGGTCACAAACAACTGATATGTTACAATTGCGGAGGGCATGGAAGAGGTCGTAGACAACTGATATGTTACAATTGTGGAGGGCCAGGACATTATGTCCATAATTGTATGAATCCAACGCAGTCATCATGCCTGTAATGTACATTGTTTGATCATGAGACAGAGGATTGTCCCACACTGATAGCGAGGTTGTGCGATAAAGGAGCACTCCAACCTCCCTCGACTCAGAACTTGCAAATTATGAGACCTGAGACATGCGAGGAAGACCCTAACATAAATATTGTGCTCTGAAGTGGAATTACAATAGGGGATGACAAAGGTAAGTAGCCTGAACAGAGTACTTGGGTTCATAAGGCTCCGACGAAAGAACCAGAGTTTGATTTGGAGAGCACTAAGGAAACCTTCATGGAAGCCAAGAAAAGATTCACTGATGCCTCCACTTCAAGAAGTAAGGACAGACTGGAGCCAAAAATGGACCCATTGATGCTCACAACGTTCCTGGAAACATGCATGAAGCTGTTGCGCGATAGCAAGGCAGTAAAGGGGCTGCAGGGACTCATAAATAGATGCACTGGGGCTGCACCAGGAGAACCGCATATAGTCCGGAAGCTCAGAAAGCACATGACGTGAACGGGAAGGAAAATGAGATTGACTGCACAAATTGGAGAATATGAGATGGACCAAGTGATTCTGGACCTAGGATCAGATGCGAACATTCTGCAGAATAAAACATGGGAGTGCATGGGAAGACCTACACTGCAATGGTCTCCTATCCAACTATGAATGATGAACCTACGAAAGATCCTACCTATGGGGAGATTGCAGGGAATCACAGTGGATATCAAAGGAGAAAGCGTGCTAGTAGACTTCAAAGTAATAGAGATTGTTGATGAAAACAATCCCTACCCCATGCTATTAGGAATAGATTGGGCCACTAACATAAATGGGGTGATAAATCTGAAGAAGTGCAATATGAATTTTGAGAAAAAGTCTCTGCTTGTATTTGTACCTTTAGACCTTGTAGAAGGATCACGCTACACAGAGCCAATGTGTGACTACGACAGCGACGACGATTTGGACTACATCTACAAGATAACCACGCGAGAACAAGACTGGGCGAATCCAACTCTGGATGGAAAAATCTCATGGGAGCGCAAAAGCTCCTGCACCTTGGATTCTGACGAAGAGATAAAAAGATGGCAGAACCAGTTACATGAGGTAACCCCGCTAAACTGTAACATGCTCACATGATTGTTGCACTGTGTATTAATGGAGGTAAGGGATTTGCCTACGTATGATGGGTTAAGTGAGGTAGATGAATTCCTGAATAGATTTGAAAGAAAGGTGTTAGAACAATAATGTTTTGAAGCTTTGAAATGGGTACTATGCGCTATGTCCATGAGGTGGTGGGCTACACACCAAAGAAGTTCTTAGGACTGGTGAAAATGTAGGAGGATGACACGCATGTGGTTTGGGAAGCCTCAGATGTGATTAAAAGACAAGTATGACATACAAGATGATCTGCACGTGCACATCGCCAAATGGATGAAGCTCTAAGGGGAAGAGCCACATCCTGAGTGGGTGCACCTTTTCTGTCATACCATGGAAATTATACCCATGAATTGGTATATAGGGACAGAGCTCTGCCATGGAACAAGTGAATGGGATATCTTGTGCGAAGGATTCCTCTTAACCTTCACATTTTAGGATCATTGGTATGATATGTTTTATGATGCGCTACAAGCCATAAAGTAGCTATCTTTAAAATACCCCAAGAGCCATTAGAAGTGATTCATCCTGAATGGGCAACCCAGTTGAGTTGCACACTGGAATGTTACAATGTGAATACTGAAGAAGACGATGAAGATCCGCAAAAAGTTAACATTCCAAAAACTGAAGGCTATTGCGAGGTTCAAGGGCCATTAATTGAAGACCCTGACATAACGGAGCTGGTAAAGACAAAGCAGGTAAACATTGGTACGGAGGCTGAACCTAAGTATGCAACACTCGACGATTACTGGGATGATGCAAAGGTTGATAATGTTGTCGAATTATTCTGCGAGTACTAGGACATATTCCTGACCAAGATCACCGACTTAAAGGGCATAGTTGGTGATTTAGGGATGATGAAGATCACCTTAAAACCTGACATGAAGCCAATTAAGCAGAGGCCTTACTGCTTGAATCCAAAGTACAAGGAAAAGGTTCGCATAGAACTAGACAAAATGCTTGCAGCTAGAATCATTGAGCCAGTGGAAGAATCTGACTAGGTAAGCCCTATGGTAGTACAGGAAAAGAAGTAGAAGGGCAAGATAAGAAAATACGTGGACCTCAAGAAATTGAATGACACATGTGTGCACGACCCATTCCCAACTTTGTTCACAGATGAAGTATTGGAAAATGTTTGCGGGCAAGAAGCATATTCTTTTACTGATGGGTTATCAGGGTAGCACCAGATCAAAATTGCACCGAAAGACAGGAGAAAGACCACCTTCGCAATTAAGAGGGGATTCTTTCAATATACCATTATGCCATTTGGGTTGAAGAATGCGTTGGCCATCTTTTCGTGCATAGTTGTTACAGCCTTCAAAAAATATATCCACAAATTCCTGGAGGTCTATCTGGATGACTGGACTGTGTTTGGATTGGTTAAGCACCATGTAACGAGCTTACGCTTGATCCTGGATACTTGCCAATGACATCAAATTGCACTGAACCTTAAGAAGTGTATGTTTCTTGTTCCCTTTGGAAACCTGTTGGGACATGTGGTCTGCAAACAGGGACTGATGGTCGACCCCGCGAAGATTGCCGTAATTCTGAATTTAGAAGTGCCGTGAAGTGTCAAACAGTTGTGCGCTACTGTGGGACATAGGAGGTACTACAGGAAGTTCATCAAAATCTTTGCCCAGATCACCAGGCCAATGGATAAATTGTTGAAAAAGGATGTCATGTTCTGCTGGAATGATGAGCATGAAGAGCCTGGATGTACTAAAAGAAAAATTGGCCTCCGCGCCAATCTTGGTCTTCCCAAAATGGGATGTGGAGTTTCATGTCTATGTCGATGTGTTGTGTATAGTGCTAAGAGCAGTACTAACATAGGAGGGTGGAGAGGGCTTGGATCACCCTATCACGTTCCCAAGTCGCAGGTTTTCTAAAGAAGAAAAGAGCTATTACACAAGTGAACACGAGGGGTTGGCTATGGTGTATGCGCTCTAAAAATACCAGCATTATTTGCTAGGGGGACACTTCAAGATGTATACAGACCATTCCGTGCTAAAATACTTGGTCAATAAGCCTGTGTTTGGGTGGCACATATGCAGGTGGCTCTTATTGTTCCAAGAATATGATTTTGAGGTTGTTGTGAAGCCTGGATGTCTAAACATAGGACCAGATCAGTTGGCGCGAATTAAGACAGGAAAGGAACCTACTAATTTGGAGGAAGGATTACCTAACGCGCAACTCTTTGTTGTGCACGTTGCGGATGAACGCTTTGAAGATATAATCCACTTTCTAACAACGGGGACTGTGCCAAAAGAATACTCCATCCAGTAGAAGAAAGAACTGGTGGTGCACGGCTGACTTTTCTGCCATCACGGGCCACCTATATAAGATGGGCAATGACGAGATACTGTGAAGGTATGTACCTGAATTAGAATGAAGCCATATCCTCACAGAAGCGCATGGGGGAACTGCAGGAGGATATTATGCAGGGCAAGTGACCGCGCAAAAGATTCTTTGCGCAAGGTTGTGGTGCCAACCCTTCATCAGGATTCAAAAGCACACTGTAAGGCTTGTGATATATATCAAAGAACAGGTAAACCATCGCGGACGAACGAGATGCCTTTGAATCCACAAATGACGTTCCAGCCCTTTGAAAAGTGGGCAATCGACTTTTTAGGACCTATCAAACCTCAGTGAAAGACAAACGCGAGATACGGTATCATCGTGATAGAGTTCCTAACTCATTGGGTAGAAGCGTAGTTGTTCAAAGACTGCACGGCCGCCACGGCTGCAAATTTTTTGTTCGAGCATGCATTTACTCAATTTGGATGGCCAAAAATCTTGATGAGCGATTGCGGTACACATTTCCTAAACAAAATGATCATCATGCTAAAGAGGAGTTTCAGGTGTACCATCAAAAAAACACACCGTACCACCCACAAGCCAATTCGACAACAAAAGCATTCAACAA
Source organism: Pinus tabuliformis (assembly GCA_031772625.1). Taxonomy (NCBI): domain Eukaryota; kingdom Viridiplantae; phylum Streptophyta; class Pinopsida; order Pinales; family Pinaceae; genus Pinus; species Pinus tabuliformis. Next base: position 1,157,508,753 of record CM062817.1, on the reverse strand, counting down.
AATACTAGATACTGCGCTGACCAAAGTATGCAACATGCAATGGAGTTATTGGGACCTGCACGTACCTGTAGTATTATGGGCTTATAGGAGAATGTGCAATAAACTAACAGGATATACACCTTTCTGGTTGGTTTATGTCGTGGAAGTTATCATGCCAATGGAGTATATTGTGCCTAGTCTGTGCATAGCCACGCTCATAAGTATGACGGACCATGAAGCCCTGGAAGAAAGGCTCGCAAAGTTGGAAGAATGTGAAGAGGAATGTTTCCTGGCTGGCTTCCATTAGTGGGTAAAAAAGCGGTGTGAGAAGTCCTGGCATGATTGCCATATTAAGTTGTGCATCTTCAAGGTAAATGATTTAGTGTTACTACATGATAGTGAGTTTGATAAATTCGCAGAAAGTTCTGGATTCATTGGTTGGGACCATACATTGTTAAGGAGGTCACATACGGAGGCACAATATAGCTGGTAAAGCTAAACGGAGAACGTTTCCCAGGCAAAGTGAATGGAAGTTGATTGAAGCCCTACACGGGTGGCCTGGCTATCTGACTAGCTAGTAGAAGCACATTGTTCACACTCCAAGTAGCTGGATAAAGGCGCGGGACTATAAACAAATGCAGGCGATGTAGGAACAGGTCTAGGGAAGCAGTTCTGACACCACAATCTCAAAAATAAGGGTACAGGAGATCCAACAGGGAGCCGCTCAATGCGCTGCCAACCTTGCAGTGGTTCGAGCAGAGTTGGAGGGACTTCGCACGCAGATCTCTGCACTAAGAAAGTGACTTGAGGGCGAGTCATGATGTTTGTGTTGGGGTCTTGTTGGTCATGGAATCCCCCCAAGGCATGTTTTTCTTTGGTCAAATCTCTGCGATTTGTGGGTGTGGAGCACGAAGTCATAATAGAGTCACAGGGTTGTCTTCCCTTTTTTTTGTAATGTAATGTCGGCTTGATAGACCTACCCATGGTTGAGGCTCTAAGTGTACAAGATAGATAAAAAAAGAGAAGCATGATGGGTCTAAGAGATTGAGTCAAAGTGTAAAGTGTGTCTTTGGGTCATAGAGTAGCAGAAGGATCTGCAGGTGAGTGCGCAGAAGCCTAGTAGTCTGCAGTTGAGTGCACGCACCACTACAGTTGAGTGTGCATGGTAGGTCGAGTCTGTAACCATTAGAAGCATTAATAAAGAGAAGTTTCATCATATTTCTGTGTATCTTTTCCTGTTTAAAGTATTATTGGGTATAAATTGCAAGTGTACTATTTATTTGCTGCGCGAATTCATATGAATGTGTTGTATGAATAAATCCAACATAAGGCATCCATTTACGTGAAGATAACTAACTAGTGTAGGAAGATAAGTAAGATCACAAGCAAAACCTATGGAAATAGTCTAGAGCACTACTCCAGTAGCTCGGAAGCCCCATAGGCCCTAGTTAGGGCTGTGCGAATATCATGACGCAAAGCCTAGGAAAATGCCCAAAGTAACATATACGCAGGGAATAGCAGTTGGAGCAAGTCAACCCCTCAGACATCTCAAGGGTGTAGAAACCTAGTTCCAGCACCCCCCATACTACTTCGAGTGAGACCTCAGTCGACACTCTGCGGACTATTGCCAAAAGGGCCAGTAGTGTAGGGATTTGTTTGGCTAATTAACTCTGAACCTGGGTCAGGCCCCAACAAGCCAACAATGTCTCTCTATCCTAGGGTCTTGATTTGGAACCGCAACCACTATTTTGTAAGGTATATGGAATAGGATTTAGCTGGCACCCTGCACTAGATTGCTTTGAAGGAGAGACTAGTCATGGATGCCAATTGATTCTTTCTTTCTTGCAGATTTCCTTTCAACCATGCATTTTCTGTCTCTAACTGGTTTCTCACTATACCATCTTTTTCTCTCAAGCTACTAGTTCTCTGCCCATCTCATTGAGCTTCTCCTCGATGTGACAAATGTCCTTCACCCCCTTGGGGTTAGCAATCTGAATCCATCTATGAGTTCTGGCTCTCTCCTTCTCAAGCTCAAAGAATAATGGAATAGAAAATTTTGGTGGGATGACCCTACCCCCTTCAATAAATCTGTAGTAGGAATTAAGGTTAGGTTGGGAGCTAGGTTCCCTTAGTTCTGGGTCCTCTTCTCTAGTTTCCTACTGCAGGTTTCCCTCCTTATACAATTTTTGAGTCTCCTGTAGGTTTAGCAGAGTCTCCTGTAGGACTGCTTTTGCTTCTTGTAGGTCTTGCTATGTATCATGTAGGATTTATTTTCCTTTGGATAAGGTGGATCTAGTTACAGTCCTTCTCACATAGGTGATAGGAGACTTAGGGGAGGTTTGTGCTAAGGATCCTCTTTCTTGAGTTTTCGTAGGAGGAGGCATTTTATCCTACTGTTTATGTGAGTCCTCAATTACAATGGGAATTTTAGTTGGAGTTTTGGGTTTCCCCTGCCTTATCCTTGTTCTTTTCCTTGTTCTGAAATCTAAGGGGTTCTTCCTCTGTCTTTTGCCTTTTTGTTTGATAGGGGTGTTAAGAGCTGTGAGGGCAGCTGCTGGTTCTCTCTCATTGGGTTTTGGAGACACCTTAGGTGACTCCTCCTTGTCTTCTTCCCCCTCTTTGCCATTTCCCTTTTCTCCTATGTCTTTCCCTTCTCCTTCTCCTTTTAGATCCTCATATTGTTTATCAGTTTCCTATTTGTCATCTTGTTCTGTTTCTTCATCATCTTCCTTCTCCTTCTCCTCTTCTTCCTCCTTATATATCTCATCTTCATCCATCTCTGCTTCTTCTCCATCTATTTCAGTTTCTTCCTCATATTTTTCACTGACATTACGACTAATGTCATATGTGAGGGCTTTAATATCCTCCTTTGTTTGCATGTCTCTGAAAAGTGACCATTGGATAGGAATTTTGAGGTTGTGGAAGGCATCTTCTATGATGATTATAATTAACCCATTGTGGGCTAACTGTTGGTGGTTTCTATCCTACACCTTTATGCTTATATCTATCGGTGATTGCAGGAGGAAGTACTATATGTTGAGCCTCTGGTGAGGAGGTGTTTCTACTCCAAACCTCAACTCTTAAAGAAGCCTATATTGATACCCATAAACCACACTATACCTACCCTCACATGATATGTATTTGATAAGGTGGTAGCTCACCTCATTCCAGGGATATGGTAGGCTTGCTCTTCTTACTCCATTTTTTTCCTAAATGGCTCTTCTCCCTCTAAAAAAAACTTCTTCTTGGAAATCTGGCTATCTCCCTTGTCTTCCTTTCTCCAAGGCACTCCTAGGGGAAGTTTTGTAATTTTGCTTATGAGTTCAGGGGTGTGCTCTATGGAGAAGCCTCTCATGACAATAGTGGCATGGAATCTGGTCAGTGGAATGAGGGAGAGAGCAAAATCTCGAGGCCACTTCATAATCATACCCCCTTAATTTTTCAAAACACCCCATCCAATTATGCCTTGTGAAGATTTCTAACACCTGAGGAAGTTGATGGATTCTCATTGTGCTAATGGACTCCCTTCTATTAAACTGCCTGTCATTTTGGTTGGTAAATTTTGAGGAGATGAGATGGTTGATACAATTATTGAATGCAAAAGTAAATAACTAAAAGAACTATGGAGACAATTTCCTTACACAGCTACCAAATTCACTCAATGCTAGGGGATTTTCTGTTCAACTCACTTTGAAAAAGGGAATTAATTATAGAGCCTACCTCCTCATAGAGTTTGTTGTAGCTAATCCCCGTGTTTTCCCCTCTGAAACTCATCTTAGCCAATCATGTAGACTATTTGTCTGTATCCTGTAGGCTTCCTGTGTGATCCTATAGGTTTTCCTGTGTAATCCTGTAAGAAGTATTGTGTAGGAGAAAGGTGTAATTCTCTCTTCTATAGGTTACCTAGGTATGAGAGAGACTTTTCTATAGTGAGCCTCGAGGAGATAAATGAATGAGTGCATGGGTATCAACAATTATTTCCTCTTATGGTCGAGGTATGTGAGGTCGTGGGCTGGCAAAGGATGGTACGCTTTCTGTTTTTGTACTGTTGGTCCCAACTACCACCTCATCATTCCCCTCTCCTCGTAATCAACTCCCAGTTCATGCCTCCGCAAACTTAACTGCTTTTGTCCTTCTCCTACCTTTTTTTGACTTGACTATTGCCACGTGTGGGAGGAAGAACTATTTTGTCCTCGTCGACTGAATGAAGGTGGCCAAATTAACTAGCCACATTTCGCTTATAAACAACCTTTCTCGTAACCTTTACATCTTTTGACTACATTAATGAAATGAGAGTGTGAGGCAAGATACTTACCTATGGTGCTAATACCTTGTTGCAGTTGTTCAAGACCTAAGGTGCTTTCTGTGTGTTGCTTGCATGCTATTTCTCCTTCCTTTTTTATTGCTCTCCGATGATTCCTTTGATGTGCAGGTACCTGGTGTTGAATATGACGGTCCTACTGCTACTTTGGAGCTTTCTCTGCCCTTTGATCTTCATGCTGGCAGCTTTCTGCAATCATGATTTATATTTTGTAAGATAGGCTACTATAGGATGTCTTGTAGCTGCTTCTCCCTCAAAACTTTTAATCATACACTCTACTGGGAATTTTAAGATACATGGATAGAGAAGAGGTCTAGGAGTGTTAATAATGAGGAATACACTCAAGTGGTGTTCCCTTCTGCCCTCTTGTTCCAATTTATTTTCTCTATGTTTTCTCTTGAGGACTATGAAATTTTTTTTGGAAACTGATTTTTTTATGATGAATGCAAGGGTGATTAAGGTGGAGAGAGGTATGGTAATGAAGTGGTGATGCGGGGATATTATTTTTTTGGACATGGAAGGACATTTTCTCACCTTAGGGTCACTTCCTGTAGGATTCCCGAGCCACTGTAATTCCTACAAGATCATCTTGTAGGTTTTTAGTGGATTGATGAGCCTAGGTATTGCAGCAAGAATGTTGCAACTACCAGGGCTACGAACTTTACTTATAAAACTAGGGTTCAAACAAAATTGGAGGTGATAGTGCTATATGCACAAGTAGAAGTGAAGGTACTACCTATTGTCACTGCTCATCTGGAAAGAGACCCCAGGGGTTCCGAGCTAGACTTCTATCGGGTTAGAAGAAGCTTGATATTGATGGAAGAAGAGAAAATATGTTCTAAGAGAGAGCTACTCTACTACAGTGATGAAGAAAACAATCATGTAATGCTAAATTCACAATTATAGTAAGTATAATTACTAGATCAATCACTAATCCAATGATAACTATCTAAGTTACAGAGGTAAAAGCATCAAAACTAGATGAAAGGGTAAGCAAAGGAAACTAAGCTAAGTCTGTTTTTAAGCGAAAGAGTAGTTAGAGATCAAAATTGGTCAAAAGAGGATGTAATGAGAAACATTTCATAAGAACTGTTGCATCAGGCAGGTGAAAGGCAAACAAACGGCTAAGATCGGATCACTAGAGGGTACGTAGGTAGATAGGTGGACAAGGTTAACTAATAGGATGGATGGTTGAGATTATATCGCGGAGGCTAAGTCAAGAGATGGAAGGACATGATTAATCGGTAGATGGACAATGGATGTTAGATCACGGGAAAAAGAAACGTGTACAAATGGTAGTGGGTTGGTGGAGGTGGTAAGTTGTATTTCACATCCCTCAAAACCATAAGCTGTATTTTGGAATTTTAGGTGATTAGCTTCCTCTCGCAACACATACCACAGGGAAACTACTCTTATCATGTGCGCTTGGGTGGATAACGATCAGACAAAAATTCGTGTGATATGGCGCAAGAGTCGTTGGATCATGCGACACTGATCAATGGTGGAGAACAGCCAAGCTAGTTCGCGATCAAGTGAAGTGACAGCCGTCGGATCGAGGGAGAAATCGACAGTGGAGGTTAAACTAGCAGAAGAAAATGTGCAGAAATGATGGAGCAAGTTTAGAGGGAGGTAAGATGTTTATCACGCACCCTCAAAGTTGTAAGTGGTTTTCTAGAATTTTACGTGACTAGCCTCCCTAGGCGACATGTAGCACGGGAAAACCACTCTTATTGCATGCCCTCTGGTGGATAATGATTGGACCGAAATCCATGCGATATGGTGCGATAGCCGTTGGATCTGGCTAGGAAAATCAATGGTGGAGACATGATCGAGTTAGTTGGCCAGTCGGTGCGCAATAGCCATCAGATATCATGAGGCAGAATGACGGTGGGGATTTAAAGTGCAAAAAGTTAGTGTTAAAAGTGAATTGGGAGGTGATTGGTCAGGTTTTGCTATGTAAGGTAGTCTACACGTAAAAAATTGTTTAAACGTGAATTAACTGCTTCTGCCTAAGTATTTCATGCTGAGGGAGAATGGGCGTATGAGTAAGGTCTTAGACAGAGGGTGAAGGAACAGATCACTAGGAAATGACTGAATGACCATGAACTGAACCATGTAACTGCATCAAACAACAAACTCCATGAAAAACTGAAACTCTATGTTTTGGGGTTGCTGCAAGGTTTCTTCCTCACGTTATGGTCCTAGAGGGAGGAGGTGAGGCCAAGACACCTGTGGGAAACCTTATGGATCTTTTCTTCGCTAACCTGGTAATTGAATGAAAGCATAAATGATCTACTCTACACTACTGTAATTAGACTGCAACTATTTAAGCAAATGAATAGTTAAACAATAAACCTTTGTAATGGAAATGAACTACTGAAGTAAATGAACAAAAAATAGGAAGCTATGCTACTTAACAATACAATAAAGAGGAGCTTTGGCTGCTAGGGTCGAGACCTAACCCAAGAGATTTAGCCCTCTGAGTTAACTCAGTGTTGGCTCAAAACAAAACTCATCTTCATTATAAATAAAAAACTATTACAAGACTTGCAGCTTGAAAACAAAGTAGAGTTCTACAGTGAGAAGTATGAATTCTTGCTAACTCTTGGTAACTAATGGTAACCAAATAACTAAAAAAAATGAGGTCCTAAGCCTCTCTACTTATACATCTGAAGTCTCCAATGACATCCTTCAAAATTAGGGAGGCACAACTCCCAATTCAATCATAAACTCGTGTTTTCCCTTTCACTAGCTCGACTACCTTCTAGTAGGGAGGCTTGGCTCCCAACTCAAGATAAACTCGTACTTTCACTTGCTTGGTTTTCTTATAGTACATTTTGTTTGGATTCTTTTTGCACTTTCACTTGCTTGGCTTCCTTCCAGTACTCCTGATTTTGTTGTTTCCACCTTCACTTGCTTGGCTGCCTTCTAGAAGCGGGGGTTGTTTGTACTTTCAATTGATGGAGGGATAATCGAATGGAGGGGCAGTAAATGAGGAGGATTTACCTCCTGTAATTCCATTCCCTTGTCCCATTCAAGGTTTTACCAAGGTATTTACCATAGTTCCTTGCTTTTAGCTTTTATCCCTGCATTTTCCATGCTTTTATCCTTTATTCTTGCATTACATGCACAGTAGACCACAAAGAAAAATATCCAACTCTACTCATCTCATAAACAAAATATAATCAAAAGTATGCGATAAGTTGTGAGAATAGTTGGTTTGACTAAGCTAAGAGGTGAATTAAGGTCACTTAAGGCCCATATAATTTCTCAATGATGAGGCTCATAATCACCCCCTACTGAAAGTGTTGCTCATTCTCTGAGCAACTTAGTGGCATTGGTAGCCTCTCTGACATCTCATGCTTCTGTTGTGGTCTCTACTTGTTGTATATCGAAGCCTACCTTCCTTTCTACTTCTTCCCATTAATATGCTTTGATATTCAAGCTAAGTGGCAAGGTTTTCCATCTCCTTATGGAGGCATGTATATTATCATTCCTTAGCAACCTAATCATTTCCTCGAAATGTGAAATTGCTTACCCTTGAGTAGTAAGATATTGAGGTGCCAGCTGAGGATTATTTACAATTAGATTATGGGTGCTGATTAGGGCCATGGGAGTTGATTGTTCAGCTAATTCTCTATCCCTAAATCCACTTAGCTCTTTTGTTTCTTGTTGCTCTTTCTTGTCCGAAATGTAGAGGGGTTTGCCTCCTTCTTTTCCTTTCTTGCTTAACTAGTGTTCTGAGAGCATTGATGGCAGTTGTTGGCTTCTACTCAGGGACCTCTAGGGACACCCTAGGTGACTCCTCCTTTTTTCTTCCCCTTCTGTTTCAATGACTTCCTCCTCTTTGTTTTTTCTTTCTCATCTCTATCAGTTTATTGCTTTGTCTCCTCCTATGTTTCAATGCCTTCTTTCTCTTCTGTTTCAACATCATCCTCTATATTAGTTCCTTATTCATCTATCTCATCCTCATCTAGCTCTGTATCTTCTTCTTCTTGTTTTGCCTCCTCCTTATTGACAAAAGGACTAACATCATAGATGAGAGTTTTGATTTTATCCTCTGCTAGTAAGTCTTGGAAGACTAACCATGTTATAGGGATCTTGAGGTTTTGGAGGGCATCCTCAATGAGGATTCTAGTCAACCCACGATGAACTAACTATTGGGAATTTCTTGTGTATGTAGTCCACTAGCTTTCTAGAGGAAATTGGCCACCTTTTTACTTACAAACAAGCTACCTCTTAACCTTTACAACTTTTGATCAAATGATGCATATGATTGAGTGAGTAGGATGCTTACCTGTTGGTCAGCTCCAGTATTGTAGCAATGATGCTACAACTCCTACGACTCCCTACTTTAATTTTATCAACTTGGTAGTTCGTAACAAACTTGGAAGCGACAGTGCTATATGCACAAGTACTAGATCTTACTATAGGCTATCACTTGATCAGCTGGCACAAGTTCGCTAGGAGCTTAAGCCAACTTCTATGAATTTTTAGAAGAATATTTTAATTGTGATGGATGAGAGCTAACTCAAAAGAGGCTAGTCTACTTGCAGAAAGAAGATGAAAGCTGAAAGGAAATGCAAACCCTAGTAAACCCTAGTTTTACCTACTAACCCTACTTGTGCAAGAAAAGAGATGTAAGCTACTGAAATGGATGCCATCAACTATTGAGAAGGTAAAATTAATGTGTTTAAGCTACATCTGAAGGTAAACATGGAAAAATCATCTTTTTGTATTCTTGAGCAATTTTATGCAGAATTATTATGCATGTGTTTTAACTATTTTTTACTGTCTAGAGGTTTATTGGCAAAAGGAAATGGAGTGGGAATTTTCAGGAGGTTAGGAAGGTGTGGAGAGGACCTAAGGAGTCCCTAGTACCCTTCTGGACATTTCCACTGCGCTCATATTTTGAAAAACTTCTCGCATGAACTTCTACAGGAGGTTGTAGGGGAAGGAACAGGCTGAAAGTGGTTTTTGGAGGGTTGATGGTGGAAAAACGGTTGGAAAGTGGAGAGGAAGGATGGGTAGGGTTTAGCAGTGGCTTCAACTATGATATTCTTCTTACAGGGTGCCATAATGGCCATCTTCAAGAACCTGTCGATGACGACAAAAATATTGTCGTTTCCATGCTTAGTGGAAGGAAGGCCTGACATGTAATCCATGGAGATGGATTCCCAAGTATAGAGACCTTTCTTCTTGATGGTTGGTTTGGAAATGGCATAGGCAGTGCATGATATGATCTACTTCCCGACATCATGTCGAAGATTTGGCCAATAGAAATACTTCTGTAGTACTACCACCATTTTCTCGATCCCGAAATGCCCAACAGCCTGATTGTAGTGTGCTTCCAAAATCATCTTGGCACGCTCGCTTGAAGGAACACAAAGGTGACCTAGGTAGCATAACAAGGCATCCTAGAGGTGAAAATCTAGAACATGCTGACCCTCCAAGAGTGTTTGGTATGTGTGGCCGAATTCCGGGTCGCTTTTGTAGAGAAGTGTCCAATCAGAAGTCTTGTGCCCACTAGAGCTGAGCACGGTGGTTAATGCCATGATCAGTGGTCGACTGTTGAGCCTCAAACCTGCACTTCTTTACACATCCTCTCAGCCTCCTTTTCCTATCCATTTCCTTCTTTTGCCACTCATTCCCTCCATCAAATTTCTCAAATCATTGTATTTTAGGACTTTTTACATGGTTTGCTAGTTATGCTAATGACTGTTGTTGGTTTAGAATTTTGGTTCAAAGTGCTGTGTTTCCGCAGCTCACACAGGGTTTCTGCAGCTGATCCCGGTTTCCGCATCCAACCCCGGATTCCGCAGCTGTTTTATTAAATGATATGTTTCAGGTGTCCTCCGGGAAGAAGAGCCACATAGGCAAGTTCGTGGAACCGAGGACATGGTGTGTGTCCTTCCAGCTCACCCAAACCGGTCATAAAAACCCGTGGTCAACGAGGAGGCAAATACGGTCAACAGAAGTCATTGGCGGTGGCACGGCTCTGCGTGTTCTGTTTTGGAGCACGTGAAGAACAGGTGGCATCCTCCTCAACCACGATGATAGTGGGAAACACGAATCCAACAGCAGATTGAATGCCCACAACGACCATTGCCTAAATCAGAGGACGTAGCAAGATTACGTGTTTTTACACAGCTGCTTGAATAGCTTAGTTTTCGTTAAGTTAGTTTGCTTTCCTCTGTTATAAATAAAGCATCTTTGAACGCTGGATAGTTAGTCATTGTGTTAGTCGTTGCAGTAATCGTTTTGTAATTTTGAGCTCCCCATTGTACTTGACATTTTGATGTTTAATACATGAGAAGATTGTTCTGTTTCTAAGCGTGTAACTGCTCTTTGGATTGGCTGAAGTAGGCAGAGGGCCCCTGTTTGCGGCAGCCACTGTACAGTAGTTTTACTTTTAATTTCCAACATTTCTTTTCCTCGTTTCATGTATAATAGCTGTACAGAAGACTTTTAATTGCTGCGTTTTCAACATGTATAATAGCTTTACATAAACTTTGAATTCTGCTGATTTACATTTCTGCACTTTTGTTCATGACTGATCAGTGTGTTATGCAGGTTTCTTAGGCGAGCCCGGGACAGTTTTCTTTCTTTTCTTTGTACAACTAGTGGCATGTGTGATCATCTTGTCTAGGTTGCTGACCTTTATTTTTCTGCAGTTTGATTTTCATTAGTATCATTTCTTTAACTTCCACATTACTTTCTGCTCAGTAGTTATCAAGTTGTTCATTTATGGATGGTTCTTTTTCTATAATCAACTAACTTTATTGGAGCCAAAATATCACTTAGTGCAGCTTGGTTTATTTTTCTTTAAGACTCACATTGCTGACCTGTTCATAATTGTTCTCACATGATTAAGAAAAGGTTAAAATAGTGTGATTTGTCTCACTTAGATTTCACTTTGATTAGATTTTAATGAAGGCTTAAAATAATATAAAGTAGTGTAAAGTAGTTGTTCTTGCTTTTCATTGAGTTAATATAGATTTCATTTTCATTTTCATCAGCAGCAGAGATACTGGGCCGATGCCATTAGTCCTTTATTTGATTTTAAGTTTTGATTTTATTTCAGTTATTGTTCAAGCTTTCTTTTAGAATACTCTTTAAGTTTCAAGAAATCACTTAGAAATCATCACAATCACCCACATTCACTCGCTTTATTACATCTCCATCACATCACATTAGGAAAGATACAATAAAAAACAAACTAAAAAGATAAAAACAACAAAAGAACTAAGGAAAGGTTATCTAAGTACATATAGTACACCTCACTTCATCAGCTTACGAGCCCCGGGTTGACATTTAAAAGTTGCAATTTAGACATCACTAAATTGACCAAACATCGACTGAGGCAATCTACAACATTATTGGTTCTACCCTTCTTATACTTGATATTCAAATGGAATTGTTTGTTGAGATTTTTTCTGTTTCACAAAGTAGGCAAAAATCTCTAATGTGTGACAACAATAGGAATTTGTTGCTAGATTAGCTCTAGGTTGTTGGGAGTGAGTTAATGCATCCTATATTTGCTGTAGGAGGATTTATGAGGCAGTTAGATCCTCCTAGCTATAAAACAGGTGTCCAGACAGATTGGGTATGTGTGTGAGCGTTTGAGAGGAAATTAATTCTCTTGTAATCTCCTATTTTGATAATAAGATTGCCGATGCCTATGTTTGGTGGACGTAGCCCAGAATGGTTGGGTGAACCACGTTAAACCCTGTGTCTCTTTTTGTGATGTTTGTGATCTGTTGTTGCTTATATTTTGTTTAGCTGCACTGACTGCTCCAAAAATTGGTATCAGAGCATTGTTGGAGGGGCGCGCAGCGGTACTGTGGTACTGTGGATTGCGTTGCATGCAGAGGTGGATCTGACTGTCAGCAAAATGTTTTTTGTTATTTTTTTCTTTCAAGCTGCGTGAGGTTTAAAGGATATATGCCAGTGTTGAAACAAGGAGGTTGACACCGTTGCTGCGTGGGTGGAGTAACTCGCTGCAACAGCGTGAAGTAAAACCCCATAACGGAGCAGCGTGGATATTAACCCTGCGTATTGAAATAAAGAGTGTTATATCATTTGGGATTTGTTATGATATATGACTGCGTGGCTGTGGAACAGTCTCCAGTGCGGTGGTGCTGTAGAAGTCCCAGCGTGGTGGGCGTGGTGTTAAACATTGCTGCGTGGGAGGTTTTTTTTTAAAAACCGCATTGTGGATACATATATAAGATTTGATTTATATGTATGTCATATATAACCCCGTGACGTGCAGTTTGGCTGCCATCTGTGCGTATGACTGGAGTGCAGAATAGCATTGAAACAGTGTTGTGAAAACCAGATCGGCGTGGGGCTGAAAATGGCGTGGACCTGCGTGTCAATATTTGTCGCGGACCTGAGCTGCATGGTAAACATTGTCTGCATGAACCTGTCTAGATATGCAGGTAATTAACAAACCGTGTACCCATTGGTGAGTAAAAGAAATCTAAGGAATATACATGGTAAATATTGTGTGCTGCGGATTGGCACGAAATTCGTTAATACAGTCGAGCCAAAACACTGAAATGGCACGGATCCTATTCAATTAAGTGCGCCAGTGCGCTAATTTTCTGATCAGCGCGTATTTTAGAGGTATACACGCGCCAAATTGTCAACACTTAGAGCAATTTTTAAATGGCGCGGTTCTTGTGTTCATCAGCAAGCGCCAAATTTTATTTACACTGTTTTTAAATTGAAATATGAGATTCAAACAGCAAAGCAAAGGGGTTTCTTTTTTTTTTTTTAAGGCAAAGGTAAACTAAGGCATAGGCATTTATTAAGATTATTTTTTTTTTTTAATTGGAATTGGAGATTCTTTGATTTTTAAACGAGATGGAAAAAACTCAGAGTGCCCGATTTGAAATCGAGAAATTTAATGGCAAAAATAATTTTGAGATCTGGAAGGTAAAGATGCATGATCTGCTGGTACAACAAGGCATGGCGAAGGCGTTGTTGGGAAGATCCAAACTGCCTTTCCCCATGACAAATGATGAGTGGAATGAATTGGATGGAAGAGCCTTGAGCGGAATTCGATTGTGTTTGACTGATGATGTTTTATTTAACATCGTGTCAGAGAAGACTGCAGCTGGTTTGTGGACGAAGTTGGAGAAGCTGTATATGACGAAATCCTTGACAAATCGGATTCTCCTGAAGCGGTAGCTATACAGTCTGCGAATGAAGGAAGGTACTTCCATTACTGATAATTTGAATGTTTTTAATACTTTAATGGTGCAATTAGAAAGTATAGAAGTAAAAATTGAAGCCGAGGATAAAGCCATAACTTTATTGTGCTCGTTGCCTGAGTCGTGTGATCATTTTGTGACGTCTATAAGTCTTACTTCATCCGAAACCATTGAATTTGATGATGTCGTCGGAGCCTTTTTGTCTGAGGAGACAAGGAAGCGGTCGAATGCTGACACCTCTACATCAGAGGCAATGATGGCTAGAGGTCATTCTAGAGAAAGATGCTCTGGTAAGCGCAGTGATTCGCGTTCAAAGTCCAAGGTAAAGAACAGTAAAGTAAAGTGCTGGTTCTACGGCAAATCAGGGCATTTGAAGAAGGATTGCTGGAAGTGACAACAAACTTCTAAAGAATCTTCATCGACAGAAAAGAAGGAAGCGAACACGACTGATACAGGTTCAACATCTGGTTCAGGTATGAGCGACGAAGTCTTATCAGTTAATTTGTCAAATCATGATCAACATTGGTTGTTAGATTCCGGTGCATCAAACCACATGTTTATTCATAGAGACTGGTTTAAGACATATAGATCAGTGAATGATGGAGTTGTGTACATGGGTAATGATGTCACATCTAATATTGTGGGAATAGTGTTACATGGAAAAGTTTCTATTTAGAACTACTCTATGCCACTAAGGTGTTATAGCTGCCTTAGAAACAAACAAAGAAAAACTACTTTTGTATTTCCTTTATGAACTATAGATAGAGAGGAATAGAAAGAACCAACGTGTGTCTTGCGCTAATCCTTTGATCCAATCCCTCTCTTCTTTGATAGTCTCCAGCTACCTGCTCCCTTACTTGCCTAGCTTCACAAAGTACCTGTAAGATCACAGAAGAAGAACACTATACAAAGACATGGATCTATATTCATAAACAACTTAGGATCATATTTAAGTTAACCATACAAATGTAACAAGCATCAATGATACAAAAGCATGGAGGAAAAACTCAAATAGTTTTTATTGATAAACAAGAAAAGATCCAGGAGGAGTTACAACCGGTGGTTCCTGACCCAGTATCAAACTCCCAGCAAAGAAGCCCCTCTTCACCTCACACAAAACATAGATCACCCAATACTCTGATGTTTGTCTCAAAAACCAACAGCAATTCCTTACAATATGCAAAATTTCAGCCTCTGGATCTCTGGGATGAGGGATCCATATATAGATATCTGTAAGGAGGATGAGTCAGCTTGTGATTTGATTAGTGTCTTCTCTCTGTCAGTTCTTGCTTCCACTTGGAGATTGAAGGCCTCTTACTCATCCTTGGTCGAATTCAGTGAGGCAAGTGTCACAGGAGAAGATTCTGGAAGCTTCCATTGTCTCTCCACCTCGCGGAATGACACTGCCATTTGTCATTTCTCACCCATCGCACCCCACAGAAGGGAATTTTGAAATGCAATGCACCCTCACAGTGTATTTAGGTGCAATGCAACGCACCTAGCCAGTGGAGCAGCTGAAATGATCCTGTTTTGACTTATTCTGAGCAGTTTCTGGTGGAGAACTTCTGGGAGAAGCTGTAATCTGTTGACCTTGTTCCTTTAGGGGTTATGTTATAGACAATTTTGTGCCTTACAACAACAAGCATGAATTGTCAATAATCCAAGGGATCCAAATTTCCCTAAACATGATGTTCCTACCCCTAGAGGAACAAGGTCAGCAAACCAACAGCTCTCAGATCAGTTCTCCACCTGAAAACACTCAAAAACAAGCAATCCTGAAATCAAAGCAGGTGCTCCACTGGGTTTCTGCGCTGAAACACAACTGCTCCATGGTGTACCTGCGTTGCAAAGCAGGCAGAACAAAGCCCACCTGCGTTGGGCGAGTTTGGACATGTGGCAGAGTGAGTCACAGCTTCGGAATCTTCCAAAATTGACACTTGGATCAGGTATTTCGCCTTGTGATGAGTCAGAGGCTTTGTTTCTCCAAGTGGAAGCAAGGTTCACCAAGTGGACTCAAGAACTGAAGATCAACTAAAGATTAACTGAAGAGAGAGAGGACACAAGGCAGCTACACATCAGTTGCAAGCTGACTCATCCTTTCTCAATTCATCTATATATTGAGCTCTCTCCTATGAGCTCAGGAGGCTGGAATTTTGTGCAAAGTAATGATATGCTGTTGGTTTCATTCTTGAGTTATTGGGTGATTGTTTGAGAGAGGTGAAGAAGAGCAATTCTTTCTGCTGGGAGGTGTTGCTGGGTTGGAGCCTGCAATGGTTGTAATCCTCTCAGAGCCTTTATTTCTTCATTAATAAAAGCTATTGAGGTTCTTCTATGTGCTCTTGTTTCAATTATGTATTGTGATGATTGCATGTTTGGTTTACACTAATCCATGAACCAGTTATGATTGCATGCCTCTTGTAGTTTCCTTCTTTGTTATTGTGCAGGATCTCATTGCAGCTGGGTGAGCAGAATAACAAAAAGCTAGGAGCAAGCGGCCAAAGAAGAGAGTTTGGATTCGACATTAAGCGCAAGGCAATGGTTAGTGCTTCCTCCATTCTCTTTTGCTTTCATAAAGAAGTAAACTTTCATTAGTTTGTTTTATAGTTGTTGCTAAGGAACTGTCACCCTTAGAGTGGGTTAGGGTCATCCGAGTCGGATACTTTTCCCTACAACAAACTGGCGACTCCGCTGGGGATCGTATCCATTTGATTGTGTTTGTAGTATCTTTGCTATTCATATCCTGAACCAAAGAGTACCGAATCGAAAAGCTTTTGACTATATCAAAAGCGAAGTAGAGGGGCAGCTACTCTTGCTCATTTTCTGAGCAGATTCATGATTTGAAGAGCTGATCTACAAAGATCCTTGTAAGCTCTTAGTGATAGCTTTGCACCTTCTAAATCATCCCTTTGAGTGTGCTTGACTGAATGCTTCTGATTTGAGCAAAAACCGTGCATTTTGAGAAAATTATGACCCGGAAACTGTGAAAACGCAACTCTCGTTTTCCAAAGCAGGTAGTACACAGGCTACCTGCTTTGCAACGCAGGTCCCGAACTAGCTACCTGCGCTGAGAGCCAGTTTGACTGTGCAGAGCCTGCGTTGACCCAAATTTGCTTAGTGCATTTGGGGTTTCCTCTTTTCTCTTGCCTGTTTTCACTTAATTTTGCTGCTAAGTGTCAGTCTTGTACCTTGTTTGAAACCAATATTACTTGCCATCTTTCAGCCTCTGTTATATAACGAAATTGTACTTGTTCTTTGTATTTCTTGCTCATTTACAATTTCCCATAACGAAAAGTAAACTAGTCATGCTTTTGGCCTCTTAGATCTGAACCTGTGTTAGGCGTTTTGCTGGTCTAAAGAGTTAGCTTGTTTGCTGTCCATAGCTGGTTAGTCATTTTACTTTCGTTCATATGGTTTGATTTCATGTATTTCCAGTGATTAAGCAAGTAAATCTTAAGGTGTCTTTTGATTTTGGACAAGCTTGTTTACTTTCGCTTTAAATCGAAATCAAAGTTATATAACCACTTTCTTTTTGTATCCATCCACATTAAGAAAGGGAAAAGAAAATACATGCATTGTGCATTTTGCATTTGACTGTGTGCTTGACGATTTAGAAAAATTTGCATTTTAGTGTGTGCTCTATGATCTGTGTGAAAAGATTTTCCTTTCTTTTCCCTCAGTAGTTAAGGTTTTCAAAGTTGAAAGATTGAAAAGTTTGCTTCTCATCTTAGACTGCATTCAGGAATTTGTTATATACATCTCGTGGTGATCCTTAAAGGCAAACCGATAAGCAAGATCAACATTAAAATAAATCCAATTTACATAACAACGCTTTGTAACATAACGCAAACACATAGAGGTCTAGGTAGAGACGTGTTCCGGCGTCGTTAAACATAGTGACTGTCGATCTCTACGAAGGTGGGTGATTCCTCCTGAGAGTCGGTGGCACTAATACGGACTTGTGCTCCCACGTACCGTCGCGTATATATTGGGAGACCCCTATAGGCAATTATCCTTTATCCATAGGAAGCCGTGTCGACCGCCCTACTGATCGCGATGCAGTGAACACAGCATTCACGAAGATCGACCACCCGTACCGTAAAACGTATTCTGTGGTTTCGCGAAAAGTTTGGCACACCCTCTGCCTAGAACTCCAGAGCAGTTTCTTTTGGCCTTTTTCAAACTCTATAACTGAAAAAGTCCATCCGAGCATTTGTCACTTCGGGCTCGTTAAAACATCGAAGGCGACTAGAGTCATCTTTAGCTTTTTCTCGACTCTTAAAACATGAAAAAGCAAGTTTGTGTCTAAAAGCGTCGTTAATAAAATTTATTTTAAGCGGAACAAAATCACCTGTTATTCCCACGTTGATCTTTCAGTTGAAAAGTATGGAGCCCACCAACCAAGGAGGCAACCTTGGCGGAAGTCCAAATCCCTTCTCCTCTTGGGGAGATGTTGGTGCGCCTCATATGGCAATATTGTCACTTCCAGGATTGACAATTGCCCTACCTGTATGGCTCTTTTCAACTAATGTAGTCCAGATCGCCACTAATCCTGAGCAGTCGAATCAACAGTCAGACCAGTCTAGGACTACCCACCAGCCTTCCACTTCTTACAATACTTCTTCTGATCCTTCATCTTCACGAGGTAGAACTGGAAAAAGTCAGCCTCCCAAGGAGAAGAAGGAAAGGAAGAAGAGAGAAAAGAAGCAGAAGGAGCCTATGGCGAAGGCGACTGGGGGCAAGCAAAAGACAGCTGACAAAAACCCACACACTGCACCGACCGGGCCTAAATCGCCATGTGTCATTTGCGAAGGGGCCCACTTCCATCGTGATTGTCCTTGTATTCCCCGGATACTAAGGGACTGGTCCCCAAGATTGCACAATCCGGTAGCATCAACCTCTGGCAGTCATGTTGATTGCAGTCCGTCAACTAGCGAGAGAGAAGGACGAAGAGGGAGACCAAGATCATCCTGTATATTGTGTGAAGGTGAGCATGCCATCCACAAATGTCCATTCTTAGATGAGGCAAAGAGAGTTTTGGAAGATCGTCCGGTTTCGCCGTTACGACTTCCTCCTGGATACCAAAAACTCGCGCCTAATCCCTCGATAGTTGAAAATCCAGCTGACCCGCCCAAGTGGTCAGCTGAAGTGTCGGTCATTGAGAATGAACCTACTGAATCCAGACCAGACGAAAGTCTAAAGGTCGAAACGGCAGTTGACCCGGTTCTTCCTTCAGAGGTTTCATCGTCCAATGACTCCGTCATTGAAGATCCATCTTCAAATGACACCCTCACTGAAGAGGATAAGGATGACACCGTCCATATTCTTTTCATCAACGCAGACTCTGATGAGCATCAGGGCAATGCGCCCATTCCTTTATCGCAGGAAGGAACATCGTCAGGGTCGTATCCGGCCGTATATTCGGTCCCACCACCAAGCAACCTAGTTGTATCCTTTGATTGGAATCAACTAGGCAGACCCCGGTTACCAGCCAGTATCCCATTCAGAATCATAGTCCAGATCTACAGAATGGTGATGGCTGGAACTATCATTGATGAAGGGGCATCTGTGAGTATCCTTTCCTCTGTTGCTTGGAAAGCACTGGGTTGCCCGACGCTTTTACCTGAGATGAGAAATCTATCAGGTTTTGATAAAGGAACCAGTCACCCGTTAGGGATTCTCCCCAATGTTCCGCTTACATTGAAAGGGAAGTCAGTTCGCATGAACATCATGGTCGTCCAGGGACCCTTGGCATATAACTTACTCCTTGGACGAGACTATATATATTGCATGGAGGCAATAGTGTCCTCGCTCTTTAGAGTCATGTGTTTTCCGCACGAAGGAAGAATGGTCCAGCTAGTAGACCAACTTTCATTTCCAGGATCACGCATTGCAAATAGTCAAATACCATCCCTTAACGGTTTATTCGCTCAAGGAATGCCACCGCCTCCGGTTCTACTTCCCGATGAATGCAAGTAATCAGGAAAGAAAGAACTGGGACCCAGGGGGCATGCACCCTGGCCTGCCTTGGGCAGAGAAAACCTTGGGTATAAAGTTAATTTCCGCAGAAGAATGGACTAGTCCGTACCCCGTCCGGCAGTGGAAGGGAGGGTTGTTCTAGGGTAAAATTCTTTTGTCAAAGTTATGTGAGCGAAGCGGTCGCTCCCTTTGTCTAAAGAGGTGGGCTCTCCTAAGGAGGGGGTCTATTTGTGGCAGCAAGAAGCCACCATCTTTGAATGTCAAGCCTCACCCATTAAAACAGGTTGTTTTGAAGGATAAGTAGGGGCAGTCTTCAAAGAAAGAGATGAAATTGCTGCAACAAGTAGTCACCATCCTTAGCAACCTAATGATAGACATCGCCGAAAAGAGAGTTTAGTTTGCGGCAGCAAACAAAACCATTTTTCGGATAATAAGTAAGAGATGGCAGTATCTCGAAATTATACTTTATACCTGGGGGCATGCAAACCTTTTGGAGTGCAAGCACGGGACGACTATTTATTTTTTTTAAATTTTTAGGTCCTTCTAACCCGTTAAACTCGTAGGATTAGCCGTTTCTAGCTTGCATAAAGAAAGGATGAGGGGCAAAAGTTAAAACCTGCCAAATTTGGAGTAATTAGTGAGGTATCGCTCCTTAAATAAGATTACCTCAAGCATTCCTTGTATTAAGACTGGTATAATCGAGCAGTTTTAGCAATGTTCATGCTCGTTAAAAAAATAAACGCAATCATCGAGCAGTTTTTGTGCAGAAGTTCATGCTCGTTAAAAAATAAACATAGCATGTGAGCAATCTTTCCCTAGCAGTTCAAGCTCACGCATAAAAAATGAACCGGTAAACAACCTCGAGAAATGTAACCTTTGAAAGCCATATTAAAAGCCCTTGGTCGTGTTTATATGCCATCACCTCCATCTGTTCATTTGGCCAATCGTTCACCTCCATATGTTTGTTTACCCATTTTGAGGAACAGCTGCGAAGAGTGATTTCACTTAGCCATCCTTGTGGCACTGCCGTGATTGGAGAATTCCAACCTGTACCTGGAATCTGCTGCTATCCCTGTTCATCACTCGTTCCTCAAAAGACGAGTCTTCTTTGAGCTCTTTTCACTGACTCGTAAAATATGAAAAGTTTGCCGAGTTTTGGCCTTCCAGCTCGTTAAAGCGACCGGAAAGCTATCCCTCCTCTAGATTTTAATCTTTTTGGACCTGAGGGATTATTGCACAAAAAGATCGAGCGCTTGTTTTGTTCGGCTCGTTAAAGCAACCGAAAATTCATCCCTTCTGTATTGTTTTATACTTTTTCAGACTTAAGGGATTAGATGACGAAAAAGGAATTTTGGAGTTAACTTTTCGTGCCTTTTCAGACTCTCTAAAAATGAAAAGGACCGAGTTTTCCTTGTCGTTAGACTCGTTAAAATGATTAAATAGCGACAAACTTGTCTTTAGACGAGAACGAGTTTCCCTATCGCTAGGCTCGTTAAAACATAGCGATGGGCTTGCCCGAAGGGCAGGTTATAGAACAAGCATATGTTATCCTCCTCAAGCTTGACAAAAATAAAGAGGTACTGGTCAGCAATGACTGGGGAAAAATTGGGAGAACCTCACAGTATTAATGGTAGCAAGTCGCTCTTGAACATGACACTTTGTCCTCCGTCCGCATCGGGTTGGGTTGTTTCATTCACCGGTCGCAGAATCATGGTCCTCGCCACACCATCCACAATTGGGGTAATGCTACCAATCCATCACATCAGTGTCGTTATATGTTCAAGAGATGTGGTTCTGTAAAGAGTCAACCCTGTTCCGCCCACTGCCATACATTATCCTTCATCCACTTCATGACCGCCGCCCTGAATCATACATCACAGTTTGTTTTCACCTCATCATTATCACTAGCTCCGTTCCGTGTCACTGATGTGGGATTCATTAAGGCCCTCCTTTGACGGATCGCTCCTTGTCGACATCAGCTCATTATCCAAGGAGTTGATCTAGGAACACCCCCCTCAGTACTTTGAAGCTTGCATGCCTCAATGGCAAGTTTCTCACTTCCGGCGACAGGTATACATCAATGACCTTCGACCAGAAGATTTTGCATGGTGGTCGACGCCAAGTCCTTTATTCCCACCATGTAGATTGTACTGCCGTACCTTGAGGGTCATCATCCTTATCGGTGATTCCTCTCGCGCTTGTTAACGGTTTACATTATTGACCGGTAATCAAGCGATGTCTTTCCATGTTCGACTTCAAGAAATTCTCACATGGATCGACTTGTACATCGAGTGAAGATCGGAAGAGATTGAAGACCCTGGATCTAGTTTCATCCATCCGGGCTGCGATATATATTCAGGACATAAAGACATTTGATATGTACATCATTGCAACAGATGATCATCCTTCTCAAAAGATGATAAATTCGGCAGAGAATTATCAGTGAAGGACGATAAATTCGGCAGAGAATTATCAGTCTAGCATCAGACGATCGTCTGTTCTATGTACCAAAATGTATTTATAAAGCTGAGCATGGGAATGCCCGCCTCAGCTAGATCATGAAAAATGTATGAAAAATAATGTATTGCATTGTATCTTATTACAGGACACTTCTCAGCAGATTGAATGAACTTCGGATCCTCTCAATAAAGCATTTCACCCGATAAACGACCTCATACTTTAGGGGGCATCTGTTATAGACAATTTTGTGCCTTACAGCAACAAGCATGAATTGTCAATAATCCAAGGGATCCAAAGTTCCCTAAACATGATGTTCCTACCCCTAGAGGAACAAGGTCAGCAAACCAACAGCTCTCAGATCAGTTCTCCACCTGAAAACACTCAAAAACAAGCAATCCTGAAATCAAAGCAGGTGCTCCACTAGGTTTCTGCGCTGAAACACAACTGCTCCATGGTGTACCTGCGTTGGGTGAGTTTGGACATGTGGCAGAGTGAGTCACAGCTTTGGAATCTTCCAAAATTGACACTTGGATCAGGTATTTCGCCTTGTGATGAGTCAGAGGCTTTGTTTCTCCAAGTGGAAGCAAGGTTCACCAAGTGGACTCAAGAACTGAAGATCAACTAAAGATTAACTGAAGAGAGAGAGGACACAAGGCAGCTACACATCAGTTGCAAGCTGACTCATCCTTTCTCAATTCATCTATATATTGAGCTCTCTCCTATGAGCTCAGGAGGCTGGAATTTTGTGCAAAGTAATGATATGCTGTTGGTTTCATTCTTGAGTTATTGGGTGATTGTTTGAGAGAGGTGAAGAAGAGCAATTCTTTCTGCTGGGAGGTGTTGCTGGGTTGGAGCCTGCAATGGTTGTAATCCTCTCAGAACCTTTATTTCTTCATTAATAAAAGCTATTGAGGTTCTTCTATGTGCTCTTGTTTCAATTATGTATTGTGATGATTGCATGTTTGGTTTACACTAATCCATGAACCAGTTATGATTGCATGCCTCTTGTAGTTTCCTTCTTTGTTATTGTGCAGGATCTCATTGCAGCTGGGTGAGCAGAATAACAAAAAGCTAGGAGCAAGCGGCCAAAGAAGAGAGTTTGGATTCGACATTAAGCGCAAGGCAACGGTTAGTGCTTCCTCCATTCTCTTTTGCTTTCATAAAGAAGTAAACTTTCATTAGTTTGTTTTACAGTTGTTGCTAAGGAACTGTCACCCTTAGAGTGGGTTAGGGTCATCCGAGTCGGATACTTTTCCCTACAACAGGTTAGAACAACACTTTTAGGGACTTAGGAGCCCTTGTTTTATGGACATTTCATGCTTGGAGTTGTAGGGCACAAAAATGTCTATAACAGTTGCCCCCTAAAGTATGAGGCCATTAACCTTTTGGTGTTGGGTGAAATGCTTTATTATGAGGATCCGAAGTTCTTTCAATGCTGGGAGGAGACCTGTAATAAGATACAATACAATACATTATCTTCATACTATTTTCATGATATAGCTGAGGCGGGCATTCCCATGCTCAGCTTTATAAATTCATTTTCATGTACATAGGACAGACAATTGTCTGAGGGTAGACTGATGATTTTGATAGAGCCATCATCCTTTTGGTAGGATGATTATCTGTGCTGCAATGTTGTACATTTGATGTCTTTATTTCCCTGAATATATATCGCAGCCCGGATGGATGAAACTAGATCTGGGGTCTTCAATCTCGTCTGATCTTTACTCGAAGTACAAGTCGACCCATGTGAGAAATGTTCTGAAGTCGAACATGGAAAGACATTGCTTGATTACCAGTCAATGATGTAAACTGTTAACAAGCGCGAGAGGAATCACCGATAATGATAATGATCCTCAAGGTACTGCAGTACAATTCACATGGTGTGAATAAAGGACTTGGCGTCGAACACCACGCAAAATCTTTCGGTCGAAGGTCATTGATGTAAACCTGTCGCCGGAAGTGAGAAACTTGCCATTGAGGCATGCAAGCTTCAAAGGACTGAATGGGGTGTTCCTAGATCAACTTCTTGGATAATGAGTTGATGTCGACAAGAAGTGATCCGTCACAGGAGGGCCTTAATGAATCCCACATCAATGACACGGAACGGAGCAAATGATTTTGATGGAGGTGAAAATGATCTGATGATATAATGTTCAGGGTGGCGGTCATGAAAGAATGGAGTATAATGTATGGTAGTGGGTGAGAGACAGGTGACTTCTCTTGAACATATCGGTGACACTAATGTGATGGATTGGTAGCATTAACCCCAAATGTGGATGGTATGGCATGACCATGGCGATGTGACCGGTGAATGAAACAACCCAACCCGACTTGGACACGGAGTGGAAGTGTCATGTTCAAGAGCGAATTGCTACCAATAAAGATTCTTTGAGTTTTCTTCCCAATTTTCCCCAGTCATTGCTGACCAATACCTCTTTATTTTTGTCAAGCTTGAGGAGGATAACATATGCTTGTTCTATAATTTGCCCTTCGGGCAAACCCATCGCTATGTTTTAACGAGCCTAGCGATAGTGAAACTCGTTCTCGTCCAAAGACAAGTTTGTCGCCATTAATCTTTTTAACGAGTTTAACGACAAAGATAACTCGGTCCTTTTCAATTTTAGAGAGTCTGAAAAGGAACGTAAAGGTAACTCCAAAATTCCTTTTTCGTCATCTAATCCCTTAAGTCCGAAAAAGTATAAAACAATAAAGAAGGGATGAATTTTCGATAGTTTTAACGAGCCGAACAAAACAAGCGCTCGATCTTTTTGTGTAATAATTCCTCAGGTCCAAAAAGATTAAAATCTAGATGAGGGATAGCACTTCCTATCCCTTTAACGAGCTGGAAGGCCAAGGACTCGGCAATCTTTTCATATTTTACGAGTCAGTTGAAAAGAGCTTAAAGGAGACTCGTCTTTTGAGGAACGAGTGATAAAACGGGTAGCAGCTGATTCCAGGTAAGGTTTGGAATTTTCCAATCACGGCAGTGTCACAAGGATGGCTAGTGAAATCACTCTTCGTAGTTGTTCCTCAAAATGGGTAAACAATCAAATGGAGGTGAATGATCAGCCAATGAAAAGGTGGAGGTGACGGTGCAAACACGACCAAGGCTTTAATGGCTGAAGTACTACATTCACGGTGGTTATTTACCGGGGAATAGTTCATTTTTTTAACGAGCTTAAATGCGGGTGGAAACATTTGCTCATGTCTTATGTTTATTTTTTAACAAGCTTGAACTATGTGCTAAAACTGCTCGATTAATCTAGTCGTATGATAAGAATGTCTCATATAAAAATGGCAACTTTTAGAGTTTTTCCCCACATCCTTTCTTTATGCAAGTTAGGAGACCACCAATCCTACGAGTCTAAAGGGTTAGAGGTCTTATAAATTTAAAAAAAAAAATAGTCGCTCTTTGCTTGCACTCCAAAAGGTTTGCATGCCTCCAGGTATAAAACAAAGTTTCAAGGTTACCCCTTCTTTAGTCCGTTAAAGCATTTATTTTACCGAGAGAGGCCTACCTCTTACAGGTTATCCAAAGATTGTTCTATTCGCAGCGCAAACAAAACACTTCTTCGGCAATGTCTACCGAAATAAACAAAGGTGAGCGGATGGTATGGCGTGACCGTCCCTGACATAACTTTGACAAGAGGATCTTGTTCCAGTTCAACTCCCCCTTCCAATCACGGCCGGGAGTACAGAGGTCATATTATCTCGTGGAAACCTACCTTATACCTGAAGTTTTCCTGCCGAAGCAGACCAGGATGCATGCCCCCTGGGTTTCAGTCATGTCCCCCCAAATCACTTGCACTCATCGGGTGGACGGACTGGAGATTGAGACATTTCTTGCATGAAAATACCATTTAGAGATGGTATATGACTATTTGCTATGCGTGATCCGGGAAATGAAAGCTGGTCCACGAGCTTGACCACTCTTCCTTCGTGCGGAAAACACATCACTCTAAAGAGTGATGAGACAATGGCTCTCATGCAATAAATATAGTCTCGTCCAAGGAGTAGATTGTAATCCAGGGGTGCTTGAACTACCATTACATTCATGTGAACGGTTTTCCCTCTCAATGTTATGGGCACATTGGGAAGGATCCCTAACGGTCGACTGGTTCTTTTATGAAAGCCTGTTAGATTTCTCATCTCAGGCAAAAGCGATGGCGAACCAAGCGCTTTCCAATCAGTTGAGGAAAGGATACTCACAGAAGCCCCCTCATCTATGATGGTACCAGCCATAACCATCCTATATATTTGGACAATAATACGGAATGGTATACTGGCTGGTAAACGGGGTCTGCCTAGTTGATTCCAGTCAAAGGAGACAACTAGGTTGCTTGGAGGTGGGACCCAATAGACGGCCGGGTACGACTTTGAAGAACTTCCTTCCTGCAGTAAAGGAACGGGTAAATTTCCCCCATTTTCGTCGGAGTCTGTGTTTATGAAGAGAATTTGGACGGTGTCATCCTTGTTCTCTTCAGTGACTGTATCATCTGAAGATGAAACCTCTGAAGGCAAGATCGGGTCAACTGCCGCCTCGACCTTTTGACTTTCGTCTGGTATGGATCCAGATGGTTTATCTTCAATGATAGGTGCTTCAGCCGACCACCTAAGCGGGCCAGCCGGATTTTCAACTGGTGACGGACTCGGCAAGAGTTTTTTATATCCAGGAGGAAGTCGTGATGGTGAAACCAGACGATCGTCCAAAACTCTTTTAGCCTCGTCTAAGAAGGGACAACGGTGGACGGCATGATCGCCTTCACACAATTTACAAGGAAATCTATATTTTCCTTTTTGTACTGGGGCTTCACTTTCACTAGTTGACAGTGTGTTTTCAACATGATCATCAGAGGTTGACGACACCGGGTTGTGCAAACGGGGAGACCAGTCCCTTAAGATCCGAGGGATGCAAGGACAATCTCTGTGATAGTGGTCTCCCTTGAAAATGACACATGGAAATTTAAGCCTGGTTGGTGCAGTGTGTGGATTTTCATTAGACGACAATCATTTGCCCCCATTTGCTTTTGGCTCCTTCTTCTTCTTCTCTTTCTTCTTCTTTTCCTTCTTCTCCTTAGGTACTTGACTTTTGGCTTTAGTAGCCTCATCAAGCGAAGAGGAAGGAGGAGAGGAAGAATTAGAGGAAGTAGAAGGTTGGTGGGTAACTTTGGACTCGTCTAATTGCTGATTCGATTGTTCAGGAAAAGTGGTGTTCTGAACGACAGAGGTTGAGAAGAGCCATACAGGCAAACCAATTGTCAGTCCTGTAAGCGACAATGTGGCCATATGGGGTGCACCAACATCTCCCCAAGAGGAGAAGGGACTAGGATTTCATCCAAGGGGAATTCCTTGGTTGGTGGACTCCATTTTCTCAACCCAAGATCAACGTAGGAAAGGGGTAATGAATATTCCGTTTAAAATAAATTTTAGATGCTTTGACACAACTTGTTTTTTTAGTTTTTAAGAGTCGAGAAAAAACAAAAGATGACTCTAGTCGCCTTCAATTTTTAATGAGCCTGAAGTGACAAGTGCTCAGATGGACCTTTTCCGTTAAGGAGTCTGAAAAGGAACGAAAGGGACTGCTCTGGAAGTCTAGGTAGAGGGAGTACCAAACCAATCGCAAAACTGCAGAATACTTTTTACGGTATGGCAGTCAATCTTCCCGAATGCTGTGTTCAGTGCATTGCGATCGATAGGGTGGCAGACACGGCTTCCTATGGATAAAGGATTTAAGCCTATAGGGGTCTCCCAAAATATACTCGACGGTACGTGGGAGCACAAGTCTGTACTGGCATTTAGCGTCTCAAAGTGGAGGAATCACCCAACCATCAGTGAGAACAACAGTTACCAGGTTTTACGACGCCGGAATACGTCTCTAGCCTAGACCTCTAAATGTTGTGCGTTAAGTTCCAAAGCGTTGTTAGATTCATTGAATTTATTTTAAGTTGATCTTGCTTATGAAGTTTGCCTTTTGGGTTCACCATGAGATGTAGATGTAATTCCTAAAATGCAATCTAAAGATGATAAACAAACTTTTATCTCTTTTGTGCAATGAAAATCCTAGCTACTAGGGGAAAAGAAAGACACAATCTTTTCACAAAGAGCAAAGAGCACACCGTAAATGCACTTTCCTAAATCAAGCCAAATAGACTGTCTATATGCAAATGCACATGCATGTATTTGTTTTCGACTTTCTTAGTATATGGATGCTAAAAAGAAAGTTGATGCACAAATCTGAATTTGTTTTCAAGCGATAAACACAAACAAGCTTCTTTTCGAAATCAAAAGATAGAGACGATTACGACACCTTACGATTTTCAAATGAATACTCGTTTTTGACACTAGAAAATCACAAATCCAGACCAAAAGCAATAGTAACAGGATAATCAACCATCAACAGCAATAAAACTCTTTCCAACGATTGAAATCGACACTTACGATAGATTCAAATCAAAGGATGACAGTACGATTACGCTACTTCTGCTAAGGAGAACTGTAAATGACTCAAAAAACACACAAAAACATCTACAGTTCTTTTGTACAAAGGAGGCGTAATAATAGCAAGGAAAAGGGGTTTCAAATAGACATATACTGATCATAGGCAACAAAATTCAGAGATAGAACTGGAAAGAATGAAGCACAAGAACCACAGCCACACAGGGCTAGTCTGATCAGCGCACCTGTAACACAGAGAATCTGAAATGCAGCGCAGGTTGCCCTTTCGGGAAGTGCGCTGAAATTCAGGATCGCTTAACAGTACCTGCGCTGGGCCAGAAATGAGACTCTGTCCGGGTTCTGGGTCACAGTTTGCAGTTCAGTCTTTGGTTTTTGGCCGAGTAAAAGCAATCAGTAATTCAACAATTAGGGGTAGATCTAAGGAGGATCTAAGAGCTATCACAAGGGCAATCAGATAGTTTGTGAATCAGTTGTTCAAATCATAAACAGATCCAGTGAATGGATTGAAGTAGCAGATGTCTACTTTGCATTTGTTATGGCAAATGCAGTTCGAATGCCACTTATAAGTTTATGAAACAAACAAACAAAGAATGATAAACAAACAAACTAATTAGCTCCCCAGTGGAGTCGCAATTTTGTTACACGGAAAAGTGTCTATTTAGAACTTCTCTATCCCACTAAGGTGTGACAGCTGCCTTAGAAACAAACAGAGAAAAACTACTTTTGTATTTCCTTTATGAACTATAGATAGAGAGGAATAGAAAGAACCAACCTGTGTCTTGCACTAATCCTTTGATCCAATCCCTCTCTTCTTTGATAGTCTCCAGCTACCTGCTCCCTTACTTGCCCAGCTTCACAAAGTACCTGTAAGATCACAGAAGAAGAACAATATACAAAGACATGGATCTATATTCATAAACAACTTAGGATCAGATTTAAGTTAACCATACAAATGTAACAAGCATCAATGATACAAAAGCATGGAGGAAAAACTCAAATAGTTTTTATTGATAAACAAGAAAAGATCTAGGAGGAGTTACAACCGGTGGTTCCTGACCCAGTATCAACCTCCCAACAAAGAAGCCCCTCTTCACCTCACACAAAGCATAGATCACCCAATACTCTGATGTTTGTCTCAAAAACCAACAACAATTCCTTACAATATGCAAAATTCCAGCCTCTGGATCTCTGGGATGAGGGATCCATATATAGATGTTTGTAAGGAGGACGAGTTAGCTTGTGATTTGGTTAGTGTCTTCTCTCTGTCAGTTCTTGCTTCCACTTGGAGACTGAAGGCCTCTTACTCATCCTTGGTCGAATTTAGTGAGGCAAGTGTCACATGAGAAGATTCTGGAAGCTTCCATTGTCTCTCCACCTCGCGGAATGACACTTCCATTTGTCATTTCTTGCCCATCGCACCCCACAGAAGGGACTTTTGAAATGCAACGCACCCTCACAGTGTATTTAGGTGCAATGCAACGCACCTAGCCAGTGGAGCAGCTGAAATGATCCTGTTTTGACTTATTCTGAGCAGTTTCTGGTGGAGAACTTCTGGGAGAAGCTGTAATCTGTTGAGCTTGTTCCTTTAGGGGTTAGAACAACACTTTTAGGGACTTAGGAGCCCTTGGTTTATGGACATTTCATGCTTGGAGTTGTAGGGCACAAAAATGTCTATAAAAAATAGGGAGTATACAGCTGCAAATGTTTGATGGGACAACCAAAA
Organism: Pinus tabuliformis; assembly: GCA_031772625.1. Lineage (NCBI taxonomy): Eukaryota > Viridiplantae > Streptophyta > Pinopsida > Pinales > Pinaceae > Pinus > Pinus tabuliformis. The sequence goes on along the minus strand of CM062817.1, from coordinate 1,157,478,614 downwards.
TGTTAACTGATGTACGACATGTACCAGATTTAAGAAAAAATCTAATTTCAGTGGGGGCACTTGATAAAAATGTATATAAAACTGTCATTCAAGGTAAAGTAATGAAAATTTACAAAGGTATTTTACTAGTAATGAAAGCTAAGAAAGTAGGAAATCTGTTTCAGTTAGAAGGAAGAATAGGGTTAGTTCATGTGTCTACCGTGTCTGAACATGACAGTACTTCCATTCGCCTATGGCATCAGAGGTTGGGCCATATGAGCGAAAGAGGGTTAAAGATTTTGGCTGATCGCAAGTTACTTCCTAATCTAAGATCTGGAAAGTTAGATTTCTGTAAACATTGTCTGTTTGGCAAACAAAGTAAACAAAAGTTTAAAACAGGCAAACATACTAGTAAAGGAATACTTGATTATATCCATTCAGATGTTTGGGGTCCAGCACCTACAACCTCGTATGGTGGCTCGTCATATTTTGTGTCATTTATTGATGACTTTTCTAGGAAAGTATGGGTCTACATGTTGAAGAGGAAGTCTGATGTTTTTACAGTTTTCAAGCAGTTTAGAGCATTGGTAGAAAACAACACTGGTAGAACTATAAAATGTTTAAGAACTGACAATGGTGGTGAGTTTACTTCCAAGGAGTTTGACAACTATTGCAAGGATGCAGGGATCGAGAGACATAAGACTACTGTGTATACTCCTCAGCAAAATGGAGTTGTTAAATGCATGAACATGACTCTTTTGGAGACAACAAGGAGTATGCTGAGTAACGCTGGTTTGCAGAAGGAGTTGTGGACAGAAGCGGTGGCTACAGCTTGTTATGTGATAAATCGATCGCCATCAACAGCGATAGGTTGCAAGATTCCTCAAGAGGTATGGAAAGGACACCCTTGTGATTATTCTAAACTAAGAGTGTTTGGTTGTGATGCATATGCTCTAGTGCCTAAACATCAGCGAACTAAATTAGATCCAAAATCGAAAAGGTATGTCCTTGTTGGGTATGGTGATGGAACAAAGGGATTTAGATTGTGGGATCCTACTACCCACAAAATCATCATCAACAGAGACGTAAAGTTTGATGAATCCTCTCTTGTACTATTAGATGTAGATAATAAATTGAAACAGGATGATGTATCTGCACATTCAGTTTGACAGCACTTCTAATGATAGTCATGACGACCATAGTTCAGATTCTAGTCATGAACGGGTATCAGAATCAAAGCAAGGTTGGTTGCAAAAGGGTTTTCTTAGAAAGCTGGCATAGACTTTCATGAGATATTTTCACCAGTTTTTAAAATTGTTTCAATTAGAATTGTGTTAGCATTAGTTTCTTTGCTTGATTTAGAATTACAGAAACTAGATGTTAAGACTGCGTTTTTACATGGTGATTTAGATGATGAAATTTATTTGGAACAACCGGAAGGGTTTGTTCAGCATCACGATAAGAAATTTGTCTGCAGGCTCAAGAAGTCATTGTATGGTCTGAAGCAGTCGCCTCGACAGTGGTACAAGAAATTTGATTCTTTCATGTTGAGTCAAAAATATATAAGAAGTGAATATGATCATTGTGTTTACTTTAAGCAGTTAAGTAATGTCATGTTCATTATCTTAGTGTTGTATGTTGACGATATGATTTTAGCAAGAAAAAGCATTGAAGAAATCAATAGGTTGAAGACTCAGATGGCAAGGACGTTTGATATGAAAGATCTAGGAGTAGCAAGACAGATTTTGGGCATGGAGATTTTCAGAGACAGGGGCAATGGTAAGCTGTGGCTATCACAACAGAAGTATGTTGAGAAAATACTTTTGAGGTTTGGTATGAACAATGTGAAGCCTGTGTCAGTCCCTTTAGCTTCCCATTTTAAGCTTTCTTCCAGTTTATGTCCTAATACAGATGAAGAAAAGGATTATATGTCTCGAATTCCATATGCCAATGTAGTAGGATGTTTTATGTATGCGATGGTGTGTACGAGACCAGATATTTCACATGTAGTTGGGGTTGTCAGCAAGTATATGGTAAATCCAGGTAAAGAACACTGGTCAGCAGTGAAATGGGTTCTTCGGTATTTGAGAGGCACAAGTAGTTATTGTATTACTTACAATAAGAGTAGTGAATCTGTTTGCGGGTATGTTGATTCTGATTTTGCAGGTGATTTGGATAAGAGAAGGTAAACTTCATGGTATGTCTTTACTCTTGCAGGTGGAGCTATTAGCTGGATGTCAAATCTATAAAACATTGTTGCTTTATCCACTACTGAAGCTAAATACAATGCTGCTTCGCATGCTTGCAAAGAGGCAGTTTGGTTGAAAGGTTTGCTTGGTGAGTTTGGTAGGTTACAAGACAACATCAGGTTACTTTGTGATAGTCAAAATGCAATACATTTGGCTAATAATCCGGCCTATCATAGTAAATCAAAGCATATTCCAATTAAGTACCATTTTGTAAGACAGGTTATCACTGAAAGGGGAGTCTCTCTTGAAAAGGTGCATACAAAGGAAAACTGTGCAGACATGTTAACGAAACCAGTTTTGTTGGAGAAGCTGCTTTGGTGTTTGGCTTCTCTTGGCTTGTAGAAAAGATAAAAATAATAAACAAACAGGGTATCAGGCTAATTGTTGTCAAGGTGGATATTGTTGAGATTTTTTCTGTTTCACAAAGTAGGCAAAAATCTCTAATGTGTGACAACAATAGGAATTTGTTGCTAGATTAGCTCCAGGTTGTTGGGAGTGAGTTAATGCATCCTATATTTGTTGTAGGAGGATTTATGAGGCAGTTAGATCCTCCTAGATATAAAACAGGTGTCCAGACGGATTGGGTATGTGTGTGAGCGTTTGAGAGGAAATGAAGTCTCTTGTAATCTCCTATTTTGATAATAAGATTGTCGATGCCTATGTTTGGTGGACATAGCCCAGAATGGTTGGGTGAACCACGCTAAACCCTGTGTCTCTTTTTGTGATGTTTGTGATCTGCTGTTGCTTATATTTTTTTTAGCTGCACTGACTGCTTCAACACTGTTGTAGGTATGTGGACCACTTCTGATGGCGGTCATTCTGCAATTTCCCTTGGGTCTGTATGAACTGCAAGGTTTGGTGGTCTATGTGGATGACCGTTTCCTTCCCCAAAATGTAATGCTTCCATTGTTGGCAGGCCTGTACAATGGAATACATCTCTTTGTCATAAGTGGGATACTTCTGGACTATGTCTGAAAGTGTCTCACTGTGATATTCCATTGGATGCCCGTGTTGAGTAAGGAAAATCCCAATAGCATAGTCAAAGGCATGTGTCTCAACGTCAAATGGTTGTTGCAAGTCTGGTAATGCGAGCATTAGTGCCAAGCAGAGGTGATCTTTCAACTCTGTGAATGCCTTCTGTTCAGATTCAAACCAAAACCATTTTTCTTTCGCTCCTCCCTTGGTGACTTGACTCAATGGCCAAGTGATATGAGAAAATCCCAACACGAACCTGCGGTACAAGTTGGCAAGACCTAGAAAGCTGTGGAGCTATGTCAGAGTGGTTGGAGATGGCCAATCCTGAATGACTTGGATCTTGGCTGGATCCACATGCACCACTTGTTCATCAATAATGTATCCCAGATACTGAACCTGGGTCATGCCAAAAGTGCATTTCTCCAAATTGGCACATAACTTGTGTTGTCACAGTGTTTGGAGAACCTGTCGGATGTGGTGGAGGTGCCCTTCCCAACTCTGGCAGAAGATCAAGATGTCATCCAAATATACCACTACAAATGAGTTGGTGAATGGCCACAAGATGTCATCCATTAGTCTCATGAATGTTGCAGGAGCATTCATCAATCCGAAAGGCATAACCAACTATTCGAAAAGGCCCTCCTTGGCTTTGAAGGCAGTCTTCCACACATTGGAGCACTTGATTGGTACCTGGTTATATCGTGACTTCAAATCGATCTTGCTGAAATATTCTACCCCTTTCAGTTGATCCAGGAGGTCATCAATCCATGGGATTGGGTACCTATTACAGACAGTGATCTTGTTCAATGCCTCATAGTAAATATAACGTCTCCAAGTCACATCCTTCTCCTGTACCAACACGATCGAGCTCCCACAGGGCGATGAACTCCGATGAATGTGACCTTTCTGCAACAGCTCCTGAATTTGCCTCTTGATTTCATCATTCTTGAGAATGGAGAATCGATAGATTGGTCCATTGGGTAGTGTTACACCTGGGGTCAGATCGATGGAGTGCTTGACCTGACAGTGCAGAGGAACCCCTGTGGGGGAGGTGAAGATGTCCTCATACTCCTCCATGACCTTGTCCATCTGTAGTTGTCATGTGGAGGGGCCCTGTCTGGAGGTCATGGCCACCATCTTCTTCTTTCATTGAGGGCGTATCATTAGGAAAACAAATTTCCTAGTTTTCGAAATGAGCTTACTGCATTGTTTTGCAGTAACTAAAGAGATGGCGGTAGGCAGTGCTACCTCCAGTATCCTGTACAACTTATTTCCCAAAGTAACAATAACAACACGGGGCCTTAATTCATACACAGCATGTCGCTTCCACAAGTATGGTTTTCCTAATAATACATCACAAATTTCAAGGGGAGAAATGTGACACAATACCTCATCCATGAAGGGCTTAATGTTGTATGGAAGGCGAAACTATTGGCTCATGCGAAGATCCCGTCCTTGGTGAAGCCACCCGATGACGTATGATTGTGGATGTGCTATGGTCGGTAAGCCTAGCCACTTCATTACCTCTACTGAAATGAGGTTCTTTTGGCTCCCACTGTCGACAATGAACTATAGCGGGGAGCCCTTTACACACATATGGGAGTGGAAGAGATCCTCCTCCTCCTCTAGATCATTAGGTTCCTCCTTTTGGATCTTCGTGGTGGAAATGGTGACGTTGGGCTCTGCATCAATAATTTTCTTCCCTTTTTGATTCCCCTTGTCGGGTTCTGATTCAGAGTTAGAATATGCATCTGATTCTGAAACCTTTAGCTCGGTCACCAGTGACTGCTTGGCCCGACACGCATTTATGTTGTGATTGGAGCTCTTATGGAACTCACACCACTTTCCCGTGTTGTTTTTTAGCTTTGCGGTGCTTTTCTTTGCTTGTAGCTTTGGCAGGTTGTCTTGGGCCACCATGCCTTGGATTTATCCTTTGTTCTGCAGTTTCGAGGCACCTTTCCCTTGCTTCAGATTCGCAGATCCAAAGTCTCACTTCTTTTATTTAAACTTTTGCTCGACCTTGATGGCATATCGGTATGTCATGCCGAGCGAGGAGATGTTCAGGAATTCTATTTCTTCTTGGATATAGTTGTGCAGGCAGCGACAGTATTTGAGTACCGAATGCTACTCTGAATCCTTGATACCTGAATTTATGAGAAGGGTATGGAAAATGTTGGTAAAATCTGACACGTCTTGCTCCCTTCTCTGTCGTAGTGTCGTCCAGTTTATTTATCGATCCTCATAGCTTCCGATAGGGTAGTACTGCTCCTCGATGGCAACCCAGAATGAATTCCAAGTGGTGTGATTGAAAATAGTGAGCCTGTACTTTCATCCTTCTGCTTGCAGTAGGCTTCCAACCTGTCCTTGACATGGGGAGCTGCTTTGAGAAGAGCGAAAATAATCTTTTCCCGACTGGAAAAATCATGAACAGAAAAATAACCCTATAGCAGATTCAACCATTTATTGATGACATCTGTGTTTATCTGACCCTCGAATATGGGGATTTCAAAGTTAACTTGTACCTTAAACGGTGTGGCATTTCTAGAGTAGCTGTTGGAAGCCGATGCGTCGTCCCTAGGTAGCCGCTGGAGGATTTGGGTAAAGTTGTCCATCATCGCATTCCTTTGTCACTTGAGGGCTTCTTCGAGCAAGATTTTGATAGGATCTCCTACCCCCTCATCTTTATTTTCATCCGCCATGAGAGGCTATCGAGATTTGTGAGGTTGTTCTTGTAAAGGTTCAACTAGTTCGAGCCCTAACTCCTTATATCCTGACTTCGTCGAGGACATGCAAAGAAAAAAAAGAAAACTGCTATGATACCACTGATCCAGATTTAAACAGGAATGCAAAAAATTACAGAGATAACCATAATCACAAATATGTAGTGGAAATAATGCTTCATTTCATTAATGTAAAATACTGAAATATGCTTACAAACAGAAATGGAAATACACCAGCTAGGATGATGGTAGCTTATCTCTGAGAAGATATGTGGCAGCTACATTCCTCTAAAATGAACTACAATGAGGCTCAAGGGCCTTTTTATTATTGAACAATAAGAGCAAACCCTAAACAACCAAAACCCTAACATGAGGGGATGTAACACCAAGAGTTAGGGGGCCCCATTGGGGTGAGTTGGATAGCCAACTTCCCAGGGTTGTGACTTGGTCATTATCTCTGTTTGATGCACATGATAACCCATTGGAAAGATCTCTCTGAGAACTATGTAAAAAAATACTATTTTAGATAGAAAATCACTGTGGTGGATTTCCAAGAAAATGTCGTTTAGGGCCTCAAAATGGCTTGGGAAGTTTAGGACCCGGAAAACTGCTAAAAATGGTAAACTATGCTACAATTAAGGAAACTGGAAAACTGAAAGAAGAAATGGTGGGGGTCCAAGTGGAATATGTCGGTGGCCACCAATATCCACCTAGTTCTTGAGCATATGTGAGGCAAGGCTCCCTTTGGTTCTTCTATTTGCTCCCTTATTGTCTTTCTCATCTGCCTACAAATAACAATCATGTTTTTTTTCTTTTATTATATAGCTATATATATATATATATATATATATATATATATATATATATATATATATATATATATATATATATATATATATATATATATATATATATATATATATATACATATTAAAATAGTTAGGCTGCCTCAAAGAGTTTTTCACCCTAGGTATTTGCCCATGGCACCTCAAGGAATGTTTTCACCTAGGGATCTTCTTTTTCCTTCCATTTTTCTCATCCTCGGCCCACCTCATGGAGGTTTTCACCTGAATCCTTATTATTTTTTCTTTCTCTTTCACTGACCTAATACCGGAGGATATGAAACTTGCTCCACCATCATCACTACCTTATTGATACTATTAATGAACTCTTGTTTATATAAAGGCCCCTTGTACATTTTCAATCTGTGTCCATTAACTAGTAATGGAATGGCTTCTTCATCTATAGCTCTGATATGCACTTAACCATTGTCATGGAATCTTTCCACCACATAATGTCTGAACCATCTTGTCCTTAGCTTTCCCTTGAATTCCTTATACCTGGAGTCATATAATAATGCCCAATCTCCTTCTTGAAATTTTTTCTCCTTAATATTCTTGTCATGCCAGATTTTCCTTTGAAGATGAACTATCTTTGAAGATGAACTATCTCTGTATGGAGGAGAGCCTACATTCTGAATTCATTCAAGCCATTCAAATGGAACAGTCTTTCTTTCCATTCATGAATGAGATAAAAATCTAGTTGGGCTGCCATCCTCAATGTATTATATTAAAATTCAATAGAAAACAAAGCCCTTTTCCCATAGACTAGCTCATAGGGTGTAAATCCAGTGGTGGTGTTCCATGTTGTATTATAGGCCCAGGTGGCCTCAACTAGTCTTTCTGCTCAATCCTTTCTATTGTTTTTCACTACGTTGGTAAGGATGTTCTCTAGTGCTCTGTTGGTCACCTCCACTTGCCCATTAGCTTGTGGATGATAAGGAGTGGAGGTCCTATTCTTGATTTTGTGATGCCTGAGTAGTTCTTCAATCATGCTGGAGATAAATTGGCTACCTTGGTCTGTGACTAGCTCTCTAGGGTACCAAAATTTGTAGAATATATTCTCCCTTAGGAACCCAACCACCTTCTCTTCCGTTTCTTCCTTAATTTCCTTAGTTTCAACCCACTTAGTCAAGTAATCAGTGCACACAATAATGTGTTGTTTTTGCTTTGAAGGAGGATTGATAGGCCCAATGAAGTCCATGCCTCACTTGTCAAATGGCTCAAATGTAACTTGAGGTTGTAGGGGCATTTCATCTCTCGGAGTAGGCTTTCCCATCCTCTGGCACCGATCACACTGACTAATGTAATTTTTTACATCTTAATGAAGAGTAGGCCAAGAATAGCCTGCTTGTAGCACTTTGAATGTTGTCCTCTTTGTTGCAAAGTGACCTCCACAAGGCCCATCATGACAGGTCAGAAGGATGTCAAAAACTTCCTCTTCCCTGGTACACCTTCTCAAGATCTGATCTGGGACGAATTTGAATAGATAAACCCCAATCCAGGTGAAAGGGGAACTTTTCCTGATTATCTTGCTTTTTTCTTTAGAGGGCAGGTTTGGTGGGAATTGTGTTAATACTAAATAGTTTTCTATATTAGCAAACAATGGGGAGAGAACTAAAATAGCAAATAAATGCTCGTCTGGTAACTGATCATCCACCATTACTTCTTCACCTACAATCATATTCATCCTAGATAGAAAGTCAGCAACAACATTCTCCTTACTAGCCTTATCAAAAATAGTTAGATCAAACTGTTGTAATAAAAGTAACCATCTTATGATTCTAGCATTTACATCTGCTTTGTTCATTAAGTATTTAATTGTTGCATGATTAGTATGCACAAATGTGTGATAACCTGTAATGTAATGTCTAAACTTGCTCAATGAATGCACAACAACCAGGAGTTCTTTTTCAGTCATAGTATAGTTTCACTTAGCCTTTGATAGGTTTTTACCGGTAAAATAGATGGCGTAGGGAAATTTCTCCTCTACCTGACCTAAGGCTACTCCTATGGCTTTGGGTGAGCCATCAGCATGAATATGAAAAGGGAGGCCTAGTTTGGGCCTCTGAGAATAGGTGTAGTGGTTAACTTCTCCTTTAAAATGTCTAAGCCCTCTTAACAAATCTTTGACCATATCAATTCAGAATATTTGGCCAACAACCCAAATAAAGGAGAGGCCAACTTGTTGAAGTACTTTATGAACCTTCTGTAGTATCCAACTAACCCTAAGAAATTCCTGACATTTCGTTACTTTTGTGGATGTGGGACCCTTTGGATGATGGCTATTTTGTTTGGGCCCGCCTACAGTCCTTGGCTAATGGTTTGGGTCAACCATTAATAATTCACAATTTTCTGGACTGAGAGACGGGTTCACTTCAATGCATTTGCATAATACTTTTCCTAGGTTAGTTAGGGCTTCTTGAAAATCATAGCCATAAGGTGTAAAATCATCCATATAGATCTCTACAACATCGTGTACTAATTCAACAAAAATACTCAAGACTGCTCTTTGGAAAGTGGCAGGAGCATTGCATAAGCGAAAAGGAAGGACCATATAGGAAAAAGTACATGAAGGACAAGTGAATGTGGTTTTATCCTGGTCTTCCGGGAAGAATTGGATTTGGTTTTACCTACTAAATCCATCTTGGAAAGAAATTAACTTCTTCCTTGCCAGGCCATCTAGCACTTGGTCAATGAAGGGTAGGGGAAAATGATCATTCTTTGTGGCTTTTTTCAACTCCCTATAATCGACACAAATCCTCTGCTTACCATTCTTCTTGGGAACTAACATTGAAGGAGAGACCCACTCACTGTTAGAGATAGGGTAAATGAACCCTGCATCTAACAATTTTTGTAGTTCTTCTTTAACTATGTCTTTAAGGGCTGGATTCATTCTCCTTTGTGGTAGCCTGACTGGCTTGCAACCTTCATTGATGTATATGTGGTGAGTACACACTAAGGGGTGTACTCCCTTCATTTCCTTGTAGCTCCAAGCGAAGGCTTCTAGGTTTTCTTTCAACATATTGCATAACTTTTCCTCTTCAAGATAAAATAGAGATGGGTTGATTTTCAAAGTTTTCTCTGGGCCAAATTCCATGGTTTTGACTTGGAGTGGGTTGAAATTGGCCAAGCATAAGTCAATTTGATGATTTTTCAATGTTTCCTTTACTTCTTATTCCAATGGTAATGAACTAGGAGCTGGACTTTGGAGCAGGTGTTCAATTAAGTCATCCTCCTCTTATTGCCCTCCTCCTATGATTGCTTCCAAAGCATAAAGTTGGGCAGAATAAAGCTCATCTTCTTCCTCCTCCTCCAACCATAAAGGTAAATCATGTTCTAGGGAGGGTTGAGCAAGAGCGTATAAGACTAACTCTTTAGACATATGCCCATTCTTGATGGTCATATTCCTAGCTCTACAGCTAATTTATGCATTAGATGTGGCCAACCATGGCCTCCCAAGGATGAGAGGGTAACCAGTAGGCTTAGCCTTAGGCTAGAGAACTAGGAAATCTACAAGGTACTCCCAGCAGTCAATGGAGACCATCACATCCTCCACAATTCCCTCAGTGGTGACGCTAGAATGGTCTGCAAGTTGCAGAACTATTGTGGTCTTCCTTAATGACCCTTGGAAGTTAATATTAAGCATGGTGTCCTTGCTCATCACATTAATGGTAGCCCAAAGATCAATCAGAGTGTGTGGGTGTTATGAAACCAGCTCAAGAAAAGATAGAAAAGATAGATCAACGCCTTAGAATTCAGCCTCTTCGAGGGGGCAACCTCCTTTACATTACATAAATGAACAATTCTTGGATGATACAAATGAAAAAACCTCCTTTCTATATATAGGAGTCTAAGGAGTCACAATATAATCCAGCCGACCTAACAATAATAATATAAAGTGACAAAAATAACAATAGAGGGATTCTATGGGGCACAGAAATAACAACATGGGGGTAATAGGGACACAACAATATAAATAAGCGGTATAGCTACAATAGTAATGGGGTAATCACTAGTATTATAGGGACCCAACATGCCCTTCTCCTTCAAAAAAGTGTTGTCCTCAACGCTTGAGTAGTTTTGGATACTTCTGCATAAAATTCCCATCCTCCCATGTGGAATCTTCAGCGGATAAGTTCTTCCACTTGATAAGATACTCTGAAATTGATTGATTTCGTAGCTGTCGAGTTCTTGTTTCTGTGACTGCTTCCAGTTCCAATATAATTTTTCCTTCCTCGTCAAGTTCTGGCAATATTGTTTGAACTGGGAGCTTGTCACCTATAACCTTCTTTAAACATGAAACATGGAAAACTGGGTGCAATCGAGAAGCTGCAGGAAGCTCCAATTTGTATGCCATAGTACCAATCTTTTGCAACACCTTGTACGGACCATAATACTTTGGTGATAATTTATTATCCTTCTTAGCTTGCTTTAGGGACATTTGCTTATATGGTTGTAGCCATAGGAATACCCAATCACCTACATCAAAACTTCTTTCACTGCGATGTTGATCTGCCTGTTGTTTCATTCTATTTTGTGCCAACATGAGGTTATCCTTTAAGAGTTGGAGGACTTGTTGTTGATGTTCGATGTGATGTTCCACTGCCTGAACCTTAGAATTTTCTCTTAATTATGATGTGATGGATGGTGGTTGATACCCATAAAGTGCCATAAATGGGGTCATTTTTGTTGTTGTATGGAAGGAAGTGTTATACCACCATTCAGCCAGAGGCAACCATTTGACCGATTGTGTCTATTTATCAGATACAAAGCAATGAAGATATCCTTCCAAACATTTGTTTACTATCTCAGTTTGCCCATCAGATTGAGGATCCATGATGACACTCTTTCCCTCAGACTTGGGTAAACCTATGATAAAATCCATTGAAACCTCCCCCCAACGTTGGCCTGGAATGGATAAAGGTTGTAATAGACCCGGTGTCTTAATTGTTTCAACTTTATTTTGTAAGCAAACCAAACATTCCGCCACAAAATTTTGAATATATGATTTAAGGCCATCCCAAAAATATTCCTTCTTAACCCTATGGTAAGTTTTTAAAAATCTTGAGTGCTCTCCTAAAGGAGAAGTGTGCAATTCCATAAGAATCTTTTGTTTTAGCTGGGAATTCTTACAGAGGTATAAGCGATCTTTGTACCATAATGAATCATTTTGCCAGCAAAATGTATTAGACGTACTGGAATCGTGTTGTAGCTTTCGAATAAGTGCCCACACTTCTTCATCATTCTTCCAATCCTCCCTTGCTTCGTTTATCCAATCTGGTTGGATAATAGAAATGGAGCACAACAATGCTTCGACATCCTCATCCTTTCTTGAGAATGCATCTGCCACCACATTTTGCTTCCCTTTTTTGTAGATGATTTCAAAGTCATAACCCAACATCTTTGTGACCCACTTTTGTTGCTCTTCAGAGGATAATCTTTGTTCTAAAAAGTATTTAAGGCTATCATGATCCGTTTTTACCTTGAAGTGTCTTCCCATTAGGTAGGGTCGCCATTCCTTAAGTGCATGGAGTATTGCCAACATTTCCTTCTCATAAATAGCTTTGCTTAAAAACTTTCCCTTGATTGGACGAGTTTCAAAAGCAATGGGTCTTTCATCTTGCATTAGAACAGCACCAATTCCATTTCCTGAAGCATCACATTCCACAATAAAGGTTTTTGTGAAGTCTGGTGTAGCTAAGACCGGTGCTTGGCACATTGCCTCTTTAAGATGTTCAAAGGAATTTTTTGCTTCCGGAGTCCATGAAAATGCATCTTTCTTCAATAATGTTGTTAGAGGTGCTGCTATTCTCCCATAATTCCTAATAAACTTGTGATAATACCCTGTCAACCCAATAAATCCTCGCAGATGCTTTATGGATGTGGGGATTTTCCATTCCTTAATGGCTTTAATTTTGCCAGGGTCTACCTTAACTCCTTCATGAGATACAATATGACCCAAATATTCCACCTCCTGGACTCCAAAGAAACATTTGGATCTTTTTGCATATAATTGTTTCTCCTCTAATAGTTGTAGCACCCTGTCAACATGTTCAACATGATCCTTCCAAGACTTTCTGTAGATTAGTATATCGTCAAAAAATACTAACACAAATTTTCTAAGGAATGGTTTGAAAATTGAATTCATCAAACCTTGAAATGTTGAAGGTGCATTAGTAAGACCAAAAGGCATGACCAAAAATTCATAATGACCCTCATGAGTTCTAAATTCTGTTTTCGGAATGTCTTCAATCTTCATTCTGATTTGATGATATCCCGAACGAAGATCCAACTTGGTGAAGTAAATTGATCCATGCAATTCATCCAGTAATTCATCAATGACAGGAACGAGGAACTTATCTTTAATAGTGAGCTTGTTGAGCTCCCTATAATTCAGACACATGCGCCATGATCCATCCTTCTTGTGCACCAATACTACTGGAGCAGAGAAAGAACTTTCACTTGGTTGAACTATACCAACCTCTAGTATTTCTGCAACCTGTTGAAGCCCCGAAAATTGGGTCGACAACAAGGGGGGTACCAACCCAGTCCGGACCTTGGTTGGCAGCTCCTTATCCATTTGGTGTAGCGGGTCCGACTGGGGATAATGGGACCAGTTTCCCAATCTAAGGGTGTGTGTGTGTGCAGAGTTGGATGATGCTGATCTAAGGGTTCTAATCTAAGCTACTTTAATCTAATTCTATGATATTGTAATCTAATGAAAATAGCACATCTAATCTATGCTAACCCGAGATGTATTTCTTCTATTATGCGATCTAAAGAGATTTCAAATAATAACTAGTAATAAAGAACATTCAGCTATCATAAGAATGGAAATCAATTAAGATGAACCAATTTGCATAAAAAGTTAGGCAAAACAGTTGTGAACAGCATATCGCATAATAAGTTATTCATATATCAAACATAAATAAATGACTCCACCATACAAAAGTGCCAAATGGTAACTCAAACATTCATGCAATAACATATAAACAAGTAAAAACTGTATACCACTTTAAGAATATAAGCAGAAATGGCCAAGAGATAAAAGTACCATTTATGACTGGTTCTACTCATAAGCTTCAAGCAACAATGATTTATCTCTACTTGTTCTAATATCTACCAAGAGTACAGAAGTGCAACATCAGTAGCAGATATCAAATGCAAACATTAATAAACCTTGATCCATTCATTCATCAAAACCTCCTCTGAGGGTGCAGAAGTGCATGTTCTAAGGACAAGTTTTTGACAAATTTCTGGACCCTTCTCTAAATGCCTGAGAAGGGTTTAAATACTGCTAACTAAATAACTTAATTACATAAATTTAGGATACAGTTTAAATGACTGCCCTTTATCTAAGCAAACTTATTTCTAAAAATTGAATCTAATTTCTAACTATTTCTGCATTTGCTCCTTAGTGTTGCGAGCATGCAACATTTTCCTAGGAAGAGTTGGCTGGTTGTCTTCTGCTTTATCTTGGGCTACGAAAATAGAAATAGCAAGCGCTGGCATCACTTTTTAGTAAACTAGAAGATATTTTTGGGAATCATCTTCTGGCTGGGCGAATTTACTGTGTATATACTTGGTAACAACCGAAATTCCTCTCAAATTGCCTCTGCTTTTGCTATCTCGATTTCCAGACTCGTGGATGACTAAGCAAGTTAGGGACTTTGCTTTCTAATCCGGGCCTTTCTGGTGCATTTTTCGCCTTTAGCACTTTTTCCTTTACCGGGCATAAGCTTCAGAATTTTCTAAACATGCTGCTTTCGTGAGCTTTTGACCTTGAGTGTCGAATCGCCTATTGATATCAGCATCTGTTCAGTAATACTCTGAAATCTGCGTTTCTGTTGCATGCGGTATCTGTTTATGAGGGCATCTCTTCTCTGTTCTCCAAGCATTGACGCTTTCCCTTTTTCCTTAGATGTTTCCTGCACATTGCTTCATGTTGTTTCCTGTTTTTTATTCCTGCAGTTCACGCAAAGGAAAAGAGTAGTGATAATAAATTTTGACACGAAAGCTTTAAGCTCTACGAATGTATAAAATCATGACACCCACAGTGAACTGACTCTTCGAAAAACACAAAACTATCCATCATGAATACTTTGGTGTACATTCATTAATTTCCTTTAATGCGTGAGTCCAATTTTTGGTTTAGGGACAACTTTTCTTGAATGCTGAGCCGAGGAAAATTTGAGATGGGTGATTTCTGCGACTCGCATCGCATCATTGCGGATCGCATTATCAATATGTTTCATCGCAGAGTTTCCTGATTAGTTTAGCGTAGAATCGCGCAGATCGCATTTATCGCGGATCGCATTTATCGCAGATCGCATTTATCGCAAGATCGCATTTATCGTAAGATCACATTTATCGTTGCAATTTGTTAAGTTATTGTGTGTTGTTTATGCGATGTTTGCGATATGCGATGTCACATATCGTCCATCGGAGATTTCTTAAGATTTTCATTTATGGGTGCTTCTTAATGCATGCGATGCGATGAATTTCGCGTCACTTATTTGCAGTTTTTTATTGTGCTCATAAAGAAATGTTTCACTCGTCTCCGTGCGATGTATTTTTTTTTAGGAGTATAATACAAAAAATTTTATAAAATTTTTTGAATTTTTACTAAGGGTCCCCACTTCTTTAGTGTTATTGCTAATACTAAAGAAGGAGGGGGGTTGTTAGTGGTCACAACAATGGTGATTCACTTGGAAGAACCAGTTATCTCTGCTTTTCTATTGAATTTTTTAAACTTCCAAAACAGAAAAATTTTCATAAATCTAAACTTTGTTATGGACAGATAGAGTACATTATGCCTTATTCTATCAATGATATTTTGTTTCAACCTCTTTCTATTCTAATTGTTTGCTTCCTCAGGCTTGTCCTTGTATTTATATCAACCATTACTTGGTCTTGTAAAGATAAAATAAAGTCTTCTCTGTGTGCTAGCCTTAAAATATGCTCGTTTACGGTAGGTAGAGCCTCTGCTACCAGCAGGCGTCCATAGCCTCGATAGGGTTACCTGTTACCCAGCAATGATCCTTTATCCTGTTTAAGGTTATCTACAACCTTCAAAGACAAATCCATATTGACACTTTTTCCTTTTTTATTCTTAAAGAACAATGTCTTGGTTTGGTAGCCAAATTATGACACAGTCATTCACTTGATTTACACTTTTGTTGAACAAGCTGGCTCATGATGAGACCCCTTGTCTTTTGATTTCAACAATCTTGAGTCATTGCCCTGTGTTGATGGACAGTGTTTGGAAAAGTCAGCAAAGTTATAATGTCTGTGATCATGATAAGCCGGCTCGTGATGAGACCTCTTATTCTTTGAGATATAGTGTTTCTTGGATTGTCCCTCTGAATGCTGCGATTTTCTTTAACAGGGAGGAAATCATTGTTTTCCTTAAGAAAGCTCTGGACGACAATAATAGAGTTTGAAAATAGCAGTTTTACAGAGAATCTTTATTTTGTTATTGATACCTTTCATTGTGCTGATATAAAACAATTCCTTCGCTAAAGGTTGCTTTCATCAAATTTTTTGAAGTTGAAACTAGTATCATATCTAGGCTAAAGTTTTTAACTGTATATGTCAATAATAAAGATCAGATTTTCAAAAAATTTCTATTTATACAAGCGAAAAGCTCAAAATATGAAAGAGAATTGGTGTCTTTTCGCGAATACCGATAGTAACCATTAACAACTGGTTTTATTATGAAAAAGAAAAGAAAAAACAAAACTATTCTACAAAATAGAAGAATAATCTTCTATGGAAAATATATTTTAAGGATTTGACCATTAACAGGCAAAGAATCCATTCTACCTGCTAGATCTTGTAAGACAAACGTTGATGGACCTATGACTTCAACAATTTGAAAAGGACCAAGCCACATCTTTTGAAATTTTGTATGTTTTCCCTTTTCTTCATGAGCCTTATCCCACATTAAAACTAAATCTCCCATCTGTAAAAATTTTCTGGTCATTATGTTTGAATCAAAAGAGGATTTTATTAGCGCTTGATGATGAGCATGGGTTTTCTTAGCTTGTTCTCGTTTCTCTTATAATTTGATTATCTCCATTTGTCTTAGTTGTATAGAGGAAGTAGGTACTTCATCAATGTATTGTATTAAAGACAAAGAGGGAATGACTAAGTGAGTTGGAAGAACCACTTCTTTCCCATAAACTAAATTAAAGGGGGAAGTGCCGATCGAAGCTTTTTTTGTTATTCTATCTGCCCATAAAGCATTTACCAAAGCTTTATGCCAATTCTTTTGGTTCTGGTCAACTGTTCTTTTAATAATCCTGATTAGGTTTTTATTTGTTGACTCAGCTAACCCATTACCTTGCGGATAGTAATTGGCCGAATATTTTAGTTTGAACCCTCTTTTAAGTGCGAACTCAGTCATTGCATTTCCAGAAAAGTATGATGCATTATCAAACATTAAAGCCGTTGGCAATCCAAACCTAGTGATTATAAATTGATCTATGAATTCGATAATATTTTCAGAATTTGCCGTCTTGAGAGGAACTGCCTCTACCCATTTAGTAAAATAATCTGTTGCCATGAGGATGTATCTATGCTTCTTAGAAGAGTGAGGAACGATCTCACCTATTATGTCCAAGCCCCACTGGCTGAATGGTTGCTCGATGCTTACCGGTTGTAGTGGCAGGGACGGCTTCTTTTGTCTTCCTGCAGTATTTTGGCAGACTTGACATTTCCTCACGTAACTGTGTGAATCTTTGAACAGCGTAGGCCAGTAATATCCTGCACATAAAATTTTATGTGCAGTAGCATCTCCAGCATAGTGTCCGCCTGCTAGTCCATCATGGAGCTTCTACAAAACTTTTTCAGCTTCAGTTTTTTCAAGACATCTAAGAAGAACAGAATCATAATTCTTTCGAAAAAGAATATCATTTATGAGCTGATATTGTTTAGCTTTCAATCTCAGAGCTCTTTTCTTAGTGTGATCTAGGTGTGATGGAGCATACCCGTTCTTAATATAATAAATGATATCATCATACAATGATTCTGCATCGTTTAGGCTTACCTCATACATTTGTATCTCTTCGGATGAAATTTCAGAGATTTGCGATGCTCCGGCCAACATTTTGCAAAAGCCTTGACCTCTTACAATGTTTGCTGGTTTAATCTCAAGGTCGTATTCCTGTAAAGAAGTGATCCAATTTGCTCTTTTCTCGCCCATATGCTTCTGTATTAGAAAATTTCCTACCGCTGGAAACGGTACTATGATCTTAGTGTGGGTTTTGAGTAAGAAAGGTCTGAAATATTTGATCACTTTGAAAACATCATAGGCCTGTTTTTCTACGTCTGAATAATTGAGTTCAGCACCTTGTAAATTTGAGCTAAAAAACGCAATTGGAGCTTCCGCTTTTTCTTGATTTGCTTGAGTTAGAATCACAGCATATGATTTCTCTGAGGCAAATGTGTATAAAACAAAAGATTCTAAAAAATTCGGGGTTGCTAAAGATGGAGCATTAATAATAGCTTGTTTGATCAGGCTGAATGCTTCATGTTCATCTTGACCCCATTTGAAATTTGAATTCTTTTTAATCATGGTTTGCAAAGGAGACACAATTCGTGAAAAATTTGGGACAAATCTCTTTACAAAATTGATTTGAACAAGGAAAGATTGCATGGCTTTTTTATTATGAGGTAGAGATATTTCAGAGATTTCTTTGATTCTGTCAGGATCAATGTGAATACCAGATTTTGACACTATGAATCCTAGAAGTTTTCCTTCACTTAATGCGAAAAAAAATTTCTTTGGGTTAAGTGAAATCCCATACCTTAAACATCGTTGAAAAATTTGTTTTAAATCTTTGAGATGGTCGCTTCGCTTCTTGGAGTACACTGTTATATCATCCAAATAACTCACTACAGATTTATTGACTAAACCCTTAAATGCGATGTCCATGGCTCTTTGAAATGTAGCGCCGGCATTAATCAAACCAAATGGCATCTTCCGATATGCATATGTGCCCCATTTAGTTCTGAATGTGGTTTTCAACTGATCATTGGGATGCACCAGCACTTGATTATATCCTGAAAATCCATCCAAGAAAGACATCAGTTATGAGCCTGCTACTGCCTGTAATATCTGTTCCATAGGTGGAAGAGGAAAATTGTCTTTTTGACAGGCTTTGTTAAGATTCCGAAAATCGATACAGATTCTAATATCTTTGTTTTTCTTCCTAACGGGTACCATATTGGAGACCCATTTGGAATGTCTGACGGGGAAAATTATTCTGGCTTTTAATAACTTATTTAGCTCAGTTTTTATCTGATTTTCTAAATTGGGGTGGATCTTTCTCAGTTTCTGTTGGACAGGTTTTTCGTTGTCAATCATAGGAATAGTATGCTAAATGATAGAAGTGTCGTACGTCTTCAGCTCATCGTAATTCCAGGAAAAAACATTTTTATATTGTCTCAAAAGACGAATGTATGCTAGTTTTTCTTCGGGGACTAGGCCGATGCCTAGATTAACGTTTTGTGGTTTATCATCGGTTCCTAGGTTTACTAATTCGTAGTTCAGAGTTGGACTGTAGAGCTTTGAATTGGTAGACCTTTTAAACCGGTTTTTCAAATCGTATAAGTCTTCTAACTTAACCACCGATTTAGGTATAGCATTATCAGTGCTATTTTGTTGTATTTGTCGATCGTGATGGTCTTCGTCAATTATTTGATTGGAGTAGGATCCTTCAGAAGTGAGGAAATTTACAATATCAGGGTCGTCATTGAATACTCTCCAATTTGTAATGTTGTCATGGATGGACGGTCTAAAGATTAATTCTATTGAGAATCTATCTGGACTAAAGTCTTCGGAGGGAATAAGCCTAGAGGCTACGTTAGCCAAAAGATCTGCGCTTGCGTTTTGGAGTCTCGGATTGAAGAAATATTAAATGCTATGAAATGCTCAATTAGATCTTGTACTAAAGATTGATAGTGTTTTAAATGACCTAATAGGCAATGTATAGTGTTACGTACCTGTTTGACGATAATCTCAGAGTCTCCGAAAACTTGAAGATACTTGACGTTTAACCCGATTGCTTTGTATAGGCCTTGCACCAAGGCCTCATATTCTGCTATATTGTTTGTGCAATTGAATTCGAGTCTGCACGTAAGCATGGTCTTGTTTCCTTCTGGACTAATCAGAACGCATCCTGCTCCTGCTCCTTCGTTAGATTTATAGCCATCAAAATATAATTTCCAAAACAAAGATGTATTTACAGGTTCATCTACAAAATTAACACACTTTGAACTATCAGTTTGGGAAAAAATTTCGACTTGGGACAAAACTGAATTTTCTAAGTAAGGTGATGTGTGAGCATTGAAATTACCGAGAAAAGAATGTACTGAGTAATTGCCTATGATACTGCTATTATACGATACTGCTTCATTTTCTCCCTCTAATTCCGTTACTATGTACTTCTCGTGTAACTCTCGTTCAACCTTTATTTGATTCGGTTTACCGTTGTAGGATAACCACATGTGCGACCAGTCGGTTGCAAAGTATCCATGGAGTTTCTTCGACCAATCCCAGCTAAGAATTAAGCCATAGAATTCTGGGATATCAGCCACTAGAATGTCAATAACCTGACATACCTTCGGGTTAGATGACAATATTATGGTTACTTGATTAATTTCACCAATCACTTCGACTTGAGATCGATCAAGCTGAACTATGCACACTGCGGATTTTTGTGGTTGAACATTTAACTTAGCACATATTGATCTGGGTAAAATATTCGATGAAGCACTAGAATCTACCAAACAATTGTGCACATTATTGTTGAAAATCTCGTAAGTGAGAAGAAACGGGGGAGTGTGAGATCTTGATCTTCCTCCAATCAAGGCGATATCATTTGGATCAATCTTATTGATCGCGTTAGTTGGAGGTCTTCCCATGTTGTGGGAAGCTTGAGAGAGTACAGAGGTAGGCAAAGGTACAATAGGCACAGCATGTAATTCTTTCATCATTATCTTATGTTGATGCTTCAATTTGCTCAATTCATAAAGGGTAATATTAGCCCTAGTCTTTTTCATGTCATCAATAATATTGTACTCCATTTCATCCGACACTATCAGTGTTTTTGATGGAGTTGTTTGATCTACTCGGACTGGGCTAGATTGAGTCGCTTTAGTAGTTTTTTCTTTGTTGCGACTTTATCTTTTGTTGTAGGGCTTGCGCTCTTCTGCTTAGGGGTAGTTTGGGGAGGATCAAGCTGATTTTTGCTTCGTGTGCTAACTGGAAATACTTCTTGATCTTCTTCTTGTGGGAGGATGAAATCCCACATTCCTTGTAATTCCACAACTTCTTCGTCATCGATCTGCCCTTCAGTGGCACTTTCCTCTCCTTCCTCTTCCTCAGTTTCAACATTAGAGATGGCATTGGGTGGTTTTGCATCCATTGAAAGACCTCTTTTAAAAGCTCTGTACGGATTTTTTAAAGAAGTTTCTGCTACTTGTTTTTTTATGTCAACCATCTCATTAGACATGGTCTTTAATACTTTCTGCAATCCTTCCAAATCGAAAGGGTCTTTTGTTTGTTTCTTCTTGGAGTCTTCCTTGAAGGTGATTTTTTTAGACTTGCGTTCCTCTATCGCGGATCTCTTTTCCAAGGCTATTACGCATTTCTCTACTGCTATCACCTCTGTCATGTTTTCAACTAAGGTTGTTTTATTCGCTCTATCCACGAAGATTGTTATGTTTGATGGTAAAGCAGTAATATACCATTCACATCGTACTTCTTCGCTGGGTTGGGAAGCAGTGGGAATTTTGTTGAGAATTTTATTGAACCGTAAATCGAAATCTTTGATAGGTTCTTTAGCTTGGGCCTTAATATTGGATAGGTCATTGATTAATGTTGTTGTTGATCTGTCATCACCAAACTTGATAAGGAATTGATTCTGGAAGATATCCCAACTTGTGATAGACCCGGAGGGTATTGAAAAATACCATGACTCGGCTGTCCCTTGCAATGTATAGGGAAAAATCCGAACAACAACATCTTCGTTAGTAACTCCGTTGAGATTGATAGAAAGCATGAAATTGTTTATGTGTTCTTCTGCTAGCATGCCTGCTTCTGGATTGAATTTGGGCAGCCATTTCTCAGGATGGGCCGGTATTTGACTTAAGAGCACAGGCATTAAAACTGCCCCAGGGTTGTTCCATGGAGACTGGGCCATCGTTGAGCTGCTAGTACAGAAAAGTGCAGAAGATGATCTCTGTGGCTGGGAAGATGAGGATACTATGATCGTAGATGATTGAAGAGGGGTTGTAGGAGTCCCGGTAGATGGATGGATGATGGTTTGGAATGGAGGTGTGGGTGGTTGACTTCACGGTGAGGTAGTTGAAATGGGCGATGTAGACAAAAGAGTCTCACTGTCAGACTCTTGTGGTAATTTCCTCACTCTTTTCTTGGTGGGAAGAGGCAACTCAGTTGGTTGGATGCCAAATTTTTCACTCTTTAACCTGGTTAGGGGATGAGCAGGATTGTAATGCGTAGTCACACTGCTTTGAGATTTATCAGACCTCTGAGGAGAAATGGAAAATCCCTGAAGTTTGTAAATCAGAGATTCAACTCCAGGAGGTTTAATAGTAGACTGGTCTAAAATATCAGGGTGTGTAGCAGCGATTGATACTCGAGCGACTTCTGACTCTGGATTCAAATATACTGGAGAAGTCGAGGGAGATGATGAGGGCGATTTACTCTCAGAATGGTATTTAGATTTTGATTTAAGTGCCATTCATAGTTCAGACCCTCCTTCTAGCGCCAAATATGTTAAAGCAGCGAAAATCGGGTCGACAACAAGGGGGATACCCACCCGATTCGGACCTTGGTTGGCAGCTCCTTATCCAACTGGGGATAATGGGACCAGTTTCCCAATCTAAGGGTGTGTGTGTGTGCAGAGTTGGATGATGCTGATCTAAGGGTTCTAATCTAAGCTACTTTAATATAATTCTATGCTATTGTAATCTAATGAAAACAACACATCTAATCTATGCTAACCCGAGATGTATTTCTTCTATTATGCGATCTAAAGAGATTTCAAATAATAACTGGTAATAAAGATCATTCAGCTATCATAAGAATGAAAATCAATTAAGATGAACCACTTTGCATAAAAAGTTAGGCAAAATAGTTGTGAACAACATATCGCATAATAAGTTATTCATATATCAAACATAAACAAATGACTCCACCGTACAAAAGTGCCAAATGGTAACTCAAACATTCATGCAATAACATATAAACAAGTAAAAACTGTATATCACTTTAAGAATATAAGCAGAAATGGCCAAGAGATAAAAGTACCATTTATGACTGGTCCTACTCATAAGCTTCAAGCAACAATGATTTATCTCTACTTGTTCTAATATCTACCAAGAGTACAGAATTGCAACATCAGTAGCAGATATCAAATGCAAACATTAATAAACCTTGATCCATTCATTCATCAAAACCTCCTCTGAGGGTGCAGAAGTGCATGTTTTGAGGACAAGTTTTTGAAAAATTTCTGGACCCTTCTCTAAATGCCTGAGAAGGGTTTAAATACTGCTAACTAAATAACTTAATTACATAAATTTAGGATACGGTTTAAATGACCGCCCTTTATCTAAGCAAACTTATTTCAAAAAATTGAATCTAATTTCTAACTATTTCTGCATTTGCTCCTTAGTGTTGCGAGCATCCAACATTTTCCTGGGAAGAGTCGGCTGGTTGTCTTCTGCTTTTGCTTGGGCTACGAAAATAGAAATGGCCAGCGCTGGCACCACTTTTTAGTAAACTAGAAGATATTTTTGGGAATCATCTTCTGGCTGGGCGAATTTACTACGTATATACTTGGTAACAACCCAAATTCCTCTTAAATTGCCTCTGCTTTTGCTATCTCGGTTTTTGGACTCGTGGATGACTAAGCAAGTTAGGGACTTTTCTTTCTGATCCGGGCCTTTCTGGTGTGTTTTCCGCCTTTAGCCCTTTTTCCTTTACCGGGCATAAGCTTCAGAATTTTGTAAACATGCTGCTTTTGTGAGCTTTTGACCTTGAGTGTCGAATCGCCTAATTATATCAGCATCTGTTCAATAATACTCTCAAATCTGTGTTTCTGTTGCATGCGGTATCTATTTATGAGGGCTTCTCTTCTCTGTTCTCCGAGCATTGACGCTTTCCCTTTTTCCTTAAATGTTTCCTGCACATTACTTCATGTTGTTTCCTGTTTTTTATTCCTACAGTTCACGCAAAGGAAAAGAGTAGTGATAATAAATTTTGACACGAAAGCTTTACGCTCTACGAATGTATAAAATCATGACACCCACAGTGAACTGACTCTTCGAAAAACACAAAACTATCCTTCATGAATACTTTGGCGTACATTCATTAATTTCCTTTAAGGCGAGCGCCCAATTTTTGGTTTAGGGACAGCTTTTCTTGAATGCTGAGCCGAGGAAAATTTGAGATGGGTGATTTCTGCGACTCGCATCGCATCATCGCGGATCGCATTATCAAGATGTGTCATCGCAGAGTTTCCTGATCAGTTTAGCGCAGAATCGCGCAGATCGCATTTATCGCAGATCACATTTATCGCAAAATCGCAGATCGCATTTATCGCAGATCGCATTTATCGCAGATCGCATTTATCGCAAGATCGCATTTATCGTAAGATCACATTTATCATTGCAATTTGTTAAGTTATTGTGTGTTGTTTATGCAATGTTTGTGATATGCGATGTCGCATATCGACCATTGGAGATTTCTTAAGATTTTCATTTATGGGGGCTTCTTAATGTATGCGATGCGATGAATTTCGCGTCGCTTCTTCGCAGTTTTTTATTGTGCTCATAAAGAAATGTTTCACTCTTCTCCGTGCAATGTATTTTTTTTTAGGAGTATAATACAAAATTTTTTATAAATTTTTTTTAATTTTTACTAAGGGTCCCCACTTCTTTAGTGTTATTTCTAATATTAAAGAAGGAGGGGGGTTGTTAGTGGTCACAACACAACCATACGTTCAATTTCACTTTTTTGGACATAGGGATATCTGTACGGCCTGATGTTTGGAGGAACAGTTCCTGGAATCAGATAAATAGCATGATCATGATCACGCATAGGTGGGAGACCTTTGGGAGTCTCAAATACCTTGGAATGATTGTCCAGGAATTTTTGGAGATCTAGAGAAATAGATGATTCCGATGTGGAAACATCTAGCAAACATAATTGTGCAATTACATCTCTTTGCACCTTTTTTAGAAGCTTTGTCATACCACTAGAGCTGATTATCTTTCCTGATTTCCCTGCAATACCCCTTAATTCAACTTCCTTTCCTTTCATAGAAAATTTGATGAAAAGTTCTTGAAAATTAAAAGCTATTGTACCCAAGGATTGTAGCCATTGGACTCCTAGTACAACATCAGCACCTCCCATTGGAATGGAAAGCATTGGGCTAGTCAATACATATTCTCCCATGGATAGCTTGATATTATGGCACCTTCCAGAGCAATTTATTGTTCCTCCATTTGCAATCATCACTTGACACTCTGGTGCTGGATATAGGAAGCAATTCAATTCTTTTGCTACCCTACAATGAATAAAATTGTGGGTGCTTCCTGAATCAATCAACACTATTACCTTTTTCTTCTTGATTTGTCCTTCAATCTTGATGGTTTGAGGAGTGGTAATTCCCCCCAATGCATTACAAGATATGGTCGTATTTATTTGTTCTTCATCTAGGCTTTGTTCCTGGAGTATATCTTCTTCTTTTGACCTTTCTTGCTCCTTTTCTTCTTCCTCTTCACAATCTATGTAGAATAATTTCTTCTCAGCGCACTTATGACCTTTAGTGTATTTGCTATCACAATTGTAACAAAGCCCTTTTGCTCTTTTTTCTTCCAATTGTTGTGGTGTCAACCTTATAGGT
The DNA here is from genome assembly GCA_031772625.1 of Pinus tabuliformis. NCBI lineage: Eukaryota > Viridiplantae > Streptophyta > Pinopsida > Pinales > Pinaceae > Pinus > Pinus tabuliformis. The sequence continues at coordinate 1,157,452,911 of CM062817.1, read as the reverse complement.
TGTGGAAGACTAGGGGCAACAACACTTCCGTCTTTATAGTTGTGAGTGGTATGCTTCCTGGTTGCCATAATTTTGCTTTCCATTTTTCTTGCTAACCTGAATGCCTTCTGTAATGAATTAGGTTCCCAAAGGCGAACATCATGTTGGATATTATCCTTTAAATACCCTATGAACACATCAATCCTATGCTCCTCTGGAATATCTTTTACCCTTATGTTCAATTTTTGGAACTCCTCAATGTGCTCCATTACTGAACCCTTTTGTTTGAGACTTATCAATTGGCTAAAAAAAGTGTTGCTTTTTGTATCTTCATAATGTGCTACCAATTCTTCCGTAAAAATTGCCCAAGCGATAAAGTTTTTACGAGAGCAAAGCCATTGATACCATACAAACTGATTTGGTTCCAAATATACAGTTGCCATACGTACCTTTTGTGTGTTTTGCACATTATCGAGATCGAAGAACTGCTCCATCTGTAATATCCATGTGGCGGGATCCTTGCCATCAAACTTCCTCATATCGATTTTTGGAATATGGTGGGTCTTCGAGCCAATATTAGAGTCTATGGAATCATGATTAACATTACTTTTTTTCACATCATGAGTTTCCTTTACAACCTTTTCACCATTAGTAAGTATTTCTTGTAGAAAATTTGTCAAATCTGCCTTCAAATCTGCCATGTCTGTCTTCAAATTTTTCTTCAAATCTGCCATGTCTCTCTTCAAATCTGTCTTCGAATCATCCATCTTAGCTTACATGCCCTTTATCTTAGATTCCATGCCATTTATCTTAGATTCCACGCCATTTATCTTAGCTTCTGTTAGCTTTTGTGAGCGTGACATTTGTTGCACTTGTTCTTGTAATTTTGATATATCATGTAGCATTTCTTCCTCTTCTTCATGAGTCATGCTAGAGCTTTTAGGTTCCTTACTGGGTGTTTGCATTTTCTTTCCTCAGGGCATCAGTTACCGATAATAATGCTTTACTATGCCCTTTGAATTCCGTTAAACCAAGCTTACACAAAAATTTAAAAAAAACTACACACCTTTTTCCACTTTATAGAAGCCTGATATTGAATCTGATGTATCTTTGTAATTTCAGATAATCCAGTTCTGAAATTGCGATCTGTAGTAGCTTTCTGTGTCCTCTTTCCAATGCCACAAGTCTGACCCAAATTGGATTCTCCAAGGAAGAGTTATGTGAAATCTCCCACAGTGACCTGCTTTTAGACTAGTTCTGTAGAGAAAACTTGTACAACATGCCACGAGTCATTGTTTCAACTTTTGGATCTAAAACACACACACAAAAAACTACAGTCCATCCTCTTTATGTACCTTCTTACGCAATTTCAATCCAATCCCCAGAGAGAAAGTTATGACGATTTTCCCCAGGTCACCTATTTTGAATGTAATTCAGGAGTCTGCAAAAAGACTAACTTCCTCAGATCATATATCCGCAATTATCGCGCGAAAAGCTCTGAAATTCGGACCCAAGGTTCAGCGCGATTCCTTCTCAAATGGATATTTTTTTCCACTTCTGAAACGTCACAGAAAAAACGTTATAGTGAAAATTCCACGATGACCTGTTTGGAGCAGCGAAACCGTAGAATCCAAAGCTCTGATACCAAATGTTATGAAACCAACTCAAGAAAAGATAGAAAAGATAGATCAATGCCTTAGAATTCAGCCTCTTCAAGGGGGAAACCTCCTTTAAATTACATAAATGAAAAATTCTTGGATGATACAAATGACAAAACCTCCTTTCTATATATAGGAGTCTAAGGAGTCACAATATAATCCAGCCGACCTAACAATAATAATATAAAGCCACAAAAATAACAATAGAGGGATTATATGGGGCACAAAAATAACAACATGGAGGTAATAGGGGAACAACAATATAAATAAGGGGTATAACTACAATAGTAATGGGGCAATCACTAGTATTATAGGGACCCAACAGTGGGACAATGGTGCCATTGATGTGCACATCTACTACGGGGCTTCCAAGGTCTAAGTATTTTGGACATATAACCTGGCCCATCATTAAGTCATATATCTGCCCAATGACATTAATGGTAGGGGCATCCATTTTCCTTCTTCTTGGTGTTGAGGGAAACCTTCCCCTAGGGATTTTTGGGTTGAACCCTAGCAGACTGAAAGTTGTCTATACAGAGAAACACACATTCACATAGCCATTATGATATTATAAGCAAATTCTAGGATAAGGTAACATACCTTAGGTCCTACGTTTGTGAAGGTCCTCAAGGTTCGAAACCCTTGTTCAAGTTCCTCTTGCTCCTTTGTCCTGTAAAACAACCAATTCCAAAGAACACAACAGTATATGGACAAAAACTTATAAAGAAACCATCTTCATGTTATAAAGAAAGGTAGTTAGTTATGAAGTATAAACAACCATTCACATATGAATTCTAACATGAATATCATAAACATAAAGAAGATTCATATCAGGAACCAAGACATGTGTTTCTTTTATTATAGACAAATAAAGTATAGAAAAGGAATAATTTCACCTGAGTCACCTTTAGCAGGCTCCAAGCAAAGCTTCCTTCCGGATCCATTCCAGCCTCAAGCCTTTAACAAACTCCTTCTATGACTTACTCCATGATGTCATAAGTATTGGATGAACATCAACACACAAGGAAACAAGGGTTTGCTGTACAAATGGGGGAAGTGCAGAAGGCACAACGGACTTCAGACCTGGTCAGGGGAAAAATATTAGCATAATAACCTTTCTCTCTCTTCTCTCCTCCCTTAGGCCTTCCCATTGAGGTCTTTTTATACCTCTCCCAAAGTAGTTTTTTAGTTGGGAGTTGGTTGGGAACAGTTGGGCCACGGGCACTAACAGGTGATCAGCAGGTAAAACCCGCGATCTCGGCCCAAAATTAAGGATTTTATATTTTTTAAAGTGTTTTAATACATCTACACGGGTTGGGTATACACAGACCCGCGTATACACGCGTTTAACTCAGGGTAATGTCGCGTATAAGGGATAAAACCTTGCTTTTTAAATTTTAGGACCAGGTTTAGAAGGAGGGGTTGCCCTAGGCCATGAGTGCAGCATCACAAACCATAAGAGTGAGATTTGGAGCTATAACAGATGCCCCCTAATATATGAGGTCAGAAGGGGTACATGATGGCCGAAACGTATTATGCAAGTACATGGAAAGGAAATCTGTCAAAAACTGAGGAGGACTTCACCAGAATTCAGCCTACCAAGCCACAAAAGGAGATCAGAAAGAAACACTTTCTGAGGCGGGCATACCCATGCTCAGAAAAAGTAAAGCATGTCCGCACATCACATACAAGTGGATCCACTAAGTATACAAGTATAAATGACTGGAAAATACATAATGGATCATCTGATCATGATGAATAAGTACATGTCTGAATATCACATATAAGACTGTCAATGATGCTGAAAGATGCAATGGATCACTGATATCAAAGACTGATCCCAAAAGGTACCAACTGAACATGATGGAATAGGATGGTACTACACTGCAAACTCAGGTGCTAGCATATAGAATGTCGCCATGACTGACTGCAACATATAAGGTGGAGTGGCATCAACTAGCAGCAACAAGAGCAACTATCAAGTGAACCAATGAATGCTGATACAACCTGAGGTCTTCACCGGCCGCCGTGGTACATTTGTACACCATGGGAATAAATGATCTGAAGTTGACCATGTGAGAAATCGTTTGATTACCGGTCATTGATGTATACCGTTAACAAACGCGAGACTACTCACCGATAATGATAATGAGCGTCAAGGAACGCAGTACAATCTAACAAGTGTGAATAGATGAGCTGGAGTCGAACACCTGTAAGAATCTATCAATCAGGAGACAATGATGGTTTCCCACTGTCGATAGCGAAGGATCTACCACTAATGTCTGCAAACCCCAAGGTACTGCCAAACGGACTCTAGATCTTTGCCCGAGAGGAATGAGTCGGAGTCGATAGGGAAAGATCTGCTAGAAGGAAGGCATTAAGGCATCCTTCATCAATCTAGCGCGAGTGTAACCCGTAGGCCAATAATGTGGAAGGAATCGGATGAAAGAGATGTAGTAACCCAACCAAAGTACATTTCCGGCGTACACAAGATATGGCTAGCACACGACATAAACCCTTTGAACCAACCAATAATGAAAGCTGACACAGAAGCGAGGTATCCACCAATAGGGTCAAATAGAAACCAAGGTACTACACGAATCCCAATGTGTGATAATGTAAGCTTATGTCAAACGCAAGGGAAACCACTGAGTCAAAGACCCATGATACTGATCGATGCTGAGCACAAGGTGACATATCAATAGTGAAAATAGGGCCAGGGTGCAGCTCTAGGCCTATCCTCAAAGCAAGATGTCGTCGTCGATAAGGACAAGACCCGCCAGCAAGAAGTCAATGGGGACCTTCTCAAACCGGCATGAGTAAAGGACCAATATAGTTGATGTGATGATAGACACGACACTGACAACCAGGGATGGCCGACTAAAAAATGAGTCAAGAGACACCGCAGAGAGGCTGACTCAGGCTAACTTCCCTTGAACAAAAGCACGACTCAATGTGACTATGTGGCAGCATATGATGACTCTGTATAAGTTCGTCATGCAGGAGACGCGAACGAACCCTCCATATGATTGGAAGAGATAACCAATCGGGGGAGAACTGACTCAATAACAAGGGTAGGGCTTACCTAAGTCAAACTAAATCCCGCCCCAAATAAAGGAGACTTTGTTTTGAGTGCTTTGTTCAAGGGCGAAACGACTGACTCTAGCTACCAACAATAAATGGAAATATTGTCCCTAACCTATATGCTAGTGAGAAAATGATACCTGCCATGACGGGTCAGCAGTCATGTAACCGTCTCGAAACTATCGAAAAACGTCCAAAATGTCCTGAAAAACAAACCATTCTCGACATTCCAAGCTCCCAAGTTAAAAGTCACATGAGGCCAAACAAAATAAATTTTTGAAAAAATTTTGCATTTTCAAAACCTATAAAAGAGATTTTGGACTCACCATTTTTACCATTTAAGTTTGAGAGCAAAGGATTCGGAGCAAAAGGAGCAAACTTCCCATAGCCAGATTCAACCGTTCAAATTCTTCAAAAACCTCCAGGTAACTCTTATACTTAGCTTGCAATTGATTGTGACTGGTTTTAAGATTTTTAATTAATGTTTCACCGTTGAATTTTTTGCCCAAAATTTCACTGTGGTGTATACGCGGGTTGGTAATATGAAACCCGCATACACGCGGGCCCTATACGCGACTATGTGCACAGGGACTCGCGTATACGCCGCGAACAATTTTTAAACAAAAATTAATGGTTGCAAATCATTTTCTCCGAATGCCAATCACCTGGCGAGAGAGGGAGCACGCAACAGTGGATAATGAAGTCAAGAATGATCCTGAAGCTTTGGATGCCCTACGGGGATGCGGTTTGCTTAAATTCTTCAAACTGTCGAATATGAAAGCAAACACACATCTGCTTGAGATTCTCATTGATTATTGGGATGTCGAGGAGGAAGCCTTTATGATTGATCAGATGCCACTCAGGGTAGAAGTGGAGGATATCTATTTTATCACAGGCCTTTCCCGAAGGGGAGAGGTAGTACATTCCCGGGGCAGGACACAGAGCAATCTCACGATAGAGGACTACGTACAGAAATATTGCCCGAGACATCCCAAGAAGGTTGGGAGCTAGATTTCTATCATACATGTGGCGAGTTTATCACTGAGGTAATCCTGTTCACCATAGCTCGAGTGAACGGATCGTCCTCTCTGCATCCGGCATCACGTCTAACCATGAGCGTGGCAGTTGACTGTCTCACTACTGTGTTCAACTAGTGTACTCCTCTTCTAGCCAACATGAAGAGCCAGCTCACTTCTATCAAGAGGGGACAGACCAAAAACTTTGGATATGGGACTATCCTGTGTACTTTCTTTTTCGAGAAGGTTCCCGCACTCTGCCCTAGGGTAGCAGTTTCCATCAGCACCCCACACGATCCATGCATGGGTGATGGGCTGATCTGATGAAACGTCTGGGGGGTGGGGAGGTCCCGAGGACTGCCTTCGACGATGACTTCTTCACCTAGTGGTATCAGCAGATCATCGCCGTAGATGACTAACCCTATGCTTGGCTGGATTTCCGAGGAGATCCTGATCTAGCAATACCACCGAACGCAACATGGGGCAAGATTGGTAAGAATTTTTTATTTTATGATTTTTGTTTTTTTCAAATATAATGATGAATTTTGAAAAATATTTTTGATGAGATTCAAATGACAGATATGATGATTATTTTCCAGACATTGAGCCGGTACGACTAGATGGGTTCCCGCGGCATGGACGACGCGACTGAGGAGCCAAAGAGGTAGATGCTGATACAGAGTGGACTCTACATAACGTCTAGTGACACTTGGCGAGACTGAGCTGCCGAGTACCAATGACTACCATAGAGGACCTTCCTGAGGATATGCAGGGTCATGTGATTGGCATGCCACGTGACTGGGTTCACACTTTTCGGCGTGTGGCCAATGCGATAGTTACCTACTTAGCCGCTCATCCATATCCAGGGCATTAGATATGCCGGACATGATTATAGGCATTTGAGTCCCAATTTTGTATATTTTTGGACAAACATATGTACACTCGAGACGCTTTATGATATATATATATACAGTTTGACTTTTTGATGCTTGATTTTATTGTGATGAATGATTGATGTGCCAGTTCAATCCTTGATTAGCAATAGAATTAGCTAACCAATTATGAGATCTTGGAATGTGAAAATAATTAATATAAGTATATGATCTTTGCAACAACCTCACCCTTAAATACTGGCGATATAAACATGGATCCCTTACCCGATAAATGTTGTTTAATTGTGACACTATCAATTGAGAATCAAGATAAACTACCAACGAGTCGATCCGATGAGAGATTGCCTCGGATAATAAATTAATAACGGCAGTATACTCAGCCATATTTTTCGAAGCAGGACCGATGCATACGCCTCTTGATACCATCAAATTGACCATTTGGACACTAGAGTACCCAAGCTGCGGAAGTGAGATTCTGAGTGTGCCGACTAGCACCATCAGCGAACCCAAAATAGACCAAATCATCCATCAACACCTGCCACAGCAGACCAAAAAGTGTTGATATCAAAAACTCTCAATGACATATGTACAAATATACATAATGTACAAAGAAGCCATTGCCTGGCCAAAACTAAGCAAAGTACTTCTTTAGGTAGAGCCCGTTTCGGGGCTCCGCCAGCTTGTTTCCCTCAAAATCGATTAACTCAGACGACCCATTTTCTAAAACTTTTTTAATAGTGAAAGGATCGTACCACATAGGCTTAAACATGCTTGCCCCCAAGGTGTATTTATCTTGGTCATAGACCAAGACAAGGTCACCTTCAGAAAAGACTCGAGGATGGACAGATTTATCATACTGCGTTTTAACCCTTTTCTTATGAGCCTCATTCATCATGGTGGTTCCAAGTGAAGGAGGCGATCTTCGAGACTTGATGTCCCTAGAAGGAGCTCAACAGCTAATTTAAGAGATGGAATTTCACATTCAACCAGAAAGATAGATTCCATCCCGTAAACCAACTAAAAAAGTGTAAAACCAGTAGCAGTCTTTATGGAGGTTCGGTATGCCCAAAGAGCCGAATACAACATAACGTGCTAATTGGACCGATTTTTATCGATTGTCCATTGGAGGATCATTTTAAGAGTTTTATTAACTGCCTCGACCTGTCCATTGGCCTGAGGATAATAAGGAGATGAATGCTCCTGCCAGAAACCCAATTTAAGAGCCAATTCAGACATCAGTTGATTCTGGAAATGACTGCCATGATCAGTGACAATCTCTCTTGGGATACCAAATCTTGAGATAACCTGATTAAAAAGGAAAAATGCTGTCGTGTAATTATCGTTCTTATAAGTAGGCATGGCCTCGGCCCACTTCGTAAAGTAGTCTACAACAATGATAATGTACCTTTGATTTGCCGCTGAAGGCAGATTACAAGTTGTAAAATCAATACCCCACTTAGTAAAGGGACTGATGTTGACAACAAGGAAAAGAGGAGTTGGATGTGCACGCATCTTCCGAGTAAAAATTTGACTGGGGTGGCAGCGTTTGACTGCTTCCACACAGTCTTTAAAGAGTGAAGGCCAAAAATAGCCGGCACGTAAGATGCGCTGGGCTGTAGCAAGCCCTGATAGATGACCACCACAAGCTCCATTGTGGCAGTCATTGAGCACTGACTCTGCTTCCTCTAAGGTTAAACAGTGTCGAAGGATTGAATCAACCCCTCGATGGTATAATGTGTCACTGATGATAACATAATTTTTAGCCAGGTGACATAATTTTCGACATTCATCCTTGGAGAAAATAGAGGGACACTTCGAAGTCTAGAGATAAACAATGATATCTCAATACCAATGGTCGAGTGAAGAGATGAGGAATAAATGTTCATTGGGAAAACTTTCCTCATAAATAGTATCCTCTCCACAAGGCAGCTCAGAAATTATCTCTGCGAAAACCATGGATTTCTTAGACTTGGCAGACAATATTTCGAGATCAAATTCTTGCAAAATGACTATCCATCAATTATATTTGCCTCCAGTCACTCGTCTACTGAGGAAAAACTGAAATGGATTGACCGCCGCTAAGACAAAAGTTTTGCATAGCAGGATATAATGACAGAGCTGCTAGACAGCATGGACAGTTGCCAATGCCAATTTCTCAACCGAAGAATAGCAAAGTTCAGGACCTATTAAGCCTTAGCTCAAATAATAAATCACATGCTCGGTGAGAGCATCATCCTCCTGAACGAGAACCATACCAATGGTTGATTCTGCTGCAACGAGATATAAAAGGAAGTCTCTACCATAATCCGGTGGACTCAAAAGTGGGGCAGAGACTAATGCTTTTTTCAAAGCATCAAACGATCATTGCACAAAGTCGTCCCATACAAATGGAACTCCTTTCTGTAGCAAACACATGAACCCTTTAGTGATCTCGGCATAGTTCGCTATAAACCGTCTTAAGAAATTAGCCTTCCCTTGAAGACTTTGAAGTTTTCGAATTGAGGACGGGGGAGGCAACTGAATTGTTGCCTCAACCTTGAAGGGATCAACGGGAATCCCTTCATTTGACACAATGAAACCTAACAACCGACTGGACGTAACCGTGAAAACGCACTTGTTGGGATTCAACCAGATTTTATAAAAACGACATCGCTCAAAAACCATTCGAAGATGACTAGGGTGATCAGTTCTCTTTCGAGAACGAGCAACGAGATCGTCCAAGTATGCTTCGATGACATGTTTGATGTCGTGGAAAGCATATGACATGGCCCACTAAAACGTGGCTCCAACATTTTTAAGACCAAAAGTCATATTTCTATATGAAAAGGTACCCCAGGGACATATAAAGGCTGTCTTATGTTGATATTCAGGATGGATAGAAATTTGATTATAACCTGAAAAACCATCCATGAAGGAAAAAATCTCATTACCCAGACACTCATCGATAATCTGATCAATGAATGGCATGGGGTAATTATCTTTCGAACAATACTTGTTTAGGTCCCTAAAATCGATGCATACTCGGATTGTTCCTTGCTTTTTATCCACAGGGACTGGATTAGAAACCCAATCCGTAAGAGGAACAGGGTATATAAAACCCGCCTTTAGCAGCTTCTCAACTTCAGCTTTGATAGCTGCTACTTTCCTAGGGTTAACCAGCAGAAGCCTTTGACGAACCGGTTTGGCGTTTTCATTCATCTTGATCTCATGTTGAAATATAGAAGGATCAATGCCAGGCATTTCTTCATAAGACTAAGCAAATACATCTCGAAATTCCTTGAATAGGTCGGTGTAAATTTGAATTTCTTCAGGGGAACACTCAATTCTGATGAAGAGATTCTTGATCACATTAGGTTCCCTAGAGATTTTTATAAGTATCATTTTTGAAATCACCAACATATTACCTTCGGCACGAATGTGTGCTAGAGCCAAAGGGTTTGACACCGTACAAACATCACTAGTAAAGAGCTCGAAGAATCTAGATTCTACTTCCTGCAATGGAGGAAGAAAGTATGAATGATGGTGTAAGTCTTCCCAAGGTCGATATATACCCATCATTACTTCGAGGATTGCTTCTTCAGAAGGTAAAACTGAAACTAAGCAGTCCAAGGCAGAGGTAGAATCAAGGCTCCAGGCCGGGGCCACATCACCATCTAACTCCTCTTCGGAAAAAGGAGTAGAGTGGTCGTCTGCAGAGTTTACGATAGACTGATATCTAAGCTCAGCTACAGATATAGGAAATGCCATTCCATTTACTTGTCCTTCAACTAATGTGGTCGTAGGTGAAGGCAAGGTCCAAGGGTCTGAAAAATAACGAGTTCGGAAGAACTCTTCTCGAGGAGACTCCTTAGATGATGAAACAGCATTGATTTTAGCGAAAGGAGAGGGAAGATCAAAGGTACCCATCAATGAGGAATACATCCCTACTCCTAAATTCTCAGTAGGCGGACGAGGGTTATCCACTAAAGGAACAGTAGAGTCAGAGCTTGCTTGAGGATCGACCAGACAATAATCCAATTGATCAACCTTAACGATTTTCCCCTCATGAGGAAAGCAAATGACACGAAACAGAGTCGAAACAATGGCGTCCATTTCGTATACCCAGTTCCTTCCTAAGAGGAGATTATAGTCTAGGTTAGCATCTATGACTTCTACTTCAATATTGACGACCTTCCCCCCAACACATATAGGAAAGGCCGGGATAATCCCATGCGGCTTATGAGAATGACCATCAAATGCAGTCAAGACGGTAGGTGAAGGAACGGCCGAAGGCGATCCAATAGCCTTCCAACATGACATAGACATGACGCACGTGGAAGCTCCTTCATCGATAACGGTACGAAAAATGTTGATTTTCCGGTATGTAGACTTTATTTGGAAAGCAATATGATGAGGGAGTCGCTTTTTGACATTTAACATGTCAAAAGTGAGCACTAAAGAGTTAGTTGGATCGACTACCCCAATTGCGAAAAGTAAAGCACTTCGCTAAGCCGGACACGATTGGAGAACCTCTAAAGCAAACATGGCGCACAGACTCTGAGCCAGATCCTCAATAATGGAGTAATTCTGGGCAGCCCTAGCATTAGGATTAATAGTCGCGCATTTAGTGGAACCTTTCGGTATCCGTGGTATAGTCTCGACAGGGGGTTGCTCAATATGAAGGTTAGTATTTCTGGGAACAGTCTTGTCCTTGGAAGTTTCGGCTTCACCATAATCACATGACCAAGTAGCCACATGGACTTTAGAACCCATCATGAAAACATTTGATGATTTTTCCCCTTCCTGGTTGCCCCCAACAGAGGTACCAGGATTTGAACTCGTGCCAGCAAGAAGTTGTTGCCCTTGGGGAAAAGGGTTGGTTAACACAGCCTGAGAACTAGAAGTTCCTTGCTGCCCTAACAAGTGCTGAGCGTCTTTAATCTTAGGGCGGAGATGAGTTAAATGGTCTCCACTGCACAACTTGCATGGAAACTTTACTTTCTTTCTAGACTCATTTCTACCACCACCAGCATTATTGCCAGATTTATTTGCGTCAGCCTTCCCATCCTAATTCTTTTTCTTACCTTGTCCTTTCTTTTTCCCATTGGAATTTTGATTTCCTTTGGGGTTATCAGATTGGATGGCATTAATCGAAGAAGTTTTGGAAGCCGGAGGGTTAGACGATGTGACCTGGTTGTTAGAAGCAGTTTGTAAAGACAACTGCTGCAATTGGTTCAACAAGTTCACGGTAGTTGTGTCTACCGACCCAATGATACCATCTACATGGGGACCTAGCTTCGACTTAGCTATGTCAACCTTAGACCTTGGAGCATCTGGCAAGTATTTTTGTAGGATCCAAGATTGAGAGTAGATCAATTCTAATTGCTAGGCCCTAAAAATGGCTTGCTCCTCAGAATAGACTCTAGACATGGAGACATCCTTAGAGATCTTGGGTTGTAAAGATTTCAAAAACCATTCGAGACGGTACTCCAGAGGGATTTCGGCTTTAATGAGCCTCTTTCTCCATCTCCATTCCTGAATATGGTCAGAAATGTGAGTTGCCTTATCCTGACGAAAAGTGGCCAGAAGTTCAGTTCCGACATCATAACGGATAGGCAACTAAAAATGATTTAAGAAAATATTGGCTAAGTCAGCGAAAGATGTAAAGCTGCCCCCTGGCAACTCTATATATCATTTGGTTGCATTACCAGTCAAGGTGTGTTGAAAAAGTCTCAATCTAATCGAGTCATCGATCAGGGAGTTAGATGAGCACCAAAATGGAATGTGGTTACATGGTCGCGTGGGTCCACACCGCTCTTACCTTCGAATTTTGGAATGTTCGAAGGGAGTTTGGTTGGGACCGGAGGCCAGGCCGGATTGTACTTGATTGGATCATTTGTTAACTTAGTGAGATCTGGCAAGTTCAACGTTGCCAGAAACGGAAGCCTAGGAGGACCTTGGGGATTCCACCCAGACTGGCAGACTCCCAAAGTTCTAAAAAGATTGGCCTGGATTTTGGAAGGCACCAGGCTGCCTAAAGTAATCAGTAGAACCGGCTGAACCAAAAGGCAAGCCTTGTGATCTAGCAAAATTCAGATTTTGACCAACTCCGGCCGTAAAGCCTCCATAACTAGCAAAGTTTCCTCCTAAAGGATTATAAGGAGTTGATAACCCCTGATACAGATTCCAAGGTGAAGCTAAGGGAGGAATACTTTGAAACGAACTAACTGTGGAGTACGGCCTATTCCCTTGTTGGCCGAAAGATGGATTCCCAGTTCCTGCGCCACTAACCCCAGGGTTAGTCCAACCTTGGAAAGGATTGCTGCTTTGTCCTATAGAAGAAAAAGGCATGGATCCTATTGTCAGGTTGGAATGTGGTATATGACGACTTCCGAAAGGAAAACCCTGGAATGAAGCCGATCCACCCATCATGGATGTAGTGGCACTAAACGGAACTGATGGAATACCATGTGAGTGGGTGCCAAATGGGAAAAATCTAGAACCAAAAGCATTGGTTTGGGAATTTCCACTCATGGACGGAATAGAGGTAGACCCAACTAAATATGTGCTAGCAAAAGATCCAAACAAAGAAGCAGAGGAGATGGAAATCCTCCCCCCCCTCTGTACCGATGTTGGAGTGTGCATAGTTATAGCACTTCTAGTAGAAGCCATGCTTCCAGTAGTGGTCATCGATGGTAAGCGCGTAGCGTAACCTGGACTTGACGGTCTATGCGTCGGAGTCCCAACGTATTGTAATATGTCTAGATGACTGGATGGTAGGGGATAATTTGGAGCCGCTAACGACTCTGAGAGTTCTTCTACCTCTATGTTATTCTCTGCTGGCGTGCCCCTCTCTTGTTCTGCGGAAGTGCCAGGCCTTGCTTGAACACTAATGCCCCCGGGTCCAGGATCAGTCCCCGATGCATCAATTTCCGTGGGATGAAACCCACCAGCAGTATTACCTCTGCGCCTTCTAGGAGAAGGCTCTAAACTTAGTGGTGAAAGACCACAAAGTCTTCGAGATTGTCTAGGAGATCGGTCAACCACTTTGAATTTTTTGTTATGATCTAACTAAAGACTCAAAAAAATTGAAAGCTAGGCCAACTAAGAGCACAGAGCACACACTGTAAAGTCCCTAAAGATAACAACCAGTCAAACAACTTCCAAGTATTTCCGCTCCAGGTGATTAGGACCAAACACCAAAATACAAGAAAGTGAATTAAGGGGCCTTCTGAAGATAGTCTGGGATGATGAGGGCCCAATCCTATCAGCGAAGGTATCAGAGGAAGTTACGCTAACCTCCTAACAATAGCCTGTGCCGGTGCAAGCCCCCAAGCTTCGCAAGGGTGCCCTCCAATAGTATTGTCGAGATTGATGCAACGTCGACCTCAGGTGCCATGGGATTCCCCTTCGCAGCCACCTGTGTAGATCCCTAGGAGTAGCAACTATGGATACCAACTCGTCGTAGAAGCCAGGCGGAACAGTCGTGAGGTAAGTTCAGACAAGTAGGAGAGGGGGTATCTCTCTTCCCTGTCTTCACAGACCCTCGTGCTTAACTCCTAGATACGGAGCTTTCCTGGTCTTCCTAACGCTATTGGATTTTCACTCGTTATTCAGACTCCTACGTTTGACGTTTAAATGGCCTTGGAGAGTTAACTCTCCACTCACCTAATCCAAGGCCCTAAGATCCTAAAACTTGTTGGTGTATCTATCTTAAAAAAAAAAATTAGTGAATTTTAATTAGCGCTTGATTTTAAAATAGGTTGTTCTTTAAGTCACGGGATAATGAAAGTGAAACTAGTGGTGTTTTTTGACGCAAAAGAAATTAATAAAAACCTAACTACATGCACATGCACTTGTCTTCGTTTTTTGATGAAAAGAAATTTCTATAGGGTTCAGAGGAACTTCAAATAAAATAATTTTTTCTTTTCTTTTCATTAATTCACGCTTCACACTCACAAAAGTTAACAAAGCTATGTATGCCTGAAAAGATATGCAAATCTATCCTAATGCACAAATATATGTTGATGCAAGATTCAAAACTACTCTAAATACAAGAAATGAAAGTTGCTTGCTTATCAATTTGTATTTTTCCACTTAAAATGTCTAGATGGAATATGAGATGTTACCATTCATTTCGTCTAAACACTAAAAAGAAGTTTCAAGACAAACATAAAGCACTTTCATTCACTAAAAGGAAACCAAATGAAAACCAAGTTCAAAAAAGCAAAACGAAGTTTTTCAAAAAGTTTTCTTCAAAGCAACAACAAAAAAGTCTTTTCAAAAATGCTCTCAACAAAACTGAAACTTTGTGATTGAAGAATAGGCAACAAACACTTTTGCAAGTTGACACCACACAATGGACGAAAACTCAACAAAAAGAAATGTGTTTAAGGATGCTCTTATCAATCAAAAGCAACGATGAAAGCTTTGGCAACAAAAACCAAAAAGATCAGAAAGACAAATTTCAAGAAAGTATCAATCAACAACTTTCATGAAACAAAGAAGTGGATGGTCACAAAAAGCGGTTTCGTCAAGCAAACAAAAAGTCACCAAAAGCAAGATTAACACAAAGACTGAGACCAATCTTTCTGCCCTGATGAATCAGAGCATCCAAGATTCCAACAAGAAATCTTGCGTGCTTAAACAAGAAAGGATGACGCTTGCAACACCAAAAACACGGCCAATACCCCTTACAACTAGAGAGAATTTGTAACAAGATGCTTGCTGTAAAACAAACAACTGATACTGGAAAGTGACTGTTTTAGACTGAATGAAACCACTAGACAGACCTTCAGAGATAAAAAAATTTAAAAATCTTGAAAATTGCAAGATATACGCGATTGTACTGGTGTACAGATTGTGTGTATATGCGACTGTAACTAAGGAAACCTGCATATACATGGGTTCACTTAAAGAAACATGCGTATAAATGCTTTTGTAACTAAGAAAAACAACGTATATAAAAGGTTTCAAGAACAATAAAAAACAAACTGAAGAAACTGGAAAAACTTAAAGTTCAAAAACAGACCAGACAACAACAGCAAGCAAACAGGCAGTTGAGCGTTGATTGCCTTGAAAACACCCAAACTAGGAACAACAAGAGTGTTGTCCCCAATGGAGTCGCCAATTCTATTGAGGGAAATGTTCCCCCAGGGCTTTTTGGGTTGAAACCCTAGCAGACTGAAAGTTGTCTATATAGAGAAACACACATTCACACAGCCATTATGCTATTATAAGCAAATTATAGGATAAGGGAATGTACCTTAGGTCCTACGTTTGAGAAGGTCCTCAAGGGTCCAAACCCTTGTTCAAGTTCCTCTTTCTCCTTTGTCCTGCAATGTTGTGGGGAAAAATGCCTATGCAGGACGATCCTATCCACCTAAGGTGTGACAACGCCTTAGCAACAAACGAATAAAGCTATTATGATTTCTTCCTTTATGAAATGTGAAAGAGGGGAGATCGGCAGACTTACCTTTGTCTTTCGGTTGTTCCTCGATCTAGATCCTCTTCTCTTTATGTGTCCACAGCTACTTGTCTCCTCGCTTGCTCAAGAGGACAGCTACTTGAATCCAACGAGATCACAAGAGAATAGCTACCTATGACAAGAGAACAGCTACTTGCGACAAGAGAAGAACACAACACAAAGGCAAATATACATATTCATAAATGATTCAGGATTAGAAGTAAATCAAATACACTAATGCAATCATACAAAATACACCAACATATAGGAAAGAATCAAGATAGCTTTATTGATTGATAACAGGGTTCAGGAAGAGATACAACCCATAGGGCTCCAATCCAGCATCTCCTTCCCAGCAGAATGGAATTCCTTCTTCAGCTCCCTTCAAAGCATTAAGCACCCAATGTTTCCAGCCACAAACCAACAACAATTCTTTGCAATAATCAAATTCCAGCCTCTAGATCTCATGGAGGAGAGATCCATATATAGATGTTCGGAGAGAGGATGAGTCAGCTTGAGATCTGACTAGTGTCCTCTCCCTCTCTCAGTTCTTGAGTCCACTTGAAGGTTCTTGCTTCTACTTGGAGATTTGGAACCTCTTACACATCACTAGTCGAATTCCTTGATGCAAGTGCCATTTTGGAAGCTTCCTGGGCATTGACACATTGAGGAATGAGCCTGCCACTTGTCCAATTACGCTCAGCGCAGGTAGCCTTTGTTGGAGTTGACATTCAACGCAGGCAGACAGTGGAGCAGTTGACATTCAGCGCAGATGCTCAGTGGAGCAGTTGACATGATCCAGAATTGGCTTGTTTTTGAGTGTTTTCAGGTGGAGAACTTCTATGAATTGCTGCGGTTAGTTTGCCTTGTTCCTCTAGGGGTAGGAACAACATGTTTAGGGACTTTGGATCCCTTAGTTTATGGACATTTCATGCTCAATGCTGTAAGGCACAAAAATGTCTATAATAGTTGCCCCCTAAAGTATGAGGCCTTTTATCGGGTGAAATGCTTTATCCAGGAGGGTCCGAAGTTCATCCATCTGCTGGGAGGAGACCTGTAATAAAATACAATACGATAAATTATGATTCATACTACTTTCATGATCTAGCTGAGGCGGGCATTCCCATGGTCAGCTTTATAAATTCATTTTCGTACATAGAACAGACAATCGTCTGATGGTAGACTGATAATTTTGGTGAAATTATCATCCTTTGAGTAGGATGATCATCTGCTGCAATGATGTACATGTCAAATGTCTTTATCTTTCCTGGATATATATCGCAGCCCGGATGGATGAAATTAGATCCGGGGTCTTCAAACTCGTTCGATCTTCACTCTAAGTACAAGTCGATCCATGTGAGAATTGCGCTGAAGTCGAACATGGAAAGACATCGCTTGATTACCGGTCAATGATGTAAACCGTTAACAAGCGCGAGAGGAATCACCGATAATGATAATGACCCTCAAGGTACTGCAGTACAATTCACGTGGTGTGAATAAAGGACTTGGCGTCGAACACCACGCAAAATCTTCTGGTCGAAGGTCATTGATGTATACCTGTCGCCGAAAGTGAGAAACTTGCCATTGAGGCATGCAAGCTTCAAAGTACTGAAGGGGTTGTTCCTAGATCAACTTCTTGGATAATGAGCTGATGTCGACAAGAAGCGATCCGTCACAGGAGGGCCTTAATGAATCCCACATCAGTGACACGGAATGGAGCTAATGATTTTAATGGAGGTGAAAACGATCTGTGACATATGATTCAGGGCGGCGGTCATGAATGGATGAAGGATAATGTATGGTAGTGGATGGTACCCGGTTGACTCTTTCTGAACGACTTTTCTTGAACATATGGCGACACTGATGCGATGGATCGGTAGCATTACCCCAAATATGGATGGTATGGCGAGACCATGGTGATGTGACTGGTGAATGAAACAACCCAACCCGATTGTGATACGGAGGAAAAGTGTCATGTTCAAGAGCGACCTGCTACCATCAAAGTTTTCTTGATTTTTTCCCAATTTTCCCCAGTCATTGCTGACCAGTACCTCTTTATTTTTGTCAAGCTTGAGGAGGATAACATATGCTTCTTCTATAACCTGCCCTTCGCGCAAGCCCATCGCTATGTTTTAACGAGCCTAGCGATAGTGAAACTCGTTCTCATCTACAGACAAGTTTGTCGCTATTTAACAATTTTAACGAGTCTAACGACAAGGATAACTCGGTCCTTTTCATTTTTAGAGAGTCTCAGAAGGTACATAAAGTTAACTCCAAAATTCCTTTTTCGTCATCTAATCCCTTAAGTCCGAAAAAGTATAAAACAATACAGAAGGGATGAGTTTTCGATAATTTTAACGAGCCGAATAAAACAAGCGCTCGACCTTTTTGTGCAATAATCCCTCAGGTCCAAAAAGATTAAAATCTAGAGGAGGGATAGCTCTTCCTGTCCTTTAACGAGCTGGAAGGCCAAAACTCGACAATCTTTTCATATTTTACGAGTCAATTGAAAAGAGCTTAAAGAAGACTTGTCTTTTGAGGAACGAGTGATAAACAGGGATAGCAACTGATTCCAGGTACAGGTTGGAATTTTCCAATCACGGCAGTGTCACAAGGATGGCTAGGTGAAATCACTCTTCGCAGCTGTTCCTCAAAATGGGTAAACAATCATATGGGGGTGAACGATCGGCCAAATGAAAAGTGGAGGTGGCAGGTGCAAACACGACCAAGGCTTTAACGGCTGATAAATTTACAATCACAGTGGTTATTTACCGGGATAGGTTCATTTTTTAGTTAAAAATGAGCTTAAACACTGGAGAAAACTTTGCTCACTGCTTATATTTATTTTTTAATGAGCATGAAGACCGCGTTAAAACTGCTCGGATCTTGCGTTTATTTTTTAACGAGCATGAACTTTATGCTAAAACTGCTCGATTACCCAATCATTTGATAAGAGTATCTCATCAAGATTCTATTTTTTATGGAGCTTCATCTCACTAAGCTTTGCTCCCCATCCTTTCTTTATGCAAGTTCGGAAATGGCTAATCCTACGAGTTTAAAGGGTTAGACCTATAGGTTTAAAGGGAGGACCTAAAAATTTTAAAAAATAAATGGTCGCCCCTTGCTTGCACTCCAAAAGGTTCGCATGCCCCCAGGCATAAAACAAAGTTTCAAGGTTACCTCTACTTTTCTGCCATCGAAACTTTCGTTTCACCGGGAGAGGTACCTCTTTCTGGTTACCCAAAGATTGTCTCGTTAATCTTTCAAACAGAACACTTCCTCGGCAATGTCTACCGAAATAGACAGAGGTGAGTGACGACCCCCACCTCCTCACATAAGTTTGACAAAAGAATCTTATTCCAGAACAACCCCTCTTCCAAATAACGGACGGGGTATGGACTAGTCATATTCTCCCGCGGAAACCTACTCTATACCCAAAGTTTTCCTGCCGAAGCAGGCCAGGACGCATGCCCCCTGGGTTCCAGTCATATCCTCCCGGATTACTCGCACTCATCAGGAGGACGGACCGTGGGTTGAGACACTTCTTGCATGAATAGACCATTTAGGGATGGTACATGACTATTTGCGATGTGTGATCCGGGAAACGAAAGTTGGTCCACAAGCTTGACCATTCTTCCTTCATGCGGAAAACACATTACTTTAAAGAGTGAGGAGACTACAGCTCCCATGCAATATATATAGTCTCGTCTAAGGAGTAGGTTATAATCCAAGGGTCCTTGAACGACCATCATGTTCATTTGAACGGTCTTCCCTTTCAATGTTATAGGCACATTGGGGAGGATCCCTAAAGGTCGACTGGTTCCTTTATCAAAACTTGATAGATTTCTCATCTCAGGTAAAAGCGCTGGCGAACCAAGTGCTTTCCAAGCAATAGAGGAAAGGATACTCACAGATGCCCCCTCATCAATGATAGTGCCAGCCATTACCATTCTGTATATTTGACAAATAATTCTGAATGGTATACTGGCTGGCAACCGGGGTCTGCCTAGTTGGTTCCAATCAAAGGACACAACCAGGTTGCTTGGTGGTGGGACCGAATATACGGCCGGATATCACTCCGATGAACTTCCTTCCTGTGATAAAGGAATGGTGGCATTGCCCCCTTGATCATCAGAGTCAGTGCTGATCAAGAGAATATGGACGGTGTCGTCTTTATTCTCCTCTGTGATGGTGTCATTCGAAGATGGAGCCTCTGAAGGCAAAACCGGGTCAACTGCCGTATCAACCTTTTGACTTTCATCAGGAATGGATCCAGACAGTTCTTCTTCAATGACAGGTGCTTCGGCTGACCACCTAAGTGGCTCAGCCAGATTCTCAACTAGTGAGGGACTTGGCAGGAGTCTTTGATATCCAGGAGGGAGATGCGCTCGTAAAATCGGGTGATCTTCCAGAACTCTTTTTGCCTCGTCTAAGAAGGGACAACGGTGGATGGCATGATTGCCTTCACACAACCTGAAGGGAAATTTAGCTCTCCCGCTCTGTCCTGGAGCTTCACTCCCACTAGTTGACGGTGAGCAGTCGACATGGCTATCAGAGGTCGATGCTACCGAATTGTGCAAACGGGGGGACCAGTCCCTTAGTATCCGGGGGATACAGGGACAATCTCTATGGAAGTGGTCTCCCTGGCATATGACGCATGGCGATTTAGGCCTTACGAGTGCGGTGTGCGGACTTTTGTTAGACGACACTTGTTTGCCCCCAGTCGCCTTAGGCTCCTTCTTCTTCTTCTCCTTCTTCTCTTTAGGAAACTGGTTTTTAATTCGACCAGTTCCATCAAGTGAAGAGGAAGGAGGGGGGGAAGATGAAGTTGAAGGCTAGGAGGCAACTCTTGTCTGATCTAACTGTTGACTCGACTGTTCAGGAATGGTGGTATTCTGAACGACATTGGTTGAAAAGAGCCAAACTGGTAGGCCAATTGTCAGTCCTGGAAGTGACAATGTGGCCATGTGGGGTGCACCAACATCTCCCCAAGAGGAGAAGGGACTAGGATTTCCACCAAGAGGAATTCCTTGGTTGGTGTGCTCCATCTTTTCAACCTAAAGATCAACGCAGGAATTAAAGGGTGATTGTTCCGTTTAAAATAAATTGTTAACAACGCTTTTAGACACAACTTGCTTTTTCAGTTTTAAAGAGTCGAGAAAAAGCTAAAGATGACTCTAGTCTCCTTCAATGTTTTAACGAGCCCGAAGTGACAAATGCTCGGATGGACTTTTTCTGTTATAGAGTCTGAAAAAGGCCAAAAGAAACTGCTCCGGAGATCTAGGCAGAGGGTGTGCCAAACTTTTCGCAAAACCGCAGAATACTTTTTAGGGTACGGGCGGTCAATCTTCGTGAATGTTGTGTTCACTGCATTGCGATCAGTAGGGCGGCCGACACGGCTTCCTAAGGATAAAAGATATATGCCTATAGGGGTCTCCCAATATATACGCGACGGTACGTGGAAGCACAATCCGTACTAGCGCTATCATCCCTCTGGAGGAATCACCCACCTTCCACGAGATCGACAATCACTAGGCTTAACGACGCCGGAACACGTCTCTAGCCTAGACCTCTATGTTGTGCGTTATGTTACAAAGCGTTGTTAGGTTCATTCAATTTATTTTAGGTTGATATTTTTAAAGTTTGCGTTTCAAGGTTCACCACAAGATGTATGATACAACTTCCTAAATGCAGTCTAAGATGATAAGCAAGCTTTATTATCTTTCAACTTTGAAAATCCTAGCTACTAAGGGAAAAGAATAACACTATCTTTTCTCAAAGAGAAATCAGCACACTCTAATGCACTTTCCCTAAATCCAACATGCAAACTATCAAATGCAAAATGCACAATGCAGGTGTTTGTTTTCCACTTTCTTAGTATAAATGCCTACAAAGAAAGCTTTTTGCACAACTTTGAATTTGCTTTTAAAATGATCAATACAAACAAGTTCACTTTCTTCGAAATCAACAAGGGTAGAAGAGATTACAATCACTTTGCGATTTTCGAGATAAAGACTTGTTTTGACACTTTGAAAGAGACAAATTCAAACCAATAAGCAAAAGTAAATCTATAATCAATCTGAAAACAGCCAATGAACTCTCTTCTAAGATCACTATCAATCAGATCTGAATCAAAGGCTACAGGATGACTACTTTACTCATGCAAAGGAAAACTGTAAATGACGCCACAAACACATAAAAACATTGACAGTCTTTTTGTACAAAAAAGAGGCGGAATCTAAGCAAGGAAAAGGGGTTATCGGACTGGTACCTATGCTGGTTAAAGGCTACAAAAAACAGAGATCAAAACAGCGCAATAGACAACAAAGAACCCCAGCTGCACAAAGCCAAACTGGTTCAGCGCAAGTCTAACACTGTGGAGTTGACATTTAGCGCAGGTAGCCTTCACGGGACCTGCGTTGAAATGCAGACTGCCTTCACAGTGCCTGCGCTGAAAGAGAAACTCTCGTTTCCCTTGGTTTCCAGGTCACAAAATGCTCAAAAATCAACTGTTTCAGGCCAAATCAGAAACACAAGCAAGGTATAAATAGAGGGATGCTTTGAGAGGGTACTAAAGACTATCACAAGGATCATCAAATCATTTGTGGATCTAGTTTAGATCATAGACAAGTCCGGCAACTGGATCAAAGCAGCAACCTTCTACTTTGCATCCGGGAAAGATGCAGTTCGATAGTTGCTGTCAAGTCTATGAAGTAAACAAATGACGGAAACACAAATGAAATGAATAAACAAGTTCTTCCCCAGTGGAGTCGCCAATTTGTTGTGGGGAAAAATGCCTATGCAGGACGATCCTATCCACCTAAGGTGTGACAGCGCCTTAGCAACAAACAAATACAACTATTATGATTTCTTCCTTTATGAAATGTGAAAGAGGGGAGATCGGCAGACTTACCTTTGTCTTCCGGTTGTCCCTCGATCTAGATCCTCTTCTCTTTGTGTGCCCACAGCTACTTGTCTCCTCGCTTGCTTAAGAGGACAACTACTTGAATCCAACGAGATCACAAGAGAACAACTACCTGTGATAAGAGAACAGCTACTTGCGACAAGAGAAGAACACAACACAAAGGCAAATATACATATTCATAAATGATTCAGGATTAGAAGTAAATCAAATACACTAATGCAATAATACAAAATACACCAGCATATAGGAAATAATCAAGATAGCTTTATTGATTGATAACAGGGTTCAGGAAGAGATACAACCCATAGGGCTCCAATCCAGCATCTCCTTCCCAGCAGAATGGAATTCCTTCTTCATCTCCCTTCAAAGCATTAAGCACCCAATGTTTCCAGCCACAAACCAACATCAATTCTTTGCAATAATCAAATTCCAGCCTCTAGATCTCATGGAGGAGAGATCCATATATAGATGTTCGGAGAGAGGATGAGTCAGCTTGAGATCTGACTAGTGTCCTCTCCCTCTCTCAGTTCTTGAGTCCACTTGGAGGTTCTTGCTTCCACTTGGAGATTTGGAACCTCTTACTCATCACCAGTCGAATTCCTTGATGCAAGTGTCATTTTGGAAGCTTCCTGGGCATTGACACATTGAGGAATGAGCCTGCCACTTGTCCAATTACGCTCAGCGCAGGTAGCCTTTGTTGGAGTTGACATTCAACGCAGGCAGACAGTGGAGCAGTTGACATTCAACGCAGATGCTCAGTGGAGCAGTTGACATGATCCAGAATTGGCTTGTTTTTGAGTGTTTTCAGGTGGAGAACTTCTGTGAATTGCTGCGGTTAGTTTGCCTTGTTCCTCTAGGGGTGGGAACAACATGTTTATGGACATTTCATGCTCAATGCTGTAAGGCACAAAAATTTCTATAACATGCAAAACAACCAATTCCAAAGAACACAACAGTATATGGAAAAAAACTTATAAAGAAACCATCGTCATGTTATAAAGAAAGGTAGTTAGTTATGAAATATAAAGAACCTTTCACATATGAATTCTAACATGAATATCATAAACATAAAGAAGATTCATATTAGGAACCAAGACATGTGTTTCTTTTATTATAGGCAAATAAAGTACAGAAAAGAAATAATTTCACCTAAGTCACCTTTAGCAGGCTCCAAGCAAAGCTTCCTTCCGGACTTGTTCCAGCCTCAAGCCTTTAACAAACTCCTTCCATGACTTACTCCATGATGTCATAAGTAGTGGATCAACATTAACACACAAGGAAACAAGGGTTTCCTGTACAAATGGGGGAAGTGTAGAAGGCACAAGGGACTTCAGACCTAGTCAGTGGAAAAATCTCAGCATAATAACCTTTCTCTCTCTTCTCTCCTCCCTTAGACCTTCCCATTGAGGTCTTTTTATACCTCTCCCAAAGTAGTTTTTTAGTTGGGAGTTGGTTGGGAACAGTTGGGCCACGGGCACTAACAGGTGATCAGCAGGTAAAACCTGCGATCTCCACCCGAAATTAAGGAGTTTTATATTTTTTTAAGTGTTTTAATACATATACGTGGGTTGGGTACACACAGACCCGCGTATACAAGCGTTTAACTCAGGGCAATGTCGCGTATAAGGGATAAAACATTGTTTTTTAAATTTTAGGACCAGGTCTAGAAGGAGGGGTTTCCCTAGGCCAGGAGTGCAACATCACAAACCATAAGAGTGAGATTTGGAGCTATAACAATTGGATGCTTGAATCACTTCTCCTTAATCAACTTATTGTAGATAGGAACATCTTTGATTGCATAGTGAAGGGGGATCTTTACAAATAGATTCTTCAATTCTCCCAGAAGTTTAGTTTCTTCTGGGGTAGGCTGGAGTGGTTGGGCTAATATTTCAGGAAAGGTTGGATTTGCTTTAAGGTTGCTTTCCTCTCTTTCTTCCTCAACCTCCCTATGTGGACAGGGAGGTTGGTTATCTAGTATAATTCTCCCAGATCTTAGGTTGATCTCCTAGATTTCTACAACATAAGCTGGGTATGATGTCTCTCCACTATATCCTTATTGAGCATGCCTATTGCTCGCATTCGGATTTGGCTAGGCATGCATATGGGGTTGCTTAGGTGGAGCAGAGTGTAGGAGTTGTGTTTGGGTAGGTGGTGGAGGCAATAGGATTGGAACATTGTTGAATTGGGGCCTCCACCCCTAGGGTGGGGTATTCCACTGATGTTGTGGTTGAATGTAAGGTTGAAATGACTGGCTGGTTGGTTGGGAATGATACTGAGGTGCATAAGACCAAGGACCAGGTGTAGAAAATAAAGGATGAGCAGGGAGTCCCCAAGAAGGTATAGTTGTAGTTTGGTTGGGTTTATAATATGCATGGGCTGATCCTTGCATACCCTGCTTGTATGGTCTAGGCCCAGGAGGTCTCCTTTGGTTGATGCAGCAAATCTGCTCAGTGACCCTTTCAGCTCCTTGATATACAACCTTGATTCTGGGTAAAGAAGGGCACTTGTCTGTGGAGTGGTTTTCTTCACATACTGAAAAAATCTCAATACAGTTCAATGGCCATTCATTCCTAGGATGCCTCCTGGTGCATCTAGGACAAAAGATGGCCAAGGCTCTCTTTGCTTCCTTTTGGTATTCATGGTATCCAATTGCAAGGAAAAGGTTTGCAGCATCTCACTTTTGAAGTCCTCGAGCATATTTCCAATTTCACCCTTGATGGACAAGTTGGAAGATGATGTACTCTCCATAGGTTGAATACTCCTACCCTTTTTCCTAGTTTCTCTAGAATGGTTTCTAAAGACAGTCTTGATATCCTCACAAGGTAGTTGGTAGATATATCCTCCTACTAACAAATGCAAGGTATCTAGGATATCCTCCCTTACTCCTCTAAGCAAGACCAGCTTCAGCGACTCAGGGTCAAGTGTGCACCTAGCCCTTTTGTAACTAAGCTGGAATATTTATTCATAGTCTTCTAAGGATTCATTCTAGCCTATGGTCATCCTAAAGATCTCTTCTTTAGTTTCCTTTGACCTACAATAGTCCCTATATTTGTTGTTAAAGGCCTGTTTCATCTGAGCCCAAGTTATGATGCTATCTCCATGTAAACCCATGATCCAGCGCAATGTTTCATTCTTGAGGGTAGATGGAAACAATTTTAACTTTTTCTCATCCTCTGTATAGTCATAGGTTCGGCATATAACAACAAACTCAAATAGGAAAGTGTCAGGGTCCTTTGTGTTCAAGCCATGGAAATGAGATAGAGCAGAGGGGTTTATATTCTTCATTTTAGTGTCCCCATTAGTTTCCCTAATGGGGAAGGCACCCTCAATTCTCTCTATCTCCTCTGTCATCTTGGTTTTCATCCACTGGTTCAGTAGGAGTGGGTTCTTCCTCTTCTTCTTCCCCTATATGTTTTTCAAATATATCAGGTTTCTCACCTAAAGGTTCTTCCAATTCACAGTCACCGAAGAAGAGAGAAGGTTGACTGTTGGATGTAGTGGGGGTATTTGGCAAGAATTTTCTTGAATTATCCCTATTCATACGAGGCATGAAAGGAAATGTTTTTGGGTTGGTTTTTGTAAGATTTTCAATAAAGCTAGAAAGTAGTCTACAGAAAGGAAATTGTTGACTAAAAAACTACTAACAGAATGGAAACTACTTAATGAATGAAATTGTTGATTGAATGCAAAGACTTCTGAAAGAAAGAAAACTACTTGCTGAATTGAAACTGCTGATTGAATGGTAAGACATCTGATGAAAAGAAAAGTACTTGCAGAATGAAATTGCTTAATTGAATGAAAAACTACTAGAAAAAAGAAACTACTTGCCGAATTGAAATTGCTAATTGCAGAATGGAAAGGAAAGTAGATAAATGACAAATGAAAGAAAGAAACTAGATTAGTTTTGTAGAAATAAACTAATGGAAGAAAATTGAAGACTAGAAGTAGAAGAAAAGAAATTTAGAGACTAGAAATAGAAGAAGGAACAGTAATTCACATCCTACTCTGACACCTCCCCAGCAATGATGCCAAAAAGTGATGAGCCTAAGTATTGCAGCAAGAATGTTGCAACTTCCAGGGCTACCAACTTTACTTATCAACCCGGGATTCGTACAAACTTGGAGGTGAGAGTATTATATGCACAAGTAGAAGTGAAGGTACTCCTTGTTGTCACTGCTCAACTGGCAAGAGACCCCAGGGGCTCCAAGCTAGACTTCTATAGGGTTAGAGGAAGCCTAATTTTGATGGAATAAGAGAAAATATATTCTAAGGGAGAGCTACTCTACTTTAGTGATCAAGAAAATAATCATGTAATGCTAAACTCACACCAGACCCTAGGTAACCAATTAGACAATTATAGTAAGTAGAATTACTAGATCAGTCACTAATCTAATGCTAATTATCTAAGTTACAGAAGTAAAAGCATCAAAACTAGACTAAGGGGTAAGTAAAGGAAACTAAGCTAAGTTTTTTTTTAAGCGGAAGAGCAGTTAGAGATCAAAATTGGTCAAAAGAGGACGTAATGAGCAACAGTGCATCAGAGCCGTTGGATCAGGCGGGTGAAAGCCAAATGAACGGTTGAGATCAGATCACAAGAGGGTACATAGGTAGATGGGTGGACAGGGTTAACTAACAAGATGGACGACTGAGATTATATCGCAGAGGCAAAGTCAAGAGATGGATGGACATGATTAATTGGCAGATGAACGATGGAGATTAGGTCACGGGAAAAGGACATATGTAGAAATGGTAGCGGATTGGCAAAGGTGGTAAGTTGTATTTCATGTGCCCTCAAAACCATAAGTTGTATTTTGAAATTTCACGTGATTAGACTCCCCGGGCAACACGTAGAATGGGGAAACCACTCTTACCGCATGCCCTCAAGCAGATAACGATCGGACATCAATCTACGTGATATGGTGCAACTGCTATTGGGTCAGGCATGGTTGATCAATGGTGGAGATCAACCAAGCTAGTTGGCGATCAGGTGAAGCGACAACCATCAGATCGAGGGATAGATCGACGGTGGATGTTAAAGCGAGAGAAGAAAATGTAAGGAAATGACAGAGTGAGTTTAGAGGGCAGTAAGCTGTTTATCACGTTCCCTCAAAGCTATAAGTGGTTTTCTATAATTTTACGCACTTAGCCTCCGCAAGTGAAACCTAGCATGGGGAAACCACTCTTATCACGTGCCCTCGGGCGAATAACATTCGAACAGAAATCTATGCGATATGGCATGATAGCCATCGGATCTAGCTAGGCAGATCAACAGTGGAGACTTGACCAAGCTAGTTGGTGAGCGAGTGTGAGATAGTCGTCGGATCTCATGACGCAAATTGATGGTGGGGATTTAAAGTGCAAAAAGGAAGCATTAAAAGTGAATTGGGCAATGATTGGTCGGGTTTTGCTATGTAAGGTAGTCTACAGGTAAAAAACCATTTAAACATGAATTAACTGCTTCCACCAAAGTATTTCATGTTGAGGGAGAATGGGCATATGAGTGAGGTATTAGACAGAGGGTGAAGGAACAGATGACCATGAAATGACTGAATGACCATGAAATGAACCATGTAACTACATCAAACAACAAACTCCATGAAAAACTGAAACTCTATGCTTTTGGGGTTGCTGCAAGGTTTCTTCCTCACATCATGGTCCCAGAGGGAGGAGGTGAAGCCGGGACACCTATGTTCAACCTTATGGATATTTTATTTACTAACCTGCTAATTCAATGAAAGCATAAATGATCTACTCTACACTACTGTAATGAGACTACAACTATTTAAGCAAATGAACAATTAAATAATAAGTTTCTATGGCAGGCAGAAGAGGACCGGCAGGGGCTCGACCATAAGGACCTTTAGTTGCTCGACCATAAGGGAGAGGGAGAGGAGTTTCCAACTTCAATATGATGATGAAAATGCGCAAGCCGCCGATGCCGGAAACACGACTGGGGTCTCCGCTTGGCACTATTGGTCTGAGATCTTACATAAGTAACGTAAGCATGAGAGTTTTAAACGTCTATAATGTAAATGAACAGAGAATAGGAGACTATGCTACTTAACAATACAATAACGAGGAGCTTTGGCTGCTAGGGTCGGGACCTAACCCAAGAGCTTCAGCCCTTTGAGTTAACTTAGTGCTGGCCCAAAACAAAACTCATCTTCATTATAAGTCAAAAACTGTTACAAGACTTGCTTCTTGAAAACAAAGTAGAGTTCTATAGTGAGAAGTCCAAATTCTTGTTAACTCTTGGTAAATACTAGTAAATAACTAACTAAAAAAACTTAAGTCCTAAGCCTCTCTACTTATACATCTGAAGTCTCCAATGACTTCATTCAAAATTAGAGAGGCACAACTCCCAATTCAATGATAAACTCGTGCTTTCCCTTTCACTAGCTCGGTTGCCTTCTAGTAGGGATTCTTGGCTCCCAACTCAAGATAAACTCATACTTTCACTTGTTGGGTTGTCTTCTAGTACACATTATTTGGCTTTTTTTTTTCACTTTCACTTGCTTGGCTGCCTTCTAGTACTCCTAATTTGGTTGTTTACACCTTCACTTGCTTAGTTGCCTTCTAGAAGGGGTTTTGTTTGTACTTTCAGCTGATGGAGGGATACTTGAATGGAGGGGTAGTAAATAGGAGGATTTACCTCCTGTAATTCCTCTCCCTTGTCCCATTCAAGTTTTAACCAAGTTCTTTACCATAGTTCCTTGCTTTTATCTTTTATCCCTACATTTTCCTTGCTTTTATCCTTTATTCCTACAGTACATGCACATTAGACCACAAATCAAATTATCCAACTCTACGCATCTCATAAACAAAATATAATCAAAAGTATCCAATAAGTTGTGAGAATAGTTGGTTTGACTAAGCTAGGAGGTGAATTAAGGTCAATTAAGGCCCATATAATTACTCAACGATGAGGCTCATCAGGGATCCTGTAGATTTATAGGGTATCTTGTGGAAAACACAGTGGCCTTGTACACTGAAGCAAATGATAGAAGAACATGAAATAAATGGTGGAGTGATGAATGGAAATAGATGTAAAAACAAACATGTGAGTGGAACAGGTTCCTTTTTTATTCTCCTCTTTTCACTGATCGTCCTCCTTGCTGACTTGCAAATAGAAATTTTCATGATTTTTTTTTTTTGAAAACAACTCGTTTTCCTCTAAGAGGTTTTCATCCTAGTTGTTTCCCTGGGTGCCCCAAGATAGGTTTTCACCCATAGATCTTTTCATTTTCATTTTCTTTTTCTTTTTTTCTTTTTTTCGACACCATTGGGACGCCCCAAGAGGTTTTCAACCCAATAGTGGGACTCAGGTGCCTCATGGAGGTTTTCACCTGAGCCATTTTTTTTTCTCAATGAGATGATGAGGCAGGAGCTGAAACTTTCTCGACCACCATCATTGTTTTATTGATAGCATCAATGAACTATTGCTTTGACAATGGCCTCTTGTAATATTTCATTCTGTGCCCATTAACAAGTAAAGGAATGGCCTTCGCATCTATGGTTTTGATCTGCATTAAACCATTATCATGACATTTCTCTATAACAAAAGGCCCTAACCATCTTGTCCTTAACTTTCCCTTAAAGTCTTTATATCTGGAATCATATAGCAAGGCCCAATCACCTTATTGAAATTGCTTATCCTTGATGTTCTTATCGTGTTAGATCTTCCTCTAAAGTTGAGTTACCTCTGTGTGTAGGAGGGCCTGCATTCTAAACTCATCTAAACCATTCAACTGGAACAATCTCTCTTCTTTTCACTGTTGAGATCTAGATCTAGTTGGGCTACCATCCTTAATGTGTTATACTCAAACTCAATGGACAACAGAGCCTTTTTCCCATAGACCAACTCATAGGGTGTGAATCTAGTGGTGGTCTTCCAAGTGGTATTATAGGCCGATGTGGCCTCAACTAGTCTATCTGCCCGGTATTTCCTACTACTGCAAACCACTTTGGTCAAGATGTCCTCGAGTGCTCTATTGGTCACCTCCACTTACCCATTAGTTTGTGGGTGATAGGAAATGGAGGTCCTATGCTTGATCTTGTGTTGGATGAGAAAGTCTTCAATCATGTTGGAGGTAACCTGGCTGCCTTCATCAATGACCAGTTCTCTAGGGTGCCCAAATTTGTAAAATACATTCTCCCTCAAGAACTTAGCCACCTTCTACTCTGTTGCTGCCTTAATTACCTTGGTTTCAACCCACTTAGTTAGATAGTTAGTGCACACAATGATGTACTATTTTTTCTTGGAAGGAGGGTCAGTAGGTCCAATTAAGTCCATGCTCCACTTGTAAAATGGCTCGAAAGTCACTTGAGGCTGCAAAGGCATTTCATCGCTTCGAGTAGGCTTTCCCATCCTTTGGCAATGATCACACTGACTAGTATATTTTTTCACATCGTGATGAAGAGTGGGCCAATAATAGCATGCTTGTAACACTTTGAATGTTGTCCTATTTTCTACAAAGTGACCTCCACAAGGCCCATCATGATAGGTCAGAAGGATGTCAAAGACTTCCTACTCCCTGACAAACCTCCTCAAGATTTGATCTAGGCCAAGTTTGAAGAGATTTCCCCCAATCCAAGTGAAGGGGGTGCTATTCCTTATAGTCTTGCTTTTCTCTTGGGAGGAAAAGTTCGATGGTAACTGTGTAGATACCAAATAGTTTTCTATCTCAGAAAACCATGGAGAGAGAACTGAAATTGTGAACAAGTGCTTATCTGGTAACTGGTCATCAACAATTCCCTCCTCACCTGTATGCAAAGTTAATCTGGACAAAAAGTCTACAATAATATTTTCCTTACCAGGATTAACAACAATAGTTAGATCAAACTGTTGTAATAAAAGTAACCATATTATAATACGAGCATTCACATTGGGTTTATTCATTAAATATTTGATTGCAACATGGTCAGTATGGACAAATGTTTGATAACTTGTAATATAATGCCTAAATTTGTTCAATGAATGCACAACAACTAGGAGCTCCTTTTCGGTCATTGTGTACTTCAATTCTGCCTTTGAAAGATTCTTACTGATAAAGTTAAATGACATAAGGAAATTTTTCATCTATGTGACCTAGGGATACTACTATGGCTTTGTGTGAGTCATCAACATGAATATGAAAGGGAAGGCCCAATTTGGGCCTCAGAGAATCAGTGCAGTGGTTAACTTGTTCTTCAGGATGTCCAAGGCATCTTGACAACTTTTTGACCATATAAACTCAAAGTCTTTGGCCAACAACCCAAATAAAGGAGAGGCCAACTTGTTGAATTCCTTTATGAACCTTCGGTAGTATTGAAATCACCCTAAGAATCTTTTGAAATCTCCCTACTTTTGAGGAGGTGAGACCCTTTGGATGATAGCTATTTTGGTTAGGTCCACCTGCAGTCCTTGCTGAGATATTGAATGACCTAGCACAGTCCCTGCAGTCCTCAAGAATTCACAGTTCTCGAGATTGAGAGGCAAGTTCATCTCAATGCATTTGTGTAGAACCTTACCTAAGTTGGACAAAGCCTCCTCAAAATCACCCCCATAATGTGTGAAATCATCCATATATATTTATACTGCATCATGGACTAACTCATAAAAGATAATCAAGAATGCTCTCTGAAAAGTGGTAGGAGCATTGCATAGTCCAAAAGGAAAGACCCTATAGGGAAAAGTGCACCAAGGACAAGTGAAGATGGTTTTATCCTAGTCCTCTAGGCTGATCTGGATTTGATTGTACCCATTGAATCCATCTATGAAAGAGAAAAACTCTTTCCCTACCATGCCATCTAGCACATGGTCAATCAAAGATAGATGGAAATGGTCCTTCTTTGTCGCTTTGTTCAACTCCCTGTAATTGACACAAATCCTCCACTTACCATTTTTCTTCGGAAATAACACCAAACGAGAGACCTACTCACTGTTGAAGATAGGATAAATGAATCTTGCATCTAACAATTTTTGCAGTTCTTCTTTGACTATATCTATAAGAGTTGGATTCATCCTCCTTTGGGGTTGTTAGACTGGCTTGCAACCTTCTTTGATGTAAATGTGGTGAGTACACATTGAGGGGTGTAATCCCTTAATTTCTTTGTAACTCTAAGCGAAGGCATCCATATGTTCCTTTAGCATGTTGCACAACTTCTCCTCTTGGTGAACAGAAAGAGATGGATTGATTTTCAAAGTTCTCTCAGTGACAAATTCTATGGTTTTGACACGGAGAGGTTTGGAATCGGCCAAGTACAAAGAAATTGGATGGGTGTTCTGGGTTTCCTTAACTACTTCTTCTATGGACAATGTACTAGGAGTTGGACTTTGGAATAGGTGTTCAATAAAATCATCTTCATCCTGTTGTCCTCCTCCCATGGTTGTTTCTAAGGTGTATAGTTGGGTAGAATAAACTTCATCTTCTTCCTCATCTTCCAGCAATAAAGGTCAATCATGTTCTAGAGATAGCTGACTGGGAGGGTATAGGACTAATTGCCTGGACATATGCCCATTCTTGATGTTCATATTCCCAACTCTGCAGCTGATGTAAGTATCAGTAGTGGCCAAAAAGGGCCTCCAAAGGATGAGAGGGTAACCATTAAGCTTAGCCTTGGGCTGGAGAACTAGGAAATCTGCAGGGTACTCGCAAGAGTCAATGGATACCATCAAATCCTCCACAATCCCCTCAGGGGTCACTGTGGAGTGGCCTGCAAGTTGTAGGATTGTTGTGGTCTTTCTCAATGAACCTTGGAGGTTGAGCTTAAGCATGGTTTCCTTGGTCATCACATTAATGACAGCCCCAAGATCGATCAATGTGTGTGGGACAATGGTGCCATTGATGTGCACATCTACTAGAGAGTTTCTAGGGTCCAAAGACTTTTGACAGATTACCTTCCCCAGAATTAAGTCGGATAGTTTTCCAATGACATTAATGGTAGGGGCATCTCTACCTTGCCTCCCTGGATGCTTTAAGCACTTCTCCTTAATCAACTTGTTGTAAATAGTTACATCTCTAATGGCTTGGAGAAGTGGAATCTTGACAAATAGGTTTCTCAATTCTCCCTAAAGTTAAATCTCTTCTGGGCTAGGCTGGAGTGGTTGATTTAGTCTCTTAGGAGAGGGTGTATTTACTTTAAGAATGATTTCCTCTCTTTCTTCTTCAACCTCCCTCAGTCGAGGTGGAGTTTGGTTATCTAGGAGAACTCTCCCAGATCTCAGGTTAATTTCCTAGATCTCCACAGCATAAAATGGATATGAGGTCTCTCCACTGTATACTTGTTCTGCTTGTCTGTTGCTCAGGTTCGGATTTGGTTGGGCAGGCATCTAGGGTTGTTTATGTGGAGCAGAGTGTAGCATCTATGGTTAGGCACGTGGTGAAGGCAATAAAGCAGGAACATTGTTGTACTGGGGCCTCCACCCCTAGGTCGGTGCATTCCACTGAGGTTATTCCAGAGCATATGGTTGAAATGACTAGTTGGCTAACTGGGAATGATACTGAGATGTAAAGGACCAAGGAGGAGGTGTAGACTATGAAGGATGTGTAGGGGTCCCTAAGAAGGTATGGATGTGGTTTGGTTGGGGTTGTAATATGCATGGGATGAACCTTACATGCCCTACTGGTATGGCCTAGGCCCATGATGTCTCCTTTAATTTATGTAGCAGAGCTGCTCAGTGACCACTTTAGCTCCTTGATATACATCTTTGAGTCCAGGCAAAGAAGGGCACTTGTTTGTGGAGTGGTTTTCTTCATAGACTGAGAAAATTTCAATAAAATTCAATGGATATTCATTCCTAGGGTGCCTCCTGGTGCATCTAGGACAGAACATGGCCAAGGCTCTCTCTGCTTCCTCTTGTTTTCTCCTAATATGCATAGTGTCCATCTGCAAGGAAAGGATTTGCAGCATCTCACTCTTGAAATCTTCCAGCATATTTCCAATTTCGCCCTTGATGGATGAATTGGAAGAGGATGTATTGACCATAGGTTGACTTCCCCTACCCTTTTTCCTATCTTCCCTAGAATGGTTTCTAAAGACAATCTTGATATCCTCATAGGGTAACTAGTATACAACACCTCCTACTAAAAAGTGTAGGGTATCCAAAAGGTCTTCCCTTACTCCTCTAAGCAGGACCAAATTCAATGAATTAGGGTCAAGTGTGCACCCGACCCTTTTGTAACTAAGCTAGAATCTTTCTTCATAATCCTCTAAGGATTCATCATTACCTAACATCATCCTAAAAAATTCCTCTTTAGTATCTTTAGACCTACATTAGTCTCGATACTTGTTGTTGAAGGATTGTTGCATTTGAGCCCAAGTTATGATGCTATCCCTAGGTAAACCCATGAACCAACACAAAGTTGCATCCTTGAGGGTAGATGGAAATAGTTTCAACTTCTGCTCATCATTTGTGTAGTCATAGGTTTGGAATATAACAACAAACTCAAATAGGAAAGTGTCGGGATCTTCTGTGGTCGAGCCATGGGAATGACAAATGGCAGAGGGGCTTATATTTTTCATCTTAGTGTCCCCATTGGTTTCCCTGATGGGGTAGGCACCCTAAACTCTCTCTCTATTCTCTATATCATTTCTGTTTTCAGCCATTGGCTCGGTAGGAATGGATTCTTCTTATTCTTCTTCCCATGTAGGCTCTTCAAATATATTTGGTCTCTCACCTAAGGGTTCCTCCACTTCACAGCCACTGAATAAAAGGGAAGGTTGGTTGTTGGAAGCAGTGGGGGTATTTGGCAAAAATTTCCCTAAGTTGTCTGTATTACTACAGGGCATGAAAATAAATGTTCTTGTTTGGTTTTGTGATTTTTTCAAACTTTGAAAGTGATTGCAAGAATTGAAATTGCAGACTGAATGAAAACTACTGACTGAATGAAAATATTAACTACTTGATTGAAATCTAACTTGCAGAATGAAAAGGAAAGTAAAGAATGCAAAATGAAAAGGAAGCAACCTAAATTACCTTTGCAAAAATGAAACTAATGGCAGAATATTAGAAACAAGAAATAGAAGAAAGAAAGAAATAATCACATATTACTCAAACACCTCCCCGACAACAGTGCCAAAAAGTGATGAGCACCAATATTGTAGCAAGAATTTTGCAACTCTTGGCTACCAACTTTACTTTATCAACCCGGGGTTCACACAAACTTGGAGGTGACAGTGTTGTATAGACAAGTAAAAGTGACGGTTCTGCCTTTTGTCATTGTTCAATTGGCAAGAGACCACTAGGGTTTTGAAGCCAGACTTCAATGGATTCAAAAGAAGCTTGGTTCCTTGATTAAAGAAATAGAAATCTACTCTAAGAGAGAGTTGATCTACTGTAATAATCAAAAGGACTAAAATTCAATGCTAAGGCACACCATTTCCTAATTAACTGTTCAGAGCTATGCTTTGCAGTAATGCTAAATTAACATGAACAAAATGCTATTTTCCTAAGCATGGAAGTTAAAAACATCGAACATCATTGTTATGCATGTAAAGGGTTGTAATAAATCTGTTTTGTCTTTTTATTCTTTTCATGAAAAATCAAATGTGCAAGCTAATCTCTTTTGGTGATGTGGCAGGTGGCTTAGGGATACTGGTGGATTGTTGGAAGGTTCAGGAGATGGTTGGAAGGTTTGGGAGACCCTTAGGTGACCTTGGGTGGCTTCCTAGAGGTTTTTACTCAACTTGGGCTCAAAACAAACCACTACAGGAAAGCCTACAGGATGTACTAGAAACCTATAGGATTCCATGTATTTCTACAGGATACATCCGAAAGCAAAACGATGGTTGTTGGAGGTGATGGAAGGCTTACGAAAGGTGGTTGATGGGTGGAATGGACTGAGAAAAGACCTAGGATCACTCAAAACCCAAAACCAAGTTTAGGAGATGGTTGTATTCGCTTAACATGCTTGGGGGAATTTCTATGTAAAATGAT
Source organism: Pinus tabuliformis (assembly GCA_031772625.1). Taxonomy (NCBI): domain Eukaryota; kingdom Viridiplantae; phylum Streptophyta; class Pinopsida; order Pinales; family Pinaceae; genus Pinus; species Pinus tabuliformis. Next base: position 1,157,415,993 of record CM062817.1, on the reverse strand, counting down.
GAAATTGGTGAAGCTATTTATGAAAACAAGGAATTCCTATGGGTGGATGAAGTTGGAGGGTGGTTTCTTTCTATGATATCTCTTTCTACTTCTGAAGCACCTGCTCTACATCAAACATGTGTAATTTCCAAAAATTCATGTAAATAAGAAGAATTCTCATGAGCTAGAATATCAAAAGTTAATGAACTAACTATCTACCTTATGCATGAAGAAATTGCTGAATAAAATGGAATCATGGATGGGATCTACTGCAAGATGAAGATAGAAGAGATGGAAATGAAATCCTCCACTTGTAAAACTGATCAAATGGTTGTTCAAGTACAATAAACTCTAAATATTATGAAAGAAATGGAAATCTTCCTTTTTGGGGCTGCATAAGGGTATTTTCCTCAAATCATGATCCCAGAAGGAAGAAGTGATGCTAGGAAACCTATTGACAGCCTTGTGGTGCTTCTTTTATCCCTTCCAACCTACTACTGAATTAAGGCACAAATGGAAGCAAACTTAAACAATTAATCAAATCTACACTACTTGCAATGAAATTCTTCTAAAGACAGTTTAACCATCAATCTATGAAACTAAGCTAAGCATAAAAATACAAGAATATGAGCCTTTGCTACGAGGGTTGGGCCCTAACCCAAGAGCTTCAACCCTTTGAGTTAACTCAGTATTGGATCAAGAAAAATCTCATTCTTGTTACTAAAACAGAAAACTATATCAAAGTCTTCCACAAGTCTGGAGCTCCAAAATAACTAGAGTTTTTACAACAAAAATTTGAATCCTAATGAGGCTCTAGGCCTCTCTACTTATACAACTGAAGTCCCCAACGACTTCCTTAAATTTAGGGAGGCTCGGCTCCCAAACACGAGATGAACTAACTATTTTTCTATCACTTGCTTGGCTGCCTTTTGATCCTCATGACTTGGCTACTTGCACTCCGAGATGGTGGGATTAATAAAGGAATATTCGAATGGGGGATGAGTAAATGAGGAGGATTTACCTCCTACAATCTCTCTCACTTGTCCCATTTGAGTTTCAAACCTTAGTCTTGCCAAAATTCCTTGATTTTCCCTTCCAAACTTGCATTCGATGCATATTAGTTCACTAGGCATAATATCTCACTTTAGCTCATCTCATTAAACAAAATATAATCAAAACATGTAATAAGTTGTGAGAAGAGTTGGTTTGACTAAGCTAGGAGGTGAATTAAGGCCCATATAATTACCCAATGATGAGGCTTATCACACTGACCGTTACAAGCACGATTCCTGCATGAACCCAATCTCGCACAAAGATTAACACTTTGGTTCCATTGAATTACTTAGGAAAGGAATATATTCATTGGAAAGACATTTTATGATATAAAACCTATAAATTTAATGATTAAGTACATATATAACCTTCGAATATGAAAAACATAAGAGGAGTGCAGGAATGTGTGAAAATGGGGAAATGTACAGGAATAGATATGCCTTCAGGGTTAAAATAGGGGTTAAGGTGGTGTGTTTGTGATAATATAGAGACCAAAATGTAGGAAAATTCTAGCCACTAACATCCTCCCATCCATATCTTGTTATGTGTTGTTAGGTCCCTATAATACTAGTGATTCCCCCATTACTATTGTCATTGTAGCCCTCATTTTTATTGCTTTGCCCCTATTGTCCCCATATTGTTATTATTGTGCCACATAGTAGCCCACTATTGTTATTTTTGTGTCCTTATATTATTATTGTTAGGTCAGCTTTAGTTATATTGTGACCCCTTTGACTCCTATATATAGAAAGGAGGTTTTGTCATTTGTATCATCCAAGAATTTTTCATTTATGTAATGTAAAGGAGGTTTCCCCCTCAAAGGGGCTCATTTCTAAGTTGTTTATCTATCATTTCTATCTTTTTGTGAGTTGGATTCATAGCATTTGGTATCAGAGATTTGGATTCTAGGTTTTTGCTGCTCAAAATAGGTCATCGTGGAATTTGCGATATAACTTTTTTTCTACGACATTTCAGAACTAAAAACCAAATCTATTTGAGTTGAAATCATTTTGAACCTAGGGTCCAAATTTCAGATCTTTTCTCTATATATTTTCAAATATATCATCCAAGGAAGTTAGGGTTTTTGTAGGATCCCGAATAATATCTCAAACAAGTGACCTGGGGAAAATCGTCATAACCTTTTTTTTCTGAGCATCAGATGGCAATTTAGTAAGATGTTACAGAATGTTGTTGGCCTATAGTTTTCTATGTATCATTTTAAAGTCTTAAGTTTGAAACAATGACACATGACACTTCATACAAGTTTGATCTACTCAACCAGTCTATAATCAGGTCATCGTGGGATATTTGGCATAACTCTTCCTTGGAGAATCCAATCTTGATCAGAATTGTGGGGTTAGAAAGATGACTTAGAGGACTATTGTACCAAGCAATTTTAGACTGTGGAGATCTGAAATTACAAAGATACAATAGATTCAATATCAAGCTCTTGCAAAGTGAAAAAAGGTGTGTAGTTTTTTTAAATTTTTGCATAAGTTTGGTTTGAAAAAATAGTTTGAAGGAATTCAAAGGGCATAGTGAAGAATTATTATCATTAATTGACACCCCAAAGAAAGAAAATGGAAACACCTAGTAAGCAACCTGAAAGCCCTAGCATGACTCATGAATAAGAGGAAGAAATACAACATGATATATCAAAATTACAAGACCAAGTGCAATAAAATTCACTCTCACAAAAAGTAACAAAAGCTAAGATGCAAGGTTTAAAGAAAGACATAGAAGTTAATATGTATGGCATGGAAGCTAAGATGGATGGTTTAGAAAAGGGTATGGAAGCTAATATGGATGGTTTAAAAGAAAGGAATAGAATCTAAGATGAATTACGTGAAAGCTAAGATGAATGATGTGGAAGCTAAGATGGATGGCATGGAAGCTAATATGGAAGATTTGAATACATATTTGACAAAGTTTCTACAAGAAATTCTTTCTAATGGCGAAAGGGTAGTAAAGGAAACTCATGTTGATAAAAGAATAAATGTTAATCATGATGTCATAGACTCTAACATTGGATCAAAGACCCACCATTTTCCAAAGATCAACATGAGTAAGTTTGATGGCAAGGATCCCATAACATGGATACTATAGATGGAGCAATATTTTGAACTCCATAATGTGAAAAACACACAAAAGGTATGCATTGAAAATTTATATTTGGTGTTACACTAAAATTTGTCACCATGACTATTTGCAGTCAGTATGGCTCCATCAATAACCATACTGTCCTCCTTGGCAAGTCTTATACCTCTGCTCCTCATGTCAAACTCCAAAAAAGAGAGAAAGCCTTTAAAAAATCAATATAACTCTGGTTATACGCTTTCTCCTACTTTTACCTGCGTGCCCACACCTCAAGTACATAATACCTGTGTACTTGTACGCTCTGCCTGTAAAGGGGTGGGTGCGTACCCCTGTAAAAGTCAAAAGGCGCAAGTTTTACTTCAAAAAACTTGCGGTCGATTCTAGAGCATTCTAGAAGATGGTTTGACGTGGATTGAGCGCCTCTAGATGGTTCATGCATCCCAATGAAAGAGGAACTTATCCCATGAAGAGGGTGTTGAGTCGTTAATATGCCATTATTATTGTCACTTGTGAATGTTTATTCCACCCATTTCTACCATTCTTCATCATGCCATTTATTATAATTTATCATTTAAATCCATTTTATTAATTATTTATGCTCTCATGAATAAATATTATTTATTCTCCTTTATTTCTAATAAATTGATGATTATGCATTATTTTACCAATGATAGTTCTAATAAGTTGGTTGTAACATTATTTACCATTTTTAGCCGCCAAGGTAACTTCCAGATTGAAGATTTGATTTTTAAATCTGCCAACTCAGAAATTCGCTGGTTTAAGGAGTGACAGTTTTGCGGTTGAGATTATGAGAAAATGAAGACGAATTTGGAAAATCCGGAACATGGGTTTTGTCCAGAACGGGCCCAATTAACTTTAATAAAGAACGGTTTGCCCAAATTCGGCTTGTACAGGGAGAAACGCAGGGTTCTTTGAGCACGATTTTCTCAGATTTGCAGTTGCGGCCGCCCTCCAAACTTTGGCTGTAAACCCAAATCCGTCTTGCTTTTGTTGAAGAGATGAGAGGGAATATATTTTCTTGTTGATCATCTGGTTAGAATCAACCTAAATTTGTAAAACAAATCATGTTGTAATTATCTTCTTTCTCTATTTAAATGAGAGCAAAGATCAGAGAGGGGGAGACGTGATGATGGATTTGGGGAATGAGAAATGATGGACAACGATGGTGGATTATTCATGCTGTAATTCTTAAGCTTTTGCTGTTGTAATGATTCCACAATTGGCTGATTAATAAATGATTTGGGAGTGCTGTTCATTTTTCTCATTCTGAAGTAATCCCGCAGCATCCGCTGGCGGCTAAGGGCCCAGCCTCTGGTGGAGTACGCTGCTGCTATTGTGTATCATATCTTTACAATTGCTGCTGTATGATATCTTTTCATGTGTGGATTGTTTATATAGTTTAGTAATCTGATGTATTTGTTATATGCTGTTCAATGCTCTGTTACGACTAATTCATTAATGGTTTCATTCAAGAAGTTTATGTAAGTGACTCTATGTTGCATAATGAATCTTTTCGGAGTTGATTACATGTTCACTATTTAAACCGATTGTTTTTGTTACAGAGCTTTCATATTAAATATTGCTATTGGATTCATTTTGAACTCTTATTCGTGGGAACCCGAAAGTAATATTATTTCATTTGGAAACGGAAGTCATGTTCTTTGGAAACATCAGATTGCTATAATCAGTGTGTTGTGTAAGTATGATAAATGTTGTTCCATAATTCATTTGTAAATATCTTCTCGTAAAGTAAAGATCATTGGAATTGCTTTTGAAGATTGTTATTTTATTGCAGAATGTGAGTAAGTTGGTTTTGACTCGCGAGATGTAGTTCTTTTGATTGATGTTTCATTTACTGTTGTTCTATTTCCTTTTGTTATTTCATTTTTACTTCGTGCCATTCCATTTCCTTGCATTTATTTCTTTGGTGTGAGATAAGGTCCAAGGCTGTCGTGAGCCTCAGCAGACGCTACCATGCTCCCAGATCCATGGTCCATACTCTATTCCATCAATTTCTAGAGGAAAGAGTTATTGCTACTATATCCTCGATTGATGATTGTTTGAATGAATGATTTTAGTTTAGAACATCTTAGTTTCTTGCTGTTCCAATTAGATTTTGTTTCAAGCATTCATTTACTTGTGGGTTTTAAGCACTATACTGCGAAACATTACTCTTAAGTAAATAGCTGCCTCAGACAGAGTACACTCTTGAAATAAAACGTCGTCCCTGGGTTGATAATTAATGTGAGGTAATTAGGAGTTCACAAGACACCTTTTTATCGCTCCACAGAGGGGAGCTATCCCTTTGAAAGAGGGGCTTATCCCATTGATGGTGGACCTATTTAACTTCTTCCAAAGCATTATAAATACAGGCATTGGGCCAGAGGGAGGAGAGGTTGAAAGCTGAACATTCCTAAGGGTAGATGCTGCTGAAATTAGGACTCCCTTATAGAGCTTCAGAGGAGAGATCCCAATCCTTTCTTAGCTTCATTTGGAAGTGGGTGAGCTGAACAAAGTAGAGGAGAACTCTTGCTGGACCCTGGGAGGGACCTGCACAACACCAAGGCACTGGTTGTAATGGTTTCTTTTGTTTCCAATTAATACAATTAAGTTCATTTTTCTCAACAAGTTGTTATATATAATTTGTTTCATAAACTCCTTGGTCTTTGTGATGAATATGTTTTATTATATGAGTTATTCAGGTGATATGTAATCGTTTGCTTGTTAGTGAATGCAGGCTTCAAGGAGAAGGAGGTCATCTGGATCGGAGAGGCTTGGCTGCTACAAACAACGTTGGACTAGAGGTAAGCCTTAAACACCTGGTTGATTTTATTTTAAATGCATATTTAGGGAAAGATAGTGCTTGATTGTTTTGTTTGTCACTAGAAAAGCCTTACTTTCTAGGGAGGTCGGTTTTGTCCGCAAAATTAACTCTTTCCGCATGACAAAATGGCGACTCCACTGGGGTTTAAAAAATGAAACAAGGGTTTGAGGATAGTTCGTTTTCTGTGTCAATCTCACTAAAAAATGAAACAACTCCCACGAGTCTTTCCAAGATTTCGAAAGTAAAACCTTCATTTCATCCACCTGGTTGAATGCAATAAAGCTTGGGGGGCATGTACCTCGATTTGCGTCGTTATGCTGGGGGCATGCGAACTTATAACAAGCATAGTTTTCTATTTCAAGCTTGCGTAAACATGAAACCGAATCCGAGCATAGTTCTTTTCTTGTGTCAAGCTCGTTAAAAAATGAAACAAATCCTCCTCTTTTTGAGTTGAGAGTTTGACTAGATCTCATAAATGTTAAGTCGTATATTTAGGTTAGTTATTTCAGTTTTTTGCATAATTTTCTTACAGTTTTAGGTCGAGTCTTTCAAATGATCTCGTAACTGAACCTTCATTTCATCCAACTGGTTGAATGAAATGAAGCTAGGGGGCATGCGCTCTAGCAGTTATGCTTAGGGGGCATCAAGCAAAGTTTTCTCTTTGTTTCAAGCTTGTGTAAAAAGAAAACTACTCTGAAGCATAGTTTTTCTCTGTTTCAAGCTTTTGTAAAAATGAAACCTATCTTGAGTCAATTTCAGTTATTTTCAAGACTCGTTAAACTCATGAAAATCCCGAGATTATTTTGCTATCTTTCATTCTCGTAAAAAAAATGAAAAATGTCGAGTTCTTTCCATCTTTTCCCGCTCGTAAATTAAATTGAAATTTGGCCATATGAGTACATTTTTATCCCTTTTTCGAACTCATTAAAATTTACAAAAAAGTGAAAACCATGAGTACATTTTTGTCATTTTTTCGAACTCGTTAAAACTTACGAAAAAATGAATCCTTGGAGTTCTCTTTAAAGCCCTTTTCAGACTCCTAAAATGTGAAAAGATTGCCGAGTTTTCTTTTTAACTCGTTAAAACAGAATTAAAAAGACGATCCTCTTACAGCCCTTTTCTGACCGTAAAAACATGAAAAGATTGCCGGATTTTTGTCATTTCAAATTCGATATTGGAAATAAAACGACGTGTCCTTGATCGCTTTTTACTTCTCAGATCAGAGACACTAATCATGAAAGTACTCCTTGGTCGTAAAGATCAAGCGGTTCTCTCAAGTATTATTTTATACTTTTTCGGGCTTGGGAGACACAAATTTATGAAAAAGGTCAACCCTGGAGTCTTCTTAAGTTTTTCAGACTCTCTAAAATTGAAAAACACCGAGTTTCTCCTATACTGGACTCGTTAAAATTTCACAGTAAAGGACCTGTTCAATTACAAACAGGAACGAACCACTCCTTCTTAGGGTTCGAATCTAAACTAAGTTGGACTCATCCAAAGGATGAGCTTATAATCAAGCAAATGTTATCCTCCTCAAGCTTGTAAAAAATAAAGAGGTACTTGCCAGAAATGGTGGGGGAAAAGAGAGGAAAATGAGCCTATTTGTTATACTTTGTCTCGGAAAAACCTTATCACCACTCTTGAACACGACACTTTTCATTCACTTGGGTTGGGAAATCCTTTTCCTAACAGTTGATCAAACCACATTGAAAGTCTTCAGCCGGTTTCTGGGTATTAACTTTGGGTCAATTGTTATCAAGCCATATGTCGTGTCGTTATGTGTTCAAGAGGTCACTGCCAATAAGCCATTCATCTGCAAAATATCTTTCATCCATCTTGACCATCCCTGAGTCAGTCCTTGCAACTAAATTTCTTCAACTTGATCTATGATTTCGTGTTGTGGGCTTGCCTACGACGGATTGCTTTCTATCGACATCAGCACATTATCTAGAAAGATGATCTAGGAATCATCAGTACCTTGAAATCTACATGCCTCAATGGCAGGTTTCTCGCCTTTGACGATAGTTTACATCATTGACTTTCGATTGAAGGATTCCGTGACATGTTCAACATCAACACATATACTCACATCTCATGGATTGTGCTGGGTACTTTGAGAACCATTAACATCACTGGTGGTCTCTCTCACACTTGTTAACAGTTTACATCATTGACTGGTAATCAAGTAGTTTCTACCATGTTCGACATCAACTCATTTATTCGCATGGATAGAATCGTACTATTTCGGGAAGCAGAAATGAAGACCCTGGATCTAGTTTCCGTCATCCAGGCTGGGAGGAGTTTTGTATTCATTATACAGTAGACTAATTATAAACAGATGGCTGCGTCCATAACTTGTCTACATGTGTCTATGATTATGATGTATTGCGAAATCATTCCTATATCAGAGCAGTAGTTAGTTTGTTAGTTAAAGTTTTTTATCTGAGTATGGGAATGCCTACCTCAGTGATGATATGATCTCATATATGTATTTTGTGTTGAATATTTGCAGGTTCCGACTGGGCTCTTCACAGTATAATCCTTGAAATGATAAAGTGCTTCACCCTTCCTAGATGATATAAAACCCTAATCTACTACAGACCTCGCACTTTAGGGGGCAATCTGTTACACTAAAATTTGTCACCATGACTATTTGCAGTCAGTATGGCTCCATCAATAACCATACTGTCCTCCTTGGCAAGTCTTATACCTCTGCTCCTCATGTCAAACTCCAAAAAAGAGAGAAAGCCTTTAAAAAATCAATATAACTCTGGTTATGCACCTTCTCCTACTTTTACCTGCGTGCCCGCACCTCAAGTACATAATACCTGCGTACTTGTACGCTCTGTCTATAAAGGGGTGGGTGCGTACCCTTGTAAAAGTCAAAAGGTGCAAGTTTTACTTCAAAAAACTTACTTGCGGTCGATTTTAGAGCATTCTAGAAGATGGTTTGACGTGGATTGAGCGCCTCTAGATGGTTCATGCATCCCAATGAAAGAGGAACTTATCCCATGAAGAGGGGAGCTATCCCTTTGAAAGAGGGGCTTATCCCATTGATGGTGGACCTGTTCAACTTCCTCCAAAGCATTATAAATACAGGCATTGGGCTAGAGGCAGGAGAGGTTGAAAGTTGAGCATTCCTAAGGGTAGATGCTGCTGAAATTAGGACTCCCTTATAGAGCTTGAGAGGAGAGATCCCAATCCTTTCTTAGCTTCATTTGGAAGTGGGTGAGCTGATCAAAGTAGAGGAGAACTCTTGCTGGAGCCTGGGAGGGACCTACACAACACCAAGGCACTGGTTGTAATGGTTTCTTTTGTTTCCAATTAATACAATTAAGTTCATTTTTCTCAACAAGTTGTTATATATAATTTGTTTCATAAACTCCTTGGTCTTTATGATGAATATGTTTTATTATATGAGTTATTCAAGTGCTATGTAATCGTTTGCTTGTTAGTGAATGTAGGCTTCAAGGAGAAGGAGCTCATCTGGATCGGAGAGGCTTGGCTGCTACAAACAGTGTTGGACTAGAGGTAAGCCTTAAACACCTGGTTGCTTTTATTTTAAATGCATATTTAGGGAAAGATAGTGCTTGATTGTTTTGTTTGTCACTAGAAAATCCTTTCTTTCTAGGGAGGTTGGTTTTGTCCGCAAAATTGACTCTTTCCGCATGACATTTGGAACCCAATTAGTTCGTATGGTATTGATGGCTTTGCTCTCATAAACAAATTGTCACTTGGGAAATTTTTATAGATGAAATGATAGTGCATTATGAGGATACAAAAAGCAACACTTTTTTTAGCCAATTGATAAGTCTCAAAAAAATGGGTTCAATGATGGAGCACATTGAGGACTTCTAAAAATTGAATATAAGGGTAAAAGATATTACAGAGGAGCATAGGATTGATGTGTTCATAGGGACTTTAAAGGATAACATCCAACATGAGGTTCACCTTTGGGAACCTGATTCATTGGAGAGTGCATTCAGGTTGGCAAGAAAAATGGAAAGAAAAATTATGGCAACAAGGAAGCCTACCACTTAGAATTATAAATATGCAAGTGTTGTTGCCCCTAGCCTTCCAAAACCTACAAGGTTGACACCACAACAATTGGAAGAAGAAAGACCAAAAGGGCTTCTTTACAATTGTTATAGCAAATACACTAAAGGTCATAAGTCTGTTGAGAAGAAATTATTTTACATAGATTGTGAAGAGGAGGAAGAAAAGGAACAAGAAACATCAAAAGAAGAGGATACACACTAGGAACAAACCCTAGTGAAAGTGGAAACGAATCCGTTCATATCTTGTAATGCATTGGCTAGAATTACTACTCCTCAAACTATTAAGATAGAGGAAAATATAAAGAAGAAAATGGTAATAGTGTTGATTGATTCAGGCAATACCCATAATTTTATTCATTGTAAGATAACCAAGGAATTGAACTGCTTCCTATATCTAGCACTAGAGTGTCAAGTGAAGGTTGCAAGTGGAGGAACCATAAATTTCTCTGGAATGTTCCATAATATCAAGCTATCCATGTGAGAATTTGTATTGAATATCCCAATGCTTTCCATTCCAATGGGTGGTGTTGATGTTGTACTAGGAATCCAATGGCTACAATCCTTGGGTACAATAGCTTTTAATTTTCAAGAACTTTTCATGAAATTTTCTTCAGAAGGAAAGGAAGTTGAATGAAGGGGTATCTTAGGGAAACTAGGAAAGATAATCAGCTCTAATGGAATGACAAAGCTTCTGAAGAAAGAACAATGAGGCATAATTGCACAATTATGTTCACTAGAGGTTCCCACATCGAAACCATATATTTCTCCAGATCTCCAAAAATTATTGGAAAATCATTCCAAGTTATTTGAGACTCCCAAAGGCCTCCCACCTATTCATGACCATAATCATGCTATTCATTTGGTTCTAGGAAGTGTTCTTCCAAACATCAGGCCTTATAGATATTTGTATGCCTAAAAGAGTGAAATTAATCGTATGGTTGTAGAAATGCTAGAGGTTGGTATAATTCAACCTAGTCAAATTTATTTCTCTACTCCAGTAGTATTGATTAACATGAAGGATGGATCATGGCGGATGTGCCCAGATTATAGGGAGCTCAAAAAGCTCACTATTAAAGATAAATTTCCCATTCCTATCATTAATGAATTATTGGATGAATTACATGGATCAATTTACTTCACCAAGTTGAATCTTCATTCAGGACATCATCAAATCAAAATGAAGAATGAAAAAAATCCGAAAACAACATTTAGAACTCATGAGGGTCATTATGAATTTTTGGTCATGCCTTTTGGCCTTACCAATGCACCTCTACATTTCAAGGTTTGATGAATTCCATTTTCAAACCCTTCCATAGAAAATTTGTGTTTGTATTTTTTGATGATATACTAATCTACAACAAGTCTTGGAAGGACCATGTTCAACATGTTGAGAGGGTGCTCAAACTATTGGAGGAGAAACAATTATACGCAAAATGATCCAAACATTTCTTTGGATTACAAAGAGGTGGAATATCTGTGTCATATTGTATCTTAAGGGAGACCCTAGAAAAATTAAAACCATTAAGGAATGGAAAATCCCCACATCCATAAAGCATATGCGAGGATTTCTTGAGTTGACAGGGTATTATCAAAAGTTTGTTAAGAATTATGGGAGAATAACAACACCTCTAAAAACATTATTGAAGAAAGATACATTTTCATGGACTCTAGAAGAAGCAAAGGCCTTTGAACATCTTAAAGAGGCAATGTGCCAAGCACCGGTCTTAGCTACACTAAACTTCACAAAAACATTTATTGTAGAATGTGATGCCTCAGGAAATGGAATTGGTGTTGTTTTAATGCAAGAGGAAAGACCCATTGATTTTGAAATTATCCAATCAAAGGAAAGTATTTACAAAAGTCTATTTATGAGAAGGAAATGTTGGCAATACTACATGCACTTAAGAAATGGCAGCCCTATCCAATGGGAAGACATTTCATGTTAAAAACAAATCATGATAGTGTTAGGAAATCATATATTACAGAGCAACGAAACACATAAAATATATTGCAAAAATACGAACTAAGAAAACACATAAAACAAGAGAGACACAGATATATATGGTTCACCCAATTTGGGCTACGTCCGCGGAGAAACAACCAGTCCTTCCTTTTATATTATCCAGCAAACTAAAGAGATACAACCTACAATAGATCTTTTGTAATTCCCTCTTCACTCCCACATAATCTCCTCTCTCTTTCTCACTAAGAATACAAATCTACATAGACGCAATAGAATTCCCTCATATATATTGAGGGGTTTCCTTCTAGGGAAAAAACCCCTAAATTAAACATAACTTATAGCGTCAGATCTCTGCCTAATGAACGACTCAGATTGACTACAAAATTACAACATTTTACAAGGCAGTCACCCCCCTGGGCCCCCCCTGTAGCGTATATTTTACGGGCGGCTTTTCCACCCCATTACAAACTGGGGTCCAATGCAGAGATACCTCTAAATATAGAAGATAATTAGGCTCCACAACCAACAAATAGTCTTAAATACTTTTTAGAACAAAGATTATCTTCAGAAGAGTAACAAAAATGGGTCACAAAGATGCTGGGTTATGACTTTGAAATCATATTCCAACAAGGGAAGAAAAATATTGTTGCAGATGCACTCTCAAGAAAAGATGAGGATGTGGAAGCATTTATTTGTGTCACTTCTACTATCCAACCAGATTGGATAAACAAAGCAAGGGATGAATGGAAGAGTGACAAAGAAGTGTGGGCACTTGTTCAAAAGTTACAACAAGATCTCAGTACATCTGGTACATTTAGCTAGAAAAGTGATTCGTTATGGTACAAAGATTGGTTATTCCTATGTCAGAATTCCCAACTCAAACAAAATATTCTTAGGGAATTTCACACCTCTCCCTTAGGAGGGCACTTATGATTTCTAAAAACTTACCACCGGGTTAAGAAGGAATTTTTTGGGATGGCCTTAAATCAGATATTCAAAAGTTTGTGGCAGAATGTTTGGTTTTCCCACAAAATAATGTTGAAACAATTAAGACCCTAGGTCTATTACAACCTTTATCCATTCCAAGACAAATTTGGGAGGAGGTTTCAATGGATTTTAGCACAGGTTTACCCAAGTCCAAAGGAAAGAGTGTGATCATGGTGGTAGTTGACAAACTTACCAAGTATGCACATTTTGTGCATTATTTCATCCATTTAAATAAAGTATAGTTTCTACTGCATTTATGGAAACAATTCAAAAGCTACATGGAAACCCAAAACTTATTGTAAGCCACAAAAATGACATTTTCACTTGAAATTTTTGGACAAAATAATTTTCTTGCCCTGGTACTCAATTAGCTCATAGCTCATCTTATCATGAAAACTGAGATAGTAAACAAATGTTTAGAATGATATCTTCATTGCTTTGTATCTGATAAATATACACAATGGGTCAAATGGATGCTGCTGGCTGAATGGCAGTATAACACTTCTTTCCAGACTACAACAAAAATGACCCCATTTATGGCACTTTATGGATATCACCCACCATACATCACATCATATTTTAGAGAAAATTCTAAAATTAAAGCAGTGGAAGATCTCACCGACCATAAAAAACAAGTTCTACAGCTCTTAAAGGATACCCTGACTTTGGCGCAGAATAGAGCGAAACAACAGGCAGATCAACGTGACAGTGAAGGAATTTTTTATGTAGGTAATTGGGTATTCCTACAGCTACAACCATATAAACAAACATCCCTCAAGCAAGCTAAGAAGGACAATAAATTATTTCCAAAGTATTATGGTCCATACAAGGTGTTGCAAAATATAGGTATTATGGCATACAAATTGGAGCTTCCTGCAACTTCCCGAGTGCACCCGGTGTTCTATGTTTCATGCTTAAAGAAGGTTATAGGTGACAAGCTCCCAGTTCAAACAATATTTCCAGAACATGATGAGGAAAGAAAAATCATATTGGAACCTGAAGCAGTCATAGAAACAAGAACTTGCTAGCTACGAAATCGATCAATTTCAGAGTATCTCATCAAGTGGAAGAACTTACCTGCTGAAGATTCCACATGGGAGGATGCAAATTTGATTCAGAAGCATCCAGAACTACCCAAGCATTGAGGGCAACACCTTTTTGAAGGAGAGGGACATGTTAGGTCCCTATAATACTAGTGATCCCCCCATTACTATTTTCATTATATCCTTTATTGTTATTGTTATGCCCCTATTGTGCCCATATTGTTATTATTGTTCACCATAGAAGCCCACTAATGTTACTTTTGTGCCCTTATATTATTATTGTTAGGTCAGCCTTGGTTATATTGTGACCCCTTTATCGAGCGATAAAAAGGTGTCTTTTTAACTCCTAATTACCTTCACATTAATTATCAACCCTGGGACGAATTTTTATTTCAAGAGTGTACTCATTCTGAGGCGTCTATTTACTTAAGAGTAATGTTGTACAGTATAGTGCTTAAAATCCAAAAGTAAATGAATGCTTGAAAAAGAAATCTAACAATAACATAAACACAAATGCTCTGAAATCCAACTATTCACTCAACAAGACAATCAATCTGGGAACGAGGAAGCAATAACCAATGTTCTCTACAGTTGACAGTCCTGCTTTAAAGCAATTAAAAGGAAATAGAAATTGAACTAAAGCTGCCATTGAAAGTAAACTAGGAAAACTCTTTAAAAGCAAACTATTGCAATTAATCAACAGAAATGAACAACAAAGTAAATGGGCAGCAAACTGTAATTAAAGGAATCTGAACAACAAACTCTAATTAATGGAAATCAACAGCAAAGCCAAATTAATAGCAATCTTTACTCTAAGAATAAACCAGACAGCACACGGAAATGGAATAGCAGATTAAACCTGAATGTACAACAACCCAAATCAAGCACGCAACACACTTATCATTAAAAGGAATAGTAATCTGAGCTTTGATACAATATGCATGAATCACAGCTATAAAGTAATAGAAATTGTAACGGAACAACAATCCCGAATAAACAACAGTCACAATTTAAGAGTACATCATACAGTTGTACTGATGTAGGAACATACAACGCGGTTAATCTGTAATCAAATGACAATCTGTAAGGAACAACAATGTTATATCAACTATCAAAAGGAACAACAATGCGATACAAAGTTAAAATGATAACATAGCATTCTTGTTGCAGATAATGATAGTATCCAATCAAGTATATATAACAACACTGATATGTAAAACAGTAAAGGGCGTCAGATTACTAAATAGATTAAATGAAAGAAATCAAACCACACATGAATCGTAAAGATATAATACAGCAGCAACGTACTCCACCAGAGGCTGGGCCCTTAGCTGCCAGTGGATGTGCTGGGCTACTTCAGATGAAAAGAATGAACAACTCCTCCCAAATCAGGTATTAATCATTAAATGGTAAAATCATTACAACAGCAGCAGCTTTGAGACTTACAGCCTGAAACAACCCTTTCTTCCCCCTATCCTATCATGAATTCTTAATTCTAAATCTCTAATTCTAAATCCTCAATTCCATTATTTTTACATCCCCAAATCATCCTCATCTCTGATCTCTGTTTTCATTTAAATAGAGAGAGATCAGAGAGAAGTTACAATACAGATAAGTACAACATAATTTCTATTAAAAAATTAGATTGTTTCCAACCAATTGATCAACAAGAAGATATATTTCCATCCATATTTCAACAAGAGCAAGACGAATTTGGCTTTGCAGCTGAGATTTGGAGGACGACCGCAACAACAAATCTGAGAAAATCATGCTCAAAGAACACTACTTTTCTCTCAATACAAGCCGAATTTGGGCAAGCCATTCTTTTCGAAAGTTAATTGGGTCCGTTCTGGACAAAACCCATGTTCCGGAGTTTCCATATTCTGCTTCATTTGCTCAGAATCTCAACCGCAAAACTGTCACTTCTTATTCCAACGCATTTCTGAGTTGGCACTTTTAATGATCAAATCTTCAATCTGGAAATTATCTTGAAGGCTAAAAATGGTGAATAATGTTATAACCAATTTATTGAATTTTCATTGATAAAATCATGCATAATCATCGATTTATTAGAAATAAAGGAGAAGAAATAATATTCATCCATAAAAGCATAAATCATTATAAAATGGATTTATATAATAAATTATAATAAATGATATGATAAAGAATGGTAGAAATGGGTGGAATAAGCGTTCAAAAGTGACAATAATAATGGTATATTAACGACCCAACATACCCCCACACTCAATATGTTGCATTTCCTCATGCAACCCAAAGACAAAACCCATGTGTTAACCAAGCAATAAAAATTTGAGAACAAATGAATGCTTCCTTAATTAATGAATATTCAATTTTAGCAATCTTGATGAACACATAACAATTTTTACATTGCCATTCAACTATATGTATGAAGTTGCAGCAAAATATGATATAGATAACAACAACTTCATTAACCATTTTCTCAAAAACTACAATCCATATTTTGTTGAAATGTTGCAAGTAAATTTACAATATATGAATGCCTCTATGATCCAAAAATCAGATCGTTTTGATGCACAGATCATGAGATATAAACAAAATGGTTGTAGGTGAGAGTGCATGAATTCTGAAATTTTATGAACTAATTTATCTTGAAATTGTCTGGATTTGTAATAATGTTACGTCTGTGTTTTCCAAAAATCACAAGAATTGAGTTCATATTATGGAAATCAATTTCTGCACTGTGTAAAAATGAAATTGTATGCCGTAAATGAGGAAGAAAGTAGAAAACATCCATCATGCGTAGAAACTCCTCCTCCTCTCTGAAGAATTAGCATGTCCTCATGCAATGGTAGAAGACAAATAGAGGTGGTTGCTACCATCTATTGAATTCTATGCTTGGTGTAAAACAACATGGAATAAGGGAGGTGTTGAGAAGGAATAAGAATAGCAATGGATGATAAAGAATATGAATAACATGGTTATAAGGAAGAAATGAATGAAAGCAACACTCCCCCAAACTGAAAGACGATATGTCGCTGAAAAATGGGAAGTGGTACAGATGTGGAATGAATGATGATAAATAATGCTCAAAATGGATTTTCATTAAATTCTCCTAAATTCGTAATAAATCAGAAAATTATGCTATTTTACCTCAAATTTTACCTCCGGCATGACATATATGTACTGGCATTTGTTGAAGTTGATGTAGACAGTGTTGGTGTTGAAAGTGATGCAAAGGTAGAATCCAGGCAAGCACATCATGTCGGAAGAATTGTTCACGTTCGCGAGTTGCTCGAGCCTCTTCTATTAGTTGCAATAGTGTGATCATGCTGTGAATAGAATTATGCCCATACTTGTTGTTCTCCTGTAAACAAAGCACTATTTTGCATACAATGTTCTTGAATCCATAGTGTTAGCTTTGAATAGGAACAGATAAGATGCATGCAAAAATTTCAAAAAATAACTTATGTATACATGCAATACTAATATTTTGTCAAATCAACAAGTTATGGCAGAGTGCAAGTAATCTCATGATGCATACATTCCCCCTCCAATTGGAAAAGGGATTTCATGACCATAAAGCCTATGAAAGGTGTTATGCTGACGGCAAGGCAAGGGAATGAACAATACAACAATAAATGAACCAGAATACACATATCAATGATAAGACAGCGAGAGTTATGGTTATAATGAGAGCAAAGTGTGTAAAGATAGTTATGAATAAAATATAGGACGTTTTGGATTGATGATAAGTTATGCGAAAAGGAAAAATGACAGCAATATGCCAAAAAAGATGCTTTACTGACGGTATTCTAGCTGAAGATGATGTGATTGATCGTAAAACAATTTCTCATGTGTAAAGGTTCAAAATAGGGAAAATGAAGGAAATAACTTCTCTGATAAAAAGAAAAAATAAGAAAAGGGTATTATAGTAATAATTGACGATAAGATATAACTTCAATACCATAAGCAGAGCCTCTGCTGTCAGCAGGCGTCCATAGCCTCGGCACGGTTGCTTTTTAACCCATATGAGCCAGGATCCTCAATTTATAAATGGAGAGTTACAGTGTTGTTCTACAGAAGAGATCAATGTGCTGGCGTGGTAACCAGATAATCACACTGCCATTCACTAGGATGTAGCAAAAGTCATCAGGTCGGCTCGTGATGAGACCTCCTGTTCCAAGGATATTTAGCTATCCAATGGATCATAACCCTGGTGTGGTGGCCATAATGAGAATGTCACTTTGTTACAACCTTATGAACATGGTAGGCTAGCTCGTAATGAGACCCCCTATCCTCCATTTGCGAACAAAATTTTGTTATTATTACACATTTTTATGATAAAAAGAGGGAGGTTCAGTACTCCTTAAGAGCAGGGATGGTGGAAGAAGTTGAACATGTCAATAGAAAAATATACCCATAATCTCATTTATTACAAACAGAGAAGATTATAATCCAGAAAGGTGGAACCAGCATGGTATTAAGATGATCAATCAATATCATGTTCAACAGAAAACAATGCAGTAAAGTAGTATATAAATAATTGTGTCCCTTTTGAAAATAATCTATCATCAAGGAGTTGTCCTATTAAAGATCATAACGTGAATGATATTAACTCACTTCAATAGAATCCATAATTCTTGTCCTCATAAAGATAATGTACTTCATGCCATGAAGGGGAATCAGTAAAATGTGGTTGAGATGAACTAGGAATAATCCCACAAGAAGAAGAAAATGTTGCTCTCAAAAATACTTCCAAAGGGTTGCTCTTTTGAAGGAATAGCAAAAACACCCAAAAAGTGGTGTTTCTGTGTAGGGAACAGCAATGGAAATGCACACCAAAAAGCAAAAATACACATAAAATGTGTGAAAATGCAAATGTCGTTCCTTTGGAAAAAGGAACAGCAAAAACTAAAAGTGTCTTTCCTTTAGAAAAGTAACAGAAAAAACGCAAGTGTCGTTCCTTTGGAAAAGGAACAACAAAAATGCAAGTGTCATTCCTTTGGAAAATGAACAAAAAAAATGAAAAAGTGTCGTTCCTTTGGAAAAGGAACAGCCAAAACGAAAAGTGTCGTTCCTTTGGAAAAGGAACAGCAAAAACGAAAAGTGTCGTTCCTTTGGAAAAGGAACAACAAAAATGAAAAGTGCAGAAGTGTTGTTCCATTCGAAAAGGAACAACAAAACGTGAAAGTCCAGAAGTGTTGTTCCATTTCGAAAAGGAACAGCAAAACGTGTTGCTCTATTTCGAAAATGAACAACAAAACATGAAAAAGGAACAGCAAAATGGACAATCATAAAATGCAAAACATGCAAAAAAAAAAAATTAGTTGTTCACGGAATTGATGCTGAAGATATGTTACAATTTGAATGAAGCAACACCTGAAACACAAAATATAAGAGAAATCAGAAAGGAAACAACATTTTATTTTAAAAAATAGTATGTAAATAATTAAATTAAGTTACAACAACTATGATGTTATGTAAAAAAAAAGATCTCTTTGAAAAAAAAATTGGCAGCAGTAATAAGACATGAATCTTGAAATGGAAATCAATTCTTTATTTCTTCTATTATGAATCCAATGGGTAATGAGTTAGATGAAATTCCTTTGTTTCATTTAAAATTTCTTTCAAAAATCACTCATCCATAATTTGACCTTCTTTATTTTCCTAAGACCTGCAAAAAAACGAGTATCTACCTGCAACAAAATGTTAAATCATGGAGAAAGAGAGGTGCACAGGCTCCCATAATCCAAGAATTATGCAAAAAACTAACAAGTAGTTACTCTGTAGAACAAATCCATGGAGAAAATAACAATTTAAAATTTATTTGTTAGCTGCGGGAGAGCAGTGGCCAATCATGCTAACCTGCAGTGTTTTAATAACAACTTCTTTGTTTTTTGTCGAAATTGAGTGATTCCAAAGCCAAATGAGAGCTAATTCAAAGGTTTATCTCCAGTAGAAACAGGTTGTAAATATTAAATGATATGATATGCCAATTTTAGTTAGAACAACCTGCATAATAGAGTCATTGTCGATTACCCGGCTTAGACCAACAATTGATATTTCAAGCGTACCCTTTTCGTTTGATGTCAGATTCGAATGATTCAAATTGGAAATGAAATTAGATTCATTTATTAATTTCCAATAGAAACAGGTTTTGAGGAAAAAGAATTGATAGGTCAAATACTGTAAGGAACAGCTGATAAGACAAAGTTTTAAGGGTGCTGATTTACGATAGACAGTCAGCATTTTGATCATAACTTCCCCATACGATATCAAAAATGATTGATTCCAATTGCATTGTAAACTAGATTCACAGGGGAATCTACCATAATAACAGATTTTAAAAATTCAAACATTTAGACCTCAAAAAACTGACTGTCCCAACTCTATTCTTGAGCTGCCCGCTAGACATCTTGTCAATGTTTTGATTCTAACTTTTTCATTTCAAATCCAAATTGAGTGATTCAAATTGGGTTCGAAAGTAGATATCAAGGGCTACTTAGGATAGAAATATCTTTTAAAAATATTTCCATTTTGTCCCTCAAAACATGACTGTCCCGACTGTTTTTCCAGAAATTTCATCAAGCCCATAAGCCAAAAAAATGAAATTCAAGCATTTTTTCATATTGATGATAAAAATGAATACAAGTGTTTGTAGAATTTTTATTTGCATTATAATTCATCTACTTACACAAATGAATTAAAAAAATTATCACCGATGTTGATTTCGACAGCGTGTTGTAACAAAAACAACTATTTTTACAAAAAAACAAAATGCATTTATTTATGTCTTTATTTATTTATTTTCTGCACTACCCTATTTTGATTTGAAAAATGAATATGACTACGTATATGAGTACTTCCAGTGGAGCCATTTTCGAAATAAGGCTTCATGTATACACATACCCAAATTTGAAAAATGCATATTAATGAAAATTAGGGTATGAGAAGCCAACTTCCCTTGAAAAAATGATATCAAAAATTGTTGAAGCATAGAGTGATGTTGCAAACAAATGATGGAGTGAAACCAATCTTCAATGTATCCGTTACTTTCTTCATTTCTCATATCCATCAGATCATCAAGTTCTTGAGCTTTTAAAATGGCTTGTTGATGCAAACTAAAAGAGACCTCATTTTCTTCGATAACTTCGACAATTTTTGAATTTGAAACATTCTGAATCTCATTGTAAGTTTTCTCTATTGGTACATGTGAGATAGAATGGGTGGGAAGGGTGGGTAAATTTTGTAGTTCAACATTGTAAGCATGTTGTATTGGTTTATTGTGGTGAGGGTGTGCAATTAGTTGAGCAGGAAATTTTGTATGGAATGGAGCATTTTGATGATATGGTTGATTGGGTTGTGTGAATGGCTTTGATGGGAAAATAAGATGTTGTGAAAGAACTGGTGGAGAATATGGATAATGTGCTTGTGCTACAAGATGAGGGAGATTAGTCATGCAATCATAAGGTGAACCATGCCAAACTTGTAGATAAGATTGGTGGTTATATTGAAATTGACATGGCTGCCCTAGAACATGAGTATTCCATAATGGATTATGCAAGTAAGAGAATGGAGAAGAAGTGTTTTGAACCATACCTGTAGGCCATGATTTCCATGGTTTTGACCTTGTTGCAGCTTTCCCATCTCTTTGATATGCCACTTCCATCCTTGATAAGGAAGAGTGAGTATCTATGAGATGCTCCTTTCGGTCATGAGGGCAAAACACTTCATCAAATTCTTCATTTTTATGAACCTGCAAAACGTCCAATTTTTCATTTAGAGATCTAATAAAATCAACTTTAAAATTTTCAAATAAAGCATTGATTTCAGCTCTTATGTCTCCTATTCTTGTAGCAGATTTAGAAAAGAAGGAACAAACATCTCTAGAACTCTTACCAGCCTTGAAGATTCCTCTTGAATACCTTATGCACAACTCACAAACATCATCATATGATAACTGAAAAACATCACCTTTTCCTATCAGATTTAAGAGTTCTAAAAATTCATCTTTGATTCCTTTGAGTAGGAGTGTTTTTAGGATCTCTTTTTCCAAATACTTATGTTTTGATTTTTGAAGGTTGTATTGAAATCGATCTACATAGTCCTCCAAGCTTTCATCTTCCCCTTGTATCATATTGAAAATATTTTAATTGGCCTTGCAATAGTCTTGGTACTTCTTCAAGAATATGTTCTTCATGTCCTCCCATGTTTGGATGCAGTTCCCACCTAGGCTCCTGAACCATCGGAGAGCTGCTTCTTTTAGAGTAAGAGGAAACACTTTCAATCTTTGATTGTCAATACAATAATCATATCCTCTACAAAGTATTTCAAACTCAAATAAGAATGTATCTGGATCTTCATTTGTCAAGCCATGAAAATTTGGTAGAGAAGATGGGGGAATTATGTGCATTTGTGTCACTCCTCCTAGATCTTTGATAGGAAATTCAAAAGTAGAAACGTGAGCCATTTCTTACCATAATATAAGATGTTTTTCATGTGTTTCTTAGAGGCTCCTTCAAATATTCCTGTCAATTAGTTAGTGAAATGGGTGGTGCTTACATCACCACTTGAGTGAAATCATGTGATTGGTTTTTAAAAATTTCTATCTTTTTTCTAGTCATTCACACAAAAATTCAAACATCTATTTCTACCCAAAAAAATTAACAAATATGCCGGAAAGCGGGCGGGGGAGCAGGGCCGTTACATGCTCCGTATGCAGGTTCTTACCTTCCATTTTTAATACCCAATTCTCTCTTAGCAGGCACTCATCAGATTCACACTACTCTTTAGAAATGGCTACTCTCTCCCCGGCAACGGCGCCAAAATGTCGAGCGATAAAATGGTGTCTTTTTAACTCCTAATTACCTTCACATTAATTATCAACCCAGGGACGACTTTTTATTTCAAGAGTGTACTCAATCTGAGACGGCTATTTACTCAAGAGTAATGTTGTGCAGTATAGTGCTTAAAATCCAAAAGTAAATGAATGCCTGAAAAAGAAATATAACAATAACATAAACTCAAATGCTTTGAAATCCAACTATTCACTCAACAAGACAATCAATCTCGGAATGAGGAAGCAATAACCGATGTTCTCTATAGTTGACAGTCCTGCTTTAAAGCAATTAAAAGGAAATAGAAATTGAACTAAAGCTGCCATTGAAAGTAAACTAGGAAAACTCTTTAAAAGCAAACTATTGCAATTAATCAACAGAGATGAACAACAAAGTAAATGGGCAGCAAACTGTAATTAAAGGAATCTAGACAGCAAACTCTAATTAGTGGAAATCAACAGCAAAGCCAAATTAATAGCAATCTTTACTCCAAGAATAAACCGGACAACACATGGAAATGGAATAGCAGATTAAACCTGAATGTACAACAACCCAAATCAAGCACGCAACACACTTATCATTAAAAGGAATAGTAATATGAGCTTTGATACAATATGCATGAATCACAGCTATAAAGTAATAGCAATTGTAACAGAACAGCAATCCCGAATAAAAAACAGTCACAATTTAAGAATACATCATACAACTGTACCGATGTAGGAACATACAGCGCAGTTAATCTGTAATCGAATGACAATTTGTAAGGAACAACAATGCTATATCAACTATCAAAAGGAACAAAAATGCGATACAAAGTTAAAATGATAACATAGCATTTCTGTTGCAGATAACGATCGTATCCAATCAAGTATATATAACAGCGCTGATATGTAAAACAGTAAAGGGCATCAGATTACTAAATAGATTAAATGAAAGAAATCAAACCGCACATGAATCGTAAAGATATAATATAGCAGCAACGTACTCCACCATATGTTGGGCCCTTAGCCGCCAGCGGATGCTGCTAGGCTACTTCAAATGAAAAGAATGAACAACTCCTCCCAAGTCAGGTATTAATCATTAAATGGTAAAATCATTACAACAGTAGCAGCTTTGAGACTTAGAGCCTGAAACAATCCTTTCTTCCTCCTATCCTATCATAAATTCTTAATTCTAAATCTCTAATTCTAAATCCTCAATTTCATCATTTTTCCATCCCCAAATCATCCCCATCTCTGATCTCTGTTTTCATTTAAATAGAGAGAGATCAGAGAGAAGTTACAATAAAGATAAGTACAACATAATTTCTATTACAAAATTAGATTGTTTCCAACCAATTGATCAACAAGAAGATATATTTCCATCCATCTTTCAACAAGAGCAAGACGAATTTGGCTTTGCAGCTGAGATTTGGAGGACAGCTGCAACAATAAATCTGAGAAAATTATGCTCAAAGAACCCTACATTTCTCTCAGTACAAGCCGAATTTGGGCAAGTCGTTCTTCGTCAAAGTTAATTGGATCCGTTCTGGACAAAACCCATGTTCTGAATTTTCCATATTCTGCTTCATTTTCTCAAAATATCAACCGCAAAACTATCACTTCTTATTCCAACTCATTTCTGAGTTGGCACTTTTAATGATCAAATCTTCAATCTGGAAATTATCTTGAAGGCTAAAAATGGTGAATAATGTTATAACCAATTTATTAAACTTTCATTGATAAAATGATGCATAATCATCAATTTATTAAAAATAAAGGAGAAGAAATAATATTCATCCATAAAAGCATGAATCATTATAAAATGGATTTATATAATAAATTATAATAAATAATATGATAAAGAATGGTAGAAATGGGTGGAATAAGTGTTCAAAAGTGACAATAATAATGGTATATTAACGACCCAACACCCTTAAACTCCTATATATAGAAAGGAGGTTTTGTCATTTGTATCATACAAGAATTTTTCATTTGGGTAATGTAAAGGAGGTTGCCCCCTCGAAGGGACTGCTTTCTAAGTCATTGATCTATCTTTTCTATATCTTTGTGAGTTGGATTCATAACATGTGTCCTCATATAGCCTTACCCTCACCTCTACAAAAAAACACATGGAGACGTTCCTTTAGTCTTGTATCTGTATGCTAATTCTTGTCTTCATCGTCCTTTTCTTCTTAGTTCAAGCCTTCTTGACTCACTTGACCAATTTCCTGAGTCGATCATAGCATTTTGAAGCTTGAAACTCCCACACTCTTTCTTGTCGTTTTCAATCTTGCACTTCCCCTACCAATTCAAATTCTTATTCTGCAGAACTACACCCTATTCTTTGATGGCCTGATTTAAAACTTTGAGTCCATAAATGTGTTGACTTAGCTCCTCGACTTGACTATTCAAATTGAGAGTGGAATCCTCCTTAACAAATTCCTCCTGCGTCAGAATCTTCTCAGCAGTTGACTTGAAGCAAGTGTTGGTGTTGTCAAGACCAATATCATCCTGTATATCAATATCTGACATTTCAAGATCATAGGGTGCCTCATCACCCTTCATTTCATCATCATGTTATGTTTCATCATCTTGCACTTTGTCATCACATTGCATTTAATCTCCCTATACTTCAACATTACATTGTGCTTTATCACCCTGACCCTCTACTGGACCCTTCTCTGCACTGACATCTGGTGTCTTAGAGGTCTTCCTATTCTTCATTCTTCCAACTAACACTGAGAGAGGAGTAACATATTCCTCTTCAAGGTATCCTGCACTAAACATTGTTTGAACCACAACATCTGCAAGGAGCGAGAGATTGATCTCATTCAGGGAACTAGGCTAGGAATCATCCATATTTATCGGAGAGGTCGACTGAGTATGGCCCTCTCTCGAGGAGGAAAACATCTTCTTAACAAAGCTTCTATTTATTCTCTTCAAAGGGAAAGGGGTTTTGGTTACGAGTCCTTGTTTCTCCTCCTACACTAGTTCCTTAGGTAGGGTCTTTTTCTTCTTACTAGTTTGCGGGGTGAGGGTTTTATCTATCTATTCAGATTCTTCCTTCCTATTCTTACCCTTCTTCCTGAGTGACTCCACTATGTTTCCTCCTTGTAATTCCTTGAAGAACCCTCCCTGGGTCACATTTTTACTATCTAATTTCTTTCTAACCAGAATTGAGATTAACCCGTAATGATATAGCTTGAACCCAACCTAACTCTCTTGACTTTTTTGAGCACCCTTTGACATTTTTCCCAAACTTTTAAGCAGGAAGTAAGGAAAATTAATAAACTTACCTGACTCAAATTGTAATGCCAAGTAGATGTGATATAGGAAGGTTAGGTAATATCATCCCTCATAGGTGAGGAACTTCTACAAAATGTACATTAGGTGTTTCCATTTCTCGATCATAGCACTTTGTTGCAACCTGATTTTCCAATCCGCTTTCTTATTTTTATTGCCTAGAAATCTATGCCAAGCCTATTTTTCAAGCTCTCCTTTCTTGAACCACTATTTTCCTATGACCGCCAGCCCTGTAGCATGTGAAATAGTTTTCTTTGTCACTTTAAACTATAGAGACCCCACCTTGGCTCTGCATCCATCAAAGGTTTGGGAAAATTCTAATGCCACAACCGAATCAAAACCATCAAACTTAAGCAAGAATGGGAGGAATCTTGCTTCCTGCATTATGGACAGACTGTTCTTGTACTCTGTCATTTTCTCTACTTCCTTCATAGACCATGGTTCAATTCGAACAGGCGCCATTTCTTGTTCAAATTCGCTCAACTACTCAGAATTTGAGAGAGTTAATTAGCAGGGGGTTTAGGACT
Source organism: Pinus tabuliformis (assembly GCA_031772625.1). Lineage (NCBI taxonomy): Eukaryota > Viridiplantae > Streptophyta > Pinopsida > Pinales > Pinaceae > Pinus > Pinus tabuliformis. Next base: position 1,157,389,338 of record CM062817.1, on the reverse strand, counting down.
GAGAAATTCAAAATTTCTGAATGAACTGGACATTGCTATATTGTTTTTTTTCTTTAACGGTCACACTCATGAAAATCTCAGTTCTTGGGAAAGGATGTGATATGGCCTGATATCATCATGAATGAAATAATAATGATTGGTGGTGGGTGGTGGAAATGGAGGAATTTATTTGAGAGAATTTGAGGTGTTATACATGAGCAGGTCATCATTTAATTATCAGCAGGCTTTTAAAAAATGAACATTGGATTCTGGGAGATTTCCAACACATCCTTTGATCAACTCATGATTTCATACAAGGCACGCACGTTAACTTACATAGAGATAGTTTTTCATAATTAAATGTCCATGTACTTAAAAAATATTTCCTAATTAGTAATGATGAAAGAAAATCATTGAATGACATCATTTTAAAGTAGTGCAATTAGTTATGCTTGAGCATGATTTCTGTACCAAACATAAAAATAAATCCCCTTTTATCCTTGGACTGAACTTTGGCCTCAAGCATGCATTCCTGCACTAGACATTCTTGTACCATAACATACATTCTTGCACTAAGGAATTGTTGGTTTTTGCACTCAAACATACATTCTTGCACTGAAGACTACAACTTTTCCTGCACTAAGCACATGTTCTTGTGCTCGGGGCACTCAACAATGAGTTTTCCTGCACCTAAGATTTAATGTTCTTGCACTGGAATTGTTATGCTCCTATACCAATAGGTGTCATATTTCATTATTGACTTGATGGGATATGTAATATGTCAATTCCTTTACTTGTTGCAAAGGTTTTCCATATTGTCAAAAAATTAAAAAATGTAAAGAGGGTATACCCTAAAAGAAAAATCAAAGGGTGAAAAGAAATAAAATGGTCAAAAAAGTGAAGGAAAATGAACCCCACCAAAAGAAAGACCAAGGAAAGTGTGAAAATCTAAATGCCACTAATTTCTACTCTTATGTAATAAATAAATTATGTGCAACTTGTAACTTATGCCACAATTGGTGAACAATCAAATAGTTTAAACTTGGCTAGTTCATATTTTTAATTTTGTGTTTTAGAGATAGAGAATAAAATCTGACCAAACTGTTTAATCTTGGCAGATAAGTAGATAGGTAGAGTGAATAAAAGGAGCTCAACAGTTTAATCTGAGCCCTTGGAGGTAATAAGGTTAGACTTACATAGAGTTCTATATGTAAAAGAAAAAGTGTGATAAGGGTTTGCCAATCCAAGTGCACCCTAATAAAGAAGAAAAAATGTCAGGCTAAAGTAGGTAGGGTAGGTAGATGGTGTTGCAGAATTACTTGTGATGAATAATGTCTCTAGATGTCTTAATTTTCACTTTTATCACAAGTATAAGGCAGACATTTCACTTGATGCAGTTCAAGAAAAACAAGGTCAAATAATTAACTTCCCTTCACATTCTTCCCTAAATATTTCACTAATTCCCCCTAAAGTGTTAAGGTCTTTGAAAGTTAAAGGGGATCAAAGCATTTCTCTGACTTCTGGAGGGAACAAACCCTTGGCCCAATAATCTAAAAGCCTAAGGTACTTAAAAACCATCATTCATTCATTCTCATAAGTCTTTTCCTACGTAAAATCCCATTTTACTTAGGAAAATTACACAATATTACATAAATCCCCTTTCACTTTAGCTTAAGTTGAATATACTCTCTAATGTTTTACTTAGCGCTTATTCTCATTTTATGTCATATTAGCTTTTAACACATATTATATAATTCCCGAACAAAAGTTCTAGCCTTTCCTGTATTATTTAATTATATATTAAATCCCCAAATTATTATATACTCCGCCGCAGTTAATTATAACCATAAACAAAGTTAAAAAGGGATTAATGGATTAATCTGAGATTCATTAATAACCTAATCTCACCACTCCACAAAAAGGAATTAATTAACCATCCTAGTTAATTAAGAACCTCTCTACCATTCACAAACTCCCCAATTTGATTTATTAACTTATTTCAGGCCCGTCGCAATTAAAATCCCACCATACCCCACTCCCGTCCACCGTTAGATCTCGTCCTTATCATCCGACGGTCGGTATCAATATCACGCCCCCTGGTGACCGCGCGTTAACGCACGATCACTAGGCGGTTTTCCTCCCGTACCTCTGCCACGCGTCACACAACTAGTGGAATCACTATCCTCCGGTCTAATACCGCCCGTTCCCAAAAGCGGTGCGATCACATACCGCTTACCGCCCTCCATAAACGACAAAATGCCATTTCCCTGCATACGTCACCCGCCCGATAATCCAAAAAACCCCCGCCAACCTAGATTTTGCGAATAAAACCAATGAAATGTCATTTTCAATGTTTTATAAGGCAAATTGTGTTCCCATGCAAAGCGACATCCCAGTCAACCACTGAAGCTTTTCAACAACCACCTGGATAGAAAATTTGCAGCAATGTCGTCCAAAACCTATTATCCATCCTGCCATTGCACTGTTCACTTCCCCAACATAGGTATTTACCCATTCCCACTGAAACCCTCCAAGTGTTGGTTTTATACTGAATATTCCTCAGAAAAGACCAATTTCACTACACATTCAGTCGTGGTTCACTATATAGGTTCCCAAACCTGTTGTTTTCACTATTTTTCACAGAAAACCCAAATTCCATTCCTAAATCCACAAGAACCAGAGATGGAAACTCCTATAGCTCTAAATGTTGTACCTATGAACACCCCTCACAAATATTTAGATTATCTGCCTGTGGCCGATAAAGATTTTCATATAAAAGACTTATCCGGTAATGAAAACCACCTTAAGATCTTTTGCCAAGCTAGAGACAGCTACCTGAATGGCTCTGACATCTTAGGATTGTGGGAATCCAACCTTCCCATGTACTTCCTCCCTTCAGTCCATGTGTTCCCAGATATAATTCATCACTATTGTGCCAATTAGGACCCTAATCAAAGAGCAGTCATGTCCCTAAGTCAAATAGTCCTCTTTCCCATAACTACTCAGTCCATCAATGAAATGCTGCAATTCCACTCCAGTCACGCTCTCACTCCCCTTTCTATGGGATACTTACTTGAAAGAGCTCCCCAATTGTCTCAATTAGAACTGACCAGCATCTATCAGATGTTCATGGACCCTAAACATCAGCCTAAAGGCCCACCTCCTTATCTGTAGGTTTTCTTTACATATACAGGAAACATTATTGCTGATATGATAGCCTCAATCATGGGATTCAACTCTGGAGAGCATGTTGATGAGATAACCTTAGTGTTATTGTCAATTTTTACTCCTGGACAGCTCCTTGCTGTTAAATATGATTATGCCTATTACATTTCCAACAAAATTCATGACCAATTACTAAGACTGGGCAATGAAGGGGTCTTCAAATACACTACTTTCATCTATCATCTTTTGTTATATTATCAGTCAGACAACTTTTCTTTCCTTGTCAAGAAACATGACACCAGAGGCAATCCAAGGTCTGTCATTTTTTGGAGTCCCATTTTCCATAATTCCATTGAGACCCCTTACACCTACAATGAGTTCATTGACCTATTTTTCGATCTATCAACCAATTTATTGACATGATTTTCCCCTCCTAGGATAAGTGGTGATATGAAGAAAATCCTCCAGCTCTCCAAGTAGTACAGGATAGGTGACTGGTACCTATATAAGAATCACACATAAATTAAGATTTATGGGTGTGAACTCTGCCCTGTTAAGCTACTAAAGTATGTTCCAATGAGACTCTTTGCATTAGAATATTTCAGGCAAATGATAAATGCAGACTTAGTCCATTTTTTTAATGCCAAGAAGAAAGCCCAGCTTAGAATCAAGAACCAGCTAGGCCCTTTTGTCTGCAACACTAGGGAAGCATGGAAGAAAGCAAAAAAAAAAAAATTAGAAGAGCATCCTAAGTTACAAAAGAGTTTTGGGTGGAAACCATATGATCCTAATAGCTTTATGTGTGATAGAAGAATGAAGAATAGGTTGTCCCCATATATTCACCATAGAATTCTAGAAATTGAAAAATATGTAAATATGGATGAATGGAGGGAAGGTACCCTAGTAGAGCATGATAGTGAACAAGTCAATTTTGAGAAAGTTATGAGAGATCTTGAGAAAACACTTGACTTGGATTCTTTTAGGCAGGTACCATTTAAGTTATCTCAGAGGTTAGGAGTTGGTGCCTCCAGTGTTGGAACCTCTCAGCAACATTCATAGGAAACAAGTATACCAGCTACAGGGTCATCCAAGGGCAAGGAATTAGAGACTAGTTTTCAACACATTGAACAGCCTACAATGTCCAAGCAGCTTCAAACTTCTAGAGAACATGATCAAATACAAACTCCTCGCACACAGATCAATATAGGAGAGCCTCCAGTATTGCAAACTCCTCTAAATGAGGAAAGAAACAAAAAGATAGATAGGGAAAAAACTACCCCTGCCAGTGAACCATTAGGACAGCCTGGAACAAAGAGACATAGATTAAATCCCCTTTCAGAGGAGGAATTTGAAAAAGAAAATATAGATAGTAAGAGGGAAGAAATAGTGGAAAGCCAGCAAACTTTCCCAATAGGAGGAACATCCACTAGCTCTTAGAGGTAGGAGCTAGAAAGGCAGAAAAGTGTAGAGATGGCCCACAGGTTACAAAATTCTTTGAAGAACACTACTGTTCAATAAAACTTGGAAAAGGCCTCCTCTCAGGCCAAAGATAATGGAATAAAAGCCTTAGAAGAAATAATTATTGGATTGGGCCATGATCCCAAAGATGGAAAGGCTACAGAAGCCTTGATCAAAAAGAAAGATGAAGATATTGCTACCCTAAGGAAGCAACTGAAACTACCACCTTCAAGACATCCACAGACTGATGAAGTTATAAAGAAAAAATATTAAGAAGATCTGATGGATTTACTCTTAAAGCTCAATGAAAGACTGAATGATACTGAACAAGCACATGAAAAGGCATTGAAGGACAAGCAGGGAGAGTCGACCTCCTAGCCTGCCAATGTGATAACAGTAGTATCAACAGCAGTCCCATCAACTCTTGGAGCAGCACTGGCACCAAATATTCTAGCAGTCACAGTAGAGGCAATTATAGGTATAGTAACAACAGGAACAACAGGAGTAGCACAGGGCAGTACTGCTAATTTGAGCACAGAAGAGATAATAAAATCAATGGAGGACCTGAAACTACAAGTTTTAGAACTAAATAAGGTAAAAGAGCAATATGCCAAAATGGAACAAAGCTATGATCTCTCAAAGATAAATGTTGCAGAAAAGACAAGAGAGATTAAAATGTTAGAAAACAAAGTAAAATCACTGGAGAAAGATCTTACATTTGACAAGCCTCTAACAGAAATTAAGAGAATTCTTTGGGCCAACATCACTCAATCCATAAACGATGTTTGGCCATCCGTCCAAGTGATTTTTGAGCATATTGATCTTGTGAAAGCAGTCCAGGAAGAAATACAAAGGACAAGAGCAGAATTAGGAAAAATTCCCGAGGAAGTCAACAGGCTCATACATTTTTTCAATACTAGAAATAAGGAACAGTTGGAAGAGTTAAGCATTAATGACAGGACAGAAACCATTTTAGAGATCAAAAGGGTATTAACCAAGAAAACTTTGATGCAGAATTTAGAAAGAAGATGTCATGACATGCAGGCAAAGATTAATGCTTTTATGGAGAATTTTAATATAATAAAGGGCTACCCAATCCTTTAGTGATTAATGATAGGTTAATGAGGCATAAATATTATGTGGAGAAATTGAATAAGTATGCAGGCAACCAAGCAGGTTCATCTACAAGTGCATCAGGAAGAAAAGCATTGCCTACAGGCAAAGTGCTCTACAACAACCTAGAGAACTTATTCTATGTCAAGCATGAACTAAAATGCTTGTCCCCAATTTAGCCTACATTCTTCAGGTATACAGAAACAAATGAAACCGTCAGAAAGCTTCAGAAAACCAGAATACCACAGCCAAAATGGTGGGAAGAAATGCTTAAAATTTTGTAATTTATTCTAGCTAAAAGGTAAATTTTGATTTTTACTACAGTCAATGAAGGTAAAGAGGATGAAAAGAGATCAACGGGTAAAGAGTATCAGATGCAGGTAAAGTGTATCAGTAGGGAGGTCAAAACAGAGCAACTAGCAGACAGTTACACCAATGACAGCAATAGGCCAAATCATAGGGCCTAACTCCAGCACATTTTCGAAAATAGGGACAACAAACCATTCAGTTGCCTTATCTGTCATCTACGAGGTCTTCTAGCCCTATTTTCTTGAAGGATATGATTAGTCACCCAGTTTATATCTCACATTGTTATGAGATATTTCATTCTAAATTTTTTTGTATAAATACCCCCTCAATTGGAGTATTGAGGGTGGATTCTTAGACATTGTTGTAATATTGATTATTTTGGAATAAAGTGCTGATTGGACCAACTTTTGTATGGCTTACTGGATAAAGAATTGATGCAAAGGAATTTCCACAGATTTCTTGAATCAAACACCGGATCAATAAGTCCTCTATACCTTATGTTTTAAAGTTTCTTCATTTATTATATCATGTATGTTTCATATCTGAATGATAAGCGAAAGAAAGTAATTCAGAATATGCTTGATTGCACTCTATTTTCAATCGTTATTATTCTCCATGTTTTCTTTTGAATTAGGATAACAGTGAAATCTTCATTGCTCCTATTTTCTAGTTCGTTCAATTTGATTATTTATTAAAGAATACTTAACTTCTCTTTAGTAGTAATCATTCAAGTTCCCCCTTAAATAGGCTGAAGGATTTTTAACTTCCCTTCACCCATTTTAAACCCATTCCATCTATTCCAAGTTTTTATTCGTTCCCTATTTGACCATCTTGCTCTGTGAAACCATCTTTTGTTAAGAAACCAAGTCTAGTTAAGCCATCTTCTTTGACTCCATTAGCCCAATGGCCTAAGCTACTTAGTTTTACACCTTTGCTATTGAATCTCACTACCCAAATTCAAATAAAACTCCTAAACTTCACAACTAGCCTAATATCTTTCAAAGCCAAGCTAAATCATAAAGAGAGAGCCCTCTCTAAGTACAGATTGGCTAAATTCTGTACTTAAAAGTTGGTTTGTGGTTACCTCAGACCCCTTCCCTCTTCCCAACAACTTCAAGGAAAATCTTAGTGATAACATAGTGGTGACTTTGCTGGGGACCTAAATAATTTGTTTGTTACTATTGTTTACTTTATAAGCTACAGATGGTGCCTGAAGTTAGCCAGGTAACCTTTGAACTGCTCTTGCTTTGCAATTACATAAGTAAATGAATGTTGCTTCAGTGTATCTCCCGTCTAGTTTATGCATTGAACATCTGGTTTCAAATACTTGATCAATTCCTCTTATCAAATAAATCTTTAAGAAAGTTCAAATCCCATACCTAAAGCCTCTTAAAGAAACGGTAAGAAGTTGTATTGTTCAACCCATTTAGAGAAAAAACCAAAACATACCTAGAAACATGGCTTCAGAAAGGACTCATTACACCAGAGCTAACCCTAATCCAGATCCACCACGTGTGTTTGAAAACCCTAATCTGATGCCTATGATTCTTATGAGACAAGAAAGAGAAGAGAGTTCTGCTAGTTCTCGGCCTTTATACAGATCAAGATCCTATCCTGTGAAGTGGATTTACCTTGAGGACGAATCCTTTGATGAGTATTTTTAGACCTCTTTATTTGTGACCTTTTCTGATTCTGGGTAAGCCCACACAGTTCATGACCCATTATTTATCAGGGATTTACAACTTGAGGTTGTCACTTCACATCTTGACAGACATTTGCAGAATTCCATTCAATATGAGCTTACCTCTGTAGGAACACCAAAACTTTCCGTAACCACTTCAGCCTCTCCAAATTCATCAACAACACCTCAGACATCTCAACCTCAAACCACCCCTTCCACCCCTCCACTCACCACTCCAAGACCAAACCCAACTATTGTTTCAACCCTATCTACTACAATGGCAAACAGATACACTCCTCTGGTATTACTAGCCAATCCGGGGGCTATGCCCCAAGATTATCAAAGTAAAATCACCGCTTTTGATGGTTCTAGCACTTACATTGCACAAAAACATACCAAAATGATGACAGGCTACTTTGAGATATATGAAATTGATACAAATGATGTCAGAATGAGAATCTTCATTCAAAGTCTGACTGGAGATGTTAGAACATGGTTTAGAGCCCTCCTTGCAAACAATATCAATGAACTACAAGCACTTTATACAAAGTTCTTGAACAAATGGGAAAAGAAGAAAGATCCTCTCTAGATCTTATCAGAATATGAAAACCTAAAGAGAGGAACACAAGAAACTGTACAAGATTACTACACTAGGTTCAATAATGTTTACATTGTTATTCCTCAAAACCTCAGACCTCCTCTAGATTTGGCATTTATCAAATTCTTTAATGGATTTGATTCTGATATGGCATACCAAATTAGGGAAAGAGCTCCTCGGACTTTAGAAGATATGGAAGGTATAGCTATCATTGTTAAAGCCAACCTGATATCCAAACGAGCTAAAGCCAGGATTGAAAGGAGGATACCTTTGAAAAAAGAACCCTCAGCCTTTGAATAGAAACTGGATGCTATTATTAAAGGAATGGATAGGCTAGGAGATAGAGTGGAAATGATTGAAAGGAAATCCCCTTGGGATGGTCAACCAAGCAATACTAAGAGAAATCCAAATTTCAGTAAGAACCAAAACTAAAACACTGGAAAGACTGGCCCTGATCAAAACATTAGGCCCCCATTCCAGGAAAATTAAGCTGAAGCCTCAACTTCTGATGAACCAACAAAAGATACCGAAATCAATTTGATGGGACTCAACAATGAACAACAAGTTTTCTTGACCCAAGAGGATCAAGAAGCTTACATCCTTAAACAATTCCAAACTCAGTCAGGTGAATCATTTGACTTTAGGGAGGGATATGATACAGCCATTTATGATGTCCACAAACAATATAATCTGACGAGCAAAAGAATAGATGTCCCTGAAACCAATAAATAGAAAGCTACAAAGCAGCCTAACAAAGGTAAGACCAATACCACCCATGTACATATTCTTTCTAGAACAGATCCTAATCCAGCTAACCCAATTATTGAAGATGTATCAAATAATCAACCAAATAACAGACAACTTTCCACTTCTATTCCTTCCATAGGAAATGTGGAAGAACCTCGAGAAGTTGATTTGGAAACAACTTCAGCCCATAATTCCACTCCTGAAAAGAAGAGAAACATAGAGAATACAGAAGAAAAAGAGAATCCTACTGTCCGAAATAAAAGAATTCAGACTGAAAAACCTTTTAATATGGAGGCTGAAGTAGGCAAATTAAAAGTAGTTGTTCCATTGTCTGAATTGGCTAAAAATGATGTCTACCGAAGCCAAATTAATAGATCACTCAAAATTTTGTTAATGAAGATTTAGTAAATGTTTTTGAAGACCAACCTTAATTGATCTTTGGCCCTGAAGTGAATGGGAAACCAGTAGATGGAGGAATCCCTCCTTTCTATGTAAGTTTGAATATACATGATAAAATACTTCATAATGCCATGTTTGATTCAGGTGCATCTCATAACTTAATTCCTAAATCTGTAATAGAGAAATTAGACCTAGACATCACCAGGCCATACAAAGACCTCTTTTCTTTCGATTCAAGTCAGGTCAAATGTTTAGGATTAATCAAAGACTTGTGTGTATCATTAGTTTAATATCCTGCCAAAGCAATCTTAATGGACATAGTAGTAGCAGATATTCCACCAAAGTATGGCATGTTATTGTCTAGGTCTTGGGGTGCAAAGCTTCAAGGATCTCTACAATTGGACATGTCTTGTGCTACTATTTCAGTGTTCGGTCAACCCAAGAAACTATACAGAGAAACTTTAATGAAGTATGTTGTAAGTAGTCAGGAGAAACTCCAAAATTTCCCTATCTACTTAGTACACTCTGATATGGATTCTTTCATTCTTTACAATGCCGAAAATGATTCCTCAAATGAATTGGAAGTTTTAGTAGCAGAACCAAAAGAAATTACAAATGAAAAATCTACTGTTCAAATCCAAGAAATTTCTGAGAACAATGAAACATCCGACATCCAAGAGAAATTGGAAGAAACTAAAAAACTAGATCTCCCTATTAAATAGATTCCTGAGACTCCTAACACCAATTATGAACATGAAATTCTCTGGCACTTAGAATTTGATGGTTTAGTTAACAAATTAGGAGCAAGAGTAGGAGCTTGGGTGCACAATCTTGAAAACGATCATGCTGAAGGCCATGCCTATAGATTAAACTTTAGATTCACCAATAATATGGAAGAATATGAAGCTCTGTTGCTAGGTCTTAAATTGATTAAGAGATTAGGAGCAATTAGGGTGTCTGTCTTAGGAGATTCTGAGTTAATAATTCAACAGATTAAAGGATAGTATTCAACAAATGATCCCAGATTGAAGTATTAAAGAGATACAATGATAGAGATTATCAATACATTTCTGGAAACCAAGCTTGCCAAAATCCCAAGAAAACATAACTTGCAAGCTCATAGTCTAGCGATGTTTGCCAGCGCCTGCAAATTACCATTGAAACCTAATCATCATTTCATAGCCGAGTTTAGACATAGACCAATTATACCTGACAATTTGAAGAATTGGCAAGTGTTTGATAGTGATAACTAGATTAACAATTTCTTGACCTTAGATGAAGAATTTTCTAACATTAACATAGATGTAGATAAAGTTAGTGAGTTTGATCAAACAAATAAGATAGAAACAGACATTTTAGCAGAAAGTGTAACTCAAATGCTTCACCCAACAAAATTTACCAACAAAGAAATGCAGAATCTTAAAGAAATGGATATTGATGAAATTATTGAAGGAGAATCTAAAGTAATCAATTTAAAAGACAATCATTTGCCTAAGGGATTAACTCCTTTGGAAGATCTCTTTGATTTCAATGATATTCCAAAGAAACCTAAGATGGAACCATTAAAAGCAAATATTGAGGACTATAATTTGGGAACTGAAGAAAATCCGAAGATGGTAAAGTTATCTAAATCTTTGCCCCCTGACCAAAAACTCAAATATGTTGATCTAGTGAGAGAATTCTAGGATGTCTTTGCCTGGAGCTATGAAGACCTGAAATCATATGATACCTCTATAATTCAACATACAATACTCCTGAAGGAAAATCAGAAACCATTCAAGAAAAAGCTCAGAAGAATTAACCCGGTACTGCTTCCCTTAATTGAAAAAGAAATCAAACGAATGTATGAAGCAGGGATAATTGCTCCTATCAGGTTTTCAGAGTGGGTGTATAATCTAGTACCTACTAGGAAGAAAACTGGAGAAATCAGATTATGTGTTGATTTAAGAAATGTAAATAAGGTTTCTCTGAAGGACAATTACCCTTTACTCAAGATGGATCACATTTTACAAAGGGTAGTAGGTGCCTCTAGTATTTCACTTTTGGATGGGCTCTTAGGCTATAACCAGATTCTGGTTCATCCTTATGACCAGGAAAAGACTGCTTTTACAACACCATGGGGCACATTCAAATATGTCAAAATGCCATTTGGACTTAAAAATGCAGGGGAAACCTTCCAAAGAGCAATGGACATAGCATTCGCAAAAGAAATTCATGATTTTCGGGTTATATATCTAGATGATCTGACTGTTTTTTCTAACTCAGATCAGCAACATTTGGATCATTTGAGACAAGTATTCTTAAGATGTAGAAAATATGGTATTTCTTTAAATCCTAAGAAGTCCTTGTTTGGTCTAGAGGAAGGCAAACTATTAGGCCATATTATCTCCAAGGAGGGCATCAGAATTGATCCTGCTAGAATAGAAGCTATTATGCAAATACCCCACCCTAGAAATGTTGAAGAACTTCAAGCTTTCCTAGGAAAGATTAACTTTTCGAGAAGATTCATATCTAATTTAGCTGAATTAATTAGATTGCTTAATAATATGTTCAAAAAGGATTCAAGTATTAAATGGACAGTTGAAGCCAAACAAGTCTTTGAAGAAATTAAAATGGCTTTGACCAGAACACCGTCCTTACAAGTCCAAAGTTTGATAGAGACTTCATAATATTTTCATTTGCATTAGAACACACCATAGCAGTTGTTTTACTACAAAAGGATGATCAAGGATGTGAAAAACCTATAGCCTTTTTTAGTAAAGCACTTAGGGATGCACCACTAAAATACAAAATCATGGAAAAACAAACTTTTTCACTTGTAAAAGTTATTCCCATGTAATAGCCTATGTACCAAATGCTGTTGTCAAAGATATCTTAACTCATGATGGAATTGAGGGAAAATGAGGTAAATGGATTGCTGCTATATTGGAGTATGATATTGAAATAAAACCTACAAAGCTTATAAAAGGATAGGGATTGGCCAAGCTCATAACTGAAACAAATTGTCAAGCCCTAGACATTAATGAACTGGATAATGAGCAGGAGATGGCGACTCCACAAATCAGCTAGGCCTTCTTAGATTCACCTTGGTATGCTGATATAACCTATGTATTATTAAACCTGCAGGCTCCTCCATGGTTTTCCAGAACAAAGAAAAGGTTTTTAAAGATGAAATCTTCAAAGTTTTCTATTTTAGATAATGCTCTTTTTTGGAAAAATTATGAAGGTATTCTATTGAATTGTTTATTAAAATAAGAAGCTGATAAGGTTCTCAAAGAATTTCAAGCAGGAGACTATGGTGGACACCTTTACTAGAAAGAAACTGCACACAAGATCCTAAGGGCTGGATTTTATTGGCAAACCTTGTTCACTAATGTAAAGAAATTTGTCACTGCTTGCCATAAATGTCAAATTTTTGCAGGCAAGAGAAAACTATTACCTTTACCCCTGAGACCAATTTCCACTGAAAAACCCTTCCAACAATGGGGCCTAGACTTCATTGGAGAAATCCACCCTCCCTCCTCTGGCTAACATGAATGGATTCTCACTGCCACTGACTATTTCACCAAATGGATAGAAGTCGTTCCTTCTAGACAATCCAATGACACAGTGATTATACGATTCTTAGAAACCAACATATCGTCTATATTTGGCTGTCATAAGAAGATCATAACTGATAATGTTGCTACCTTCAAATCCAGGAAAATGATAAGTTCTGTAATAAGTACCATATCACTTTCTGCCATTCCATAGCCTATTACCCTCAAGGTAATGGTCTAGCTGAGTCTTCCAACAAAAGCCTAGTTAATGTTATTAAGAAATTATTGGAAGAGAACAAGAAAAATTAGCACAAGAAACTTACTAATGCACTATGGGCAGACAGACTTACCACCAAGAAATCTATTGGAACTGGTCCTTATGAATTAGTCTATGGCATGGAGGCTATATTTCCTTCATCTTTAGGAGTTCCTGTAATGAAATTACTTCAAGAAGCTCAAGTGGAACCCAATGATATTCAAAGGAGGATAAACCAGACCATCCATCTGCAGCAGACTAGAGAGGAAGTGTATCAGAGATCCCAAGTGTTACAAGAGAAACTTAAGAAAATATTTGACAAAAGAACCAAGGCAGAAGATTTCTACCTTGGAGACAAAGTTTTAAGATGGGATTCGAGGAGAGACAATAAGGGAAAACATGGGAAGTTCGACTTCCTGTGGAAAGGACCTTTTATTATCCATGCCTTACAAGGGAACAATACTTACTATCTCAAAAACTTGGATGGCATAGAAACAAAAGAAGGGCCAGTTAATGGTTGGATGTTGAAACATTACTATGATCCTACTTTTTAATGTATTCTGATTTTAACATGTACATACTATATCCTTAGTAATGTCACAGTTTGGATTGGATAGTAACTAGCTGGAGTTGAAGCCGGAAGAGAAGGCCCTAAGCTTCAGAAGTGTTATTGTCATACATACAATAAAGCAACAAGCAAAAGGAGATTTCAAAGCACAGTCAAAGTCATTCAAGGGCAACTTGACCTGTTGTTCTTGACTTTCCACCAAGAAAAGCCATCCCTAAGTGGAGCCAGTGTTATGCTCCTATACCAATAGGTGTCATATTTCATGATTGACTTGATGGGCTATGTAATATGTTCATGCATTTACTTGTTGCAAAGGTTTTCCAAATTGTCAAAAAATCAAAAAATTTAAAAAATGTAAAGAGGGTATACCCTAAAAGAAAAATCAAATGGCGAAAAGAAATAAAATGGTCAAAAAAGTGAAGGAAAATGAATCCCACCAAAAGAAAGACCAAGGAAAGTGTGCAAATCTAAATGCCACTAATTTTTACTCTTATGTAATAAACAAATTGTGTACAACTTGTAACTTATGCCACAATTGGTGAACAATCAAATAGTTTAAACTTGGCTAGTTCATATTTTTAATTTTATGTTTTAGAGATAGAGAATAAAATTTTACCATACTATTTAATCTTGGCAGATAAGTAGATAGGTAGAGTGAATAAAAGGAGCTCAATAGTTTAATCTGAGCCCTTGGAGGTAATAAGGTTAGACTTAGATAGAGTTCTATATGTAAAAGAAAAAGTGTGATAAGGGTTTTCCAGTCCATGTGCACTCTAATAAAGAAGAAAAATGTCAGGCTAAAGTAGGTAGGGTAGGTAGATGGTGTTGCAGAATTACTTGTAATGGATAATGTCTCTAAATGTGTTAATTTTCACTTTTATCACAAGTATAAGGCAAACATTTCACTTGATGCAGTTCAAGCAAAACAAGGTCAAATAATTAACTTCCATTCACATTTTTCCCTAAAGATTTCACTAATTCCCCCTAAAGTATTAAGGTCTTTGAAAGTTAAAGGGGCTCAGAGAATTTCTCTGACTTCTGGAGGGACTGAACCTTTGGTCCAATAATCTAAAAGCCTAAAGTACTTAAAAACCATCATTCATTTATTCTCATAAGTCTTTTCCTAAGTAAAACCCCATTTTACTTAGGAAAATTACACAATATTAGATAAATCCCCTTTCACTTTAGCCTAAGTTGAATATACTCTCTAATGTTTTACTTAGCACTTATTCTCATTTTATGTCATATTAACTTTTAACACATATTATATAATTCCCGAACAAAAGTTCCACTCTTTCCCGTATTATTTAATTATACATTAAATCTCCAAATTATTATATATTCCCCCCGGTTAATTATAACCATAAACATAGTTAAAAAAGGATTAATGGATTAATCTAAGATTCATTAATAACCTAATCTCCCTGCTCTGCAAAAAGGAATTAACTAACCATCCTAGTTAATTAAGAACCTCTCCACCATTCACAAACTCCCCGATATGATTTATTAACTTATTTCGGGCTCGCTGGAGTTAAAACCCCGCCATACCCTACTCCCGTCCACCTTTAGATCTCATCCTTATCATCCGACGGTCGATATCAATATCGCGGGCCCCCTAGTGACCACGCATTAATGCACGACCATCAGGCAGTTTTCCTCCTGTACCTCTGCCATGCATCATGCAACTAGTGGAATCACTGTCCTCCGATCTAATACTGCCTGATCCCAAAAGCGGTGCGATCACATAATGCTTACTACCCTCCATAAATGACAAAACGTCATTTCCCTGCATACGTCACCCGCCCGATAATCCAAAAAACCCCCGCCAACCTAGATTTTGTGAATAAAACCAATGAAATGTCATTTTCAATGTTTTATACGGCAAACCGTGTTCGCATGCAAAGCGACATCCCAGTCAACCACTGAAGCTTTTCAACCGCCACCTGGTCAAAAAATTTGCAGTGACGCCATCTAGAACCTGTTATCCATCCTGCCATTGAACTGTTCACTTCCCCAACACAGGTATTTACCCATTCCCACCGAAACCCTGTAGGTTTTGGTTTTATACTGAATATTCCACAGAAAAGACCAATTTCACTATACATTCAGTCGTTGTTCACTCTATAGGTTCCCAAACCTACTGTTTTCATTATTTTTCATAGAAAACAAAAATTCCATTCCTGAATCCACAAGAACCAGAGATGGAAACTCCTATAACTCTGAATGTTGTACCTATGAACGCCCCTCACAAATATTTAGATTATCTGCCTGTAGCCGATAAATATTTTCATATAAAAGACTTATCCGGTAATGAAAACCACCTTAAGATCTTTTGCCAAGCCAGAGACAGCTATCTGAATGGCTCTGACATCTTAGGACTATGGGAATCCAACCTTCCCATGTACTTCCTCCCTTTAGTCCATGTGTTCCCAGATATAATTCATCACTGTTGTGCCAATTAGGACCCTAATCAAAGAGCAGTCATGTCCCCAAGTCAAACAATCCTTTTTCCCATAACTGCTCAGTCCATCAATGAAATGCTGCAATTCCACTCCAGTCATGCTCTCACTCCCCTTTCTATGGGATACTTACTTGAAAGAGCTCCCCAGTTGTCTCAATCAGAACTGACCTGCATCTATCAGATGTTCATGGACCCTAAACATTAGCTTAAAGGCCCACCTCCTTATCTGCAGGTTTTCTTTACATATATAGGAAAAATTATTGTTGATATGATAGCCTCAATCATGGGATTCAACTCCGGAGAGTATGTTGATGAGATAACCTTAGTGTTATTGTCAATTTTTACTCCTGGACAGGCCCTTGCTGTTAAATATGATTACTCCTCTTATATTTCTAACAAAAGTCATGACCAATTCATAAGACTGGGCAATGAAGGAGTCTTCAAATACACTACTTTCATCTATAATTTTTCATTATATTATCAGTCAGACAACATCCCTTTCCTTGTCAAGAAACTTGACACCAGAGGCAATCCAAGGTCTGCCATTTTTTGATGTCCCATTTTCCATAATTCCATTGAGACCCCTTACACTTACAATGAGTTCATTGACCTATTTGTCCATCCAGCAACTAGTTTATTGACAGGAGTTTCCCCTCCTAGGATAAATGGTGATATGAAGAAAATCCTCCAGCTCTCCAAGCAGTACAGGATAGGTGACTGGTACCTATATAAGAATCACACAGAAATAAGGATTTATGGGTGTGAACTCTACCCTTTTAAGCTACCAAAGTATGTTTCATTGAGACTCTTTGCATTGGAATATTTCAGGCAAATGATAAATGCAGACTTAGTCCACTTTTGTAATGCCAAGAAGAAAGCTCAGCTTAGAATCAAGAACCAGCTAGGCCCTTCTATCTGCAACACTAGGGAAGCATGGAAAGAAGCAAAAAAATTTTAGAAGAGAATCTTAAGTTACAAAAGAGTTTTGGGTGGAAACCATATGATCCTAATAGCTTTATATGTGATAGAAGAACGAAGAACAGGTTGTCCCCATATATTCAACATAGAATTCCAGAAATTGAAAAATATGAAAATATGGATGAATGGAGGGAAGGTACCGTAGTAGAGCATGATAGTGAACGAGTCAATTTTGAGAAAGTTATGAGAGATCTTGAGAAAACACTTGACTTGGATTCTTTTGGCAGGTACCATTTAAGTTATCTCAAAGGTTAGGAGTTTGTGCCTCTAGTGTTGGAACCTCTTAGCAACCTTCACAGGAAACAAGTATACCAGCTAGAGGGTCATCTAAGGGAAAGGAATTAGAGACCAGCTTTCAACACATTGAACAACCTACAATGTCCAAGCAGCCTGAAACTTTTAGAGAACAGGCTCAAATACAGACTCCTACCACTCAGATCAGTATAGGAGAGCCTCTAGTTTTGCAAACTCCTGTAAATGAGGAAAGAAACAAAAAGAGAGACAGGAAAAAAACTACCCCTGTCAGTGAACCATCAGGATAGCTTGGAACAAAGAGACAGAGATTAAATCCCCTTTCAGAGGAGGGATTTGCAGAAGAAAATACAGATAGTCAGGGGGAAGGAAGAGTGGAAAGCCAACAAACTTTCCCAACATGAGGAACATCCCCTAGCTCTCAGAGGCAAGAGCTAGAAAGGAAGAAAAGCGTAGAGATATCTTCTTCTAAGCCACCAAGGACTGATGCCTCAGACATTAAGAAAAAATTCACAGAAATAAAAAGATAGGAATGATCCATTGAGGCTGTAGGTTTATAACCAATATTTGAAGACGGCTCCTATAAATCAACAGAGATTGATGTCAACCTATGACATCAAAGAAGGAAAGATGATAATGATCTATTTCAATCCCAAAGTGCAGCAACCTAGATCAGCAGCAGATTATCTTAGAAAAAAATTTTAAGTCATGGAAAACGATATTCATCCTTTGGATCAAATTGAGTTGCATAAGCAAATGCGAGAAATGATTTACTCAACCTTGACTGGCAAGGAAATGATGGCCCACAGGTTACAAAAGTCTTTGGACAACACTACTGCTCAACTACACTTGGAAAAGGCCTCCTCTCAGACCAAAGATAATAGAATAAAAACCTTAGAAGAAATAATTATTGGATTGGGCCATGATCCCAAAGATGCAAAGGCTACAGAAGCCTTGATCAAAAAGAAAGATGAAGATATTGCTACCCTAAGGAAGCAACTAAAACTGCCACCTTCAAGACATCCACAGACTGATGAGGTTATAAAGAAAAAAACTGAAGAAGAGCTAATGGATTTACTCTTAAAGCTCAATGAATGACTGAATGATACTGAACAAGCACTTGAAAAGGCATTGAAGGACAAGCAGGGAGAGTTGACCTCCCAACCTCCCAATGTGATACCGGTAGTATCAATAGCAATCCCATCAACTCTTGGAGCAGCATTGGCACCAAATATTCCAGCAGTCACAATAGAGGCAGTTACAGGTACAACAACAATAGGAACAGCAAGAGTAGCATAGAGTAGTATTGCTAATTTGAGCACAGAAGAGCTAATAAAATAAATGGAGGACCTGAAACTACAAGTTTCAGAACTAAATAAGGTAAAAGAGAAATATGCCAAAATGGAACAAAGCTATGATCTCTCAAAGATAAATGTTGCAAAAAAGACAAGAGAGATTAAAATGTTAGAAAACAAAGTAAAATCATTGGAGAAAGTTCTTACATTTGACAAGCCTCTAACAGAAATCAAGAGAATTTTTTTGGCCAACATCACTCAATCCATAAACGATGTTTGGCCATCCATCCAAGTGATTTTTGAGTAGATTGATCTTGTGAAAGCAGTCCAGGAAGAAATCCAAAGGACAAGAGAAGAATTAGGAAAAATGCTTGAGGAAGCCAACAGGCTCATACATTTTTGAATACTAGAAATAAAGAACAGCTGGAAGAGTTAGGCATTAATGACAAGACAGAAACCATTTTGGAAATCAAAAGGGTATTAACCAAGAAAACTTTGATGTAGAATTTAGAAATAAGATGTCATGAGATGCAGGTAGAGATTAATGCTTTTATGGAGAAGTTTAATATAATAAAGGGCTACCTAGTCCTTTAGTGATTAATGACAGGTTAATGAGGCA
Organism: Pinus tabuliformis; assembly: GCA_031772625.1. Lineage (NCBI taxonomy): Eukaryota > Viridiplantae > Streptophyta > Pinopsida > Pinales > Pinaceae > Pinus > Pinus tabuliformis. The sequence goes on along the minus strand of CM062817.1, from coordinate 1,157,369,921 downwards.
TAAAGATTATGTGGAGAAATTGAATAAGTATGCAGGTAACCAAGCAGGTTCATCTACAAGTGCATCAGGAATAAAAGCATTGCCTACAGGCAAAGTGCTCTATGACAACCTAGAGAACTTATTTTATGTCGAGCATGAACTAAAACACTTGTTCCCACAGGCTACATTTTTCAGGTATACAAAAACAAATGAAACCCTCAGAGAGCTTCAGAAAACCAGAATACCACAGCCAAAATGGTGGGAAGAAATGCTTGAAATTTTCTAATTTATTCTAGGTAAAAGGTAAATTTTGATTTTTACTACAGTCAATGAAGGTAAAGAGGATGAAAAGAGATCAACAGGCAAAGAGTATCAGATGCAGGTAAAGTGTATCAATAGAGAGGTCAAAACAGAGCAACCAGCACATAGTTACACCAAGGACGGCAAGGGACCAAATCATAGGGCCTAACTCCAACACATTCTCGAAAATAGGGATAGCAAACCATTTGGTTGCCGTATCTGTCATCTATGAGGTCTTGTAGCCCTATTTTCTTGAAGGATATGATTAGTCACCCCAGTTTATATCTCACCTTTTTATGAGATATTTCATTGTAAATTTTTTTGTATAAATACCCCCTCAATTTGAATATTGAGGGTGGATTCTTAGACATTGATGTAATATTGATTATTTTGGAATAAAGTGCTGATTGGACCAACTTTTGTGTGGCTTGCTCGATAAAGAATTGATGTAAAGGACTTTCCAGAAATTTCTTGAATCAAACATCGGATCAATAAGTCCTTTATACCTTATGTTTTAAAGTTTTCTTCATTTATTATATCATCTATAATTCATATCTGAATGATAAGAAAAAAAGAGTAATTTGGAATATGCTTGATTGCACTATGTTTTCAATTGTTATTATTCTCCATGTTTTCTTCTAAATTAGGATAAACAGTGAAATCTTAATTGCTCCTATTTTCTAGTTCGTTCAATTTGATTATTTATTAAAGAATACTTAACTACTCTTTAGTAGTAATCATTCAAGTTCCCTCTTTAAACAGGATGAAGGATTCTTAACTGTCGTTCACCCATTTTAAACCCATTCCATCTATTCCAAGCTGTTATTCATTCCTTGTTTGACCATCTTGCTCTGTGAAACCATCTTTTGTTAAGAAACCAAGTCCAATTAAGCCATCGTCTTTGACTCCATTAGCCCAATGGCCTAATCTACCTAGTTTTACCCGTCTGCTACTGAATCTTACCACCCAAATTCAAAAAAAACTCCCAAACTTCACAACTAGCCTAATATCTTTCAAAACCAAGCTAAATCAGAAAGAGAGAGCCCTCTCTGAGTATAGATTGGCTAGATTGTATACTTAAAAGTTGGTTTTTGGTTACCTCGGACCCTTTTCCTCTTCCCAACAACTTCAAGGAAAATCTGAGAGATAACAGGAACATACATTCTTGTACCAAGGGACATCATTGTTCTTGCACTAATTGATCTTACAGAATATTTGAAAAAGGTTTCTAAAAAAAAATACAATCTGTGGGATGAATCTTAAAAGATTGGCGAGATTTCCAAAGCATGTTTTATTCGACAGTTTCTTTGTAGTGATACATGCCTTCTGATTTAATCCATAAATTTTGATCATATCCTGCAATACAGTCCATGAGGGAGAAAACAAGTGGGAGAGGAGTAAATTTCAGAATGGGAAGGAAGTTCAACAGGGAATTCAAGTGTGAAACCACCAAGAGGGCGTATGGAAAAAGGGAAAAGGAAAATAAATTTAAGGGGAAAGAGGGAAAGAAAAAATTGGATAGGGGTAGTTTCTTTAGAAGAAAGAGAAGGTTCATTTCCATAGGATGAAGAAGAAAAAATAGAAGGGAATTTACAAAAAGGAAATAGAAGAAGGGAAAAATTTCACCTCAAAAATATGCATGAATACTGTCGAACCAAAGTTAAATGCAGCGGGAATTGAGTGTTGCTTGCATAAAAAATTTTGTGTCAGATGTCCCAAACTTTGATAAGGGCTTGGTTCCTGTGCTTAAAAACTTGCTTCTTCTTGGTGACGGTTAGCACATATAAAGATCAAGAAACATTCCCATTTTATTAGAATTTCAATCCTCCTACCAGCATGCTAGCTTTCAAGCTCATCCTTCTGTGACCATGTTAGTAAACTGATTTTCACAATCACATGAAAATATTTTTTCTTGTTTTATTTTTAGTTTTTGTTATTTTTTTTTCATCAATTTTTTTTTTCTTAATTTTTGGAAAGAAAGAATTAGTTCTGTAATAGGTTGGCATAGCCACCTACCATCTCTAGCTCAAATTGTTGTTACACTTGCTGCATGAAGTCTTCCTTTATGAAGGTTTGAAAATATACCTTGAGTTTATGCCCATTCACAAGGAATATTGAATCTTGCTTGTCAATATTTTTGATCTCTACAGTCCCATTCTCGAAAATTTTGACTACTTCACAAGGTCCCATCTAGCGTGTATGGAATTTACCTTTGAAATCTTTAAATCTAGAGTCATAAAGAAGTACCCAAACACCTAGTTGAAACTGCTTCTTCCTGATAGACTTGTCATGCCACTTTTTATGTTGATGTTGTACTAACACATTTTGTTGAATAGCATGTCTTTGAAATTCATCTAACTCATTTAACTGTAATAGACATTATTGTTGTGCTTATGAGAGATATAATCCCAATTGAACTGTTGTTCGAAAAGTTTTTATTTGGAACTCTATCAGCCAAAGAACTTGTTTCCTGTATACGATCTCATTTGGTTTATGCCTTTTGTTGTTTTTCCAAGTGGTTCGATAATCCCATAAGGCCTCAGGTAACAGGCTGGCCCAATCCTTCCTATGCAGATATACTATTTTGGTGAGGATGGATTCGATCAACTTGTTGGTACACACCACCTGGCCATTTTCTTGCAAGTGATAGGGAGTGGACTTCCTATGCTGAATTTTGTATTGATCCATGACTTCCTATACCATATTAGAAATAAACTATGGCGCATTGTCAGTAACAATCTCTCTAGGAACAGCAAATCTAATAAAAATTTCCCTAAAAAAAAAATCAACAACAACTTTTTCTGTAGCAAAAGAAACAGCTTTAGCCTTTACCATTTTGTAACAAAATTAGTGCAAACCAATATATGTTTTTTATTCATGGATGTTGGATTTATTGGTCTTACAAAGTCAATAGCCCATTTTTCAAAGGCCTCAATCATAATCTGAGGACATAAATGCATTTCCTTGGCTTGAACAGGTTGACCCATTCGCTGACATCTATCGTATCGCTTGACATATTGTTTGGCATCCTCAAATAAAGAAGGCCAAAAGTATCCAGTGCGTAAGATTTTATATGCAGTTCTCTTATCAACGAAGTGACCACCAAAAGGTTCATCATGGGCAGATTTCAATACATTAAACACTTCTTTATCTCTTACACATCTACGAATAATAAGATCTAGTTCAGTGTAAAAGAGGTCTCCTTGGATCCAAGCATATGCAAAACTTTTTAATATGATATTCCGCTTTTCATGATCGGATAAGTGAGGTGGTGCTTTTCCAATGACTAAATATTTGGCTATGTCAACAAACCATGGGACTTTTTTGACACAACAAAAAGGTGTTCATCGGGGAAATCATCATCATTAGGAATTACTTCACCAGGATTATTCACTCTAGAAAAATAGTCGGATACAACATTAGATTTTCCTGGTCTACCAATAATATTAACATTAAATTCCTGCAACAACAGTAACCACCTCGTCACTCTACCACTAGTGAATGGTTTATTCATTAAATATTTTATCGCAGAATGATTAGTATGCACAAAGACTTCATATCATGTAATGTAGTGTATGAATTTATTGATAGCAAAAATTAAGGCTAAAAACTCTTTCTTGATCATTGTATAGTTCAATTCGGCGGGTGACAAATTTTTACTGATGAAGTAAATAGCATAGGATTGTTTGTTCTCTTCTTCTCCTAAATCCATGTCAATGGAAGTATCTAAGGCATCATAGAAAATGTGGAATGGAAGGGACCAATTGGGATCTCTCAAAATTAGTGCCTACACTAATTTTTCCTTTAATGTCTCGAAAACCTATTAGTAAGCTATGGACCAGAAAAACTCACTATCCTTAGCTAACAATCAAAAAGGGGGGTAGTGATCCTAGAAAAGTTCTCAATGAACCTCCTATAATAACTTGCATGTCCTAGGAACCCTCTTACTTCCCTTTGTGTTTTGGATGCAGGAAGATGCTAGATAACTTCTATTTTTCGTCGGCTCTACCTAGATATCTTTGTCGGAAACCAAATTTCGAAGGACTACTCCTGCTTTGCACATTAATCTACACTTTTTACCACTCAAAGCAAGGTGAGCCTCTTGGAAATGTAAAAGTACGTTTTCTAAATTTTTTATGGCTTCTTGGAATGAGTTACCAAACACTGAAAAATCATCCATATAAATCTCAACACACTTGAGATCAACAAAAATAGCCAACATGGCCCTTTGAAAGGTGGTTGGGGCATTACATTGTCTAAAGGGAAGCACCCGGTAAGAAAATGTACCCATGGACATGTAAAGGTGGTCTTATCTTGATCTATGGGCGCGATCGGAATTTGGTTGTACCCACTGAAGCCATCTAAAAATCAAAATTACGTTTTACTAGCAAGGGTGTCTAGCCCCTGATAGATAAAAGGAAGGGGAAAGTAATCCTTGAAAGTGGCTTTATTAACTTCTCGATAATCAATGCAAATGTGCCATCTCCCATCCTTTTTCGGGACTATTACCAATAAGGAGACCTAGTGGCTATCAGATATAGGATATATAAAATTAGCATCCAAGAGTTTTTGTAATTCTTCTTTCATAATATCTTTTAGCATTGGGTTCATGCGCCTTTGGGGTTGACGAATAGGTTGGGCTCCCTCCTAAATATAAATAACATGAGTATAGGTTTCAGGAGGTATGTCTTTCATGTCCTCATAACTCCATCCAAAGGCATCAAGGTGATCACACAACAAATCAAAAAGCTGCTATCTATTAGCGCTCAAATCTGCCTCAGGCTGAGGAAGGCAAAACTCAAGGCCACATCAAAACCAAGCTCAGCCTCGTAGCTAGCGCTACGAAGATAGGAGAGGGCTCTCTCTGGGTCTATCTCGGAAAAAGATATTCAAAGAGGCTAAGATGACTCACAATTAATACTGATTTTAGGCTAGTAAAGAGATAGGAAAGTTTGTTTTAGATTTTTGAGTTTTTTGTTAGAGAAATGGGAAAACCAATTTTGGGTGCGGGGATTAAGGTCAGATCTTTGCAGAATTCAAGTTGGGGTGAGGTAGGAAATAGTCTTGATGCCTTTGATCAGGTGTATGGATGGATCAGAATGACAAGGAGCTGAAGAGGGCAAAGGAGAACATGGATCCTCTCCAAACTGACGAAAACATGTAAAACTAAACAAATTTAAAGGAAGAGCACAATCAACAATGAATTCAACCTTATTTACTCATTCATTTAGTTTCAGAAGCATAAGAAGGAATGGCATACATGTAAACATGAATAAACTTACAATAACTGGGAAAAAACACCATCAAGAACTGAAAGCCACAAGAATCCCAATAGGTGCTGCAAAATCTCTGATCTTTCCTTAGCCAAAATATGAAAAATATGTACAATAGTGTGCCAAAATCTTCCCAAGAGTCTAACCCGTGCTACTGACTGAAAATTTACATATATAGATCAAGCTAACCTGATTCCCTAACCTCTAGGGGTCAAGCTCCTCCTTCAAGGAGTAGTTTCAACAAATTCTAAACATGGAGCAGGAATCTAGGTGACCAAAACAAGCTGCCTCTAAAAAGAAGGAAACGGATTCATTACATTAATTGCTTGCTAATTTGTGAATGAATCATCTAGAAGAAGGTAGATAGGTGCCATGTTACCTTACATACATCAAATTACATCATGTTTGGACAAAAATCACATAAAGGAATGAAACTGGTGAAAACTGGCCGAATTCCTGAGCTGGAGGATGAAAACTAGACCAAAAACCTCAATGCGTAGCGCCCTGATCCCTATGCATAACGCACCTTTCAGCCTATTTTTGGGGTAGTTCTCGACATCCAAATTGATCTCATGATAGCTTGTTGGAAATCCCTTGATGTCTACTTTCAACCCAAGTGGAATTTCCCAATTTGGAGCACATTTGCCCCCTCAAAGTTGCATTCTCCCAGAAGTACTTCCTGCTGTTGCAAAAGGTGGCGGCAAGGTGGTTTTCATGGTGTTTTTAGGCCTTTTGATCATCTAGAACTTGATGAAATGCCTCGGAAATAACTGAGCATGCATAACTTACCATGACAAACCCAAAAATACAAAGTTTTCCTCCATCAAGTGTCCCAATCAAAAGCGAGCGCGTTGACGCACTACTCGTACAGCTGAAAAAACTGTTTTTGGGACCAAAAATTTCAAAATGACAAAAATTTCTCCGAATTTGCTCAAATTTGGAGCGAATACCCTCCATCATGTATCATGTTCAGCCAGCGAAGCCTCGGCCAAAACTTGAAGTGGATCTAGCCTCTTTCGCCGTTTTAGTGCTCTGCTCAACCTCCTTTTCAAAATCTTCATTTTTGCATTGCCGACATGCATGCGAGCCCAATAGTGATGTTTCATGTGACAGAGCATGTCTTTGTCTCTATTGGCCTTCGCCAGCAACTTCTCTAAGTGGATTTTGACCCTCTTAAGCCAAATCTCTCGGTTAGCCTCTACCTCCTGCTCATAAACTAAATCTGTGTCTGACATGGCTTTGAAAACAAGATGTCTGCAATATGTATGTTGATATAGGTGTAGTGAAATCAAAAGTTCAATGTATGCTCAAAACCTAAACATGTTACATGTGTACCAAAGCAGCATAGGAAACATGCCACAATGGCAATAGCTCTGTTTAAGTAGATTGGCATAAAATAGTCACTGCTTTGATCACAAGGGAATTTGACAAATGAGCAAAAAGTGTAATGTGCACCCTTTGCAATGTTGGCTAAATTTTGACAAATGAGTATGGGACTGTATTTCATCAATGGAGAATGGGAAAATCTTCCCAAAGCCACCCACATGTCTTTAAAACCCTAAGGAATTATTTTGGTATGAAGCATAGGGTTTCCATTTTCTACACCCAACACATTAAATTTCCCACCTTAAACACACTACAAACATTTCAAAATTGACTGAGCAGCCATTGAAAACTACTTGCAAGCTTTGGAGTCGATTTGGCAAGATCTGGTCGCATTAACAAAAATTTATGGGTGCTCTAACTGTGTGTGTAGCGCACGAACCAAATGCGTAGCGCACACCTGTGTGCGTAGCGCCTGTGTATTTTTACACTAGCCAGTGAGGCCCAGTGCGTAGCGCACACCTGTGTGCGTAGCTCACACCTTGTATGGGTAGCTCATTTTTCAGGAGGCGTTTGGAGGCCTTTCCGGTGTCAAAATCGAGCGCGGGATAGCTTGTTGGAAATTTATTTAAGTCACTTTCCACTACAGCTATAATTTTTCAATTTGGAGTCCATTTTCCCTGCTAAAAATCAAATCTCCCAAGACTGGTTAAAATGTGCCAAATGAGGCTGCCTCAAGGCAGAGTGCTGTTGCAGTCAACTTTTGAATGACTTCCTCAACTCCAAATTGAGCTCATGATATCTCATTGGAAAGCTATTTTTGTCTAGTTATCCTTTGACTCATCAAGAAAGTTATTTGGCCAATCAAACTAGAAGAAAAAGTGATTTTCCCAAGGTCACTTCAGAGGTGCATCATTTCTCCCAAGGCGATTGTATTTTTGACATTTCTCCAAAACCATTATACCTGTGTAAAAAGTGAAAGAGGTTTTTCTTCCTTGGCATGTTTTTAACAAAAAAAACTCTTAGTTTTACAAAATTCATCTTTTATTTCTCTGAAATATCATTTGAGTGAAACCTATCCCGATGTGTGAAACAAGGGATTTTGTCGAAATGAAGCGAAATGAAGGGGATAAGGGGCTTCTAAATTCTTGGGGAAATTTTTGGAAGTAGGGAGGGATGTTAGGAAGCAGGAGAAAATGGAATCTCAGAGATCGAGTGAGGGGAAGGGGTCCAAAAGGGCAAAACACAGGCCTAGCCTAGAAAATTGCCAAGTTGTGGCAAGAAACTAGGGTTTGTGCGAAAATGAGGAATTTGGGGGATCTCGGTGATGGGAAGTGTTTAATAAGATACATTAAGGATAGGGGAAGGTGTATGAACATCTGGATACAAGTTTTGCTAATGATTTGACCATTCAAGAGAAATTGCCTTCAAAACCCTAGGAGAGGGAAATGGACCTTACCAAGGCACAACTGAAGCATGAACAAGGTGTAACATGACCCAATGGAACCTGATATGATGATAACAACCATATGAATGATGATAGACTCAACTGAATGATGACATGGATTACCATTTGTACAAATTTGAAAATAGTGAAAACAAACCCTAGACCTAATGCCTAGTGACCAAATTTTGCTTGAAGACTGTTTGAAATGACAAAATTGACCTTGACACCTTAAAATCACTTTGTAAGAGCATGTTTGATCACTGGAGGAAGGCTGGAAAGACTGACACTAACATTGGCTCCAATGGGGATGGTAGCTCCTTGGAGATGCCAAGAACGACAGATCTTTGGGAGAGCAGACCAGTGCCTTCATCCACTGGGGGATGGAATCATTATTTTGAACGGATAACACAAAACCTTTGACACATTTATTGAATGAAAACTTGACTGAAAAATGATTGAAACTTGACTCAAACGACTCGATGGTAAACTGAAATAACTTGAAAAAACTGACTCAACAAACCAAACACAAATGACTCATGACTAACTTAAAACAAGACTTTACAAAGCTTTTGGAAAAACGGCAGCAATCCATCAATATTTGGAATCATGATGACAACCACCTGCATACTGAAGAAATATGTACAATCATGTATAATTGGCTTTCCAATGTAACCAATCAATAGATGGCTTCTTGATTGATTTCCCTGATCAGATCTGCTGGTCAACAATACAAACTGATAACTGGGCATCCAAAAACATAGTTGACCATGATCTCCTTATCATTGAACACTACAATAATCACTTTCACTGCTGACTGTAATAAATCTGCCATTGGATCCTGAAAAACATGAAGATTTACCTCCTGTTGAAGAAACAAGGTGTCTTTCTCTTCTGATTCTGATCTGTCTTTATCATGTACTTCAGTAAAAGTATGCTCCCAGGCTTCAAAAAACTCTGAACAGGTGGATGAGAAAATCTCCTCTTGTAAAAACATTTCAACACATGAAACATATGAAGAATCTGAAAGGTAATCCTGTATGCTCTGATCTTCTGTAGTTTGAATGAAGATCTCATCTTGCTTTTCATGAACTGACTGAATTACCTCGTCATACAGGCTCTGTTCTGATGGCATGAGAACATTTAGATCAAAAACTCTGTCTATGATCTCAACAACAAAACTCTCCTTTTCAGGATTCAGCAAAAGATATGCTTGGTCATTATAATTTGAATCTAGTTCTGAAATAGCTGACTTGACTGCATCACATTCTGAAATTGAATCTTGACTGCCCTGCACGTTGTCTTCTTCTATGGGAAGATCTGAAACGACACTTTCTCTTTCATCATTTTCAGCCATATGGCCAACTTCAACCTGTTGATCTTGATTCTGGTGCAAAATTTCCTGATCATCTTGATGGGTATCCACTAGGTTCTCTTCATGTTACTGAAATGGATGCTCATACAGAGCCTCCATGATCTCATCATCCATAAAATTATCATCTTCATAATATTTCTCAAGGCTTTCAATAAAAGTAGAAGCATGTTTGCAACAATCATGAACTAAATTTAATGATGGATAAGATGCTTGATATCTTTTAATGAACAAGGCATGAAAATCCTTTAAATAGTAAATACAGGCCAGCGGAAAATTTTCATACCAAGATTGGGCTTCACCTTCCAGAGTGGCCAGGAATATCTTCATCATGCAATCTTCAGGTAAATCCACCTTCAACTTGCGAATATGCATGTGAAATCTAACCAGATGTAAAGCAGCATCCTTCTTACCATCATCTTTAAACGTAGGCAGATTCCTTGACCAATCTACCTTGGGCATCTTATTCGGAAAACCTGGAATGTGATCTCGGCTCATGGGAGCATTTCATCTTGTGATTCGGTCCATCTTGAAAATCTCACAGCTACTGATCTCCTTGCAATTAAGTCACCATGAAGCATTGATTTCTGAATTTGTCAGTGAATGAAGTCTCCAGGTGAATGATTTCAGCCTTGCAGTGTCTAATCGTTGTCCACCATCAACAATCAGATCTGAACTTGATAACTGTACTGGGGCAATTAACAAGTTAGATGTCACGTTTACAAGCTAGACTGGAGATTGACTGAAGCAACGTTTATCTACTTCTGCTAATGCAAAGCAAAAGCGTTTCGAAGGCTACCTGGCATAACTTCAACTCCGTCTGTAGCTTATAAAACAAATGACATCAACAAAAATACCATTTTCTTCCCTAGTATGGTCGCCACTATCTTAGCGCTCAAATTTGCCTCAAGCTGAGGAAGGCAAAACTCAAGGCCACATCAAAACCAAGCTCAGCCTCATAGCTAGCCTTACGAGGACAGGAGAGGGCTCTCTCCGGGTCTATCTCGGAAAAATATCTTCAAAGAGGCTGAGATGACTCACAATTAATACTGATTTTAGGCTAGTAAAGAGATAGGAAAGTTTGTTTTAGATTTTTGAGTTTTTTGTTGGAGAAACGGGAAAACCAATTTTGGGTGCGGGGATTAAGGTCAGATCTTTGCAGAATTCAAGTTGGGGCAAGGTAAGCAATAGTCTTGATGCCTTTGATCAGGTGTATGGATGGATCAGAATGACAAGGAGCTGAAGAGGGCAAAGGAGAACATGGATCCTCTCCAAACTGACGAAAACATGTAAAACTAAACAAATTTAAAGGAAGAGCACAGTGAACAATGAATTCAACCTCATTTACTCATTCATTTAGTTTCAGAAGCATAAGAAGGAATGGCATACATGTAAACATGAATAAACTTACAATAACTAAGAAAAAACACCATCAAGAACTGAAAGCCACAAGAATCCCAACAGGTGCTGCAAAATCTCCGATCCTTCCTTAGCCAAAATATGAAAAATATGTACAATAGTGTGCCAAAATCTTCGCAATAGTCCAACCCGTGCTACTGACTGAAAATTTACATATATAGATCAAGCTAACCTCGTTCCCTAACTTCTAGGGGTCGAGCTCCTCCTTCTAGGAGCAGTTTCAACAAATTCTAAACATGGAGCAGGAATCTAGGTGACCAAAACAACCTGCCTCTATAAAGAAGGAAACTGATTCATTACATTAATTGCTTGCTAATTTGTGAATGAATCATCTAGAAGAAGGTAGATAGGTGCCATGTTACCTTACATACATCAAATTACATCATGTTGGGTCAAAAATCACATCAAGGAGTGAAACTGGTGAAAACTGGCCGAATTCCTGAGCTGGAGGATGAAAACTGGACCAAAAACCTCAATGCATAGCGCCCTAATCCCTATGCGTAGTGCACCTTTCAGCCTGTTGTTGGGGCACTTCCCGACATCCAAATTGAGCTCATGATAGCTTGTTGGAAAGCCCTAGATGTCTAATTTCCAAGCCAAGTGGAATTTCCCAATTTGGAGCTCATTTTCATCCTCAAAATTGCATTCTCCCAGAAGTACTTCCTGTTGTTGCAAAAGGTGGCAGCAAGGTGGTTTTCATGGTGTTTTTAGGCCTTTTGATCATCCAGAACTTGATGAAATGCCTCGGAAATAACTGAGCATGCATAACTTACCATGAAAAACCCAAAAACACAAATTTTTCCTACAGCAAGTGTCCCAATCAAAAGCGAGCGCGTTGACGCGCTACTCGTACAGCTGAAAAAAACTGTTTTTGGGACCAAAAATTTCAAAATGACAAAAATTTCTCCAAATTTGCTCAAATTTGTAGCGAAGACCCTCCATCATGTATCATGTTCAGCCAGCGAAGCCTTGGCCAAAACTTGAACTGGATCTAGCCTCTTTCGCCATTTTAGTGCTCTGCTCAACCTCCTTTTCAAAATCTTCATTTTTGCTTTGCCGACATGCATGCGAGCCCAATAGTGATGTTTCATGTGACAGAGCATGTCTTTGTCTCTATTGGCCTTCACCAAAAACCTATCTAAGTGGATTTTGACCCTCTCAAGCCAAATCTCTCGGTTAGCCTCTACCTCCTGCTCATAAACTAAATCTGTGTCTGACATGGCTTTGAAAACAAGATGTCTACAATATGTATGTTGATATATGTGTAGTGAAATCAAAAGTTCAATGTATGCTCAAAACCTAAACATGTTACATGTGTACCAAAGCATCATAGGAAACAAGCCACAGTGGTAATAGCTCTGTTTAAGTAGATTGGCATAAAATAGTCACTGCTTTGATCACAAGGGAATTTGACAAATGAGCAAAAAGTGTAATGTGCACCCTTTGCATTGTTGGCTAAAATTTGACAAATGAGTATGGGACTGTATTTCATCAATGGAGAATGGGAAAATCTTCACAAAGCCACCCACATGTCTTTAAAACCCTAAGGAATGATTTTGGTATGAAGCATAGGGTTTCAATTTTCTACACCCAACACATTAAATTTCCCACCTTAAACACACTACAAACATTTTAAAATTGACTAAGCAGCCATCGAAAACCTACTTGCAAGCTTTGGAGTCGATTTGACAAGATCTGGTCACATTAACTAAAATTTCTGGGTGCTGTGACTGTGTGCGTAGTGCACGAATCCAACGCGTAGCGCACACCTGTGCGCGTAGCGCTTGTGTATTTTTACACTGGCCAGTGAGGCCCAGTGCATAGCGCACACCTTGTATGGGTAGCGCATTTTACAAGAGGTGTTTGGAGGCCTTTCCAGTGTCGAAATCGGGTGCAGGATAGCACGTTGGAAAGGTCTCTAAGTCTACTTTCCACTACAACTATAATTTTTCAATTTGGAGTTCATTTTCTCTGTTAAAAATCAAATCTCCCAAGACTGTTCAAAATGTGCCAAATGAGGCTGCCTCAAGGCAGAGTGCTGTTGCAGTCAACTTTTGGATGCCTTCCTAAACTCCAAATTGAGCTCATGATAGCTCATTGGAAATATACTTTTGTCTAGTTATCCTTTGACTCATCAAGAAAGCTATTTGGCTAACCAAGCTAGGAGAAAAATTGACTTTCCCAAGGTCACTGCAGAGGTGCACCATTTCTCCCAAGGCGATTGTATTTTTGACATTTCTCCAAAACCGTTATACCTGTATAAAAAGTGAAGGAGGTTTTTGTTTCTTGGCATGGTTTGAACAAAAAAATCTCTCATTTTTCCAAAATGCATCTTTTATTGCTCTGAAATATCATTTGAGTGAAACCTATCCCGATGTGTGAAACAAGGGATTTTGTCGAAATGAAGCGAAATGAAGGGTTAAGGGGTTTCTAAATTCTTGGGGAAATTTTTGGAAGTAGGGAGGGATGTTAGGAAGTAGGAGAAAGTGTAATCTCATAGATCGAGTGAGGGGAAGGGGTCCAAAAGGGAAAAACACAGGCTTAGCCTAGAAAATTGCCAAGTTGTGGCAAGAAACTAGGGTTTGTGCGAAAATGAGGAATTTGGGGGATCTCAGTGATGGGAAGTGTTTAATAAGGTACATGAAGGATAGGGGATGGTGTATGAACATCTGGATACAAGTTTTGCTAATGATTTTACCATTCAAGAGAAATTGCCTTCAAAACCCTAGGAGAGGGAAATGGACCTTACGAAGGCACAACTGAAGCATGAACAAGGTGTAACATGACCCAATGGAACCTGATATGATGATAAAAACCATATGAATGATGATAGACTCAGCTGAATGATGACATGGATTACCATTTGGACAAATTTGAAAAGAGTGAAAACAAACCCTAGACCTAATGCCTAGTGACCAAATTTTGCTTGGAGACTCTTTGAAATGACAAAATTGACCTTGACACCTTAAAATCACTTTGTAGGAGCATGTTTGATCACTGGAGGAAGGCTGGAAAGACTGACACTAACACTATCATTGGGATCAGTCTAGGTCTAAACTGATATGTAATTATTTGCCTGGATTAATTTCAACAAGAGTAGTCTCAGGCTCAAGAGTGTAGGAAGATGCTACTATGACCAGTGATGAGGAGGTTTGAGAATCAAAATTTCCTTGAAAATATGGACTAACAATTTAGCGAAACATGTCAAAATTAGGCATTGTGTCCAGGTTACTCAAGAAATCTCATAATTCACCCTCCTGGGTAGACTCGGTATGATGGTGGATCAAAGAAACAGGTTGATTCTCCTCATCACTTTTGTCATAATCTAACCACAAAGTGTCCTTGAGCTCCTGAATAGATCTAGCAGGCGGGAATATGGTGAATTTCTTCCTAGAGTATCCATGTGAAATATATATATCACCAGAGCGGTATCCAATGTAGGAATCGATTGTGGCAATCCATGGTCGTCCCAGAAACAAGGGATGTCAACCCACAGGATTTTTTGGTTGAACCACAATAAAGTCCATGGGGTATTCCCAATAATCTATGGAGACAACCATGTCATACAACACACCACCTTACTTGATTTTTTATTTGTCTGCAAGTTCAAGCATAATAAGGGTAGGACAAATATGGACCAACCAAAGCTGATCCATGGTCTGCCTCGTCAAGACATTGATGGTTGCACCCAGGTCTATTAACACATTGGGGACAAGGATATCACTTATATGAACATAAAAAACCAAGTTTCCAGAATTAGTATACTTTTCCATTTGTGCACATCCTATCATTAACTCAGTTGCTCAACCAAACAAATTGAATGATCTGAGGTTCTACTCTCTTCCTCCCTCGCTTTTTGAGACAGAGTTACCTAATGATTTTTGTGCAAATGGGGATCTCTCTAATAGCCTGAAGAAAAGGTAAATTTATGCAAAGATTCCTCAACTCAGAAGCGAGAATGGACTTGGGGTCACTCCTCTCCATAACTAGCCTCTCTAGATAGGGAGGCTAGTTTGAAGAAGATGGTAATTTTGATGGTGCTAGAATGGGCGAAATGGGGACATTATTTTTCGAATGACCACAAGTTTCCTCCTCTTTTTTCTCCTCAATGTTCACCATGGGTTGTTTTTGTTTTTCTATTTTGACTACCCTTCCCGATCTCAATTAAAGCTCATGTATCACAACTAGAAAGGTTTGGTAAATAGGAGAAGGGACCATTACAACAAAATAGACTGATCATACTGCCTTATTATTAGGATTTGGTACCGGTTGAGCAAGTAGTTGGGGTGGTTGAAAAGGTGGTGGTAAAGGTAACAGTGGCATCCATTGACTTTGTTGAGGTAGGGTAGGAAAGGATGGTCGTGACATATGGTGAGGTGCATATGTAGGAGGATATGATGACATTTGTGCATGATAGGACTGATGTGAATGGTTTGACCCTCTCCATCCTTGTTGCTAGGATTGAGGGGGTTGCCCATACTGATAATGGTTCCCATGCTGCCAAGGTTGAGAGTGATGAGTGTTATAATAGGAATATGGATGTGCATTATGACCAAAATAATGTGGTGAAGATTCAGGAACCATACATGCACCTACCTGAGGCCAATTTCTCTGTGCTCCCATAACATGTAATGGTTTAGGTTCAGAATGCTCTCCTTCAAGTATAAATTTTAATCCTGGTATGGAGGGGCATTTCTTAGTGGCATGGTTTTCTGCACAAATCACACATTTTAAATTAGTAGGGCATTCTCATAAATGATTCTTTTTCCTACATTTAGGACAAAAAATAGAAAATGACTCTTGTTAATCTACCAATTTCTGTTGAATTTTTAAAGAGTCTATTTTCTTACTAATATTATTCATTATTTCAATTTTTATATTTTCCATTTTATTCTCCAAAACAATAATCATAGCATCTGTAGATCCAAGTTTACTAGTTCTACTTCGATTTCCTCTACTGGATCTAGATTGATTCCTTGAAAATTTCTTGCACAAGTCACAAATTTGATCAAATTTTTTTTGAGCAATATCCTCTTGTCCTAATAAATTCAAATTATGCCTAGAATCTTTAGTAATTCCATGTAAGAATAGGGTTCTGATAGTACTTATGTTAAATTTATGTTTTGCCCTCAGGAGGATGTATAAAAATCTCTCTAAGTAATCCTCCAAGTCTCATCATCGCCTTGCACAATCGTAAATATATCATCCTGCATTTCTCTAGTTTTGCAATATTCCTGTTATTTAGTCAAAAACACTCTCTTCATTTGGTCCCAAGAAATTATAGCTTTCCCTCTGAGTCCCATGAACCAGCACAAGGCTGAGTCCTTAAGAGTTTCAGGGAATAACTTTAATTTTCGGGCATTTGAGTAGTAATCATAGCTTCTACATAGGATATCAAGCTCAAAAAGAAAAGAATCAAGATCGTCGTGCACCTTACCATAGAAATGAGGGAGAGACGATGGCAAAATGTTCTTCATTTGAGTAGTTGTTTTAGAATCCACTATTGGAAATCCAAAGGTGGATTCTTCCTTAATTACCCAATTCTCGCCAGTCCCCTCAGCATGATCCTTGTGCTCTACCATTTTTTTTCCCCTAATCAAACCACTCTCGATAAAGTGAGAAGGTTGACTATGGCTCATATTGGTCTTTGGAGCAACACTAGTTTCCTTCTTCCCCTTCTTTGGTTGTGTCACACCTGAAATATTGTCTCTAGAATCCAAGTGGATAGTTCCTGCGTGATGAGTTTGTGTCTATTTGGACTTTCTGCCTATAAAAGAAGGTCTAATATGAGAAAAAGTTTCACATTTATCAGTGTTCCATCGACCCTTATTGGGCTTCGGACCTTTACCCCTTTTAGGTATTCATCTTTAAATAAAATCAAATGCTGCAAATGAATAAATAAATCAGCACTATGAAATCCTTCAACAATAGAAGCACATTGTAGAAAAAAATAAAAGTAGACCTACCCCTATTGCAAACGAAAGAAAACAAGGAATTTCTTACCAATCTTTAGAAATGCTTCCCTGACAATGGCACCAAAATGTTGGGTGCAGGAATTGCAATTCAACAAACTCCTTTCAACACTTAATTTGCCAACCCGAGGTTTCATACGCTTCGAGGCATAGCATAGGAAATTCCAAGAAATGATACAAACCCTCTCTAATTGTATTCCTACTTCTTTGATTACAAATTGTAGACTCAAAATGAAAGATCACATGACAATGAATACCAAGAAAAATATGGTGTTGAATGAAAAAATGTACTTTGCATAAACTCAAATAAAGGAAACTCTCAATTCATCATGAAAAATATGAATCGATAAAATAACTATTTGATATTCTCTTCAGTATGGTTTTAATACATAAGAATGATCCAACTAATAAGGATGTTCTTCTTCCTCAATATTTTCCTTCCTATACCAAGCTATTGTTCATGTACTACAACAAGGTTCCTATACTGGAACGTTGTTCCTGTACCAGAGAAAAGATTCTATACTAGAAGTATATATATTGGGCCCTTACTGAAGATCTTGACCTCGATACAAGAGCTCTGAGCCTTTGTACTAGATCACTCTGTTCCTATACTCAGAATGTTAACTCTTGTACTAGAACAGAGGTTCATGTACTAGGAAACCATAGTTCATGTACCTAGTTTCCAAATCGGTTGCAAAAAAATTAAAGAATGTTAACTAAGAAAATAAATGCAAGGTGAAAACAGAACTGTAAAGTGAACCTCTATAAGAAAAATGAATCGTTAACTAATCACATGCTCGGAAATGAAAGGTGCTTTCATAACCAAAGGTCATTTGTATTGAAATAAGAAATCGTTTTAATTGGAAACTACTTTGTCCTGAACATCAAAAAGCTCTTTCAAGAGATGATTGTTCATTGAGTAAATTAGATCTGCACCCTTGTACAAATAATCATTTTGACTCATCGAATGCTTCTCATAAATTCATTATTAAGTCCAGCAATGAGCTCAGGTACAAATCCAAGGAATGCAATAATGTTTTAGTGAAATCTTATTGACATTAATCAAATCTAAATCTGAACTTGAATATTGGAATATACTTTACTAAAAATCCAAATACTATTTGCAAAAGAATAATAGACTTGCAGAAATAAGAATGACTCACTGCAATGAGTAAAGGAAACTTTCAACTTGCTGAAACAAAAAAGCACCGGTGCATGAAGCTAGATGTACATTTACTTTGTAAAGAAAAGGGAAGCACACATTCTCAAGAAAGAATGGAAGGAAATAAAAGTAAATGCAAATGAACCACACACACACACCTGGATCCAGATCATAGAGCGTGCAAGAAATTAAAGTCCATCAGCTATGAAAGAATCCAAACATGATTTTCTTCACTAACTTTGGTTGAAAATAAATCTAAAACACTTTTAACAAAGCGAGAATGAGTTGGGTTGGCTAGGCCCTAGCCAACCAACTCGTTTCCCTATAACGAAATAGAAAATTTCAAGCGCTTAAATGGAGCATCAAAACGATATCGAGACAAATAACTTCACAACTGGCATGTTCCTTTGTATTAAGTTCGAAAAAGAGACAATACACATCTTGGATCCCTGATCCAACCCAAATATGGCGATACTCAAAAATTACAGTTGGTAGCAAAATTTTAACACAACATTTCTCCCTAACATATACGAAGAAACCCTATTAAATACATGCTTCAGCTCTTGGACGCAACAAAAATATAACAACATGATATATTAAGCCTTTTGGTTGTTCGAAAAAGGTCTAAGCAAGGGTTTTGCACCCGAAGTCTAGCCTTCATATCCTGCCTTCTTCTCTAAGCACCGAGCCCAGCAAGGAAACTGACCTCTTAAACAAGAGATTCGCGTAGTCTACTGAGTTGTCCCATCCAAAAGCGGTGAGTCAAACAAAAATTGATAGCTACCTCGAAAGCGCAGGAACATTGACCGATACAAGCATGATTCCTGTACCAACCCAATCTCTCACATATATTAACACTTTGGTTCCTTCGAATTACTTAGGAAAGGAATATATTAGTTGCAAACAGATTTTAAGATATAAAAACTTTAAATTTAGTGATTAGGTACATATATAACCTTTGAATATGAAAATGATAAGAGGAGTGCAGGAATGTGTGCAATTGGGAAAACGTGAAGGAATAGATAGGCCTTCAAGGTTAAAATAGGGCTTAAGGTGGTGTGTTTGTGATAGGATAGAGACCAAAATGTAGGACAATTCTAGCCACCAACGAGGGCGCTTACATGATAATTTTTCATTGAAACCCTTAAAAATTTAGTAGTGGAGGGTGTGTATTTCATTTGGGAATCAAACCGACGACCAAAAGGTAGTCAATATCCCAGGTTCCATGCATGTCCATACGCTAGAATAAACATATGAAGCTTATGGCAATGGCAGAGAAATGTACGTTGTGAGGATATGTGGGGGTTTGGACCATGCCATATCTTCTTCTTCCATATTTCCAATGTTATGCCACTTGCTTGCTTCATGTTTATTCCAAGTTACCACTTACCTCATGTGAATAGAAACTTTATCAAATAGGGTCATCTTTGTTCTTTTATTTCTATTCTTTCATGTATTTTTGTTGTGGTCATTAACCCGCAATGCTTGATATTTAGTATTTACAGAAGTTACTACTTTCTTGAACATATGCCAAAATTTAAAAATTGATTTAGCATTGTTTGATTTACGTGCTCGAAACATTATCTTTGAGTTCTAAGAACTAAAATATCTTCCCTATGAATTCAAATTGGGACCACTCTGTTATTACCTAGATTTTCCTCCGGCTGAAGAAGGCAAGCTTCCACGGTAACCACAAACCATGCTTAACCTAGTAGATAGCCCTACTAGGTCAGGAGAGGGCTCTCTCCTTATGGGTCTCAGTAAAGATGACTGGATCAGGAGCAATATTTTATGATAGGTATAGTAGCTCAAGGGTTTTGATTGAATTTGTTGGTGCTTTTGCCAAATCAGGAGGAGCGGGGCAATTTGGGTCTAGGAAGCTAAGTCAAAATTGCAGGGGATTCTATCATGTATGGTAGGTATGAGGTTTAGCACCTTAGGCTTGATGGGGTGAAATTCTAGACTAGTGAGGAGCTAAGAAAGGCTTGAGCAAGTCAATAATCCTTCCTAAACAACAGAAAACATAGAATACTGAATGATTTCCCAAGGTAGAGCACTGCAAACAATGGATTCTACCTATCTATCTTGAAAACAACCAATCAGAAGATATTACATACATAAATAACATGAGAACAAATTAACAGAAGAAGAAACACATGCTAAAGGCCATACCATAGGAATCCCATTAAAATAGCTGCAACTTTATTACCTTCCTGCCAAAACTGCTACACAAATGATAAGTGTTAGTACATGAGCATCCAACTGAATCCAACCTATACAAAT
Organism: Pinus tabuliformis; assembly: GCA_031772625.1. Lineage (NCBI taxonomy): Eukaryota > Viridiplantae > Streptophyta > Pinopsida > Pinales > Pinaceae > Pinus > Pinus tabuliformis. The sequence continues at coordinate 1,157,349,394 of CM062817.1, read as the reverse complement.
TACTAAGAAAATACATAATATAGGCATCAAACAACTCATCCTGACCTTCAGGGGTCGAATCCATGAGAAGAGGGGTTGTTTCAACGATTTCCCAACAAAGAATTGGAATACAAGCAGTGAAACAACTTGCCTCTAAAAGAGGGGAAACTGATCAATTTTACTCAAAAGCACCTCTAACTAATGAATCTACCCTCTAACATTGTTTTTCCATTACATTTACATCCCATGTCATCTATTACATCAATGAAATCATCCATGAGGAGAGAGAAACCAAATTGACAGTCAAAACAGACAAATTTTGATTTTCTGAGCAAAATGGTCAAAAGAGCAGCACCACTAGCTCAAAGCACAACACCAATTTTAGCACACTTTTGGAGGCCTTCCCTTAGCCAAATTAAACCCATGATAGTTCATTGGAAATTTCCTCAAGTCTAGTTTCTAGAACACCTAGAATTTTTGAATTTGGAGGTAATTTCCACCCTCAAGACTTGAATCTCCCAAGACTGCTTCTGTGTGTCCAAAAAGACGTAGAGAGGTCATTTTTCTCATAGTTTTTGGACCGTTTGGTGACCCATATTTGCTCCAAAACTTCTGAAAATTTCTAGGGTACATGTCCTCATCATTCTGAATCTAAAAATTTCAACCCTTTCTCCATTGGATGGCCCAGGAAAAAGCGCAGCACCGGTGGCATTGCGCTTCTGGGAAAAAATTTTGTGTTAAGAATTTCAAAATTTCAAAAATGCAAAAATTCTCAAAATTTGCCCAAATTTGTCATGGAGAACCACCATCAAGTGTTTTGGTTGGCCAAGGAGGCTTAAACCAACATCTTCAACCTATCTTGCTCTTTCTTGCCCTCTAAGGCTCTCCTTAACCTAGCTTTTAGCTTCCTAATCCTCATGTTACAAATTTTGTTATGAGCCATGTAATGGTATGCCATGTGTTAGAGAATTTTCTTATCCCTATTGGCCTTGTTAATGAGCCCTTCAAGATGTAGGTTGACAATTTCAAGCCAAGTTTCCCTATCTTGTTCAATTTCTTACTCAATGGGAGCCAAAGTTACATGAGCCTCTTTGTCACTTTGCCTCTTTACCTTCAGTAGCTCAAGTTCCATGAGGACCTATTTATGACTTAGTTGTTTGTTTTCTTCCTCCAGGTAAGTGATGACAAACTTAGCTGTGTCTAAGTTGTCCGTCAAAGGTTGTATTTGGGCTTCTTTCTCCTGAATAATGACATCTTTGACATTTTCCCTCTCTTGAGTCTCTAGATCAATGATCTCAGTGTCATGCTACTTGGGCTCATCATCATGCTCCTCCAACTAAAATTCTCTTTCTTGGTCATCATCCAAGTCATCTTCTTGTACCTTTTCCTTGCCTTTGCTCAGCTACTCAACCTGTACCTATTTTGTCGATGTAGAAGGTAAAGCCCCTTCCACAGCTTGTGGAGATAACATTTGCCTATGGACTGATGAAGAAGGCAAGATCCCTTCCACTTCCCGTGGAGCAAACACTTGCCTAGCAGCTGCAAACAACTTCCTCGACTCTCTCTGATATGTCAAGAACACCGGTATCTCAGCAGTTCTAGTCTCTTTGGCCTTCTCATCTGTCTTCACCTGAGCACTGCTGGAAGGTCTTCCTTGTCCATTTTTTCTATGTTTTGGAGTTATGTACCCCTAGAGAAGGTATGGAAGGAGTGATTATGGGAGATGACCTTATGGGCTGGAAATTGAATGAGGGAATAGGAATGATAAAAATGAAAGGGAGGGCTTGTTTTGTTTGAGAAATTTCCCTTTGGGAAGAGGGATAAAGGGATAGGAATGATAAGGAATAAGGATAAAGGGATAAAGGGACAGGGAAATAGGGATATGGAAAGAGTTTAGAGTTGTAGTGATAGGCGATTGGAGGAAGAATGGGGTTTTAGGGTTTTAGGCATACTAGGGGCAAATTTAGGATTTCATATTTAGCATGGGAAATGATGCTTAAAAGTTTGATTTGCAAACCAAAACTGAAGTGAGGGAGGTAAAATTACTTACAATGAAGGTAAGAGAGAGAAATTTTGAATTTTCTTGAAGTTTTGATGGTTTTTAAGCTCTCCTTCCAAAAGTGCAGCGCCACTGCCAAAAGCGCAACGCCACTGTCAAAAACACAACACCACCTTGCCAAAAGTACAACACCACCTTCAAGACAAGCTTTTACTACCTTCCTGGTATCCAAATTAGGCACAGTATAGCTCATTGGAAAGCATGTCAAGTATACCTTCCATAACATCTTGAACTTTTCAATTTGGAGTTTATTTTCCTTGTAAAAAGTTCAATCTCCCAAGACTGGTCAAAATGTGCAGATTGAGGCTGCCAAAATGCATAGTGTTGTCGCAGTCAACTTTTGAAGATCTTCCTCAACTCCAAATTGAGCTCATGACAGCTCATTGGAAATATATTTGTGTCTACTTATCATTTTACTCATCAAGCAAGTCATTTTATCATTCCATCTAGGAGAAAAATTGATTTTACCAAGGTCACTCCAGAAGTGCATCAACTCTCTCGAGGCAACTGTATTTTTGACATTTCTCTAAAACCATGATACATATCTACAAACTGAAGGACGTTTTTCTTCTTGTGTCTATCATGCAAAAAATCCTCTCTCACTTTTTTCAAATTCATCTTTTCTTGTTGAGAAATACAGTTTGAAGAAAAATCGTCCCTTATCTATGGTGAATGGCTTGTTCCTTGGAATGACTTCTCGACAAATGATGGAGACCCAATGTTCGATGATATGAAATGACCTCATACCTTATGATATCCCTTATTCCTCCTCTACTCAGATATCTCTAATCCCATAGCCAACCCTAGCTCAGTGTGAGAGGAATTTAGGGTTTTAGTGCTTGTTTCTCTTTTGCTTTTGCAGGTGAATTGGTGCTAATGATGACCTGATTTTTGCAGTGGACAGTGATTGGAAACATCATCAGATTCTTAGGAGCAACTGGGAACCAATATTACATATCGAAACATAAAATTACATAATAAATGAAGATAAAAAAAAAATACTATGTTTTCAATGTTAGTGTCAGTGTTTCACACTACCATTAGTGATCAAAATTTGCTCTTTTGCATTTCATAGTAGGAGTCCCATACTGATTAGCATAGAAAATTTTAGGGGCGAATGTTCGTCCTTTGGCGAAATTAAGGGGTTTTAAATTTTTAGTGGGCCAATATTTTGTATCATAGTACATTTTTACAAATCACCTCAAATAGCCCACCTTATTTTAAGGGAGAGGGTAAAAAAGGTAAATTTAGCCCTTGAAATTAGGAGTTACAACCTTCCATTCACCCATTTTCAAGAATAGGTTTTATTTAAGTGAATCCTATGGGCCAAAGGCCCAAATACCATATTTACAAAAGAGGTATGGTAAATTAATAAAAATATAAATAAATGAGAGGTATGGTAAATAAATAAAACATTTTTTATATTTACTCCATAAGTCACTTTATATACATGCAAGGGTGTAAACAAATAAAAATATAAGTAAAGTGGAGGTATGGTAAATAAATGAAACGTCTTTTTATACTTACTCAAAAGGTATGGTAAATAAGTAAAAATATAAACAAACTAGACGCATGGTAAATAAATAAAACCTCTTTTTATATTGAGTCCATAACCCTCATTCTATTTATGAATTCTTTTTATACTTACTCAAAAGGTATGGTAAATAAGTAAAAATATAAATAAACTAGATGCATGGTAAATAAATAAAACCTCTTTTTATATTTAGTCCATAACCCTCGTTCTATTTATGAAGGCTCAAGAAAGAGGTTTTATTTATGTGAATCCTATGGGCCAAATACCATATTTGTAAAAGAGGTATGGTAAATTAATAAAAATATAAATAAATGAGAGGTATGATAAACAAATAAAACATTTTTTATATTTACTCCATAAGTCACGTTTAACACTCAAAAAATGTGTTATATTTAGGTGAAACCTATGGGCAAAATACTATGGGACAAATACCATGGACTAGATTGTTATTAGTACCATGCAAAAAAACATTATCAACCCTAATATTAGTGTTAATAAAAATAAAAATAAAAATGGCACATGGTATTGACCCATGGTATTCACCAAAATGGCACATGGTATTGACCCATGCTATTCACAATGTAGCCTATTTAAATGGGGGAATTAAACCAGCATAGATCCATCTTTACTCGGATCTACTAACCCCCGAGAGGTATCAAATATCGTGATATGAAAACTAGCATAGAGTGAAAAAATATTTGATCCGACCAAGAGTAAAAATGGATGTTGTGATTTAATGTATGTTAAACATTTTAGCTTGGTTAAAATAAAAAATAAAATAAAAATCAACTATTAATTTATTAATTTTTATAAATTACTAATAGTAATTTTTAAGCTCCAGGTTTATGATAACCCATGGTATTGACCCATGGTAATACCATGGTATTCATGTGAGCATAGATTATTTAAAGGGGAAATTCTATCATCTTAGATCCATCTTAATTATGGGTCTACCAAGTGCTTAGAGGGATAAATAGATTTCATCCCCCTAAGAGTGGTAGATGTGGAGTTAAGATGGATATAGGTTGGTTTTTATGATAATGAAGATATTAAATAGACTTAGGAAATTATATTGTAAAAACATCTTAAGGTGAATGGTTAAAGCATAGACATTGGACAAGTATATTTGTATACTTCTGTTTTAAACTGAAACAAATCTAGGGCTAAAAGGAATGGATTGATTACACTAGTCATCCTTCTATAAATTTCCAACATATGCTGGAGTGAACAGATTGTAATTTGGGTAATTTTTCTAATTGCAAATAGGAACATACTTGTGTATTGGCAGGGTGGTTACAAGGTCCCTAGAAGTGATGAATTTGAATTTTTCTTGGTTTTATATATAGTATTAGGTTTTTTCTCATGCTTTCTGTGAATGGCACGGGTGAATTTTATCCTACACCCACTAGGTTATCGATATGTAATTTCGGTAATTTTGATTTCAAAAGATATTTTAAAGAAATGCAATGATTTCATTTGTGTATTCAATAAACACAAGATTTTATAATTGAGTAAAATATTCGCCATTCCTGGTGAGAGATTCGCCAAAAAATTATATATACATATCATATTATTGATAAAATCGCCTTCCATTTTTCCTATATACCATGGAGATTCTCCCATTTATTATACATGTAAATTTAGGGGGGGTTCTTAAAATTTTCCCTGCTGATTAGTTTGCATTCCATCAAGTCATGGATTCACTAATGGTAGGGTTTTCTTAAAATTTTCCCTCGAAAATGTACTCGTTGATCCTCTTTCATATATTTTAGTCATGGCTCATGTTCACTTTGCAATTCATTTCATTAGCTCTTAGGGTTTGGTCTCATTAGATTCTAGCATCCCACCATGGTCAAATCTAATAATTACATGCCAATAATGATCAGAAAGGACATGAGGAGGCCAATAATGATTGGTAAAGCCATAATTTATCATATTGAAAGTCTAATGTAGTTCTCACCTCAAAACAAGTTTTGAGGTGAAAACATAGTATTTTGTTCTTATCTTCATTTCTTATGTAATTTTATGTTTCCATATGTAATATTGGTTCCCAGCTACTCCTAAGCATCTCATGATGTTGCCAAGCACCTGCCACTGCAAAAATCAATTCATCATGAACACCAATTCACCTGCAAAAGCAAAGCAGAAATAAGCACTAAAACCCTAAATTCCTCTTCCACTGAGCTAGGGTTGGATATGCAATTAGAGATATACGAGGAGAGGAGGCATAAGGGATATCAAAAGGTATGAGGCCATTTTGGCAGCCTCATTCTGCATATTTTGACCATGAGCTTTTGACAAGGCAAATGAACTCCAAATTGAAAATTGCAAGATTTTATGGAATGTAGACTCGACAAGATTCTAACGAGCTATCCCACGCTAATCTGGATACTGGGAAGGCAGCCAAAAGTTCTCTTGAAGGTGGCCCTACACTTTTGGCAGGGTGGCACTGCGTTTTTTACAGTGGCACTGTGCTTTTGGCAGTGGCGCTGCGCTTTTGGCAGGAGAGCTTAAAAACCCTCAAAACTTCAAGAAACTTCAAAATTTCTCTCTCTTACCTTCATTGCAAGTAATTTGACCTCGCTCACTTCAGTTTTGGTTTTCGAGTCAAACTTTTAAGCATCATTTCCCATGGTAAATATGAAACCCTAAATTTTCCCCTAGTATGCCAAAAACCCTAAAAGCTCATTGTTCCTCCTATGACCATTCACTACAACTCTAAACTCTTTCCCTATCCCTTTATCCCTTTATCCTTATTCCTTATCATTCCTATCGCTTTATCCCTCTTCCCAAAGGGAAATTTCTCAAACAAAATAAGCCCTCCCTTTAATTTTTATCATTCCTACTCCCTCATTCATTTTCCAACCCATAAGGTAATCTCCCGTACTCACTCCTTCCATATCTTCTCTAGGGGTAAATAACTCCAAAAATTAGCAAACATGGATAAGGAAGACCTTCCAGTAGTGCTCAGATGAACACAAATGAGAAGTCAAAAGAGACTAGAACTACTGACATACCGGTGTTATTGACATATCAGAGAGAATCAAGGAAGTTGCTTACAGCTGCTAGGCAAGTTTTTTCTCCACAGGAATTTGAAGGGACCTTGCCTTCTTCATGAGTCCACAGGAAAATGTTATCTCCACAAGGTGTGGAAGGGGCTTTGCCTTCTACATTAACAAAACAGGTACAGGTTGAGCAGCTGAGGAAAGGTAAGGAAAAGGTACAAGAAGATGACTCGGATAATGTCCAAGAGAGAGAATCTCAGTTGGAGGAACATGATGATGAGCCCGAGCAGCATGACACTGAGATCATAGATTTAAAGGCTCAAGAGAGGGAAAATGTCAAAGATGTTATTATTCAAGAGAAATAATCCCAAATACAAGCTTTGACGGAGAACTTAGAGAGAGCTAAGTTTGTCATCACTTACCTGGAGCAAGAAAACAAACAACTAAGTCATAAGCAGGTCCTCATGGAACTTGAGCTACTGAAGATAAAGAGGCAAAGTGACAAGGAGGCTCATGTCACTTTGACTACCATTGAGAAAGAAATTGAACAAGATAGTGAAACTTAGCTTGAAAGGGTCACCCTACATCTTGAAGGGCTCATTGACAAGGCCAATAGGGATAATAAAATGGTCCGACACATGGCATACCATTACATGGCTCGTAACAAAATTTGTAACATGAAGATCAGGAAGCTAAAAGTTAGGTTGAGGAGAGCCTTAGAGGGAAAGAAAGAGCAAGATAGGTTGAATATGTTGGCTCAATCCTCCTTGGCCAACCAAAGCACTTGACGGTGGTGCTCCATGCCAAATTTGAGCAAATTTTGAGGAGTTTTTGCATTTTTGAAAATTTTGAAATTCTTAACACAGAAAATTTGCCCAAAAGCACAGGCCAGTGGCGTTGCGCTTTTTCCTGGGCCATCCAATGGAGAAAAGGTTGAAATTTTTGGTTTCAAAATGATGAGTACATGCACCCTAGAAATTTTCAGAAGTTTTGGAGCAAATCTGGGTCACTAGAAGGTCCAAACACTACCAAAAAATGACCTCTCTGCCTCTTTTTGGACACACAGAAGCAGTCTTGGGAGATTCAAGTTTTAAGGGGGAAAATGACCTCCAAAGTCAAAAATTATAGGTGTTTCATAAACTAAACTTGAATTCCTTTCCAATGAGCTATCATGGGCTAAATTTGGCTAAGGGGAAGGCCTCCAAAAGTGTGCTGAAAGTGACGGTAGGCTTTTGACCATTTTGCTCAGAAAATAAAAATTCGCCTGTTTTGACTGTGAATTTGATTTCTCTCTCCTCATTGATGATTTCACTGATGTAATTGATGACATGGCATGTAAATGTAATGGTAAAACAGTGTTAGAGGGTAGATTCATTATTTAGAGGTGGTTTTGAGTCAAATGAATCAGTTTCCGCTCTTTTAGAGGCAAGTTGTTTGACTGCCTATATTCCAATTTTTTGTTGGGAAATGGTTGAAACAACCCCTCTTTTCATGGATTCAAACCATGAAGGTCGGATGAGTTGTTTGATGCCTATATTATGTATTTTCTTAGTCATGTTTAGAGGTTGAATTCATCTGGATGCTGATGTACTGAACACTTATCATTTTTGTAGCAGTTTTGGGAGGAAGCAAATAAAGTTGCAGCTATTTTTATGGGATTCCTATGGTATGTACTTTAGCGTGTGTTTCTTCTTCAATTAATTTTTTATCATGTTATTTATGTATGCCTCTATCATGTAATCTCTTTTGATTGGTCATTTTCAAGATAGATAGGTAGAATCCATTGTTTGCAGTGCTCTACCTTGGGAAATAATTCAATATTCTATGTTTTCTGTTGTTTAGGAAGGATTCTTGACTTGATCAAGCCCTTCTTAGCTCCTCAATAGTCTAGAATTTCACCCCATCAAGCCTAAGGTGGTGAAGCTCATACATACCTTGCCCCATAGAATCCCCTGCAATTTTGACTTAGTTTCCCAGACCCAAATTTCCCAGCTCCTCCTGATCTGGCCAAAACACCAAAAAATTCAATCAAAACCCTTGAGCTACTATACCTATTATAAAATATTGTTCCTGATCCATTCATCTTGACTGAGACCCATAAGGAGAGAGCCCTCTCCCGACCTAGTAGAGCTAGCTACTAGGTTAAGCGTGGTTTCTGGTTACCCTGGAAGCTTGCCTTCTTCAACTTGAGGCAAATCTAGGTGATAAAATACTCTTTAAAAACATTCCCAATTGTTATAAACTCTATGACCAATCCTAATTAGCATCTACAACTTCATATCTAGGAAAAAATGTGAAGATAGATTTTCAATTAGGGAATCTCTACATGGAAAACACGAGTTTCATATTTATATTATGGCAGAAGTTCTTGATTCAAAGAGTTGAGGTTTCAAAATTTTTAAATCCCAATGAAGAGCATAGTCACAAGGCATGGATGTATGAAATATTGGAAAAAGTCTAAAAAATAAGACTTATTTGGATTCTCCAATAGAAAATTGGCATAAAACTACACAATTAAAATAAATGCCAAAGTAGTGTCTTTCCTAGTTGTTAAAAGTGAGGTGTTGAAATTATCCATACCAATGTTCAAGCCTCTTTGATGACAAAATTTTTTTTGTGCTTATTGTTGGAAAATTGGGAGGCATATAATTTAAATAATAGTTTCCTTTCCATAGTAATTTCTTGTGAATTTAATTTACTTCTTCATTAATCTCTATTCTAATTTTTTCACCAAACAATTACCATAACATGAATGTGATGATAACATAAACAAAAAGAACACAAGATATAGGCTCCTATACAGGGAAAAACCCCTCCAACGGAAAAAATTAGAAAAAATCTCTTCTTATAGAGTGAGATCAAATGAGTATCCAAGACCCATAACCACAAGAAACATCCACTTCTAGATGCCATGCCAAGCCTTCTTTCTTTCTAGCAGATCCATCAGCAAGAGACCAGCAACAAAATATGTACCAAGGCAAATCTTCCACAAATTCTAGTTGAAGAAGGACTTTCTTTTAGACTTCGACCCTACTTCTTCTCTTCCCTATCTGCAATATTTTATATGACAAATCATCAAGTATGTGTGTCCAAATGAGCTTCATATTCCCCCTTTTTATATATTTTAGAGGGGTGCAAATAGACATGTCCATAAGATCAAGGTAGACTTGACATGCAAACCGACTTAGCACCTAGAGGGGTTTCTGTCCCAAAATTACATTTAAAATTTTCTTTTTCTTTCTCTTTTATAATAGGTTAGAAATAGGACTTTGACTCTGTGACATAAAACCTAGACACATGAAGAACATTAATTTTCTAGAAAAATAATAATACTTTTTTTTTTTTTTTTTTCTTTTTTTTTTTACATAAAATACATAATGGTACAAATTATGAAGAATGAAACTAGCTAGATTTTCCAACACTCTCTCTTAACTAGGGAAGTATTCATAATTGTCCATATTCTCAAACTAAAATATTCTCGTAAGTATATTTAGATTGATAAGCCACATTTTAACCATCAACATCATAACCAACATTGTTAACATAGTAGGACCTTTAATTGCCATGTTCAATTTATATCAAAGAATAATGTTGGGAGGCTTTACATGAGACACCACACTACCTCTTAAGGCACATACCCCATCCATATCTTCACTAAGTATGTCATTTAAGAACTATTCTTATCTTGGATTACCTATCCTCAAAGAATTCCAGTCCACTTCAACCATTCTTTTCTTGGATACTTGTCCAATCCTCAAACGACGTTAGTCCATTTCCTATCTTGGATTCTTTATCCTCAAGGAGTACCAATATAATATGCTTATCCAATCCTCTAGAGAACATTCTCCCTCCATTACCTTCACTAGATGTATGAATGTTAGTCTTGGCCTAGTGCATGGCACATGAAGAAGAAAATACGATGTCCATCTCCCTCTCAGCTGGAGAGGAGATCCTCACTCCCTCTTATCAGGGAATAGATCCTTGCTCTTTTTCAAACATTTAAGGAGACTTATTACTCCCTCTCAAGGATAGAGGAGATTCATTACTTCCTTTCAATTAGTAATTCATAACCACAAGTTCTTTTCACATGTCTTCATCAATACATTAGCTACTAGTTCGTCATGGAGATCTTTGAGTAGCAGCATGGCTCCTCCTTCTACTTTGTATCACATCATATAGATATTTTAATATTTCTGGAGCCAATTTGTGATAGGGTTCATGCCATCAATCTTTCATTTTACTTTCCTCTAGTCATCATCAACAGGGAAATTATATTGTGCCAACCGAAGTAGAGTTAATTATAGCTCTCTATAATCATGAAAGTGATATTCATTGTCATTGAAACATACACATTAGGTTATCTTCTTGTATTGATACATTTCTATCCCAATATCATGTAGACACCTTAACCAGATAATCCTTTAAGGGTTACAAAATACATCCACTCAATCCACCTATTCAATGAATTTAGTTCCAAACAAGTCGTTGTAGATGCACTTGTCTCAACTTCCATTATGCGTTTTTGCAACCTTTTTTTAGGTAGCAAAAACATATACCAACTAGGTAATCAATACCAAAATATCAATATCATAGTTACCTCAACATGATGGCCTTTTGTTAAGATTTCAGATTCTTCTTACTTGTTTCCTTTGAGATCAACATTCTTTCACATATTGTATAGAAATCCTTCTCCAAGTTTTTAACTTTTTCTATCAAAGTGCACATGGAACAAACTAATCAACAAGCTATAATATATTCTTCCTTGGAGTTGTCTTTGTTAACTCTCTATAATATTTGATGTTGGTAAATATCATCAAATGAACTCTCCTTCTAGCCTCTTCAAGTGCTTTTATAATATGGCATACTAGTGATTCAAGTCATATCCCAAGTAGATCATCAATACCATATTTTTCAAATAACAATATCTTCTTAGAAAAGACTTACATTTTTTCTATTTTCTACCTCTAAAGTTAACATTTCATTGCAAGCTTTAATTCCATATTATAAAAAGTTTTTTATTCATCTTTCAATCATCAATTTGTTTTTGAAATGAACTCATCAACTAGAAACTTCAGCATTATTTCCATCAGGGTCCTTATAGTTCCCTCCTTCCATCAAAATCATCATTTTCAAGGAGTCGTCAATAAGCACAAGTGTTGTTTTGTTTTGTTTCAACATCCTTATTTTTCTTCCATAGTTTTGATAAACTTCATTATGTGCCTAGAATTCTCAACAAAAAGTATAGCGAAGCAAAATATATAACGAAAAAATCATGATGTCAATTATGTTAATCTAGGATTTCCATTTTCTCTCTGTAACACCCTCCTCCCACATCTACCCAAGCAACATTCGATCCAGAGTAAACATGTGACGAGAAGTTATTATGATATGATTCTAATCCCTGTCATTTAGTTAAGGAAGTGGAACAGGCATAACACATCACACAAACCTTCCACATTAACAACTTAACTCCCACGAGCCATCCCAACAACTTAAGTAAACAGCCCCAGAGACCAACTGAAGTTTTAGTACATCAAGCCCCTGGATTCTCCCTTTATATGGACCAGCATACATCTAGGAGGCTTTAGATGCTCCTACGACAAAGGTAAGTGAGTGTCTGAGGACTTTTCACTACAAGAAAAAATCTCGTTGGTGAGGGTCATGCTTGTGACGGACCTTTAAGGTTTGTCACCAATGTTGCATATGGTGACGGTCTTTAAAAAAGCATTATTGTAAGTGTATATAGTGATGGTCCTTTACGGTTTTTCACCAAAGCCGGTTTCAATAAAACTTCTGGTGAGGGTCATTAAAAGCCCGTCACTAATTCTCTCTTTGGTGACACTTTTGGTGAGGGTTTTTAAAGGCCCATCACTAATTCTCTCTTTGGTGACACTTCCAGTGATGATCTTTTATTGACCGTCACCAATTATCTTTTTGGTTACTTTTGGTGACAGTCAATAAATGTTTGTCATCGTTTATCATTCCAGTGAGTTTTGGATGATGCTTCATGCCTGTGATGGACTTTTAAGGTCGATCACCAATGTCGCATATGGTGATGGTCTTTAAAAAAATGTTGTTGTAAGTGTATATAGTGATGGTCCCTTAAACTTTGTCACCAAAGCCATTTTCAATGACTCTTTTGCTAAGGGTCATTAATTGCCCATCACTAATTCTCTCTTTGGTGACACTTTTGGTGAGGGTCATTAAAGGACCATCACTAATTATCTCTTTGGTGACACTTCAAGTGACGATCTTTTATTGACCCTCACCAATGCTCTTTTTGGTTACTTTTGGTGATGGTCAAAAAATGTTCGTCATCATTGATCATTCTAATGAGTTTTTTATGACGCTATGTACCTGTTACTATATTTTTTGTCAAAATATAATGATTTAAGACCATTGTTGTGGATTCGTTTTCATTATGTGTCCAAGGTCATAGTGCTTATAATAGCCAGTCAATTTGTTAAGAAGTAATTAGTGTGTATCATTTCCCTCAAGTCATAAGAATGTAGTCTTTCTATGAGTCAACACATGATTAATACCTATTAGGTTTATTATCTAGAAAATTTCCTTTAAATAAAGCTCCACTAGTGTGTGTAGGAACTATATTATTTAATACATAATCAAGCTCTGACAATTCTATTAGTGAGAGAAACCTAGCACTCCTCAACACTCATGCAACACCTTAACATGCTTTGGAACAATACACTAACATGCCTTGGCACCTCGCATGTCTTGGAACATCTTTGTACCTAGAACATCTTACCATGAGTAGGATGCCAAAGCACATGTTGGCATGCCATAGCATAGCATAGCACTCCCCTATCATGTGTTGGCATTCCCTGTAGTCCCTAGCATGCCCTGGAACTCCTTGGCATAATATTGCATTGAAAAAAATTAGCACTTGGCACACATTGGCACTTGGCATGTATTGGAACATATTATTAGTGTGCCCAGCATGCCCCTTTCGAAAAAGATAAAGTCACGACTTATTAACTCTCTTATGTGTTCATTTCCTTTCATTTTAGCTTGGTTATTCATTTTATTGCCTTGAAACTCCTTGATGCATATTGGCATACTCTAGCACCCTGCACATCCTAGCATGTCTTAGCACTTGGAATGCCTTGGCACTATTTGGCACATGTTAGCACACCCTGGAACTACCTAGCACACTCTAACACTTCTTGACATTCCCTGATATTCCCTGGCATGCCTTACCTATTCTTAGCATACCTTGTCACTCCATCCTTGGCATGAAAACTAGCACCGGTTGACACTCCCCAACACACTCTCATATTCATTCACTTCCATGAATTTTGACTTTGCTCCCTTGTGTTGTCCTAGTACTCCCTAACGCTCATTAGCATGCATTGGCACTCTCTAGCACACCTTAGCACTCATAAGTGAATAATGAAACTTGTAACCAATGTTACCAGACTTGAAAGAGACAATAAATCGGCGAGGCAAAAGAGCTAAGAGTTTTAATCAAATTGGGGAAAAATCAGAAAACAATCGAGAAAAAACAAGAAAAAATCAGTGAATTCAATAAATAAAAATATACACATATATTGAATTAAAAAAAAAAAACACTTTTCATTGATATTCAGTAAAGCCATGTCTAAACAATTCATAATATCAACAGATGTCCAAAATATCATGAATGAATAAGCATCTCATATATGTTATGAGTCCAAACATGATCCAAAGTAATGAGTCATGACTCCTAACTAGTGACCACATAGAACTAGAAGCAACTAATTCTAAAAGATTACAAACAACTGCATACTAATTAGAAAAAATTAGTAACTAAGAGTTTAAGATCTTAAGAGTGAGCACTAGAAATGATTCCTCCCACTTCTCTGCTTGCTTGACTCTCAAAGTTCTTCAAGTCATGTAGGCTTAAAAGAGGAGCCTCCTGTAATTGGACCAAATCTGATGCATTTGTAGTTTGCAAATCCATATCTTCAAGGTCTATTGGTGAATGATCCAAACCTATCATTATCATGAGACATTTAAATGTGAATTTAAGTTTGAATTTGAACTTTAAAGTTTAAAATTTAAATTCCAGATCAGATTATGAAACCTTCAAATTCAAGCTCTCACCTAGTATTTTCTTGTTTCGAAGTTGTAGTATAATGGAAAAATACAAGGTCATTTAAGCGCTTTTGTGTCAATTGGTTGTGCTTCTTAGAATGTATTTTCTCAAACATGCTCCAGTTGCACCCACAACCTGAAGCACTGCATGCTTGGTTTAAGGTTCGAATGGAAAATCTCTTCAAATCTGGTGTATCACTACAAAAGTTTTGCCACCAAATACCTAGCAAGTGGCAAGGGTTTGTGAGTAGATGTACTAAATAGTAAATAGTAAAAAATTAAAAATACAACAAAATTTAATAAAACATTTAACATACAAAATAAAGTTTAAAAAAATTTAATGAACTGTTAAAGCCTTCAAGCCTCAAAGGGTACCTGGCAACACCTTAGGCCTTTCTCCTATAACACTAGTATAGGAAAATAATTTAGGTGGTGCTCTATAATCCTAGTTGGGAAAAGACATGACTTTGAAATTCTGGCTCAAGGAAGCACCTTTCCATGCATTTCATAAGTCCACTGTGAACCTCCCCATCCTCATTAAATTTTCTCTTATCATAAAAATACTATGCGTTTAAGAAGTACCTTGCAACATGTAAGGGGGAATGCAATTTCCTATCCAATGTGCATCAATAATGTCCCAAAGAGGCATATACTTTGCCTCCTCATCCCCATATCTTCTTTTGATTGCCTCCCTCGTGAGATCCATCGCCTCATAAATGTAACCCATAGTGGGTTTGTTACCATCAACCATCTTGAAAGTTCAAGATTTCAAATTTAAATTAATATGAAAAATTGAAAATAAAAAGAAGCTTGAAATGAAATTTAAAACATGAAAAAGTTGAAATACTTGAAGTACCTAAGAACTCTAACAAAGGACTCCATCACAGCAATTATCTCTTCAACATCTTTCCAGAAACCTTCATTAAACACAAGTGCAACAAATTCAATGCCTTCAAGGGCCTTGGAATGTTTAGATGCCATCCACTCATGTCCCAAGGACATCCTCTTTAGATTTATCTTTTTCTCAACCATAAATTGCAAAGATATGAAATTTGTTCCAAATCTAGTCACTCTAGGTCGAACAATTTCTTTACCTCCAGTGCATTTTCTCATCGTGTTTAGGACAATAATGTGGTTGTATAGGTTTGGTTACGGATTTTTCCTTCTCCACAACCTCATGTATCCAATCAAGCTTACCAATTTCCTCAAGCATTAAATCTATACAATGGGCAACACAATAGGTCCAAAAAA
Source organism: Pinus tabuliformis (assembly GCA_031772625.1). Taxonomy (NCBI): domain Eukaryota; kingdom Viridiplantae; phylum Streptophyta; class Pinopsida; order Pinales; family Pinaceae; genus Pinus; species Pinus tabuliformis. Next base: position 1,157,333,472 of record CM062817.1, on the reverse strand, counting down.
TAGTGGGGTGCCTAATCTCAAAAGGTCTACCAGCAACCATATAATTAGCTGCATTGTCGATGACAATTTGTACAACATGTTCTTCTCCCACTTCTTGAACTACTTCCTCCATCATTTTACAAATAAGTTGTGCAGTCTTAATCTTGTCTGAGGCATCCACTAATTTCAGAAACATTGTACCTACTGGACAAGATACAAGGAGATTTATTAAAGTTCTTTCCTCTGATCTGTCCATCCATCACTCATGATCGTGCACCCTGTTTCTACCCATGATGAACGAAACTCATATAGCACAAGCATGGAAGCTTCAACACTTTCTAATAGAAAATTTGTCCTAGTGCTCTCGAATGAAGGAGCTTTGAACCTTGGACCTGCAATAGAAACTGCATCAATCATAGCTTGCCAATAAGGACTTATGGAATAATGGAAAAGTATGTCAGAATAGTACCAAAATTTAGCAATGGCCTTCCTTGCCTGATTATGGATATTTTTTTTCCAACTAGTGGTATCCAAGGTAGGTTGGAAACCAGGTTTTGTGCGGGGATAAAAAAAGGTGTTTATGTTTCCACCTCCAATGTTGAATGCAGGAGTATTCATTTGGCCTTGAGTTTGACTTGGACTTGGAGGCGTGTGTGGGAAAATTGGGAACTACATTAAGGATTCAACAGAGGGATATTACAATAAGGTAGTGGAAGAAATATTGTCAACTCTAGGAGTTCCTATTTCTTTTTTTTGCTTTTCTTTATTTGCATTATGCTGACTCAACATATCAATGGCCAAGGTTTCTTCGTGTTTGACATTTTGGTCAACGTTTTTACAAAGACCTATATCATGACCGGGTATTTGTGAAAGGTGGTACTTGAATCTATAAATGCCTCCACTACATTTCGCTTTGTAAAATTTACAAAGGAGCTTAGGGTCTCCAAGAATCTTGTCACAATAAGCCCAAGAAAAGTACTTATCCCTCGGCATTGTTGTTGTTTTGGACTTGTGTTTAAATTGCGGCTTTTTTTTAGATTTGGAGTTGTGCCTTCTATTTAATTTGGCTCCTGTATATAACTTCATAAAAAAGAGGGCCATATATGAGTTTTTGTTAAGGATCAAAGTGGAGTCTATCCAACAAGACAAGCACATTTCGACCTAATATATCATTATGACCTTGAAACACAATTAGGTATATATAAGGAAATTCTACCTAAAGAAAATATTATCAACATATATTGCATTGTAATCTTGAATTTTCAAGTTCATTTAGCATAAGACAACTAAACCAATACATCAATAACAGATTCTAGAAGAACAAAAATACCCAAAGTTGTGAATGCATGGTTAAAGCCATTGAAGTTGACAAGACATCGACCAAGTAAGGAATGCCTGATGACTTGGTTGATGGTTGGTATGAAACCATTTCTTACTGCATTTTTAAAATCTATTTGGGCCCCATTTATAGGGTTGAAAAGTCATAACCAAAGGAATACGTCGAACATTCGATTGCTGAACATTGAAACTTGAAACTTGCCATTGAAAATGACATTGAAACTTTAATATAGTAATATACCTATTATTTAAGCCAAGTTCCAATGTACCTCGATTGTTGAATAGTGAAGTGTCTAAGCCTAAAGGTAACACATGCTGAAGGTGACGCGCGACTGCCAAGGGTCGATATGGAGTATGGATAGAGCACACATTGGTGACTGATCATTATGGATTCTGGGCTTTGGCTCACCTTGGTAGTTCCCTGATATTAAGTCTCGAATGTGTAACAGTGAGTAGTGATTGATTACTGAAGGTCTCGATGTATGATTTTTGGGTCTGAGAAATGAGAAATAAATTTTGGAATGACTGACGTTTAGTTTTTAGAAATGTGGCATACCTAAACTTGAAAAAATTGCATTGACCATGAGTTAGACTTGGTCAACGTGAGTTTGTCTTGCAAATATTTAGATCGGATCAGTTGGAGAGTGAGCAGATTTCGACTCGTGATTAATCACGATTGATCAATGAGTCTTGTTTCACTACTTGTAACTAAAATCTGAACAGAAAATAGGAGATTCTACAATTGAAACTAATTTTGAATTTTCTAAACTAAAATTTGCCCATCAACATTGGTTCTATTTGTGGTTGGTCATGTCAGTGGAAGAGATTCATGGTTCATGGAGAAAATATTCTATGGAGGATGTTTCTTTTATGTCAAGGAGGAAATAGTAATATTTTTTATTAAATTTGAATAACAATAGTATCTACTTTATATCTCTCGTATCTCATTATTTTTATCTCCTATAACTCATACAGAAAGTGGGTTAATAGTGGACATGTAGCATCAAGGTGCACTCCTTTTAATCCAAAGTTATGCATGCAAACCTTTGTGTCACTTGCACCGCAAAGCCTTCATTGTAGAGTGTGGATTTAACACCTAGCTTTGCATGACAAAAGCTACAGATACCTTTTGACCTGGTTTTTTCACCTTTTGTCCATTCTTTGTTCGGAGTCTGGGACAACAAACTCCACATACTTTTTTTCCATACCTCTATGTGAGTGTAACTTTGCACATTTTCTTTGCTTCAACCAATATCAAAAGCATTTGTGAGCTTCTTTCAAGGCATGAATACATGCTTCAATCATGTAAATTAACAAAGTTTCTAAAGCAAAAAATAACCATGGAGTTATCCTTTTCCATTTCAAATATGTTAGGATTCTATTGAGAGTTTTTTAGAGATAATTATAAACCGGCCCTCTACTTTTCCCTTTTCCTTAATATAAACTACATCTCTTATTACATTTCTAATCAAGAGATTTACATCAAATATTGGATCAAAGGGCCAAGGACTTTTCATAAATGCTTCCTTGTCTAGTAGAAGAATAAATAGTCAACATGTCAACTTGGCTCCAATTTCTTGGGACTTAATAATTGTTTTGAAAAATGACTACTCTTGTTTGAATCTAGAACTATGTTTATATTTGAAAATGGAGTTTCCTCCAAATTGATCTTGGAAAGGCCCTTATTGAAGGATTCTCTATATCTCCTCCACTAGAATGAATGGCTTGTATGTTGAAAATTATAGCAGAGCTCCCTTTTGAAAATCCTGATGATCCCATTGTCACCAAGAGCTCCTCATTTTACCCAAATTGGAGCCAAAACAACATTGAGTACTTAATTATGATCCAACGTGAGAAATTTTGATTGACATTGCAACTCAAGAGCTATTAAATTTAAAGTGTGCTAATATGATTCATCATTCTTTCACTGAATAAGTATATTGTTTTTGAATTTGTCATTTGTGCTTGTACTATGTGGTACTAACCTTGTTTCACCTGAAAAGGTTTTTATTCTTGGACTATGACAATGCCAGTAAGATTTAGGCCTTTTGAAGTATTTGTACCCCATGATCATTTTTGCAAGATGTATGTCCCTTGTGGAAAGAAATAAGCATTTAGTTATTACCTCCTAAACTAAAGCATTATTTCCTTTATTAGGTGCCATATAATGTCCTCTACAAATTGAGGATGAATGGGATATAATATCCTATCCATCGCCATAGACTATAGTCCTCCATAAAGGGGAAAAAACCTCAAAATACCCATTTTTGGGCAATTTTTGGGGAAACTGGGCTTAAAAAACCCAAATTGGGTTTGGAGTAAGGTTTACTCAATCACTTAAGAATATGAAACCTCTCTAGAAAATCTATAAATAAAGAAGGAATGAATTCATTTTGGATCACAAAGTGTGGATTAATTCATTTGTTCTTAAGCATTAGGTCTAATAGTTTTTTACCCCTTTTATCTCTTCTCAATTTTGGTGGTGAAATATTCCACCCTAGTTGATATTCCCTTATTATCTCGCTCTTTGAGCACAAGGGTCTCTGGCTGGTCAGCAAATTCTGTTGGATAGTGGTCTCTTGTCCTTTTCTGGGCACAAGATTTCTGTTAAAGGTGAATGAATTTAGAGGATAGTGCATGATAGCTTAGTTATGTTTGGCATACACCTCTCTTGAAGGAAGCAACAAAGTTTTTGAGTCCTTAAATATCTTGTTGTAAGAAAAGCACTTACCTTAGGTAGTGGATTCGTTTCTCACACCTGGAGTAGTGAAACTCTTTGCTTTATTTAGCTTTTGCATGCACAGTTAAAAGGAGCACTTCCCTAGTTATTAAATCTCAACCTTAGCTAAGGAAGCATGCTTGCATATCTCATATCATATTCACTTGCGGCGGACTTTACTTGTCTTATCTATCCATGCAAGGAAGGTGCATTAGGATTAGGAGTTAAGAAAGGTGAGACATTGTTGTACATGTTTCCAAATTCATTGTACCTTCTAGACTAAAGGAAAAGTGAATAGTAGTGTTTGAAATTTTTAGTTATTTCTTGTTTCAAAGAGTAATAAATAGTGATGTGATTTAAGTTTCAAATCTGTGTACTTGCTGTTACTTTCTTTAGTGGCATGTGCTTCCTTTTTCAAAACAAGGGGTTTTTCTGCAATATCTAGCCTCCAAAGCTTCTTCAATGCAAACTAAATATCAACTCATGCCCTTGTACTCAAAATCATCTAAGGCATCACCCTAGAGAATTTCCAAAGTAGACCAATGAGCATTGATAGGCCAACTCCAACCCCATGTCACTATACAAGTGCTGACGTCACTGCTACAAAAATTATTCTGAATTGTTGCATCCTACACCAATTCCTAAGATGGATGCCCAAAGGGGTTCTACAACGAGGCTCAATCTTCATTACCACATTTAAAACTTTTCAAAGGGATTGGTCCCTTTAAGCCATACCAATTTTTACACTTTCACAATTTGGCCATGCTCCTATCAATTTATATTTTGAATTGAAAATTCAGTCCTATTTTACATGTTTATTAAATTTGGGAACAATTATAGGTCAACTCCAATGAAATGTCAACAAATTTGTGTGTTAGGTTGGCATTTCTCCAAATACTATCACACATGTATATATAATCACACATTTTCCTTTTTAGATCTTGATTGGTTGAACAAAAAGGTTTGCTGCCTATGTAATTTTGTCCCATACCTCCACATCAACACTCATAGATAACAATATTCTTGATTCTTCATTTGTGTGCATAGTAAGGTCCCTTTTGGCTGCTATTTTTGATGGAGCAACCTTTGAGCGTACACCTTTTACCACAGAGATGTTGTTGTTGGATAGAAATCTCTAGAGTAGTCGTACACTAGAAATGGCTATTGTATATCACAATAATAAGAACTAACATATGAAGATGTGAAGACCTTGAACTATGTGCATTCAATCCATTACTTTTTCTTTCATGGCAGATTCATTCTGAATAGTAGATGTGTTGTGGCACTTGAGTGTGTTCACATAAAAAATTCTAAGGCCAAACCTGGATTCTCATGTGTCCTGGAAATTCAACATATGCCTTGTTCACCTAAGAACTACTTGTAACTCATCTTAGGGTACTCATGTACAATCTCACTCATTCCACTTAACAAGTTACCAAGACAAGGCTCATCACATCTAACATTGTTCTAAAACAATTAAGCAATGCAATTTACATCTTGACATGCCATAGCACCTTGACATGTCTTAGAATGCCTTGGAACTATGTGGCATGAGTTAACATCCCCTACATTCTTTGGCATGCTTTGACACTCCCTAACACACTATGACACTTCCTGACATGCCTTCATAGTTTAGCATACCTTGGCATTGCCTAGCATATAACCTTGTCACTCCCTCCTTAACACACCTAGAACTCATTGAAACTCCCTCTCACACACTCTTATTCATTAATTTCCATGCATTTTGAACTAGTGCTTCCTTATGTTTCCTCGACACCCCCTAACACTCCCTAGCTCACCCTTGCACCTAACACATCTTGGCCTACCAGCTTAACACTCTAGCATTCCTTGGCAATACATAGTATACCTTGTCACTCTCTCCTTAGCACACCTAGACATCACTGACACTCTTGGTCACAAACTCTTATTCATTCATTTCCATGCATTTTTACCTAGTTCTCCCTTATGTTTCCCTAGCACTCCTTATCACTCCTTCACACGTGTTGTTACACCCTAGAACCTATGACATCTTGGAATGTCACCCTAGCCTCTGGCATGCCTTAACATTGCCTAGCATACCTTCTCAATTTTTCCTTAGCACACCTAGAAGTCACTAAAACTTCTAATCACAAACTCTTATTTGTTCATTTCCATTCATTTTGACATAGTTCTCCCTTATGTTTCCCTGGAACTCCCAGCTAACACTTCCTTACACGCGTTGGCACATCTTGGCAGCATGTCGCCCTAAAACTCTAGCATTCCTTAGCATTGCCAAGCATGCCTTGTAACTCCTCCTTAACACACTTGTAATTCACTAACACTCCATGCCACACACTCTTATTCCTTCATTTCCATGCATTATGACCTACTGCTCCCTTGTGTTTCCCTAACACTCCCTAACACTCCTTGGCACACGTTAGCACACCATGGCACTTGTCACATCTTAGTAGGATTTCCTAGCACTCTATCGTCTATTGGCACTGCTTATCATACGTTCTCACTCCCTCCTTAGCACACTTATAACTTTTTAACACTCCCTATCACACATGCACATTCATTCATTTACATATAATTGAAATGAGTCCCCCCTTGTGTTTCCTTGGCAATCCCTAGCATGTGTTGGCGCCACATCCTAGAACCTAGCACACATTGGCATGCCTTAGCACTTGGCATGTCTTTACATGCCTAACATTCCTTGGAACTTTATAACATGTGTTAACACTTCCTTAAATTCCCTACACACCTTGGCACTCCCTAGTTTTCATGCCCTCATAGATAACCTTACTTTTTTTGTGACTTGGGAACCCAACCAAGTCATTGAAAAAATAGTGTTGTGCCTAGAACAAAGTCTCCCTTTGTCTCAAACTGCTTTTTCCATCCTCTTATCACAATCGTAGGCTTTCCTCCTACAAGTCCTAATATGAAATTGTCCTAAAACACTTCTGGGACACCTAAAATTCACTCACACTCCCTGGCATAATCTCTTATTCGTTCATTTCCATGCACTTTGACCTAGTTGTTGCTTATGATTCCTTGACACTCCCAAACACTCCTTGACATGCATTGACACTATCTGGCATATGTCAGCATGCCTTTTCATTCCTTGGCATGCCATGGCACTCCTTAATTATCATTCCCTCATAACTAACCTTATTTTCTTTTAGACTTAGGAACCCAACCAAGTCCTGCCTCGACTACAACAACTTTACCAAGTTACATTTACTACAACTAGAATATGCCTTGTTCCCCTAATGGACTATAAATCACCTTAGGCTTTACATTTCCAATATTAACTCATCCCACTTAACAAGTTACCAAGTCAAGGCTCACATCCAACAGTTCCCATAAAACAACTAAGCAACATAGTTTACATCTTCACATGTCATAACGTCTAGCACGTATAACCATCCATTGGCACTACATGACACACATTATCATCCCTTGCATTCCTTGGCATAATTTTCCACTCCCTAACATGCCCTGACACTCTAGCATGCCTTGGTACTACCTAGCGTATACCCTTGTCACTCCCTCCTTAACACAATTGGAACTTGCTGACACTCCCTATCACACACTCTTATCTATTCATTTCCATGCAATTTGAACTAGTTCTCCCTTGTGTTCTCATGGCACTCCCTAACACACATTGGCACACCCTAGGACTTGGCACATCATGGCATGTCGCCCTGGAACTCTAGCATTCCTTGGAAATATCTAGCATACCTTGTCACTACCTCCTTAACACACCTAGAATTGACTGACAATCCCTATCACGCACTCTTATTCATTCATTTCCATCCATTTGAAACTAGTGCTCCCTTGTTTTTCCCTGAAACTCCATAACTCTCCCTGGCATGCATTGGCACACCTTAGCACCTAGCACATCTTGTCATGTTTCCATAGCCTCTAGAATGCCTTAGTACTGCCTAGCATACCTTGTCAGTCACTCCTTAACACACCTTGAAATCACTGACACTTCCTATCAAAAACTCTTAATCGTTCATTTGCATCCATTATTTTCACCTAGTGCTCCCTTGTGTTTCCCTAATGCTCCCTAACACTTCCTAGCACTATTTGGTACAACTTGGCACCTAGCACATATTGGCTGCATGTCACTGTGGCACACTGGAATGAATTAGCATTGCTTAGCATATCCTGTCACTCCCCTCTTACCACAGCTGGAACTCATTGACACTCCCTGTCACACACTCTTATTCATTCATTTCCATGCATTTTGACCTAATGCTCCCTTGTGTTTCCCTAGCACTCACTAACACTCACCACATATTGGCACACCTAACTACAATGAGTTTCACTAACAGTCAATCCAAAAACCCTTCCAGAGTCTAGCTAGTTACTTGTTCTTCACTAATATATTAGGGTTAAGTTTATTGTATAATGTTTAGTGTGAAAATATTACTAGGTTTTTTTATCGCATAGAGTAATTATGATCTTCCCCATGTACACAAGGATAACTGAGAAGTGTTTCTCATAATCATGCAAGTGGAACTTCAACATGTACATCAGGGTAACCACAAAATATTTATCATATTTACACAATGCAAGGTGATAGGAAAATATTTTCATTATATACATGAATGTACTAAGATCAGGACCATTAGCATCATATCTACATATTTACCACAAGACGAGGGTCATTACAACCCCTTAAAAATAACCATAAGGCTTTCCTCTTTTGCAACTCTTTGACCACAAGGGTTTAATTCAAAAACAAATAGTTCCTTTAAATATTTGTAGGTTGACGCACCCACCTCAAGCCCTTGAACTTAAAGATAATAAAATATTTGCAATTTGTTACAATAATAAGTCCATTATGTACATTCCTCATCTTAGAGTTGGGTAGATATGGAGAATAGTTGATTGATGCCAACCTTGTAAATGAAAAAATTTTCCTACTCATTGGTTGGACACTCCACCACTAGTTGACACCAATAACGCACACCAAAAGTCCAAGATACCCATAATATGTTCCCTACACCCAAGGGCTTAGACTACACCTCCATAAAATGTACTTCAACTTTAGATGTCCCAAAACAGTAATATCCTAACCCTAGCCTATTGGTTATATTTTTGTAACTTTCTCCTTAACTAACATTTGTTTTTAACTATTTAATCCACTTGCCATATAATCTCTCTTGTTTGCATCCACCTAGTATACAAGAACACTTATGTTTTTAATACAACCAAGTTAAGAGGGCATGTTTCTTTCTTACACTTAAATTTTTTCAATACAACCAAGTTATGAGAACGTGTTTCCTTTTCAAATTCCAAAAGTATAACATGTCTATCTCTATAAACTAACAACAAAATCATTGCATAAAAAAGGTAAGCTTAAAATTAAATAAAAATTAGATTATTATTATTATGATAAATACACCAAATATGGAAAACAAAATTCAAACACAAACATAAAAAAAGTGTTAGTTTATCAAATACAACTACAAACTTATTAAGCCAGCCTAGATCCACCTTAACTTGGATCTATCAAGCGTCGAGAGGGATCCAATCTCTCGATGTGAAAACCTCTTTTCTGGAGCTTGATAGATCCAGGTTAAGATGGATCTAGGCTGGTAATATAATGCTATATAATATCTATATTTGTATCTATGTGTCTCTTTCGTATTCCCTCTCTCTATCACACCCCCAAAAATACACACTCTCTCTCCATATCTATCTCTCTCTCCCTCCCTCTTCCTCTCTGCCTCTCTCTCTTCCCTTTATCTCTCCTCTCTCCATCGCTCCCTTGTCACTCCCTCTCTCACTCTACCTTTCTCCATCTATGTATTTCTTCTTCCTTCCCTCTCTCTCCCCCTCTAACTTCATCTCTCTCTCCTCTCTCTCGGTCCTCTCTCTCCCTTTCTCTCTCACCTCCCTCTGTCCCCATCCATCACTTTCTCTCTCTTGCCCCCATCCATATTTGTGCCTCCCTCTCTCTCTCTTTCCCTTCTCTCCCTATCTTTATCCCCACCTATTCTCTCTCTCCCCTCCTCTCTTCTCTCCCTCTCTCTCTATCCATCTATCGCTTGTCACACCCTCTCTCTATCCACCTCTATCTCCCTATGCCTTAGTTATTTCCTCCCTTTTTCTCCACCTCTATCTCCCTATGCCTTATTTCTTTCCTCCCTCTCTCTCCCCCTCCAACTCCATATCTCTCTCTCCCACTCTCTTCTTCTCTCCCTCCCCTCTCTCTATTCCTACCTACTTCTCTCTATCTCCCCCCATCACTCTCTCACTCTCTCTTTCTCTCTCTCTCTCTCTCCACCCTCCATCTTTGTCACTGTCTCCCTCCCCCTCTCTTCCCTTCACTTTGCTTGTTATCATCACTTGGATCCTTAGTTAAGATAGATCTATGTTGGTTCTTACTAATATTTGTATTATATAAATTTCACATGTTTAGATACAAAAGTATTCTCATTTTTAATTTTATTTAAACCTTAATTTAATTTATATGGGAATAATTTTAGTAGTCATGAGGATAGAGGGTTTATATATATCTCAAAACTAATTACAACCCTTTTCCTATTAGCTTCAAATAAAAAATGTTATAAAATTAAATTAAATTAAAATATATTTTTTGTGAAAAAAGTTATGGTTTTTGGGCATGTGGTGTTGATAAGGCATGATATTTTCCCATGATATTGTAACAAAGCCTATTTACAAGTTAATAATATCCATGGTAAAGTGGGGGTGAATATCGATGGTTAAGAATCTTGTCATATTGTGATAAAATAATTAGATTGTGAAATAAGATATGATTGTTTTCCATGTGGTATTGATAAGCCACGGTATTAGCCCATGCTATTGTAACAAAGCCTATTCACAAGTTCATAATATCAATGACAAAACAAGGGTGAATATCCACGATTAAGAATCTTGTCATATTCTTATAAAATATTTTGATTTTGAAATAAGTTATGTTTTTCGGGCATGTGATATTTATAAGCCATGGTATTGGCCCATGGTATTGTAACAAAGTCAATTTCCAAGTTAATAATATCCATGGTTAAGAATATTTTCATATTGTTATAAAATATTTTGGTTGTGAAAATAAGTTATGGTTTTTGGGCTTGAGGTATTGATAAGCCATGGTATTGGCTCATGGTATTGTAACAAAACCTATTCACATGTTAATAAAAAAAATCAAAATATAACAAATTGAATTTTATTATTTTTATTAATAATTGAGCCAACATTTAGATTTTTGCCCTCATCCCAATAATTTTGAATTTTATTATTATTATTATTATTATTATTATTATTATTATTATTATTATTATTCTTTAACTAAGCCCATATTTAGAATTGTTTACATACTTAGATTACACCTACACATCTACTCTATACTCTATGAATATTGTATTTATTGTTTTTTAGGGAGGGAAATTTTAACATCTTTGAAAAAAAACAACCTTAATTTTGATGTAACAAAGCCCTCCTAATTTCAATATTCATTTACTTTCTAAAACAAGTAGTATATTTTCACTTTTCATAGGGTGGAGGGAAAACTAGTAGATATTTTCACTTTTCACACCACAGGAGGGAAAACAATTGAAGAGAGTTGTGAATTAAATTTTCAATTTTCATAAGGCAAAGGGTGGGAAAACTGGTAGCATATTTTCACTTTTCACGGGGCGGGAGGGAAAACGAGATTGAAGAGAGTTGTGAATTAAGGTTTTACCAGTAGCAGACTAATATCGAACCCCATCATTAGATATTCAATTCATTAATGGCTCCAGGTATGCTTCATTTCTAATCTTGTTGCATTTACACCCTACTTTTAGGCTTCTTCGAGATAGGGAGGAGTACACACACCTCAGATCTCTGGTTCAAAATTCACTATTTTTTTCATCCTTGCTTTTAAGTTTACGAGTGGCATATTTTCACTTTTCACAGGGCGGGAGGGAAAATGAGATTGAAGAGTGTTGTGAATTAAGGTTTTACGAGTAGAAAACTAATATCAAACCTCACCATTGGATCTTAAATCCATTAATGGCACCCATGTATGTTTCATTTCTAATCTCATTGCATTTACACCCCACTTTTTGTCTTCTTCCACACAAGGAGGACTGGTTCAAAATTCACTATTTTTTTCATCCTTTCTTTTAAGTTTAAGAGTAGCATATTTTCACTTTTCATAGGGTGGAAGGGAAAACAAGATTTAAGAGTGTTGTGAATTAAGGTTTTACCTGTAGCAGACTAATATTGAACCCCACCATTGGATCTTCAATCCATTAATGGCACCCAGGTATGTTTCATTTCTAACATCATGCATTTCCACCCCACTTTTAGTCTTCTTATAACCTCATGCATTTCCACCCCACTTTTATTCTTCTTCCACATAGGGAGGAGTACACACACCTCAAATCCCCCACCATTGGATCTTCAATCCATTAGTGGCGCCTAGGTATGTTTCATTTCTAACCTCGCTTCATTTACACCCCACTTTTAGTCTTCTTCCACACAAGGAGGAGTACGCACACCTCAGATCTCTGGTTCAAAATTCACTTTTTTTTTCATCCTTGCTTTTAAGTTTATGAGTAGCATATTTTCACTTTTCACAGGGCCAAAGGGAAAACGAGATTGAAGAGAGTTGTGAGTTAAGGTTTTACCTCTTCAATCCATTAATGGCCCCCAGGTATGTTTCATTTCAAAATTAACTTTTTTTTCATCCTTTCTTTTAAGTTTAAGAGTAGCATATTTTCACTTTTCACAGGGTGGGAGGGAAAATGAGGGAACATAGGTAAAATCATATGTATTTTTCCTTCTTTTATGGTTTGTCTCTATAGAGTTGATTTTACTAGGTGTACATTGTATGCATCTCAAAATTTCTCTTTAGGAAATCCTATTTTTATTCCTTCCAAGAAAAACTCTCTGGGGAATCCCAATGAATGTTTCCCCACATTCATGGATGGCATCCCTGGTAAACCCATTCACATTGACTAGTGCACCTCACCCAAGGGATTTAAAACAGAGCACCTACCAGCAAAAAACTAGCCAAATACCCAGTAACATTAATGACATTCAGTTGGGCTAACCCCTTGGGCTCAATAAATCATAATCAACTACACTATTTTCCATATTAACATATTGATCCTATTTAACATTTTGTTAGAGTAACCATAATAATCTAAGCTTGTTCCTATTTTTATTTTGGTTTTTAATTCCTTCTCTAGTGTGGTGACAACTTTATATGACTATATAGATGTTTATTTTTGTCAGAGTATATGTTGAAAATTAGATTCTCTCTTACATTCTACCCTGTCTATTATGTATTGATGGAGTTCAGTTTCATTAGTTGTGACCAAGGAACTGTGTCAGGCATGTATACAAGGATTCTTGTATCACTATTTATAAATGCTACATCCTTAAACAGGCAAAGCAGATCCTTAATGCTACATGTTTGTATCTCAGGGAACTTCCAATCCTAATAAATGAGGTGAAATTTAAGTGTTTCCAGAATCCAAATTTCAGGTTTTGTGAATTCACTCATATATGGTCCTAGAAAAGCAAAGTGAAATTTAATTATTTCCAAATCTTAAGTTCTATGAATTCACTCATATTTGGTGCTGGAACCTTTTGAGAAAATCGGAAGAATTACTTTTAGTTGCATTCAAACTTTCCAAAAATAATACTAAGTTTCTCCCTGACTAAAATTCTCCCTAAAATGGATTTGGGATTGAAAATTTTGTAAATATTTTTAGGGAAACAACCGAAAATACTTTTTCCAAATTCAAGTTTTATAACACTAGGTACTAAAGCAATCTTCTATTTTCTACTACAAATGTTTGATAGAGTCTTCCCAAAAACTGATTAGAAAATTAGGTAGATGCGTTGGACGGACTAAATAATTTTTAATGAATAATCACTTAACATAAATGATATATTATGTTGCATAAATATATAAATTATAAACATGAAATGAAGAAGAAATCTCAACAAGATTGACATATTCTTAATTGAGTTGAATGAGGTCAGGAATAACTTTGACTAGAGGGTGTTGAAAATGGCATAATTTTGTTATGGTTGGATAGATTTAAAAGTAAAAATCAGCAATTTTCTTTCTTGCATAACTTGGGAAGATTTGTGTATCTCAAGTCTCAACCTTATTGAATAGTATGATTTATGCCTTGCAATGATCAGATATGATGTGATACACCACTTGCTAGTAACCTAAACACTTTGGATGAAAATTTAGTTGTGAATTTTACTTGCAAAAGATATAAGTGAAGATTTAGATTAATTTTCCCTTGTGTAGAATTTCCTTGAAATTCTGCCACTGCTTGAATGAATAAATCGGAAACTAATTGTTGCATAAAGACAAAAAATATCTCTACCAATTTGTAGTGGAATAGAATAGAAATAAAACACAGTCACACTATAGCAAAAAAAACAAAATTATCTAGGGAACCCAACTGGGAAAACCCTCTGCTACTCGTAGAAATTTAAAATACTATCCATATTAGACTTTGAGACACCTTCTTCAAGACGAGGTTCATCGATGCTTATTGCTTTCCATATGCATTTTCATAAGCATTAGGGTTGTTGTTTGTCAAATCAGAGTAGCTAGAAAGTGTCTCTTTGATTTCAGAAAGAAGATCAGGATCAACTTCACCCAAGAATCCCCTAGAAGGCTCATTAGTAGCAAGAGGAAAGGTCTTTTTTTATTTTATTTCATCACATGTGTCCATCATAATCACTGATTTGTCTTCATTTCTTTCACAATAATTTTCAATGTTAGATGCAAAAGGTAATTTAGTATGATATAATCCTTAGATAACCAACCTCAGACATATTGTTGGTTAATTTATGTTGTTAGAAGTTTATTGAGTTTGAGTTTTATCATGAAACTACTAGAAGCGTACTAGAATGGGTGAGTTGATTATCTTGATAGCAATGTTATGGTTTGATCTAGTCCTTGAAAGGAACTTATAGTTGATGGTCAAAATTTCACATTCCTTTCATTTTTTTATCTTCTTGTATAACAAACATCTTTATGTTATAGCCTCTAGCTAGATATATACAATAACTGCCACTCAGAAATTGGATGCCATCATTTTGGAGCTTGAGCTTACTCAACTTACCTTTGTTTGAGTTGAAAATGTCATTAGATCTCATTATATCATCTACTGTAGAGCATGAATCCAATTTACCTTTGTTTCAGTTAAAAATGTAATTAGATCTTGATGTATCATCTTTTGTAGAGAATGAATCCAATTTCTCATAGTTCATTTTCTTGAGGTATAAGAAAGCTACTTTAATTCATTAAACTTATTTTTCATATTCTATTTGCTGATTGTGATTCTGCAGGCCACATATGCATTGGATAGGGGAATATTTAATGAAGTGTGCATGGAGAGGTAAGCTTCAGTTATGTCCTTTCAAACTTTCTAAGGTATGTAATAAAATTTAAAAAAAATTCTCCATAGAATGTTGTGCTTTAACTTTTTCTTTTGATAATGGATTATTTATGTGATCTCCCCTCTCTTACACACAACCAGAGTCCAGACATACATGGTTTTTTTGGATATTTGGAGAATGGATAGATTTACGCTAACCATCTATTTGGAAATTTACATTGTAGAAGATCAAGCATTTACAGTTGAATATTTCCTTGCCACTAAATTAGAGTTGAAGTGTCGGACTCCTACCTTTCAGGCATATACCTCACTTTTAAATCAATTTATTGTTGACTCCGTATAGACCTTCCATGGGAGGGAAAAGAGTGATCACTACCATTGCTTAATATTTATGAAAACCAAGTAAAGATTCCAAATGTGTATAAATTAGTGGCTCCTTGGAGAATCCCAAGAATGGCACTATTGTAGCAACAAGAAATTCATTTATTTTTAGTTCTTCATTAGTGCATTGATAGTATATTGTTTATTCCATACAATACATCAATAGTGTATGATCAAATTATAGTTAAGCCTGTCATAATAGTTTGACTTACCCTCTTTTAGAGGGAAACTAGAGTGCATGTCAAGCTTGCACATCACAATTGTATCACGCAATGTTTACCTGGGACAAGTTTTGTGGATCTAAGCAGAAAGATACATGTTGGAATTTAAGAGGCAACTATACTACAAAGTGGGAAAGAGGTTTCATAGTTAACCTGGATTTCACATTATAGTTGGAGTCGATTTCTTGGCAAGATGCTGGATACCCCAACTTCCTTTTTATAATTGAGTGAAAGATTGAATCCTTCGACATATTCCTTGCTCAATTTTCATTAAGTGATGGGTTTTCTCAGAAGTGTTGCACACCTATAAACTTTACTAGAGTTTTTCTTGAGTCTTTGGAGGTGGTTAGCTTTTCAAAGCACACACGTACAAGAAGAGGAGAAATAATATTCCCAACTAATATGAAGTTATCTACCTGTGAATAGGGTGTTCCCATTCGTAAACTTGACGACTCGCTCTACTTATTTCTAGTGAACAACTTTGGGACTTGCCATGAGTCATGAGACAATTCCAACCCCATAACTATAAATTTATTATTGAAATCTATACCCAATAGATTAGAATCTGCACAAGGAGAACTCCATTCTTGTTTCGAAAGAACCTATAATTGAATTGTACCATGATATTTAATATTTTTTGTATTTATTCACATCCTTGGTCTGTGACAAAAATATGCCCAAATCTATCATTTCAAATGATCTACGTAGATTACCTTTTGGTTTTTCAATTATTGAAGTTATTACCTATATTGATGAAAACATCTACAACAGATACCACTGTGACAATATATGTTATAGTTTTATCCGTGTTTCTCCTTCAGTAGAGCAGCAATACATTATAATTTCCATTTAGGGGAGAAGTGTACCCAGTAACAACCTTGGCCTGTGTGCAGATGGGTTGAATGCAAATTAGACTCTATATATTGTTTTGAAGGTGTTTCTCCTTCAAAAATACTTCATACTAGTAAAAACTTTCAGTCTGCACCTTTAGCAGATGCGTGCAACCTTGGGATACATGTTGTAGATTATAGTTTTCCTATGAGGTTGTAGCAGCAATGAAAGAAGTGCATCGATTTTAGGCATATTTAGTATGCTTTTATAGTTTGACTTAGATGCTCACTTTTCTTAATTTAGGTGTTTTTCTTAGTTCTGTTTTATGCACAGATTTATCTTTAAGAAAAGTGCACAGTAGAGAAGGGTTCTATATTTTGAGCAGGGGACACACTTCTAGGTAGGAGGTACTCTATTCTAGGAAGCTTTTTCCATGCAGGTTAGGTGCTTTATCCAAGAATCCCAAGAGATGCTATTGTAGCAATAAGAAATCCGTTTATTTTGAGTTCTTCATTACTACATTGATAGTATATTGTTTATTCCATGCAATACCTCAATATTGTATAAAGCCATATTTAGTATGATTTTATAGTTTTACTTAGATGCTCACTTTTCTTAATTTAGGATTTTTTCTCAGTTCTGTTTTATGCACATATTTATCTTTGAGAAAAGTGCACAGTAGAGAAGCATTCTATATTTTGAGTAGGGAACACACTTCTAGGTAGGAGGTACTCTATTCTAGGAAGCTTTTTCCATGCAGGTTAGGTGCCTATCCGATAATCCGAAGAGGTGCTATTTTAGCAATAAGAAATTCGTTTATTTTGAGTTCTTCATTAGCACATTGATAGTATATTGTTTATTCCATGAAATACCTCAATATTGTATGATCAAATTACAATTAACATTGTCATAATATTTTGACTTACCCTCTTTTAGAGGGAAACTAGAGTGTGTGTCAAGCTTGCACGTCACAAGTGTATCATGCAGAGTTTACCTGGCACGAGTTTTGTGGATCGAAGCAACTAGATACATGTCGGAATTCAAGAGGAAACAATACTACAAAGTGGGAAAGAGGTTTCACAGTTAACCTTCCTTTCACATTATGGTTGGATTTGGTTTGTTGGCAAGATGTTGGATACCACAACTTCCTTTTTATGACTGAGTGTAAGATTGAATCCTTCAACATATTCCTCTAACAATTGTCATTAAGTGATGGGTTTTCTTAGAAGTGCATCACATCTATAAACTTTACTAGAGTTTTTATTGAGTCTTTGGATGTGGTTATCTTTTCAAAGAACATATGTACAAGAAGACGATAAATAAGATGCCTGACTAATTTCAAGTTATCTTCCTACGAATAGGGTGTTCCCTTCCATAAACCAGATGACTCATTCTACTTCTTTCTAGTGAACAAATTTGTGACTTTTCATGAATTGTGAGACAATTTCCACCCCATAACTATCAATTTCTTATTTAAAGTTATACCCACTAGATTAGAACCTGCACAAGGGAAATTCCATTCCCGTTTCAAAATAACCTGCAATCAACTTATACCATGGTATTTAATATTTTATATATTTCTTCGCATCCTTGGCCTGTGACATAAAGACACAACAAGTTACCTTGCATTTTCTATACTGACACTCTTAAACAATAATAAAGTATGCCCAAATATGTCATTTCAAATGATCTATGCATCTCAACTTTTGGTTTTTCAATTATCGAAGTTGTTACCTATATTGATGAGATCATCGACAACCGAGGCCACAGTGACAATATCTATTAGAGTTTTATTCGTGTTGCACTAAAGGTGTTTTTCCTTCAGCAGCACTACAATACATTGTAGTTTCCATTTAGCGAAGAAGTGTACCCAGTAGCAGCCTTGGTCTGTGTGCAAATGGGTTGAATTCACAATAGACTTTATCTATTTTTTTGAAGGTGTTTCTCCTTCAATAGTACTTCATCTCAGTAGATCCTTTCAATCTTCACCTACAGAAAATGCATACAACCTTAGGGTACATGCTATAGATTCCAAATTTTTTGTGAGGGTATAGCAACGATGAAAGAATTGCATCGATTTTAGGCATATTATTGTTGTTGTATGAAAGCATGCTTGTCTAGTGTTTCCCAAACTTATATAGAGCCATATTTATTATACTTTTATAGTTTGACTTAGATGCTCACTTTTCTTAATTTAGGTGTTTTTCTTAGTACTACTTTATGCATAGATTTATCTTTAAGAAAAGTGCACAGTAGAGAAGGGTTCTATATTTTGAGTAGGGGACACTCTTCTAGGTAGGAAGTACTCTATTCTAGGGAGCTTCTATCATGCATGTTAGGTGATTTATCCTAGACAGAGTTCAAAATCCTTGCCTCCTTGACAAAGTCCCTTCCAGACAGGACACTGGTGGATAGAGTTCCAAGTCCCTAAATTTTCCAAAAACCCACTTGACCCTAGTTATCTAGCCTAAAATCCTTTACATTCTAGTCATCTCTTGGCTGTGATTTCATAGAGAGAGCCCTCTTTGGTTTTGTAGGGCTAGCTACCAAACTAAAAGCTTGGTTTGTGGTTACCTCCGTCGATCTCTTCATCAGCCTCGGACATTATGGAGGATAACAGAGGGCATGACAACTAAGGAGTGCCAAGGTGTTCTAGTGAATGTAAGGTTCCAAATTCATGGAAAAATGCAATGCTAGTTGTGAGGTCATGACTGCCAAGGTGTGTTAGGGAATGCTAGGGCATGCTAAGATGTGCCAGATAGTATGAATACATGTCAACCAAGCTAATATGTGCCAAGTTCTAAGGAATGCCAAGATGTACAAGGGTTCCAAGTCCCTACCTCCTCTTCTTCCATATGATATCCACTTATGACATTTGCTTTGCAATATTTAGTGCATTTTATAGTTATAGGTCATTTATAAGTTATAAATGTCTTCAGAGTTTCACTTCTAATTGAGTATTCAGATAGTATGAATACATGTCAAACAAGCTAAGATGGGCCAAGTGCTAAGTAATGCCAATATGTAAAAGGGTTCCAAGTCCCTGCCTCCTCTTCTTCCATATGATATCCACTTATGACATTTACTTTGCAATATTTGGTGCATTTTATAGTTATAGGTCATTTATAGGTTATAAATGTCTTTAGAGTTTCACTTCTAATTGAGTATTCAACTGAACATATTGATTCTCTTATACATAACTATTTTTCCCTCCACCCAATTTTCATAACTTCAATAACCATTAGGTAGGGACCTACATCTTTGATGTTGCTTTGCTTGTTTAGTAAAATATTTCTGAGACATTAATTTATTGAAAGTTGTAGAATTTACAATTTATGAAGTTTCAAGGTCTAATTTAAAAAATATAATTCTTTAAAGGGTGCTAGCTCAATGGAAGAGCACCTACTTTACAAACAGGAGGTTGGTTGTTCGATTCCATCATGCCCTGACATCCATATGGAATGGTGACGATCGATTTCTGTTGACAGAGGATATTTTGACCATCACCAATGAACTTTGGTGACATTTTTTGACCCTCACCAAAAATATGAAATGGTGACGGTCAACGAACGCCACCATATATATGCATCAATAGTGACGACCCTCAAAGGTCCGTAACCATAAATCGTTGTTGTTGATATGAAATGGTGACGGTCATTGTCCGTCATTATAGTCATTATTCGTGATGAACATTGAATGTCACCACAACACCTATACTTCTAGAAATGCGGCTTTTGGTGACGGTCAATGAACATCACCATATATATGCACCAATACTGACAGCCTTTAAAGATCCATCACAATAAATCATTATTGTTCATATGAAATGGTGATGGTCACTATCCATCATTATAATCAATATTCATGATGGACTTTGAATGTCACCATAACACCTATACTTTTGGCAACGCCACCTTTGGTGACATTTAGTTTTTGGTGACTGAGGCTATGGTATGTCACCATTGCTCATATGCAATGGTGACAGTCGCTATCTATCATTATAAATCATTATTGGTGATGAAATTTGAACGTCACTACAACACCTATACTCTTAGCGATGCCACCTTTGGTGACGTTCAATTTTTTGTGACAGAGGCTATGGTCCATGACCATTGCTCATATGAAATGGTGATGGTCGTTATCCAACATTATAAATCATTATTGGTGACGGAATTTGTATGTCACTACAACACCTATACTTTTGGCAATGCCACCTTTGGTGACATTCAGTTTTTGGTGACGAATGCTCTTTTGATCATCACTAATGAGCTTATGGTGACACTTTTTGCCCCTCACCAATGTCCTTTTTTCTTGTAGTGTTTTTTCTCAGTGTTGTGCCTGCGACTCTGGGATTTGTGCCCCTTTTTCTAGCCTGGAGACCTCGTCACTCCCAGAACTCAATGACACCTTCAGAAAGGAAATTTCATTGTGGAACAATGATACATTTTCAAACACATTGACAAGGGCTAGGCTAGACCCCTACTAGCCGTGACAAGCATTTCATCAAAAATTTCACAAACATGAAAGCTACAAGTCTTAGCAACATAACTGAGCATAGGGGTCTCATACTTATTTGAGAATCTTTAAGAAGCATTGATACCTCAACAAATTAGCTTTAATTTCATGTATTAGGCCATAGATACATTGTTCATTCATTTCAACTAAAAACATGATGAGAGCCATACATAGCCATTGTGATAAGACATATTCACAACTCACATAATAACAACAGAAATACAAAGGAAATAACATCCATATAATCCACATATAAACTAGTATAATACTCATGAATTAATAAGGATAAATAACCTAATATTAATAATGCAAAGGTCAACCAGGATTGGGACTTCCTGTTGAGCCACGGTATTGTAACAAGAATGTTGCAACTCCCAAGGCTACCGACTTTAATTATCAACCTGGGGTTCGTACAAACATAAGAGGTGTCGGCACTATATGTGCTGAATATAATGTGTCCTTCCTGTGCTGTCATGATGTAATTGAGTGCATGTACTGAAGTCAAATCCTAAACTAATTGCAGAAAAGGAAATGTTTGAAATGGAACCTTAACCTATTGCAAGAAAGAAAGTACAAGGAAAGAAATTGAAATCAAATGCTAAAACACACCATTTTCTAACGAATTGCCAATAAACTATGCTTTGCAATAATGTTAAATTATCATGAACCAAATGCTACTATATAAGCATGGAAGTAAGAAGCATAAAACATCACTAATGTGCAAGTAAAGAGACTGAAATAAATTTTTTTTCGTCTTTTTGTTTTTTTCATGCAAAATCAAGTATGCAAACTAATCTCTTTTGTTGATGTGGAAGGTGAATTAAGGATGTTGGAGGTTGGATGGAAAGGTTAGGAGATGGTTGGATGGTGTGGCAGACCCTTGGGAGGCTTTTGGTGACTTCCTAGAGGTTTTCCATCAACATAGCCTCAAAACGAACCGTTTCAGGAAGACCTACAGGATGTAGTAGAAACCTACAGGATGGTCTTGCAGGAATTACAAGAAACCTACAGGATACAGCCGAGAGCATAATTTGTTAGAAAAATATTATATATGACAGAGAAATGCAAGACATATAATATGCGGAAGAACACAAACACATAAAACCAGAGGGACACAGATATACGTGGTTCACCCAATTTGGGTTACGTCCACTCCAAATAGCCAGTCCTTACTTTTTATTGTCCATCAAAATGAAGAGACACAACCAACAATAGATCCATTGTATCCTCTATTTTCTCTCACAGTCTCGCCTCTCTATTTCTCGCTCGAAGAATACACATCTATTACACAGCCTCAATAAAATGCCCTGATAGAAAGAGGGGGGTTACCTTTTAGGTCAAAAAACCCTAAACTAAACATAATTTCTACCATAAGATCATTCGCCTAATCAACGGCCTAGATTGACTAGAAATTACTATACTTTTATAAGGAAATTTTACATTTGTTTTTACCTTTGTGGGCATTGCCCCCGAAACCCCCATCGAGGGATCGCTGACACCCGGACCCCCCAGCCGAGGGGGATCAGCCCCCCTGAACCCCCATGGGGGGGACAAGTCCCCACCATACCCCCCACGTGGAGGGGTGTACAAACTTCCTGGGGTATACATCTGGCTAAAACGAAGACCTCTAAATAATCATGCTCCACACCCAACAATCTCCCACTTGGAGAATGATTGTAGCAACCCCATCACTGCTTCATTTGCTGGACAGTGACTCCTCTTTGGACCTGGTTGTTTCTCATCTTCATCATCATCCTTGAAGACCAATTGAAACTAAGCATATTCTTAGTTTCTCCCTGGTTACAACTTTTGTTAGCATATCTGCAAGATTCTGGCTAGTGTGTATCTTTTCCAGCTTTAACTCTCCACCTTCCAACATTGATCGTATGAAATGGTACTTGAGTTGTATGTGTTTAGTCCTGGAATGAAATGTTGAGTTCTTTCCAAGATGAATGGCACTTTAACTATCACTGTATAACGTGCCCATATCATGCTTCTTACCCAATTCACCCATAAACCTTTGTAACAAAATGATTTCTTTACTAGCCTCTGTAGTGGCAACATACTCTGCTTCTGTTGTTGAAAGTGCAACAACACTTTGGATTTTTGAAACCCAACTGAGAGCTATTCCACCTACAGTAAATACATATCTTGTAGTGGTCCTCTTGTTATCTCTGTCACCTGCCATATCTGCATCAACATATGCCTATAGAGAAATGTTTGAACCACCAAAGCATAATGCTTGATTTGTGGTAGCTTTCAAATATCTGAGAATCCATTTCACTGCCATCCAATGTTCCTTTCCTGGATTGTTCATGTACCTGCTTACAACTCCCACTGCATGTGCAATATCAATCCTTGTGCAAACCATTGCATACATTAAGCTTCCAAGTGCAGATGCATATGGAACTTTAGACATATAATCCATGTCTTGTTGGGTCTTTGGGCACATTTCCTTACTAAGTTTGAAATGGCTAGCAAAAGGTGTACTAACTAGTTTTGCGTTGTGCATATTAAATATTTTCAACACCTTTTGTATGTACTCATTCTGAGACAATGTTAATTTGTGATTTTTCCTATCTCTAGTTATTCTCATACCAAGGATTTGTTTTGCAGCTCCCAAATCCTTCATTGCAAATGAATTTTCCAATTTTCTTTTGATCACATTTATTTCCTGCATGTTAGACCCTGCAACAAGCACGTCATCCACATACATTAACAATATAATATAGCTGCCATCATTTTGCTTTTTCAGATAAACACAATGATCAAAGTGACATCTAGTATAACCTTGTTCAGACATAAACTTATCAAATTTTAGATACCGCTACCTTGGAGCCTGTTTTAAGCCATACAAGCTCTTCTTCAACCTACACACTAGTTTCTCCTTCCCTTTCACCTCATATCCTTGTGGCTACTGCATATATATCTCTTCTTCCAAATCCCCATGGAGAAAGGTTGTCTTTACATCTAACTGCTCAAGATGCAAATCTTCAACTGCTACTAGACTTAAAATACTTCTGATTGAAGTCATTTTAACAACAAGAGAAAATATTTCATCAAAATCAATACCTTTCTTCTGTGAAACTCCCTTCACCACAAGTCTAGCTTTGTACCTTTATTTTCCTCCATCTTCTTCCTTTAGCCTGTAAACCCATTTATTCTTCAATGTAGTTTTTCTTGCAGGCAACCTGACTAAGTCACAAGTCTAGTTATGCATTAAGGATTCCATCTCTTCTTCCATGGCTAGCTCCCACTTCTTCCTGCTTTCAACCTGCATTGCTTCTTCATAACATTCAGGTTCACCAGAATCAGCGAACAATAAATAATATAATGAAGGAGAGTATCGTTTAGGGGGTATACTTATCCTGGTAGATCTTCTAACACCACTTTCAGGTGTTTGGGGTGCATGTTGCTATTGTGGTTGCTGATTATTATTATTTTTAGGCACCTTTACTTTTTTAGTGATCTCATCAAGAACTGTGTATTCCTTGTTTTCTTTTTCCTATTTCATTTCCTGCAACCGATTCTTATACAAGACCTTTTCATTGAATATTACATCCCTGCTTCTAATGATTTTGTGATTTTCATAATCATATAAGCGATAACCAAAATCATTAACACCATAACCAATAAAGGTACATTTCTTTGATTTTGCCTCAAGTTTTGTTCTATTTTCTTTATTAATATGGACAAAGGCCTCACAACCAAAAGGCTTTAAAAAGGAGTAGTTTACCTTTTTACCTGTCCATGCTTCCTCTGGAACACCACCATCCAAGGAACTTGAAGGCCCTCTATTTATTAGATAAACAACAGTATCTATAGCATCTTCCCAAAATTGTAAAGGCAATCCTGCATGTAATCTCATGCACCTTGCACGCTCCATGATTGTTATGTTCATCTTTTCTGACACACCATTTTCTTGTGGTTTCCTTGGAACTGTCCTCTCTCTACGAATTCCATGATCTAAACAGTACCTATCAAACTCTTTGTTGCAATATTCACCTCCATTGTCTGATCTGAGACACTTCAGTTTCTTTCCTATCTCAATCTCAACCAAAGCATTCCATTTCTTGAAAGTATCAAATACTTCAGATTTATTCTTAATGCAATAAATCCAAGTTTTTCTAGTTGCATCATCAATAAAAGTAACATAATAATGAGAGCCACTGAGAGATGATACCTAAGCAGGTCCCCATACATCTGTATGCACAAGCTCTAATTTTTCTCTCTTCTTTTCTTTCCCAACTCTAAGAAATCTGACTCTCTTCTATTTTCCATAAATACAATTCTCACAGAAGTCCAAATCAACATTCTTCAAACCCGACAACAAATTCCTTGAGTGAAGAATCTTCATCCCTTTCTTACTCATGTTTTTGAGCCTATGATGCCATAATGCTGCATCTACTCCTTTGAAAGTTAAAGCATTAACAGAGTTAGAAATACCATTGCATAAATACAATGTACCAACATTTTCACCTTTTGCTATTACCAGGGCTCCTTTGGTGACCTTCCAAGATTTATCTGTGAAAGTTGTCACACAACCTTGATCGCCTAACTACCCTGTTGAAATTAGATTTTTCTTCGGATCTGGAACATGCCTTACCTCCTTTAGTAGCCATTTGTTTCTATTCTGCTGTTTTATAAGAACCTTACCCATTCCAACAATTTTATAGGGTTTATCATCACCCAAATGGACTTGTCCAAAATATCCTTGAACATAGTCATGAAAATATTTCTAATCAGGTGTGGCATGGAATGAGGCCCCTAAATCTACCACCCAGGAATCAATAATATTTTCGAAAGAAAGAATCAAAGCATCTTGTAACACCTCACCTGTCACATTTGCTTCATGATTGTTTTCTTGTTGTGCATCTCCTTATTTTTCCATCCGAGATCTACGGTATTTCTTTAGGAGTCCTTTCTTTCCGCATTTCCAGCACACTATCCCCGATCTGGACTTGGATATGCCTTTCTTGATTTACTGCGATATCTTGAGCTTTTTCTCTTTCCATTTTTCTTCCCCTAGACTCTGCACTCAAAGCATTACCCGATGTCTCATCGGAGCTTTTCCGTCACATTTCCTCAGTAAGGATACCACCAACAACATCATCAAACTTTAAAGTACTAGATCCAGAAACAGAGTTACTAATGGCCATTACTAAACCATTCCAACTTTCTGGCAATGAGCACAAGAACAACAGAGCTCTAAATTCATCATCAAAGTTTACCCCTATAGAACTTAACTCACTTGTAATAGTATTGAAATCATTTAAATGGTCTACAACAGATCCACCTTCCGACATCTTCATATTAAATAACCGTTTCATAAGAAATACCTTGTTTGAGGCTAAGGATTTTTCATATAGTTTCGCCAATGCATTAATTAAACCCTTTGTCGCTGTTTCCTTCAAAATGTTGAAGGCGACTGGTGCTGTGAGGCACAACCATACTATTCCGAGTGCCTTTCTATTGAGAAGGTTCCATTCTTCATCTGTCACACCCGTCAGCATCTTTGTTTTTCTGCCCAATGGTAGGTACAGATCTTTCTGTTGCAGATAATCTTACATCTGCATCTTCCATAGCGAGAGCCTTTGGCCGTTAACTTTCTCGACCCTAAACTTACCATCTTCCACCATTGCTCCCACTTGAACCAAGAACCATTTTCTCTTGTGAGTTTGTCAGCCAAATAGACCTTTGGTTCTGATACCAGTTGTTAGAAAAATATTATATATGACAAAGAAATGCATGACATATAATATGCGGAAAAACACAAACACATAAAACTAGAGAGACACAGATATACATGGTTCACCCAGTTTGGGTTACGTCCACCTCGAACAGCCAGTCCTTCCTTTTTATTATCCAGCAAAATGAAGAGACACAACCTACAACAGATCTGCTGTAATATCCTTTGTTTTCTCTCACAGTCTTTCATCTCTGTTTCTCGCTCGGAGAATACACATCTATTACACAGCCTCAATACAATGCCCTTGTAGAAATAGAGGGGTTTCCTTCTAGGGCAAAAAACCTTAAACTAAACATAAGTTCTACCATCAGATCACCTGCACCCCCCCGCATGGAGGTGTGTACAAACTTCCTGGGGTATACATCCGACTGAAACGAAGACCTCTAAGTAATCATGCTCCACACCCAACATAATGTGAGGTGATGGAGGTGATGGGAGTTCTAGGAAAGGTGTGTGATGGGTGGAATGGAGTGGGAAAATTCCTAGGATCACTCAAAACTCAAAACCAAAGTCGCGAGACGAATGGATTCGCTCAAAAAGCTTGTGAAATGATGAAATTGGTGACGATTTAATGACCAAGAAAATGAAATAAAAACTGGATGGGACAATTTTTTTTATTAACTAGTATGTCTTAGGTCCCTATTCCAACTTCAATCACTCAAAAAGACCTATGTTAATCCATTCAAAAAAAACATTACTAGTCGAAAATCAAGAAATTCAAAAACTAGTGAGCTAGTAAATCTAAGAAATGCCTAACCAAATTAAGTGAAAATGCAATGAAGTAATTTTTTTTATGAACTAGAATGTTCTTTTGATCTAATGTAAGTGGAATCAAGTCGATTAAATCTCATTAGCATGCTCTAAAAAATAGTAGAAATTTACTGTTCTTTGCTAAAAAGGAGGTCCAACAATCTAGATTTGGGAATAAGAAGACTAATCCAAGCATCTCAATGATTACTATGAACTTCCAAATCTTTTCAAAGGATGTAATAATGATTTTGATCCTGCAAAATAACTTACATCAACCATTTAACTCAATCCTACAACAAGAAATCATTAATACTAAATGCAGAAATAGAAAGAAATAAAAACTAGAGATGCATGTGAATAAGCAATGAAAAGAAGGAAAGAAAATGATACAAAGGGGATCTAAGGCTCCTAGGATGGCCAAGACCAAGGAATATCAGAGACCTATGGAAGAGAACAAGATTTCGAAGCTAAACATGATACCAATCTTCATTATTTTCATCGCAAGAATTACATCCCTGCAAGAAAATACAAGGGAGCTGCAAAAATACAAGCTATCTCCACAATAACACTAATGAAAATCTACCCCTAGAGGAAAATTCAACTTGTTACTTATACAAAATGATTAGGAATCACTCCCCATGAATGAAGGAGGATTTCCCCACCAAAATCCCTTGATTAGTGGATCTAGTCCCCAATACTAGGAATTTCCATTAAATGGAAGGGAACACATTCCTAGATTTTCTCAAGCATTCGCTAGAGGCAAATTCAACTTGGTACTTATAAAAAAGGATTAATAATCATTCCCCATGAATGGAGGAAGCTTTCCCCACCAAAATCCCTTGATTAGTGGATCTGCTCCCTTGATTAGTGGAACACATTCCTAGATTTTCTCAATCATTGGAGTTCCATAATTTGTGCCATAATTCCATAATATCTTGTTGACTTTATTATTTATTATTGATCCTCAAGTAGTAGGGAATGAGTCCCTAAATTATCTCCTCCTCCAACTCTTCATAATCTGCCTAATATTCTCATAATATTCCACAAAAATAAATAATATTAGGCAAAAATATTCAATTATTCATAAACCTTCCTAACGAATATTTAAAGTTAAAAATAAATTATGTAATGCAAAAAGAGAGGTTTAATGTGCTGAAGGATGGTCATAGGCCTTAATTTATATTTTAAATTAGAGGCATGGGCATTAATTTAGGTCTAATTTAGAGGCCCATCATACCCCCTGCTGAAAGTGTTGCTCATCCTCTGAGAAACTTAGTGACCTCATTGTGCCTCATCCATGGCCCTAGTGGCCTCTCTCTTGTGCATTAAGAATATTGGCTGCAAGTTCTACAAGGACAAGCCCAAAAGAATATTTGTGCACAGAAAGATCATTGTTTCCTAAGACCATTAGCTTGCCTCCTTCCCCTTATTCAAGATTAGTTTTTGAATATTTTTCAATTTGGCAAGGTCTTTAACACCCTTATCAACCTTCTGCTACCTTGTTCTGCCATTTGAACACCACTAACACCTTCAAAATGCATTTAGATGAGAACTAGGATATCCTGTAGGAATTCCTGTGAAAAGTACAGGAAACCTTGTAAAGACTACAAGAAACTAGTTTTGAGCATAAATGATAAACTAAGGGGCAAGCCCTCAACTTGACACCCATGTATTTCTCCCATTTTTAGGTCCTCAACAAAAGCTAGAAAGAGATTGGAGACCTCTCGGAACACCTCTTTTCATCACTGTAGTTTGAGTTCTATTTTGATGGTTAATGCCTTATTTATTTTTGTTGCCTTGTTCTTCTCTTTTGTAGCCTAGATGATTTCCTCATGGCCTTTGAGTTCTCTGTCTTGATTAGGCTTCTCTTAGGCACTGCCATTTTGGGTTTTAGCACACTTTTTTCCTTTCTTCCTTCTTTTAACAACACTCTGCCTTATTGTAGTAGTCATTCCTTCTTCCTTCAGAGTCTTCTAACTGTATGGGAGTGAAATGAAATGATGAAGAGAGATTGGATGATGATGCTAGGGTTCAAAGGGAGTAGTGTATGTTTGTGAAAATGGAGAGGATGCTCTTCTTCTTTTTTTCTCAAGAAAGAAATGGGATCAATGAATGATGAATACATCGTGAATATGAAGTGGATGGAGGGCTTGGAGTGTTGTGGTGACTTGGCCTTTGCAAAAATTTCTTCTTTTAACTGCTGTCCTCATTCCTTGAAATCACCACCCTTCATAATTTGTCTTTTCAACATTACATGAGTGAAGGATTAAGCTGCAATCAACTAGTTGAAGGTGGTTGATACTGTTAACCCATTTGTAGCTTATAAAACCTCATCTCTCATGCATTGACAACAAATTTCTAACTATAATATGCTCGAAAGAAAAGGTCAAGAATATTGCATACCTATACCTACCTGATGGTTGTTGGAGAGACATGCATGTTGCTGCTGAGTTGATGTTGATGTGCAAGTGTTTATGCTGATGTTAATGATCCTGATGATGCTGCTAAGCTCTAGAGGAGCTTCTTTGACCTTTGGATCTCCTTTAAAATTGCTCACTGCAAATCCTGTAGGTGTTGTTCTGTATCCTGTAGGTTTATACGACAACAACTTTTGGCCGATATTTCCAAAACGGTAGACTGGATTGAGCTGAAACCTTTTGAGCATGTTTCCATCATCACTATACAACCCCCCCCATAGAAACAATTTGATCAATGGATGCACAGATCTTGAGAAAAACTAAAAATGGCTGAAGGTGATGGAGGCCAATTTCATGGAAACCGTGCAATGGAATTTGATGAAATTGCTTGGACATGTTACCATCATCCATATGCATCTCCCCATGAAACTATTTTTTAAATGGATGCATGGATATTGAGAAAATGAAAAATGGCTGAAGGTGATGGAGGTTGATTTCTTGGAAACCGTGCACTGGTATTTGCTGAACTTGTTTAAGCATGTTACCATCATCCATATGCATCTCCCCCTGAAACAGCTTGGCAAATGGATGCATGGTTTTTAAGTTATGGCAAAAAAAAATTGTGCTCTATGTTTTTTGTATCTCGTAGTAAAACAGAGCATCCTGTAGTTTTTCAGGACAATAAGGAAAATGAGTGGTAGAAGCTTGAGAATGATGGGTGAATGGTGAAAATAAATGAGGGTGATGGATTGGCATGGCCTTGGCCTTGTTGGAGCGTTTGAACGAAGTAGGAGAAAGTCAAAATTTGACTTTTTTTTACTAGGCTTGACCAATTTTCCTTTTGGTACCAACTTGTTCTTGTTGCTTGGAAATGTTGGAGAGTACATGCACTCATTAGAGATATACATGGAGCAAATATTTTTTATTTTTTTATTTTTTTTCTTCTAGGCCTACTAGTCACCTCAAGGAGGTTTTCAACTAGTAGGTCTGCCTAGGCGCCTAAAAAGAGGTTTTCACCTAGGATATTTTATTTTTTCTCTTCTTTTTTTTTCCTAACCCATTGACTGCCTCATGGAGGTTTTGAATCAATGAGCCAATCTAAGCCGCATCCAAGGAGGTTTTCACCTGAGATTTTTATTTTTCTCTTATTTTTCAAATATTTTTTTCTACCCTACCCTACTTGAAGAACAAAATCACTTTCAAGTATAAGAATACTTCCAATGGAGCCATGTGCACATCAAGATGACATACAAAATGCTGTGGAGGCTTGAAATGTATGCTTTGACATGTGTCTGGATTTCAGAGACCAAATGATTTGACTTTGAAAGGATCAAGAATAGTTGAGGAAGAGAGTGATGTTGCAACTTAGTGACTCTCTGGAACCATATTTCAATATAATTGTAATGTCCTTGGTCTTTTTTCTGATCTGGATCATTCTTCATGTCTTCTTCTACCACGACCTTCAAATCTTCCTCCTTTTGTTGATTGTTCTCTTGAATACATGGAGGATTTGATGGTAACCATGAGGGAGTTCTATCGATATCTAATTTTGATGTCTTCTCTTCATCAATTGCAGCCCATGGTTCTATAGTCTTCTTATTTGAATCTTCTTCTTCTAGATGTAGTCCTTCAATGATATCAAGAGTCTCTCTCTTTTGCAATACTCTTCCTGAGCTATGGTGAATACCATTGAGCTCAAGAGGAGATGTTTGGAAGTGTTGTACCTCAGCATTGTAAGTGGGCTTAGCTACTTCAACGTGTGGGTTTGGAAATGATGGTACAACTAGTTGAGTGGGAGTGGATATTTGAGATGGATGTGGTTGGGGTTGTGGTTATGGTGGATATGAATGGTAGGGATAACATGGAGTTGGGTATGGAAGATATTGAGGAAAATATTGAGGAATTTTTGGATGTCTCCCATAAGATCCTTGCCAACCTTGTTTCCAAGATTGGTTTTGGGGTTGAGATGGCCAATGTTGCCAAGGAAAAGGTGTGTTCCAATTACTTTGAGGCGGATATGCATAACCTTGAAATTGTGAATTAGGCTCTTGCATCATATCAGACTGAATAGGCTACCATGGTCCTCTTGGAGCTACATAACATTGTTGCATTTGCAATTGACTTGCTCCATTATCCTCTTGGAGAACTTCCTTCAACCTTGGTAATGAGGAGCAACATTTAACATCATGTGGTTCTGTATAGACAACACAAACGTCTTCTTTTTTCTCATTTTGTATTCTTAACATTTCTACTTGTTTGGTTAGATTGCTAACAATTTCCGTTTTAAAGTCATCAAACAAATTTCCAAGTTTAGCTTGACTTACTGATTTTGATGTTGATTTACCTACTCTTGCTTTTCCTCTCGATATGTGTTGACATGTTTCACAAATTTCCTCAAATGATAATTGATATACATTGGCTCTACTTATGATATTAAGGAGATCAATCCACTCATCCCTAATTATTCTAAGTAAGAGGGCTTTTAGTGTGTCGGATCCTAAATGATGTAGTTTTTCCCTCTTAAGGTTATACATGAACCTCTATATTAAATCCTCTAGACTCTCATCTTCCCTTTGATTCATTCTAAAGATTTGTTCTTTAAGATCATGATCTTTATATTTTTCTAGGAATATCTTTCGCATATCATTCCATTATCTTATTGAATTAGTCCCTAAAATCATGAACCATTTAAGATTTCTATCCTTCAATGTTGTTGGAAACAATCTCAATTTTTTGAGTTTTTAATAAGTAACCATAAGATCTACAAACAATCTCAAATTCAAATAGAAAGGTTTCCAGATCCTCTGGCATTAGACCATGAAATTTTGGAAGAAAAGATGGAGGGATGTTCTTCATGTGCACACTTCCATCAATATCTTGAATGGGAAATCCGATAGGACCTTTCTCATTGTCATCGTCACCATCAATTTCTTCTACATTCTTCACCATCTTCTTCTTATACCTGCAAAATTGAATGGTGATATGGCTCTTACTACACCATGTGATCAAATGGGGGGGTGGGGTGTTGGAGAATTTTGTTTTTGTTTATATGATTGAATGAAAACTATAATGCAATGTAGTTTTCTACTTTTGAAATTAAATTTTCCTAATGAAAATATTTTTTTGTTTTTGCAAAAATTAAAAAGAAATTAATCAACTAGGGAAGAAAACAATGCATACTATGACACCTCCCCGGAAACGACACCAAAAAGTGTTGAACCTTCGTATTGCAACAAGAATGTTGCAACTCCTAAGGCTACCGACTTTAATTATCAACCCGGGTTCATACAAACTTAAGAGGTGTCAACACTATATGTGCGGCAGACAATGTGTCCTTCCTTTGCTGTCATGATGTAATTGAGTGCATGTACTAAAATCAAATCCTAAACTACTTGCAGAAAAGGAAATGTTTGAATGGAACCTTAACCTATTGTAAGAAAGAAAGTACAAGGAAAGAAACTGAAATCAAATGCTAAAACACACCATTTTCTAACTAACTTCCAAGAAACTATGCTTTGCAATAATGCTAAATTATCATGAACAAAATGCTACTATCTAAGCATGGAAGTAAGAAGCATAAAGCATCACTAATGTGCAAGTAAAGGGACTAAAATAAATTTGTTTTTGTCTTTTTGTTTTTTTCATGCAAAATCAAATATGCAAACTAATGTCTTTTGGTGATGTGGAAGGTGAATTAAGGATGTTGGAGGTTGGATGGAAGGGTTAGGAGATGGTTGGATGGTGTGGATGACCCTTGGGAGTATTTTCTTGACTTACTAGAGGTTTTCCATCAATTCGGCCTCAAAATGGGCCGTTTCAGGAAAACCTACAGGATGTACTGGAAAACTATAGGATGATCCTGTAGGAATTACAGGAAGCCTACAGGATACAACCGAGAGAAAAATGTGAGGTGTTGGAGGTGATGGGAGGCCTAGGAAAGGTGTGTCATGGGTGGAATCGAGTGGGAAAATTCCTAGGATCACTCAGAACTCAAAACCAATGTCTAAAGATGGATGGATTCACTCAAAAAGCTTGTGAAAGGATGAAAATCGTGAGGATCTAATGACCAAGAAAATCAAATCCAAATTGTATGGGAAAAATTTTGTTATTAACTAGGATGTCTTAGGTTCCTATTCCAATTTGAATCACTCAAAAAGAACCATGTCAATCCATTCAAAAAAAATAAAAAACATTACTAGTCAAAAATCTAAAAATTCGAGAACTAGTGACCGAGTAAATCTAAGAAATGCCTAACCAAATTAAGTGCAAATGCAATGGATTAATTTTTTTTATGAACTAGAATGCTTTTCTGATCTAATTCAAGTTGAATCAAGTTGATTTAATCTCGTTATCATGCTCTAAAAAATAGCAAAAGTTTACTATTATTTGCTAAAAAGGAGGTCCAACAATCCAAATTTGGGAATAAGAAGACTAATCCAACGAGCTCAATGATTACTATGAACTTGAAAATCTTTTCCAAGGATGGAATAATGATTTTCATCTTGCAAAATAACTTACATCAACCATTTAACTCAATCCTACAACAAGAAATCATTAATAATAAATGCAGAAATAGAAAGAAATGAAAACTAGAGATGCATGTGAATAAGCAATGAAAAGAAGGAAAGAAAATGATAAAAAAAGGGCTATGAGGCTCATGGGATGGCCAAGCCTAACGAAAATCAGAGACCTATTGAGGAGAACAAGATTTAGAAACTAAACATAACACTAATCTTCATTATTTTCATCAAAAGAATTACATCCCTGTAAGAAAGTACAATGGAGCTGCAAAAATACAATCTCTCTCCACAATAACACTATTGAAAATCTACCCCTAGAGGAAAATTCGACTTGGTACTTATAAAAAATGATTAGGAATTATTTCCCATGAGTGGAGGAATCTTTCCCCACCAAAATCCCTTGATTACTGGATCTAGTCCCCAATACTAGAAATTTGCATTAAATGGTAGGGAACACATTCCTAGATTTTCTCAATCATTTCCTAGAGGAAAATTCAACTTGGTACTTATAAAAAATGATTAAGAATAATTCCCCATGAATGGGGGAATCTTTATCCACCAAAATTCCTTGATCAGTGGATCTGCTCCCTTGATTAGTAATGAGCCCCATAAATGGGTAATTATATGGGCTCATTTTGCCTCCTAACTTAGCGTAATCCACCATTCTCATTATTTTATTGCATTTTTTTTATTATATTTATGCTAATAGAGTGAGTTGGGTTGGTCATTATGCCATGGAGTCTAATGTGTGTTTAATGCAGATTTTTGGTCAATTTTCGAGATAAAGTCAAAGATTTAATGGACAATAGGCAGCAATAATTCGAAGTAGACAAAGGAGAGGATTTATAGGCAGGTATCCCCCTCATTTATGACTCCCCACTTTGAATTCTCCATCATGTAGCTCGGAGCACAAGCAGCCACATCAATGCACCAAAGAGGCAGCTGAGCAAGTGGAGGATAACATCTGTTCATCTCAAGTTTTGGGAGCTAAGCCTCCCTGATTTTAAGGAAGTTGTTGGGAGCTTCAGTTGTATAAGTAGAGAGGCCTAGGACCTCATTAATTTGTTGGAAGTTAGTCAAATTTTTGAATTTTTGTTGCAACTTTTCTCTGCTCAACTTCGAGCTTACTTTTGTTGACAGTTTCGTGTAGTCTTATTATTATTTTGATAATGAAGATGAGATCTTGTTCGAGCTAGCACTGAATTACCTCAGAGGGTTGAAGCTCTTGGGTTAGGGCCCAATCCAAGTAGCCAATCTCCTCTTGTTTTGTATTTATATGCTTTTTTTTAGTTTATGAATTAGTTGTTGTTAGATAGATTTCTTTCTTAGTTAAGAATAGGTTTCTTTTCATGATTTAAGAGGTTGTTTCCATTTCAGTTTGTTGTAGCAGGTTGAACAATGATAGGAAAAAGATACAAAAAGGCCATCAATAGAGCCTTGGCCTTGTTTCCTCCCTTTGGTACCATGAACTGAGGCCAAGACCCTCTTACTGCCATAAAAAACACAGATTTTCCTTTTCCATAGGATTTATGTCGTTGCAGTTTGTTAGAAGGTTAATGCTTTGTTGTAGATCTATTTCACCATGCTCGTTTCTATCTTTGCAATAAATTTCCTTCCATTCTTTCTTTCCATGTAGCATTTTTTCAGCATTTACTTTCCTAGATCAGAATTTAGACTAGCTTGATGCAAAGTTCTGTTTTTTTTTATGTAGCTAGTTTCCTTGTTTGCTTAATCCCATGATGTAAGCTTCAGTTCGCTTGCAGCAAGCCTGCTCTCACAATAAGTCAGCTAACCAGCCATCACCATCTCTCTTTGATCTATGTTCCACAGGTCACCCAAAGTCCCTCACAAATCTGCCTTAGTTTTCTGCACTTTCCTCATAAACTTTCCTCTATTTCCTTGAACAAGTCCAACCATATTTCTCTTTCTTGATCCTTCTTAATGAACCCTAGACACCTTAACACATCAAACTAGCCTTCAGCTACCCTTTCCATCCACTTTCCCACCTTCAAAACCTCCAAAACTGCTCTCGGCATCCTCCTGTAGACCTCTTGTAGCCTCCTATATATTTTCCTGTAGGTGTCCTTTTGAAGTCTGATTGTAGGAAAAGCCTCCAGAAGGCTACCTGGGATCTCCTAGGACACATCCACACCTTCCTACACCTCTGAAAACTCCAAATTCACCCTCTATTGCCACCTATTCGCTACCACATTCACAAACAAATAAATTACATGCATGACAATTTCACCTAAAAATACATAAAAATCCAAAAAGATGTGTTTTTCTCATTTCCTTCTAGAAACAACTTGAGTAGATGTTGTTTACTTCCTAAGTAGGTAATGGCATTCATTTTATGGTTTTTCATCTCTCTTTCTACAAAAGTAAGATCAGTTGGTTAATTAGGGTTTGCTTGGTTTACTTTACATTTAAGTCTTCTTTTCCTTTCTGCAAGTAGAATAGCCCCTGTAGAGTAAGCTTTCCTTTCTTTCATCACATATAGAGCTTCTTCTGGAATCCATAGAAGTTGGCTTGAGCTCCTAGTGATCTTGCACCAGCTAACCAAGTGACAACCTACAGTAAGAACTAGTACTTGTGCATATAGCACCATCGCTTCCAAGTTTGTTACGAACTACCCGGTTGATAAAAGTAAAGTAGGAAGCCTAGGAGTTGCAACATTATTTCTACAATACTTTTGTTCACCACTTTTTGGCGCCGTTGCCGGGGAAGTGTCAGAGCATTTTGTGATTACTACTTTTCTTCTATTTTCTACTGCAACATTATGCTAAGTAGTTTTTTTCAGCAAAAGTAGATCAGTCATTTCCCTACTTTCCTTTCAATTTCTGCAATTTCTATTTCAGCAAAAGTAGATTAGTCATTTCCCTACTTTCCTTTCAATTCTGCAATTTCCATTTCAGCAAGATTATATTAGTCATTTCCTTGCTTTTAGTTCTGCATTTCATTTTCTTTCCTTTTCAATTCTACAATTTCATTTTAGCAAGTTCATTTCAGTTAGTTGCAATTTGTTTGTTAAACCAATCTCAGTTTTGCAGGTACAAGCATAAAAAAGAAAATATCAACCAAAAGATTTCTTTTCATGCCTTGCAGGAACAGAGATAATTCAGGAAAATTCTTGTCCAACACCCCCACCACATCACATAGCCAACCTTCTCTCTTCTTCGGTGGCAGTGACCAAGAAGAACCTTTAGGTGAACAACTAGAGACATTTGAAAAACCTATAGGGGAAGAAGAAGAAGAAAACGTCCCTCCTGAGACAATGACTAAAAAAATAAATGCTAGGGGGAATGGAGAGAGAGTAGAGGGTACCTTTCCCATCCGAGAAACCAATGGGGACACTAAAATGAAGAACATAAGCCCTTCATCCCTACCTCACTTCCATGGATTGACTACAGAAGATTTTGACACCTTTTTGTTTGATTTTTCTGTTATCTGTAGAACCTATGACTATGGAGAAGATGAGCAAAAGTTGAAACTATTTCCTTCTACTCTTAAGGATGCAACATTACGCTGGTTCATGGGATTACCTAGCAATAGTATCACAACTTGGGCTCAGATGTAGTAGGCCTTTAATTACAAATATCGAGACTACTATAGGTCAAAAGACACCAAGGAAGAAATCCTCCTAAGGACCATGGGAAGTGATGAATCTTTGGAAGATTATGAAGAGTGGTTCCAGCTCAGTTATAAAAGGGCCAGGTGCACACTTGACCCCAAATCTCTAAAGTTGGTCCTGCTAAGAGGAACTCCGGAAGACCTTCTAGACACCCTCTATCTACTGTGTGGGGAAGACATCTACCAGCTGCCTTATGAAGGCATAAAGATTGTTTTTAGAAACCATTCTAGGGTAGCCAAAAACAGAGGTATGGGGAGTCAACCCATAGCCAGTACCTCCTTATCCAGTTCATCCCTCAAAGGTGAACTTGGAAACATGCTGGAAGACTTCAAGAGTGAGATGTTGCATACTCTTGCCATGCAAATGGATACCTTGCATATCAAAAGGAAACAAGAGGAAGCAGAGAGGGCTTTGGCCATTTTTTGTCATCGGTGCACCATGAAGCATCTTAGGAATGAATGTCCATTGAACTATGTATAGATTTGTTCAGTCTATGAGGAATATCATTCTATAGATAAGTGCCCTTTGTTGTCTGGACTTAAAGCTGTATAACAGGGGGCCGAAGGAGCCACTGAACCACTCTATTTCATGAACCAAAGGAGACCGCATGGACCTAGACCATACCAGCAAGGAATGCAAGGGACATATCAAGCATACTACAACCCCAACCAAGCCATTTCCTTACCTTCTTGGGGCCCTCCTGCTCATCCATCCTGGTCCACACCTTCTCCTTGGTCCTATCCATCTCAATATCATGCCCAACCAGTTACTCATGCATTTCAATCCTATGCTCAGCCACAACCTCAGTGGAATGCATCTCATTAGGGGTGGAGGCCCTAGTACAACTCTCCTCCACCACCTGCTCAACCACAACCATTGCCTCCTACTCCACCAAGGCAACCCCAAATGCCTACCTAGCCAAACCCGAACCTGAAAAATAGACAAGTCCAACAAGTATATAGTGGGGAACCATCATGCCCAACTTATGCTGTGGAGATTTAGGAGATCAACCTATGATCTGGAAAGCTAATCCCAAATATCGAGCCTCCCCCTTAGGAGGTTGAGGAAGATAAAGAGGAAAGTGAATCGAAAGCAATTCCACCCTTTTGTGAGAGATTATTCGGGACAACATAGCCCACCCCAAAAGAAACTGAACTTCTGTGAGAATTGAAATAGTTATGTGTAAAGATAACACTTCTCCAAGCCATAA
Organism: Pinus tabuliformis; assembly: GCA_031772625.1. Taxonomy (NCBI): domain Eukaryota; kingdom Viridiplantae; phylum Streptophyta; class Pinopsida; order Pinales; family Pinaceae; genus Pinus; species Pinus tabuliformis. The sequence goes on along the minus strand of CM062817.1, from coordinate 1,157,293,833 downwards.
AGGATGTGCCTATATACAATAATATGATCAAAGAGAAGTGCTTTAGGCATCCAGGCAGGCACAAGAGAGATGCCCCAACTGTCAATGTCATAGGACAACTGTCCAACCTAAACTTGGGGCAGGTAATCTATCCAAAATATCTAGACCCTGGAAGCCCAGTAGTTGATGTCCACATCAATGGCACCATGATGCCACATACCTTGATTGATCTGGGAGCTACCATTAATGTGATGGAAGAGGACACCATGCTCAAACTCAACCTCCAGGGCTCCTTGAGGAAGACCACGACAGTACTGCAGCTAGCAGACCACTCCACCATGACCCCTGAAGGGATTGTGGAGGATGTGATGGTCTCCATTGATTATTGGGAGTACCCTGCTAATTTCTTAGTTCTCCAGCCAAAGGAAAAGCTCACTGGGTATCCTCTCACGCTGGGAAGACCCTAGTTGGCCACTGTAGATGCTTAGATTAGTTGTCGGGCTGGGAACATGACCATCAAGAACAGGCATATGTCCAAGCAGCTAATCCTATACCCTCCTACCCAACCCTTGATAGAATGTGATCCACCTCTCTAGTTGGAGGAGGAGGATGAGGATGAAATCTATTCTACACCACAGTGTACAGTAGAAACTATCATGGGGGGAAACCGCAAAATTAGGATGATATCATTGAAAATTTAATTCAAAATCCACCCCCTAGTATTTCTCCATTAGAAGATCTAGCGAAAGAAACCCAACACAATCCCTTAACTAATCTATGTGTGGCTAACCTGACCTCTTTTCGTGTTGACAATATAGAGTTCAACCCAGAAAGAACCTTGAAAATCAACTCATCCCTATCCACTTCCTAGGAGAAGGAACTGTACAACATATTGAGAAAACATTTAGATGCCTTCGCTTGGATTTATATGGAGATGAAGGGAGTGCACCCTTCAGTATGTACTCATCATATATACATTAAGGAAGATTGAAAACCAGTCAGGCAGCCTCAAAGGAGGACGAATCCAACCCTTAAAGTCATTGTTAAGTAAGAATTGCAAAAATTAATTGATGCAGGATTCATCTACCCCATCTCTGACGGTCAATGGGTCTCTCCTTTGGTGCTAGTGCCAAAGAAAAATGGTAAGTGCAGAATCTATGTCGATTATCAGGAATTGAACAAGGCCACTAAAAAGGACCATTTTCCTTTGCCTTTCATAGATCAAGTGTTAGATGGTCTGGCGAGGAAAAAGTTTTTCTCCTTCCTAGATGGGTTTAGCAGGTACAATCAGATTCAAATCAGCCCGGAACACCAAGATAAAACCACTTTCACTTGTCCTTGGGGTACCTTTGCATATTGGGTCCTTCCTTTTGGTTTGTGCAATGCTCCAGCCACTTTCCAGAGAGAAATATTGAGTATATTGTCTGAACTAGTTCATGATGCAGTGGAAATATATATGGATGATTTTACTCCTTATGGTTCTAACGTTCAAGAAGCTTTATCTAACCTACGAAAAGTTTTGAACAAGTGCATTGAAATGAACCTGTCCCTCAGTCTGGAAAAATGTGAATTTTTGATGACTGAAGGGACCGTGCTAGGTCATGCAATATCTCAACAAGGATTGCAGGTGGACCCCAATAAAGTTGCCATCATCCAAAGGGTCCCACCTCCTCAAAAGGTGAGAGATGTCCAAAGTTTCTTAGGCTTAGCTGGATATTACAAAAGATTCATTAAAGACTTTAGTAAGTTAGCCTCTCTGTTGTTTGGTCTTTTGGGAAAATATGTCGAGTTCATATGGACTGAAAACTGTCAAGAAGCCCTAGATACCTTGAAAAACAAACTTGTGACTACCCCAATTTTGAGATGCCCAAACTAGGCCCTACCTTTCCACATTCACACAGATGGCTCAAACAAAGCAATAGGAGCAGCCTTAGGAAAAATTGATGAAAATTTACCTTATGTCATATACTTTATAAGTAAAATTTTGTCAAAGGTGGAGTTAAACTACAAAGTAACCGAGAAGGAACTCCTAACTCTAGTGCATTCCTTAAATAAATTCAGACATTACAACACAAGCTATCAAACCTTTGTACACACTGATCATGTTGCAATTAGGTATTTAATGAATAAACCAGATGTAAATGCTCACATTATTAGATGGTTGCTTTTACTGCAGCAATTTGATTTAATCATTGTTGATAAGCCTGGTAAAGAAAATGTTGTTGCTAACTTTTTGTCTAGAGTAAATTTGCCTGTAGGTGAAGAAGGAATGGTGGATGATTAAATGCCACATGAACACCTATTTTCTATCTCAGTACTCTCTCCATGGTTTGCTGATATAACAAATTACTTGGTTTTAGCACAGTTCCCACCACACGTATCCTCAAAAGAGAAGAGCAAGATCGTGAGGAAAAGCACCCTTTTCACTTGGATTGGGGGAAATCTCTTCAAACTTGGCCCAGATCAAATCTTGAGAAGATGTGTTAGGGAGGAGGAAGTTTCTGACATTCTCCTGACCTGTCATGACGAGCCTTATGGAGGTCATTTTGCAGCAAAGAGGACTACCTTCAAAATATTGCAGGTAGGCTATTGTTGGCCCACTCTTCATTAACATGTGAAGAGATATACCATCCAATGTGATCGGTGCTAAAGAATGGGGAAACCTACTCCAAAGGATGAGATGCCCATGCAACCTCACGTGACCTTCAAGCCATTTGAGAAGTCGGGCATGGACTTTGTAGGTCCTATCAACCCTCCTTCAAAACAGAGGCAATACATCATTGTGTGCACCGATTATCTGACAAAATGGGCAAAGACAAAAGAAATCAAGGTAGCAACAGAAGAAAAATTAGCTGAGTTTTTAAGAGAAAACATATTCTATATGTTCGGGTATCCAAGAGAACTGGTCACAAATCAAGGCAATCAGTTCACTTCCAATTCGATTGAAGACCTACTCACACATCATAAAATCAAACACAGAACTTCCACCCCTTACCATCCACAATCCAATGGGTAGGTGGAAGTCACTAACAGAGCTTTGGAAGGAATTTTGACCAAGGTAATGAGCAGCAACAGAAAAGATTGGGCAAATAGACTAGTTGAGGTCACCTGGGCCTACAACACAACATGGAAGACCACCACAGGGTTCACACCCTATGAACTGATCTATGGGAAGAAGGCTTTACTTTGAATAGAAGTTGAATACAATACACTAAGGATGGCAGCTCAGCTGAACCTAGACCTCAACCATGCACAGAGGGAAAGACTACTCCAACTCAATGGATTGGATGAACAAAGATTTCAGGCCCTTCTCCACATAGAGGTAGTTCAGATTCAAAGGAAAATATGGCATGACAAAAATATCAAGGAGAAGAAATTCCAAGAGGGATATTGGGCATTTCTCTATGACTCAAGGTTTAAATACTTCAAAGGCAAGCTGAAGACAAGATGGTTGGGACCCTACACTGTGGAAAAATGCAATGACAATGGTTCAGTTCTGATCAGAACCATTGATGAGGAAGCCATCCCCGTGCTTGTCAATGGACATAGGTTGAAAATTTAGAAGAAGACCCTCTCCAAGCTAGAGTTCATTGAAGATCTGAATAAGACAGTGTTGGTGGTGGAGTAGATCTTAGCCTCCACTCCACCCACTCACTGAAGAAGTAGAAAAAGAAATAATAAGGACTCAAGTGAAAACCTCCATGAGGCACTTGAGTCCCATCATTGGGCTGAAAACCTATTTTGAGGCAGCCCAGTGATGACAAAAACAAAAAAGAGAGAGAATAAGATCCCTAGGTGAAAACCTCTCTTGGAGGCGCTCAGGGTAGGAAACTAGGGTGAAAACCTCCTTGAGGTGCCCTAGTTGTCTTTCAAAATGAAAAAAAAAACAGAGAAAAGAAGAAAGGAAAAATTGACTTTTAATGTGCATTGCGGGTTACAGGTGGGCCACAGGAAGCAAGAAAAGGTACCACAAAGCCTATTTCACCTCCTCCACACTCTTCTCCATCATTTCTAACCTTCCTTCTACCTCACTATGTTTTTTTCCAAAGACTGTGTATCCTACAGGAGGCCCTGTGTGTTCTAGAGGTGGCTCCTATAGAAATCATAGAGAGCCAGAAATGGATTTTAAAAATAGTTTGAGGGCCTGGGAAGTTTCATGAAGAGCATGTAGGCCTTCCTACAGTTATCCACCCTCCTAGCCATCCATCCCACACCTGCACCACCTCATCATCATCGATTTCTTTCCTTCCTGTCAAAAAAAAAAAACACAGAAACCTATTTTTCAGAAAAAACAAAATAAAAAAGGAATAGCACCTCCAAATATCACCTACAGCTTACCAAATACCTGTCCACCTCCATCAACATCTTTGATATCATCCTCATAGCTCCCAACACAAAAATTAGCTAAAATTTAAAAGGTATAAGTAGTTATAGTAGCTCTTGTAGGATTTCCTGTACCAGCTGATCCCCTTAAAATCAAGCGACAACAGCAAAAAAGTGTGACCAAGGGATTGAAGAGGATATCTGAAGCCAGATCTAGCAAGAGGGTACCTGCACAAAGCAAACAAGACATACATTAGACAGTAGAAAGCATGCAGCAAAGGGCACAGAAGCATGCAATGACTGAAATACATGCATGCAATGACTGAAAGAAAAGCATGCAGCAGCAAAGGAACCAAAATGCACCACAACATGAACATTCAACTTGTAGGTAAGTGTCTAACCCTCTCCTCTCTTGCATATATGTAATTCAAAAATATGCATAAATGAATGAGATGGTTAGGGTTGAGCGAGAAAAGGTGGCCAGTTAACTGGCCACCCTCATCCAATTGACTGCGCTCATCCAAAGATGCCACCACACGTGTGCCTAGTCAACTCACAAAAAAATCCAAAGGACAGGTAGTGGAGGGTATAAAAACTCCAATGCAATGATGGGAAGTGATTGCGGGAAGGAGTCATGAGGAGTCGTTATGAAAAGGTAGTGGGGATCAACAGTCCAAATATGGCAACATACATTTTTGCCAGCTCACCCCATCACTGGAAATATCTAAAAGAAGAAATAAGTATTCCTCCTCGAAACTCCTTCACCACCTTTTCTTTCATTTCATCCTCGTCCACTTAGCTGCAGTAAGCTATTTGTCACCACCATAGCCTCGAAACCATCATTCTCTATCGTTTTCAGCCATCCTTCTGCTATCAGCATTCTACAGGAGCAGTAGCAGGTTCTACAAGAGCACCTATAGCCAGTTCTACAGGAGGGGCAGTAAGCAGTTTTTCAGGAGAAAACATGGGGTTTTTACTCGAATTCTAGCTTGAAGAGGTAGGTTCTATGTATACCCACCTTGATTATTGATATGTGCAAGGAACGATACAATTTTAAGGAGCAATTGAGTCCATAGAAGGAGAGAAATTACATAAAAAAAATCTTCCTGTTTTCTTAAAAAAAACATTGTTTTCTCTGTTTTCCTGTTTCTTCAAAATTCTTGTCTCCATCTCTACCTTGGGTGTTAAAAATGGGTATAAGAAAAATGGCAAGGGGATTCATGAGGAAGGAACCCACAAATTCAGCCAGGATCCATGAACATCCTGAAGTAGTAGCCATTTTTACCATAGCAAATTGGATGCCATTCTTTGAAAAATTCTGACGGTTTGATGAAGAAGTGGCTCAGGAGTTTGCCCTTTCTTTAGTACCTCACTCAAGGAATCATGCCACTATTACTTTGAGACGTCTCTCCCTAGAAATCACCCCAAAATTTATCAGTAGGGTTACCACCCTTCCTCTTGGATTCCCTGGGAGCAAAGATGAAAAGCTCATTGGATAGTATGCCAAGAAAACCTTCTTACAAAACATTGAACATCATGTAGAAGATAAAAATGGCATTAGAAGAGGAAGCATACCTTACCCTTGGGACAAGGTCATTTACCAAATTATCAAGTATATTTCCTGTGAAGGGAGGTATAACATAGTTTATGGCTACCATTTTAGACTTCTCCATGAGCTGAGATATGGCATGGACACTCCAACACCCCAGAAACTCAGCATCCCATATTTTATCCTATAGTCCCTCATCGATTCCAGCATTAAGTTGAAGGCAGGAGGTCCAGATCAGTTGGCTCACCATGGGTTAATTAAACTATTAGTGGAAGAAGCCCTCCATACCTTCACAATCCCCATAACATGGGAAATCTTCAGAAACATGATAGAAAAAGATGATACAAAGACCCTCACATATGATCACAGTCCTTCTGATAGTGAGGGGGAAGAGTAGCAAGAGGAAGAAGGGGAGGAAACTGAGGAACAAACAGAGGAGGAAAACACCAAAATAGAGAAAGAGGAAACCGAAACGGATCAAAAGGGAACAAAACCAGCAGAGGTAGAGAAAAAGGCAGAAGGAAAGGAACAAGGGGCAGAAAAGACAGAAGTGTCTCCTGAGACCCTAGAAAGGGAGGCAACAGCTGCTCTCACTACCCTCAGCACCCCAATTAAACAAAAACAAAAGAGGAAGAGGCAAACATCAATGTATTTCAGGGCTCGGAAAAGCACAAGGATAAAGATAGGAAAACCACAGCCATCTTCAACAGTGCCTATTATAATTGAAGATTCACCCATTGTCAAAGGGGAAGAATCTCCCTCTAAAACGGCCATCACATATGAAAGAGGAAGTCCCAGATCTTCCACCTGGAAGGAAAGAGTGCAACTATAAGACTCAAAAACAGCTCTACAAGAGGCACAAACTGTTCTACAGGAGACCCTAACTAAGCTACAGGAGACCAAAAAACATGAGAAAAGGGTAGAAGAACAACCAAAGGAGAAGGAAGAAACAACAGAGGCACAAGAACTTGACCACCAGCCTAGTTTGGGCTCCTACCACAATCTTCTTGAGGGGGGAAATCATTCCAAAGAAATTTGTAGTCCCCCTTTTCTTTGAGTTAGAGAAAGAGAGGATAAGGAGCCATAGATGGATGCAAATTGCCAAATCCAAGGGGGTAGAGGTTATTGGCCACATGGAGAACAAGCTTAGAGAAATGGGCAGGGAGTTAAGTGCTGTAAGACATGGAGAGGCAATCACAAGAACTCACATGGAAACAAAAAATGAGTTGCTAATAAGACAGCTGCAAGAAAAGGAGACACAATTAGAATGCATGGCCAACTGGTCTATGGAGGCACTACAGTGCAGGACCTAACAAAATCATATGGAGTATACCTCAAAGAGCAATGGCTAAAGTTTCAGATCAAGACTTTGGCACAGAGAGGCACAATGCCTTTTTAGGATTACAAATAGTTCATGGACCTATGTGACCAAAGCTCTTCAGAAGACAAGGCAAAAATAACAGAGTTCTATTTGTATAACATGGCCCTCACAGACATGAACGTGTGGGACCCCAATGCTAGGCTAGGGGACCTGAAGCTAATGGCCATGGCCTCATGGGTGAATCATGAGGAGAAAAGGGCAACATAAATCAAGAAGTTGATGCAAAAAGAGAAAAATGAACCCTTAATTATCAGAGCTGAGGCATCAAACCCCATGGCTGTCATCAACACACACCAGATGCTTGCAAATAATCCTCAAAGTTCCCCTAAGTATATCAATGATCAGGCTCAGGCCATTGCACATTTGAGGACATGGAAAGGTTACTTGGGTAAGAATGTATTCATTCTTGTAGGAGGAGGTGGAACACTCTACCACACAGTCTGCAAATCAAAGAGTATCACTCCCCAACAAGGATGAAAGAATCATTTAGGAGAGTGCCTCTATACAAGTGCTCTATGCAGAATTTGAAGTTCAATTGGATTGGCCTCAAATTGTGTCCCCCACTACTACTAGGCCTGCTCGAAGGTAGAAAAGAGGAAGAACAACAAAAACAATGGGAAGAGGTGGACAGAAAGGCAGGTTCCATGAAAAAGAAGAGGACCTCACATCAGAAGCATGGGATGTCAGGGAGGCCATCAGGGCCATCAAAGATGAGGAGATGGATTGAGTTGCTTAGAGGATGAGCAACACCTTCATTAGGGGGTGATGATGAGCCCCATAAATGGGTAATTATATGGGCTCATTTTGCCTCCTAATTTAGCTTAATCCACCATTCTCATTATTTTATTGCATGTTTTTTTATTATATTTATGCTAATAGAGTGAGTTGCGTTGGTCATTATGTCATGGAATCTAATGTGTCTTTAGTGCAGATTTTTGGTCAATTTTGGAGTTAATGTCAAAGATTTAGTGGACAATTGGTAGCAATAATTTGAAGTAGACAAGGGAGAGGACTTATAGGATGGTATCCCCCTCATTTATGATTCTCCACTTCGAATTCTCCATCATGCAACTCAGAGCACAAGTAGCCACATCAATGCACCAAAGAGGCAGCCGAGCAAGTGGAGGATAACTTCTGTTTATCTCAAGTTTTGGGAGCCAAGCCTCCCTGATTTTAAGGAAGTTGTTGGGAGCTTCAGTTGTATAAGTAGAAAGGCCTAGGGCCTCATTAGGTTGTTGGAAGTTAGTCAAATTTTTGAATTTTTGTTGCAGCTTTGCTTTGCTCAACTTCAAGCTTACTTTTGTTGACAGTTTCATGTAATCCTATTATTATTTTGATAATAAAGATTTGATCTTGTTCGAGCTAGCACTGAGTTACCTCATAGGGCTGAAGCTCTTGGGTTAGGGCCCAATCCAAGCAACCAATCTACTCTTATTTCGTATTTATATGCTTTGTTTCAGTTTATGAATTAGTTTTTGTTAGATAGATTTCTTTCTTAGTTAAGAATAGGTTGCTTTTGGTGATTTAAGAGGTTGTTTCCATTTCGTTTATTGTAGGAGATTGAACAGTGATAGGAAAAAGATACAAAAAGGCCATCAATATAGCCTTGGCCTTCTTTCCTCCCTTTGGGACCATGAACTGAGGCCAAGACCCTCTTGCTGCCACAAGAAACACAGATTTGCCGTTTCCATAGGATTTCTGGTGTTGTAGTTTGTTAGAGGTTAATGCTTTGTTGTAGATCAATTTCACCATGCTCATTTTTGTCTTTTCAATAAACTTCCTTCCATGCTTTCTTTCCATGTAGCATTTTTTCAGCATTTACTTTCCTAGATCAGACTTTAGACTAGCTTGATGCAAAGTTCTGTTTTTTTTATGTAGCTAGATTCCTTGCTTGCTTAATCTCATGATGTAAGTTTCAGTTCGCTTGCAGCAATTTTATTCTCACAATAATTCAGCCAACCATCCATCACGATCTCTCTTTGATATATGTTCCACAAGTCACCCAAACTCCGTTACAAATTTGCCTTAGTTTTATGCACTTTTCTCATAAACTTTCCTCTCTTTCCTTGAACAAGTCCAACCATCTTTCTCCTTCCTGATCCTTCTTGATGAACCCTAGACACATTAACACATCACCCTAGCCTTCAGCTACCCTTTCCACCCACTTTCCCACATTCAAAACCTCCAAAACTGCTCTCGGCATCCTCCTGTAGACCTCTTGTAGACCTCCTGTAGATCCCTTGCAGCCTCCTGTAGATTTTCTTGTAGGTGTTTTTTGAAGTCTAATTGTAGGAAAAGCCTCCAGAAGGCTACCTGGGACATCCTAGGACACATCAACACCTTCCTACAGCTCTGCAAACTCCAAAGTCTCTCTCTATCGCCACCTAATCACTGCCACATTCACAAACAAATAAATTGCATGCATCAATTTCACCTAAAAATACATAAAAATCCAAAAGGATGTTTTTTTCTCATTTCCTTCTAGAAATAGCTTGAGGAGATGTTGTTTACTTCCTAAGTAGGTAATGGCATTCATTTCATGGTTTTTCATCTCTCTTTCTGCAAAAGTAAGATTAGTTGGTTAATTAAGGTTTACTAGTTTTAGTTTACATTTAAGTCTTCTTTTCCTTTCTGCAAGTAGAGTAGCCCCTGTAGAGAAAGCTTTCCTTTCTTTCATCACATATAGAACTTCTTCTGGAATCCATAGAAGTTGGCTTGAGCTCCTAGTGATCTTGCGCCAGCTGAACAAGTGACAGCCTACAGTAAGAACTAGTACTTGTGCATATAGCATCGTCGCTTCCAAGTTTGTGATGAACAACCGGGTTGATAAAAGTAAAGTAGGAAGCCCAAGAGTTACAGCATTATTGCTGTAATACTGGTGCTCACCAATTAGTGGAACACATTCCTATATTTTCTCAATCATTGGAGTTCCACAATTTGTGCCATAATTCCATAATATCTTGTTGACCTTATTATTTATTATTGATCCTTGAGTAGTAGGGAACAAGTCCCTAAATTATCACCTCCTCCAACTCTTCGTAATCTGCCAATATTCTCATAATATTCCACAAAAATAAATAATATTAGGCACAAATATTCAATTATTCATAAACCTTCCTAATGAATATATTAAAGTTAAAAATAAATTATGTAATGCACAAAGAGAGGTTTAATGTGTTGAAGGATTTTCATAGGCCTTAATTTATGTTTTAAATTAGAGGCATGGGCCTTAATTATGTCTAATTTAGAGGCCCGTCACTTCCATGAACCACCTGACCATAGACATGGCTGATCCAAATATCTCTGCATCTAGTCACCCCCGTGCCATATTCCAAGCATGAATGTGGGATCTCATGGAACAATCCATAAAAATTGAACCAAGGAATATAGAGGCCAAACCACCTCAACCCATTAAATAGTGATTCCACCTCACGGTCAAACATCACAAACCATCACAAGATTGGTCTCTACCCAAGCCTTCCAAGGGTCTAGAGTTCTTGTTCCAACCAAGGCTTCTAGGATTACTAAATCAACCCACAACTTTCGTTAGGATTCTAGATCATTTGTCCAACTAGAGGTTCCAGGACTAATAATGCAACCCACCAAGGGTTTCTAGATCATTTTTCCAACCAAGGCTTCTAGGACTAGTAACTCAACCCAAGTTGTTACATGGCTTCCAAAGTGTTTTTCCAACCAAGGCTTCTAGGAACTAGTAACTCAACCCAAGTTAAAGGAAACATGAGAACCAACCAAGAAAGCAAAGAAATGAACCCACAACACCATGGCTATCCTGGAAATGGCAAGGCTAAGAAAACCCACTGTCAATTCAATAAATCCTTTATTCCAATGATAGATCATGACCAATAAACCACATGGATATGCCATGCATGAAAAAACTAGTGAGGAAAACATACATACAACTCGGTATCTACAAGAAAAGCCCGTTGTAGCTATTGATCTCAATCTCCTATTGTCCTTTCCTACTCTTCCTTTGCCTTCTTTCTCTAAAACTCCATATAAGCCACACTCCTCCAAGTGTGCTCCAATAAAACTCTAACTGTCCAAGAGTATGAGAGAGAATAGAGAGAGATCTCCAAAAATGAACTAACAAAATTCTGTGAACTAATCCTCAGAAGCCTTTTTATTAATGAGGCCTATATTTTCTTCATTTTCCATTATTTTCCTTCATTTTCCTCCTCCCATGCAACATGTGACCTTTCACCTCCCTTTTCTCCTAATTTCCATTCATAAATAAATGTTCCAAAATGCCACTTTGTCTTTCCAAATCCTTTTTCGTTTCCTTTGCCAATTTCCTACCTTTCTCCTTTTCATGTCTAGTCCTTAACAACATCATCATTCTCTTTTCAAATTCATGTCTTCTTCATTGATGTCATTGTCTTATGAATATTGTCCAGTCTCAGTCTCATTAACCTCCAGACTATAGTGAGATGACTTCAAACCTCTCAGCATGTTCAATGGGATCCACTCCATGTTTACATACATTGATCTATGTGACAAAAACTTCCATTGTAAAGTAATCATTTATGTTTTATTAGGAAAGCCAACAAATCTTCATCTATTAATGTAACAATCTATGTGACCTTAAGATTATCAAGCAACAGATGCCATCCGAGTTGTGGATATTAATTTAAACCTCTATCTGAAGCCATAGGTCGGCTTAACACACCTATTATGTATGTCAAGCACTTTTCTAATCATCATTAATTTCTCAAGATAATAGTCACACTTTCAATAGATGTGAGTCATGGGTGATGCCACTATATGAATATGAAGCATTGTTTCATGTGATCCCAAAATTTTGTAATCATAGAAGCATATCTATGTTGTAATTAAGGTCACTTAGGTCGATTCAATCGTGAGTATTTCCTCATAATCGAACATATACATAAATTGAGTGAACTCCATGATATTACTTGTGAGATTTTATATTGAGCCTTAGGTACTACTCGAGTTTTTTCCAAATAGTTAACTCCACTATATAAACTCCTACATCATGCAATGCAATCTGCTTGATATGGTGTGAACCATGAATAGATCAAGCAAGTCTCTTGAGATAATACACCTCCATGTCAATGTAAGATGTATTTCTTCGATGCCGCACGTTAAATTATGTTAGTGAATAATAATATCCTCATACCAAAGCATATCAAACCACATCAACATATAGTTGAATGATCCTCCAATATTAATAAAATAATATGAGTATGAGCCCAAAATTTCGAGGAACATTGATCGAATCTTAGATGCGCTAGTATTATATCTATAAGCCACCATAGATCTCTTAATTCAATTTTCCAAGATTCGGTCCTCTGAAACTATATTCAATCCAGACAAGCTACAAGAATATAAGTGCCAGCCATCATTAACAATTCATTGTCTTACGAAATATAATATATGAGATTTATTGTCATAAATTCAGATTTATTTGAGAACTATAGAGGTTGTGAAATAAGAAAAATATGATCTGAGCGGGCCACAGATTGATAACGAAGCATATAAAAAAATATGTATCTAAATCATAGAGTCAAGCTTCCACTTCCATAATTCGATGCCTATATAATATTGATGTAACTATCACAGGTGATAGTTACATGTCATGGAGAGGGTGTCAGGTTTCTATACTCTAATGCAAGCTATAAGATAGTCAAAATGATGCCACACAAGATATTCACACAATTCAGATTGATGTTAATAAGTTTCGCTATCTCCTTATCACTATAGTGTCCTCACTATGAATCAGAAAGCCCTATCTTATAGATATATGAATCATAGTCCAAAACACAGAATTTAATGTTGGCTATATAATAAGAACACTAACAAAGTAATCTTCAAGTCTCCAATGCCAAACCTTGCTCTTATACCATGTTGGAAAATCAAGAGGCATGTAATTTAATTAAGATTTTCATTTCCGTAGTAATTGCTTATGAATTTAATTTACATTTACATTAATATTTATTATGATTCTTTCATCAAACAATTACAATAATATGAACATGAAGATCACAAAAACAAAAGAACACAAGATATAGGCTCCAAGCCAAGGAAAAACCCCTCCAATGGGAAAACCAAGAAAAATTATTTTCTTATAGAATCATATCAAATGAGATATCCAATACCCATAACCATATAAAAATTCCACCTCTAGATGCAAAGTCAAAACTTCTTTATTTCTAGCAAAACCATCAATAGGAGACGACCAACAAGAGGTGATGTACCAAGGCAGATCTTCTAGAAAACCTACCTCAAGAAGAACTTCTTTCTCTTAGACTTTTTCCATCCACTTTGTCTCTTCCTTCTCTACAATTTTCAGACCACAATTCATCAAGTGTGTGTTTCCAAATGAGCTTCATCTTCCCTCTATTTATATAGTTTAGAGGGGTGTTAATAGACATGTCCATTGGGGAAAGGCCGACTCTATCCCAAAATTACATTTAAAATATTATTTTTCTTTTTCTTTTGAAATAGGTTCAAAATAGGACATTGACTCTTTGGCTCAAAACTTAGAAGCATGAATAACATGCTTTCCTAGAAAAATAATAATAATTTTTATTTTCCTTTTATTTTTTATTTTTTCTTACGTAAAATACATAATGGTACAAATTATGAGGACTGAAACTTGTTACATTATCGAACACTTATGGATGCCCATGTTAAATGTTGGTGTTGCCCATGCAAGGTGCGATCCTTGAGTGATTTTGATATAAAGAAAGAGTGTGATAGAACACTTGGATATGCATTTGTTTCGAAGAGTGATTGATATATGTTGGGAATTGACATAGATATGAATCTTTTATTTCTTTATATTTGTTCCAGCACTATGAAGTGTGAGATATGACTGATGAAGATTGTGTGTGAATGAAGAATGATTGTCCAGTTGGCTTGACATCGTCACAACTTTACATTTTTTATTTTACTTTATTTTCTTTTGTGCATGTTTTGGTATAGGTTCTCTACCAACTGATGGAAGCCTAAGTTTTAGAGCAAGGCTTATAACTCATCCACTGTGCAAGCACAAATAGGATGCATGTAGATCAATTCGTCTACTGTCAAAGCCTAATAATGAGCATATGAATTGTTGTTTAACAATGAATAGACAATATATTTAGTATGTGATTTCGTGTTGGTCTAATATGGATCTTTCGTGACCATAGATCTACCCATAAATAATTGGATCTATATCATTATTGGTTAGATAAGAAAACATTGAGATTGTGTACGCACTTAAAAAAAATCTTTTATGCCTATGTGATAATGAAAAAAATGAGCTAATACCAAGTCTCAATTGAGGTGTAAAGGTGAAAATACATGTCCCTTGTGCGCATGAGGTTGGGATGTTGAGGCTAAATGATGTACACAATTCACATCCGAAGTGTTGCGCGAGCAGTGAGATTGAGTGTTTAGTGCATTCTGATGAAAAATCTTGTGATCATGTGGTATCACTATACTGTTGACCATGTCTGTCTATAGGGTTGGTGTAACTCAGGTTTTGTATTTTGAATGTGGAGAATGATGTTTTACATTGTCTATGGCTATGTAATAAGGGAAAAATAGTGAAGTTATAACTATCATATAATTGTGGTCCACTAACATACTTGTTGTAGGGATTAAATCTAGAAGCTGAATAGAGGATGAATGCTTTATGTAATAGATTTCTGATTGTAGCTAGTTGTCCCATTTGTAGCATATTTTATATCCCTCATTTGTGTGACTAATTGTGTTTGATGTTGGTCACAGTATTTTTATGTGACCAAGATCCCTGTATTTCCATATGCTTGATGTATATTACAAAATACATCATAATTCTTAAGTTATCTTATATGATGATATTGGTGGCAGAGTCTTGAAGCAAGTGAAATACTTGTGTAAAATAGAGGATGCATAGATCTAAGGAAGTAATGTGCCTATGATATGGAAATCGTGTAGGGCTATGAGTTGGTGATTTGCATCAAGAGATATAGTTTGTCCTTGCTTCCTATGGAGATTAAATTTTTATGTGTCTAATATATTTTTGCTCCATGGATTTATATGTATATATGTTGCTGAGTATTTGACAAAGATCTGTCAGAGATTTATGTTTTTGCCAAGGATTGTTGTGACAACCGTCATACTTTTTCCCTTGATTTTGAAATGTAATAACACTCTAAAATTATAAAATGAGTATGCTTTTATGTAATGGCCTGAAGTGTGGGACCATAGATCCATGATATAAGAGGAAAGAGGAAAGACAAATCAAGTGGGGTTAGTATGCATCTTAAATTAATTTTATAGTGAAAATAATGAGAAAGAAAAAAGAACAAGGGTATGAAGAGACCCCTGAGGAAATGATAAAAATGGAAATGCATAGCAATGTGTGATTGGACCTCTTCTGGGTGAAGCTCTATTGGGCATGGAATCCCCCATGAAGCATGTTTTAGAGCTCAAAGCCCATGTTTTGACCGAATAATGTTGTAAAGCCCCGCAAATTGCAGGTGCAGAAGTATGCTAGAGTCATAGGGTTTTCCACCTTAGTTTGTAATGTAATGTAGGCCTACCCATGGTCCACAGACCATGGGATTGTATAAATAGAGTGAGGCTGTAAGTGTAAAAGATAGCTAGTAAGAACCAAGTATGGAATAGGAACAAGACCAAGGGATTGAGAAGTAAGTATCTAAGTGTGTCATTGAGTTGTAGAGTAGGAGAAGGCTTTGCAGCTAAGGGCGTAGAGGCCTAGTTGTTCGCAGCTGAGTGCACGGACCCCTACAGCTGAGTGCGCAGGGCAGAGTTGAGTCTGTAACCTGAGAAGAGAATAATAAAAGAAGTTTTATCAAATTTTGTGTATCTGTTCTTGAGTTATTACATGTTTGATATCAATTGCAAATATCCTGTTCATTTACTGTGTGTACTTGTATGAATGATTTATATTTCTAAGTATATTTTACACATGCAAGTAAGCTAAGTTAATCAATTAGTAGTGGATTATTAGTAAGGACTTGCGTAATAACAATGCTTGGGCCCCGAGTAGGGTTGCACGATGGCAACATCTCAGGCTGTGGTGAACGGGTAAGTGCATGTAGCGATGTGGCGCAGGGTCGAACCACAGACGACTTGAACTCATCAAACATCTATAGGGTGCGAAAACCTAGTTCTAACATCCTCCCATACTACTTCGGGTGAGACCTTAGTCCACGCTCTATGGATTGTTGCCAAAAGGGCCAGTAGTACTAGGATTTGTTTGGCTAAATCACCTCTGAACCTGGGTCAGGCCCCAACAAGCCAACAAATGGCTCCATTGTCAGGACCGGGATCTGCATAAGGGATATTTGATGTCGTATCACTAGAATCTGACAAAGAAAGAAATTGAAGGGTGGTTGGACAGGAAGATTCACGAGTTCACGGTGTAGGAAAATAGGAATCCACAAGTATCAAAGAAACAGTGGTTAGAGCACTACTTATATATGGAAGTCCATGAAATTTTCTTTGCATCCTTCCCCTCTAAGTTGTACAAGTGGATCGCGAAGCTAACATAAAGTCAAGGAAGGTGTAGGCTCGACAAACCAATTGTGTGGACTCCAGAGTTGGTGCACAGATTGGAAGCATCGTAAGATAAGATTTTGCACACTGTGGACCATCGGCTTAATTGAATTATAGGAGTGTTTATCACCAAGTTCGTGGAAGATACTTTAGTCAGCTAAAGTGAGGCAGAACGACGCTTCCTCATAGCACCACAAGGTAAGTGCATTAAATCTTTGAACACTTGGATTAAAATTCTATTGTGTGAAAACCGGGTTATGCAAATTAATTGATGTTTGGTGCTACGCGAAGTTGGAGGATCTATAGAAACGAAGATAGCATAGAGATAGAGAATAGCCCCTTGATTTCACCTTGGCGAGAAAGCAAGGAAGAGCTCGCGATAGTTTCACCAAGAAGTGCGATCAGTCTGATAAGGCAACGAATTCAGTCCATACCTCCTCCACCTACACCACCACCAGTCTCACCATATTCACCCCCATCTCTACCCACACCAAATCCGCCACCACCATAGTTCAATATGGCAAGTATGTTAAAATTTGTGGTGTTCAAAGGAGTAGGGAACAAAGATCCGGACAAACTTTGGTTCATGGTAAAAGATGTATGGGAAGCACAAGAAGTCGTGGATGACAATATAAAGAAGGAAACACTGGTAAACGCGTTGTACTAGGATCATGCACTGACATGGTACATTAAGCATTCCAATGAAAATCCAAATGCAGGGGTTGCGAATATCCAAGTTGCGTTGAATAGGGAATTTAGCAGGCAAAAATCAGAGACACGATCGATTATCAGGTTTAAGGAAATCGTGATGCTTCTAGGTGAGACCCCCTAGGAACTAGATTAAAGGCTGAAGGGAATGATTTGCGAAGCCAACATGACCTTGACATATTGGCAGCACTGCACATGGTTTGCAGCATCACTAATGCCACATCTAAGGATAGCACTGTTGCGGCAGAAGTTATCCACCCAATTCAAAGTTTTGGAGATTCCAATGAGACTGCATGAGACCGCAATATAAGATCGTGGCCTGGGAGTCCAAAAAATCCACGCGCAACTAAAAAATTTGTGTCTGGAAACATAGAGTTTGAAACAGGACAGGACAACTCGGCCAGAGGCGTGCGAGGAGGTATGGTGCATAAAATGCAAAGGCAAGGGGCATGACAATGACCATTGTCCAGCCTTTGCAATCTACCTAGCGAGAGGAGGGTCGATGCCATTAAGACCAGAGGAAAAGGAAGGACTGAGCACGATGCCTGCATTATGGTGTGTGATTTGTTAGATAGGAGGGAAGCACCCTATAGATAATTGTCACCTATTACAAAAGTATACACAGATGTCCCAGCAATTGTTTTGTAATTTCTACAGGTCAGTAGGCCATGATGAACACACTTGTAGAAGTTATGAACTGATGATGGATCGAACTCCTGCCTACAAAGTTAAGGCCAAAACACGAGCCCTCAATCAAAATATAGGGATGGCTTGCGCTGGGTCTCAGGTAAGCGGACAAGGTCGAGGTGGAATGGGACCCGGAAGGGGTCGCACACAGCTGATTTGTTACAATTGTGGAGGCCATGGCATTATGCCTGCAATTGTACAAATCCAATGAGGGAATCATGTTTATATTATACCTAGTTTGATCATGAGACAGAGGACTACACCACACTAATAGAGAGGTTGCATGATAAAGGAATACTCCAGCCTCCCCCGACTCAAAATCTACAAATGATGAGGTCTGAGCCACACGAAGAGGACTCGAATGTAAACATCATGCTCTGTAGCGGTATTACGACAACAGATGACAAGGGAAAGCAACCTGAAGAAAGTGCTTGGGTTCACAAGGTTCCTACAAAGGATCCAAAGTTTGATTTGGAGCATGCAAAGGAGACATTCATCGAAGCTAAGAAGAGCTTCATGGAGGCCTCCACTTCAGGTAGTAAACACAAACTAGACATGGAGATGGACCCATCTATGCTTACTACCTTTCTGGAGACATGCATGAAGTTGTTGCACGACAGAAAGGCTGTGAAGGGACTATAGGAAATCATCAATAGGTGTGCTAGGTCAGGAGAACCTCACATAGTCCAGAAGCTCAGGAAGCACACAACCCGAACAAGAAGGGAGATGAGATTGACTGCGCAAATCGGGGAATATGAAATGGATCAAGTGATTCTGGATTTAGGATGAGACACGAACATACTACCAAAGCAGACATGGGAGCGCATGGGTAGGCCTGTGTAGCAATGGTTCCCTATTCAATTGCGAATGGCGAACTAGTAGAAGATCTTACTAATGGGAAGGTTGCAGGGAATAATGGTAGACATCGAAGGTGCGAGCATGCTTGCAGATTTTGAAGTGATAGATATTATCGATGACATCAATCCATATCCCACGCTGTTGGGAATCGATTGGGCCACTGATATGAACAGAGTGATAAACCTAAAGAAGCGCAAAATGATTTTTGATAAAAATTCATTGCGCGTAGTGGTACGTTTAGACCGTACAGAAGGATCACACTACATAGAGTCAGTGCGCGACGATGAAAGCGACTATGATCTAGACTATATCTACAAGATAACCACTTGGGAACAGAATTGGGTAAATCATACAGTGGATGGCAGGATTTCATGGGAGTGTGGAAGATCCTACACATCAGATTCGGATGAGGAAATAGAACGATTGCAGAACCAGTTACACGAGGTAACCATGCTCAATTGCAACATGATGGTAAGATCACTGCACTGCGTGACAATCAAGGTAAGGGATTTGCCTATGTATGACAGGATGACAATGATGGATAAATTCTTGAGAAAATTTGAAAGAGAGGTGCCAGAACAGCAACATTTTGACGCTCTGAAATGGGCACTACGAGCTACACCCGCAACATGGTGGGGTGCACATTAAAGCAGTTTCAAGAACTAGCATGAAATAAAAATGGTGATGCTTATATGGGTTGGAAAGCCTCAGCTGTGGATGGAAGCAGGGTATGATGGACGAAACAACCTGTGCGCCCACCTCTCCAGATGGGTAGAGGCATATGGTATGCAACCTGCATGAATGTGCACTATCCTCATGATAGAAAACAGGAACAACAAGTGGGAGTGGGCACGAGAAGGGTGCAAATGACGAAGTATGATACAACCAAGCGTGCTGAAGATTATATGTAGGGAAGCCTTTTAAAAGGTGTGTGAAGTGCTAAAAACGGTCCACCATGTGAGATGCACTAACTAGGACCTGCATGTACCAGTGGTTCTATGGGCTTATAGGACCATGTGCAAAATCCTAAGCACGCAAGCACTTCCGAAGCTGAAGTATGAAGTAGGGGCTGTAATCCCTGTGGAGCATGTGAAGCCTAGTCCATGCATAGAAATGCCTGTAGATACGATATTCCACAAAACCCGGAACGAAGGAATCACATAACTATGAGAAATAGAACACATAATAATTGAGGAAGAGATCCAACAGGGAAACATTAGACTTCACGGACTTGAAAAAGACCGGGTACGGCTAAGGGAGAAAAGCACTTTGATGGACGCGGAGGTCAAGAAGCTGGAAGACAAAATAAAGGAAGAATATTTTATCAAAAAACCAATGATGGTAAGGCAAGGTGCGTACGATCATACTGACTAATTGGAGAACTATCGTCGTGAACTAGTTAGCCTGTTACCTTGGCTTGGACAGCATATCACCAAATGTAATGACTAGGGTAGCGCGTTGCAAGTAGTAAAGTGCACAAGGCTAACCACAACTATGGAAGGTGGGGATTCTCCATGAACCATGGTGGAGGATGGGATGGAGCCCCACATGGGTGGTGTGACCACCTGACTAGCCGCAGGAAGGATAGTCTTAGCGCTCAAGGCAGTTGAAAGCAAGTGCAGGACTATAAACTATTCTACCTGGAAGTTACGTGATATTAGGGATGCGCGTAGAAGTAGAGTGTCATAGGGTCCGTGATCACGCACGGAGGGTTGTGCTGCCACGCGGATTGGCCGAAAACTGACCATTGGAGTCACTATTCATGATGGGATGCTCGATTTGAGGCCAAATGGAGCGGGCAATGGGCATTTAAGATGTCAGTTATGGGAAAGATTTGGGAAAATTTGCCACCAAGAAAGCATTAATGGCACGAAATTGGGGGAAAAATCAAATTCGAATTCAAAAGGTGCTATAAAACACAAAGGGCTGGCCAGTGAACAACACCTAGTCATTTGAGAACTGAGCGCTTAAGCAAAACACTAAGCATTAAGATCCGAGCGATAATTGAGCCCCTAAGTTCGTGAGCAACAGAATATAGCCTAGATATGATGACAGCCACTAAGGATGGTTTGGGAAATCAAAGTGATAACCTCCGGTGAATCCACGCAGACCCCAATCGTGGAGGATGTTCCAGAAGGTGTTGGGGTTATGGCAGAAATCCCCAAATCACCGCGAATGCTGAGGCCCAAGAAAGATAAACAAGCAATGGCCCCTGTATGTGTGTCCCTAAGGAATGCACTACACATCAAGCTATCAATGGCAGAAAAATGGAAAGCTATCATGATCGATACAGATGAGGAAGAAGAAGATCTATAGGCCTTGACCATCATAGCAGAAGACAACAAAGATATGGAGGAGGACATTCAAACTATATGCTCTGCAAAAAAACTGTCTGCATATGTCCCCCCACGGAAAGGGGAGTCTAAAGTGCCGAAGCACATGGATGAAACCAAGAGTTCACTCCAGAATCCGCTCCTCCAAGACAGTGTAGTATTTGAAGGCATGCACCTGGGCCACATGCCAACCATGAAGTTTTAAGATTGGGACCTCATTGACCACAAGAAGTTCCCTCACTTAGAGATCAAGAACCTCATGAAGTAGAACACTGAGGGGGTGGTGACAATGTTAGAACCACAGAAATGGATATGCGGTGTGGAAAAGTCCAGGTTTCTGCACTTACTATGGATACCACATTTCCACTACACACCCATCACCATTTTCATCATCAGGCAGCTTCTCTAACTAGTGAATGATGTGTATCTATGGCTAGAGGAACCTATCACCATCACGACAGACCTCATTCACCACATTTCTTGGCTCCCCTGCAAAGGAAAGGACCCTGCAACCATAGCCGAAGGAAAGGGTAGTGATTTGGCCCTTGAAGAAGCCATGAAGACAAAATACAAGCAGGAGAAGAAGAAAACGGCTACACCATCTCCAGCATAAAGGACAAAGGGGTACACATAGCAACCCAACTCCTAGTCGGAAAAGCTATGAGGAAGTGCGACGCCGATGGGGTACTAGTGCCGCTGGTTGCATTGGCTGAGCAATGCGCGGAGGGGGTCCAGTTCAAGTAGTTCGAATTCCTCTGCGAGGAATTTTTGAAGAAATTTTGCAAAGCCAAGGAGTAGGGTAAAACCTTCCACTACATGTGGTTGTTGTTGTCCATAATGATCGTAGCGGGGGAACTACCGGAGAATAGCTAATTCCCCAGCATTGATAGAGAATTACTAGAGGCTGCGAAGTACGCTTCGCTCTGGTTCACAAAGGACATGAAACGGATATGTGACACCAAAGTCTTCTGGGTGCTCATGGAGATGAGCATCCAGATGTGGATCAATTGGAGGTCGTGCCTGTTAGCTACGGTGTACAACAGTCTATAGAGTTTTGCAGAACTCAAAGATGACATGCATAATGTATACATCACGGCGCGCAAGGATACAATGAAGCAGTGGATGAAGCTCCCTTTTATAGCCACTGACAATGCCATCTTCACTATCTTGGAGACATTTCCTCTGGAATGATGCACCCCAGATCTGGCCGAACTCGAAAAGGCGGTAGCGCAGAAGAAGAAGGATGATGCCAAACTGTGCATCACACAACTAGCCGAGAAAAGGTGGAAGGAAACAACAACAACTAAGGAAAGGGTAGTGCAGGAAGCAACATAGAAAACCGCATAATAGAAGAAGGTTGCAGAAGCAACAACAGCAGCATAGGTGGCAGAGGAAGAAACAATGAAGGCGGATGAGGAATAAGTAATGTTCTCACAGGGGAAGGAGGTAGAGGAAGCAGAAATAGTAGGAGGGAGCATGGACCCAGGGACCGCGCCCATACAACTGAAGCACCCACACATGACAGAGAGAACAGGACCGAGGAAGAAGGTCAAGGCCTCGAATTTGGCCATTGACCCGATCACCTTAACTGAAGGTGACCTCCATGACATCGGTAATATGGTTCGCGATGTCACTAATGAGGTCCTTCAAGATTCTATGTAGGAGAACCAAACTCTATTGGGGGCCCTCAGGGCACAGCTACAGGAGTTACAGGTGCGCCCCCCTTAGATGGGTACCCTTTCAACCTACCTCGCAGCAGGATCCTTGGCAGCAGAGTAGATGCTGCGCGCACGGATGGAAAACAAAATAGTGTCAACGAAAGGGTCCCTAGTAGCAGTGAATGAGACCGAAAGATTAACAGTAAATATGATCAAAGGCATTGGCCTTAATTTGGCTGCCCTTCTGTGAGAGACATTATATCTGCTGCAGGATTGGATAACGACAGAGTTTCATGTTAGGGAGAGTCGCGTGATCTATGTTCTCAGCGAACAAAAGATCAATATGGAACAGCTCAGTCTGCAACATGATGAACTGGTGTCGCAGAACCAAAGTTGGTGTAGGTGGTAGACGATGCTTGCCACCACATCCCGGAGTTGGCGATCCCAACAGATCTACCAGTAGAGGTTCGGATTCACAGGTTGGCAACTGGAGTTTGTGAGGCTAGAGAAGAAACGACCAAGGTTCAGCTGGAGCTAAATCTTCAGATCGCCGAGCTGTAGTTAAAGGCGTAGCCTTCCACTCCCTTGGAGGTCCGAGAATTGCGCGATAGTACTATTGCAATGGGATTGAAAGAAATTGGAAGTGCAGTGCAAGATTGTACCACGTTGTCGGAGCAAGAAGTTGAGGTCCTCACAACTCTGCAAGAGGATCCCAACATCCAGTGCCTAGAGACAAAAGCATGAGAACTTTAGCAGTAATACGACAATGTCAGAGGAACTGTGCAGACAGTAGTCCTCACTCAGCAGCTTGCATGTATGCAGCAAGCCAAGGCACTGAAATAACAGGTGGACATGATGTGACATAAGGAGACAGTTCTCAAAGCGCGCGTCCAACCATGGATCGACGAGGCTTTCACTATTACGGCAAACATCAAAGGAAAGCTCACACACATACAAGGGATGCATACATTAATTTAGATAAGCACCCCAGAAATGGAGGTCTTAGAACAGAGGATGCAACATATTCACCAATCAAAGGCTTAATGCACTGCCGATATCAGCACAGTTTGAGGACAACTGGAGGAACTCCATGCCAAGATCGTCGCACCGACAAAGTGACTCCAGGGTGAGTCACGATATTTGTGTTGGGGGCCTGTTGGGCATGGAATCCCCCCCGAAGCATGTTTTGGGGCTCAAAGCCCTTTTTTTGACCGAATAATGTTGTAAAGCACCACAAATTGTGGGTGTGGAAGTAGTTAGAGTCATAGGGTTGTCAGCCTTAGTCTGTAATGTAACGTTGGCCTACCCATGGTCCGCGAACCATAGAATTGTATAAATATAGCAAGGCTCTAAGTGTAAAAGATAGTTAGTAAGAACCAAGTATGGAATAGGAACTAGTCCAAGGGATTGAGTAGTAAGTATCTAAGTGTGTCTTTGGGTCATAGAGTGGGAGAAGGCTCTGTCGCTGAGTGCGCAGAGGCCTAGTTGTCAGTAATTGAGTGTGTGGACCCCTGCAACTGAGTTTGTAGGGCAGACTCGGGTCTGTAACCAGAGAAGAAAATAATAAGAATTTGTATCCAAATTCTGTGTATCTGTTCTTGAGTTATTACATGTTTGACATCAAGTGCAAATATCCTGTTTATTTACTGCGCGGACTTGTATGAATGATTTATATTGCTAAGTATACTTTACACATGCAAGTAAGCTAAGTTAATCAATTAATGGTGGAATACTAGTAAGGACTTGGGTAATAAAAACATTTGGGCCCCGAGTAGGGTTGCGTAACAGCAGCATCTCAGGATACGAGGAATGGGTAAGTGCACGTAGCGATGTGCGCATAGGGTTGAACCACGTACCACTTGAACTCATCAGACATCTCCAGGGTGGGAAAAACTAGTTCTAGCACCCTCGCATACTACTTCGAGCGAGACCTCAGTTTGCGCTCTGTGGACTATTGCCGAAAGGGCCAGTGGTACTAGGATTTGTTTGGCTAAATCACCTGTAAACTAGGTTCAAGCCCCAAGAAGCCAACAAGCTCATGAGTAAATTAGGAAAAAACTATGAGGTGAAGGAATGGGTTCCTTGAAAGAAACAATTGTGATCAGAAGAGCAAGAAGATGAAAAAGAAATGGGATGGATACATTAGAGAAAGTTTGAGGTCTAAAATAGGCCTAAAAACAAAAATGTACAACCAGAATAAACTTTATAAGGACCAATAGGATTCAAGATGATGATGTCAACCATGGGGGATGATTCACCATTTTTGGAGTGAAAAGGCAAAACAATAAATAAATAAATAAACTACTTTTTCAACTCCTATTTCCAACTTATATCCCTACAATTTTACTCAAATTTTGAGTTGGAGGACTTGTTGGATGAGGAATTAAATTCCTCATCAAAAGAATGCCCATGTTGCATACTTTCAATGGACCCTGCTACATGAAAAATGAGACATACATGAAAAACATGATCGTGATCATGATTTTTCATGTATTTCTTACTTTTCATGTACAAGTGTCCATCAAAAGTATGCAACATGGGTACTCCTTGGATGAGGAATTACATGTTTCATCCAATGAGTGATCCCACTCGAAAATTGAGTAAAACCATAGAGAGATAAGTTAAATATATTTGTTTAAAAAATAGTATTTTTTTTCCCTCTAAAAGTTGATGATGGAATCCAATCTTACTTTATTATTTCCACTATTACTTTATATTTTCCTTAGGAGGCCCATTTTAGACCTCAAAATTTCTCTAATGCTTTTTATGGTCTGATACCCCACTCATTGAGTTCTTGACATAGATGATAAACCACTCAGGGTGCTTTCTAGGGCCGGTAAACCATATGCAGAAGGGTACTTGCTATGAGATGGCAAACCACTCATTAATTGCTTGAAACGATTGATAAACCTTGTAGGGTTCTTGTTGGGGCCTGATAAACCACTCCTATATTATTTTACTCAGCTAATAAACCACCCATTACAATGAATTTTTTGTGCTTAAATAGATGAAAAGCCACCTATTTTCATATGTATTTCCTATCCTTTGTGTATCTGAAAATCACTTCGTGTGGAGGCTATTGAAAGAAATATTTACCCTTATATCATGGATTTGGCTCATGGGTGACTACTATAAGTAAGCTTTTCTATATTAGGTATATGGTGGGTGGAAAATTCAAGTCCCACCTTTAGTTTGCCCCTTTTCTTAATTGTCAATGAATGCATTTAACTGAAAGTTATGGAATTAAAGAAATTCTTTGTGAATGTATGGAAATATGAATAGTGTGGCTTGGTAGCATGATGTTGGGGGCATGAATGTTTGATTAATTTTATTGATTAATTATGGTTTTTTTTATGAATATCTCTATCATGCAACTAGAAGTTTAGTGCCTCAAAATTTCATTGTATTGTATATAGCAAGCACCGTACGTTTGTTGCATTGAGATATAGTCTAAGTGTAGATAAGTACATTTAGCTAGAAGATGTGGTATCCTTATTTATGTTTTGTTTAATTTATTATATAGTTCTTTAAGTAATTGTATGACTATACACATTAGGACATGAACTAATTGGTACAATTTGACTTGAATTTTTTTGTGAAATTCTATGAATCTTTGCTAGGGAGATGTAGGTTATATGCTTTGAATTTCTGTGTAAAAGTATTATGTTGCATGTAGTCATGCCAATTCTATTGATCATGCTCATTTTCATATTTTACTGGCTTGTAAAATACAAGACTATTGGCCATGTTCAATATCGAGTGCACAAGTTATTTGAATTGTATTTTCCTTCATATGCGATTTGAATCAAGTTGGATAGGGGTGTGGCCTCCAAATTTCGTTTTTCTCTCACTCCCTTAGAGAATCATCCAAAATCGACTAAGTATAATGGAAACTCAAAAAATAAACTAAATATACAAGGAATCGGGAAGGTCAGGACCTTTTTAGGTTGGGACATTCTAAGGTTGAGGCAACGTCATAAAACTTCACTGGTCAGAGTTCCAACTAGTGGTCGGGCTTGACCTTAGTTGTGGGTCAGGATCTTAGTGAGATCAGAGAATAAAGGGGATGGGACCCAAGCTAGGTCGAGGGTTGAGATCTCAAAGGTATGTGCTATAGGTTACATTGTGGGGAGGTTGATTTTGACTTCCTCAATAGTGGGCACTACGCTCAGGTGATGTGGTGAGTCACCATGTGGGAACCACACCAGGCATCACCTAGGTATCATGTGGGAGGTCCTTGTTAACATGGCCAAGAATAAGATGTGAAATCATGGAAGGGTCATATCCATTAATCCAGGAGTCTTATTAGGATAAATTTTATTGTGTTGGAAAGGGCTTGATGAGACGAACATGGTGGTAATGTTGGCTTAAGGTTTTCGAAAGAGTTGAAAGAAGAGAAAAATCTAGACCCCATCTCCATAACTGGACCTTAAGGATTATGTCACCTAGCATCTGCCTCTTCTACCCTTAGTAGGGGCTTTGTAAGGGGGATGTTACAATGTGGTATCAAAGCATTGGTTTATACAATGGAGTTGAATAGGCTCACATGACATCCTAGATAATTGATTGATAAGCATGATATGCTTGATTTGTTAGTCATATTTATGTTGATTCATGGTTTTATAGACCCTCTAGCTGAATATGATTACTCACTAATGGATATGTGATGGCTAAGTTCAATGTAGACCAAGGAAAATAATACCTATGTCAATTGCATGTTCTTTATTGTTAGCTAACATTAGCATGTATGTAACAAGATATTGATGTGCAAGGAAATTTTAGGGGCTAATATTTGTAAGTGAGATAATTTTAAATGTTTTTTCCAAAAAAAGGTCATTAATTTCCATTTTTATAAAATTTATTCGCCCAAATTTTATAGTATAAAATTGTTTTACCTTAAAATTCACCAAATTTTTTTATAGATATTGTATAAAATTATTAAAAAATTGAATACTTTTACAAAACATTGCCAAAATTTTTACAAATTGCATATTATGTACTAGTGAGATTCGCCAAGGTTTCTAAACTTTAAAATAAATTTCCATCCTTGCAATTTTCCCTGTTGATGTGTACTAAGGTGCAAGAAGAAAAAATAAGGAATAAGGAACATATTTGAATAACATGGTATAAATAAGACCTTGCAAGGTCCAAAAGATGATTCAACTGGACATATAAAAGAAGAAGACACTCCTAAAATCATGGACACTCTTAGAAGTCTCAGAGTTGAGATAGTAAGTTGCAAGGTATACAACCAGAATATTTTCAGCGAATAGGCAGAAGTAAATTCTCTATTGTTGCAAATATTATCAAAATTACAAAGACAAATACAACGTGATGTTGGTGCTAGCCACCAGGGCAAGAACCTGCTTAAGAAAATCCCATTAGAGATCCCAAAGTATAAATTGGATGATATCAAAGTAGAGGGCAACCGATCAAGAAGTAGAAAAATACATGTAGAAGGAGGGAAAAAATTGCTTAGCTCTTCAGAAAGAGGATTAAGCAGTCCTAGCCAATCATTAGACAATGCAACCACCTGATATCATCATCAAAGGAAGAGAAGAAGGAATCCCATGCAAGAATAATTCAAGAAAGAAAAACCCCCAACCTTTGATGGAGAGGTAAAGAAATTAGAATATGCAGAGGCTTGACTTTTGGGAATTAGTAAGTACTTCAAGCTGCATGACTATACTGAGAACATGGAGGATAGGGTAGCCTTATATACTCTAAAAGGAAAGGCTGGTATATGGCGGGGGAGTTTAAAGAATATAAAACATATTAGGGAAAGATAGTTGACATGGAGAAATTTTGAAAAATACTTTTAAGCAAAGTACATGTATGGAAAATATTATGAAAATAGAGCCAAGGATTTTTATGAATACAAATTATGGAAAATGACACCTGAATAATACACCAACAAATTGTCGGAGCTGCTCAGGTATGCAACTTACATAAAGGATGATAAGACCAACATCTAGAGATATGTAAGTGGGTTACAACATGCATACCAAGACAAAATAGAATTCAGTGAAGCTAAGACTCTAGAGGAGGTTATCAGGAAGGCCAAACACTACTATGAACAATCTAATCGTATGAAAAAAATCTAAGTTGACTAGAAGAAGAAAGGAAAATGAAGATGGTAGAGAACCTTGGGATATAATAAAGGAGGAAAGGGTGGAAGGTTTAATAACATCACCAATAGTGAACAACAAAAAATCTCCATAATTAGTAGAAATGAACCTTAGCAATCAGGCAATGAAAAGATAAAAGGAGCCAAAAACTAGCAAGCAACAATCATTCAAATGGAAGGTTTGGTAAAAAACTCTAGAGATTCAACTTTAATTGACCCAAGGTCTAACTTTATATATATTAGCCCTATTATTGTAGAAAAATGTGAATTTCCAAAGAAATCCCATGAAGAATCATGGGTCATTTAGCTGGCCACTTGGACAAAGAGGAGGATATCAGAGATGATTGAGTCTTTCCTTGTAAAAATTAGGGGTATCACTCTAGCAGTTAAATTAAATTTGTTTCCATTAGGATCATGTGACACTCTTATTGGCATGGATTGGTTGGAATTACACCAAACCAATCTCGATTTCTATAATAAAGTGGTTAAATGTCTCAGTGATGAAGGTGACCCAATATCATAGCAGGGAATCAAAAAACCAATAACACTTACAGTGAGCTCAATAGTACAGGTAAAGTGTCGTGGAAGGAAATTTTGTTCCCTGTATACCATTCAATTCTAGAGAAGAAAGATGCCAACAAAAATCCATTTGCAAATTATGCAGTATTGAAAGAGTATAGCAATATATTTCTAAAAAAATTTCCAGATTGTCGTCCAACCAAAGATTGACTTCACAATTGAGTTGATGTTAGGAACAAAACTAGCAACAAAAGCCCCATATCACATAAGCACACCTAATCTCATGGAATTAAGGTTACATATGAAGGAATTACTGGTAAAAAGGTATATATAGCCCATTGTTTCACTATGGGGAGCCCTTGCACTTTTTGTTAAGAATATGAATGGAACGTTGTTTATGTGCATTCGGTACAGGAATTTAAACAAATCCATTGTGAAGAATAAATACCCTGTGCCTAGGATTGATGATCTAGTTGATCAATAGAGTGTGCTTGTTGTGTTTTCCAAAATCGATTTAAGTACTAGCTACCATCAAGTTAGAATCAAAGAGGAAGACATTTACAATACTGTATTCAAGATGAGGTATGGCTAATAAGATTCACTGTAATTGTTTTGGAGCTTGCAAATGCTCCAAGAACCTTTATGCACCTAATGAACAATGTGCTCAGGACTTACATGGAAAAAATCATACAGGTATTTATTGATGATATTCTTGTGTACTCAAAGAATGAAAAGGTCAACAAGTGCAAGTTCTTTCAAACTTAGGTTCACTACTTGGGTCATGTAATCTCAAACGTGGGAGTGGATGTGGATCTAGAAAAGGTTAAAGTGATAATACATTGGCTCACACCCCAGAATGTCACTGAAGTCATATAATTTTGGGGTTGGCTAGTTCCAATCAAATATTCATACAAAATCTCTCAAGGATTAGGCTTTCCATCATTGTGTTACAAAGAAAAGGACTGAAGTTTCGACGGACTCTTAAATGTGCAACCAATTTTGATTAGCTGAAGAAGTTACTGACTTGTGCACCCATCTTAAAAATAACTAACCTAGGAAAGGATTTTGTTGTTTTCACTGATGCTTGTAAGAAAGGAATTGGTGGAGTACTTATGTAGAAAGTCTATGTAATATTCTATGAATATAAGAAGCTAAATGAGCATGAAAGGAATTATGTCACTCTTGACTTGGAGCTGGAAACCATTATGCATGCACTAAATATATTGAGGCATTACCTGTGGAGAAGGATGTTTGTGTTAATGATTGATCATCATGGTATGAAATAATTATATGACCAGCCCAATTTGAATGTCAAACAAGCCATGTGGATGGATTTTATCGATGAATTTGACTTCGAGATTAGCTATATCAAAGGAAAAAAAATGTAGAATGGAAAATGCATTGAGTAGATCTTTATAAGAGGTTCACCTTGCAACAATAAGCACTTGCTCCTTTGAAATAAAAGAGAGGATTAAGGAAGTGATGAAAAAATATGAACATTACCAAAATGTGAAGAAGTGCTAGAAGGAACAACTAGATGGATCAATAAGCAGAAGCTACCAGTTCAATGATGATGGAATGCCGATATTCAATATTAGGAAATCTAATGTCCCTTCCCCCATTATTTTGGAACGGGATTAATTTCTACATTTTGGGGCTAATTTTTAAGGAGATGGGACCCATTCGATTTTATTAGGAAAATTACGAGTTAGAAGTAAGTTATTTTGGTTTTTTTAGTAGCATGTGGGGGCCACCCACATAAGGAAAATATGCACTCCCTAAGCCAATAGTTCGAATTGCATGAGAGGGGAAATATATGGCTTAGTGAGGGACCCACGAAGGAGGAAAAATCGAGGGAAAAAGGCTCCACAAAATATATAAAAGGAAGGAAACACTCCTCATTTGATCATCTTTGGCATATAAAATTTCTCTTTGGTTGCTTCAACTGCTTAGCTGGGTCACTTGCTATTTAGCAAGAGTTCTTCAAGCGGAGATCTCAACCCTTTCTTCAAGGGACTTCGAGTGCCACCCTAGGGAGGTTCATATTCATCATTTTGGACGAGGTTTTCATTGTGATTTCCAGCAACCATATTCCAGTGTCTCTAGGTGGTGCGTATTCTTAGAGAACATAGTGAGGTGAGTTCGAGTTGTCATTTTGGTATCTTTTGGAGGAGCTTTGGCTGAGAGAAATTTTGGAAAGGAGGATTGTGTGTTTGTTTCCATTTGGGTGAGTTTTTCAAGTTGGGAGAGAGGGCTTCTATTCAGTGGAGTTTTCGCACTTCCTAGGAAACACAGAGGAAGAATATTGTCCACATGTTGGAGGTCGAAGCGTAACTATTGAGGTTGATCCTTATCAGAAGAGGCAAGGGAAACACTGGTGGAGGTGATTGCTTCTTTTCTAGAGTATTGGAGGAGGATTCTGTTTTCATAATTGCAAGTTGTGTACTTCAACATTCTTGGAGGGCATAGGGCCTCTTGGGGGTCAATTTTGGAAGGTCAAAACCAAGCCAAACCATTTCCGGGATTTTTTGGGTTTTCGACAAGAATCCCAGATATATAGTGTCAGCATTTTCAAAGCACCGAAGGTGGGGTTTTCAGTCCTATCTTTGCAGTAGACTATGTAGAATTGTTAGGGATTGCACAATGCCTTCAGAGGTTGATTTTGTGAGGTCAAAACCAGGCCAAAACATTTTTGTATTTTTGTGGGTTTTGATCAAGGATCATCGGGCTGAATGTGTAGCATTTTACGAGAAGCAGAAGTGGATTTTCTTGCATTTCATTTCGAGCCAACAATCTAGTTTTCTGGGGAACACAAATCATTAGAGTACCAGAAATTTTCCAGTACTTGATATCATTGTCTCATCACCTGGATTATGTCACGCTTTCCATTGAGAAAATTCGAGGTGCATTCATCCATACTATTTTACTTGCTCCATTTATTAATAAAATGGCTCAACTGGTTCTACTTCTGGAGTTTTTATGAGCATGTAATGTTTGTTAACACTTTTTGTGTTGAGAATCATTTTTCCTTTATATGCCACTATTTGTTTAAGTTAGGAAAATTACAGTGTCATCAGAGCATGATCTTGGCCTAGCTATGGGTAACCAGTAAGATCGTGGGAGATTTGGGTATGTATACATAGTGACGAGTTACACCGTACACCACCCATGGCTCAAAGAAGATTCAGTATGCAGGAATTATGGAGAGGAATCCATTGAAACAATGAGAGGTTGGCTCAATTGAGGAAGGTGTTATACCAGATCCATCCTTGTACTTACAACAGAGACACTAGAGGTGTAGAAGCTGTGGGAGTACAACCATCTACAGCATGTGGGGAAAGCTGATAGAATCAGGGCACTAGATCTCGTAAAAAGGAGCAGGTAGGCCAGGGATAGTTAAAGAGTGAGCCAAGGAGATGATTTTACTGGTGGAGACTTGGTTTTAGAAATCAAGGGCCTGAGGTGGAGGTCGAGAGTATGCAGGGTCATGACAAGGACATCAATATACCTAGTGTAGCATAAGAGTCACCATTTTTAGAGACCTCTTTGATAACACCAGTTGACACCTTGACCGAGAAACTGGAGCATACAGCCATAGAGCCATCTAATGATGTGGTGAATGTTGCTGATGAGGTGTCATTAGTTGTTGAGGTATCCATTGATGATGTGTCCAAGACCATGTCCATATTTTTAGGTGATGGGAGCCCATAGCAGATTAGGGAGGTGATAAGATACATCCATTAGTGAGGTATTGATGGGCACAGAGGCACCTATATTTGTGACATATTTCTCCGACGAAAGCTACCTACAACAGTATGGAGAACACATTAAGGAGCATGAGCTAGATGAGGATTTTAGGCTCAATGAGCTACTTTTGGGGGAGCAGATAGATGTCCAAGTAACTAGAAGAGTTGCATTCCTTCCAAACAGTAACTCTCTTCAGGCTTACGTAGATGGGGCCTAAAGTATTGTTAGGTTACCTCTGCACGTCTGAGGGATATTGATTGGGTTACCTCGATAGGTTGTATATGATGACCAGTCTAGTGAGATGAGGTGACATGAGTTGTGTAGGGTGAAACACTCGCATGATTGACTTTTTATGTACTCGTGGACTCTTGCATTTGATCCCTATCATGTGGTTGGGTGGCAAGAGATATTGAGTTGGTACCTGATAGGTTTAACTAGGTGTTTGGTTACATCCATGATCTAAAGCATAGTTCAGCAGGGGCCATGGTTTTCTAGAGGGGCTGGACGGCTCGATCCTCTTTAGGACCCAGGTGGGACTCCCAACCTCTCCATGAATTGGGATGGTCATGGTATTAGCAGGATGGAAGATCTAGTGATTGTACTCACCCCTACTCTCATATTCCCACTAGAGTTTTGGACAACAATAGTGACACATCGAGCAGATAGGGGAGTAGGTAGACTCCATGAGTTGTCTTGACATGTTGGTCGTATGTGGGGGCATAGGATGATTTGTGTACCTTGGAAGGAGTTTGTCAGAGGAGGTGGCATTCGCATGCCACTAGACAATGCCTTGTATGGAGTTGGGGATTCATCACACTTGTGTAGGGCATGAAGGACACGAAGGAGAAGAGCAGTAGTGGCATCACTACTAGTTCCTAGAGAGATTCATCTCTTGGGCCCCTTAGGGAGGATTTGGAGGGGAGATCCCCTCATCGGAGAGTATGATGATGCAACAATGGAGGTGATGATACAAGCCAGGTGTAGGTTGATGCACATGGACACAACTTTAGGCCATCACATCTAGGTATGGGTAGGAGCATCAAGCATGGAGCAATGATTTTCATATGGGCTTGGAGATACATGGGGGTGTGTCGTAGTATGTTAGGCTACATTAAGGAGTAGGAGTACCTCACATCGCATTGAGTACATGTGGGGAGTGATAGGTGTAGTGGCACAGATGGGACACAGGATGATATAGGATGGTATAGTTGTAGCCAGGGGTATCTGGTAGTGTACAGGGACAAGTTACGATATGTAGTGGCATGTCGAGGAGTGTTGTGACACTAGGTGGTATGTAGTGGAAGATGATGTGCTGTAGCAAGCACTTGGAGCATTACCTCCAAGGATACTTATGGATAGAGGTAGTAGGTGTACAATTGGATGAATCTCACCTAGGAACGATGAGGACATGGTTGAGGATTTGGTGACACAATACTTAGTAGAGACAAAGCTTTGAGGGGGTTGTTAGCAGATCAAAGGTGGACAGAGGGACATTTGTAGGATTATTCTTGAGCATTCTGGAAGACACTTGATCATACCCTTTGGGACATACCCACCCATCCTCCTATGGTGTTTCTTACAGTCACATAGTGTTTGGTTGTTTCCCCTTGACACTCTCCATTCAGGCAGCAGGGCATGGTAGGCTCACCCTATGTTGTTGGATGAGACATCGTGTGTCATGGGCTGGGAGGAGACTCTCTAGTTGAGACACTTGGGTTGCAATTGAATTGACAGATACAGGCTTAGGGATGGCATGTGGATTATCTAGGTACCATATATACCACCGATGGGCTCACACTTGGTGAGGTGACCGAGAGGGACATGTGTGATGCTTTTCTAGATGGACAACTCAAGACATTAGATGAGCATGAGGTGCGAGGGATGGTAGCCCTTGTTGACAGGATGATGCCTAGGCTTCTGTAAGGATTTGAGAACTTCATCAAGAGTTGGGATAGTAGATCTTGTTGTGTGATTTGGCAGGCGTAAAGCAGTTGGTTATTCGCAAGACGGGTTCTTGAAGCTCGGTGCCTACCTATTGGATACCTTCAAGAGTAAAAAATAGGGTGCAAACGAGTCCCAACAACTAGTAGCATATCACAACGACATGTAGAGAGGATTGGGGGTTGTGGACCTCCAGTATGGTTATGAAATTTAGGGATCCAATGGATTGGTGGTATACTCAACTCCTCAGTGAGCATGGGAAGGACAATAATTGGATTGAGTCATTCATAGGCAGACAGGTGGGGAATCACCAAATCCCTCACCATAGGGCAAGGTACATTATTGCTCAGTATTGGGGTCATCCATGGAGAGATAGGTGTTGGCACTACTGGGTCACTTTGGAAGGTTGGGCCTAACATCGATCATCGCATAGATTGTGGTTGAGACCTATGCAAGAAGAGGATCTAGTATGAGCATGCTAGACAGTTAGTGACGACTAGGGTTCTGTGGGGTCAGCAAGACAATTTCTTACTACATTGGGCATGGGACCCTAGCATCATAGTACTTAGTAGTTCAACTACCCATAGGGGTGAGTTGGTTCCTCCAAGGGGAGGGTCATCCAGATTCTCCATTAGGTTTCAGTGATTCGTTGAGGGTGTGGGAGACTCCATCAACATGGAAGGATGGTCAAGAATAATATTTTAGGAGGATCTCATGCAGGAGATGCTCCATTCTCATATGGATTGATTTGTATCTTCAAGGAACCATAATCAGAGTGCACGAGGCAGAATATTCAGTAAGACAACTTCATGACGATTTGGATATACAAGATGCTCTACTTATTGGGAGTAGACAGAGAGGTTCTAACACCCATGTCTGGTAGGACAATGAGTGGAGAACAATGGGCTTCATGTTGATGAGGCTGGCTTGGGATTTTGTTATCAAGGGAATCCTTCACAATAGAATAGTATAATGATTAGGGATGATCCAATGACACATTTGGGACCCTAATGAGGGTTGCAGTGACAGTGGGGGTCCACAGTGAGAGAGGGCACTTATTCAGGCATTTCTTGACGACAAGTGATTTTTGGTGCGTTGGAGGAACTTTCTGGATGAGGATGCCACCTGGGAGGGCGAACACATAGGTGAGCATCCAACATTGAAGTTTCTTGGGGACAAGAAACATTTGGGAGGGGAGGAATGTAATGTCCCTTCCTAAATTATTTTGGAACACCATTAATTTCCATATTTTGGGGCCAATTGTGGAGGATATGGGGCCTATTCAATTTTATTAGGAAACTTAGGAGTTAGAAGTAATTTATTTAGGCTTTATTAGTAGCATGTGGTGGGAACCCACACAAGGAAAATATGCAATCCCTAAGAAAATAGTTCAAATTGCATGAGAGGGAAAATCAATCGCTTAGTGAGGGACCCAAGAAGGAGGGAAAATGGGGGGAAATATATATCTTTGGTTGCTCGAGCTACTTAGCTAGGTCATTTGTTGTTTAGCAAGAGTTCTTCAAGTGGAGAGCCCAACCCTTTCTTTAGGGGAATTCGAGTGCCACCATGGATGAATTTCATAAAATGCCTTACTTAGGTCACCCTAGATGATAGAATATGATGATAGCCATGAAGAGGACATATTTTTAAATTGGAACGAGGAAAGGTATAGCTCAATACCTTGCAACATTTCTGGAATATCAATAAGTAAAGGTAGACTGCATGAACCCATCAGAACTACTATAACTCGTTTCAATTCTAGAATGGAAATGGGAGTTCATATCCTTGGACTTCATCACAGGTCTACTCAAAACATCTAGATAGCATGATGCCATCATGGCGGTGATGGAAAAGTTGAGAAAGGTGGCTCACTTTATAGTTGTTAAAACTACACATAAATCACATGATATATCCAAGATAATCATGAAAGAGATATTCATATTGCATGGGATACCTAAAAATATAAAATAAGAAAGGGATGTTAAGTTCACTTCAAACTTTTGTAAATACATGTTTGTTGGTTTTAGAAAACATTTGGCCTTCAATACTGCATACCGCCTTCAATTTGATAGAAAAATAGAGAGATTAAATAGAATATTGGAATACGTGTTGAAGATGCATGTGATGCATCAACCAAGAAAGTGGGAAGACTACCTACCATTAGTAGAGTTTGCATATAATAATAGTTATCAAGGGTCAATGGGAATGAATCCCTTTCAGGCACTTTATGGTAGAAAATACAACACCCCTATTAGTTGGGATGATCCAATAAGTAGAGTAATTATGGGGCCAAATTTGCTGAAAGAATATGAACACGAGACAATAAATATCATGCAAAAGTTAAAGGAAACCCAAGATAGGAAGAAAAGTTATGAAGACATGCAATGAACTCACAAATAGTTTTAAGTGGGAGAACATGTTTATCTATGTATTAATCCAAAGAAAATATCATTAAAAATGGGCTCATGTGCTTATATAGAACCCAAATATAGCGTACCATTTTAGATCTTGGAAAGAGTTGTGCTAGTGGCCTATAGATTGGCTTTGCCACCCACATTGAAAGCTCAAAATGTTTTTCATATTTACTTACATAATAAATATGTTTATGATGCTAATCATGTTTTTTAATGTTTGTGCTATAGGTGGAACTAGAGGGAGAGTTCTAACCAGAACCACTACGTATCCTCGATCAAATACAAATCATGCTTTGAAATAGAAAAATAGAGCAAGTCGAGGTGCATTGGAAACAATTTGAACCTGATAAATCCACTTGGGATATGGTTGAAAAGATAACGGTGCAGTACCCATATTTTTATTTTTGAATAAAGAAACTGTAAGAGCTATGCATAAAGCTTAGGTTTATTTTTTTCATGCTAATAAGAACACCAAGGACGGTGTTCCCTTTAAGGTGGTGGGATTTGTGACTGTTGGTGCCCTATTTTTTCTACACTTCCACTGTTTTCCACCTTTATTCTTGACCTTTTTGTACTCCTATACCTACTCTCTTGCCATTTTTATTGCTATAAAACTGTCAAAATCCTACTATGAGGTAAAGCATTTCATTGTGTCATTTTGTTGTTTATTAGTTAATTTGAAGCAAATTTTAGATGTTACCAATGAACTAACTGATCAATATGATCGAGTGTGAATATTGTAGTAGCTGAGCAAGATGAGATTAGGAGAGTGTTGGTCCATGAACCATGTTCCACCATTTTTGTACTCAACAACCATTTCATGATCAGTACTTAACTATGTAAAGGATGGATAGGCTCCATATTTCTAGATGAATGAGCTACCTACAACTGTGTTTGAACAAGTTCAACTTCTGCCATGATAAGATCTTCACTATCCTCAGTGAACTTAGTTGGTACCAATATTGGGGTTAGTTGATGGTTTGTTATGCTAAATCGAACAAGTTGTTGCGGAAAACTAATCTGAAAGATCAATTTAGCCGAGTTGTTACATTTGCTATGTATGGTCCAGGTTGTTTTTAACCATGTCGATGCTTATCAAGGCTAATCTGTAATAACTAGGAAGGTAGCAAACAAAAGAGAATCCTGTCATTTGTATCTTCGAGGTGTTATCTCCAGACATATTATTTTTATTTGGAATACTGTAATGATGGCTATATATTTTGTTCCGATCGATTGATTGATGGTTCACTGTGATTTCATGAATTATATGTGTTAAATATTTTTGTTTCCAGTAAGTAAGTAAGCTCCCCAGGTGTGGTTGGGCCCACCACCATCTAGGATTATCTCTGTATCATTTACTAGGAATATAATCATGTGATAGTTATAGATGCTTCTCATTTTTCTTTGGTTTATCAATTGTTTATATGTTGTGTGGAGGTTTATTGAATTTGTGGAATGATTTGAGTGTGCTGACTATTACAAGTGTTTTTAGATTTGAATGTGTGGTTCTTGTGTGCATCTCAAAGATTGGCACTCCTACCTATAAAAAAAACACATACTCTATTCCCCAAAGCAACAAGTTATATCATTTTGAATGTGTTGTTACAGTTACATAAAACTTGTTTCAATCATATTATAAATTGAATATTTGTGGTGAGCTGGTGCCTTTGTTGGAAACATAGAGCAACCCTCAAATGCCAAAGTCGAGATAATGCAATAAATAGTAAGGATTCATATGGTGTGGGTATTGTTGTGTGGATTAGAGAGATGGATTGGTCATACATTGAGTGAGTTTCAGTTAATTCCAAATAAAATCACATTTGCTTGTTTATTTCTATTATCAAATTGGTTGGTTTTCTTCTAAATTATTTTCATGAGTGTGTGCACCCTAGAAGTATTGCTTTCCATATTGATTGATTAAAATAACTTAACTTATCATAGTCTTGTTTCCCAGTAGATTCCTAGTTTCTTAATAGAATTTGTAGATTGATTTTGGAGTTCAAGTGAGCGATTTGGTTTTCGGTGCAATTTCTCTTGCTTTGTTTTGAGTGCCTGACTGCAATACTATAGCCTAGAGTTTGATACTATTTATTGAAAATGTAGTTTCCAGCCTGAGGTAATTGCCACCAAATGTGTGCTTGATTTCATTTCAAAGTTAGGTTGCAATCAACTGCGTGATTTATATTTTGCTTGAGAAGATAGAGTGTTTGTTTGCTGAGATTTTGAATAGGTTTGCTTGAGTTTAGTTTGATATTTATGCAATTGTAGGATAGTTTCTTGAGTACAGTTTGGTGTGCCTGATAGAAATTTATAGTTGTTTCATTTATTTGGTATGCTTGAGAATAGAATTAAGGTTTGATATTTGAAGCTTGTTCTTAAGGTTATGATGGATTAGGAATATGTATGCGGATTAGTTGAGTGTGAGAGATCAAGTTGCTTAAGTGTGTGAGACAGAGTATTCAGATTATCTCACAACATAAAGATCTTTTACTTGTTGTCAAGATAGTGGAATTAATGTGAAGCTTTTCTCATTCTAGGGTTTTGAATTAAGAACAGTTATTGAATGTAAGATTGAATTCTTAGTTAAAGTTGAATTACCATCACAAGTAGATTAGATCTTTTAATCCCTTCACATGGAAATTGTAAGAGTTGGAAATTAGGATTTGGGTTTTGAATGATTGAGTTATGTGTGGAGTATGTTTGATTAGGCACTCGATTTCATAGAATGTTAGATTTGAATCTATGGTAAAGAGTCAAGTCGACATTTATGTCCATATTTCAGTTTCAGTACAGAGTAGTTTGAGTTCATAGATATTTCAAAGTCTTTAAGTTGAATTTGATTATTGATTCTGCCTGTGTTGGAAAGATGGATTGATTTCCTTTTGAGTTGTGTCTTTACAAGCATTTGTGTGTTTCATTACTTAGTTGATCATTATAAAGGAAACATTAAATCTAGGAGCAAGAACTGAATGTAGAAATCACAATACAACTCATTTTTACGAGCTCAGATTGACATATAGATGTAGGAGAATTAATACACCTATTAAATCTCTCAACATTTTGGCATCGTTGCTGGGGAAGTTGTAATTTCTTATTCGGGTAACTATTATTATTTGAGTTTTAGGATCTTGTAGGACTGTCAAAGGGCAGAGAGTGTAGGTAAGATGTTAGTGAAGAGCCACGCATCCACTTTTGTGGGGTTGCTCCAAAGTCTGACCAATCATTGCTTATTCTTGAGTTTCTAGTTCATTTATCTTTATGCGTAGGAGTACATGTAGACCTAGAGATAGCAAGGGTAGATTTATTTCCAGTTCTAAGTTTCCTGCAACCTTTGGAGCAATTAATATACCCATTCTTACCGATGTTAATCGATATGCAGGACTGAGACAAGAAGGAGGAAGTGCTAATACCAACTTGGTTTCGGATCAAGAATTCTTAGATCAAAGGGAAAAGACCATTCAACAAGTTATCTTTGACAACCCTATAGAAGAACCAGTAGAACTGCAAGACAACATGGACGAGAAATCAACCATTATCAACCGTGTTCCAATACCTCTTGTTCACACAATAATCAGCAAACCCCTTTGGGTTCCCATTGCAAACATGGATCACCAAGATGGGGAGGATAGACACAATGAAGAACTCTAGGAAGAGGGATAAGGCCCTCGACGCAATGGTAACTTCTTTGGAGGAAACAACCAGGAAGACGAAGAGGAAGTTACCTTCAGGTCCCTATCCTAGATGTGACTCGCGACATCAACATGAAAAACATTCTGATGGAATCTCTCCCGTTATTCTACGGTAAATCATCTGAAGACCCCGATGCATTTCTTTTTGAATTCGATATTTTATGTCACAATTATAATTATTATGAGGATTCACATAAACTTAAATTGTTTCCAGCCACATTAAAAAATGTAGCCCTTAGATGGTTCATGAGTCTACAAAAACACACGATATACTCATGGGATGACATGAAATCAATCTTCCTTAAAAACTATCAGGATTTTTGTAAGAGTAAGGACATCAATGATATCCTTAGGATGCAACAAACAGAAGATGAAAACCTGGAGGAGTATCTTGAATGATTCCTATACAATTTTAACAAACCTTGTGGGTCAAACTCAGACGAAAATATTATCAGAATTGTGTTCCTAAAAGGGTTGAGGGATGACTACATTGAAACATTAAAGCTCCTTAGTGGTGGGGACATCTATAAGAAGCCATTTTCTAAAGTAATCGAGCTCTGTCGTACCTATTCCAGGAACCAAGCTAAAGTAGGCAAAAAGCTTCGTGAAATTAAAGGTAATTCTAAAGACTATGTGCAAAAGAAAACTGTGGCTAATGCTGTTATGCGAATCCAACTGGGAAACCTATTAAAAAACTTTAAAACTAATATACTCAACACAATCAGTGACCAGCTAGACACTACAAAAATCAAACAAAAACAAGAGGCCTAGAAAGTAGCCATGGCAGTCTTTTATTCCAAGTGTAGGCGCAAACATGCAGATAGGGAATGTCCTTTAAATGTCATTGATATTTGTGGAATCCGCACTCTAGAACACCCAAACAAGAAGTGCACATCACTTCCTAGCATACAGGCCATCTAC
This sequence comes from Pinus tabuliformis, assembly GCA_031772625.1. Lineage (NCBI taxonomy): Eukaryota > Viridiplantae > Streptophyta > Pinopsida > Pinales > Pinaceae > Pinus > Pinus tabuliformis. The sequence goes on along the minus strand of CM062817.1, from coordinate 1,157,251,468 downwards.
AAGGGGAATGTTGAAACTATTGACCAATCTCAAGCCACCAAAAGACCCACTTGGAGAGGCCAGAGTTGGAATATGTTTCCAGACCCAAATTCCAAAGGTTATGGCCATACCCAGCCTTGGACCTTCCCTACATCTTACCCTCCTTGGTTTGCCCTGCAACCACAAAACACTGCTAGATCCAGAATTGGAGGACAAACCCCTATACCGACACCTATCAACCCTAGACCCAATTCTATGCACCTTACCCAAATATGCCAAGTACCTCGTATAATCTGACCATGCAATCATATCAACAAGGGTATAACCCCAACATGTATCAAAAACCTATGCTGCCACCAACTCCTTTGCATCAGTTGTTACCTGCACCTTCTAACCCATCATCTTCGTAGGCACCTTTTACCTTGAACCCATCCTGACCTCCACTATTGCCTGCACAACCCGTACCTAACCCATGTCACAATAGGCTACCTCAACTGGTGAAAAACATTGATATTCAACCTTTTCCTACATACATGATCACTGCCATTCCTATGAACGAAATCCAATTATGATAAGGAAAGATAGTTAACGAAGGAAAATTAGTTATTGTTATCCAAGAAGAGGTTCCCTCCACATCATCCGAAAACCATCTTCAAAATGAAAAACAAAAACAATCACACAAAGAAGAATCAAATGAACCACCGTACCTGGATATACTAATTGTAATGAAAGAGGAGATCCCAATTGACTAGGATTTCGAAAATGAACTTAGGAATGTCCACATTAAAATTACGCTCTTACAAGCAATTAGAGAAATTCCCATTTACACAAAAATTGTCAAAGATCTCTGCATTAAGAAACAAGGGAGAAAGGGGCATAAGAACTAGAATGTCAAAATCATAAGCCAAATGTCCACTATGATTTATGGTTTGCCCACAAAACACAATGACCCTGGGAATCCCATTGTCACCATTGAGATAAACAGAGTACTTCTGCCAAACACCCTCATGGATCTAGGGGCAATGACATCATTACAGCTATCTGGACTTGAATCCACCCTTATCCTTTTAGAAATAGCAGACAAATCCATTATCAAACCAATGGGCACCTTACAGGACATAGTAGTCAGTATTGCCTCTTAGCAATATCCCATAGATTTTGTAGTTATTTCTCCAAAAACTTCTAGGCCCAGACACCTTGTGGTTCTATGGCAACCATGGCTGGTAACCACTGATGCCGTCATAGGATAAAGAAATTGAGAAATTATTACTTCTAATGGCCCCCATAATCAAACTTTGTCTATTTTTCCACCTGCTCAGACAATTGTTGAAGTACCATTATGGCTCGAAAACCCATATGGAGACGAATAATGTATGTTTACTCTATTGTCATTATATCAATCTATAGGTCTCCAGGAGCATTCTGATGAACATGTTTGCACTAGTTTTTAGCTGATAGCTATTGCATAGGTTATCCCATCTCTTTTAATGGTTATGAGCATGTGTTTAGTGATGAGTTTTAGGATACCTGCCATCCAGCTGTCTTCACCACTTTTGTAGCAATGGACGAAAGCTGTGAGCTCACCACAGAGCCTGTAGAAATATTTGAAGGAAAAATCTTACATATTGGTACAGGATTGACTGTACAACAAAGGAAATAGTTGATGAGTATGATTCGCAAACAAACTGGATCTTTCTCCTGGGATTACTTGGACATGAGGGGCAGACATCCAGACACCTGTATCCACCATATATATACAATGAAGAAATGAGACCTATTCAGCAACCACAAAGGTGTATGAACCCAGCATTAAAAGACATTGTCAAAGATAAGTTTAAGAAATTTTTGGCTATAGATTTCATTTGCCCCATTTCTGATAGTAAGTCGGTGTCACCTCTGGTAGTGGTTCCAAAGAAGAACGACAAATGGTTGATCTGCGTTTACTATAGAGAATTAAACAAGTCCACATTGCGTGACTATTTCACACTGCCCTTCATTGACCAAGTCCTCGACACGCTTTCAAGTAAGAAATATTTTTCTTTTCTAGATGGGTATAGTGGTTACACTCAAATACAAATAGCCAAAGAAGACCAAGAGAATACTACCTTTACATGCCCTTGGGGTACTTATACATATAGAGTCCTTCCCTTTGGTCTTTGTAACAATACCCACCACTTTTCAAAGAGTTTTACATGCCATTTTCTCTTATCTAATCCATGACTGTGTGGAAGTTTATATGGATGACTTCAAAGTTTATGGAGATAAGTTTTCATGGGCTTTAGCAAATCTAGAGAAGGTATTGATTCGTTGTCAAGAAGTTAATCTAGCCCTTAGTAGCGATAAATGTAGGATGATACAAAATAAGGGAATTGTTCTAGGCCATCATGTGTCATTTGAAGGGATTCAAGTTGACCCAACAAAAATCGAGGTAATCTCATGTATCCCTATTCCTAGCTCGCAAAAAGAGGTAAGAAGTTTTTTAGGGCACGCAAGATATTATTAACGATTTATTGATAATTTCACTAGAATTGCAGCACCATTATTTAAATTGTTAACTAAAGATGCTGAATTTGTATGGAATGTTGACTGTCAACAGGATTTTTAGGTACTAAAGGAAAGTTGTCCACAGCTCCGGTACTGAGAGGGCCAAATTGGTCCTTACCTTTTCATATTTGTACAGATGCTTTAGATACTACACTAGGAGTGGTGTTGGGACAAAGGGAGGATAAATTTCCCTATGCCATTTATTTTGTCAGCAAAAATCTCTCTCCCACTAAATTAAATTATATGATTACTGAAAAAGAGTTGTTAGTAGTTATGCGTGCTATAGGAATGTTTAGGCATTATATTACCGGTTATGAGACATTTGTCCATACTGACCATTCTGCTATTAGATTTTTAATGAGTAAACCTATTACTAATGGTAGGATAACAAGATGGTTGTTGCTTCTACAAGAATTCAATATAACTATCATTGATAGGCCTAGAAGAGATAACTTGGCAATTGTTTTCTTATCTCATTTGAACCTCGCGTAGGGAAGCATGTCAACAACAGTGCCTTATGAATTTCCAAATGAAGCATTATTTTCCATTTCCTCTATTACTCCTTGGTTTTCCGATGTCACCAATTATCTGGTATTAGGAAAGATACCTCAAAACATGTCGGCCCGAGAGAAGCAAAATATGGTGCAGTGCAGTGCTAATTTCACTTGGATCAAAGGAGATCTATTTTATACTGAGCTAGACTTGATTATGAGGTGATGTGTCTGGGAAGATGAAATGTATGATGTGTTAAGAGCCAATCACAATGAGCCTTGTGGTGGCCATTTTTACGATAAAATGACTGCATACAAAGTTCTTCATACTAGATACTATTGGCCTACACTTTATAAAGATGCCAAGAAGTTTGTTTTGAGTTGTGATGCTTTCCAACAGATGGGGAGACCATTTGCCTCCAATGAAATTCCTCTTCAACCACAAATTGACATTGAACCCTTTGAGAAGTGGGCATTGGACTTTGTAGGGCCCATCTCCCCAATGTCGAAGAAGAAAAAATATATCTTGGTGTGCACTAACTACGTCACCAAGTGGGTGGAGGCTAAGGCATTGTATGCTACCACTCAAAAGGCAACAATAGAATTTTTGTTCGAGGACATCTTTAAGATATTCAGTGTGCCTCATGAAATCGTCACAGACCAGTGTACAGAATTTACATCAAAGTTTGTCAAGGCACTCATGGAGTAGTATCAAATTAAGCATCGCAGATCAACTCCTTACCACCCCTAGGCTAACGGGCAAGTGGAGTCCACGAAAAAGTTTTTAGAATCCATCCTCACAAAAACCATTCAGCTGCATCATATGGATTGGGTAGATAAGTTATCAGAAGTGCTATGAGCTTACCAAATCACTTGGAGAAACATGACCAGACACACACCTTATGAGTTAGTCTACGGTAAACAAGTGCTCTTCCCATTCAGTTCCAAGTAAAAACATTCAGAACTGCCACTCAATTAGGCATGAATCTAAATGAGGCTCAAGAGTAGAGGTTGATGCAATTGAATGAGCTTGACGAAATCTGACAATATGCCTACCATAGAACTGCATTGGTACAGAACCAAAGAGCCCGATGGCATGACAAATTTATGAAGAAGAAGGTATTTCACCCAGGTGACTGGGCCTTGAGATATGATAGTAAGTTTAAGCATTATAAAGGTAAACTATCTACCATATGGTTAGGACCATATGAAGTAACTGAAGTTTTTGATAATGGTTCAGTTTGTACTTTTACTATCAATGATGATAAGACTTCTTTTGTAGTAAATGATCATCAGATTAAAGTTTATCACAAACCACTTTCACATGATCAGCTTTTGCAGGAAGTATGAAAGGATCCAGGGTTGGAGTTGATTCATGCAAATGACTAGTGCTATTATTTTTCATATCTACAGGTGGTTGTCCCCACAGCCCATGCAGAATAGAGGAATTCACCAGGAGAAAGTTTATTCCTTTATCCAGGCCTAGTGGATTACTTATGGAAAAGGAACCTGTGGAGTCTCCTTTAGAGGCCTTTAGACTCTCTAAACATGAAGCTCCCGAGTAGTGACTGATCCAGGCTCATAAAATGATATGGACCAGTATTAGTCTAGGGATTCCTTGAGTATAGAACGGTTCTTTTCTAGGCTCAAGGAAATGATTACGGAAAGGGAATCCCCTAGGGTCTACTATGGGACATTCAGACTCTCTAAACATGAATGTCTTGAGCACCAACTACTTTAGGCTCGTTAGAACAATAAAGTAGTGGTAGTTTAGGGATCCTTGGGCATTGAATTATTCTTTTTCGGGCCGAAGGGGATAATTACAGAAAAGAAGTCCCCTTGGAGCTCTCTTTCTAGACATTTCCATCTCCCTAAATAAGAAATGCTGCAGGCAGTCATCATTCCAAGCCTGGTTAAAAATCCATGGACTGGTAAATAATTTTTTCTGAAGAAAAATAAGGAGCATGGCATATGGCATCGAGTAAGAGGATCTTGAAATTATGTTCAAATGATATTTGTACCATACTCTATCGAATTGAAAATTTATTATCACAGTTGTGGTGTTGTGAAGGAGCCTTTCTGGAATCATGAAGGGATTATGTTTTCTTATATAAGAATGTTTCATAATCAGTACTCGTCTTTACCAGCAATTAAGGATGATTGTCCTGACTGATCGATCTGTACTTAACTTGTAGAAATCAAAGACCATTTCATTTGAATGTCATTTCCAGAACTTGAATCACAGCGCATAATTGCATCTTTAGCATTATTCTGGTTAGCATCGTTTTTATTCAAGTTCTTGGAAGCTACATCAAAATCAGGAAATCAACATGAAATCTCTAATATCTTAAGTGGTTCAGGTATGCACTTTTATTTTCTTGAATTTGATTAGTGAATGGTTAAAATGTATGTTGTGAAAATGCACCTCTAAACCTATATTTCATTCTAAATTCCACTCATAATATGCTATATCCCCCTAGCCTACCTATCCCCAATCCCACATCGACTACATTTTGGCACGCTCGATGAGACACAAACCCACAATCACCAACGATATTGACTCATGATTCCTACCTCGTTGTCTGATGATGTTCGCACCTGTCCTCACTTAGTCATTGCTTCATGACACCTCCCATCAATCATGAGATGGGTGTACCGACTCTCGACGATGATCTTTGCATGCTACATCAAATGATCACACTCTACATCAGATTTTCACACTCTACACCAGTTATGGATAGGACAATCATCATGATGATGATCAGCATCACACTCCTAATTCATCATGATGATTGGATGATCATTCATCCAAATTTTAATATGATGGGTGTCGAAGACCACGATTATGTAATCAGTAAGCAACCAAAGGGCAGCAAAGAGTTGGGAGAAGAAAAATTGTAGTTGAACGCAGGTGCCGAGAAGAATTGGAGTTGATCTTCATGAACCCACCTTTGGCTAGTTCGCGCGTATCCCGAAGTATCAGCAATGTAGTGGTGATTTGGAAGAGAAAGGATGGATGACTTTTCTGCAAAAGTTTCAAGGTTACAACGATCAGGACGCCCCAGTATCTGTGTGGAGTTTTGATGGAGAGCATGTCCAAGTAGGAAACTTGAGTTTTAGAGTCATAGAAGAGTTTGTGAGCAGAGCCTTCAGGCTACCAGCCAAGGGTGAATAGTTGTTTAAAGGAGGGCCGCTGGACATTCCAAATTGTGCCATGTTTTTAAATCTTGCCTACATAACAATCAGTTGGGCAAAAGGAGTGTTACGAAGTTGCATCAAGGAATGATGGCACCCATTTCTAACGATGTTGCAACATTTTATAAATTGTGAGGGGAGGTATGCAATCGTGTTCCTTTATCATATTCGGTTAGTGACTCATTTTACAGAAGACAAACAATTAAATATTCCCCACTTCTTGAAATTGAGTTTGCATAATATGGCTCGAGGGGTGCAGTCTCAGGGGACGAAACCTGAGACTGCATTTTATCACCATAGCCTTATCGAAATCCTGTTGGTCGCCGAGCTCAAGAAGAGGAAAAGGTCGTGTGAATATTTCCTAGTTGAGGAGTTTCCTGGCAGGAAACTCAAACCAAAGGACGACAATGCGCAGTAGGTCGATCACTTAATCTAAATGATGCTACTTCCATGTCTAAATCCGAATCTGCACTTGCCTCTCCTACCCTCTCCCTCACTCATGTTCATGAACTCCCCCAAACAATTGATAAAATCTTGAAGGTTAGCAGAGAAGTAGTTTTTATGGAAACCCAAGTGGGCACAAAACAAAAAAGGAAACGAGATAAGGCCGAGTCGGACCAACCTGAGTTCAGCCCAATACCAAAGGGTGAAGCACTAGAGCCCCTCTTAGAGCCTTCCCAGATTCCCAAGACTGCCACACCAAATTCAAAATGTAAGCGACCCCCTTTTCCAATCAATAAACCCCTAACTTCTCTGGCCAAGACCTCTTCTCAGAGCCGATGACAAAAATCAGAGTATGGCTCAAGCCCAGTGGTCCAAGGCTAAGGGCGCAAGCTCAGACCGCATCCACATTTCATCATCTCATGATTTTGATGCATAGAAGTTTGAAGTGTTCCTTGAGGGAGCTCCCATGGCCACATCTGAAGAAAATATCCCTGTGGATATTTTACGAGACATGGAAACCTTATCTCTTGTCCAGCCTTCAGTAAGCAGGAGTGCTACCAAGGCCCTTCATCACCTTTTTTCGGTAAGAGGATGCAGTGGGAAATCACCCGAAGGCAGTGCATCGAAATAGTCAATGACACCTACCAGGGCTCCCACTTATGATGCAGAGGAAAATCTAAAGATCTAACTCATCAAGTTACCGAAGACGATTGCCAGACACAGAGAGCAGGCTAACAAGTATAAGGTTTTATTTCATTATGTGAGGGAGGTAAATCATCAGGTGAGAGATTCCAACCTAAGGTTGTATGCTCATAATGATGAATTGAAGAGAAATAACAAGTAGTTGCTGCGTTGGAAAGCAACAACGTATAGGCCTATTAAAATGTTGAATGCAGAAGGGTTAGCTCTCTAGTTCCAGAAGTGATCCCCACCAATTAAACATGGGTTAGAATTATTGATTAAGACTATTGGTCTTTGACCACAGTCTCTTTTGTTTAGCACAGTTTTCCTTTTTGGCGGATGTAATAGATGCATGAGGACATGCATCCAAATAGGTATGGGAGGATGTTGGTGCCCCGTTTTTCCCCACTTCCACTATTTCCCACCTCCATTCTTGTCGTTTTTGTACTCCTATACCTACTCTCCTGCCATTTTTATTGCTCTAAAACTATCAAAATCCTACTATGAGGTAAAGCATTTCATTATGTCATTTTGTTGTTTATTAGTTAAGTTTCAGTGAAATTGAGTTGTTACGAATGAACTAACTAATCAATATGATCAAGTGTGAATATTGTAGCAGCTAAGCAGGACAAGATTAGGAGAGTGCTAGTCCATGAACCATGTTTCACCATTTCTGTACTCAACGACCATTTCGGGATCAATACTTAACTATGTAAAGGATGGATATGCCGCATATTTCTAGATGAGCGATCCACCTACAGCTATGTTCGAACAAGTTCAACTTCTACCATGATAAGATTTTCACTATCCTCACTGAACATAGCTGGTACTAATATTGGGGTTAGTTGCGGGTTTGTTATGATAAATCGAACAAGTTGTTCGAGCAATCTAATCTGAAAGATCAATTTAGCCAAGCTATTAAATTTGCTATGTATGGTCCTAGTTGTTTTTAACTAAGTCGATGCCTATAAAGGTTGATCTATAATAACTAGGAAGGTAGTGAATAAAAGAGAATCTTGACATTTGTATCTTTGAGGTGTTATCTCCAGACATATTATTTTTAATTGGAAGACTGTTATGATGGCTATGTATTAAGTTCCAATCGATTTGTTGATGTTTCGTTGTGATTTCATGAATTGGTTGTGTTAAAGCTTATAGTTTCCTGTAAGTAAGTAAGCTCCCCAAGAGTGTTTGGGCCCACCACCATCTGGAATCAGCTCTATATCATTTCTTAGGAACATAATCGTGTGATAATTATAGCTGCTTCTCATTTGCCTTTGGTTTATCAATTGTTTATATGTTGTGTGGAGGTTTATTGAATTTGGAACGATTTCAGTGTGCTGACTATTACATGTGTTTTCATATTTGAATGTGTGGTTCTTGTGTGTATCTCATAGATTGGTGCTCCTACCTTTAAAACAGAGACATACTCTATTCACAAAACCAACAAGTTGTATCATTTTGAATATGTTGCTGCAGTTATATAAAACTTGTTTCAATCATATTATAAATTGAATATTTGTGGTGAGCTGGTCCCTCTGTTGGAAACACAAAGCAACCCTCAAATGCCAAAGTCGAGATAATTCATTGATTAGAAAGGATTGATATGGTGTGGGTCTTGTTGTGTGGATTAGAGAGCCAGATTGGTCATATGCATTGAGTGAGTTTCAGTTAATTCCAAATAAAATCACATTTTCTTGTTTCTTTCTGTTATCAAATTGGTTGGTTTTATTCTAAATTATTTTGATGAGTGTGTGTGTGCTAGAAGTTTTGCTTTCTACATTGATTGATTAAAATAACTTAACTTATCATAGTCTTGTTTCCCAATAGATTCCTAGTTTCTTAAGAGAATTCGCAGACTTATTTTGGAGCTCAAGTGAGCGATTTAGTTTTTAGTGCAATTTCTCTTGCTTTGTTTTGAGTGCCTGAGTGTAGTACTATAGCCTAGAGTCTAATACTATTGATTGAAAACATAGTTTCCAGCCTGAGGTAATTTCCATCAAATGCATCCTTGATTTGATTTTGAAGTTAGGTTGCAATCAACTGTGTGATTTATATTTTCCTTGAGAAGACAGAGTGTTGGTTTACCAAGATTTCGAATAGGTTTGCTTGAGTTTAGTTTTGGATTTATGCAAGTGTAGGATAGTTTCTTGAGTACAGTTTGGTGTGCCTCATAGCAATTCATAGTTGCTTTATTTGTTTGGCATTCTTGAGAATAGAATTAAGGTTTGATATTTGAAGCTTGTTCTTAAGCTTATGATGGATTAGGAATATGTATGCAGATTAGTCGAGTGCAGGAGATCAAGTTGCTTAAGTGTGTGAGACAGAGTATTCAAATTAGCTCCCAACATAAAGATCTTTTACATGTTGTCAAGGTAGTGGAATTAATGTGAAGCTTTTATCATTCTAGGGTATTTAATTAAGAACAGTTGTTGAATGCAAGATTGATTGCTTAGTTAAAGTTGAATTACCATCGCAAGTAGATTAGATATTTTAATTCCTTCACGTGGAAATTGTAATAGTTGAAAATTAGGATTTGGGTTTTAAATGATTGAGTTATGTGTGGAGTCTGTTTGATTAGGCATTCAATTTCATAGCCTGTCAGATTGGAATGTGTGGTAAAGAATCAAGTCAACATTTAAGTCCAGATTTCAGTTTCAATACAAAGTAGGTTGAGTTCATAGAGATTTCAAAGTCTTTAAGTTGAATTTCATTATTTATTCTGCTTGTGTTGGCAAGATGGATTGATTTCCTTTTGAGTTGTGTGCTTACAAGCATTTGTTTGTTTCATTACTTAGCTGATCATCATAAAGGAAACATTAAATCTCTTACCAAGAACTGAATGTATAAAGCGCAATACAACTCATGTTTATGAGCCCGGATTGACATATAGATGCAGGAGAATTCAACACCTATTAAATCTCTCAACAGTGACACCCCAACTACTTTCCCCCCTTATTTTGTATTATAATGATACTATGAAATAATAAATGACTATGTTTGTATGTAATGGCTTGAAGTGTGAGACAACATATCCATGATCTAAGAGGGAAGATGAAAGATAAAGCAAGTGGGGGTAGTTGGCATATTAAATTAATTTTATGGTGCGAATAATGAGAAAAAAGAGAAGAGAAATATGAAGATACACCTAAGGAAGTGATAAAAATGGAAATCAATAGCGACGTGTTGTTGGAATTCTTCTTGGTGAAGCTCATTAGTAAAGCTGGAATGGGCTATGAGCCGAGGGAATGAGATTCCCTGAAATAAATAATTGTGAGAAAAACAAAAAGAGGATGAAAATTAAATAGTATGGGTGCTTTCTTTGGGATTGATAAACCACTCATTGAATGCTTGAAACAACTAATAAACCACCCAGAGTGCTTTCTAGGGCTGATAAACCACATGTAGGAGGATGCTTGTCGTGGGTTGATAAAACACTCATTGAGTGCTTGACACAATTGATAAACCACCCATGGTGCTTACTAGGCATTGATAGACCACTCCTAGAGTGCTTGACCTAGCTGGTAAACCACCCATTACTATGAAATCTATTGTACTTAACTAGATGAAAAACCACCCATTGGCATATGTATTTCCTATGCTCCATGTACTCAAAGATGGAATCCTGCTACGGCTACTCAAATGAAGATTTCCCCTTAAATTTTGGATCTTTCTTGAGGTTGACTATTGTAAGTAATTAAGGCTACAATAGCTCTATGTTTGGGTGGAAAATTGAAATTTCACCTTTAGCTTGACCCTTTTCTAAATTGTAAATGAATGCATTTAACTAAGAGTTGTGGAATGAAAGAAATTGTATGTGAATGTATGAAAATGTGAAAACTGTGGCTTGGTAGCATGATGTTGGTGCATGGATGTTATTGGTTGATTTTCTTAATGAATTTCTCTATCATGCAACTATCGGTTCAATTCCTGGGAATTTCATTGTATTGTACATATCAAGAAATCTATGTTTGTTGCATTGAGAGAGATTCTGAGTGTAGATAAGTACGTTTAGATGGAAAATGTGAAATCCTGGATTGTATTGTGTTTAATCTATTATATTGTTCCGTGGAACATTGCATAGCTATAGAAATTGGGACATGAAATAATTGGTTGAATTTTCGTTGAAATGTTCTATGAAATTATATGAATCTTTGCTAGGGAGTTGTAAGTTATATGCTTTGAATGTCTATGTAAAAGTATTATGTTACATGCAATCATGCCATCTCTATGGCTCATGCTCGTTTTGATATTTTTTTTTTATGTCAATTACATAATTATTGGGTGTGTTGAATGACGAGTGCACAGGTTTTTTGACTCATATTTTCCTTCATAACTTATTTGAATCAGACCTTTGAATTAGGCTGGATAGGGGTGTGGCCGTGGACTTTCTTTGTGCGCTCAAGCACTTAGAGAATTTGGCCAAATCAACTAAGTATATGAAAAACTCAAAATATTGACTATGTATACGAGGAATCGAGAAAATCGAGACCATTTTAGGTCAAGACTTTTTGAGGATGGGGAAACATCATAAAACTTTGCTGGTTGGGAGTCATTACTAGTGGTCAAACTCAAATTTATTCAGGGGACCAGAAAGATTAGAGATCAAAAGGGTCATGACCGAGGATAGGTCGAGGGTTGGGGTCTCAGAGGTGTGTGTTATATGTTACATTTCATGGAGGCCAACTATGAATTCCTCAATAGTGAGCCTTAGGTTCAAGTGAGATGGTGAGTCACCATGTGGGTGTCATGTGGGTGCCATGTGGCAGGTCCTTGCTGACATGGCCAAGAATAAATGTGAAATCATGGATGGGTCATACCGATTGATCCATGAGTCGAATTGAGACAAATTTTATTCCATGAGAAAGGTCTCAACAAGATGAATTTAAAAGTAATGTTGGTTTAAGGTTCAAGAAAGAGTTGAAAGAAGAGAAAAATATAGACCCCATCTCTGTAACTAGGCCTTGAGGATTGGCTCGACTAATAACCACCTTCTTCTACCCTTAGTAGGGGCTAGGGTTTGTAAGGGGTATGTTACAATTGTGTATGTTATTGATTTAGCATTGATATTTTTTGTCTTAGGGTTTGATGTGTTGAGTATTTTAGAATTTTGTTGTTGAGTTGTTTGTATGAGCATATTGATATTACAGATAGAGATTGTTTAAGTGTAGTATTGAGTTTGGCTTTGATGCTACTAGGGTTTATCACATATTGACCATTGAATATGTCCATAAGGATTTATTATTAAGGAAAGTAGATATTGGTTTTTTTTTTTACTTGATATAGTGAATTTGCTTCAAAAATCGTTTTATATCAAATTGATTATGTATGGAGTGATGCATTGAGGACATTATTGTATTGCATTATAGAGTAAGGTTTGGTTTTTGTATTTAAATTAATGACATTTTTTTTAGTATTGATCTAGTATGACAATGGACGAAATGAGGCCCATGATTATAGTATTTGATTCAGTTGGATCTAGTATGAAATATCTCGAAACAATTTCCATGAGAATCTAAGAGTTGGAGCATTTAGTAAGGGAGTGGTAGCTTCCTTCAGGTGGCAGCTGAACAAGTTGATCAAGGAGTAGTGGCTTCCTTATAAAAGTAGCTACAAAATTTAGTGGATTTGGTGGCCTCTAATAGGTTGTATCGTGCATAGTTTTAAAAGCCTATGCCAATGTATGATGTAAAAGACAAATTTTAATAATAAGAAATAAGATGTTGTAGCGGCTATAATACCCTCCAAAATTCTGGCCTGTATCCAAATTTCAGGGCCTTCCTTGGTTTTTCCCTTGGTGGTTGTGAACACTCAGGTACATTCCATGAGCACTTGTCGAGTCTTCACACCTTGTTTGCTTGATCAACCACTGGTCGTCTTTTGGAATGTTGATTTCTATGTCATGATTGCAATCTTGTTCGTAATTTTGAAGGTTTGTCTTTGTGTGCATGAGTTGTTTTAACTCTATGAACAACGTTCGTACTCACACACAAAGTTACAAGCACTTTCATGCAAGTGTTTTCATGGTCATTTGAAGATCTATCTCAAGTGCCACACTTATCTCTCTTAACCTTTAAGACAGTCTCACTCAGAACATGTTTGTCTTGTTGGTTTGACGTGTCTTGTCGATGAGCCATGCTAAGTTTGTGATCACAATTTCATGTATGCACAAGTTCACTCCCTCTCACACTTAGCCATTTTTCCTGAAAGTCTTTCAACCGAACCCCAACTGAGATGCACTACGTAGTCTTCATTCTTAGTGACCATGCGTTGTGCCCAAAACTATGGATAGCTTGAGGTTGTCCTCCAGGGAAACCTGCAGTACACAATCCTAGAAGTGAGAAAGTTTTTGTCTCCTAGAACTATGAAGAAGTTGTCCCTGAGTCTGATCCAATCTACACTTACTACAACATCACTCATCAAGCCGCTCTATGGTCTACCAGAAACTTGAACTGTATTGTGACCCCCAGGCTACCTTGCTCTCCAAAATTGTGTAGACATGCCCAAATGCCTACCCTACACTACCTTCAGAAACTACATAGTCATGTGAGTCAAGCATCTGCTACCTGACACTGCACTGTTCCAATAAATTGCATAGATTTGACTAGCAGGTCCCCTTGTTGGCTTGCTCTGATCTACCCCTGAAGATTGTGCATTTTTTACTAGAACTCTCCTTGTTTCCCCACTCTCCACTCATACCAGAAATTATGCAGTTATGTCAAGAAGGCCCTTGTTCCCTATCTGACACTACCCCTTAAAATTGCACAGTTATGACCGGTAACTCTCTGTAGCCCGATCTAGCCTTGCTCTGAAAAAATTCACAGAAATGTATACTAGTGCCTTGTGTTGACCACTCTATCTTCCTCGCAAAAACTATCCAGATTCTTAGTTGGGCCCTCAGAGGACCTGCCCGGTCCTCATCCTAGAAACTATGCAGAATTGCCCAGCAGTTCCTCCCGACACCCTGCCTTGTCTTCTTCCCAGGAACTGCACAGTTCTATCCAGCTAGGTTCTACCTTATATTTTTTAATGTTGTCCAAGATTGCGCAAATCTACCTCATAGTGACATCTGCGTATTTTTTCCTGATAGTGCTCGAAATCCTCTCATCCCTTCCTGAGATGTTCTCTACACAGTTTCAGTGCCTTGTCCTCCCTCCCGATCACCTGCACCCAAATCGGAAAACAATGCAACACGCTAGACTAGGAAAGTATTGAACTTGATGTTCTCCCGTCATGAGTGATTGGAGGAATAGGTACATTAATGAAACATGGCGTGACGAAAAACATGATGACAAAGGAGTGCATGCTATAAGAATTTCTCACAGTTTAATGAACGTACGAAGCACATCGAGCAACAAGTGAAAGGGACACATACACGTGCACCATCAAGAAAATACCAAGACCATCAAAGACCCCGAAAACTTTGCCATACAGTGGAAATGACATGATACACTGAGAGAAAACCCGTCACTCATCAGCATAACAGCTTCACATGGACAACACAGCCACCAGTACATGTCAACAGTGTCATGTTGAGTTATTTCATGAGTTATCTCAGCCACATCACTACTATGGGCCATACCTGTTGTAATCAAATGTAATGTAATGTGAAAGTCCAAGAGACACACATATGAACTTGAAGAGTCATGTCAGTTTAAAAGTCATAGGAAGTTGAACATTCATGAGGGAATTCCAAGAGTCACAAGGGTCAAGTATCCCACTTGGCTATATATACCCTCTTAGTGTATGAGCAAAGGATGTTTCACCTTGGCTCCTCCCAAATAGCCTTGAGAGTCTATAGTTTGTTCTTTGAGGAGTGAGGAGTGGCTCCAACATCCCACTACTGGGGCTTGTGATGTATGGTGTACATATGTGTCTTAGAACTTTTTCTTAACTCAGAATCTTGTCTTAAGCTAGTACATTTTCATGCATGTTTTGTATTAGTTTGTAAGACTATTCTTTAAACGTTTGTAATGCATGTTTTATTAACTTGTACTAATATAGTTGAACTACTTCAGTTATTTTAGTACTTACATTCACTAGTACAAAATGGTTATTTATTTACTAAGAAAAAAAAACTAAAACTTGCATATAAAGGAATATTTTTCTGTCGGTGACCAATAGTAGCTAATTTACAGTATCTTATAATGAGACCAACTTTTAGTCGTTTTTAGCTTAGTCATTAATTGGTTGTCTCAATTTTATTATCTAGTAGTATATTTAGTCATAAATTTTGTCATTAATTTAGTCATTGATTTAGTTATTAATTGCCACAATTAATGACCAAATATACAACAAAATATATTACTAAATGATCACCCGAGAAAACCAATTAATGGCTAACGAAATATGACCAAATGTTGGTCTTGTTATAAGATACTATAAATTAGCAACTAATAGTCATATATATGCAAATGTTATTCATCGTTTGAAACCAATTAATGGTCAAAGAAATATGAATAAATTTTGGTCATGTTATAAGATACTATAAATTAGCTATTAATAGTCATATATATGCAAAATTTAGTCGTCATTTGTAATCACAAGTTTATCATTTGCAGTAGTTATTTATATTTTTTTGGTAGTTTTATATTCATTATATAAATAACTACTTTAGTAGTTTGTAGTCATTTCATTTACTTTAATTAACAACCATTACAAGCAACTAATTTAGTCATATATTCATTTTATTTGTGATTGCCATTAATCAACATAAACTACTAATTTAGTAGTTTTAGATTGATTTTCCGCATTTACTATTAATCAACATAAATTAATTGGTATGATTTTGCAACTAAATTAAAAATATAATGTCAGACAATGTACATGTTCATCTAATATGAAAACACAAAGTTACAAATGTTAATTATAACACTAAATAATATCAAGTGCAAAGATAAATAATTTCAACCACGAAAACTATATTATATAAAATGTCAAGTATTAAAATATGAGTTTCCAACTTAATATTGGTTGGAGTAAAAGTTACACATGAAATATTGTTTCGTCACTTCAAAATATTACCATTGTGTTGTCAAGACATTGCAGGTAAATTCACCAACTATGAGGACTTGGCCATTAGTCTTTGTGTGTGTCTTATGTGGGATATTGGTTCTACAAGTACCACTAGACCAATTCTCTTCTCTCTCTCTCTCTTTAATTTTCATTTTGTCGCTCCAATGTCATTGTTCTCCTCTTTCTTCAATTCTTGCTTCTTACCATCAATATTGAGTTCCTTTTCTAAAAAATAAAGAAGATGCAATGAAAAGTATAAGACATGAAAGATGATGAACACTAGAATATAAAATAAAGGAGACTATAAAGGATTTATATGATATATACCTTAACATCATCAATATTGTCAATGCCATTTTTCCGCATAAAAGCAAGAAACTCAAACAAATTTTCTTCAGTTAGAAAATAGTGGCCATTATGTGGCCAGATGATCTACATAACCAAAGAAAATAAAACATCACCATAGAAAACAACACGTTAGTAAACTTAAATAATAAGATAGCCTTGTATACATGTATATAATTGCATAATTTAGAAGTCTATGTCAATAAGTCCAAGACTGGAGGTCGAAGATGTCAAGAATGCCAAAGTCTAATGAGCATTTCTTCAGATAAGAACTACTATTTGGGTCCATTGTTGTATATGAATAAGCCAACTAGTCTATATCAAAGTATTAATTCTTTGCTTATATTTATGGATCACTACAATATAAGTGGATAAATTTCAAATAAAATTCCCTTCACATTGTGTTCCTAACCTATGGTACAATATATTAGTCGTGATTTGGAGAAAATTTCCAACATCGAAAATATGTAGCAATCACCACTAGTAATCCTCCAAATAGGATTATTTTGCAATGTAACTTTTAGATTCCACTTGATATATCATTCTTGAATGGAAAACCCACATTAAATTCCGACACCAAACTTCCAATTTGAAAGAAAACTTGTGACCATACTCAATCACTCAAACTCAAAACATTTGTGATCATTATAATGAAAACATAGAATAAGAGTAGTTTTGATCTGTTTTCCAGATTTACATGCAAAGCACCAATAGCTTTCCCATGTTTACCATACTTGTATTTTCCAAGATATAACAAATCGATTGATATTTTACAACAAATACTTGATTCAATACAAACAAGAATTTAACGTATTACAACAATACCCCCAATGTCTGATCGTCAATAAGTTCAAACTAGTTAGCACAAAAACTTCGAGAAAGAGAAGCAAGTAGAAATAACAAATCAATCAATTAATAATCAATCAAAAAATGATAAGCTTTTTGTTGAAGCTTGATAATCAACTACGAATTATATTGATAATCCACTGCAACTAGTGGTCTTATTCAAAGAGCAATACTACCTGGAGAACTCATCTTCCAAATTCTTTTCTCTATCCATGAAGCTTTATGTTATCCTGAAAACATAATTCGCATTCAATATTTTAGGTTTCAAAACTTCCTAAAGGCCTTGCCAAATGAAGGTGTTAATTTCATTACTTTTGATAAAATGCTTCTTGTATTGAAAAAATATACTTTAACCATGGGATAGATAATTCAATAAAGTAAAATATTGTGTACAATATTTCTTAAAAGGCTTCATGTTAAAAGAAAAACTTACATATTTTGGATAGAAAATGAATCTTAATAGAGATGGTCAATATTACAATGAAATAGAGTGGATATAAAATTGCAAGTAGAACTAACAAAACCCTAATTGTAATACAATTGATTGATTATTTTAACTGAAGTGAACTAGATACATACAAGTTTTCATTTTCAGCGTTCTTTCCCATATCTTTATTGTACATGGAAGCTAAATTGCATGCATATCGCAAGGCTGTTTTATCAAGAGTATATGTTGCATTCTCATGTTGCACACTTTCTTTTCCATGAACAATCAAAGTAGGTATTGGAGGAATTAGTTTCTACATCAGCTAAGTTGTCAACTTTCATTTTATCGAATTTTGTTTTCCTGCATATGCATTATTTGAGCTTTCCTTAGTAGAGTTTTAGACAAGAAAGAAATAGGTATAAAAAGAAAACATTCATCATGAAAAACAATGACTAATTATATGATGTCAACGCATATTTCTTTATTATTGGAAGAAAACTAGTCAACTACGCTCAACTGACATCATTAAAGTTATCCAAAACCAACCTGGTGGACATTTGAAGTTCTTCTACATGAACTCATTCATTTGTGTGGATAAAATTATATTTGTGTGTGGAAAGGGCTATTAACTTTTCTAAGAGTGATGATTTCTACTTACCATCATATTTCACTGTTTCCAACTGATTTTTCAGCATCTTGATAGATAATCCTTTTTGCTGCATCTCAATTGTGTATGATATCATTTCCCCTAACATATATGACCTACACATGAGGGTAATGGTACAAAGAATATAACACATACCCAACAATCTGAAGGAAATTAATGATTATAGATGTCTATGGATTAATGCTATAGCTTCTAGGAGCAGTTGGTTGTTGCCTAGAGATCTTTGGGAAGGCCCTAAGAGAATGTAGCTAGGACTGGTCGATGGTCCAAAATTGGACCCACTATTTAATTTTTTCTTTACAAGTAGCCATGATGAATGTTCTTAACCCTTACTTTTATTATGTAACAAGTTGTGAATTTGGATTAGTAATTCTTCTTAGTGGAGACACTTATTGGTGATATTTTCCAACATTCAACACATTCCCTCTTTTCACTATATTTCCATTTTTCTTATTTTATTCCATTTTGTAAGCTCCCATCTTCAACTATAATACATAAATAAAAGATTTGCATGAATTCATTCTCCTGTAAATTCGTATGCTCTAGGCCCAAAGTGATTAATATGATATTGTTTGCAAGAAATATGAACATTATATTGCAATAAACAAGCACAAATGTGGTCATTATCTAGAAATCCAACCAAAACATGAAATAAGAAAAATTTCAAACATGGTTGAGAGAGATAGAGATGAATATATCAAAAAGTGATATTTATTTGTATCATAATTCAAATCACCCTGCATAAAGCTATCTTAACCCTAGACCTGTCAAGCACCAAGACAGGCAAAATCCTTTGAAGTGCGAACTTTTCCTTAAGTCTTTGCACTCTAAAAAATGCTTACACCTTGAATCTGAACACAAGATAGATACACGGTTAATACAAATTTGCACTGGTTTATATTTTATTGATAATACATAAACTTTATAAATATATATATCATTACATTGCATCGAGATGTAGATTATAAAATCCACCTCTCGATGCAATGTCAAATGTCAATATATTTAGTTGAAAAACTACGAAAAGAGGATATTCTCTAACGGTTTCATTACAAGGCTAATATCATAGAAACTAGAGAAATAAAGAGCAGAAAGGAAACTAAATATATACAAATCAATTAAGAATTTTTTTAGTAGGAGAAGTTGTTGATATCTTAAACCATGTTTTCTCTAGCCCAACCATAAGACAAACAAGTGACTCAAAGGGATTTTCGAGACAATAGTCCTAAAATAGTTTAGGAAAGATTCAAGAAAACTAAAGGTGACTAAGAAAAAGAGTTAAATTTATGTCAAAACACAACAGAAATAATATAAAGTGGCCTTGATTAGCCAAACGCATGTGCATCCCTTGTTCTTCATAGACTATAACCAATTTAATATCCCATCCATGAATTCACATTACAAAAAATATTCATGCATTTGAGTAGGCACCTTCACAACTCTGGTCTACACTGTCTTTCCTACCACTACATGCACCAATTTTCTATGATAGGGTCATTCGTAAACCCTTCTTCTTGGAAATGATGTATTAGTTACCTGTTCAGGTCAACAAGCAATTAATTTGTCCACTAGGATTCCATTTTGAATGTGCTTTTCTCCACCCGAATGGCACAAATTTGAAAGGGATGACACTGGGTGGTACAAACTTGAAAGGGATGGCATTGAGTAAAATTCCTAGGTGCAAGCTCTTGGTGGAATTAGCTGAAATAGCTTCTCATGGTTCCCCCATCGATCCAGTAAAATTCATTCATTTTTTGTAAAAGAGTACATCATTGGCAACAAAATTCAGTCTTAGGGGGTTTTCCATGTTGATTAGTGGTAGACAATATTGTTTTATCTCCAAGTAAAAGATGCAATAACCAATTACAACACATAAACATCATAATTCAAATGTGACATATCTCCTACAATGTACAAACTTTTACATGAAATAGGGCACTCACCTATTTGATTGTAGACAATGAATAATCACCTAGCACTATAGAATTTGATGAGCATACATGTAGGGATATACACCATGAGATGTTCAAAACCACCACATCCAATTGTGTTATCCCAATGTATACCCTCATAAATTATGCAGTGTTCTGTTTATTAATTTCTATTAATTTTATCAACATATCTGTCACGACTGTCCAATGTTAATCACTATTATGTTAAGCTAAATATCATAGTACAACCTTCACCAATATGCACTTCAACATAGTAGTTTACAATGTATCATCCAATATACATTACAAGGATATAATGTTATTAATACATATCTAAATCCTTGTGAAAATATATGTCACTTAAATTTTTATTTTAAGTTAGCTTGCAATTAAAATGATATCACAAAGAGAATACGGAAGCACAAAACACACAAGTACCTCTAAGCAATGTTAGTGCCTAAATCAGGGATAATATATTACAATTATATCAAAAATTAAAAATATTTACCTTAAGATAATGAGAAGGCCAAGGCATACCTCTCATGTAGTTGATTGTAGGGTAGGGGCAGATATGTCATGAAGGTCCTCCTATGCTAAATACTATTGTGCTACGCTAAATATCAAAACACCATCTACACTAATGTGCATTTTTAAAAGAGCAATTTGCAATGTATCATTCAATATGCATTACAAGGAGATAGTGGCACTCATGCTAAACAAAATACTCAAAAAGGGATATGTCATGTTAATTTCAATTTAAAAAACTTGTTGTGAAGATGACATCACAAAATCAAAAAAACCCTCAAAATGGATTTTACTTTTAATTAATTTTCTTACAGACACCACAAATACAAGAAGCAACCACAAAGTGGACAAGCACCCTTGAGAAATTTTAGTGCCTAAACAAAGAAATACACATTGCAATTTGAGTAGTAAAGATTAAAATACATCCCTGACAAAGCTAATGTGAACATCAAGACTACGCTGAGATGAAGAACACTCTAGGAAAATGAATATACCACAAGTGACCAATGGCAATGTGGGATTCCATGTATTACAGTCAAACCACATCTTCCATGAAAAAAAAATCAGATCAGATCAAATGATATCTACAGGAAATCATGAATACCTATATAGATCTGGTCTCAAATTACTCAAATCACATTGATTTTGTGGTGAATGATAACAAACAATGCACAAATAATGAAATGTTTTTTTCTCTAGCGAAAATTTTTGTTCCTGGTAAAGAAATAAATTAGCCATAAATAAGTTTAAGAGAAAAAACATTAGGAAATATGAATAGAACCTTGATTTTTGGTTTAACCCAGAGATTTTTGAATACAACATTCTTGTCCATGAAACCCTTGGTAGTCATTGGTGAATGATGAAGGTAATGATAAAGAAATTCTCGGAGTTCTCAAAGCACAAATATTGTAGTACTATGTGTTCCCGCAGAGTAACTTCTTCTTCATGCGAGTCCTCCTCAAGTATTGCTCGACTCTTCTATAACAATTTGTATATTTTTGGTAGCTAAAAATGCAAAGTGGTTTTTCAAATTATTCACAGTTTTACCTATAAATTTATGAATAATATACCCTTCCTATGGCTTTTGCATTATACTTTGTAAAACAAGGTTATAGTTATGGATTTTCAAGAATTTAGGTATCATACGGTTTTAGAATTTCCCCCGTAAAAATATAATTCAAACAATTTTAATGCAAAAAACATTGCAAGATCCACCCCAATTTTGGAATTTTCAAGAATTTAGGTAATGTAGGATTTTAGAGTTTCATTGACAAAAATACAATTTAAACAATTTTACTGGGAATTATTTTTTTCAAGATCCACGTTAGTTGTAGAATTTCACTGTAAAAATACAATTTAAACAATTTTACTGGGAATCTTTTCTTGCAAGATCCACGCTAATTTTGGGCTATCCCCAATTTTCGAATTTCCCTCGTAAAAATATAATTCAAACAATTTTATTGCCAAAAAAAAATTGCAAGATCCACGCTTCAAGAATTTAGGTAGCGTAGGGTTTTAGAATTTCACCAATAAAAATACAATTCAAACAATTTTATTGGGAATTTTTTTTTGCAAGATCCACACTATTTTTTGGCCATCCTACCTACGGCCTTGGTAGACGACGCCATTATTTATTAGAAAACTAATTTAAATTGTTATGTGGTTTATCTTCATATTTGCTAGCTATGGTTTCTTATTAGAAAACTAATTTAAATTGTTATGTGGTTTATCTTCCTATTCGATAGCTATGGTTGGATAGTCAATTCAACCCGTTAAATTTTTTCGTTTGTTTCCCTTTGAATTCATCCTTCCAAAGAGGTTCCATTACGATTAGTTACTAAAGAAGTTAGATATTAAATTTGATGGTAATTGATCAATATATTAAAATTTTTAATAATGGAAATGCTCAATATAGAGCACATTTGTAGGTGTAATGTAAGTATGTAAACAATTTTAAATATCAACTTAAACAAAAACATCTAAATTTTTAGTCAATTAATAATAAAAATTTACAATAATAAAAATCAATTTGTTATATTTTGATTTTGTTATTAACTTGTGAATAGGCTTTTTCACAATACCATGGGCCAATACGATGGATTATCAATACCACATGCCCAAAAACCATAACTTATTTCACAACCAAAATATTTTATAATAATATCACAAGATTCTTAACCATGGATATTCACCCCCACATTACCATGGATATCATTAGCCTGTAAAAACTAGGCCCTGTTTCAATACCATGGGGTAATACCATTGCTTATCAATACCATTTACCAAAAAAACATAACTTATTTCACAATCAAAATATTTTAAAACAATATGAAAATATTATTAACCATGGATATCTAGCTCCACTTTACCATGGATATTATTAACTTGTAAATAGGCTTTGTTACAATACCATGAGCCAATGCTTATGCCCAAAAAACATAACTTATTTCATAATCAAAATATTTTATAACAATATGAAAAGATTCGTCATCATGGACATTCATGAACTCGTGAATAGACTTTGTTATAATAGCATGGGGCTAATACCAAGGCTCGTAAATACCACATGCTAAAAAACCATAACTTATTTAACAATCAAAATATATTTTAACAATACGACAAGATTCTTAACCATGGATATTCATCTCGAGTTTACCATGGATATTATTAACTTGTAAATAGGCTTCATTACAATATTGTGGGCCAATACCATGGCTTATCAATACCACACGCCCAAAAACCATAACATATTTCACAATAAAAATAATTTATTTTATTTTAATTTTATAACACTTTTTAAATTGACACTAAAAGGAAAAAGATTATAATTACTTTTGAGATATATCTAAACTCTTTATCCTCGCCACCATTAAAAATATTCCCATAGAAATAAAATGAAAAATGAGAATACTTTTATATTTAAATATGTGCAATTTATATAATATAAATAGTGTTAGTAAGCACCATCATAGATCCATCTCAACTAAGCATCCATGGGATGACAAAAATAAAAGTGAAGGGGTGGGGGGGTGCGAGAGGGAGGCAGATAGTGACAAATCTGGAGGGCTACGAGAGAGAGAGAGATGGAGAGAGGTAGAGGGAGAGAGGAGAGGAGGGAAGAGAGAGATAGGGAGAGAAGGGGAATAGATAAAGAGGGAGACAGATAGATTGAGGGGAGAGAGAGAAGGGAAGAGAAAGGTAGAGAGGGATAGAGTTGCAGAGAGAGAGAGAGAGATGGGGGGAGATATAGAGGGAGGTGGGAGAGAAATGGGGAGAGAGGAATAAAGGGATAAAAGGAGCGAGAGATGGAATTGGAGGAGGATAGAGAGGGAAGGAAGAAGAAATACATAAGGGGATAAAGGTGGAATGAGAGAGGAGATTGGGAAGGAAGAGAGAGAGATAGAGAGAGGCAAAGAGAAAGAGGGAAGGGGAGAGAGATAGATAGATATGGAGAGAGTGTGTGCATGTTTGGGGTTGAAATAGAGAGTGTGAATAAGAAAGAGACACATAAATAAAAAAATAGATACTATATAGTATTATATAATCTACCTAGATCCATCTTAACCCGAGATCTATCAAGCACTTAGAGCGATCAAATGTCTCGAGGTGAACACCTTTCCTCAAGTTTTACACTAAGAAAAGAGGGTTTCACCTCAAGATATTGGATCCCTCTCAACGCTTGATAGATCTGTGGTTAAGATGGATCTAGGTTAGTTATATGTATTTGAAACTTTTATGAGGAAAATCATACCTAGATATTTTGTATAATTCTAGCATAATTGCATGTATTTAATGTATGGCTTTTTATAAATTATAAATATATATTTTTCACAAAATTTATTTTACACATCAATATCAAAGCATGGAATGTTTAACATAGGGTTTAAGGGGTGGCACAATGTTCTTGTAGGATTCAAGGTAATGCCTTGAAACATCAACAACCTTTCATACAACATACACAATATTATTCCTACCAAGTTTCAAACCCGATATTCACATTCAACAGGTTGTGTGCACACCTAGTGTTTCACATGCCTATTAGCAGGAATCCAAACCATGACAAAGCCATCATGGAAGCCGAACAATGGCATATGGTACCAAGGGGACAAATAATGATCATCATTGTTATGAAATCAAACTATCTTTAGAAACTAAGAAAAATTCTTGTAGTTGCATGTATTCCTACGCAAATTATATCTAATAACTTAGGTGGTGGGAAATGCCATAATTTTTTTTTCCAATAAGGAAAAGACATCATTTTTGTATTAATATTGAAGCAAAGATGTAATTTACATCATCTAACATAAACTAAAATTTCTTTACCTGAACGACATAATATTGTAATATGTTCAACATCTAATGTTCAGGAAATATCAAAATCCCCATAGGATTCAAAATAATTTCATAAGAGTCTAGTACTGTTATGTTCATAATGTATCTTCAAACTAGATAAATAACATGGTATCCAAGTTAAAAAATAGTATCCTAATTTCAATGGATATGACCCTAATAATTAAAAATGTAGATATGCATGAAAAGTTAAGTATTCAACTAAAGGAAATGTGTCCTCTACTAATTACTCAACACTTCTCCTTGTAGGTATTCTTCATAATGTATTTGACCTAGCTATAATCCCACTCCCATTTTGGATTTTCTATCAATATTTTAATGTAATTCCATGTGAATGTGATCAAAGGGTATAACTATGAAGGTTCTAATGAGCTTGATAACTCTAATAGTCCATTGATGCAGTAAATAAGTGTTTAAGGAAGTATAACATTTCAGTCAATCCATAACAACTTTTGAATCCCCTATCACTTATAAGTTTAGATTACTGAAGTGACATAATTAAAATGACTAACTTAAAAACTGATTTGTACTATTGTATTACTTGTTAAGTAGTCATATTTATGTTTCTAGACTAAATTAGTCATTCATGTTAGTTATTTTTAGTAGTATTACTTATTACCTAGTCATATATTTTAACCCGAGACTAAATTAGTTGTTTAGGCTAGTCATTTTTTAGTTAATCACTTAATATTGCTCATCTTTAGTAGTACATCACTTGGAAAAGCTATGGTGACTAACAATTTTAGTCACCTAGTCACTAATTCATCATTTTCTAATAGTGATTATTGAAGATGTGTTGTATTGTTTATCATTTTTGTCTCATATGTGTGGGCTACTCCGCCAAACATTACACAGACCATTGTTGTTTTCCTTGGTTATAGTCATCCCCGTGTGGACTACTCGCTGGACAATGTACGTTTTTTCCCCTGCACTTTGGTTTTAATGATTGTCGCATCCACTGTGGACTATTCCGTTGCATGCTAGACAAACCATTTTCGTTTTCACACGTGTCTCTCCCTGGGTGGTACTACTACCTCTCATCTAAAGGCTCACTTTTACCCTCTCCTGCATAGTAAGAGAACCCAGACACAAAGTTACATTACGCACTCACCAGGCATACTCACCTTGCTTTCTTGAAGTTACAAGCATAACACTCTCCTGTGATGAAAAGAAAGATCTAAGGCAAATCTATAAGATAATGGAAACCAGGCCATCATACTAGATGGTACTCCTACACCAAACTATGTGAGTTCTAGTTTGGAATTCATACCGGAGAGATCCCCTTTGTTGACGAGTCCAACACCGTCATCAAAAGACAAATATAATAACAACAATGGTTTTTCCTTATTGGGTTTTCCACCTAATATCTAATGTGTCTATGTGATGATGTGAATATTGACTTGTTTATGTGTGGCATCCATTTATTATTATAAGTTTCTCATGATTTACATGGTTTATATGATTATGATTAGATGTGCTAGTTAAAAGATGATTCAATTAACATTATAAAGAAGAGTGAAAATTGGGTGAAGATCAATTATCACGAACAAGGACTAGGTGGTCATGACACCCATTTCACTACCCCAAATTTTGTAATGTAATTAAGAACATATAATATTGTGGTGGCAACATTGATGTTATGATTTCAAACTTTATTTTATCATGTAATGTTTATTTTTATTAGAAATATTGTTAGAGATGATGAAAGTATATAACAAAAATATTATGATTCATTTGGGAGGGGGAATGCTTGACTTCAGAGGAGAAATATACCTTGAGTGAATATTTCCCTTTGATGTGATGATTATATTTCCCAAGAAGATGAAAGATTAGGAAGATAGAGGGTCAAGGTGTGATTATAAATAACAGGGGGGGAGCAATCAAGGGGTTCTTCTTAATAGTTTTTATGCTTATATTTTTTCTCTCTTCTATTATTCTCTAATATATTACCCCCCCTGACTCTTATTCTCAAATTGGCACGAGAATTGGTGACAACATGTGTAATAGGAAATGAATGTGCTGCATTTATTTTTCTTTTGACTGGATGGCTCTAACAATTGAGGATATTCTTGGTTATGTGTGGAAAATAGAGAATTGAAGAGCGAAGGGAAAAGGGACTACATATATTAGAGGAATCCCTTGTCCTATGAAATCCTACATGGTGTTTTTTCAATGTTGGCTTGGTAAAAGATGGAAAGGATGATCAATTAGTTTTACTATGTTTGTGTGAAGGAGAATTACCTTCACTTTTGGTGCTAAAATCTAGCTTGAATTTCAGTGTGTGAAATACCTTTGAGTTAAGTTCTTACCAAGGCATCAAGATTTAGCATCGAGGTGGCTAGCTGTGAGAAACATTGCATCCTAGTTGAGCCTATGGTGGGGTGGAACATGGCTGAACGTAATTCAACTTCCAATATTTTTTGAGCTAATACAGATAAATAATTTTTTTGTTGATCATATTTCTAGCATATACGGCTTTATGTAAATGCAACTACCATTCAGAATAAATCATCATCATTGTAGTGGCTATACTATTTGGAGGTATATTTTTATATGTATCAGATTACGTAATAACATTAGTTGAGGAAGATAGGCTTCCTAAAATATTCTTTAAACAAGTTGTGTTGGAATTTTTTCTATGAAATTTCTTCTCGGAGTTTCTAAAAGTTGAAATGTGGACCATAATGAGGGGAAATCCCATTGATCCTCTAGTTCAATTTTCATGTCTTTGGTCATGATATTCTAGGAGATATTATGAGAAGAAGTATAGCTTCTTGTATGCTCCTCAAATCATGCATCAAATAGGTTATGTTCAAATTTCTTCTATAACTTTTCTTTTGCAAGGTTCCATAAGCTAAAACTTACACCATGGTGAGCAGAAATCCTGTTGATCATATGGTCCAACTTTTAGATTTTTGGTTGTGATGTTTTAGGAGATATGATCATTGAATGTCAAGACTTTTTTATGCTCCTAAAATCATGCATCCAACATGTCATGTTGGAATTTTTGCTATAAATTTTCTTCTCGAAGGTTCCAAAACAATAAAATTGGACCATAGTGAGAGGAAGTCCCATTGATCATCTGGTTCAATTTTTAGAACTTGGACTACCACAATTTTGGAGATATGCCTTGAGGAAGTTTCTATATTAGTTTGCATGCAAAGTGTTTGAAGAAATGCCTAAATGGTTTAAAGACTGATTGCATACAAATTGTTTGATGAAATTCCCAAACAGTAATGTTATTTTGTGAATGGGGATAATATTTACATATATTAGTATTGTTGTATCTAGTCTATTCGTGTTTTCATGCAAAAAAATTGAGGAAATGTTCTCAAAGTGTTTTATTACAATTTGCATGAGAACTATTTTATAAAATACCTTAAGGACGTAAATAAAAAGTTGCATGATTGAGTGATATATTTAAATTAGTATGTTAGAAGTGGAATCAAACCAATGTTCCTTCTTTGATTTCATACAAAATATTTGACAAAATGCCTAAAATAATAAGACTTCTCAATTGGTTGCATACAATGTATTTAAAGAAATATTTACATGTAAAGTGTTTGAAAAATATATGAGAGATGAAATTTGTGTTTTTTCAAGTGAGCATGGATAAACTTAGTAGGAGTATATGATAAAGGGGTATCAATGCTTATTGTCAAACTAGTAAAAATAATAACAAAATTTTGGCTACCCCATAAACTCTATAAGTCATTGAGGAGTATGTAACAAAGTGGTATCAAAGTTGATTTCTAAGGTCATGAAGAATAAAAATCAATTGTACCCTATATAATCGAGCACTAAGGAAATAAGCATGTTATAGTGGTGGAGAATCATATAGTGGATGAGGAGAAGGGGATTTTAGTCAAAAAAATGTAGGAATATGTGGTTGAGAATCTTGTGGTTAAGAAGGATAAGGGGATGTTGATTGATTTGGTGAATGATCTAATGGTGGAGAATGATGTAGTGAAGGAGGACAAAGTATGTAGATGGATCTAATATAGGACTAGGTGGTGGAGTATTAGGAGGTGCAAGATTAGGAGCATCATCCTAAGAGAAGGGTCCAAATTAATTATAATGAGCACCATCCATCAATATTTGAATGAGGTTGGGGACATTAACAACATGACACATTAATGATGTCACATCACAAATAAGCTTCATCCATTTCATATGAACATGGATCTTGTAATATTTGTTGGACATTTACAGGTACCATTCCCCACCTAGCAATTAAATTACATATGCAATATACCACATGATTTCAAAGCCTATTTTGAATATTTTTTTATGTACTAGAGGATTTTGATGTGCCTCGTACATCTCTTCATCTAGTTTTGGGGGGTGGGGAGATTTTACCCAAAACATTTGCCAATATCAACAAAAAAATGGATATTAATGATAAGATAATTGAAAAGAAATTGTTGCAATAATTTTCATTTTCACGAAATAATAGGAAAACATATACAACTAAAATTCTCAAAACATAACAACAATGTCACCTCAACCATCTAGTGGATCAATCAGAGTAAATAAGATGTTTAGACATCCTTTTCAACCAATCCCAATATATGTGTATTGTATACTATTGAGCAAAGGATGTTCCTCTCTAACCAAAAATCATATATCTCTTTATGAATTGAAGTATACAACCTTTCTACTTGGCCCCGCTTATGAAACAATTGCCCCCAGAAGTGCATACATGCATCATTCATAGGTTTAGGACAGAAGTGAGGTACTATTAGTTGATTTTCATGAAGCTTCTCAAAAAATAAATTAAATAACTATGAAATAAGTGGGAAGAATAACCTCCCATAGAAAACATAGTGACAACAATATAAAGTAAAGGAAAAATATCAGAAAAGTAGTTATAAGTTTTTAATTAGAGAGGGACTCTAAACTAAACTATTTACATAGTCCATCAAAAAGAAACTTTTGTGCTTCCCATCAAAGATAACATGTGTCATTGACAGGAAAATAAGATACAAGAACCAAACATCCTCTATAGAAAATGAATCTATTCACAACCTGAAAAAAAACTTAGAAGTCTATAACATGAACAATGTGTAGGATGACATATCTTTGCATATATGCCAATTGGATATCTCCTAAAATGTTGAGTGGTAAATTAGGGAAGCACTAGACTTCCTCCCTCATAGAAAATATGATGATAAACTCAATATCCTCCTCTATGGAATGATATGATATATCAACACTGACCGTGAATCCCTAACTTGCATGATGTAGTGACCTCAAAAAGCTTGAGGAGGTAAACATTTCTCAATATGAGATGTCTCTAATATCTCATAGGGAGATGAATTATCTCCCTCTCCACCTCTAACCTCCCATTCACATACAAAGTTGTACATTTCAACCTATTCACCTACAAATTTGTACATGTGAACCTATTTTTCATACTATTTTTTTTTTCCTCATGTTCATCATCTTTAATTCACATACAATATTAACCTAGTTACAAACACATAAAAATATTAGAAATTGAAATTATAAAATACACACATATATATCTATATTGTATCTATCAACATTTTATGTTTAACGAAATAATGTGGTAAATCCATTGGTATGCCTTTAATAGCTCATGCACTAGCTATAATTTGCTATAGTAGACAACAAAGACCACCATATCCATGCTATTGCATGTTAATTAGAACGCTGGTATAGTTACAGTTCTCCGTCATTTGTGGAGCATTGATGTCGTTACAATGTTCCATCATATATGGTGCATTGTTTCTACTCTATAAATTTAGTGCACTTCCTTGACAAATAAAAGATTCTAAAGTTTTGCATGGAATAAAACATACGATCATGATTTTTGTAAAAAGTAATAAGCATAGAAAACAACGTGCTATGTCAAACAACAAGAAATGCCATTGTCACGATGATTCATGTTATTTGGTTCCCTATTGATCCTTTAGTAAAGAAACGCAATTTTAAACATAAAGTTCAATAGGTAGCCTAGAATCATTGGTGTGTAGGTCCTTTATATAGCACATAGGGATCTGTGTTTGCTATATCATAAAATAGAAACCACCCTAGCCTCATTTTTCTATGGTAAATTCCGCACCCATATAATTATTTATGGTGCAACAATGTCGTTATGATGCTCCATCATATGTCATGCACCAATGCTACCTTACTCATTCAACGTCGTAGTATAATGAATTCTTTATTGTAAATTTCAATAAATTTTTTTTGCATCAAATAAAGGATTCGGTGCATGATTACAAAACATAATGCAACTTGCAAATGGTGCACTATACTAGATTCATATTATTTGGAGCAATGGTATTCCTTTAATAATAAAATGCAATGTTATGGCAATTTCGAATATAGAATCCAAAAAGATTTAGCTAGTAAAAAACCGAAACCGTCAATATACTGCTTTAGAGCATGTTTAGTATGTAATGTCCCTTTTTTTTAAAATGGCAATAATTTAAAAAAAAATGGGAAATTTGAAAAACACTTTTCATGCTGACATTTTGTTAAACACTTAGAATGTAAAGTAAAAAAAAATCATTTTGATGGGATTTTTTCGTTACATGCATTAAAGAATGAAAATTGTATCCATTATATAAAACAATAAAACTCAATAATGATGAACAATAATTACTCATCCAAATTATTTATTAATATAAAATATGGTATTACATGCTCATTAGTAAAATATGAAACCGATAGCATGCAAGAAAATGGCATAATTGGTTGCAGGTAACTTGGTTTTTTCAAAAAGATATAAATTATGACAATGATTAGAGCCTAGTAGTAGCTCTATAAAAAACTACTATTCAGTCTATATTTAATAACATTGTCTTCAATCTTTAACACTTATGAAAAACCTAATTGGTCCTTCCCTTTTTGTCTCCTTATCAAGCACTAATGAATGATCTGAGTGATCCCTCATTCTGAAAAGTGAAGCACTAGTGAGGAAGTATGGGTGAATCCTCCTATTGATCAATTAGGATAGATAAATTCAATATCGAAACCAATTTGGCTGGATCAACTAAGGTGGACTTCTCACCATAGAAACTAAACCTCCTCACATCGATTCTCACTCATATTCTCAAGCTACAAGAGTTCTCGAAACAAATATAATAATTAATAACCACTGCATGCTCAGAAGTGAGCTCCAATTCTCTTTTTATAACTTGTATCATTACAATACCATGGATTCCCCTTTTAACCTTCTTCCCATTCAATAATAATACACAAGCGGATTTATACATTTTCCTCCTCATTTCTCCATATTCACTTAATAACACATTTTTTAATTACATCACCCTACAAATGTTTCACTAAAGCGATATTAAATATTTAAATTAATTGATCATTCAGAAAGCAACATTACACTCCTCCATTCCTAAGATTTATTTTACTCAAGTAATCCATAACTTGTATATGAATACCAAGATTCCATATATTCCTATAGAACCCTCTGACATATATCCATTGTATAACACTAACACAACTACATCTTGCATCACTGTCACACTCTACTATGCTATACTATGAAGCACTCTACTGTAATGTAATCCATTCCTCATCAAAATTCCTAGCTCATAGGGTCACATTAAGAAACTGATATTCACATTAACTAAAAGCTCCTTGTTCCCATATTCAATTGAACAAGAAACTATCGACAAAAATTTCTTACTATGCTATCATAATGAAATATTTTCCTTATTTAAAACATTTTAAGCCCTATGAAGACAAGTTTTTGAACCATTTTCTTAGAAAAAAAATTCATTTCCATAGTCAATAATAAGAATATAGAAGAAATAACCTTAATAACATTTGCTTGTACTCCAAGTATAACTTTGGCACTTCTCCTTCAAAACCCCCACTCAAAAATATGTGTTTCTAACTCAATTTGATATCCACTTGTCCATGTAACTTCCATCTCATTCAACAACCCTCCCCAAGCAAGAAATGGATACATAGGTGCTTTCGAGTCCACAAAATTGACTCGGTGGGAAAATTATCACCATTTTGTATCAGGTAGACTACTTGCAAACAATGCAAATGCAAAGTATGCTTACTTACTGATCAATTGAAGATTTAATGTTCATTTTCTTCTCTTTGAGTAATTGGTTGTAGAATAATTTGAAAATTGTAACTTTATAAGTGCGAAGCACAATAATGGGGTTTGATCTTTGTTTGGCTCACTCCATAGATAGGGGTAGTTATATTTCATTGTTGCTCATTCATATGTTTCACCCTGTGATTTCCATTCAAGGTCTATTGCATGGTGAAGCAATTCACCCATTATATGAATCCTAGATCCCAAACCTTATTTTCATCATATAAGTAGACCAAGGGAATTATCTTCATGGTGTCGAAGCCTTTCCATATCATAGCCTCAAATGGGTGTACTCCACCTGGATCTCATTGTCAATTTAGGAATCCATCATGTTTCTACTATGCTACTATGATGACAACTCGAATGAAAATAGCCATATTGTAGAAGCAATAGAGGAGACCTGCAACATTTGGTTCCTTCTTCCATAGAAGGAAGAACCTCATACCAACCATCCATAGTCCAAATGTTGATGTTTCATTCCAAGATGTTGTGCCATCTGAACTTGTAACTGGGATGGATATTTTTGTATTTGTGTGCACTTTATTGACGATAGGTCCACAAAGTGAAGGTTACCCATCTCACCCATAACTATGACTTGAGCCTCCAATAGGATCTACAATCTCTAATAGATTTTAATTATAACAAACATCCAATTAAAGCTTATTGTTATCAATAAAGATATTTCATTTCTCTTATCTAAAAAATGTTGATGAATAGATTATTTAAGTATAAGATGAGCTTTCATAATTAGAAAAACAAAGAAAATAGATTTTGATATCAAAGATAATTTTAAATTAACATTTATTTTCTTTAAAATAAAACCTTTAGAAAATCCTTTATCGCATGGAAGAAAATTCCTCAAAAAAACACATATATTAAAAATATTTAACCTTATTCATTATTAATTTATTAATTATATAACTTATGACAAGCTGGCGTATATTTTATGATAATGGATCCTCTCTTTATCTCTTATTTATGAATAATGGAGATATTTCCTATCATGCATCATTCATTTCATATTGTGCATTTAGCTATCCTGAAATGATGAGTTTTACTTGAAGAAATATATTATTCACTTATTTTGTATTTTAAACCAAAAACACCCATTATTTATTTACTTTTTATTTTAAACATAACACTCTTCAAATGTTTAAACACCCATTATCCATATACTTTTTAGTTTAAACATAACGCTCTTCAAATTGGTGTGGTCTAATTCTTGTTAAATTGCTTAGCTAATAGCTAATTTAAAGGTTAGTCTAAAAAAAATTCATAAAAATAATAATATGAAGCTTGAAAATAAGCTAGTACAACCTTCGGGACTATTAAGAAATCAATGTTATACTTATAGCAAATCATAATGTTAACATTATATTGGATGTTAGCATGTAAGCTTTCGACCTTTGTCCTCAGGTTCGGTAAACGTGCGTATTTATTCGTGTTTCTTTTCCGGTCCTTTTGCAGAATTTGTGCACTATATATTGTAGTTGCCTACACACACAAATTCAAATTCTGGGATATCCTTTAGTGTTTCGACGCGCAGCCGTGCTTCCGGGGATTGTATTCCCCAAAAATCCAGGGTGATCTGTTTCTCTCGGTGTCTTTGTTTGGCAGCATCCTAAAAACTCAATATGTAAATCAAAAGCAAATAGCAGTTTTGTGTGTATGGTGCAAACTGCCCCTAGCCCAATCAGGGGAGGAAGTGTCACTCAACATGGTTCTTACTAGGGTTAGGGAGCAAGGCAACTTTTCTTGAGAAATAATGGGGCCACTGGTGAAGGGTGGTCCCTCAAGGGGCTACTTAGTAGTCTTTCACCTAGGTGAACTCGATGATGTGAGCTTGGTACTATATATTAGCAACACCCTTATCCAGATGCCTCCATCCTGCCTGCCTTAAGCTCCAGTCTAAGGATAGGCATCGAGTGTAATCACTGCAAGGTTTTGAAGCGAGATCGCCCCAAGCTCATATCGACCTCGTTGGTATTGCCTGATGTCAAGATGGATATGTGGGCCACTTCTTACTTTCTAGGTAAGAGTTAACAAGATCATCCAAGATGACATTTACAAGCAGTTTGTACAGATCATCTAGACAAACCCTCAAGGCGGGTTACGTTCGAAGATGCCTTCTACGTGGAGCACTTCATGGAGATGAGGGACGGACTCATCATCCAACCCCTCTTGTCACGCCCCTACACCTGCGGTAGTCTTTCAACCGCTTATAGCGAGGTGCGGCACTATCAATCGTTTTCTTTTCACCAATACTTACAATTGTAGACTACGCCTAACATTCCACTTATCCTACTTAGTTTGTGTTTCGTAACCAAGTATTATTAATGTGTTCCTTTATATAAGTGAAAGCCCATAACATTCACATAAACAACATTATACAAGAGAAATGGACAACAGTATAAAGGGAGGGCAACTCCCTGCAATATGAGTCTGCCCGAATCAATATATATAATCTTCTTTTACAAGTACAAGTTAAATATTGGGAAACCCCAAATTTACACTTAGCCAATTTCCAACTTCGGAAAACTTGTTTGCCCAGCTTGTCGGTGCCTCCGCACGGTCGCTGCACGACTCACCAACCCTTTGTTCACCTCATCGCACGATCATGTTGTTTTCCCAACTTGGGCGCGCCTCGTCGTAACCAAGTCGCCACACACGGGTGCCTATGCACGAGTCACACCTCCGTTCACAATCTCAACACTTCACAGTTTCCACCGTTTCGTCGTGCATGGTGTGCCCTCACCCAGTCACCCGTCCGCACGATTCTTTGTTTCGGCGTGCACGGCGCACCCTCGCCCGGCTGCATGTCCGCACGTCCACCCATTCACCAACTCATTCACCCGAGTCGCCACACGAATTCACCCGATTCGCCCAAACGGCCTCACCCGGGTCGCCACATGACTTCACTCAGGTCGCATGAACGACCTCACCCGGGTTGCCAGACGACCTCGCTCGGGTCGCCCAAACGACCCCGCCCGAGTTCTGCCCGAACGACCTTTCGAACAAATTCTCGAACGAATTCTCGAACGACCTTTCGAATGACTTCTCGAACGAATTCTCGAATGACCTTTCGAATGACTTCTCGAATGAATTCCTCGAATGACTTCTCAGACGACTTTCTGAATGACTTCTCAAACGACTTTCCGAACGAGTTTTCCACCCGAGTTTCGCCAGTCGTGTGAGTTCATCCACGCACTGTAGAACTCCTTGTTCGAACTCGTGTGATCGAATGATGGTCGTTTGCCTCCAAACACCTTCTAATATATACGGGCGGGTGGTGGGTTATGTCACCTGACCGACCCACACCAAATGCCCAAGCTGACTCGTTCAACATGTGTTGTCTCACCCAAGAGGAGGGTCGGCCTGCCCAACTCATCCAACACCTTATAAACTCGTTACTTGGCTCATTTCGTTTCATATTTTGCACGTCCTTCGTGCGGTGGAGTCGCCCTGCTCGTCACACGGACTGCAGGTCCTAACACCTCTAGTCCTATCTCAGCTTGGTTAAGGCTTCGACCGATATTGTCAGACAAGATACATTGGGGGGATATCATGAGATATATTATATATGACATTATGCATGAATGAATCAATGTTCTATCCATTATAGATATTAATTTGTATTTATAAAGTGATGAAAAATAAATATAGTATCATTAAATAATTTCCTAACTCAATACTAAATATAATTTAAACTAGTACAATTATATAAATTAAATAACAAGAATATATTTATGGATTTAGAAAAATTGGCTATGATACATTTCACTTTGTCAATATTTATAAAAATCATAAAAATTAACTAAGTTATAGCTTTATATTAAATTGATATAGTTACTATTACTATTAATTATAAAAAATAATTAATATATGAATTAAACATATATATATTTAGAATAGCATGTAACAAAATTCTTCGTCATGGATATTCGACCTAGTTTTACAATGGAGATTTTCAAATTGTAAATAGTTTTTTTAACAATAACATGGGTCAATACCATGACCTACTAATACTACATGCCCAAAAAACCATAAAGTATTTTCATATGACCTTTTGTTTTAAATAGCCAGTTTAATTAGAAGGGAAGAAAGTGAATCTCAACTTTTTAGATAAATTTCAACTTTTGATTTATGACTACTACTAAGAATATTCTAGAGTATTTTATGGAGGTTAAATCCTCTACCATTATCTTAATCCACCTAATAATTGTTCATAACTAAATTAAATTGGGTAACCCTATTCCAAAATAGGCAAACTATCTGCTTAATTACTATTTAGAAGAGACTAAAAACGATTACAAAAATTGAAAATTGACATAAAATATAAACTAGCTCAACCATATTAGCAGTATATCAATTGACATAATTTCCTCCATTTTATATATATATATTTCCTCCATTATATATATATGACATTTATTATTTAATAATTTACATGATAATTACATAATTATGTTAAGTAAATAAAAAAAATAAATGTAAATTTAAAAATTTATAATAATTAATATTTGAAATCCCAAAAAATAACAAAAATATGCTAATACGATTCATTTGTAAACATAAAATAAAAATTTATATTAAAAAAATTACATATAAAAATAAATCTTATTTAGCTTCCAAATTATACACACATACAACGCCACACAATGGGATGTAAACTTTTAAATTTCATTTACTGTTAATAAAAGTACTGCTATAAATGTGCCACAGTTAAAATATAGTCCTTAATTTTTTTAGTTTATAGTCAGCTTTAAACGCCCTTCAGAAAGTGACATAGTTGCAAATTAGTCCTCCCTAATCTTTTAGTTTAAGGCCAGCTTTAAACGCCCTTCGGACATTCTGAAAATGCACTAAAGAGACAAGTTCCTTTTGTCTTTCACGCTCAACTTTTTGCCACTGGTTTTAGGGTATATGGATTCGTATTATATATAACTATTTAAGGAATTATGTTTTTCCATATTATTTAATTTGTATATATCATATTAAGTCTATTTCACGGATTAACTGGATTATCCTGACAGAGATATCAATAAGCCTTTTCTGTGCACCACATACAGCGATTGAATTTGATTAAAAAGCCAACAAATACGGTTGTCAACTTGCCTCAGTAGTCTAATAGCACTCGTCAGTTTTGATGGGTAGACATAATATGATCAAATTCCAAGTCTGACTGGATGGCAAGTGTGTTTTCAACTTCCCCCCCGAATTTCCGTTAGGTTTGCAGGTCGGTGATTTTTTTCTACGTTGAATACAGAAGAAATTTAGAATAAAATTCTATCTACTCTCGACTTGCAATTTTGTCTAAAATGGTTTTAAAAGTCCATGATTCAAGTGGGCGGCCATCCGTTTTCGTAACCGTCTCCGCTGAATTT
The DNA here is from genome assembly GCA_031772625.1 of Pinus tabuliformis. Classification (NCBI taxonomy): domain Eukaryota; kingdom Viridiplantae; phylum Streptophyta; class Pinopsida; order Pinales; family Pinaceae; genus Pinus; species Pinus tabuliformis. Next base: position 1,157,212,543 of record CM062817.1, on the reverse strand, counting down.
GACTTTCAATTGCGCGCACATGTCAAATTTCTCCAGCAGTCAGACATCAAGAGAGCCGGCGATCAAACAAAGACATCTCCAGCCAGACATCTTCTACACGTCATTCATGACATTATAATGCAATGGCTTCCCCTCGCTCCACACAAAGTAGTCGCTTGTAAAAGCTACAATCACAGCCCGCTGTTGTGCATACTTCGTTCAGAAGCAACCGAAAGACACAGAGGTGCTAAGTGGGATATAGTTGCCATAAAGCCAAGGATAATTGCGAATTGGGATTTTCAGGTAAATATATATAGATGGACAGCCAAACATCACAACAGCAACAACACGCTCCTAAGGGATTGCCAGCAAGAGGAGCCCCCCTTTCATCGTTGGCGACGTCTAATGCTCATGGGGAAGACTCTCCCTATTTTGACGGCTGGAAGGAGTATGACGCTAATCCCTACCATCCAATAAACAACCCTTCTGGAATCGTCCAAATGGGCTTGGCAGAGAATCAGGTAGATAACATCACATATCTATTCATATATATTCTATCATTTCTCACACGCATTTGTGCTCGAAACCAATTTTGAGTGCGTCGAGTTAGATGATACTTAACATGTTTCAAATTGCATGCAGTTGTCATTTGATTTGCTGGAACACTGGTTACTTGAGCATCCGAAGGCATCGATCTGCGCCGAGGAGGGCGCGTCAAGTTTTAAGGAAATCGCTCTCTATCAAGATTACCATGGCCTCCCAGGATGCAGAAAGGTATAGAATTGTAACTCGTTTACAAACTTGGCATGTTCCCAACTAAGCTTGAATTTCTTTCCTGTTAATCAAACAGTACATGTGAAATGCGAGCCTCTAAAAAATGCAATTAACCGAATGCCATTGTCTCTGCAACGGAGTTAATGGTTATTGACTTACTATGGTTAACGGTTGACTCAGGCAATCGCTATGTTTATGGAAGAAGTTGGAGGAAGAAAAGCAAAGTTTGAAAGAGATAGAATTGTTCTCACTGCAGGAGCAACTGCAGCCCACGAGGTGTTGACATTCTGTCTAGCCGATCCTGGAGAAGCCTTTCTAGTACCAACGCCATATTACCCAGGGTAAGCTGTCATAATCAAATATGATTTTAGTGCTGCCATGCTGGTATCAAATTATGGATATATGTCAGCACAAAATATTTCACTTCAATGCCACATTACGCCATAAAAATGGCAAAATATTTTGAATTGTCCCTCCACTAATCATTGTGTGCTAGAATTTCAAAAGCATGACTGAATGAATCTTTTTGTTTCTGCAGTTTTGACAGAGATCTAAAATGGCGGACAGGGGTGGAGCTCATACCTGTCCACTGCAGTAGTGATAACGGTTTCCAGATAACGGTACCTGCCCTTGAAGCTGCCTATCAGCAGGCCACTTCTCAGAATATACAAGTGAAGGGCCTTTTGATAACAAATCCTTCAAACCCATTAGGAACCACTGTGGAGGCTGCCACTCTAAGAAAGTTGCTTTCTTTTGTGTCAGAGAAGAACATTCATCTTGTTTGCGACGAGATCTATTCGGGATCAGTCTTTTCAACTCCGGAATTCACAAGTATTGCAGAGATTTTGGCCACTGAAAATATTTCCCAAAGAGAGCGTGTTCACATTGTTTACAGTCTGTCGAAAGACCTAGGACTGCCGGGCTTCCGAGTCGGAGTAATTTACTCTTACAACGATACGGTGGTTACGGCTGCTCGTAGAATGTCCAGTTTTTCCTTGGTTTCTTCGCAGACACAACACCTGATCGCTTCTATGCTATCGAACACGGAATTTGTAAGAAAATATTTAGCAGAGAATAGTAAGAGGCTACGAAAGAGACAGGAGATGTTCGTCTCTGGATTGCGTGAAGCCGGCATCGATTGCCTAAAGAGCAACGCAGGTTTGTTCTGTTGGGTGGATCTCAGACATCTTCTGCGATCCCGTAACGAAGAAGGAGAGATTATACTGTGGAAGATAATCTTAAAAGAGGTTGCCTTGAATGTTTCTCCCGGTTCTTCTTGTCATTGCAGTGAGCCCGGGTGGTTTAGGTTCTGCTTTGCCAATATGAGCGATCAGACGGTGCAAGAATCGTTGAATCGGATTCAGTTCTTTATGTATTGCAGGAGATCGAATGAGCGACATAATAAGGAGGGGACATATGAATTGCATGCAGATGGTGTTAACCAGAAATTCCGTTGGATCAAGCATACTCGCTCATTGATGTTGATTGTTCGCTCATTGAGGGTGATTGTTCGGTGAGATCGATGGACGTCCATTCCAACGGATATCTACGGCTGGGAGAAGCAACCAGCCCGGATGTCACACAACGCGATTTGAAAGTTGTGGTTTATTAACCATTTTTTCATACGACTTTTAATTTAATACCAATACGACTTCCCATTGTGGGTTACCCAGTCTATGATCAGTGGCATGACAATGTCATCACTACTGTTCTTTATATTTATCGTAGGATTTAAATTTTTTTTATTCTTCGTACTAAATATATATATATATTTGAACCATAGTTTTAAACCATTGTGACATCGGCCAAATGGGCCAATTCTTTGCATTACCCTCGCAATATCTTGGCGGTAACTTCCTGCGAAGAAGAGCTGCGCGGAGGAAAGAGCGTAGACCTTCCATTAACAACGAAAAGTAAGAAAAGCAGAGTTTTTCGGATTTTTCAAACTCAAATAAATTTAATTAAAATATTTTATTAAATTTTTTAAAATTAAAATAATTATGTATATAATTTTTAAAAATTTATATTTAAAGTCCTGGTTTTAAATAATTTTAATTAAAATATTTAATTAAAAAAATTCTCCATAATTAAAATAAGTAGAAACTAATTAATAAATATAAATATATATCAATAAAATACAAACTTGACACTTCTATTATCAAAAAGTTACACATTCATATATCAGTTTCTATTAAAATAGAGAAAAGAAACTCGTTGTCAGAACAAACATTCGGTATATTTTGTGAAATCTGACATTTTTTGCATTTCATTCATAAATATTAATATTACTTATGCTAAATCTTTTTTTTATATTATTTTTTTTCATAGAGAGTATCTCAGAGACGATTTTCATATATATTTTAAATTTTTATAGTGTAACATTTTATATTTATATTAAAAAATCAATTTTTATTTTCATTTTTAGATGCCAATAAAATAAAAGAAATAAAAAATTTCTGAATACCGAAAAAAACATAAATGATAAACATGTTCACTAGTTAAACAATATTTAATATTATTAATTTTTTTTTAGCATAGGAATAAAATCTTAAATTAAACTAAATAATCCGTCGGATAGATCAAAGTTTGAACCACCATCATCATCATCATCATTATTTTTATATTTATTATAGTATTTTTTTCTTAATTTATATTTTCTAGTAGTTAATTATATATTTCTTTAAATTTATATTTTTGTTGTAGTTTTTTATAAATTCATATATATATATATAAACCATTATAGCTGCACATGAATATTATGTTTTTGGTTGTAATTTATGATAATTTTTTAATTTAGAATATATTTATACTAGACAATATTTATTTTATAAATAAATATCTTTTTTATTGAAAAATACAATATTAGAATATTATATTTTCATAATCTAATTTGTACATCCATATACTACAATTTCATTATGGAAGTGACAAGGAAAATTTCCCTATGTCAAAATGAAAATCTTATGGACTTGCCTAAATTTTGTGATATAATAATGTGTGGACTTTTCATTGTTTATCCCCTACCTCTAATGCACCAAACCCTTTGACATCAAGGAAAAATAAAGTGCAAAATTGATCATATGCTTTTATGTGAAGGTTGTGCATATGATATTGGCCAATATAGTTGCTGAAGACTCTGCTCCAGATCCTAAAGATCCTTATTTATCTCCTAATAATTGTATTCCTCGTGCAATGAATATAAGACACAGTAATTGTACTTTTCGTAGTGGTAAGAGAGTTACAAATATTATAGATCTAACCTAAATTGCTCAACAAAATAAAATTAGAATACATAATGTATTAAACACGAAAATTGAAGTGAGAAATAATGATATACATATTAAAATAAAAAAACTACAATAGTTATACCTTGAGCACCACCGCAACTCGTCGTAGGACTTTGACTCCTCAACACTCATCCTTGGATCACACCCATAAGCAAGGCTAAACTCGAATGCAAGCCGGATAGAAGAAGACAGTGCTAAGATCTTACATTATGTAGGTACACATGTTCTCTCTCTCCCTCTCCTTTCAGAATAACTTCCTTAAGTAGACTTGGTGAGGATGAATTTAGAACCTTAGGACTTGATGAAATCTAAGTCTAGTATGTGTTCCCAATTCCATTAGATGATGCAATTTATTATGAACCAACACCATCAAAATGATAATAAAGTAATGAATAGAAATCCACTATGAAGGATGAACCTCCTTTAAAAATTATTCTTGTACGAAAGAGAAGATATGATGTCAATATAAATGAATCTTCTTTATTTTAAATAGGAGATAAAATGACATGATATAACCTACCATTATGGTGACCTAAATATAACTAAAAACTCATAAGATTTCTTATTTGTGTTATAACATAGGGGCTCTAGCACCTTAACATAACCCCGCTCTTTCAATAAAGCTTTTCCCTTAAGGCTTATTGTTGAGGATGCTCCTTCATGAACTAGTTATTTTTCCATGTAACTTATTCTAGAGAAATATTCTTCCACTTGACTAGGTAGTCCCTAATAGTTCTACTCCAAAGAGATATAGAACATTGATCTATAAACTTTTTCAGTTAAAGGATCAACTTCCACTGTTCTTTTGATTTTAGAAGTTATGTTTGCACCAACATACTCGGTGCAAAATCCCTTTTTAGGAAAAAATCATGAAAAATCTTGTAAATATGAGAAGAAGTAAACTATAAATCATGGGCTTGTTTTCCAATCCTCTGAATAATATTATAGGGTCCATAAAATTTTGGAGCTAATTTATTATTCTTCTTTTGCTTGACTTTATATTACTTATAAGAATGTAGTCTCAAAAATACGTAACCACCCTCCTTAAATTGTCTTTCACTCCAATGTTCATCTTCTTTACATTATTTGAGTGTTTTCCTTAAAAACTATCAAAGTTTATTTGTTATTCTCCATATGTGACTCTATTTCCTTTACTTTGGACTTATCTTGAAAAATTATGAAATTTTGAGCATTGGATATCCATAAATGGACTTAAATGGAGGACTTTTAGTATATGTGTAATAAGTAGTATTATACCACCATTTTGTCACAAAAATCGACTTCATCCATTAAGATTGCTTCTTTGAAGAATAACTTTATAAATAGTCCTTTAGGCATTTGTTGACATTTATGTTTGACAATTTGTTTGTGGGTAATATGCTAAAATCATATAGCTAGTGTTGTTCCACTCATTTTCAATAATTCTTTTCAAAAACTTGTCGTGAATTTTGGATCTTTTCTACTTACTATTACTTTAAGAAAACCATGAAATGTATAAATTTCATTTATGAGCATTTCTACCACTTCTCTTGTTTTATATGTACTTTGAATTCCATAGAATGTGGATATTTTATGTGTCTATCAATGGCATCTTCACCTTCATACTTTGGTATCCCTATAATGATTTCCATTGATATCTCTTCCCGTATTTCATTAGGTATTTGTAATGGTTGAACTAATCACGGATATAACATCGTCTCTCCTTTATTCTTTGGAAATCTCAATATTCTCTTTAATTATTTTTTCATATGTTTTTTCATTCATTTACCGAATAAGTTTATGTATATTGGATCATTATAATAATTTTCATCTATATTCAGGCTTTCAAAGTGGAAAAATTAGAGGATATAGATTGTAGGGTCATTTTTACTTAAAAGTCCTAGTTTTGATAACTAGGGTCTGAAACCTTCCAAACGAATCTTGAGGAATAAAAAATATATATATTTCTTTGATCTTGAATTTTTGGTGCTATTTTACACTTTGAGATATTTTCAATGATTCAATAAGATCATCAAAAAGAGTTGGTATTCAAAATTTATGCATCCTCGAAGTTGAACTTCCAATTTTTCCCCCAAAATTTGAGAGGATTCCATGCCAACCCAATTACTCATGCAAAAGATGATAGCCATGTGTGGTTTATGAATGAGACTATAGAAGGGTAAAATTTGTAACTATATTGGAGAGATAAAGGTGGCAAACTTGATCCCTAGTTGGCTATTGAGTTATGTTAAAATAGAACCACAAGGAGAATTGGTTTCGTTATATTCAGTTGTATCTTCTTAGATAATATATTGAATCAAGTTGGAGTGGGAATGAGAGATTAAAATAAAGGAAGTTATTGACATCCTTCTACTATGTACTTGCACTTTTACATTCTAGGGAGAAAAGAGGGCAAAGTAGCCACACTTTCCAATTCGATATTTCCCTTTAGGAGTTTCCCAAAGAAAATATTTGCATTCATTTTGGATGGTGTGTGATTGTGTTTGTTGTTCTATATTTCCCTCGTTTTTTCTATTTCATTGTTATCGGGAAAACTAGTGTCCATTCAGAGCTGCTAGTTCCACTAAGAAGGGTAGTTATCTTAGAAACAAACAAACTAAATTTACTTGTGTTTTTGTTTATGAGAGATAGATGAGAGAGAAGCAGAGAGTACCAACCTCAGTCTGTCGCTTGGGTCCTTACTTGTTTCCTCCCTCCTTTGATAGATCTTCGCCACTTCTTCCTTACTTTTCCCGCTTCAAAGAACACCTATAGAATCAAAGCAACATAATACCATCAAAGCATAGAGATCTATAACCATAAACAATATAGGATCAGATGTATATTAACCATACAAATGCATATATCAATACAAGATTCAAAAATATACAAGAATATGGAGGAAAACTCAAATAGCTTTATTGATAGAAGTAGTAGAAGAGAGGATTACAGCCAAGCTGTCTGATCCAGCGCCATCCTCCCAGCATGAAAGCCCTCTTCACCTCATGAAAAGCTAGATCACCCAACAATACAATGATGCATAGAGAAACCAACAGCACTTCGTTACAAAATACAAAATTCCAGCCTTTGGATCTCTAGGATGAGGGATCCATATATAGATATTTGCAGGTGGGTGAGTCAGCTTCTGGGATTTTGATTAGTGTCATTTCTCTGATAGTTCTTGGTTCCACTTGGAGATTTCATGATCTCTTACTCATCCCTGGGCAAATTCAGAGAGGCAAGTGTCAAATGGGCAGTTTCTAGAAGATTCTCTGGGTTTCCACCTAGTCAACTGCCTTTGCCATTTGTCTGCTCTCACTCATCACACCCTACAGAAGGGCTTTTCAGTATGCATCACACTTTTTGCATGTAGTAGCTGAGATGCATCGTGCCCTTAGCACTGAGCAGTCTGTATGGTCCAGTTTTGACTAGTTCTAAGTAGTTTTTCATGGAGAACTTCTGGGAGATGATGTAATCAGCTGACCTTGTTCCTTTATGGTATGAAACAACACTTTTAGGGGCTTAGAAGCCCTTGGTTTATGGACATATGATATTGGGGTTGCGGTGCCCAAATATGTCTATAACAGTTGCCCCGTAAAGGATGAGGTCGTAAATCTTCTAATGTCGGGTGAAATGCTTTATCATGAGGATCCGAGGTTTTTCGAACTGGAAGGTGACCTGTAATAAGATACAATAAAATACATTATCTTCATAATATTTTCATGATCTAGCTGAGGTGGGCATTCCCATGCTCAGCTTTATAAATTCATTTTCATGTACATATGACAGACAACTGTCTGTGTGACAGACTGATGATTCTGGTAGAGCCATCATCCTTTGGCTTGGATGATTATCTGTGTAGCTATGATGTACATTTGATGTCTTTATTTTCCTGAATATATCGCAGCTCGGATGGATGAAACTAGATCCGGGGTCTTCAAACTCGTTCAATCTTCGCCTGATGTACAAGTCGATCCATGTGAAAAGATGTTCTGATGTTGAACATGGAAAGACATTGCCTGATTACCAGCCAATGATGTAAGTTGTTAACAAGCGTGAGAGGAATCACCGATAATGATAATGACCCTCAAGGTACTGCAGTACAATTCATGTGGTGTGAATACATGAGTCGATGTCGAACAACATGAAAAATATTCCGGTCGAAGGCCATTGATGTAAACCTATCGCCAGAAGTGAGAAACTTGCCATTGAGGCATGCAAGCTTCAAAGTACTGAAAGGGTTGTTCCTAAGTCAAATTCTTGGATAATGAGCTGATGTCGATAAGAAGTGACCCATCATAGGAGGGCCTTAATGAATCCCACATCTACGACATGAAACGGAGCAAATGATTTTGTGGAGGTGAAAACGATCTGATGATATAAGGTTTAGGGTGGCGGTCATGAAAGAATGAAGCGTGAAGGTATTGCAGCGGATGGCATGTTAGCTGGGTTGGTGAATTATCTTAGTGACTTCTCTTGAACATATCGGCGACACTGAAATGGATTGGTAGAGTAAACCCCAACAATGGATGGTATGGAAGACCAATGGTGATGTGACCAGTGAACGAAATAACCCAATCCGACTCAATCATGGTGATAGAGTGAAAGTGTCATGTTCAAGAGCGACCTACTACCAATGAAGTTCTTCAATTTTTCTTCCCAATTTTTCCCCAGTCATTGCTGACCAGTACCTCTTTATTTTTGTCAAGCTTGAGGAGGATAACATATGCTTGTTCTATAATTTTCCCTTTGGGGAAAACCTGTTGCTAGTATGTTTTAGTGAGCGTAGCAACAATGAAACTCACTCTTGTCTATAATGGACAAGTTTGTCGCTATAATTTTAACGAATTTAATGACAAAGATAACTCGTCCTTTTAAATTTTAGAGAGTCTAAAAAGAGACGGAAAGGAAACTCCAGTAATCCTTTCTCATAGTATAATCCCTTAAGTCCGAAAAAGTATAAAATAATATGAAAGGGATGACTTTTCCGATCACTTTAACGAGCCGAATAAAGACAAGCACTCGATATTTTTGTGTAATGATCCCTCAGGTCCAAAAAGATTAAAATACAAGAGGGATGGCACTTCCAATCACTTTAACAAGCTAGAGAGACCAATTGCTCTGTAATCTTTTTATATTTTATGAGTCTAAAAAGAGCTTAAAAGAGACTCGTCTTTGAGGAACAAATGATATTTTCGGGTAGCAGCTGGTTCCAGGTGAGGTTTGGAACTTTTCAATCATGGCAGTGTAAAGAAGATGGCTAACAGAATCACTCATCGCAGTTGTTCCTCAAAAGGGTAAACAATCAAGTGGAGGCGGATGATCGGCTAAAAAGAGGAGGTGATGGTGAGAACACGACCAAGGCTCAAAAGCTGATAGTAATGAAATTACAAAGGTTATTTACTAGAAGTGGGTTCATTTTTTAATGAGATTAAACTCTGGGGGAACATATGCTCATTACTAGGTTTATTTTTTAACGAGCTTGAACTTTGTGGAAACATTTGTCATGCGAGTCGTATAATAAGGATGTCTCTCATTAGTAGGTTCATTTTCTAGGGAGCTTGCCACATGTGAAACTTTGCTCTGGAGCCTTTTGTATGCAAGCTAAGAACGACCAACTACTATCCTAGGGGTTAAAGAACTACTAAGGTTAGGTAGGATAGTTTCTCAGTGGGAAACATCTCCTTTACTTTGCCATTCCATTGGTCCCAGCAAAGGTGAATGGTTGATTAGACCAATCACCTAACTTAAGCAGTTGAAGTTAGTAAAAACTACGGGGTTAGAGTTACGCTGGTCGCTTTTCACTTGCGTACAACAAGGTTTTCATGCCCCCAAGTATAAAGAAAAATAGAGTTTGCAGGTTACCGTATGGAAGTTCTTGCATTTGCAAGATCGTTCTGTCCGCATTTGCAGACAAAACACTTCCTTGGCTCTGTCCATTGAAATGGACAAAGGTGAATGGTGGGAGCTTCCACTCACATAACCTTTTGATGGGTGAATATTATTCCAGTCTAATCCCATTTTCCTAAACGGATGGGTGTGTTAGACTAGTCATATATCCTACGCGGAAACCTAAATTATATCTGGGGTTTTCCTGCAGAAGAAAACCAAGGCGCATGCCCCTTGGGTTTAGTCATGTTCACTGAATCACTCGCGCTCTTTAGGTGGATGGACTGGAGGTTGATGAGACATTCCTTATTCAAAAAGACCAGTTAAGGATGGAATTTGACTAGTAGCTATGTTTGAACCGGGGAATGAAAGCTAATCTATGAGCTAGACCAATCTACCTTCATGCGGGAAACACATCACTCGCAAGAGTGAGGAAACAATAGCTCCCATTCTATAAATGTAGTCACGCCCGAGGAGTAGATTGTAATCTCATGGCCCTTAGACTACCATCATGTTTAGCTAAACGGTTTTCCTTCTCAAAGTTATAGGCAAATTTGGAAGGATCCCTAATGGTAGACTAGTTCCTTTGTTGAAGACTAACAGATTTCGAATCTCATGCAGAAGCGATGGTGAACCAAGATCTTTCCAAGTAGTGGAGGAAAGGATACTCACGAAATCCCCTTCATCTATGATAGTACCAACCATGATCATTATGTAAGCTTGTACTATGATTCAGAATGGTACATTAGATGGTAGGCATGGTCTCCCTAGTAGATTCCAATCGAAGGAAACGACTAGATTACTTAGAGGAGGGACCAAATAGATGGCCGGATGAATCTCTAAAGAACTTCCTTCCTGCGGTAAAGGAACATATAGATTGCCCCCAGGTTCATCAGATTTTGTGTTAACAAAAAGAATTTGAACGGTGTCATTCTTATTCTCTTTGGTGACTGTATCATCTGAAGGTAGATCCTCTGAAGACAAGACTGGGCTGATTGCCGTCTCGACCAGTTGACTTTGGTCCTGTGTGGACTCAAAGGGTTTATCTTCAATGATAGATGCTTCGACCGACAACAAAGGTGTGTCAGTTGGATTTTCAACTAGTGATGGACTCGACAAGAGTTTTTTGTATCCAGGAGGAAGCCGTAGTGGTGAAGCAGGACAGTTATCCAAGACTCTTTTAGCTTCGTCCAGGAAGGGACAACAGTGGAGGGAATGACCACCTCCACACAGTCTACAAGGAAATTTAGATCTTCCTTTTGTCCATTGACTTCGTTTTCACTAGTTGACGGTGTACTTTCAACATGATCATCAGAGGTTGAGGACATCAGATTGTGCAAGCGGGGAGACCAGTCCCTTAAGATCTGTGGGATGCAAGGAAAATCTCGATGATAGTGGTCTCCTTTGCAAATGACACATGGAGATTTAGGTTTGGATGGTGCAGTGTGTGGATTTTCGCCAGACGATGCATGGTTGCCCCCTTTCGCCGTTGGCTTCTTCTTCTTCTTCTCCTTCCCTTTCTTCTTCTTCTCAGTTACTTGGTTTTTAGCATTACTAGCTTCACCAAGCAAAGATGAAGAAGGAGAGGGAGAATGAAATGAAGTAGATGGTTGGGGGATAACTCTAGTATCATCTAGTTGTTGATTTGATTGCTCAGGAATCACAGTGTTTTGAACAACAGAGGTCAAGAAAAGCCATATTGGCAGGCGAATTGTAAGTCCTGGAAGGACAATGTAGCCATATGAGGTGCACCAACATCTCCCCAAGAGGAGAAGGGACTAGGATTCCCCCCAAGGGGAAATCCTTGATTGGTGTACTCCCTTTTCTCAACCTAAGACCAACAAGGGAATAGTGATGTTATTAAAAGATTAAATTAATTTGACGCTTTGACACAACTTGCTTTTTAAATTTTTAAGAGTCGAGAAAAAGCTAAAGATGACTGTAGTCACCTTCGATTTTTAATGAGCCTGAAGTGACAAGTGCTCAGATGGACCTTTTCTTTTAAGGAGTCTGAAAAGGAACGAAAGTGACTCGTCTGGAAATCTAGACAGAGGGATTACCAAACCAATCGCAAAACTGTAGAAAACTTTTTAAAATACGGCAGTTAATCTTCCCGAATGTTGTGTTCAGTGCATTACGATCGATAGGGCGGCAAACACGGCTTCCTAAGGATAAAGAATATAGCCTATTTTGGTCTCCCATATATACTCGATGGTACATGGGAGCATAAGTCCGTACTAGCACTTGTCATATCAAACAGGAGGAATCAACCAACCTACGATGAAAACGATAGTTACCAAGCTTTACAACACCAGAATACGTCTCTAATCTAGACTTGTAGATGTTGTGCGTTAGGTTCCAAAGCATTTTTATGTTCATTGAGGTTTATTTTACAGTTGATCTTTCTTAAGAAGTTTGCCTTTAAGGTTCACCACGTGATGTAGATATACAATTCCTAAATATGCAATCTAAGATGATAAACAGTCATTTACTTTCCTTTTGTAATGAAAATCCTAGCTACTAAGGAAAGAGAAGTAAAATTCTTTCAACATAGAGCAGAGCACACACTAAGATGCACCATCCTAAATCAATTTCCATAGGTAGTCTAAATGCAAATGCACATGCATGTGTTTATTTTTTCAGTTTCCTTAAGGTGAGAATGAAAAAAAGAAAACTAAGTACAGATCCGAACTATCCTTTCTCAAAGCGACACTTCAGACATTTTTTTCAGAAACCAAAGGAAGATTAAGAAGACGCTTTCAATTTCAACTTGAAAAATTCTTTCAATACTTCAAAGAATTGATGATTCAAATCAAATACAATGGCAAAAGTGTAATCGACTATCTAAAAGAGGAAGACTTTACGACACTCTTTTCTTTTACTGAAAACGACACTTGCGACACTTTCAAATCAAAAGACGATAGTTCGATTAAGCTATTGTTTGCAAAGGATAACTGTAAATGATGAAAAATACATAAAAGACATTCACAATTATTATCAATGGAGGCTGAAAAATGCAAAGGAAGAGAGTTTCAATAGTGATATACTGATCATAGATAGCAAAACTACTGAATAAAGCTGAAGACAATGAAGAAAAAACCAAAATCTGGAGGCAGAAACAATCTCACTCAATCATTGCACCTATAACACAGGGAAACAGGGATGCATCTCACCTATAGCACACGGAGGTGTGATGCATCTAGGCTGCCAATGAGAGATAGTGCGATGGTCCAGGGATGAGGCTGAGCTTGCTTTTTGCTCACAGTTTGCAGCTTAGTTCAGGGATTTAGGCTGAGCTAATGATAGGAAGTAAACACAAAGTATAGGAGCTGATCTAATGAGGTTACTTGAGCTACCACCAGGGCACTTAGGATGTTTGCAAGTAAGATGTTTAGTTCATAAACTAACCTGGAGATTGACTGAAGCAACGTTGATCTACTTTGTAGTTGCATAGTCAAAGAAATTCGAAGGCTAGCTGGCTTAACTTCAGGTTTCGTCTATAGTTTATAAAGCAAAAAAATATAAACAAACAAACAAACTATTCTTTCCCCAGTGGAGTCGTCATTTTGTTGTCGTGAAAGATAGTGTCCATTCAGAGCTGTTAGTCCCACTAAGACAGGTAGCTATCTTAGAAACAAAAAAACTAAAGTTACTTGTGTTTTCCTTTCTAAGAGATAGATGAGAGAGAAGTAGAGAGTACCAACCTCAGTCTTTCACTTGGCTCCTTGCTTGTTTCCTCCCTCCTTTGACAGAGCTTCGCCACTTCTTCCTTACTTGTCCCACTTTAAAGAACACCTGTAGAGTCAAAGCAACATAATACCATCAAAGCATAGAGATCTATAAACATAAACAATATAAGGTCAGATGTATATTAACATAAAAAATATAAGGTCAGATGTATATTAACCATACAAATGAATATATCAATACAGGATTCAGAAATATACAAGAATATGGAGGAAAACTCAAATATCTATATTGATAGAAGTAGTAGAAGAGAGGATTACAACCAAGCTGTCTGATCCAGTGCCATCCTCCCAGCATGAAAGCCCTCTTCACCTCATGAAAATCTAGATCACCCAACAATACAATGTTGCACAGAGAAACCAACAACACTTCCTTACAAAATACAAAATTCTAGCCTTTAGATCTCTAGGATGAGGGATCCATATATAGATATTTGTAGGTGGGTGAATCAGCTTCTGGGATTTTGATTAGTGTCATTTCTCTGATAGTTCTTGGTTCCGCTTGGATATTTCATGATCTCTTACTCATCCCTGGGCGAATTCAGAGAGGCAAATGTTAAATGGGCAGTTTTAGAATATTCTCTGGGTTTCCACCTAGCGAACTGCCTCTACCATTAGTCTGCTCTCGCTCATCGCACCCTAAATAAGGGATTTTCAGTATGCATTGCACCTTTTGCATGTAGTAGGTGAGATGCATCACACCCTTAGATTTAGCAATCTGTATGGTCAAGTTTTGACCAATTTTGAGTAGTTTCTCAGGGAAAACTTCTGGGAGATGATGTAATCAGCTGACCTTGTTCCTTTAGGGTATGAAACAACACTTTTAGGGGCTTAGAAGCCCTTGGTTTATGGACATATGAGATTAGGGTTGCAGTGCCCAAATATCTCTATAACATTCATCCATAAGATCATTTTTTTTAAATTAACGAACCTAGAATCTAAAGGAATTCTAGGTTATTTTAGTATATTTTATTATATTTGTTGCAATGAAATGTCCAATTGAATATCCATGGAAATTTATAGATAAAAAAATTAGTTTCAATCATTTGATATGTTTTAAGGAAACCTACATGTCTTACCATCATAGAATTACAGACCTACTTAAATATATGTTTTTCTTGTTTTGTTAAGGTTGGCATATCCTTCTTTTTCATTATAAAATAACTAAGCAAGTTACAACCATATAGATCTTGGTTAGGTGGTCTTAATTTGCCTAGTAGGAAACCATGTCTGTTGACCACCTAATTGAATTATAAGTCGTCCAATAGAAAAAAATACTTAGTCTATATATCCAAGCTATATAAACTTGATTGTCATGTCCAAAACCATATTCTAGTTGTCTATACATATATATGACTAAAAATTGTAAATTAAAATCTATTCACATGAAAGTGAATCAAAAAATACTAAGAGTCAGCATTCTATTCCTCCTGCTCGGTAGATGCTGAAGCCACTGGGACCAGATCTTTCATTCTTGAGCTAGCAGCTCAGTTGACACAAACATGCATGGGAAATGTTTCTCTATACAATCTAGGCAGCCATCTTGTTTTTGTAATTGAAATTGCAGTTTTTGAAAGTATTATTTATAATTTGGAATGTCCTTGACATCAATCATCTAGATTTACTCCATGGCCTTACCCAGGAGGCATTTCATGAGCCAATGCAGATAAATGGATTGTAATTTGTATTGCATCTCTCATCCTTTGGTGTGTCTCGGGTTCAGAATCAGGATCTTCCAATCCTCAGTGTCTGCTACCTCCACACTCGCTTGGTGATTTATATCTTCCTCCCATTCTACTATGAGTCGTTTCATTTCCCCTCTAGTTCCACTCACATATGTAGCCGCTCCTTCCTAGATTAGTTTGGCCACGAGATTCTGCCATGATTTTTTCCCGCGATGCTCAGCTCAGCCTCGGCCTCGCTCTCCCACGACCTCTTCCCTTAGCCCTAGGAAGTCGATGCTCGACCCATAGCCTCAATACCCCTGTACCTTCCCACCACCTTCAGATGTT
The DNA here is from genome assembly GCA_031772625.1 of Pinus tabuliformis. Classification (NCBI taxonomy): domain Eukaryota; kingdom Viridiplantae; phylum Streptophyta; class Pinopsida; order Pinales; family Pinaceae; genus Pinus; species Pinus tabuliformis. The sequence goes on along the minus strand of CM062817.1, from coordinate 1,157,196,877 downwards.
ATCCAGCGAAAAACATTTGTTCTTTTCTTAGACAAGTAAATTTACCTCTCGGCTAACCTGTTATTGGAACAAGAAACCATAATCTCCAAAATGTTAATTTATGTATTTCCATCATCCCATCGTTTTTCCATTGCAATAAACCTGCCACCTACGGTTTATGCGCATAACCCCTGAGCGTAAGGGACCTCCACCTAAGACTCCCAAGGCGTCACTGTGTGACCTCTCCCTTCCACACTTTATGACCGTGGCATTGGAAGCGAGGTGCATGGTCACCCACCAATCTTTTATCCTAGAGTCCAAGCCTACAGGAACCACACCTCTCATCTCTTGTGCCCCTCACAAACTACCTCTAACCCCATTCCCCCTGGCTTAGCCTCCGCTTTGTGTGATTGTGATCCTCCCAGCGACTAGACATTTGAACCCCAACCACAAGGCCTTCACTGACAAAGCAATACCATATCATGTGCTTTCATATTTGAGCATAAAAAAAATGAGGAAAAAATGAAATAATATATTGAGCATATAATAGGGGGATGGATGGGTTTTATATGTTGTATAGCCATATTTGTATTATAAGGTATTATTTATACAATACATTAGCCACGTGGAGGAAAAAAACAAGTGGGATGGATAAATAAAGGTTCAGGAGAACTCTGGGAGTATCAAGAGTGGGGTAGCATAATGATCAAGCCTATGTCCCTAGTATTGATATGCAATTCATGGTAATGTTAAATTTTTGCTTAAATTTTAAAATTTCCATGAAATGACTCAAGATGTTTGAGAGTGGTTTTGACCTCATTAGACTTCATATGGAGAAAGTAGAATTTTAGATCTCACTCAAAATCCAGTAGACTTGTTATTTTTTAAGGATTTTGGGATTGGGGGGATTGTAATTTTTCAATTGTATTTTTCATGTACTATGATATGGAACACGTATTTAATTAATATAACCAAGCCCTCTATGTACCTTGATTTTAGTGACATTGATTGTTAAACTCCTCTATCATGACCCTACTAAAAATGTACCCATCAATCAAACAAAATCTTGATTTGACATGGTACATATTTTCTATCTTATGTTAATGCTTAGAGGGCGATATTAATGAAAAAGATTTGAAGATAGGAAATTATTTGGATTATATGTAGGTTTTTTTGTATATGATTTTTTTTTTGTGGCTAGGGGCCATCGAGAGCCTATTTGTTGGTTTATTTTTGGTTCAAAGATGGATTTCTCTTGATGTTGTTTTGGTTATGTGCACCCTCACATGCTATATAAATGAGAACTTGTAATTTGTGGACCTATGGTTGATGAAGATTATGAATACTACACGAATGATGTCTTATTGTTTAATCCATGTTTTTATGTTTTTTTATCCCAAATTCATCATTCTACATGCTTTTGTTGACATATATGCATCAAAATATATAAAAATATATATTATATAAAATTATCCCAAAATCACTCCCAACCTGGGAGCTTTTGAAAATGTCACTCCTCACTCCGCTTCCACTCCCACTTCGCACTCCTGATCCCACTCCCAAGCAACCTTGCTCCAAAACATACATGCATCACATTACTAATACCTCTATGATATATGTCTAATGTGTGTGTTAATATTTTATACCTGTTGCTTAAATAGTGATCCTCCCAATCATGGGGCAGTAGAGAAGAAAACATATATGGCACCTTCATCCTTTCCTTACATTAGTGATGAACAAGTTGAATGAAAGTGAAGGAGACAATGATACTGATTATTGCTTGGTAGAGGGCACATGCATGCCACAAGAGATAGTGAAATAAACTATTGTTTTGAAGAGGGTACATGCATGCTAAGGGCACACATGTCACACCTTCAGTTAATTACAGTTTAGATATTGTTTCAAATTTAGCAATTTTAGTTTTGGATTGATTTTTTTTTATTAATAGAGCTTTTATTTTGTTTTTTTTAGCATGCATTATCTATTCTTAATAAGAGGGTGCATATCACTAGTCAATTAGAATACTTATTCATGATAAATTCCCATCTTAGATAGAGGACACAGATCTCAAGGAAGGACGCATTCTTGCATGCTCCAGTTCATCTTGTGATGGAGACACACTTACTTGGCACTCTTACCATGCCACTATGGTGCACTAGGTGATCAGATTAGGGATATGATTTGAAAAAGTCCAACCAGATATGATTTTGCATGTGTCCATATTCATTATACGTTCTCTCCCCTTCCTATTCTATAAGCGACATGAAAGGTATGCCACTGTGTTGGTTATCGAGGTTTATTTTAAAATTTTGTAGTGCATCTTTTTCAGTATTCAATAGAAGATAGATGTGATTGAGAGTTGTTTTCTATTTATTTTCCATTCAAATTTTCCGTAGTGTATTTGTAAATCATCCAACTTATATCTTCCTATTTTTTATTGAAACTTTCAAGCTTTCAACTACCTAGTATTTAGGTTGTTTTTTCAAGGTGTAGAATTTTCTTACCATTGTTAATGAAAATAAAGGAATATAAATATAAAGGGATGTAAAAAATGTTAATCAAAAAATGGATACCTAAAATATCTAGTAAAAGTAGGGGCTTTTTAAATTGGGAAGGCGTATTGGGAAGTGGTTTTTAGAGGTATTTTCCAATATGTAGTCAAATTGAGGGTATTGTTTAGTATGACATGAATGAACGTGCGACGTTAGAGGTTTATTGAGTGAAGCCCCTGTGACCCCAACCCCACAAGGCACCTTGCCCATAGATTACTAACCACCCCCCTTCCCAGCAATTGGCCGAAGCTTGCCTGGCCAGCGTTCTGAGCATGCCAATTCCCCAAAATTAGAAGACCCCATCTCATGACAGTCTTCCTCTAAGAAACACTCCTTAGGGACTTAGTGTTAGAGCATTTCAAGAACTGAAGTGGTCTAAACACAAAGATGATAGCTGCTTCCCTACTCTCAACCCCAGGTTTGCCAAGCATACAATAAACAGTAATTCGCTAGGGTAGACTCCCCCTCCCATCCCAACCCTATAATCCCCATGCGAGGTAACATAATGATGAACTTGAGAGACACTCATGCAGACCCCATGGACCTCGATTATTCCTACAAACGTCCTCCTACATACTAATTCCCACACAAACCCTATGACCCTATGTAAGCCTGAGTTTCCATATCATACGTAGGGAAGCATAATGGATTGTAGGCAAATCCAGTTAGCATACCCTATAATCTGCATTTGGAGATGTCGTATCTCCTTTCCTTCCCGACACCGCTGCTCTACTTTCATTGTTGTCACCTCTGTGCTTACATCCTTTGAACTGTTATTGCTCTTTGTAGTCAGTAAACTCAACTGCATGAAATTCCTACCTTCCTTCCTCCTACTTGCCTTAATCCTATCAATGACCATCACACCCTACGCTTCAAGTGTGTGGGAGGTAGTGGAACCATCACTTCCTATACTTTTCATTATGACAGCCTTAATGGCTCTGTCGCTAGCTCACACCGTAATCGGGGGTCTGTATGCCTTGAGCACTATTTATATGGACATTCTCATGGGTCTCCTTCAAGGGTCGGAACCGATCATATTTTGGTTGCTTCACCCATACTTGCTCAAGAGGTACGTTTTAATGATTGCAACCCCAGTTTGGCAAAAAGCATATCGCTTTATTAGTATCCCTCTTGACATGATTAGTCATTATATAGGTGAAGTTGTTGATGAGGTTTCCTATCTCCTGGATTAGCCTTGTTGTTCTCCAGTTGTGGCTCAACTTTTCCCATTTAGTTCCTTGATTTAATTTTTTCACCATGTTGATTACTAGCCTCGAATCACCTTCCACTACAATATTCATGTATCGAATTTGGCTTTCTATTTGAAGGCCCTGCCTTACAGCTACAAATTCTACTTCATTGTTGCTAGAAAATCCATAGTAATCCGCATATATAAGAGTGGTGTTGCCTTGTGGTCTCGAAACAATCCTCCAAGGCCTGCTGGCCTAAATTTGTTTTCAAGGCTCCATTGAATCTTAACTTCATAAATAACTCCAGTTCGTCTATGTAATAGTTAAGGGAATCCATTCCCCTCAAGGTTACCTTCTAGGAAGACCATTTTATCATTGTTGAAGCTATGTTAAATCTCTGCATTATTCTAGCCTCGTGGGGTGGAACCTACCAGTCCTCCGGATACCACTTCTCTGCCAGAATTGTTTCTCTGATATTATGTATGACCCCTTCCCATACCACCTCCTGAGGAAGAAGTTGATCCTTGAAGATTCAATGATTTCTCTCTTTCCAGATGGCCCAGAGTATTAGTCCCAGTGCGAGTCCCCAAGCCCTGTTTATGACTAGGCTGGAGAAAATGCATGTTCTCCATAGGAGGATGGTTTCTTGAATGCTTTGCCTATCCTGATCCATTCTTCCAAAGAGGTCCTCCATTTGTCTCCATTTTTTTTCATCATATGGGCATGTGTTAAGTATATGTTTGAGGTCCTCGCTATGCTCATTGCATAGCTTGCATAACGATGGCCCATAGAAGCCTCTTCTTTGGAGTTGGTCCCAGGTAAGAATGTGACCTATACACACAAGCCAAAGGAAGTAGGCCACCTTTGGCCACCATCTCCCTCCCCATATCTTCTTCCAAATCTGGTTTTGGCCTCCCAACTCTCAGCTTGCCCTTAGATTATATGCTTCATTGATAGTGAATGTCCCTTTGGTAGTATACCCCCATCTGAGGATATCTGGTCTATTTAGGATAGTTATTTTCCTTGAATCTAACTCCTTGTCTAACTGATCCCATTGATTCGATTCTAGGGCCTGTGGCCAGTTTGACTTCTCCTTCCATCTCTGCCAACCTTCCTGTGCTTGGTCTTCTTTCCATAATTGTTCCACCATATAAAAATTCCTCCCAGTTGTGTATAGAAAGAGATCTCTTAGGTCTGTCTACTTAGAATTTTATCCCATTGTTGCCATGAGTCTTGCCAAAACAGAGTCGTTTTCCCATCCCTAATTTCCCAGAAGAAGTGTTGTTGAATAAGGTCTCTATTTTGGGCCGCCAAATTCCATATCGTTGATCCTTTGGGGGGGTCTCAGTATCTTAAGATATCTTTCATTCTGATAGGCATATTATATTTGCACGTCCATATTTTTTTCCAGATATCAGTCCCACCTCCCATCCAACACCACCAAAGTTTAGCCCCCCATTACTTGATTTAGGATATAAGGGTCTCATAGGCCTAGGCCTCCATCCATATTTTTCTTTGTTAAGTTTGGCCAGGATACCAGCACCCATTTTCTAATTTTCCTAGCTCCTCGCCATAGAAACCTCTTAAATGTTTCCACCATCTTTGTCCATGAGGTTTTTTGTGCCACCATCCTGAAGAGATGATAGATTGGGATAGATTGTAGAACTGCTTTAAGAAGGATTATCTGGCCCACCAAATCTAGCCATCGGAAAGTCAAGCCACTGAATTTTCCCATAGCGTTTTGGAGTAGGGATTTCCGTCAGGAGGTCTTTAGGGTGTTAACCATCATGGGAATTCCTAGATATTTGGAATGTAAATTTTCAATACCGAACCTTAGGACCTGAGATAGATAAGATTGTATGTTTCCGATAGTATTGAAAAATAAAATACATGAATTTTCATTGTTGATCATTGTCCATGGTGCCTCCATGAAGACAAGGAGTACCTCTTTGATGCAGCAGGCTTCGCGAAGTGACACATGAAAAAAAACATGATATCATCTGTAAACTATTGGTGTGTGATGGGGAGGTCATTGCCCCATACCCTCAGGCCTCTAATCTAGGAATTTATAGCTTCGGTCTTAAGGTATCGACCTGAACCTTCATCCATAATAATGTAGAGAAACGGGGAGAGAGGATCACCTTGGCGGAGGCCACATGAGTGATTAAAATTTTGAGATGGGGAGCCATTGAGAAGAATGGAGAACACAACGGATGACACCAAGGCCCAAACCCAGTTAATCCATATCTGATCAAACCTGAAAGCCCTGAGGAAATTGCTGAGGTACTCCTAGCTTAGGTGATCATAAGCCTTTGAAAGGTCTAGCTTGATCATCAGGCCTGGGAGTTTTTGGGATTTGAGAGAATGCAATATTTGTTGGGAAGTGACAAAGCCATCAAGGATCTGCCTGCCTTCAACAAAACCTGTCTGCTTGGGGGAGATGAGCCAAGGAAGTAGAGGCTTCAAGAATTTAACAATCACCGTGGTTATGATTTTTAATATGAAATTGCAAAGGGAGATAGGTCTAAAGCCTTAGGGGTCTTCTGATTTAGCAGATTTCAGAATTAAAGCAATGAAAGTCGAATTCAAGCTAGGACATACCTTTTGGTTCCTGTGCAATTCTTCCACTGCATTTAGTATATCCCACCTTATAAAGTTCTAAGTAGCCTGATAGAATTCCATTGTAAAGTCATCTGGTCTAAGTGCCTTGTTCTTTGCCATTCCCTTCACCACCTCCTCAACCTCTTCCTACGTCACTGCGTGCATGAGGCCTAGATTTTGTTCTCTTGAGATAAGTTGTGGAATGTTCCTCATCATCCATTGAGTAGCCTCTGAGCGATCTTGAGGTGACTTCGTTAGGATGGATTTGAAGTGTTGAACCAATAGATCCTCCATCTCCTCGTGTTGGGTTACCCGGTTTCCATCTTCATTCTTCAGGGAATAAATTTGGTTATGTTGCTGATATTGGATCATTTCTTTATGGAAGAAGTGGGTATTCCATTCGCCTTCCCTCAACAAGTTGACTATGGACTTCCACTTCCATAGAATATCCTCCTGCTTTCTCCTCTCCTCCAATTAATTGATTAACTTCCCTTCTTCCACCGCAAGGCTATCCGTTCGCCCATGTTGGATGATCTGTTGTTGTAAATTCTAGATTTTTGTTATTTAGTTGGTGTTGGTATTTCATGATATAGTCAAACTCTTCTCGATTCCATTTTTTGATCTTCTGTTTGATCTCCTTTAACTTCATTTGGAAGGTATGCATGGCATTTCTACCTTTCTCCTCACTGGTGCTCCACCATTCCTCTATTCTCTTCACTACGTTCAGATCTCGCAACCATAAGGCTTCAAATATGGATGGCTAATTCTTCAGTCCAATTTCCAAATCTATTTCCAATTGGATGGGCTAGTGGTCTGATCCCATGCATGGGAGGATCAAGGATTCGAAGAAAAAATCTTTGCTAATAACATGCTCTGAGGCCAGAAACATGTCCAACCATGAGAACATAGTAATTTGTATCCTCCTCCTCGTTGATTGTTCCAGGTGTAAATTCCTTGTTTTGTTATTAGTTCCACTAGCCACATATCTACTATGAGATCCCCAAAATGATTCCATCTTTATCTCAGTAAAAGAACACCTCCTCCCTTTTCTTGCAACAATGTAATCATATTAAAAT